>OX465427.1:12322638-13757307 GCA_950005045.1 Agrotis exclamationis
CATATGTTTAACGTTAAAATGTGCTAGACATAACGTTAAATATGGTAACGTTATTTATTAGATAACGATATCTGCATGAAAAGGCTGTAACGATACCATATTTTTAACGTTATTTCAAGCCCTGGCTAGAGCTAAAGATGTAAGATCTAGAAGTATCTGCGAAGAAGCGGTAAGTGCTATCGTACGTTATATTTTTTAAAGCATAATAAGACATATTTTATTTCTGTCTTTCACTACCATTTTAAAATTCTTACTACCACGGTTCATGAAGTACAGCCTATCGACAAACGGACAGACAGATAGAAGGACAGTGGTCTTAAAAATATAGGGTCCCGTTTTACCTTTTAGGTATGTAAACCGAATAAAAATAACCGTATTACATAATTATATGGATTTCTGAATAAGTGTTATCTACATTCTAAAATCTTACTGGAAGATTTATTTCCTTCAAAACGCAACCAAGTAGCACCAACAGCAACATGTTTTACTAAAATTCAAGAAAATGGTAAAGTAAAACCGGAATTTCGAACTGAAAACTAGAAACCGGAACGTTATCGTCACGAAATCGTTGCGGTTATCGGCGGCACTTGAAATGCAGCGGAATATCCGGAGGTCAAGTCTTTGCCAGAGCACTGGCACGAATAGTGCCATCATCTGCAGTAAGCAGTGCAACCAACCAAGGAGACTGCATCACGAAATGTTCTTTCATAAACACTGCTCTACTTTGTTTTTCTTTAAATTCTCTGTAGTTGTAGAAAAAGGAAACTTTACTTTATATATTCGTAGGAACATCCTTATATTTTTCCGTGGCAGTCTTTGCAGTTTTTTTTTTATGTTGAGATGGAGCGAGCTTACCTAGTTGAAGCCCGTTCATTCTAGCTTTGAAAGGAATTCGGGTTGTATGCGTTTGGGTACACTGACGCAAGAAGTGTGTTCCACTCCTTTAATGTGCGCATTATGAAGGAAGGTTGAAAGCACTTAGTGCTAATTGGTGAAATGGCAACTATTGTATATTTGGATGATAATTTAGCAGTACATCTAGAAGTCCGATGGTAGTGGTCAGGTGGACAAATTATGAACGAACAATGGAATCTTTTTCCAAACATTTTATTTTTATCAACAACAGCATAAACAAACCCACTAAACTCGAATAGGTACCAAATACCTTACAGTAGGTACTATTTTTGCATTTCTATTCACCAAATCGATTAATTTCCTCTCGTCACGTTTTCTCTTTGTTTTTCCATCGAATTCAGATCTTAGCTGTTCCAACTAAAGTTGTAGCAATTAATTGTTTCACTTTGACGAAAGTAAAGGAAAGAGAAATATTGATTGTCGTTTCTTATTATTTTATTATTGTGAGTACTTTTCAGTTCGTGCGGAGGGCCTCATGGTTTGAGCACGGCAAAGTCTGCAGAAAAACGGAGGTGTAATTTTGGAACGTGACCAAGAATAATGTCAATTTTTGGCTCTTAAGTGGCACTCAAGAGCCAAGTTAAGGAAAGTACCGGAACTCATTAACTACCAAATCATTAGCCAGTAGTAGGTATAACAAATGAAGATTCGATTTTCAGCATTACCTTCATTTTAAATACCTAGGGTGTCTATTTGTTTATCTCACACCTAGATACCTACATTTTTGTACATACAGAAACATTATTTGTTAATGTCATAAGTTGAATCGATGGAATTGTTATGTTCAGTGCATAACACTTAATTAATGTTAATGGTCGAATTTTTAATTATTGCATTATAGGCGAATCCTTGAGATGCAGATAATCGCAGAAGCCTACTTAACTCCTGTGATTATCTGCGATTTATTCAACCTGAAAAATCTACTTCCTCGTTCGCGCTATAATAAATCAGAGAGTCAAAAATGACTTCTTTATTTTCAGGATTTGAAGACTCATGTTTAATGAAACGTTATCGACAAGATGTCAACTGTTTCCGAGATGATAGAATAGGTCGCTTTCACAAGTGTCCTTTATTCTTTTACATGATCAAAACTAAATACAGAGCCCGGTCTTGCCTTGAGGTCATTGCTTGAGGCGATATACGAACCATCGTTTAATCGGGCTACTACATAATGACGTATAGAATCAGGCTTTTAAGTCTGTCCATGACAGAAGTTGTGCGCTCAACGGGCTGGCTGCGGCACAAAACCAAGTGTCTAATAGTAAATTCTTGATATCGGAAGCATCTGCATCTGATGCATGACAGATCAAAAGTTCCTACTGCTTGAGATACCTATAGAAACTTAGACTCTACAGAATGTTCGCAGAGATAATTACTTTCTAGTTTCTCTAACGAATTGGATTTCGAGGAAATCCAGAATTCTACTTCGAACCATCGGCAACTTCGGTTCCGAAGCCATTCTACAAATGGGTCTGCCTTAATGGAATTTTTAATTGAATGTTTACAAAGAAAGGAACTTCTTAAATGTAGATAGCGTGTGTGTAATGAATGTGAAGAAAATCCTATTTTCTTTTAAATTGCTGCCTGGAGTGTGTATGTAAACAAATCAACTGGTCGTGAGATTCTAGCCTGATTTATGTAACTACATGCCTAAATGTCGCGATGCGACACTACGAAGAAAAAATAGCACAAATAATGATGACGAAATGCTTCGTATAAAACCCTCGTTCTGAAAATGACAATGTGAAATGTTGAAGCCTAATGTGTGATATTAAAGCCACAGCTAATTTATTATCCTTTAAGAAAAATAATTTAGGGTTATTGGATGATTCGCACAAAATTCGACGATATTAATATTAGGTACTTTTTTCTCTAGGCAATTCGCATGAAATTAATTTCTTAGTGTGCGAATCGACAACTTCAAAAACATACCTAATGTAATAAGTAATTGGCACACACGTCAAACATTGCGTTTTATTAAATAAAGTTCATTAAAGTATTGACATGAATAAATAAGACTCATAATATTATAATATCTATTTTTTTGAGAAAAAAAATACATATACACCGTGACTTTTTAGTCGTCTTACAAAAGCAGCCCAGTTCATGTATCCAATGACTAGAACACGTTTATAATAAAAAAATATGTATTTAAGAGATTTGAAAAATTTAATTATAAAACTTTAATTGGTTATTATGACACAAGGCGTAGTTAGAAACGCACGAAAATGGAAATGGAATGATCTACCCGACTATTGCGCTGGGTATTATACTCTACAGATTGATACGTAAACATTTTAACATGGTGTTTCATATTTCTAATGTACCTATTTAATAAGAATAAAAATTATTATTAACGATTAAAAAAAAAAAAAACTCGCCTAGAGGTATTTTAGGTCGGATACATTAAGTGGACGACTTTTGTAAGACGACTAAAAAGTCACGGTGTATAGTCTTCGTTCCTCACACTTATGGAAACACCCTCAACTTTTAGAAAATGTAGACCAAATCATAAGAAAAAAATTGACCTCTATCCTAAATGTGGCCCTGGACGACCGAGCGTGGCAGCAAGCCACCATTCCTATCCGTTTAGGTCTCGGCGTCCGCAAAATTTCAAGTATTAGTTTACCGACCTTCCTCTCCTCGGTCTACGGTGCTGAAAAATGAACCAGAAACACCTTATCTAGTACACTGCTTGATTTTGAGGTACCGTTTTTGACTGATGCGTTGAACGCTTGGAAAATGGCTTGTCCCAACACGGATTTGCACGCGTAGAACACAACGCGCTGTCGACCCGGGCATGGTCCATGGTCGCCACCAATGCCGGGTGCGAGAGGTCGTCACCTATCGCCTGCGTGAGGACACGGCGCTCTGCCTAAGCGGGGCAGTCCTGTACCGTATGCTCCACCGTGTCCTCCGGGCGATCCTCGCAGTGGTGACACTCAGACGTTTCCTCCTTCCTCATCAGGCACAAGTACCTGCGTCAAGCGGTAGGTGAGGACGCCGTGGGGCCTATCCAGCCACTCCTCAAAGAGGGGTCTTACCGCTGCGATTGCGGCGTGCCCGGGCGCAGATATATAAATAAATAGTTGAAAAATAAGGTTTTTTATTGCTGTTTCCTTTGTGAAGGCTTCCTAACGCGCAATTGTGGTGATAGAAATCAAACATCTTCGGAATAGAATTAGAACAGAAGGCCAGAACTCTACAAATTCTAAACGGTTAAAAGACCAAGTAACTAGGTGAGGTGAAGGTAGTTGGAAACAGAAAAAAAAATAACTGAAAATATCACAGTAAATAGCACTGCACTTCAAACAGGTTCTTCGTAAAGCAAGCTTGCATTAAATATGAGGCAAAGAATGGCTACGTCTGTAATACTCAGAAAAAGGTAATTGATTAAGAGGATACTTTTCCTGCTAGAAAAGTTAGGGTGATACTTTGACTTTTACAGTTTTATAGTTATCGCAATCTATTCCTATACCTATTCGTGGCAAAATAATTACAGCCGCACACGCCGATGTCCCGGGTTAAGCCGCACTTGCCAAGGTTGGTTTGTGGATAGGTGACCATCTGTCATACCGAGTTTCCTCCTTGCCTCGGAAAGCATGTAAAGCCGTTGGTCCCGGCTGTCATTTGTAGATCTTTAACAGTCGTTACTGATAGTCGGAAGTTCATAAGTCTGACAACCATTCTTACTGTGGGGTATCGTATTGATCAGTTACTGAGTTGTGGAGGTCCGATAGGCAATCGCTCCATGTAAAATACTGATATTCAGCTGCATCTGGTTCAACTGAATGCCGGCCCCAATATAGTTGGGAAAAGGTTAGGCAGATGATCAATCTATTTAGAGAATAAACTGGGGTTCCACTCTCTTAGTCTGGTAGTTCTTTTGTAAAGTATGTTGGTCTGCAGGGAATACTGGGTTGAAATCAACAAACAATATTTATTTTTCGCACGATTTCACATACAGTGTAGGTAATAAATTCTTGGCGGCCCTAGAGAGTCGCATGCCTCTGATTCCCTGAGGCTACAGCAGACATTCCACCTCGCACGTGAGTGTACATTACAGCTACACACGGGTACACATCAAGCTATATAAAACCAGTTTATTTTGGCCCTACTTTGTATGAGGTTTCCGCACAATTAACGGCCAGCTTATAACGGCTTTATATAAGCTTGATGTGTAGTCATGTGTACTACGTGATATAGTTGTGTTTGTTGGGAAGGTAATGGAATATCTAGAAGCATATCAATTCTAGTATTATAAATGGGAACGTAACTCTGTCTGGCTGTTAACTTTTTTACACATCAACTGACAGCTGAACGAGTTTGGATGGAATATCTGTTGTGCAACAGAGAGACGACAACTTTTTAAAACCACCATCCTAAAAGGATCTTATGTTCTAATGAACCCTATGTATACCTTTAAATAGACAAAACCGTGGTCAAAAGCTAGTTGAATCTAACAAAGTTTAGATGTTTGAAGGGATATGTATGAATGGATGTATTTTAGAGATACACGCGGGCAAATTTTTTGTAGGTATTTTATTAGAAACAACAACATTCATAATAATTAATCATTAATATTGTCCTTTTGCACTGCTTCCGATGCTATGTGGTTGAATTATCAGGTCTGCTACTTTCCCGCCATTTTATATTGGAAAATTAGTGAACCTAACAAGAAGTAGTTCAAAATGCGCATGCAAGTTGGTCGTTAACACAATCAACGATGTACCTATTGATGGTGCCAGCCGGAAATTCCTAACTTGATAGCGGAAACGTGACGCTTTAGAAGATTTAGTCTCATACAAAACTCGTTTGTTTTGATTTATAAGGGTGTTATGTGTGGTTGTGACTCACATCTGAAAGTAAAAATACCGAGTCTTACAGCCGTATCTATAGTCAAGTGAAAGTAATTACTTTAGCTTAAGCAATTACTTATGTAATTTTTTTATGCAATAGACATAAATTTAAACGAAGTGGGAACCGTCAAACAAAGCAAAGGTAAGAATTCTATATTTTTACAGTTCAAACTTCAAGCAATTATTTAACTACATAATAAAAATCGTCTCTTAAATAATGACATTTACTCAAGTAGAACCTTTGACTTGTTTAAAGATACGTCCTTTTGACGCGGCGCTAGTGTCTATGTCATTACCATAGCTCATAGGTCGGAATTAGGTAGAGTTATTCATGTACTTATAAAGCGAAAGAATAAAGTGGATGTGCCCGAAATCCCGGAATTATTTTTAAAGAGCAGAAATATTCCGTGATTTATTAAATAAAAAAGTTTTTATTTTCAGACAATGTATTTATCTAATCTATCTCTAAAGTCTTTATAATATTATTTATATGTAATACTGTTTTCCACAAGAGATTGTCTATTAGAAATCCCAAGAAGATCCATATTAATATTCCGACCTATGGTCATTACATCAAATTGTATTATAAAATTTAGTACCTACCTCGAATTTCCGCAAGTCATGAATAGTGGTGCGGAGTCTACAGTAGTCGCATTTGATACACATCTGACATATCTCACCTTGATAATAAGAAACACGACTTTGACTTTTCCACAGACAGACATCAAGAATTGCTATCATCTGACCGTTCATTCTACCACCGTCTGCTATTTGTTTTGACCAATCCGGTTCCATTTCCGTTTACACACTTCCGTAACATTTGACGTAATCATTCCCACATAAGTGATGGAAAAGATGTTATACATCAAAAATGTCGGATGTGATGCCTAATCCACCATTTTCTTGCCAGACTGTAACAAAAAATATGAACCCCTTTGAAAATCATTTTATTACAAAAAAAAAATGCTTCCTTCCTACCGTTTCGGGCAGTGCCGGTTGATCGCTACAAGCAGCATCCGTACTTTTTAAATTATTATGTTGCATTACATGACTTTTAAAGGTGCTTGTCTGTTCGACCCATTGCGTTTCATTGCTTTATAAACTCTGTGTCCTATTTCTGTTTGCAGGGTTTAAAGGAACCTAACCAAACCGAACTTCGGGGTGACACCAAAATCTTAGTAAAGCATGACGTTTTTAAAAAACACGGTAACATTGAGAAATATCATACATTGTTTAATTATTCGTATTTTCGCGATATCTCTAGAATTTTTGCGAAAATTCGGTTTAACAAATTATCCAGCGACATGTATAATGCATAGCTTCCTGTAGCGAGCAGGTTCATTTGTATGCACGTATGTACCCAGATACGTGTATTGTTACATCAAGTGCCCTTAGGGGTCAAAAAGAAAATTGACGAAGGTTAGGTTAGGCTCGTAATTTATAGAGGACTTAAGGACTTCACGGCCACAAGACGTATGGTTGGCCACGGTCTTATATTTTAGGGTCACCCCAAAATTATTCTTACATTAATTTTAATGGATTAAAGAAGGAGGGTGTTTCTGAAATTTTCAATTTGTGTAGCCCATGTCTGAAACAGACACACTAAATCTTCAGAAATAGCTTTTTTCCAATCTTTATTTTGTATCTTAAGATGGTCCTTCAATTTGAGATCTCAATTTGTGGTCCTTGATTTGATTATAGAGATACCAAATCGGTGACGAGAAGTTTTTAGTAACGACGAATATATTCAATAGGACAGGTATCAGTTATTATTATCTCCATTCTTGCAATCACATTGACTAACTAAAAATTTAAAAAACCGGCATGAGATTTTATTTAAATTTTTACCCACCTAGTTTGATCGTCGTGTCAGAGAATGCGTAATAAAAAAGGCGAGATTGATAGAGTTCCTACAGATACCTATTAAGCTGCGTCATTCAGTGTTTAAAGCGCTTTTAAAATGAATGCTTAAAACAACGTATAAAGCGCTTGCTCGACAATGTTTTACGGCGGCTGTCAGTTTGGACATATCGTTTTCACATGGCCAACGTTCCGGTCATTAAATTATTGATTTAAGCTGAATAAGAATTTTCCAGTGGCTGTTTCAGTAGGTACACTTCATGAAATAAATTGCATGATAATGATTAGTATACCTAACTAATGATAAGGCACATAAATTGTGTATGTACTTACTTAACGAAGAAATATTCATAATTATAAACCGCCAAAGATGCCATTAATTGTCATTCAATTGACAATACATTGCGACAAGTCGTCATTAACATTAATTATAAACAAGATCTGTCAAAGACTATCAAATTAGTTATTTAAGTTAAGTAAACCGACAACAACTCTGCCGAACTATTACCAAAACAGATAAATAATACTTTCCACAACACATTAATATGATGATTAATCTATTTATTTTGGAACAAAATTTTTAAAAACAAACTACAGATCTAATTATTATACTATTTTAACGCCAAAACCGACACGAAAATGTAAACACAAAACCGAGGCGAGCAATGATGGACGGATTGGTAAATAGGTATTCATATTCGCCGAATCACCCTGCTATTACCCACATTAGTAGGAGAGAGTTAATCGGGAGAGTTCGGGAGTGTTCGGTAGTAATCGGGAGCCGAATCATCCATCACTGTAGACCAGTCATCGGGGCGATTACGCAACTCCCTATCTCTTGATAGCGAACCAAATTATTTAATGGCAGATGTTTTTTCGGCGATTAATTTCGGCGAAAGGCTTATTAGAAAAGAAAAGATGAGGTATGAATTGATTTTGTAGGATATAAAAAATGGTAAACTATTTTGAAACTTAGAATAGTTTGTTGTTGATGAAATTCTGACTCATAACAATGTTTCATCTCTCAATGTCTCATACTGCAGTTGTTTGGAAAAAACGTAAACGTGTACTATCTAGATTTAATGTTAATAAACTACGCCTTTATATAAAATTGAGTTTTATATATTTAGATAGATGTTAAATCATACCTCGTCAGTATAATAGAATAACAGTTTTCTCATAGCTGGGCTGATAAGTAGGGGAAACTGAGGACACTTGATCCTTACGGGAGACTAGATACACTGGATTTACAGAGCTTCTGTTAACACTCTTTAAATTTAGAGAGGCCACATTTGTAGCATATGGTACGTCCTAACTTTCAAAAATTGGTACCCATGTCAAATTCGATAGTTGAGCAGATGGCGGATGATATTGTGTTTCGTGTTGTAAGAAAATGTTTTTCGTAAGAAAACATAGGTATAATATATGTGTTTTATTATAACAGTGGATATGTTTTTATTGTTTCTAGATTACCTACTTAGCAAATAAATCAATGATAGACAATTGTCACATGTTATTTTGTATTGTTCCCTCCAGGATCAAGTGTTCCAGAGGGTGGGGATCAAGTCAGACATATATATGGGACACATGGTACAATTCCCTATACGACGTTTTCGTGGGCTGGTTACTAAATTTATATACCATTAGCTATTATACTCAGTATAGCCAATTAAATTCCACGTATTTCAATACCAGAATATTTAAAATCGGATTAAAATTCGCGAAATAATAGCCAAAAAACAAAAGGGGGGATCAAGTGTCCTCAGTTTCCCCTACCTACCTACCTATCCAAAAAAAATGTTTTTTTACTGATTTTTTTTCAATTACGTTAACATTATTTTACAAAACTTCGTTAAAACAGGAAATTAAAGTGCAAATTAAGTTTTTGAAGAGTTCGTCTTAAGCTAACTTGGAAAGAAACGTTGGCAAGAATAAATAGACGGTCGCTGCGAATTGTGATTCGTAAAACAACAAAACTTCTAATTTCGAATGTTGAATGTAAGCGCAGAGGTACAGACAGCGTCACACTCACGTACCTAGTTGTCCATTTAATGCTTTCAAGGGGTTCACTAAAACCGTTAAACCGGGACGCCATCGGTGCTATCAAGAATGTTGTAAGCTTTTAATGAGAATACGCCGATTTTGGAGTTAAGCAGTTTGTTTTGTTTTTTTGTTTGACATGCGCAATATTTAGGTTCCAGATATGCTAATCACGGTGCAAAATAACATTGCTTAAAGTTCACAAGAAATTGTTCTCAAAAAATGTTATAGATACTTATTACTTATGCTGCAGTTATTATATTTCAATATAGCAGGCAAAAGAACTCATTAAATTATTACGGCCCCCTCCCTATAATAGTCAATAACCGTCTCCAAGGTTCCTCTATTTCTTTACCAAAACGTATCAACTTTTGGTCGAGCACATTACAAGATGGATTTGAAACCCCGTCTTCTGGATAAGTACTCCAGTCACTCACTCCATTCACAGCTTATTTTTTCCTTTCCTTTCAAATCATCTGATGATACTTTAAAAATAATTAATTGATTTTATTTGACACACAGCGTTTTTCAAAAGAGTTTAGGTTGCATTACAATTCTAATTTAATTACTGGCTGTTTTATCCGAAAATATAATAAAAACCATTAACCTATCAATAGAAAAAATAGAAAAAAAAACTTTAATGGCATCTTTTAATTATGTTGCCGGGAAACAGCCAGTTAATTTAAGAAAAAAGGTTGCACATAAGTACCTATTATTTATTTTAGACATATTGTAGTTCCGGGAAGTTGTTGACCTAATATTGCTTTTATTGTAATAAGATATCGAAGTTTTTTTTTAATGCTTTGCGGATAGCCGCAAAGCATTAAAAATTTAAGCATTAAGCAGCATAGGCCGTGAGACTGTATTTATTCGTGTACTCATTTGTGCATTCATAATATTAGGTTTTAGGTTTTTTGTGCCCACAAAAAAACTTAATAATAAGGCTTTAAAGATTTCTGTGAATGTGACAAATTACAATATTGAAAAAAAGTTACCTATAGTAAAATCTAAATTCTCATGCATTCGCTTGCTAGTTATTTTGATCACGTTAAAACATAATTATGTTAACTATGAACACAGCCTGCCAACGATTTCAATAGACCATTATTGTTATTCAAAACACATGTCACAATATTGGTACACTGTTATTCGAACAACTACTGCAATTACGTGTCATTTACCTATCTAAAATTATAATTTGATCATCTGTTATAGATGGAAGCTTTTGGTGAAACCGCGCCGGGTGCGCGCAAGGAACTGTCACACTTTACTGACCTGTTTTTAATATTTCTGAGCTAAAACCAACGTTTTGTTGTATCTAAAAAAAATAAGCTTTCATTATTATAGAAATATACTTCGGGGCCACTCTTTCTGAACAAACACACAGAAAATTGAGATTATATACCTACACTTTATAATTATGTTAATTTTATTGGTATGTGTTTTTCTGCTTTACATATTATTTCTATACACTGTATACTATTACGTTTTGTTGTCTATCTCTTTTTTTTGTCGTTGATCTATTGGAAGAGATTTTGAGATTAAATGAAATAAGCAGATACCTTTGTGCTCTTTTATCTGCGTATTGTTTCTTCTACCTATGTGTTCTGTGTACATAAATAAATAAATTATATTGAAAGTTCTAATACAAACTATCTAACTGAACAACTTCTCATTCTCATACAAAAGTTATTACTCTCTTAACCAAATGCATGCCAGTCTTTATTTGATGAAAATTCTCGTCAAACAGAATATTGATTAAAAGTTGTTACATGAAACTGGCATATCGTTTTTGCGGACGAAGAATGTTCACCACAGAGTAAAAAAGAATGGAACACGATATCGGGCTCAAAAGTAGGACAAAGTGCAGAGATATGGGTCGACAACACAGATCTACGAGCAGGTTGAGACCACGAAGCGTATCATGGGCAAACCTAATAAATTAATACTAAGGGAAATGTCGGAAAAACAAGGAAAATGCGGTGTAGATTAGTAAGCATAAAAGAGAAGAAAGTGGAAAATCCTGAAATTGTAAACGAAAAATGTTTAGAAAAAATTGTAAATACTTGCTGTCTTAATTATCTCAAAAAGATAAACATCTGTTGAACGCTTGTCTAAAAAAAGTGTAACTGCAAAACGACCCTTGTATCAACGTGAAATGTCGCTTTGAAGTTGACAGTTTTTTTAGACAACTGTTCAAAAGATGTTTATCTTTCTTGTGGTAGCGGTTAGTCTTCTTTAGTAACCTATATTTTGTTTTCTAACTTTAGAGTATGACGTTAGTGTGTAATTAGAATGAATAGAATGACCTAAGCACCGACAGCATATTACAAGAAATGTTTTCTCTTGTAACATTCAATTTTATTCGGGAACCATTAACATTGTCACTTTTCGTATTCATTTCAATTTCCTCGTTATAATTAAAATAAGTTCTGAAATAAGCCTTTTAAGACTCATTAAAATTAATTAAATTAATATTGCCAATAACAACTGTAGGTAGTAGACTTAAGTTACTTTTACTGAAAGCTATATTCATTATTAATTAACTGTAAAGTAACGTTTCCGTAAAATTCGTGTTGTATAATTTAATTAACTAATAAGTAAGAAGCTTCGTTCCCAAATCGACTCAGAGTATTTACACTAAGTTGTATTTCGTGAAAATTATTGTAAGAATAAAGTTCTAAAATATTATTTTATTAAGGTAATGCTTGGCGCGTTTCAGTTGTTCACTTTGACCTAATTTTCACCAGTAATTGATTGATGGTGTAAACATTTTAACTTGTCTAGCTTTAAAGTTTACGTAACACTGTCTGAGTTTATATTTAGGGTAAGGATCTAAATTCAGGATTTAATTAAATCATTGTTATTTTAAATAATGACTTTTATTAAGATATGAATAAAAGTTGCTCAAACGGTAATACTTCCTTTCTTGGCTATAAACTCGAAGACTCTGCAATGATTATCTTCAGAAATTGGGTTCCATTTTCAAAATTTTATATGTTCACAGTGTTTTCCAAAAGAGTTTAGGTTGCATTACAATTCTAATATCATTACTGGCTGTTTTAGCCGAAAATAAAATAGAAAACCATTTATGAATGGAGGAAAAATAAAAGGAAGGAAACTTTAATGGCATCTTTTAAGAATTTTGACGGGAAACGGCCAGTTTATTTCATATTGTATTTGAATTTATAAAAAAAGGTTGCATACGTATTTATTCTTAACATCTTGCTTTGGGAAATGACTGTTTAGTTTCCTTTTTGATTACAATATTTTTATACAAGGTATTTCTGCTCCATTAATAAGTCAATTGAATGATTAAATTAGTAAGCCTTTACCTACTCTATAGTAAGAAAACCAAAACTTCAGAGTAAGAAACAGTGCAAAAATATTACCTAAATACTATTATTAGACATCTGAATGTCTGCATTAGCACTGATGCTATTCAAACTATTTATTATCAAAGTAATAATGTTTACATTGGTAAGAGTACGCACGTAAAGCTTTCCATAAATAAGTTACGGTTTATGTTATCACCATTAACTAAAAATAATGGGCATTGCTTTTACGACTGGATTACGAACATTGTCTACTTTAAACTTTTATTTATTTGTTCAATTCTTGCATAGACCAGACAGTGGGCACTATTTAAAAAAATTGAATCATGCAATGAGATGCCTGTCAGGTTTAAGTTTATTGATGTATTTTAACAATTACGACTTTGTTTAAGATTTTATAAGTCAAATATTTGTTACAAATAATCAAATTCTATTTTTTTTATTCAATTATTCATCCGTTCTGCTATGCATGTTCTACTAACGGTGCATATGCTGCTTTCTAGATTAGAGTTTTTGCAAAATATCGAATATTAACACATAATAATATGAGAGTTTCCAAATTACCTGTTTAGTAAAATTTTAGTTTTTTTAAGTGAAAACACTGTCTCTACCGTACAATTAAGTGATTCCTGAATAGTTATAATACTTTCAAATAAGAATGACGTTCCATAATATGAAATAGTACCTAAAATCTGTGGATTTTTTGTTTCGAGTTTTGAGAAATAAACACGAGTGTGAAATACTCTGCATGTCGAATATAATTGTAGTGCGTCAAGGACAGCGTTTAAAAGAAATGAAAGTGTATTAACAGGAAACATTACCCAATAAACAGATCACGACCTCGGTTTACATAATATAACATGCAATATTCTCATATTACAGGAAGGAACAAAACTCTAGGATTTCGCCATAACAGCAGGCCCAAAAGTCATAGATCTCATCTAAATCCGGCAGTCTCTACAAGGAAAATCCGGTCATATTCCACACCAGGGGCTACAAACCTTGGACTTGATTAAACGACTCAAAGATGAAGAAGAAAACCTTACACAGCTTTGAGTTGTTGTTGTTGATATGTGAAGATAAAAGTTCAATTAGTTAAGCTGTAATTTTTGTCACAGAGTGTAACAAAGTGGAGTGGGATACCAGTGCTTCCTCAAACAATTTTGTCTTTTTATAGAATGTTAATTAGCCCACTGGTTTTCTAATTATGACCATATTATTTACCTCAAAAAACTGCTGCTATATAAATACCTACCAGGTCTACCTTTTCTGGGGTGCTAAGACAGGAAACCTCCACGTGCGCCCGTGGACTGGAGTTCCCTCTCCGATACGTCCGGGGGGAAGACCAGTTTTTCGGGCCGGTGCACCCTGGGATGCGGGCAAAAACTCTTCCTTAGGCACTGTGTTGCTAAGGGGTCTCTTTGCCCGTATGCGAATAGTCCGTCGGGTGGACGCTCCAACGCGTGTCCCTCTGAATAGCAGAGGGCACAGCGGCGGAGCGGGCTTGCGGACGGTGAGAAATGGGTAAGCTCGCCGTCCGAACAAGGACCAAGCCCGGGTCGGTGGCGCGTCGTGTTTCACGCGTCACCGACGGGGCCCCTTATGGGGCCTAATGCCTGCTGCAGTCGCAGATTTTTTCTTAATCCAGGATACCGTGGCCCCGGAACGTAAAGGGCATCCGAAGGAACACGGGTGGATTTTAGTCAGTAAGAATCTGACAGTCCCTTCCGCCCCACCCAGGGCGGGAGGACTCATTTGATGATTTTGCCACCCAAAAAAAAGGTCTACCTTTTCTGGTTTTTTTTTTTTTAAAAAAACACTCCTTTTTCCTATTTTATGGGTGCGTTTACGAACATTAACACAGCCAGACTGCTTAAAACTGAGTACGAAATTGCTCAGTTTCTTTTTCATGTATACACGTTTTAAATCTGGAACCTCTAGCTGTCCCCTTCCTTTACTGAGATCACATTACGCAACCCAGGTGAGCGTGTCCCACTAGTTGGGAATTGCTGAAATAGGCTATTACTGTAACTAATAGCAATATGAGCATTGTCCTTAAACTTTGTTAACTATACGTAGTCCGTATAGTTAAGCGCTAAGCCTGAAGTTATTTGAAAACATCACGACTTCTGTTAATGAACTTTGTTTTAAAATTGGTTTTAAAATACGTATAAATAGGACGTATAGAAAAGGGTTGATTTAATTTAGAAATATCAACCTAAGCTAATGGGTTGACATGAAAATTGACAGCAATTATGAATAGTTATGGTAATTATTTCTAATTTGTCCCTTTTTATTAACCAACTTCAAAAAAAGGAGGAGGTTCTCAATTCGTCGGAATCTTTTTTTTATGTATGATCCCCGATTTCTCGAAGACGCCTGGACCGATTTGGAAATTTTTTCTTTTGTTTGAAAGGGTATTCTTTCCAAATGGTCCCATGATCATCAAGTCAGGATCTGATGATAGGATCTTGGAGAAATCGAGGGCAACCCTCAAATTTTATAGGCCCACACATCGTTTTTCGCAAATCTTATGAAGTAATTTAAGTACTTGCGTATTTTAATCATCATCTCATGTAGCTGAGCTGATGATGGAAGGTACAACTCCTTAACAGTAAGGAGTAGGCATCGACTGATTTAGTTTGTGTTTGCATATCTCCGGAACTACAAGTCCGATTTAAGTAATTCTTTTATGTTATACTAGGTATTGTTTAACTTACGGAATACTGCAAGTTTCATCAAAATCGGTTTAGTAGTTTTTGAGATAGGGAATTTATTAGCTTATAGGGTAATCACAAGTAGGTATATTTGCCTACCCTTTTCCCAATTATGTTTAAGTCGGCTTTCAGTCTAGCCAGATGCACCTGCTTACCACGGAGCGACTAATTTAATGCGTATAATTGCATATTCCTTAGTCTCATCGTCATCTGTATAGTCTTTTCCCAACTATGTTGGGGTCGACACCTAACGGGAAATAATAATAATAATAATATTCCACAACTATCACACAACGCCATCTAGTCCCAAGCTAAGCAGAGCTTGTGTTATGGGTACTAGACAACTGATAAATAAACATACTTATATATTTCTAAATACATAAATATTATAGATAAATTACACCCAGACACAGAACAAATGATCGTGCTCATCACACATACATTTGTCCTGGGTGGGAATCGAACCCACGACCTCCGGCATAGCAGTCAGGGTCACTAACCACTAGACCAACAGGCCTGTCCGCAATGAACGTTTGCCGATAATGAACGTTTATACAAATAATTAAAGATAATTATCACAAAAATGAACGGGAAATGCTGTCAGTTTGGCCTGGCTATCAGTATTTTACGCTGCATATCTGAATTCTGCAAATCAGTTACTTACTCCAAAACATAAATTCGTATTATCTTCAATTCCTGGATGTTGTAACTTAATCCAAAGGTCAGTGACATTTACCACTGATCAAGATTAAGTAACAGTCTCTCAGGACTTCACAAAGATATTAGATAAAAGCAACCGAAAGTCAAAAGTTCCATTGGAAACTCATCCATCATCGAAATATTGCAATATCATTGTTTTAAACTTTCCTATTCAGCCATTATTGAAGGAAAGTTTTGTTGTGTACATAAATAAAAAGCTGATGGTATAATGTAACAATATTTTGTAAGACAGCAATAAAAGCCTATAATATCCGAAGATATAGAAAGCTGTTGTCCTTCAATGAGCCTAAGCTTTGTAATGTGATCCTAAATACCTATTTGCTCCAGTTTCCATTCACTGGATTCAGGCTAACTTTTGTGTGCGTATTCAAGGAAAATGAATGCTAATCGCGTTTTTATGTAGGTAAAGATTTGATGTTGAAATAAACTTTATAAACTTGATTAGGTATAATGTGGTATAATGTTTCAGGATTAATAACGTAATATTTAGATTCGTCGATTAATACCAGATTTTAGAAATGTCAGACGAGTTTAAAACGCCAGATTCTACAAATGCCAGATTCTAACTATATCCTTCTTGAGTTAGTCGCAGTGGTAGACGCCTACGGCGACGGACGTCGCCAGACGATCTCCGGCCACCGTAGGCGCGGGCATGCGGGCGGCGAGTAATAGGCGACTCTCTGTCCAACCATGGACCATGCCCGGGTCGACGGCGCGACGCGTTGTGTCCCACGCGCGCCTCAAAGAATGTCAGCATTATGACGGGGCCCCTCTATAGAGGGCCAAAGCCTGCCGGGGTCGTGGGACTAACGAATTACCGTGACCCCGAAGTACAACTCTGACAGTCCCTCCCGTTCTGCCCTGGGAGGATATTTTTTTTTATCGTGGTAAAATTATTATCAAGTGAGTCCTGAACTCACTTGATAATAATTTTACCACGATAAAAAAAATATCCTTCATAAGTTACCACGCTGAAATAGAATTGGGCTGGACACATTTACAGCATGTCAGACTAACAATAGGTCAAACTCACCGCGGGGTCGGCCATTATTCCCTTTGAATGGCATCGCGGCAGGTTTAGATGGAGATCGCAAGATGATCCAATCTGATAAGGATTGATCCTTAGCCCCAGACAGAAAAAAAAATGGAAAGATCGTAAGCGTTTGCCAGCAATGGGATGTTATAGATTGAAACAACCTTCAATGAGTTCCACAAAAACGATGTTTATGTCAATTTCCCAAGCGCTCGACGAGGATGCCAATAATGAAATATCGGAACTACTCGTGTAATATTATTTTACGCTTTTACGATAAACCAATTCGTATTCGTATTTCATATGAAATAGGTGTGATTTTGTGAGTGAATTTAGATGGTTCTGAGGTTCAGAGGTAAAATATTGGAAATGACCTCTTCCATGCCCCTTTTCAATTTGATTCACACTTCCCGGGACACCTTGTATAGTTATGCAGTTTAATATAGAGTTATGACTATATAACTTTAACTTATCTTTAGTGTCAAAGTCTCTTTAGAATATGCCTTTAATGCTTCTTATTCTCAAGTACAGTTCCAAACGAAGGGTTAAATAAATAAAACAAAAAAAGAGTTTTTTTTTTAATGTAGGTAACCGAGTTCTAAAAAAAACAACCACTAAAAAGGGTAAAATAACCTACCAAATAACTTTTCTTTCGGAAGTCGGTGGCTTTGCTTTTTTATTTCATTGATTTTTTTTTGCCACCGACTTCCAAAGAAAAGTTATTTGGTAAGTTATTTTACCCTTCTTAGTGGTTGTTTTTTTAGAAGTCGGTTATATTTCTTTAAAAAAACTTTTTTTTAACCCTTTTTAGTTTAAACATTCAACCCAAATTCTTGTCAAATACATAATTTTCTTACATATGCACTAGAATGTTATTATCCTTAGCACCAGTTATAACATCGCCCATGTACACAATAAGCAAGAACACCAAAATAAATGATTTTTTATGGGACCAAATGGCAGGTATACCTACTTTTTTTTATTGCATCGAACAATAACCCATATGGGTCATAAGTATAAATGAATTAAGTCCAAATACAAGAAAGCTGCTATAAACCATTGAGGAGTTCCCTAAACTGTTCTTCGTCTTCATCATCAGAACCCTAATGAGAGTTACAACCCATCTAGGTGTAAAGTCCTCATCAATATAAATGAATTAAGTCCAAACACAAGGTAGCTACTGTAAATCGTTGAGGAATTCCCTGAACTGTACTTCGTCTTCGTCATCAGACCCCTAATAACAGTTACAAATCATCTAGGTGTAAAGTTCTTATCAATAAAAATTAATTAAGCTCAAACACAAGATAGCTGTGAATCGTTGAGGAGTTCCCACGACTGTCTCTCGGCTCCATCATCAGATATACTCCAGACCTTTATTAAATTGTAGTGTTTTGAAATACTTAATGAAAAATAATACTTAATTTACTAAATCAGTCGACGCCTACTCCTTACTGTTAAGGAGTTGTACCTTGCATCATCAACTCAGCTACATGAGATGATGATTACCTACTATACGCAAGTACTTAAATTACTTCATAATATTTGCGAAAACGATGTGTGGGCCTATAAAATTTGAGGGTTGCCTCGATCAAGTTATGAGGTAACAACATAAAAAAATAAATTCAGTCGAATTGATAACCTCCTCCTTTTTTTGAAGTCGGTTAAAAATATACTTAGGCAACGACTTAACTTCCAAGAGTTATGTAAAACAGGATATTTTAATAAAGTTTCATTTTCGATTTTATTTATAGGCCTTGTTTACTGATCTTCATTATTCATACGAGCTCTAAGAATAACCAAGTTTCAATACTCATTATGTGCCAATGAAGCCATTTGCATGCAGTCTGAGGACTTAAGATCATCGACTCCACAATATTACGAGAAACTAGTGGGATAATTGCGTTACAAACTTATACTGACAATAAAATTCAATAATGCGTTAGTGTATCTTGAGCAAGCATAATTTTTCAATTCGATTCAATCCTATTGAACTAGGTATGTTAACAATAACGATATAACACTTCATAACTGTCTCTATTGTATTTGTCATTGCAATAGTATCTCGCCACTATTTTCTCCTCAACACAATTCATACCGGGGATAGAGCATTAGACGTGGACAAAGGACATTCGCTCGAGGCGCGGACGTTTGCACATTTTCAACTACTTTCATACAAATATCCTACTGAACACTTTGCACTGAAACGACGGTGTATGGAACAGGAGAAGACATTATAAGTTATTGAGCGACAAATCTTGTACTGCATTACACAATTTGTAACACGAAGAAAATAGCGTATCCAGTAAAACCAAGTTTACTTCAGTGGTTCATCTTCGCGGTACGGTTTAAGCAGGATTGGAACGTAAGGGAAATGTAAAGGAACAAAGTAGTTTTAAGTCAGTTAAAATTTGGGTCTTGTGGTTCTAGGGCAGGATTGATGATTTTTAAACACCCAAAAAAAAAACGCTTTTTCTATCTGTGTAGTCTAAGTTTATATTATCTTCTTCAATATTCGTCACTAATATTAGGTGACGAAGCTCATAGAACTGTCTTCAAATTCTACGTATTTTTTGTCGTCGTTAAGCGTCAAACAGCTTTTCCACAACAGCTGAGCAAAGGCCATTGTTTCTATCTGTCACGTTATTGTCCTAAATACTTCTTTCTTTCATGTCATCCAGATTATTCCAGACTTTATGTTCGATATTTTTCAATTTATCCTTGAAAAATAGTAATAGTAACCTTTAATGGCTAGTAACACATTATAGACGTGACATTACATCAGTTTATATCTTCAAAGATATTGCGAATCTTAAAATAAATGTCCATTACCTATTATACGGCGCGCAACTCGACAGAATCGACACAAAGAGCGCCAACATTACTCAAAGTCATGAGAACCCGACCAAGTATGTAATAGACTAAATCCCTCTATCTTACACTAACGATGCTGAGATAATGACTCATGTACACAGTGGCCTATGCTGGCCACTCACGACCATTCGATTTTGTGGAGGAATAGAATGTTGGCCAATGAATGGTTAAGTTTGGGTCGTTTTGTGAAGTTTAATGACGCTGACCGACTGTTTCCAAGCGTTAATAGAATTACCAGTCGAGATTTGTGATTTTCTTTTACGCTGTGACTGTCGAATTTCATTATAAGTTGATGTTTGTTTAAAAAAGGGAGTATGACCTTTTATCGACAATCCATCAATCTATCTTCAACATTTTTATTTCTAAGAAAACATAAGCCTATTGTTAGTTTAATGCTTAACCCTTACTAACCTATGTACACATAGACCTCCTGAACAAATATGATTACTGGCTGGTTTGGAGTCTTTCTCAGGTCAAACGGATTTGGGCATAGGTAATTGTGTTTCCATCTGTTAGCTTAGTCTGATCTAGGTTATCGTTTAATTTATAAAATAAATATTCTGTTGAACTGCAAGCAGACGTTTTCTTTGACAGTTATTGGGGTGAAATTAATTAATCAAGCTTAATATGACTAACGTCCGAAGCAGACGTAATAGCGTTCGCGATTAGCGACTGGGTTATACGTTGATCCTAAATTTCGGAAGATGTTAGACAGATGCTGATGATGATGAATTGTTTAATCTATGATTTAGTGGTTTTCTTTGATGAGTTCTCCCGCCCTAGGTGGAGCGAAAGGAACTGTTAGACTTACTGACTAAAAACTGCTCTTTGTGGTCTATGGCCGCGGTGCCCTTTAAAGACAGTTTCGCAACCCTGATTAACTTAGTGGTGATGTTCTGGAATTTTTTTGGCAGCCCTTTATCTACTATGGAAAGTATTTAACACTAATCTAATTTGAAAAGTTCTGGTGTAATTTTACCGATATATGTATACCCAATATACCTATGTACCTATTGGTATTGGTAGTTCACAAAGTTACAATGAACATAAATGCAATCAAATCTGCAGGCATTTGCAATGTTCAATACCTCGAACAAACGCGACCAATCGCCAAATAGCTTTGCAATCGCTGAGATGGTAATTGCCAAACTGTGTGCAGGATATGAAGTAATAAAACAGCGGTCAATATCACATTTCCAGCTAAAAAGCGATTATTGAGACGATTTTGGCACGTCTGTTTTGAGGTAAATGGCCCAATGTACGTGATAGAATCCTACTATTCGTATTTATAGACATTGTCGTCTTTTGGCAACTGTTAGTTAGTAATCTATGTATGAATGGTAACGCATGAGGGAACTTATCAAGCAGTTTGTATGCCTTGAATTTGAATTAAATGCTTGTGCTATGTTGTGACAACATTGTTTTGATTAATAGCGTTCTATTTCGGAAAATAGCTTACGCCTTCTTCCTTTTGTAGATCTTACAAAGTAGTTACTGTTAGTCAGAAGCTTGAACACGGAACAGAAAAAACAGTGGAAATGCAATGCACCAAACTTAATATGGGAACCGCTGTCGCCAAACTCACACAAATAAACCGATAATCATATATTGCACTACAAAGAAACAATTCGTTTGATTGGTAGTTTTAAGTTTAAACAAAATTAGCCTACATCACTGATTTGGAAATAAACCCTGGCGTAATACAAATAAGATTTATTTTGCTTTAGCGGCAAAACGTATTTAAGGTCTACAGTCGCACTAAGATTCGATTGATGAGTCAATTCCGCTACTCGGCAATAGATGGCGCTATTCTCAGGGGGTCGCAATTATCAACTTAATCGCGTTAGACACACGGTTGACATTTGCGTGATCGTGGCGTGATCAGTCAAGTTTTGCCGCTACTCGGTTAAGGCCGCACCACGTAGAACATTAAAATTCTTTATCGATATCGATAGATACCCGATATTTTGTTCAATTAGCATAAATAAGACTTTTTGCGAGTACATTTATTTATTTGGTACACAAACCATTAATTAATAGACACACAGACAGACACGTAAATTTAAAATTAAATAAAAGTGTTGGTATATATGCATGAACATTTATTCTATTGATATCTAAGGGTGTTACCACACCAATCGATCGATAGTCGATCGACGATCGATCGATGGTGGAGTGGATAAGTCGACATCGATTGAGCTGCGATTGGTGTAGTAGAAACTATCGATCGACGTCGACCAGTCCATTCTACCATCGATCGACGGTCGATCGATTGGTGTGGTAACACCCTAATTAGGGATATTTGATATTAGATATTATAAGGGATCAATGCAACGTTTCAACCATTAGTAAATTATAATAATTATTTATTTTACTATTTAAAACATTGATTGTATTCTTTTTGTTTATAGCATTTATGCCTCCATAATGATGAAGAATAATTACATTTACTTAAAATAAATTTCGTGTATGAATGAAGGGGACCTTATACTTGTACTGTAATGTAAAATTAAATAAATAATTAATTTAAATAAACTAGGTAACTTGTTTCGGTATTCCTTGTATCGATATCAATCGACAAATTCAATATTCGACTTGACCACATCACTACTTGAGTAGCGAAGTGCTTTCGAGAATGTTCTATTGAAATATATCAATCCAAAATAAACTTTCTCTTAATGGTATAAGGTTGGTTTTGACTAACTGTTCTATTAAATATTAGTAAATTGAAACAAAATAAGATTTTTATTAGAAAACAGTGAAAATCGTATTTACCGATGATACGAAATACCTCCATTTTTATGTTTTTTTCTCCTACTATCATTTTTGCACTCTAAAACGAAACAATACGGCATAGCTAGGGAAATATGAGTTTTTCGCGAGACTAGCAACTCGACGCGATGTCAGAACACGACTGGGATCGGTTAAGCATAAAGGTGCGTACGGATTGCGCGCACCCTGGTACGCGTACTCAGTTTACGCGTATCCGGAACGCCTAGTCCATACCTGCAGCTACGCGTTCACTCTTGGGGTACGCGTACCGCGCGAGCCAACTCGCAGCGCGAGCCACCGTCAGTCGGTTTTTGGTCGCGCGTCAAAGAGGACGCACGCGGCCGGCTGCGCTATATTTGGACGGCAAAATGAATAAACACGCGTGTTCTTCGAGTTTCAATAATGAAAATATTATTAGATTGATTCAACTTTATTTCACCGGGTCTTGTGGGTTGTCATGGCGAATGACTGGGGCTCGCGGAGCGCTCTGGATCGATTGACCTCGCGTACAGGTTCGCGGCGGTCCGTACAGGAGCTGTACGCGTATCCAATGTACGCGTGGACAGTGTTTCCCAACTACGCGTAACACAGGAACGCGCTATCCGTACGCACCATAACAACGCTTAATATTGGCACGCGTGCCACGCCTACTTAGCACTTCCACTGTTTTTTCTGTTCCGTGAGCTTGAAAGTCTGACAATCAGTCTTACCAAGGGCATTGGTCAGTTACTGGATTGTGGAGGTCAGATAGGCAGTCGCTCCATGTAAAATACTGGTATTTAGCTGCATGCGGTTCGATTGGAAGTCGACCACAATATTGTTGGAAAAAGTCAAGGCATTTGATGATGATGATGACCGGTAGGCAAGAACTATAGAAAGCCAACCGATGCGGTCCTTTCGCCTAGTCCACGTCCATAAATCTGGTCATACACCTTTTTGAAGAAGCTTAATAAGATCAGAGTATGCCCTAATAGGACGTGCTACTTCTGCTGGCGTTGATACACACATCTGCCATGTGTTATGCCTTTTGTTAATCATCTTTCACTTCTTCTTATCGTGTCGATGACAATCTAAATTGACTCGGCCCAGAATTGGGCCACGAGTTTAGCGCTCTCCGAACAGTCCATCAGCTCCTGTAACGAACAGTCGGCAGGGCACGATAATAAGTGCCTCATGCCATCTTTCACTCATCCTTTGATATTTCTTACTGACTATAAACCTCCTCTTGTCATTTCAGAATACATGACATATTAAATAATATGTGTGCTTTACTTCTTTCTGCAAAATTTTTCTCTTAGATATATTTTTGAGAATTTTCTCGTTCCTTACCTAACCGCTGCAAATATTCTTTGCTATACAATTTTAAGAGCTACTTCGAGCAAAATATGACGAGCTATAAATAGCATTATCATAGAACAAGTACTCAGTGAATAACAGAGCAGCGGAGCGGTACATTTTGTTTATATTTCGTGGAAAATTTCCTTTGGCGTTGTAAGAAAATGTAAAAGTAAAACAAAAATATGTAAGAAAAATGTCACTCCTGTATCCCTAAAGGATGCAGTATATTAAAAGCATCTAAACCCACATTTCGCCATATAAGTCCCATGTAAGGGCGGCGTGCCTTTTATCGTTAATGGGGAACAGATCTAGATTCCGTTAATATTACTAATGAATTCTTTTTTTTATCCGACTTCAAAAAGGAGTCGGGATTGTTTTAATAATTATGTTTCGTATTGTCCGATTTCTCCATGATCTCTGGCCCGATTTGGAAAATTCTTGGGAACTTATCAAAATTCTATGAAATCCAGGGAACTCTTCAATAAATGACAGCAAATCATAACATAAAGTAGGTATAACCACAAAAAGTAAAAAATACAAGACCACAAGAGTTTAAAATAACATTTCTTTCAGAATTCGGTGGCAAAAAAGTCAAGGAGATAAGATGCAAAGTCGTCACAGACTTCCGAAAGAAAAGTTATTTTCGACTTTTTGTGTTTTTTGTAAGAGTCGATTTAATTTATTCAAAGAGTTAAAAAAAAATAGTAAAGCAAACATGTTTGAACTGCAGTTCAAGTACCTATAATTGGTTTGATGCTTTATATTATTTGATTCGCTGTGGTCATTCCAAATCCAGTGAAAACCACTTGCTCTATTTGGTTGAGCAAATTGGCACTATTTATTTGCAGAATATTCGAACATTGTTTTCCGGGTCAAACGTAAATTGAAAGCTGGAACCAGGGCCTTTTAGACTAGACGTGATAAAAGAAAAATCTAGGCTTTATATGTATGTGTAAATAACTACCATTTGTATTGAAAACGTAAGAATACTCGAATCACGTTCTTAATATCGTGAGACAAATAGGGTAATGCGCCGATATTGGGCACTTTGATTTATTTGTTCAGACGCATTGCCAATATATTTGGATATTGTTAGCACGTTCACTGTGTTAAGGTTGACTGGTAGACAATGTTCTTTGTATTTTCTTTAATTAGTTCGCTAAACTGAAATAAAAATAGTCTAGTAGATTTCTGATTGACATTGCCGCCTGGGGGTTAACCTGATAATAACAATTATACCTACTACATAGATTAAAGTATTTTTTCTATGATCCATACTAAGCTAAGCATGTATTTACAAAATTAAAATGAATCTGTTGAAAGCGTTTAGTGAAATATTTGGATGCTACATTTCGGCTTCTTGGAAGATTAGCATTGCTACATTCTTATTTACTTTTACAAAATTAGTAAAAAAAGAAACAACAAAACGATAAACACATCTTAAGAAAATGTTAAGTTATCTTACTAAAAAGTTTCTTTCAAATGAATAAGAACATGAAAAATACAATCAGGACTTTCAGTTTAGCCCTTGCTGATGGTATATAGGCGGACTAAATGCCATCAGCAAGGGCTAAACTGAAAGTCCTGATTGTATTTTTCATGTTCTTATTAATTTGAAAGAAACTTTTTAGTAAGATAACTTAACATTTTTTTAAGATGTGTTTATCATTTAGTCCGCCTATATACCACTACTGTACATAAAGTTTAATTTAATATAAATCTGAACAATGTATCTAAATGATCCTAATGCGTTTCATCAGTGGTATTGACGTAATTACAGCTCCATTTAATTTACAAATACGCACATTTGACTGCCTGTCACAATGTTATCGTATTTGCACAGATTGATTGTGTTACAATCTATACTAATATCATAAAGCTGAAGAGTTTGTTTGTTTATTTGGTTGAATGCGCTAATATCGGGTACTACTGGTTCGAATTGTTGTTTTTTTTGTGTTGTATGGTCCATTTATCGGATTACGACTAATATTAGCCGAGCAGCGGGGATTCCCTTGGGGAACAGGTAGTAGGTAGATATTCTAGTTTTTTTTTCATATCATAGTAGGAAGAGTACCTACTTGCGCTTTGTACTTTTTAGAGTTTTGTGTCAACCGTTTTGTGTCTTATTATAAAATTATAAAGGTATAATTATTGGAAATCTACTTCAAAAAATAGAATTGTGGCAAAACGCGTACTTTTTTTGTGACGAATTATCTTGGTGACGAATATACCCATGTATTTCTTCCTATTTTTTTAAAACTAGCCATTTATGTCCCACTGCTGGGCAAAGGCCTCCCCCATATCCTACCAAGTGCTCTTTTCTTTTCCTTACTAAAGGAAAAAATAATGGATTTTTGGTTTCTTTAAAAAAGTAGGGTTATTGAAAATTACCTTAATTTTTTATTTCACAAATCAACACTCATAAAGGCACTTGTTCAGTTATCAACTTAGCAAGGAAGAAAATTAACATGAGAATCCTTTTTGACAAACGCAGAGAGTCGCAATTATGATGTAACTCGATTATTTCGGGGGCGCCTAACCGTGTTACAACAAAGTGGGGGTACAAATTACATGTGTTACATGATAGAGATGTACCTAACATATAAATCATTGTTAGCAGTTGGCATTGGCTGGTACTCGTGTGGATACAACCGTGTAAACATTTTTCTATCGAGCGTTTCTTTGGAAAACCACATAATTTTTAGGCTGTACCGATGTATTTTGGTAGGTAATTGTAACAAAACGTAGATGTCAAAGCGTGTATAGCAATATTTAGTAGGCGCTTATAGCAGTTTGTAAGTAGAATATTTATTCTTTCCTCGAAGGACACCGTGGATTTTAGTCAGTACAAGTCTGACAGTCCCTCCCGCCCTGCCCGGGGTGGGAGGACTCATTTGATGATTTTACCACGATAAAAAAAAAAAAAAAAAAAGTGTTACTTACTATGTTGGAGGCGGGCCTCGTGAGGGAGAGGACAATGTCCTCCCTCCGCCCCACCCGCGGTGGTGGACACCCACGGCGACGGACGTCGCAAGACGATCTCCGGACACTGTAGGCGCGGGCATGCGGGCGGCAAGTAAAGGGCAACTCGCTGCCCGACCATGGACCATGCCCGGGTCGACGGCGCGTTGTGTTCCACGCGCGCCTCAAAGAGCGTCAGCAAGATGACGGCCCCCCGACCCCCTCTTGAGGGCCAAAGCCTGCCGGGGTCGCGGGACTTATCTCATTACCGTGACCCCGGAATATAAAGGGCTATTGAAGGACGCCGTGGATTTTAGTCAGTACAAGTCTGGACAGTCCCTCCCGCCCTGCCCGGGGTGGGAGGACTCATTTGATGATTTTACCAAACTAAAAAAAAAAGTGTTACTATGTTAAAAATGTGACGCTGGATTCTGCACTAGTCACAAGATCCAGATGTTCATATCTCTTCTTCTATTCAACTCTGAGGGTAGGTCTCCTCTAATATGTATTACTTTACCAGGTCTGGCGCCTCCCTCCTCTATCCAACACTTGCCTATGAATCAGAACAGGTTGTTGAAGAACCTGTGAACGCCCTATGCTCTTATAACTAGTTCTGGATCTCTACAATAACATTTTTTATTCGGTCCACATCCCAGTCTGTGGCAATTGTGGCCTGCGCATATATTCTTTTTTTACGCAATAACCAAGATATCGATGAGCTAGTTAGAAATATTCTTAATTAAATAATCGTTGTATAGCAATATTTCGAAGTCCCGTATTTCGTGACTACGAAAATTCCCAATAAAGTAATTCGTGACGTACTTTCCATTAATATTTTATCTATAGTTGTTACAGGACTGTCATATATTTCAAAAATAACATAATTTCACGAGCCACATGAGGAAGATTGTGTCATTATTATAATGAAATATCGAAAAAAATAAGTTATTCCAAGAATTATAATGAATAATATTTTCTTTTAATAACAGCGTTTAGAAGAGTCGCAAATTCCCGATGTATCAGAGCGGATAAATACATTATGCAAAGTTTGAACTGTTACTGACTACGACCGGATATGAAAACACTTCAATAGAAAAAACTTCTCACATTAGAATTCACGATACTTATTTCCTGTCTGGACTACCAGTTTTTTATAAAAGTAGTGAAATAATAGAAGAGCTTTCATATTGGAAGACATGCCAAACCAACCAACCAAATTTTGAATACTGTAGATTGCTCAGTCAAATTCTTGAGTGAAAAACCCGATAAGGCTCCATCGGGTTTTTCACTCAAGAATTTCTCAATTGATGGCAATAATGGGTACTCCCCTCAGAACAATGAGAAATCTAGTGAGCTTTAGCGGGAAATCCAAGGTGATCCCGGGCGTGTGGCTTTTTTTTTTTTTTTTAGCGTGGTAAAATCATCAAATGAGTCCTCCCATCCCGGGCAGGGCGGGAGGGACTGTCAGACTTGTACTGACTAAAATCCACGGTGTCCTTCAATAGCCTTTTATGTTCCGGGGTCACGGTAATGAGATAAGTCCCGCGACCCCGGCAGGCTTTGGCCCTCTTGGGCGGGGCCCCGTCATCGTGCTGACGCTCTTTGAGGCGCGCGTGGAACACAACGCGCCGTCGACCCGGGCATGGTCCATGGTCGGGCGGCGAGTTGCCCTTTACTCGCCGCCCGCATGCCCGCGCCTACGGTGGCCGGAGATCGTCTTGCGACGTCCGACGCCGTGGGCGTCTACCATTGCGGGTGGGGCGGAGGGAGGACGCTGTCCTCTCTCTCTCTCACGGCCCGCCTACTCCTTAACGAGCATTACTGCTTCGCAGAAGGAGGCGACCGCTTCCCACTCCGTCTCGCCCCGCAGCATGGCCTCGACCAATGCCGGGCGCGAGAGGTCTCCGCCTATCGCTGCCGTGAGGACACGGCGGTGCTCTGCCCAAGCGGGGCAGTCTTGCACCGTATGCTCTACTTTTTCCTCCGGGCGATCTTCGCAATGGTGACACCCCGACGTTTCTTCCTTCCCCATCCGACACAGGTACCTCCCGAAACATCCGTGTCCGGTGAGGACCTGTGTCATCCGATAGGTCAGGACGCCGTGACGCCTTTCCAGCCACTCCTCAAAGAGGGGTTTTACCGCCGCGATTGCGGCGTGCCCGAACCTCGGTTGCGACAGTCAGCGAAAATTGTGTGAATATTGTGTTTCGGTCCTGGTCTGAAATAAAGATTTAATTTATTTTAATTTAATCGGGTATTTGAATGATCTTATTAGTCCGCCCATATTTTTCTTATGTGACATAAACCAAATTTCACTTTACCACTTTAAAAATTGACAACATGTCACAAGCAAGTACAGTTTTTACTTGCTTGTGACGTCACGAGATTCTCGCGAATTTTGAAGAAAAAATACATTACAATTATTTTCGAAAACTCTTTCTGACAGACTAATTGAAATTGCCATTAATTGGTGCTCCGTGCTGTCAATATGACTATTTACTCTTATGTATTTGACTACCACTTTCTCGCAAATACCGGTCGTCTTTTGAAGATTTCCTCCCGAAACCAAAAAAGGTACACCACTTCCTTATATTACATTCATAATATTATGTTACAGAGTGAATGAATAAATAAAACGAATGAATGAAACGGTAACTGGTATACTTATCACATTTTCTTCAAGTCAGCGTGGGAAGATTGATACGGAAGTCTCGGTTCGTTGTGAAAAGCCAAGAAAGACAAGAAAATTGTACATTTTTTTGCTGATTTTTATAGCACAATGTTAATACAAAGTTTATTCGAAATGAGGCCAGTGGTTGGCGACAGAGATGGATACGGTACGTTCCACTGTTGTTTAAAAAACTGAGTGACGGCAAATCTTGTTTAAACTTGAGAAGGGTGATATTTTTTTTTGTGTCAATTGAAAGTAGAAAGACATGCTACTGAAAACTAACATTAAGGCCTTCATTAACCGGAAATGGCAACTAAATGAATAATAATTGAATGCAGCATGTATCAGTAATGTGAGTTCATATTTAGGGGTGTGGTAAAGACCATGACCATGAGATTGTACGTAGTGCTTGACCAAAGGCAGGAATAGACAATAATTCTGTAAAAAATGGGGGGAGGCGACTATTAGTAACTATAATTATATTATTATAAACTCAATATAATATTTTAATAAATAAAATTAAATAATTCTTACGTAAATCAATTAACATAATCTATTCAAATACTAAATGCTAGTGATATTCAAAACCAAATCATTACATTTAACTATTCTGAATAAAAAACAATTTACATTGTTTTTACGATTTTTTTTGAAAAGATGAAAAGTAATATTTTTATAAATTCATTTTTTTATAAACAGTTTATGAATGAGTGACGTCGTGTGAATAAACTAGTTCATTTTTATTACTATTTTTTACACGGTAAAAGATTTCCTGCAGACCCATTTTCAAAATGTTCTTTTGTTGTGAAGAATAGATCGTACCCCAGCCAACAATGTCACGAAACGACGAGAAAACGGTATAAATGATCGTTTGAGTGAAACTGTCATCGATCACAAAGATGTGCGCTTTTTGTACTGTTTAGTAGAAAATCTTTGTGCTTCGGGTTCGGAACTAAAATCCTTGGTACTATCAATCTAGTTTATATTGTATATCTTTTTTAACCTGAAGACAGCTGTTCTAAATTAGCAAAAGTCCTTATTAAAGCAAAGTCAAATATACCAACATTTATTTTTCATTATTTACTTTTTTTAGCGACGCGCGACGCTTTTTTATAGTAATATTTATATTATCATTATGTTATTTAGTTAAATTTCAAAAATATATTCTAGAACAAAAATAACACATTTCAAAATGAGAAGAATAAAAAAGTAAGATCGATCATTCGAATTTACCTGAAGTTGATTTTCCGCGGTCATGCTCATGTCCCTATGTTAATTTAATTTTACATTTAACCCAAGGAAGCTAAAGTTTCAAATTGTAAGTTACGTATACGACGTATGAGGTCGGGATATAATAGTAATATATTCCCGGCTTTTACCACTTTCATTTTAGAGCCCATTATTTAAATGTGAATCGTTTAAAATGGTTCAATTTTCTAAGGTGATACTTTCTTCAGACTAGCAGAGGTTCCTGCAGAGAAAAATATGATAATATTTTGTACTAGTTTCATTTTCATAATGTTACATAATTTTAAGATGGGCTGTGGATTTGATATGATTAGTACGTAGGTACGTTCTTCTTCTTCTAATGAAAATGAAAATGTATTGCCACGTTTATGGCGAAGTTACAATTAAAAGGACGGCGCAACCGATTTGGCAGATTTTTTCTTTTGTTGCGTTTTTAATTGTGTACAAAGACAAGACAATACATTTCTCGTTTAGAAAATTGCACCCGTTAAAAGCCGGGGCGGATTGTTAGTATGATAAGTATGACATAATCTGCACGTAAACACGGCTACACATCAATATATTCAAAACCAGTGTAAGCTGAATGATCTTTGCGCGGAAAGATCTTACAATGCAAGGCTATGATAAACTGGTTAATTATAGCTTGATGTGTAGCTGTGTACAAGCAGTGGTCTAAGCCGAGCTTTAACCTAGACAATAACCTCCATTGTCCTCTTTTATTGCCTAGAAAATGTCCGTACATAAACAAACAATAACTAATTCCCGTTGATCCTTTGTCGGCAATAAACAAGTCCTTGATTGCTTCATATTTTTTATTCAGACTTTATTCCAAAACAGTCACGTTATACTATAAAACAAGAAAATACTAAAATGTAATTTTGAAAGAAAAGGCAAGCAAAATAAAAAGGACTAATTAAAAAAAAACGGAAAAGTACTAGTCGGGGTTCGGTACCATTCTATCTAGATCTATTTGTAAAAACGAATTCAATATTAAAAAAACCCGGATCGTGCTATTTCATAGCATAAGTAATTTTTCAATAGACCCGAAGTATTTCGTGCCCGATTGAAGACAATAAACCCTTATTAAACAACAATCAAACATCAAAGGCGAAATACTAAGATATGCCGCTGTCTAATCCATATAGGAAATACAGGTTTGATTATGACCTTCGAACTTTGAAGGAGACCTTGACCTGACAAATTAGTTATAATCGGGATACCGGTCTCAACTAAAGCTAACGTTTAGCTAAAGTTTGTGTAGCGTAACTAACTTCTTAAACAAAAATCATTTATGAATGAAGAGTAACACGGCTACGGAATCCGTGCTGAAGTGTCTGCAAGTCGGGTCTTTGAATCCATGCATATTACATGGTCATGTTTACTTCAACAACACACATACCCTACTCCTGTGGTCCTATTCTGTAACATTCACTTCACATAACTTAGCGCACAATTGAAGTCACGGCGTCTACGCTAGACGAGCGGATCACGAGCCGAGCACAAATTCGTATAGTGCCAACTTCGATAACGATTGAAGAGTGCGAACCAGCATGCTTCGTGCTGACTGCGCTACGCGCATTGGGTATTTTTTGACGAACACAAACGGCTTTGCAATGCGTTCGAGGAGAGTTATTGTTCCAGGCTCGTCGTACGTGCACACTTGACCGCGAGTAGAGTGGCTGGGCTTATGCTCAGCTCATACTCGGAACAAACGCAACGTTAATGTCCGCTGAACGCGACGCGTTTGTTGGCCATAGTATTATGCGACGTTGACGTCAACGCTCGTAAAACGCCAGTGGGATAGCGGCCTAAGCGTGGACCCTTCTTAAAAAAAACAGTTCCTGGGCGATTTGCACTGTGATCCGAATCAACCCATTAAAAAGAACTGTCTTGAGAGCCGTCTTTGGGCCGCGATACAAATCTCCAGAGAGCGTCAACCAATTGGGTTGATTCTGGGTTGACTGCGGTGCCAATCGCCAATACGGTACGCTCCAGAGATATTTTTAATGAAAAATTATCTTGAGCGTACGAACCGCTCGCGGTTACGGAAACGACTAAAGCCCCAATTTATTTTTCAAAGTTAAATAATGTAGATTCTAAACGAGACAATAAAAGAAATTCTCTAAACAAAAGTCAAACGTTGTGTCGTTGAGTACCTGCGATGATTTACACTGCACTTCAGGAAGTAGCCAAACATTTTGATGATCATCAGTGTGTCAGTGTGTCAGTGACGAAATCGGTGTATTTTAGATATCAATAAAATCTAAAGTATTAGAGCTATTCAATTGAAACTTTGTAGGTTTAATAAGTCTACTCGTATTATTGACATCATATCCTGAGAATATGAACTATCTGGTACATCGGAAATCAACTCTATGAGGGTTCCTTGCGCTTCGCTTGGCTCGTCTTGGCGGGGCCACTACCGTGGCCCCAGATTCTCTGAACAAAAGTCAAACGTTGTGTCGTTGAGTACCTACGATGATTTACTTTTAAAATAATGAATTCGGTTGTGCACTCACTTGAGCGAAATGAGCTCGTGAACGTTACAGAATCGCACTGGGTATCAACATTGAAGTAAGTACCTTACTGCTTATGTATGTATGTTGTATAAAGTAACTTGAAACTTGAACGTCACGATTTTGACTTACATTTTGCTTAGAGAAAATCTATGTCTAACATAAAGCAAAGCAAATGCGCTTGTCTGTCTGTATGCGCATTACTTCCGAGTGAGTGCACCAAATTGGATAATTCTTTTTTTTGCTGTGTTCGTTATTGTCAGGACAAGCTTTCTGTTTGAAAAAAATGTTTGCGAATCCGGAGCAAGTCATCAGTTATGTTTATTCAAATATTATTTAAATAAGGAAGACAGCCCAAAAATATTGCAGTTAAGCGTCTTTGTTTTGGTTTTTTACAATTCTATATCTAAAATTAGAAGGTCCTCCGTTGTTTTCGTAAACCCTGCCCCAAAGTAGTTTCTCCTCATAGATACGAAGGTATATAAACATTGAACACATGGGTACACAAATAAACAGCCTCTAGGCTTCATTAAAGATGATTTACATCCGTATTGTTGTTAGTTGTATGGTAATTAATGATAGATTGATCAAAATATTATGTTATGAAACTCTATTTGGAAGTTTGGAAAGTGATAAAAAACATGTTTTTCAGTTCTCAAAGCTCGAATGGAGGCGTATCTCGTGATCAGCGATGTCAGTAGGATCAAGCGGACGCGGCTGTCACGATCCTGAACTTTTGTGAGGGCCATCAAGAAACGGTACATGATAAATTAGCTGTTACTTCATTAATCTTTGAACGCGGTTCCGAACGATTCAGATCTTACGTTACAGCGACTTTATATTCGTTTTGAAGAGGCGGTTTGGAAGACGTAATAAGAACGTACCTGGTGTTATATCGAATTTTTGTGTGAAGAGTTTCTGAATTTCCGTAAAATAGAATCGGTTTAGGGCTGTTGATAAGATCTTGTACATTAATGTAAACAGCATTGAAAATACCGATCTCTTGAAGGTAACAATTTCAATATAAATTTCTTAAATGGAATTAGTTTCAACATGCATAATTAGTTTCCATTTAACAATTAAATTGATCGCTATAAGTATTTAGTAATTTATGAGAAAAGTAACCATTTAGGTAAAAGTAGAAAATTGCCAATATTAAAAAAGCACAAAGGTATTTATAAAAAGGGTAAGGTCGTAAATAGGGTAACCCTTGAGGATCACCTATTTCACACAGAATGTCATTAAAAACTTTTTGTGTTGAGTTGACGGAGATCTACTTAGGATTATATTTTTGGGGAAAATTGCGCCGTATAATTCTTTTCACGTAAAATATTATTTTTTTAGACGCTTTTACTTTGTTTAAGTTCAAAATAAAGAAGTCAAGTAACACTGTTCGAAATATAAGTAGCTGTTTATGTCGTCTACAAAGCTCATACGTGATTACAGTAAAAATGCACTTAATCTTTCGTTTGATATGTTAATAAAGTGTTTCTACGTTAGTCGTGAAAAACTGAAAACATCACGTAATTTTCCTAGAATTATCATATTTATATTTCAAAAGTTGATTGGTAAACATTTTTCGACGGGCCAAATTGGACAGGCCTTAGATTGTAGACAAGAAACATGTACACAGCCGCTCTTTATTTATCTTTGAGATCATAATATTGAATAACAAGCATTATAGCCAGAGAAGCTGTGTGCCGTTTATGTCAGTCATCATGTGCCGAAGCCGAATATTCATAGCGATAACTGACAGACATCACCTTCTTATTTTATAATGTTTCACGTACCCTGTTTGTTTGTTGTAAATAGAACTGAAAAGTTCTTGACAGAATTAATGCTAGGTGAAAATAGTGAAAACAAGTACTTACCATGTGTATACAAAGGCGACACGTGGTACTTCACAGCGGCCGTGCAAGCTATGGGCCCAGCGCCACCGCCCAGCTGCAGACCGTGGGACAGCACTTGTACGATCGTGCCCACCACGGTAATGGTCCAGCCCCACCCGCCTTCAGGGTAGTACCGGCGGGCAAGCGTGAGGGCAGCGCGCGCTCGCAGCGCCGCCGCCGTCTCCACACCCACTGTCGCGCCAGCACTCGCACACCTACCGCACCAAAACACTTTAGACACCATAAACAAAACACATCTACCAGCAAACAACCAGTAGACAAACCCTTACAAACTTCATTTCATATAGACACTGCACTAACCGACGAAACTGAGCCACTTCACGTGCTGCTTCATATCCTACACTTTTGGAACGACCTCGTTCCGGGTTTTTTTTACACTTTTTGGGAGGTTTAATTCTATTGCCACTAACACCACATGTGCACAATAAGTCCTCAGGACGTAATCTAGGGGTTGGTTGGTACTTTGGCGTAAATTTTTCACGACAGTCACATTCTGGAGTCCTCCAAGACAAAAGGCGCTGCAGTAAAGATCGCCGTCGGTGTACCGAGTTCTTTCCACACTCAATAGTGTCTGTTTGGCCTGTATCCAGCAGAAATGATGTGCAACGATTTCTTTCACGAGGCGCAACTTCAACTTGCCGGTTTTCATAAGATATTCTCTTTTGGCCTTCTCTGCTATGGCATGCAAAAGTAGAGACAGAACTTTGTGAAGCGGTATCATTCTTATCTTCACTACGAGTTGGTTGGTCTTTTGCGGGCGCGAATCCATTTTTTATTTTCTTGACTTCTGTGTGAAGGGATTTCCAAGTGGCGATAACTTCTTCGCGTGCTGGTGTCTCACTGAAGTTCGGGACGGTGGATGAATCGTGTAATTTTTCTCGCGGTCGGCCAGTGTCGGGGTCTAAGGGGACAGGCGCCAGCCGGAGTCGCGTGGGCAAGCTGTCAGATCGGCGAAGCGTCATTGTCATTTAGATTTGGGGGTCTCATTTTTAAAGCACAGCTATTCAGGTATTTTTCACTTTCACTTACACATTTGCAAAATTCACGAAGTTATCTGAAACAAGGAAAAAATGGTAAGCAAAATAGAAAAATATACCAAGAATCTATGTTACGTTAAAAAAGTTTTGGGATATCTCAACTTTAGCGACACTGACATGGACTAAGATAACGACTTAGTGGCCTGAGTTTGGAAATAACTCATATTATAAAAATAATGAACATTTTCCCTAACTTAAATCTCATATAAGGTAGCATAAGGTAAAATAACGCCCCGCTATTAATATCCTCATGAAATATTCATAAATTCACTAAATGTTATGTAAATAAGGAGATTTAGGAAATTTAAGGCAATAGCCGATAGCTGAAAGAGATTTGGGGATGTTAAACGTTCGTGTATTCAAAATAATCCGGGGATGATTAATGGTGATTAAAATGGCTTTGAAAATGGCAATTTTGAAGTAAACAAAAAACACTAAACTTGAAGAACTTAAGTTGTTACCAGTATTTAATGTAATGTGAAGGGTCAATGATGGTTTCGAGTAAGATACCAGTTTGGGACGTTTGCCAAGCAATTAAATGCAATAATTTGCCAGTGATACTGATCTGACGAACAGTCTTGAAGTCTCTTTAAATCTTTAACTTTAATCGCTTATTCGTTCTGATGTAGTAACATTCGTGGATTTATAGGCTAATAAATGTCTCTTTGTGATACTAAGCACTTCTATAAGTTAGCGAAATACTCTTAAATAAAACAAAGACAATTTATCACAGTATTCAGAAAACTTTTGTTCAAAAGTTGACTATGTTGCAAAGTGGTACTGAAAATACAGTTTTTGTAGTGGTTTTTAAGTCCTTCATATTTTTAAAGTTTGGTGAAATTCCAATAAATCGACTATGTTTGCTATTGGAAAATTTTTTAACCAAATCAAGGTGGTTTTCCTAAATTGTTTTCTTTTTTTATTTTCAACCTATAAAATCGCATTTGTACTCGTAATTTTTAACAAATTATTCAGATAGTGCATGTGAACTCAAGCTAAGCATTATATATTATGTTTACAGAATACTTTAACACAAATGTTTGAAAATTGAATGTGAACTAACACTCTAATGAGAGGTTAAATGTCTGAACTTTTCAGACGTCATTTCATTCTGTTGGCCATTCATTCAGTCGGTAATTACATGCGCAGATTCTTTTGTTACCCTCGCTTCGGTAGACAATTGAATTTCAAATCTATTCTTTTTAGGGTTCCACACCTAAAGGGCGATCGGAATCTTATTTCTAAGGCTACGCTGCCGGTTCGTCCGTTTGACATAGGGCAAAATACTGCCTTATTGAATAGTTCTATGGAGACATATTTTTTTTATTATTCGTATTCCGTATTCCTATTTCAATCCTTGTCTTCTTCGCTTCGATTTCTTCATTATCTTCTGAGGGTCGTGATTCCCGCGATAAGAAGCTATCTTCTTCAACTTGATGATGCTTCACCATCCTTGGCATTACGAAGCGCATAGTGGAATGTTAATGGATATGTTTTCTTAAAAATTGCTGCTGTCGCCAGCGACTTCGTATATTGAAAATTTCTAGGGGACCGTGATATAGGGATAAAAGACATCGTATGTGTTATTCGAGACCTTAACCTACCTGTAATTCCTCATCCAGAGCCGTGACGCGACTGAGTAACAAACATTCATCCATCCACTCATGTAAACTTTCAAACTAGGATCAAGGATATGCGGTGGTACGGAAGCCTTCGTTTTAAGTCCAACTCGCACTTGGCCGATTTGTCGGTATCTTCAGATGATCCCTAGACGAGTTTCTATCGGTGGCTTTTATAGTAAATGCTCAACTGCTCCTGCTGTATGGTAATGTGTCTGGGCTATGAATTTTAGGAGTAATATGCATCGATCTGGTAATGGCTTTACATTTTGAGGTAGACGGAATTTCATGGACGGTATCGTTTGTTGTGTTAAGTATTTGTTTTCAGATTTTACATTTTTATGATAAAATGTGTTTTTAACTGCATTGTACATTAATTTTACCGGGGAAGATTCATAGAACATAATATATTATTATGCCTGTAATTTCGCAAAAACTTGGGCAGACATGTATTTAATATTATATTCTGCCATTTATACCTATTTAAGTTTTTTTAATATGGAGTCTATTTCCATAAACCGATCACATGTTCCTGATGTTTTTTTTCCTGTGTCGTTCTATCCAGAGTATTTGCTTGCTGTTGAGAAATTGCTGAAGTGATAAGAGTAAAAAAAACTATTAGACCAGGGAATAAACCATGGAGCAAATGTAAAAGACAATGGTTCAAGTAAGAACTAAATTGGTGTAATTAATTATGGACTAAGACCTGCAATATTACTATCGTAAATCTTCTTAAGCGAAACTTTTTGTATAATACCTACTTGTGCAAAAAGTTTTGTTTAATTTTGTAAAAAAAATTAAACTTACAAACTTCGGGTTAAAATACTTTATGAAGCAAGAGAAAGAAACGCTTATACATAATATCTAAGTGTAATGTTTTTCACTGAAAACTTTTTAAATAAATATTTTTTTATTGTTCTCATCTCTCCCGAAATAAAATCAAATCACATGGCGAAGTTTGGTCGTCAGTAAATAGATGTGGGAATTAAATCAACATTAAAGGTTGGCACAATACGAAGCAACCGTTCGTATCTCCTTATTATTTTAAAGCTAAGTTAATCCTTCGTTAATTTGTGTCGTTGACATCATATTTCACGTCAGGATTAAATCTGGCCCTCATAAAAGTTAACTGCTTCTAGTACCACTAAAGAACAACCGTGGGCTTCGCACGAACGCATGGGGTAAGCGAAGCATATGGTACGTAATACGTAATCATCACACATTTTTAAATATTTTTACAAAAACATGACTGCTACCCATGGCTGAACTGTTGCGAGGGACCTCCTTACAATACGCGCCTTATCCAAAAGTACTGATTTCTGAATCAAGCGCTTGATCTATCAAGCGAGAGCCTTCTCAGATGTTGATCGAGGCTCTTGGCAATATTATAATTCTTCTTTCTTCTTTATGTGCTTTTCCAACTAAATTGGTTTTGTTTTTCAGTCCGACAAGATGCAGCAGTATTTCACATGTAACGACTGCCTGTCTGACCTCCAAAATTCAGGAGCAACTGGTTAGTAAGCTGTGATATAATCTATGTTCAATGAATACAAATTCATATTTCAGTTTGTCGTCATTAAACAGTAGTGATACTTCCAAATAAAAATCGTCCGAATTTAATATAGTTTTGTTTTACGTCTCACGTTCGTGCTACGGTAACTATTTTCAATGTGAAATATTTTCTTAATTTACTGTTTTCTGTAAACTCATTAATCCCGTGTTCAGGAAAGTGAAAAGAGTGATAATAGGGAAATCGCAGCTAATATCACTTGGAGAAGATAAATATTTATTATTCGAAATGGTATTCTGACTTTGATTAATTCAGATATTCAAATCTCCATTCGGGACAACTACTGACCTCATCAAGCATTATTTATCTAAATGTTGCTAGTTTTGTGTGACCTCATAATGACCGTGCTTATATAAATCTTTATCTACTCTCAAATCGTTAAATTCAAAATACAAAACTCAAAACGAGTTTATAATGACGTACTTTACACACAGTATATCAAAATGAAATTAAAAAATTAAATTATGACACTATTTCTCTAACAAAATAATGTTATAATATTATTTTTTTCATTACGATACAGATTACAGATCATAGATACATCCATTTGATTTTTTATCTGTGGCTGCGCGCGCTGTGGCCCATGCGCGGTGATAACGAGAATTTTGGCGCCATAATACTTAGTCAATCTTTATCTTTTATTTGATACATTCGTGTTCAATGAAAGTAGATAAAGTAGTGTATGAAACTGTACATAACTAGGTATTATACACTCGTGTGATACTTTTAAAAAACTCGCTTCGCTCGTTTTTTAAACTCACACTCGTGTGTAATACCCCTCATTATGTAACGGTTTCATAAACTACTATTTGATGTTTTTTTTCATCGATGGTGTGCTCACTGCTCAATGCTCATGTTGTCTGCAATGTATGATAACTAGCAATTGTTACAATTGTATGCAATTCCTAGGAAATGTATACAGTTCCGAAGCTATTTAAAAATGTATAAAAAGTGTTTCACGTGATCAGGTAAACGAAGCCTCGCTGCGCGGGGCTCCTATTTCCGCGTGGAAGTTTTAAAGGAACCTAACTAAACCGAACTTCGGGGTGCCCAAGAGTAGTTGGTGCCATTGACAGTAGACGTCAGCGGCACCCCGAGGTTCGGTTAGGTTAGGGTTCACACATTTACGGGCGATTTACATACATTTCCTAGGAATTGTATACAATGACGGATTGAATACATTCCGTTAACAGAAACACAAGGATGATAGGATACATAAGCCACATGCGAGCACACAAATGACAACTTTAGAGGATCTGAAAGAATTTGTAATTTAATTTGTATATTACATAATTTGTAATTTAATTTTTTTAATTTGTATTTGTAAAATCAGTCATCATCATCAATTATTTTGGATATCTTTAATTCTTATTTTTCGTTTTATCGGCAAAGAAATAGGACACAAGACTTAATAGAAACAGAAAGAAAACTTAATTGAAGAACTTAATTACTAAATCTAAACTTTTTAGTGTTGATTAAACTACCTACGAGTACTTATATATCCTACATTAAGACATGTAGATCGACATTAGATTTCACCTCGAATTAACATCAGCCGGAAGACATCCACCGTTAAACATAGGCCTCCACTTAGATTACCACACCGTTAATTAATTAAGTAAAAATCAAATAAATGAAAGTAATTAAGTAAGAATTAAATAATCTGCTAGTCTATGTTTATAAGCTTTTGTTCAACTCTTATTGAATTCACGTTAACTATTGTCACTCAAAAACCTTTTATCTTTTTTCAGAAACGTTCAATTTAAAAACTAAATCGTTTTACTGTTACTAGGTATTCATATATTATATACTAGCTTCCGCCCGCGACTCCGTCCGCGCGGATGTCGGTCTTCGCGTGGATGGTTTATTTCTCCATTTTGAGTAACTCTGACAGTGACATCTTATAAATATCTATTGGACCCAAATACGGCTAAGCCTATAATAATTAAGGAGATCCCTCTATTGAGCTAGGAACTGCTGTTGAGCTCGCGTTCTGTAGTAAGTATTTTTTTCATAGTAATTCCGACCTTGTATTTACAAATAACTGATCGGAACAGTAATCAAAAAGGTCGAAAGAAAAAGACGGACGGACGGTGAAAAGCACGGTTTAAAATGACACGCATACAATATTAATTCCACGGACGACCGCTCGCCACACTGGACACGTCCGCTCGCATCAAAATTCAGAATTTATATGCATCGCGCGGCGCGGAACGCGGCTCCTTATATAGGAGTCGGGGAGGCGTGGCCCGCGTGTGCCGCAAACGGTTCAAGCCAAATCCGACTTTCGGCGCTTCAGGTTACGGCGCTGAATCCACTGCGGGTAATGCAACGTGTGTTCGCGGTTCTACAGAACAACGTCTATGAATAAAACTGAAAAATAAGATTTTTTTTCTACGTATTTTTCCAGGATAAAAAGTATCCTATTTTATGCCCAGGATAATAAGGTATAATTATACCAAGTTTCATCGAAATCGAACCGTTAGTTTTCACGTGATGCCTGCACATACAGACAGACAGACAGACAGACAGACAGACAGACAGACAAAAATTTTTTTAATCACATATTTGGGTTTGGTATCGATCCAGCAACACCCCCCGCTATTTATTTTTTCAATATTTTCAATGTACAGAATTGACCCTTCTACAGATTTATTATATGTATAGATTTTGGGCTTGACGAATTCATATCAAATGGAACTTTTTGATACTTTTTGATTGAAATGAACACCGTCTGAATCTGAAAGCTGTTTTGAATCAAATTGGTTCGACTGCAACGTGACTTCGTCTCGAGGGGAGTGACAACGCAATTTTGCAAGTGGATTCAGTTGTATGCAAACAAAAGTAATGGATTTTTAACATGGGTAATAATAGATAGATATCCTTTAGGTATTTACTACCGAAGAGAACTCAGCATGTATTGGAGCAGCACAAAATATGATGCAAATAATTTATTCCAAACAGAAATTTTACATAAGTAAACTTCTGTTTCTACCCTAAAGAACAATCATGCTATGAAGGGCGGCAAATGATAAGTAATCAATTTTATGAAGTAGGTAGCAAAGTTGTTGGCTACTCATCGACAGTCTGGTGGATGTCTGCGTGGGCATGGATAAGCATCTCCTGGTAATAATTTTGTAGACAGCTCACCACCCACGCTTTCTACTGACTCCTCATTAGGAACTTTTGGTAAGAAATATTTAGAAGCGCCACTTTATATTGGATACTTATAAACATGTTGCAAGATATACGTTTAAAAAAGAAAGCAATTTATAGGACATGAACTGTACAGCTGGGCGGAGGACTATTAGTTAAAGTCGCGGCGGAGAACACTCGTTAATCAAACGGTTAGTTCGTTGATTAACGCTATATTTAAACCAGAAATAGATTTCGAATTCAGCTACTGTGTCTTTGTTTCACTCAACACTGAAGCTATACTTAGAATTTTTATAAAACTGATATATTTAGTTCTGTCTGAACTAACATCAATCTTTTTTTTTGTAAGTTAATATATTGTCAACAAGATCCTCATTACTGAGGCTCAGTTCAAGGCTGGAGTGGAGCCATTTATCTCGGCTCTCGACTTGTATTATGTCTATAAATTACTTATGGCAACTTAGCCGAAACCGAAACAAGTCATTTTATAGGTTTGCTAATCGTTTGTAAAAGTTCGTGCTTCCGAACTTCTGATATTTTTCGTTTTAGATAGATCGATATTTGTTACTTGCTTTTTTAAGATGTACTACAATTACTAAAATTGGTTTCATATCATTATTTTACAGGAGTGAAAAATAATATTGACGCTAGACTTTGAATATCAATATAACTTTTCTGAGTGCCTAAAAGTATATCTACCAAGTGATTCGTCAGAACTCTCGCGCCCGGCATTGGTTGCGGCCATGCTGCGGGGCGAGACGGAGTGGGAAGCGGTCGCCTCCTTCTGCGAAGCAGTAATGCTCGCGAAGGAGGAGGCGGGCCGCGTGAGGGAGAGGACAATGTCCTCCCTCCGCCCCAGCCGCGGTGGTTGGCGCCCACGGCGACGGACGTCGCAAGACGATCTCCGGCCACTGTAGGCGCGGGCATGCGGGCGGCGAGTAAGGGCAAATCGCAGCCCGACTATGGACCATGCCCGGGTCGACGGCGCGTTGTGTTCCACGCGCGCCCCAAAGAGCGTCAGCATGATGACGGGGCCTCCTCTCTAGAGGGCCAAAGCCTGCCGGGGTCGCGGGACTTATCTCATTACCGTGACCCCGGAACATAAAGGGCTATTGAAGGACACCGTGGATTTTAGTCAGTACAAGTCTGACAGTCCCTCCCGCACTGCCCGGGGTGGGAGGACTCATTTGATGATTTTACCACGATAAAAAAAAAGTGATTCGTCAGAAGCGTACGATATTAAAAAAAATAAAAAGTATTTTAAAATTGAAGCGCTGTGTCGATTACGTCTTATATGTATGTATGTTTTGTGTAGATACTTATTAATTAATTCTGTAATTTGGGTAAGTAATATATGATATAACTACAAAATCTCTAATATTTACAAGAGATAACAACTGAATATATAATTTTATTTGATATAACGATCTGTTAATATAACAAACGATTGACATAATTTTATAATGACTAATTTTTATAAGCATAACAATCAATGAGTATAAAATCGTTTTGTATACCACTCAAAAGACATAAAACTTAGTTGGTCAATTTATTTTTTCTTCCTGGTAAGTAATCTAGCTCTAATGTACCTAGTAATAGTGCCACCTGCCATGAATGCTCGACGGAGCCCCTTTTTCTGCGCACAGGGTTTAAAGTAACCTAACCTGTCCGTGTCGGGGTGGCACAAGTCCCGAGCTCGCTTCGCTCGCTCTTGTATCCTAGGTCAAATAACTGATTACTACCTGTCATGCTGACTCGACGGAGCCCCGCTTCGCGGGGCTCCTATTTGCTGCGTGCAAGGTTTAAAGTAACCTAACACGAAGGGGATGGCGGGGTCTTTCAGACCCCGCCATCCCCTTCGAACCTAACCTCTCCGTGTCGGGGTGTCCCAAGTCCCGAGCTCGCTTCGCTCGCTCTTGGATACTAAATTTCTCTATTAGCTATAGCAATCGTGAAGGCAAACAATCAAAGTCCAAAGGATAAGCCAAAGTCATTAAAGAAAATAGTTTAAATGTTAAATTATGTGTTTCAAACGTTATCATAATGATTTTCGCTTAAATAAACGTTATATCAAATAAAATTATACGAAATGAATTTTAGAGTAACACAAACATTGTATGTAAAGAAATTATATCAATCGTTGGTATATCTCACGTTGATTATATCATGTGAAAGTTATTGAAATGAAAATATATTAAGTAACTTTATACGAAATGAGACGCACCCCTGTAATTTATGCACAAATATTACATTAATTTAGCAAAGGCAATATTATATGCTTCGAGTCTTGTGAAAACAACAATGCAAGAACGCGTTTTCCCACTAGCTTGCACTTCCTATACAGTTCCTCTAGTCTAAATTGTAGAATCTTGTTAAGGATCCCCTTTATATGGTAGGGGCAGATCTAATTAACGTCAAGGCACCGTGAATGCGCACAATTTGCCTCTGAATAACAGATTGGATTATATTTAGATCCTAATACAATCTAAGAGAATACTATTGGATTTATACGAAGTATATACTGTTGTCTAGATGTTGAAGGAATAATTTAGAGTTAGTATAGCATACTCGTATAAATAACGTTGATGTTGAAATTCCTTGCCCGTCATAAATGCTTCATAAGAAATCTACGCTTTAGAATAAACATTTACAAGTAAACATGCCTCATGACTTCAATAGCTTAATTTTTTTGTTGTTGTCGTTTTTGACAATTTTTAAAGTGCTAGTTTGAGTTTGAATTTAAAAGTGCTAGTAGTTTGAAAAATGTGAATAGCTCGGCTCAGTGGATGGCTAGTAAAAGCAAAATACAGAAATCTTCCATTTCTTTTCAAAATTCCTTAGTCCTTTTTTTAAACTAAACTCTGTCTTGATCTTCCAAGCTAGAATAATCTGATAACGCTAATAATATCCGCAGAAGTTCTTCAAAAGAAAATAATCAAGGATGAAATAAAATTAATAAAACTGCAATTAACAGAAGTCGGGCTTTAAATGCTAATTATTACCAAGCTAGACGAAGCATTTTCTACGATGTTATGTACTGTTTTAAAAGATTTCATTTTAGAATAGAACTGGCTGTTACTGACTCTATCCTTTTATAAATTTATTTCATTGTAACAAACTAATTGTGAAAGTTTAATACGAATTTAATCTTCATAATACCTCCTAGTAATGTTGTTTTAAAGAATGTGTTGTAGAAATACCGATTGTTTTGTTTGAAAGTATTTCGAACCGTTAAATGGAATCGTTCAATGGCTATAAGCTGTAAACAAGCTTCACAAAAATAATATGTTTTCGAACGAACTTTTAAGTCTTTGACAAAAAGAAAAAGAATTTTCCTACAATGTTTTATTTTATTCACATTTATGTGCATCTTAAGACATTTCTAGACCACTTAAGATATCAACCGGTGATGCTCCCAGTTACAATGGATAAATGATAATTTTGAATTCCTAAAATAATTAATTCCTATTTCCCCTTGATTTGGCCTTAGAATAAGACATCACAAACTTACCAACATGAATTCTCGTGTGAAATCTGTCCCTGCATAAAATTGCCATGAAACAAATAACTTGAGAAAACCGGGTATTCTCGGTTCTTTCTAATAATTTCAAGGTATCTGTAGAACCGGGTGCTGCATCATCATCATCATCAGCCTTTAAATGTTTCCACTGCTGGGACACAGGCCTCCTCTCTGTGAGAGGGAGTGGGCCGTAATCTACCACGCGGGCCCAGTGCGGATTGGTAGATGTCACATGTCTTCGAATTTTTGGTTCTAGGACATGCCGGTTTCCTCACGATGTTTTCCTTCACCGTTTTGAGAGCAGTGGTGTTGAAATAAATTACACAAAGTAATGCGCCTGACTGGGTTCGAACCCACGACCTACAACTCGTAAGTCGAGGCCGATACCACTGGGCCACCACTGCTCTCGGGTGGGTGCTGCATGCTCTAGACATAATCCCTCGTTTACTTTGGCTTCAACAGTGGCCACGTGAAGTGATGAGATGGCAAAGTGTCTTCGTGCGAAGCCCATACAAGCAAATATAGGAAGAGATTAACAGAACAAAGCCTTCAAAGGAAAACTAGAAGCCAGCACCAGAAATAGGAACTCAGAAACAACAATCTCTGAAAAGGAAATGAATAAGGAAGATGGGACTTAGAATAGATTTGGAGATATTAGCGGTCAAAAGATGTCAAAAATAAATTGTTAATATTAGTGCAATGACACATTTAGCCATGGAAATGGCATGCAAACATTAGATAATACACAAGATGCTAATTCTAATATGTACCTACATTTTATCAAACATGGAAGCAATTACCTGAGATATTCAATCTTTTTTGGTGCCTATCTTGTGGTAAATTCAATCAGGACATAAATAACAAAAGATTAAACACATTGATATTCAAAACGAGGTTGAAATAGCAGTGTAACGCAAACAATACGGCAATGGTTTTTTGTTGAACAATGTTATTCATTCCGTTATTTACATGATTGCTTTGCATATTGCTATTATGCAGGAATTTGCTTAAAATGCTCCGGATTGAAATTTGATTGTACGTGTAAACGCTAATAGACACTACGTAAAAAGGTTGAACACAGGCAAGACTTTGCTTTTACGGGATACTTCACCGAATTATCAGCGATGCAACTTATCTTCGATAATCAGATTGTTAATAAAATTTCGACCTAATCAGGGTCGACGGAGCCCCGCATTGCGGGGCTTCTATTTCTGTTTGCAGGTATTAAAGGAACTTAACCAAACCTCACTACGGGGCCTCCCCTGATGACCCCTGTCGGCGGTGTTTCTGGCGACGTTTTTTTCTTACACTGGCAAAAAGGTTACAGAATTAGAGGGTGGGTATTCTGGTGGTGGGTGTTTTTCCTAACACGTTACTGTGATATGTCCTTACTCAGTTCCGTATCAGTTAATTGGTCCTTATTCTCGATTTACGAGCGACCTCACACACCGATATTACTTTTTATAGTCATGTTTAACTTTGACAGATGCAAGAACAATAAAAGTGCTGCAACTAAACTGTTAGCGGTAATATTAATCCTGTCATTTTACAATAGTAAACTTCCACGTTGAAATTGGAATATATATGTATAAATCGACATAAATGAAGTCCTTGGAAACTAGGGTAAATAACGTTTTGTGGACAGAGCGCCTCTTAATTGTGCTCAGATAGATATGGAACGTTTTACAATGGTATGCTCAATTACTTATAGTGACTCATAATCAATAAAATTGCCACTCTACACTAATAATAATAATAATATTATAAAGAGGAAAACTTTGTATTTTTGTTTGTTTGTTTGTTTGTTTGTAATGGATAAACTCAAAAACTACTGGACCGATTTTAAAAATTCTTTCACCATTAGAAAACATTATCTGCGAGTAACATAGGCTATATAACATCACGCTATTACTAATAGGAGCGGAGCAGCAATGAAAAATGTTTCAAAATCGGGAAAATGTATTCCTTTTCGAGAGCTTCTGTTGCGTGCGCTGCGTAAACGGTTAGAGTTACGCAAAAAATATGTATTACGGAATTATTCCTTATAAAAAGTCCTAAAATAAAGTCCGCGAGAGGATATATCTATCTTTTAAGGTTAAGTCACTATAACCTTTTTTATGGAAATCAAGTTTGTTTTAAAATAATGCATTATTTGCGAAGGTATTTTCATTAACATGATATTAATCCTTATCCAAATAAATTCGTTAATCATCACAAGCATTTAATTTTGAACGAAATGCCCTTGACATCATTTGATTTCAATGAATATCACAGTTTTAAAATATTACCGCAAAAAAAAATTACGGGCTGGGCATGACACAATTATTATTCGTACTCAACGGTCGCTTGATGTGTTAATCCATTCGTGGACACTACCAAGTTTGTTGTTGAGACACCTCACGACAGAAACAGGAGAGTATCCTGTGGACGTTTTTACAAACCTATTCATCTACATTAATCCTATTACAAATACTTCTATATAATTATATGTAAGTATACATCATCTGGGAATCATACTAAAATTGATTTATCGTGGGCTCCAACCTCGCTCCAACAAGATTTTTCTGACTTATTTAATCAACGGCATTGGTTGCTAGGCAACAGGCCCATAGTTTTTTTTTGTATCTTTCTTTGCTTCTAACGGAAAAGGCAAAGGGCTTAAGCCCATACAGCCTAGGCCCATAGACTTCCTACTATTTGTCTTTTTGCTATGGCAAAATGAAGTACGTACTAAATTAGTTCCAAAATTCAACACCTAAAGGTGCGTACAGACTATGTAACATATAACATGTTTTTTTTTATAATTATTACGCATTAGCGCATGCGTAGCGAATTTTTAAAGATAACATGTTATACAACATTGTTATATAACATCTTTCAAAGATCCCTCTTTGAGGAGTGGTTGGAGAGGCGCTAGGCGTCATCACCTTCAACCTGACGCAAGTCCTCCCGGGCACGGTTGTTTCGGGAACTATCTCAGGGATACGGCGGCAGGCGAGAGGAATGGGGAGCAGTCAGAACGCGTGAGTGAAAGGACATCCTCCACCTCTCGCCCCAGCCACCGTTGACGACGCCCAGGGCGTTGGAAATCGCGGGGCATATCCAACCGCTTGCGGACGGGGTGTGATGGGCTGGCTGAGCTCGCCTTAGGGTAGTTGAACACATGGGATCAAACTTAGGCTTTTTGTAACGGTAATCGACATCAACGCAGGCGGAGCCGCGGGGGACCGCAATAGGTTATATAAATCAGAATAACACAGAGGCTACTTTTTGTCGCGAAAACCGACATCCACGCGGGCGGAGCCGCGGGCGACCGCTAGATGTCTACTATAATTATAAAAATAAGTCGGGTTTCCTTCCTGACGCTATAACTCCAGAACGCACGAACCGATTTCCACGGTTTTGCATTCGTTGGAAAGGTCTCGGGCTCCGTGAGGTTTATAGCAAAGAAAGTTCAGGAAAAATATTATTTTTTTCTTCTTTTAATAACCAAACGAAATGTTACATAAAACGAAGCCATCTGGTGGCGAAACGGAGTTCGCCGGGTTTGCTAGTAATCAATAAAATTGCCACATTATTAAAAATAAATTGCTTTTAATTTGCATAATTATCAACTTTTTCGGTTTCCTGACCTAGATATTAAGAGACTGTTGTTTTGAGTATCAGGGTTACATTTTTATGATTTTATTGTACTATAAATTACATTAATAAATGGTTATTTTATAAACTTCACATAAAATTGTATGAATTGTGCAACCAACTGTAGGCACTCCACAATAAAAATGTGATAACGTCAGTCTTATATGCAACTTTCAATTTGATGCAGTAGGCACTTGAAATACCGGGAATATTCAAAAATGAGATTTGAGAATGCATTCCGAAGTCATGGTTTTATACAATTCGTGCAGTATTACAATTTCAAACCAATTTATGTATGCTGTCATACTGTAAATTGAGTAGTTGAAAAGCATCCGTTATTAAGTTAAGACCACACTGGGCGGAACTGCACCGCAGCGGATCTGTGCGTCACGAAGCGTCAAAATATTCTTTATAAGAAATTATACGAGACAACACGCACTAAGCGGCAACGGAATTGCACTGCAACCGAACTGCGCTGCATAGTTGAGCATCGTGTAGTTCAGTTCCGCTGCAGTGCAGTTCCGCCTAGTGCGGTCTTACCTTTATTGGAAAGCTGAATGCGAGTCATCCCGGGAAAAATAGAGCGAGTAGATTTTATTCGAATAGAAATCTCGTTGATTGAGAGAAACACAAGTTGATGTATATTGTCTATGTGCGAAGTCGGTAGTGGGCATGTAGTGGGGACTCAAATCGATCGCAGCGCGCGATGTGACAGAAATGTGAACTAACTGGGGATACCCGCGGAGTGACGTACGTTGTGTCAAGTTTAATATGCACCGCAACCTTTTCAAGTACTTTTTAGGTTATATTTATTTTTTTAATGAAAAACAAATATGTTTATCAAAATATTTAAGTTGGCAAGAATAGGCTATTTTACACAAAAAAAAAATAATTACTCTGAAAGATAGATTGTCAAAAAATATTTGACCCGTATTTTCTTTCGTTACGTTACCAGTCTTACCATGGGGTATCGTATTACTCAGTTACTGGGTTGTGGAGGTGCGATAGGCTCGCTCCGTGTATAATACTGATATTCAGCTGCCTCTGATTCGACTGGAAGCCGACCCCAATATAGTAGGGAAAAGGCTAAACAGATGATGATTTTCTTTCATTACGTAAACCAAAATTAGCGAAGATACAACGCTTTTAAAAACACAAAACGTCACTCGGTCGGTATCATTTTACAGGCGTTATGACGTCACAAACCTCGACTCGAATTTTGAAGCGTTTCATCTGTGTCAATATATTCTCATTAAAAAAAAATACTTATGTGTTTATGATTTTTCAATACTCAAACTAAGGACGGACTAAACAGATTTTCAATTTATTTATGTAGTAAACTACCCTATTGGCAGATCTTAAGGACCCCAATAATGTGGTTACTAGGTGGCGCTGTCATCCGAATACAGCGTATAGTTATTTTTACTGCGACTGTCCATAAGTACTTTTTGTAATCATGTCTGTATTCACAATGCAGTGTGCACGGCTATTGTGGGTAGAGTGGGCCACAAATTACATGCCCGGACACGCCGGACGTATGGAACTCGGTGCGGGCAGCGGCGGCGGCGTGCCACTGAAAATTCCTCATATTAGTTCTATTGTTATAGAACGACATTACGTTTCGACGTATGGAGGCCACCGCTGAAATTATGCTGGTATTTCAACGGCGTCTTAATTGAAAACTAGTGTTGATTTAGTGTTGATATTTTTGACACTTAATATTACTGGAGAGCATTAGTGGCTCAGTCGTATATGCCTCGACTTATGAGTTGTCTGTTATGTTACTTTGTCTAATTTATTTCATCACCACTGTTCTCGAAATGGTGAAGATTATCATCTTGAGAAAAACTGTCCTGTAACCAAAAATTCGAAGACATAATGTGACATCTAGCAATACGCACTGGGCCCGCGTGGTGGATTGTAGCCCATTCCCCCGTAAGGCACAAGTGCATCGTACTACTTTTATTGTGCCAGTTAAGTTTAAGAGCTATTTGCCTGAGAGCTACAGGCAATTATGGGCAGGTGTTTGAGGCACGCTGAAAACCTGTCCAATCCTTCTTCAAATATCCCTAAACACAGAAACGTAGACCTGGCTGTGAAGAAGCGGGATTGGAGCAAGCCAGACATTTGTTAATATGCGAATCCCGACTGTGAACTGCAGTTGAAAATCAGCATCAGGTGACAACTTGTGCTGCCATCTGACATTATGCTGAGATGAGGCCATTTTGAAAATTTGAGATTTATTTTATTTTTTCGTTGTTTTATTAACTTTTAATGACACTAAACAAAATTGTCTTTCATTCTTTCTGTAAAATGATATTTTCCTGATGACTCAGTAACTCTGTGCCAGACTTTATTTTTCGTTTTGATTGTCATTAGAAAATATAATTTTAGAGCAGCCTAATAAATAACGTTGTTGGTGTCACAGATTTCTTTGTAGAACGTCACAACAAAAGGTTCAAGATGTTCAAAGAAAAATGTTTTTTTTTGTTGAATGGTGTTCAGGCGTTCAGTTCTTAGTACTATTCCTTTTAGCTTAGACTGGAATGTAACTAAGTATAATAATTAATTAAATATTTCAATCTTTTGTGAAAATAACAGCTAGAATCCACAATAATTAAAAGTGCTCATTGTTAACTTTGATTATTAAAGTTTTAAAAGTTCCTAGTATTTAGACAGCCGTGGCAACCGTTGTAATTTCTGTAGTAATTAAGGCTGGTTTCGTAATTATAATTTACGGATTTGTCCTAGTGACAAAGAGTTCCATGACCCAGGAGTTATGGAAAAGGGTAAGAGGCAGGAATGACAAAAACTAAAAGTAAGTTGGACGTAACATTTTAGACTTGCGTAATGAGAATTTATTACGACAGGCTTTAGAGAATATTCTGTTAGAATGTTAATAAAGTCTAAATTCATACATTTATTAACTAATATTATAAGCTAGCGACCTGATCCAGCTTTGAAGGGAGCAAATAAGTAAAAGAACATTTGTTTATTTCATTTGGACCATGTCCTAACAATTCTATTCGGGTCGATTGCCGCACGGTACAAATTTAAAATTTGTATGACCTACAAGTAATTGTTCCGGGTCTGGGTGTTTGCATATATGAGTTTCTATGTTTGTAAAACACCCATGACACAAGAGAAATTCGTAGTGTGGCGAAACGTATGAAAAAAAATACAAAAACAACAAAATAACAATTATCCAAGTTGTGCTCACAGCGTTCAGCAGTTGATTTTTATTTAAATTTAAGATAGATGAAAATCAACTTATCCATGTATGTATTTTCCCTTTTGAGTTCGAAATCCTGGATTCTGAATCCTTATTCAGGTCCTAGACTGGTTATATCTAGTATGAAAGGTACCTAACCCATATCCTTACATACTTTACCTTCCATTATCTTACCTCTCACTAATATTATCCAATGCGAAAGTTTGTGAGGTTGGAGGAAATTTAGTAGATATGTAAATTGTTTATCTCAACACATAGGATAGTTTTTATTCCGATTTCATGTTCCCGTGGGATAATTTTCTAGTTGTAGCGGTCTTAGTAAATTTAGTTTTTACAATGTTAAGAGCGCATATTCTGAAAGTTGACAACGTTGCAAATAGTTGTCAAATATTGACAAGTTTTAATAAATTTAGCAATGTTACTGTATGGGAATAAGAAATATGGCTCTGTAGTGCACTAAAACATTGATAAGAGAATGCAATAAGTAATATCGTAACAACGAATAAATAGTTTTAGATGTAAAAAAAGTATTTGGAAACCTTCCAAATGCTTTTTTTACACCTGAAACGGTGACAACATCAAATTCAGTGTTTTAATTGTCTTCTTATATCAATGTTTTAGTGCACTACGGAGCCATATTTCTTATGTTCATACAGTAAATTTACCAATTTAATTAAAATTTGTAAATATTTGACAGCTATTTGCGACGTTGCCAACTTTCTGGTTATGCGCCCTTAACGCAGATGAAATCGCGGTAGTACATCAGCAAGTCTAACACAAATCTACTAATGGATTTAACGAGGACATAAAAGAATACGGACAATCAATAGTTAGTAAAGTCAATACTCAATATATCCATGTAAGTAATTAAGTAAAAGTTGGCAGAATCAAGGGGACCTACTCAGAAGACACAGTTACTTGTAAAGTTTTAATTACAATGCTTTGTTAGGCACATGTCCCACTACTTCTAAGAAGCGATTAACTTGTATACTAACGTTACCGTTAAAACGCTTGGTCTACCAAACCAAGGTACCATAATTATGTACGACAATAGATTATAATTAGCTATCTCATATTGTTGAGCACATATTTTGTTTAGGCTACACGCATCAATTGATTTACGTTATCCCGATGTTGGCTCCAAGCAGAAAAATGTTCAGTTTGATATTTTATACCAAACCCTTTTTATTTTAGGTGGTAAAATCGTCAAATATGGTCTCCAGCCCTGAGTCGAGCCGAAAGAGAACTGTCAGGCTTGTATTGACTAGTGTGTTCAATAGCCCTTTACGTTATGGTTTTTTGATTCGACCGTTCCGTGACCGCGGCAGGTTAAACCAAACTCTTACACAAAAATTGGCTACATAGGAGTTTTTGATTGCTGAATGCTCACACTGTTATAACTCGATTAAACAGCTCTTATTTTTCGTCAGTCGTCATTCGCTGGTAATGGGACGTGGGCCTTATACAGGTAGGATCTTCTACAAACCAATAACTGTGTATGGGACCCTAAGGAGTAAACAACAACAAAGCCTTCTCATACCCTAAATCTTGTATATTTTTATACAATTTTATTGTTATTAACTATAGATACAGGTACTAACATGATCTTTGAGGTCTGTGGAGTTTCTAGAGGCGGTTTAATTATCTCTGATACCAGAATTTGCTAGCTCTAATGACCGAGAGACTGGATGTGGAAGCTGTGGAACTGGGTGCTGGACAGCGTGGTTTTGAAGAAACCCTTTGTCCAGCAGTAAACTATGATAGGCTGACTGATAAATTGTCAAAGATATAAGTTAAGTAGTATATTTGTTGGAAAACTACTTTTCCTCCATACTCGAAAACCCTTTTACTTATAATTCAAGAAATATTTACGTCTATCGCAATAACCTACACAAGTGCTTATAAAATATTTTCCTGACCTGACCTCGAAGTTGGTGATGAGTAAACTTAAAAGTACTGAACCTATTTTTAAAATTCTTTTACTTATAAAAATCACTATTATTTCCACCATGGCCTCGCACATGTGCAATTTGAAAATCCCTAATATTTAATTACACTTATGACGGTTCTTTTCAAAGTAAGTAGGTACTGAAGTAATTAAAAATAAACTCATTTAATCATAAAGGAAAACAAGGGGTCCTAGACTATTAAGACAACTTTTAATACAAATGGTTACAAACGCCATTTTACCTTTTTCAACAAAGATATTGTGTTCTCTGAAATTTTCAGCGACCCTCAATTTAACTTGCCAAAAACATTTCATATAACAATACAAAACTGTTCAAAAAGTTAACATTGAACATCTCCATACAATTTGTGTTCTGTAAATAACTTGGATAAATATGACAGATGGCGCCACTGGGAGTCGGCGCAAAGTAATTTAGTTTTATTCCCTAATTACATATTTATGACACCTTCATATTTTAACTGGTAGGTAGGTAAACCTTAATTGTGGTTGTTTTCACCCGTTAGACGCCATTTATTTATCAAGCTCAAGTTTATTAACACGCTTATATTAGCTTCACTTGCTATGTATGTAAGGATAATCGTAGAATCTCAATTTGAAATCCACCCCCATGATATGGGTATTAAATGAAAGGGTTTGCTGTCGGGAATACGAAAAAAATAGTCACGTGCCTTATATCCAATATGGCGGACGTCCAAGATGGCGGACAGGCTATTTGAAATGCACCCCCGTGATATGGGTGTCAAATGCAAGGGTTTGCTATCAGGAATACGAAAAAAATTGTCATGTGACTTAAATCCATCATGGCGGATTGGCTATTTGAAATGCACCCTCATGATATGTGTATTAAACGAAAGGGTTTGCTGAATGGGATACGATATAAATTATCACATGACCTAAATCCAATATGGCGGACGTCCCAAGGCTCAAGTTGGCGGATAAGTAGTAAATTAAGTTTTAATAATAAGAAGACTATAAAGTATAATTTTTAGTGCGTGCTAAAAGCGTGCTTTTTTAGGTTTAACTATTAAAGAAATTATTTAGTGGTAGGTAATAATGGAGTAAATACTTAAGTATGTATTAAAAAAAAATATTATCGTTAAAGGCCTTGCAGAATTCTCTATAAAAATCGTTGAAGGTAATCAGTTTTTTTTTTTAAATCAATAGCTCTGTTCTTTGAAAAGTATCAAACTGTGGAAAATCTCTATCCCTTCTCACGGGTACCTAACAATCCTACGCAAAGACTAGAGGTCCTGTCAGAAGGCTTATGTACGAGTCCCACACGTCAGTTGTAGAGATTTACATATTAAATTTTGTGGGCTGTTGAACAGAATATGTTTGTGGTTTAAAATAGTATCTACATTTTTTTTTTAATTTATTACATATTAGGAAAAAATCATATTACATAAATTAACATCTCAAAAACCTCAATAGGTTTGTCCGGATGTTGAAACACTAAGCAGTCTTAATACATACTAACTAAATACACATATTTTACAGCATATTAGTTTCTAAAAAGAAAAAAGAAAAAATGTGAGGTACTTTAAAAATAATAAGTAAAACTATTACAAAAACAACGAGAGTGCGGGTCAGACAGTCCGTCAATTCAACCTACATTTCGGACTAACCTTTGAAAAAGAGACGGCATGCTGTGTGTTTAACTTACATACTCACATTAAATAAAAACATTTTTAAGGACCCGCTGTTCCTATTGATTTTAGCGTTTGTTTGTTTGTTTTATAGCCTATAGCCTTCCTTGATAAATGGACTATCCAACACAAAATGATTTTTTCGCTTGGGACGAGATGTTCCTGAGAGCGTTTAACCAAACAATACAAGTTCTTCAGCTTTATAGTATCAGGTTATTTACAGGATTATTTGAAAAACACCAACAACCTCTTAAGAGGTCATTCCACTCATTACCTATAATGAACAACTTTTACTATGGGACCAAACCTGAAATCACGAAAAAAAATCAGCTGTTCCGTACTTTATGTTCGCATAACTCGTCAAAATGTAGGGAACATCTGATTTTTTTTTCACGATTTCGGGTTTGGTCCCATAGTAAAAGTTGTTCATTATAATGAGTGGAATGACCTCTTAAGAGGTTGTTGGTGTTTTTCAAATAACCCTGTATGTTGTTTGAATATTTACGAGTATGTATGTAGCGCGTAGGTATCCACTAAGTAACGAGAAAAAGTATCTAGAATATTTTTCCCAGTGCAAATGAAAACATTTCTGGGAATGTCCTGGTTGTTGGAACTGGGAAGTTCAGTTTGTCAGTCTTAACACACAGCAGTAACTCTGTGACACGGTGATAACATTTTATTGTGCTCATAACTTTTTGTAACGCAACACTATTAGAAGCGAAGCGAAAGCAGACCGAACTTTGCACCGATACCTAGTAGTACCGTTCGCATCGGGGAATTTTTTGAATTTTTTTCCTTCACAAAGGTTTTATTTTGCCAACGGATCCAGAATGTTACTATTTTATTTTGCACAGCAGTGGTCGGGATTCCCATAACTTGCGGAGTTTACAAAAAAAATCGAGCGTTTAATCGGAGGCACGGTTGTAAATCTAACACCGGGACGGGACCTAACGTCAACATACAGCGCTTAACATTCGTTCAAGTCAAATGGTGCTAACATTCTAACATTTTAAACACACTCTATAAATGTTTGCTCATAAAAAGTATATTTTATTGTCAGTTGTAAATAAAATCATTCACATCCCTCGTTTACCCTTCTAATGCGTTCATTCATTCGGACTGTAAAATAGAAATGTGAAGCAAATGTGAAAATTTTTACGAATTCTTTAAAATATTCTGTACTTAAGTATCTAAACCAGTAAAAAGTTATGCGTCAAGGTAAGGACCTTTTACAAAAATAAAAAGAAAAGTTAAATGACAACCGGTAAAAGTACTATATCTGGGCATACTTAGTAGGCACAAACATACTATTCCTACATACCTAAAGCTCCGGAAATTATCCATCAAAAGTGACGTCATAGGAAAATGGATGACACGTATAGGAAATGTAGCATTTGTTGACGAACGACCCTCTCTCACTTGTGGTTTGAACTATTCCGGAACGGACACAGAGTGGACAATAAATGGAATGGTATAAAGCCAGCTGTAATCGATTCATATATGACAGAAGCAAAATCATCTAAGTGATCTCAGGTTTCGTTCGTGCATCACTTATGACGCAGTTTGTCATTTGCCCGAAAGTTGCCTCTGGAATTCAAGCAAACCATCAAGTTTAAATGGACAGGGTCGAGTACGTCCGTTTTCGGATAATCTTGAATGTTTCATGATACGGCTTTATTGAAACTAGCATCGCAGTGAAATAAATGCATCGTGTGTCTGAATTCGATTAAAGTCATTTGGGCACCCGACTAACGATCAAGTGTAATTGAGCACATCTTTTACACAATGAACCCATTGTTAGTTTATTCGTCCTTTGCTTACAGTGATCAATATTCTGGGGTGTAATTTATCTATAATATGTATGTATTTAGAAATATATAAGTATGTTTATCAGTTGTCTAGTACCCATAACACAAGCTCTGCTTAGCTTCTGGATTAGATGGCGTTGTGTGATAGTTGTGGAATATTATTATAATATACATCTTTAATAAAAAATGTAGTTAACCGAAAGGAACCAACGGTTACGCTATACATTTAAATTCGGGAAAGTATTCCTCACACTATGTGTGCGCGAGGGCGTTAAACATGTTGTTTGTTTAATTGTATCCACACACTGAAAAAAAAATCGGTAATACCAACCGATTTTTCGGTAATATTCACCGTTTTAGACAGTAAAAATAGAGCCTATTGTCCAAAACAGTAAAACTAACTGAAAAAAAAAACCAGTTGAGTTATAACAGTAGATTTTACTGTGCATTTGCTACTGGTCGGTTATTTTTACTGCTTGTTTTAGTTAACGTTAATGTTCAAACAGTTGAAATAACTGTTTAGCTCTTTACTGTTTTTGCCCATTTCAATGCACTGTCCGTAATCAATAACCTAAGTAGGTACTCCATTTCTTCTCTGTTCCGTGTCAAACACTGTTGAACCTTCCGGAATGCGGCCAGGCATTCTTCTCATTTTAAAACCCCGTCTAACATCATGAAAAAAAATACCAACGCTGGAAGTGCGGTTTCTATTACAACCTTCCTTGTGTATGAAAAGTTGATTTCATACTTTATGAGCAAAATGTAAGGGTTTATTTTCGTACCTTTTGTTAAACAGAAAAGTTAAACGTAATATTACCTACCCTACCCTGTTTTATATGGCTTACCTATAAAACAGTATTTCTTGTAGTTGTAGGTACCTTAAAATTATTTGGTTACGCTGTTGAAGCTATGATAGAGTTTAAAAATGAGTTTCAGATGCAATAAAATAAAAAGTTATTGCTTGTTTTAATTAAAACTATACTCGCATTTTAAAATTTCATCAAACCACAAAATACGAGTACAATTTGAAAACTATTCAGTGCAAATAAGTGAGATTAAAAGATTTCAGAAAATTGTTCTTTTTAATTCTGTTTAATCTCTTTTTATAATTTAAGAGTGCTCTCCATTATATTGGCATCTGCAGGCAAAAATACAGATTTTAAAGTTTAATTAAACTTCCATTAGCCTATTGCAAACTTTGTAAGAACATAAGAAGTTTGCATTAAATTAGGATTACTAAATTAATTTAGCATAGCAGACTTTGCACTGTACTTTTTTAGAAAATCTTAAAAAAAATCAATCTATTTTTGTTTTTTTTTTGCCCATTCTTACTGTTAAGGTGTGAAATAAAATCTCTCTTAATAATTAAGTAGTTAGTTTGGTTAGTATCTGAAAAAATAAACTTGCGCTTTTCACCCCGAAGAGAAGCATAAAAGCTTCACACGTCAGCAAAACCTTAAGCACAGTTAATTATATATTTACTCTTAATGGCTAAAACATTAAATCGTCATCAATTTTGTGCTTCGTAAGTGCTTAAAAACAAAAGGCCCTTGTTATTGTTTGGTTAAGAGAATCTGTGCTTGATTGTTCTCCTAATCGAAATTTATTAAACGGAAAATTTTATGAATTATTTCCATGACGAGGTTATGAAACGCTTCTGCTTTTCGAGGTTTTTGTAAATTTTTGTAGAGATTTTATTTTCACTGAAATACATATTCATTTATTTAGAAAAAATACTATTTTATTAGACTTTTAGTAACCGTCGTCACAGTGCTTGTAACAGTGTAAAATATCGGAAATACAAAACAAATATCAATATATTATCTCATTCCAATTTCTTTACTTTAAGAATGTTGTTAGTCTAAAACACGCAAATTAATTGAGCAGGCTATTTTTTGAATTGATGAACATGAATGGACGGATGCATTTTTGATAGGCTTGATACGAATTTAATGAATCAGTCTAAAGTGCGAGCAGTGCCTCGATCATTTTAATTTATCATTGTTTGTACGACGATTGAATGCAAACATTTCACACAAATTATATTGATGTAATTTTATTGAAATAAAAATATAGAACTCCTTTATCAATTCATTTGGTTATACTCGTACGTCAATTATTGAAAGCACATAAATTTGAAATGAATAAACAAATACGCAACGAATTAATTTAAAAGAAGTAAAAACAAGGAATTCAGCTAAAAGTGTTAAGTTCTCCATTAATCGCTATATTCTCACTGCAACAACCCTTATATTCTGTTTCTGTATATCTTCTTCTTCTTCTTCCTGCCCTTATCCCATCCATTTGGGGTCGGCGCAACACGTTTTCTTCTTCCATTCTCCCCTATCAGACGTCACAGTATCATTTACTCCTTTTTCTTTCATATCATTCCTTAGACAATCCATCCATTCTGTTTCTTTATATGTGCACATAAATAAATAAACAACAAAAACAAAAAATACTTACCACATTAACCAAAACTTTCAACTCGCGATCGCGTTTACGTAAACCGTCACCGGTATACGGCGGCGCGCCACCAGCGCGTGTGTCCCATGCCGTAGTCGGCCTCGCACTGTCCGCTTCTGATAAAGAGAGCACTGATAGCATCCGACTATGTACACCTACCTTTATCTCAGTGTATACTGTCATAGCATAGGAATAAACCTCCGGGAAGTTTTTCTCTTTGTTTTCTTCATTTTGCATTTTCATTTCAGGAAATTGGACTGTATTCAGTTGCTCGTGTTTACATTTTCAAAGGCTGCTCGTTTGTGTATGTATAATATTTTTCTGATGCTCGTTAAAGTTTTACTAATGAGTTATTGAACATGTCTAAATGGAAAACTGTTGCCGCAACATTTCAAATGAAGCTACAGTTAAATAAATAAATATGTGAATAGGATAAAAGTAAGTTCGTTAATGAGCGTCGACATGTATAGCGTTTCATCTGATAATGAGATTTTGCAGCTGGACTCTGTTACAGTACAATGTTTTCGTTTCATTTGTTACCTACATTGTTTTTAAAATCCAAGCGTATATCCCTTGAAGAATTTCTATTTATAAACTATAGTACGCTTGCCTGGTTCGGTTATTCGTTGTATAATTTATGCATGATAATGACATTTATAGGTGTAGGATTTGACGTTTTCAAAAGGGCAAGGTATTTAAAATAGATTTTTAATTAGGCAGGTTGGTATATTTAAAAAAAAACAAGTAAATAAAAACTGCTTGTACAAATATTCAAATCAAAACATTGTTTTGTATACCGATTCGGACCAATCTCTTTTTTGTACATAAAAAAGTAATTTTAGAGAGTAGGTCCGGAAGAACACGATTTGACAATATTTGATTGTTAATAAATCTCAAAGGTTTTATGGCAAAATGGTAATTTTCAGCGTCAATATAAATATCGTTTCGTTACCGGAATAGGTATTGACTGTAAAGGTGTCCCTTGGGGTAATTCTGTGGATATTAATATTTGGCTGATATGATCATCACGTTTGACACGTAAAAGGTTTCAGGTGGGCGTAGTTCGACGGATTTAATGCTTATTTTCGTATCTTCGTAATAATATTGTAGCTGTGGAGGTAGCTGTTGAGTTTATGCCTACATAATTACCTATAGTAGTGTGTTTCTAGGTTTAGTATTTGAGCCTTTTTTAGATGCTCACTTTTTTGTCAATACTAGTAATAATAGGTACGTCAAGTATACCTAGTTTGTGCTACTGAAGGTATAGTTAAGGGTTTGTTTAATCGTGGTAAAATCATCAAATGAGTCCTCCCACCAAGGCGGGACGGGTGACGTGGGCTGTCAGACTCGTACTGACTAAAATCCACGGTGTTTCTTCATTATAGCTCTTTACGTTTCAGGGCCATGGTTAATTGATAAGACAGTCCCGCCACACAATCGGGCTTTGGCCCTCTAAGGGGGCCGTCAGAGCTACTGAACTTTGGTATACCTAACAGAAACCAATTTTTTAATTTTTTTGGGTAACTTATTAGTTTTAGCAGGTAAAGCCACTGACATTTCTAGTTATTAGTTCCTACCTATGCAGAGATAAATCGATATGGAAATAAACCTAACTTCTCCTTTTTTATTGAAGCAAAAAACTCAAGTTGAAGAAATAAGTTTATCCGAGTAAACGCTCTAGGGCCGACTTAAATGGGCTTAATTAGTGAAGACTGGTTTAGAGCATGTACAAGGAATGGCATTTCATACAAACTAGTTCTTAGTTTCGAAATTGCTGAAGCGATTTAAATGAAACAATGTACGCATTTAAGCAGGATACATCATCCAACTGTCCTTTTCATACATGGAGCGACTGCCAATATGACCTCCACAACTCAGTAACTCGATAATACGATGTCCTTTGGTTGCTTGTCAAATTTTTGAGGTTCTGACTGTGACTGTGATTAAAAACTGAATTAAAAAAGACAAGTGGGAATCTCTATGGAAGGTTAAAAATCGGTCTGATTTCTCTGTAACATTATTTTTTTTTCATCTATGTGTCCTCATTTTGCGTGTGAAGTTTCATTGAAATCAATTTCTGTCATTTCGAATACGCTGATTTTTAAGGACATAAGATCTGAAAATATCCTTGCCAAATAGATATTTTGACAAACATTTTTTCAGTTACTTCACAGTTCTATCACAACGTGCGCTGGGATCGTTTTGATACTCCCTACTCATCATCATCAGCCTATAATGTTCTCACTGCTGGGACAATGGCCTCCTCTCTGTTAGAGGGAATGGGCCATAATCCACCACGAGGGCCCAGTGCGGGTTGGTAGATGACACATGTTTTCGAATTTTTGGTTCTAGGACATGCCGGTTTCCTCACGATGTTTTCCTTCACCGTTTTAAGAGCAGTGGTGATGAAATAAATTACACAAAGTAATGCGCCTGGCGGGGTTCGAACCCACGACCTACAACTCGTAAGTCAGGACCGATACCACTGGGCCACCACTGCTCCCCTACAGCTTATAGACTTAAAAGTTTGTATGAAAAGTCATTTGACGTATACGCTTTTAAGACGATTTCCAATTATTACGTGGTCCCGGTATGGTAAGCATTTAGATGTCCAAGGTCCCTCCCGAATCAGCATAGAAATGGATGGAGGTGTTCCAGATGTGGCCCTAATGTCACACTTTGTTTAATTGAGTGCGGTCGTTGGATTTAGTCCAGAGTTTCACTGTCGTGTTTGTTGTAATGGTGTCGTTATGTTAATAGCTTATGTTTTGAGGCCATGAATTTAAGGTTTTCATAATTTACTTGAATCTATACTTCTATATTTAATATTATAAAGAGGTAAAATTGGTTTGTAAGTTTGTATGTAGGGGGTCATCTCCGGAAGTACTTAATGATCCGATTTTAAAAATTGGTTCACTGGTAGGAAGGGAAATTATAAAGATATCATGTATATTTTACCGCCCAACGAAGTGGGCACGGGCCAGCTAGTCTATACTAATATTATAAAAAAAAAAGATTCCGACGAATTGAGAACCTCCTCCTTTTTTTGAAGTCGGTTAAAAAGAGGTAAAATTTGTTTGTATGTAGGGGGTAATCTCCGGAAGTAATGAACCAATTTTTAAAATTGTTTCTCTGGTCGAAAGCTACATTACTCGTGTGTGCTATCCTACTTAATATTATAAATGCGAAAGTTTGTGAGGATGGATGTATGTTTGTTACTCTTTCACGCAAAAACTGCTGAACGAATTTTGATGAAATTTGGCACAGAGGTAGATTACAGTCTGGAATAACACATAGGATACTTTTTATCCCGGGAATATGTTCCCTTGGGATAATTTTCGACATTCACGCGGGCGGAGCCGCGGGCAGAAGCTAGTAGGCTATAAATTATAAAGATATCATGTATATTTTACCGCCCAACGAAGTGGGCACGGGTCAGCTAGTCTATACTAATATAAAGAGGTAAAATTTGTTTGTATGTAGGGGGTAATCTCCGGAAGTAATGACCCATATTTTATAAATTGTTTCACTGGTCGAAAGCTACATTATTTTTGTGAGTGCTATAGGCCATAAATTATAAAGATATCATGTATATTTTACCGCCCAACGAAGTGGGCACGGGTCAGCTAGTATATTATAAAGCTGAAGAGTTTGTTTGGTTGAACGCTCTGAACTTAGGAAGTAGTGGCTGGAATTGCATAACGATTTTTATGTTGGATAGTCCATTTATCACGGAAGGCTATAGGCTATATAACATCACGCTACGACTAATAGGAGTCGAGCAGCGGGTGAAACCGCTAAGAACAACTAGTATTTTCATTTAAGTGAAAATTTGTTACATTATTATTATTGTTGTCTATTCCAACTGCTTCTCCTTTTGACCCAAAAGTTGACTGGCAGATTATCAGACAATGCCTTGAGGCATTAAGTCTGCCTTATGTACAACGGTTGTACGTAAAGTCTTAATAAATAAATCAAAGCTTTTATTCGGCTAATGAAATGTATTTATTTTTATGAAACCATTCCATGGAATTATTAATACTCTTGCCACTAATATTGACGAGATAATATATGAATGTTGGTAGATAGTGCGCCTACGTAGTTTTGTAGATAAAAATGCGTATATAATATTCCCCTTAAAGTATCGCTAATCGAAAACCAAACACACTGTATAGGTAAGTCTTCCAATCAATATGACAGTACCTACCTACATAATATGTTAGGTATGTAATCAATCACCGTGCACCAATTAATTAACAAATGGACAGATAGTGACCAGCTAGCATGCATATGACTGTGTTATATAGGTACTATATATTTGTATGGGGAATATAACCTCGTATGGTGATTCGCAGTTTATTAAACTTTTAACTTGGAGTGTTTGCCCTCGGGAACACGCGGTGGCGCATTAAGTAAAGGAATTACAAGTGTATTTTTTCTTTATATTTTTTATAAGTTGTGCATCAGAAATGCGTGGTCATATTAATTAATGGATATTAATTAATAAATAAATTAAGATATACCTTGTGCAGTATAGTGGTCAGGTCATGTAGACAGACACGGTAAGCGATTTAATAACTCTTACACTCACACTGTCAGACTCGAACTACATTCACTTTTGACTTTTTTACGTAAAAACCTTGTTCCTTCCATTACCTTTACATTCCAGCAATACCGCAAGAGATTTCCCCATATACTTATAAACTTTACTTCTTCATATTACTACAAGTATTGAAATTATTTTTTTATATTAATAGCAGACTATTTCCAATCAATTTGCTAAACGATACGTTTGAAATAATCAATTAATAAAAGATTTACGCCACCATTTTCAGCTTTCCTAATTGAGTGAATGTGATTGAATCAGCGGCGAGCCCGTAGTGGCGCACGAGGGTAAGTAATATTCCGTGAACAAGACCGAACGATGCGAACTAATCGAGTTTTTCATGAACCATTTGCAATTTTGGTGCTAATTTTAACAGGGTTGCCGCATGAAAAAGTCTATATTCATGATAACCGATATTTTTATTTCCCATTTGATTTGAAGTGATAAAATAGGGCCTTAAAATATTCCCGGTTTGTAAAGTGAGTGTGTAAATAATGTAGAATTTATGTTATATTGAAGCTGGGTGTGCTAAACAGTACTTCAACCCGGTACAAAGGCTGCTGCAATATAAGGTGCAAGTTTGGCTGCTCTTGATGACGGGGCGCCTTATAGGGCCAAAGCCTGCCGGGGTCAGGTAAACGTAAAGCGCTATTGAAGGACACCGTGGGTTTTAGTCAGTACCAGTCTGACAGTCCCTCTTGCCCAGCCCTGGGTGGGAGGACACATTTGATGATTTTACCACGTTAAAAAAAATTAAAAAAAACCGGCCAAGTGCGAGTTGGACTCGCCCATGAAGGGTTACGTAGTAGCAAGCATAGATTAGGGATATAATTATATTGAGATTAGTAACATACACAAACAATAAAAATAACTTTGTTTTTCATAGTGTTTGTATGAATGGCAAAGTTATATTTGAGGTTTTTGAAAATTTACTATATCTCAAAAACTGCTAACTGTATCTCATCCAAACCAATTTTCGTTGGAAGTTTTTGTTGAGGTCTACATTATATTTTTTTGTTTTATCATTCTCTTATTTTAGAAGTTACAGGGGGGGATACACATTTTACCACTTTGGAAATGTCTCTCGTGCAAACTGTTCAGTTTAGAAAAAAATGATGTTAGTAACCTCAATATCATTTTTGAAGACCTATCCATAAATACCCCACACGTATGGAAAAAAATAATTGAGTTTCAATTCTAAGTATGGGGGGCACTCCAAAAAGTTTTGTTTTTATTTTTGTGTGAAAATGCTAGTGCGGTTTACATAATATATCTACCTACCAAGTTTCAACAGGATAGCTCTTATACTTTCGACAAAAAGTGGCTGTGATATACGGACGGACAGACAGACAGACAGACATGACGAATCTATAAGGGTTCCGTTTTTGCCATTTGGCTGCGGAACCCTGAAAAAGACAATCTATCGAGTTCTCTTTCATAAAAGTAAGAATAATAGTTCTATTAAAGGAGGTTTATATACATTTAAAAAAAAATCCTCTGCATTAGTGTAAAAACAGCAAAAATATTAGAAGAATCATCCTTGCGTGCACACACATACAATACGCACACATAAACGAAACTTTGTTCTATTCTGTTTATTTACCTAAATATAGATTGATCGACTGTAATAAATGAAAGGTAAATTAATAAAGGTAGGCTGTGTTTGTTCAAGATACAAATAGAACTGCTCGATCACTTCCCACATGTCTACCGGATTCCAGAAAATTCTACTAAATAACAGACAAATTAAGAAAAATGGGCCAAGTAATATTATCCACTTATTATATCACCCTCCGATTACCCAGTTGATATAGCGTGTAATTATGAGCAATGGTTGTATCACACTAGTTTCTACCTAAGCCTCCTGCAGACACACGCGATTAATCGCGCTGCGACAACGAGCCAAGCTAATTTCCACTCTAAAAATACTGCGAATGGACCGCGACATGTCGCTCCGCGCGATTAATCACGTGTGTCTGCAGGAGGCTTTACATAAAGAAAGTAAAAAAGTGTTTATCGGCATTAAAACACCTTTAAAGTAGTCATCAAAATAGCATATTAGTAATATATTTTATGGTGCTAGAACTCTCAGTTCGATTCGTAATGTATGTACAGCTACTGTGGCGATCACCTAACATGTTACGGATAAAACTTAAAAGTAATTTTTAAATGTTCCTATACCTACTTAAGAAGCAGTAAAAAAGTATTTATACCACTAGTATTTAATGTTATCATTTAAGTAGGTATCTTACCTCATCAAAAGTGTGTCTTCTCAATGTAAAAAAAATTGAATATACCAAACTAGCAAACCCTATAAAGTTTATTCGATTAGGAGTCCTGCTAGAAATTGCGTGTAAACCTCGTTAACACAACAAAGAATAAATTATGTAAATAAACACTTTGACTCATTACTTCATTAGCCTATTAAGGCCTATTGCATTAAACATGGGCTCAACCCAACTAGTACAAACTGCTACCATGAAAGGCCAAAGAAGAAATTGCCATAATCGCAGCAGATTGATTACCGCAGGTTCTTGTGCCTACGAGTATTACTTACTAGCCGTGCCCTGCGGTTTCACGAACTTTTTGTTCGTTTCCTAAGGGGGTCGTAGTGTGCCGTTTAATAGCTTATTCAGAGGGGACTATCAAATAGATTGTACTGCGCGATGTGGCAGAAATGTGAAATAACTCGAGACTCTCGGGAGGCTGGGTTTCTCAACTTTTTTGAGTTTCTTTAAGTTTCTTGAGGTTTTATTTAAGTTTAAATGAAAACCAAGCTAACAATGCAAAATTAGAGCAGTGGTGGTCCAGTGGTATCAGCCCCGACTAACGAGTTGTAGGTCATGGCTTCGAACCCAGCCTGGCGCATTACTTTTTGTAATTTATTTCATCACCACTGCTCTCAAAACGGTGAAGGAAAACATCGTGAGGAAACCGGCATGTCCTAGAACCATCAAATTCGTAGACATGTGACATCTACCAACTCGCACTGGGCCCGCGTGGTGGATTATGGCCCACTCCCTCTCACAGAGAGGAGACCTGTGTCTCAACAGTGGAAACATTGAAGGATCAAATTCCCAAGAATTGACAGATCAAGTCCCGAAATAATAACTGGTCACTAGAGGCGCTGTTATAGGTTTGGGTAAAAGGTAGCGAACCCCAATTGAAAGTAGAGCTATCAATAGCTTAAACTTAAATTATAGGACTATCGAACAGTTCTACTAAATTGTTTATCTAGAAAACAAATGCAATTTCAATATTTGTATGACGCATTAAAGTGTCATAACCTATTCTTTGTTATCAATCATACAACTTAAGAAGGCCGAAGACATTAATTTAATATGTTATTAACGCGTTTTGTGCCAGTATTAAGGCATGGAGTTTCTGTAAAAGCTAATAAACAAATACAAAGCGACTCTGTTCTGACATAAACCGTATTTGGCGATTAATATCTAGGTGACGAGAACTCAGATCCCTTTCAAGACATTATAGTAAGGATCAAACAAAACTGTGAATATTGTGGATAGGTTATGTGGAGACCCTACAATTTAAAATACGAACGATATCTATTGTAGGAAATGGGGAGTAAATTGGAAATGTAGCTCAATTTACCTAACCAAAAGAGGGAACTGAGGGGAGGTGAAACAGAAAAAACAAAACTTATTAAGCTGAAACAATTCAAACTGAATTGAATTAGATCTACATGATAATATAATACTGCATGCTGCCTTTAAGCCTCTACAGTAACTGAGTAATACGATACCCCATGGTAAGACTGGTTAACAGACTTTAGAGCTTCTGACTAATAGGAAGTTGTCAATTTACATTTTCCAAGCAATGTACTTAGCTATAATCTTCTTAGACAGACTTGTACTACAAAGACGATCATTAATGGAAGCTTAAGCGGACGTCGTAGTGAGATTAATATTTATTGATTCACTGTATGCTAACAAGTTTGTCCTTCGTATATAATTTCCCCCATCTACGCTACAATATGTTTCCTTAAGAGAATAGATCGTTTAGAAGTTGATGTATGTAGGAGTCTGACGTTTTGCAAACAATGTTACAACAAGTTATCCAGAATTACCAAGCGTATCGTGTTAACAGTTAGGTACTGGCTTGTTTGGAGGTATAGCTCCATAAAAGAAAAAAAAAACCGGCCAAGTGCGAGTTGGACTCGCCCATGAAGGGTTCCGTAGCAGCAAGCATAGATTAGAGATATAATTATATTGAGATTAGTAAGTAATATACACAAACAATAAAAATAACTTTGTTTTTCATAGTATTTGTATGAATGGCAAAGTTATATTTGCGGTTTTTGAAAATGTACTATATCTCAAAAACTGCTAACTGTATCTCATCCAAACCAATTTTCGTTGGTAGTTTTGGTTGAGGTCTACATTATATATTTTTTTTTAGTTTTATCATTCTCTTATTTTAGAAGTTACGAGGGGGGGACACACTTTTTACCACTTTGGAAGTGTCTCTCGCGCAAACTGTTCAGTTTAGAAAAAAATGATGTTGGTAACCTCAATATCATTTTTAAAGACCTATTCATAGATACCCCACACGTATGGGTTTGGTGAAAAATTTTTTTTTGAGTTTCAATTGTAAGTATGGGGGCACCCCCAAAATTTGTTTTGTTTTGATTTTTGTGTGAAAATCCTAATGCGGTTCACATAATACATCTTTCTACCAAGTTTCATTAGGATAGCTCTTATACTTTTGACAAAAAGTGGCTGTGACATACACGGACAGACAGACAGACAGACAGACAGACATGACGAATCTATAAGGTTTTGCCATTTGGCTACGGAACCCTAAAAATGGTAAGATACCAAATACAACAGGTTACACTGGAAGCAGACTCTGACATACTTGTGTAAAAGGCTGGTGTCGAGTTGAAAGTACCTATGCAAAATCTGAAGTGTAAGTTTGCTACAATAAAAAAAACTTGACGGTTTTCTTTCAGAGCTTGTGGGTTCGACCAGACAGGTTCATTACTTTCATGCAACTACCTAATTTATTTCAACACTGCTCTCGAAACAGTGATGGAAAAAATCGTGAGAAAAACGGCATGTCGTAGAACTAAAAAAGGAGACCAAAAATCCACCACACGGGCCCAGAGAGGAGACCTGTGTCCCAGCAATGGGAACTGATTATGATAACCTTTTTCTATGTGCCAGAAGACTTAAGAACTAACCATTGTCCCACTGCATGCAATTGCAGTTCACCCACTCAAAAATATCTGAACTAGTGATTCATTTCGTGGTTCGCTTTTGCAATACTAAATGATGTAACACCGTGTAATAAAATTCGTAGCTCCGTGAACTCTTCACTACTGTTTTTATAAGGATGCTAGTCGTGTTGTAAGTGCTTTTTTATATTCTACACCATTACTGTACCTACTTACTTACGTTTTATTGTAACGGGGTCACACACATCATTTTCATTGTTATTTTACATTCGATCCGCAATTGATGGTTGGAGGACGATCGACATATTAATATTGTGAGAATTATTATTTATGTTTATAACAACCAAAACAAATAATGAAAAGATTGATTATAAATTTAATAAAGTGCAATGATTAATGTTAAAGTTTAGCAGCCTTACTACAAAAACTTAAACATCCGTTGAACACTTGTCTAAAAAAAGTGTGACTGCAAAACGGACCTTATTTCAACGTCATAATCTGACATTTTTTTAGACAAGTGTTCAACAGACGTTTAAAAGTTTTGTGGTATGTACGACGGGTAGTCTTTGTTCAACTGAACCAGCGGATTCACTTGACCTCATAATTATTTTTCTGTATTTTTAGTGGTTAACGGGACACAAAGTCGAAAATGTTTCAAACGTCCTGTGGATACAGTCGAGCCAAAAATTGGTCAATTTAAATATAATAAAACATAATTAAATTAAGATTTTTCTCAAAAAATGTGAAATCATAAGACTTTTAAGATTCGACATTACTCCTTGACTGTACTTATAATTTTTAGTACTGGGGTACAGTTGAATTACCTACTCAAAATTGGTCTAACCTAATCTATTTGAGTGGGTCCAGACTAAAGATTTTTAATGCATTATTTAAGCATTCTAAAGTTTTGCGTGTAACCATTGAAATTATGATTTATTTGAGTGAACTATATTCTTAAGTTCTTTTCAACTTTACCATAGTTTATTTTCAAAAGTTTTTAAAGACACTTCCTATTTTAATGAGTTCATCGTAAAATTGTTTTCTACATTTATAGCGTTCCCGTTGGCTGAATGTTTCTAAACTACTTTTCATGTAATAATACATTCAGATTTTCTTTTTAGTACTTTAGATTTAAGTATGTTGCTTTTTAATGAACCTTAGTACAAAGTACTAAAGTGCTTGATACCTACTTATAAATTTTGAAGCAGGGTGATTTCATGCACCTGTTTGTGGCATAGTTATCGAATGGCCATCCTCACACAGTTAGCAAATGATCGTACTCATATTTAACTAAGCCAATGTGTACGTTAAATCCTACTGTGAATGAGGCACACGTGTGCTGGAAGCTTGGAGCATTGGCACAGAGTAAATAGTAATTTAAGTGTAGCTCGGGAAATATCTCTGCTTCCCGTGCATTTGAGAGTGAAAGGATTCCTCGCTTTTTTCATCATAATTTCAACTCTGTAAACCCTCATCATAATTATTACAGCCTCTTGCAGTATATTGCTGGACAGTATACTGCAGACAGACAGACAGAGCGCTGTGGCGCTCTTTAAGGGTGGCCTCCTTAAAGAGCGCCACAGCGCACGATCTCCTGCTTTTTTCATCCAGCCACGGCCAGCCACCTTCTTCAGATCATCGGTCCATCTTGCCGGGGGGCGTCCCACCCTACGTTTACCTACTGGTCTCTTTCGAGAACCTTCCTACTCAACCTTTCGTTGGTACTGTAAACCCTAATCAGAGAAATTACTTATGTTGATATGCGATATTGGACTTTTCCTGTCATCTTCAATTTTCTAACGTGTGAATAAAATGTAATAGATAAAAATTGGAGTATTCCATTCACTAACCACTCTTGTACATGTATGCATAAGCCGGGCTGCGTAGTGCAACCTATACAAACGCTCGTTCATGCATATAACAACCAGTCACTCCATCCTGGATCAATAGTTTACTATGAAAACGATTTTGGCTCGAGTTTCGTGTTGTACTACTTTGCAAGACTGTTGTTCTTAGAGCACCCAATAATAAATGGGTTAATTTATTCCAAGGATACGGAAATTGACTTTACAGAATGAATGGCTACTAAAAATTTCGTGGAAACTAAAATGCAATTGTATTGTTCGAGCAATCTAGGTTGTGGGTACAGTTCAATTGATTTATGATAGCAAGAGTGTTGAAAACGCCTGCACAGTGCTCGATACAAACACATTACCTAATGGCACAGATTTATTACTCCGTGTTATGAATGAGACTGCTGTGCATCAATTTCGGCTTTAATAAGCTCTCGTTTGGCAGGCGCGGTGCGTATTGAGAGTTATGTCCATGAGTGAATTATTGTGATGTATGAAATACAGGGCCTGATGGTGACGGCCTATTAAAGTGAACAAAGTGGGCCGTGGTTTGAACACATCCTTTGATAAGCAAAAATTACATAGTATGGGAGTGTACGTAAAAAGCAGAAGTTCAGTCAGGATTACCGAAAAAAAAAACAAATCTGCGCTGTATTTTCAGTGAATTTGGTCTTGATTCTTTTTGATTGATATAACTAGATTAGTTACTAGATGGAAATTCAAAAGATTAGTAAGTAATATACACAAACAATAAAAATAACTTTGTTTTTCATAGTATTTGTATGAATGGCAAAGTTATATTTGCGGTTTTTGAAAATGTACTATATCTCAAAAACTGCTAACTGTATCTCATCCAAACCAATTTTCGTTGGTAGTTTTGGTTGAGGTCTACATTATATATTTTTTTTTAGTTTTATCATTCTCTTATTTTAGAAGTTACGAGGGGGGGACACACTTTTTACCACTTTGGAAGTGTCTCTCGCGCAAACTGTTCAGTTTAGAAAAAAATGATGTTGGTAACCTCAATATCATTTTTAAAGACCTATTCATAGATACCCCACACGTATGGGTTTGGTGAAAAATTTTTTTTTGAGTTTCAATTGTAAGTATGGGGGCACCCCCAAAATTTGTTTTGTTTTGATTTTTGTGTGAAAATCCTAATGCGGTTCACATAATACATCTTTCTACCAAGTTTCATTAGGATAGCTCTTATACTTTTGACAAAAAGTGGCTGTGACATACACGGACAGACAGACAGACAGACAGACAGACATGACGAATCTATAAGGTTTTGCCATTTGGCTACGGAACCCTAAAAATGGTAAGATACCAAATACAACAGGTTACACTGGAAGCAGACTCTGACATACTTGTGTAAAAGGCTGGTGTCGAGTTGAAAGTACCTATGCAAAATCTGAAGTTTAAGTTTGCTACAATAAAAAAAACTTGACGGTTTTCTTTCAGAGCTTGTGGGTTCGACCAGACAGGTTCATTACTTTCATGCAACTACCTAATTTATTTCAACACTGCTCTCGAAACAGTGATGGAAAAAATCGTGAGAAAAACGGCATGTCGTAGAACTAAAAAAGGAGACCAAAAATCCACCACACGGGCCCAGAGAGGAGACCTGTGTCCCAGCAATGGGAACTGATTATGATAACCTTTTTCTATGTGCCAGAAGACTTAAGAACTAACCATTGTCCCACTGCATGCAATTGCAGTTCACCCACTCAAAAATATCTGAACTAGTGATTCATTTCGTGGTTCGCTTTTGCAATACTAAATGATGTAACACCGTGTAATAAAATTCGTAGCTCCGTGAACTCTTCACTACTGTTTTTATAAGGATGCTAGTCGTGTTGTAAGTGCTTTTTTATATTCTACACCATTACTGTACCTACTTACTTACGTTTTATTGTAACGGGGTCACACACATCATTTTCATTGTTATTTTACATTCGATCCGCAATTGATGGTTGGAGGACGATCGACATATTAATATTGTGAGAATTATTATTTATGTTTATAACAACCAAAACAAATAATGAAAAGATTTATTATAAATTTAATAAAGTGCAATGATTAATGTTAAAGTTTAGCAGCCTTACTACAAAAACTTAAACATCCGTTGAACACTTGTCTAAAAAAAGTGTGACTGCAAAACGGACCTTATTTCAACGTCATAATCTGACATTTTTTTAGACAAGTGTTCAACAGACGTTTAAAAGTTTTGTGGTATGTACGACGGGTAGTCTTTGTTCAACTGAACCAGCGGATTCACTTGACCTCATAATTATTTTTCTGTATTTTTAGTGGTTAACGGGACACAAAGTCGAAAATGTTTCAAACGTCCTGTGGATACAGTCGAGCCAAAAATTGGTCAATTTAAATATAATAAAACATAATTAAATTAAGGTTTTTCTCAAAAAATGTGAAATCATAAGACTTTTAAGATTCGACATTACTCCTTGACTGTACTTATAATTTTTAGTACTGGGGTACAGTTGAATTACCTACTCAAAATTGGTCTAACCTAATCTATTTGAGTGGGTCCAGACTAAAGATTTTTAATGCATTATTTAAGCATTCTAAAGTTTTGCGTGTAACCATTGAAATTATGATTTATTTGAGTGAACTATATTCTTAAGTTCTTTTCAACTTTACCATAGTTTATTTTCAAAAGTTTTTAAAGACACTTCCTATTTTAATGAGTTCATCGTAAAATTGTTTTCTACATTTATAGCGTTCCCGTTGGCTGAATGTTTCTAAACTACTTTTCATGTAATAATACATTCAGATTTTCTTTTTAGTACTTTAGATTTAAGTATGTTGCTTTTTAATGAACCTTAGTACAAAGTACTAAAGTGCTTGATACCTACTTATAAATTTTGAAGCAGGGTGATTTCATGCACCTGTTTGTGGCATAGTTATCGAATGGCCATCCTCACACAGTTAGCAAATGATCGTACTCATATTTAACTAAGCCAATGTGTACGTTAAATCCTACTGTGAATGAGGCACACGTGTGCTGGAAGCTTGGAGCATTGGCACAGAGTAAATAGTAATTTAAGTGTAGCTCGGGAAATATCTCTGCTTCCCGTGCATTTGAGAGTGAAAGGATTCCTCGCTTTTTTCATCATAATTTCAACTCTGTAAACCCTCATCATAATTATTACAGCCTCTTGCAGTATATTGCTGGACAGTATACTGCAGACAGACAGACAGAGCGCTGTGGCGCTCTTTAAGGGTGGCCTCCTTAAAGAGCGCCACAGCGCACGATCTCCTGCTTTTTTCATCCAGCCACGGCCAGCCACCTTCTTCAGATCATCGGTCCATCTTGCCGGGGGGCGTCCCACCCTACGTTTACCTACTGGTCTCTTTCGAGAACCTTCCTACTCAACCTTTCGTTGGTACTGTAAACCCTAATCAGAGAAATTACTTATGTTGATATGCGATATTGGACTTTTCCTGTCATCTTCAATTTTCTAACGTGTGAATAAAATGTAATAGATAAAAATTGGAGTATTCCATTCACTAACCACTCTTGTACATGTATGCATAAGCCGGGCTGCGTAGTGCAACCTATACAAACGCTCGTTCATGCATATAACAACCAGTCACTCCATCCTGGATCAATAGTTTACTATGAAAACGATTTTGGCTCGAGTTTCGTGTTGTACTACTTTGCAAGACTGTTGTTCTTAGAGCACCCAATAATAAATGGGTTAATTTATTCCAAGGATACGGAAATTGACTTTACAGAATGAATGGCTACTAAAAATTTCGTGGAAACTAAAATGCAATTGTATTGTTCGAGCAATCTAGGTTGTGGGTACAGTTCAATTGATTTATGATAGCAAGAGTGTTGAAAACGCCTGCACAGTGCTCGATACAAACACATTACCTAATGGCACAGATTTATTACTCCGTGTTATGAATGAGACTGCTGTGCATCAATTTCGGCTTTAATAAGCTCTCGTTTGGCAGGCGCGGTGCGTATTGAGAGTTATGTCCATGAGTGAATTATTGTGATGTATGAAATACAGGGCCTGATGGTGACGGCCTATTAAAGTGAACAAAGTGGGCCGTGGTTTGAACACATCCTTTGATAAGCAAAAATTACATAGTATGGGAGTGTACGTAAAAAGCAGAAGTTCAGTCAGGATTACCGAAAAAAAAAACAAATCTGCGCTGTATTTTCAGTGAATTTGGTCTTGATTCTTTTTGATTGATATAACTAGATTAGTTACTAGATGGAAATTCCTCTCAATCAAAGCCTTGAAAATACATATATTTTGCTTATGAAGCATTTCCTTTCAAGGATTTCAAAAGGTTCTAAGCGCCTCCTACGCAGAAACTGCAAACGGATATCGAAAAAGTTTAAAGATGTGATTGAATGAAGTCTGTCGAGAAGAAATTCGCCCACACTTGATTTATATCTTCTTGTAGAAGTAGAGACAGCTAAGGATAACTTGGGTTAAAGGCATAAGTTCCTTTGAGGCACTATAAAATAATTCAAACCTACTCGTACGTCTTACTATCATGTTTCGTTTCATCCCGATCATGTATTATGTTTCGTTGAAGTGGGCTTCTATTCTAGTAAGTATTTGAATAACAATATTTACCACTACAATATTTTTTGTTTCTGTTGTATTTGTTTTAATTTTCCACTGCACTATGGATACTTTTAACTTGCTACATCGTTCTCACATAATGTACCACCTCAAAATGAATGATGTAACAAAGGTTTTGTAATAATTCTGGCGATCTAAAAAGAGTGTCCATGGAGTTTCTTGCCCGTTCTTCTCCATGGAGATCTACTTCTTGGAATGGGCATCTAAGGTATACTTTCACAGTTTTTATGTCTTGTGACTTAGACTGTAGCACCATAACTTTTTAGTGTTTAATTACTTTTTTATTTGTCTATGACAATTCAAAAGTGCATGTAACTGGCGTACTTGAAATAAATGCTTTGATTTTGATTGATACGAAGTCGGTGGTGGGAACTATCAAATCGTTCGCAGCGACCAATGTGACAGACATGTGAACTAACTGGGGACATCTGCGGAGTGACGTACGTGTCAAGTTTATTATGAACTACATACCTACTTTTTGAACATTGGAGAACTGCTGAGTGCTACAGGTGCCATGATTTACGTGGTTACCTTCTAGGCTCAAGAAATTTAATAATTCGTAAAGGTTCGCGCGCGAGACCTCGACAGGAGAAAGCGACAGGAGACCGCGACAGGAGACCGCGACAGGAGACCGCGACAGTACTTAACATTAGGCAATGTATGAGACAGCGACAGGAGACAGATACGGTAGCAATCTTCGGTCGCGGTCGCCTGTCGCGGTCTCCTGTCTCGGTGTCCTGTCGCGGTCTCGCGCGCGAACCGTCACTTTAACATCGATGTCATAGAAGAAGAAGACTAAGCAGACTGAATGATACATTTTTTTTTTTTTTATCGTGGTAAAATCATCAAATGAGTCCTCCCACCCCGGGCAGGGCGGGAGGGACTGTCAGACTTGTACTGACTAAAATCCACGGTGTCCTTCAATAGCCCTTTATGTTCCGGGGTCACGGTAATGGTATAAGTCCCGCGACCCCGGCAGGCTTTGGCCCTCTAGAGAGGGGGCCCCGTCATTATGCTGACGCTCTTTGAGGCGCGCGTGGAACACAACGCGCCGTCGACCCGGGCATGGTCCATGGTCGGGCTGCGAGTTGCCCTTTACTCGCCGCCCGCATGCCCGCGCCTACGGTGGCCGGAGATCGTCTTGCGACGTCCGTCGCCGTGGGCGCCAACCACCGCGGGTGGGGCGGAGGGAGGACTCTGTCCTCTCTCTCTCGCGGCGCGCCTCCTCCTTCGCGAGCATTACTGCTTCGCAGAAGGAGGCGACCGCTTCCCACTCCGTCTCGAGACTAAATGATACATGCTTAATTTTGAATAAACAAGGTAAATACCTACTCCAAAAACATTGTTATCTACCAACGATGTGCTCGGATTATTTCTGCTAATCCCGACGTGTGTGCATGCATTGAGTGGATTCCCTATAATCGAGGCACGGGCTTGTAATTCAGCCAACTACTCGTACTAATAGCCAATCAACGGTTTAGATTTTGTACAATTGCTGGCGAGTTTAAAGTGTTAGCTGTGCTCTGGTTTTTGCATTCCATTTACGAATAAAAGAGAGATTTTTTTCTACCTTGTTAAGTCGAAACTGTACCTACTTAGGTATAGTTTCCTCAAACAAAACTATCTTTTTATCGGATCCAACCAAATTTTTTTTCATATTTTTTTAGCCTTGTTAACCGTGCCAAATGGTCAGACAATTTTATATTTACATTTGTATCGATAAAGATTCTTTATAAATATTTTTTCACTCCATTGAAGAATTACATAAACGGACGCTTTGTAGAGCGATGGTCATTCTATAGTGACGTCATGCATGATATATTATTATGACGTCACGAACATCGATAACTGTAAGTGACGTTTACTTTCCTGTCCAGTCATAAGAGGAAATGGATTTTGTAGTTAATGCTTTCCTGATTCAACATAGTAACACAACATACTAACAGTTATTGTAAAAGTTAATGTTTCGATGATATGCTGGATATGTTAGTCATATCGAGGGTGTTCAAATCAAATAGCAGTTAAAATTAATTAAGTGTGGAGACACAATTCTGTCTTTATTATAACATGCTCTTTTTGAAATGAAATAGAACAACGATTTGTGAAAACAGGTATGAATGAAAATCATCAAACGATTTCAAAATGTTAGTTATCTTGAACCATCTCGGAATTTGAATTTCAACACTTCAGAGTACGGCTATTCAAATAAAATTGAAATAGGTATTCAAACTCGTCAACACTTCCAAGGTTCTGTAGGTATTTAAATAATCTATCGAAATATTGAAAGGGTCAGACATAAAAAGGGTTATTTCCCCCTTGTCGAGCTAGATCGATGACAGATTTGCTTTTATGCAAAAATTTAATATTATAATTCGTGCATTGTCCCGACACAACACATTGCGACTTGTTTCAATGCCTTCTCATTGGATTTTTATTGAATAATTCAGAAATAGAGAGAAATATCTTTTTATAGTGAATGTGACGTCTCGTTAGTGTAGTGTATGACAGTTGTGTCGAGAGATTATCGCTGAACTTGCAGACAACTAAATGTAGGAGTTGTTTTTCAATGCATTCTACGAACGCAAAATCTGACAAGTATCGTTAGTATCGTTAGTGCAACATAGAGTAATCTGTAAATCGGGAGTGGTGATGGTGGTGGTGGTGGGGTCGTGGTACTGTCCAAACGGGTCATCATGACCCTAGAACGTAAAGGACAATTGAATTTCTTCAAAGCAACTGATTGGATTTTAGTCAGGAGGACTCATTTGATGATGTTACCACCTAAAACAAGAAGTTGGTGTATCGTGCCGCTACGAGTCTAAGGATTTAATTGACAGTAGAATTAAAGAGAAAATTAATAGATCCGACCATTATAAATCGGAGTTCGACAATCGCATCACGCATCATCGCGCATACAATACAATAATATTTTCAGGATGATGTTGGGACTCCCTCGCTTCTGTAGTGCCTCTGAGATGTTTGCACAGGCTCATACGGACGACTTTTATGCCGTCATCCGGAAAAAAGTAGTTTCACTGATGAGGAGGGTGCGGGGGAGTCACAACAGCATAGCAGCATCCTGAAAACCATAGCGGAAGATGTGCGCGCACCTGTGTTGAGGCATTTCGTCCGTCTGGTGATCCATTAGCGAGGTACCTATCTCCCTGTTGGTTAGTCTGGCGGGCGGGATGTCTCGGCACAGGGGCATTATTATTACCTAATTATGTTTCTTTTTTATGTCTTTTTAATACTAACAATAGTTTTGTAAGTTTTTGTTGTACACTAACCCGTGGATCCAGTTGTCCTAAATAAAATAATTTGAATTTGAATTAAAACACTGATTTTGAAATAATTCCACACAAGTTATAAATATCGATCGAACGATAACCCTTACACAACCAGTTTAAAAGCGGGTCATCCTGAGGGAATGTTCAGTTTGCAGAGATAAAGATATACTGGGAATTCAGGCCGAGATGCTTCATACAGTGGGTTACTAACAATGCAATGAAAAATTTAATTATCAGCTTCTTTAAACGTACGTCATAACATCAAGGGAGAAAATTTATAGAACGACTTACGGTTCGTCAATTCCACATTTTAATTCGCTTTTAATTATTATTTAAAACATACTTAGTCAGCCTTACTACAAAAACTTAAACATTTCTGTTGAACACTTGTCTAAAAAAAGTGTGACTGCAAAACGGACCTTATTTCAACGCCATAATCTGACATTTTTTTAGCCAAGTGTTCAACAGACGTTTAAAAGTTTTTGTGGTACGACGGAGTATGTTTAACTATCCGCTGTCAAGTAATATTAATTTAACCAGAGGCTTTATCACAATATTTCTGTATTTACCCGACTGCGCGACGTAAAGGAGGGTAATGTGTTTATCAATCTATGTATGTATGTATGTTTGTTTCTATGTGGCGTTCTAGAGACCAAATGCGTGGGCCGATTTTGATAATTCTTACGTCAATCGATTCGTCTTAACCTTGCGAGTGTCACTTAAAACATGATAGTAATCAAAATTCACCACAACGACAACCAGACGCCATATTGTCAAAATGTAAAAAAAAGTCGATGAACTATGTCAAGTGGGGTGTCTTTGAATACGTGTTTTAAAATCATCTTTAGGTTTCTTTTGTCATTTTTCATTTTAAATAATAGTTTAGGATATATAACGATTTAAAGTTGTTTAACAAAACAATAATCGTCGCTAATTTTCTTACTAATTGATTTAAGTTTTTATTTCAAGTATAAACGATAAACAAACAAAAGCGGGGCCCGTTTAAATTTTACCAATCAAATCTTCCCAAAGGGCCCCGACTGTGAGTCGTTCTGTTCTGCTTCTTCCTGCTGTTCTGTTGGGCTTGTTTCTTTCTTTTTAGTTTTTATTTAAGTTTATTTTTTCACGTATTTTTTAAAATTAGTTTTTACGCAGTCGGGTTTTTTGTTTTTCTTTAAATATTTTATTATTTTATTTTTTTGCGATTACTGTATGGAAAATTGATCAAGCGGCTCTAATATACGAACGAGAACCTAATTTATGCCATCTAATTAACGTCAAAGTTCCAGTTTACGTCACTGAAACGTGAAAAGTCATGATAGGGCTTCAAATAAAGTAATATACTGCAGAATAAAGGACTAGCTATGTTTTCACAATGCTCGTAAACTTAATAGCGTTCGAAGAGGTTTGACGTCTCACAAACTGAAATCATAAAATGAGCTATAGATTTTAAGGGGTCTTCAGAAAGATATGAACGGATAGGTGAACCGTTCTATCAAAATATTAAAACATGTATTACAGTCTTTGAAGTTTCAAAAGAAAATCTAACGGGTGCACGTTCTGTCTTCTTAGATCTCTTCAGGCGCTGATAGACTTGGGTATCACTTGTAACAGAACATCGAGCATTCGCCCTTTTTAATTTTGTCAAACTGAACAACGAACATTTTCATGTTCTTTCTAGCAAACGCTCTAGTAAAACGCCTTCGTTTGTTTTTCTGCAATGTAACATTCTCAAGAATGCTCATTACAAGATATGCTCAAGTTTATCAGCACCTTAAGGTATGTATTCTCGCTCTTGAAACTGTTTATTCAGAAAAAGTAATTCAAACAAACTTAAGTTCGCTTCGGTCGAGTATTAGACAATATTTGTTCTAGATCGATAGCGTCACTTCAACTTATCTAAAGTTTGGCGAACTACAACCGAAGGGATCAAACCTTGCAATTACGTCACTAAACGAATTTCGTTTTACAGTTGTAGTATTAAGACACAAGTTTGTTTTGAAGATTCGCTGCATCGTCTAGACAAAAACATCAAGAGCATTCAGAAGAACATATCACGTTTATGTCGACGTGCATGACGTATAGATAACCGTTTTTACTACAACTTTTACTCCACCTGACATCCTACGTAAAAATTGCTATCGAGACTATGACACTGTAAATAAAATCTGTAACTTTACAACAAAACTTTTGAAGTATATTAAAACTGACTTCTAACTATGACAGTTGCTGTGTACGGTCAAATTGTGGACCATTCTTGATACTATCAAGGTAAAAGATCAATTTAAGTCAGCAGTAACCAATACTTTTGAATTCTGCGACGGATGAATAAACAATCGTTTAAAGTGAGTACTTAATTCCAAGGTGAGACCGCAAAACCTTAATTACTTTGAGGACAACCTCGTTTTCTAAAGCAAGCTTGAGATTTCTAGGTAATACATTAATTTGTTAAACGCCTTATAGATCCAACGTCCGTCTTCACTCTTCACTTAGCATTGTGATTCTGTATGCTTAGTTAGTTCATTATTCTTCGATCCATTCATACAAACAAAGGCAATGCTTTTATTTTTAAGTTCTGCTCTCGTATTTCACTTCTCTTTCTAATGATAAGACGCAACAAGTTTTCCATTCTGTGTTCATAAGTTTTTGTCTTGATTCCTTTCCAGGTAAAAACAGTATTACAAAAAACTTATGAATCATATTTTAAAGATCATAAATACAAATGCCATTTGCTGAAACATGTATAAATAAATTTACATAAACTGCTAGGTGATTTATTTGTTGATGGAGACCTCAGTCGAAGGTCAAAGGACTTTATTTATGATCAATTTATTTCTATCTATCGTAGACTAGGATTTGCATGATCGTATAGTAAAGTGGATTATCCCTCATGATGCACTATTGATATTTGCAAGCTCCTCGTAAAGTTTATGCCTCCATCGAAAATCACGTCTCGCACACATCTTCATATTCATAGCGGGTCTACTAAGTACCAAGTACCAACTGCAGGGTAACAATAATATAGCAATAAAACAACAGCTGTGATATTAAAAATGATTTTATTTTTATACTTTTGGACTTTGGCGGCTGCGAAATTCTGGGATAATAAAATTAAAGTGTAAGTGATAAACTACTTTGTCTGAAGGTTACGACTTTGACAGTAAATCTATTTAGTGCTTGACCCTAAATGGCCGTCTCTTGGACACGTATTGTCATGTTACTTTATACGTGCTTCGGGAATCTTAAAAGTATTTTGATCTTCAATCCAACCCGCACTGGGCCCACGTGTTGGATTGCGGCCCACTCTGGATTAGATTTGAAACCCTGAGGGAACGGCATTATAGACTTTTATGTAAGTCCATACTTTATTCCAATAATTCTGGACATTTGTTCGTATTCCAATGTTTTTCTTTTTGGAATTTGCATGTAGTTTAATTAATACTACCGCAGTTTGAAATAAGGTGTTGTGGAGTAGTTCACAGTAGTAGGTTGTGAGTGAGTCGGGCACGCAAGTCGTCTCTGCCATGTTAAATCCACTTACCGTCACTTATTGCATGCGGTCACACTGTCCGCTGAAATGGTCGACTTATTCAAGCTAAATGGAATTACAAATGGTGGAAAATTAATTTATTTATCTACATAGAACACGTATGGGAAGTGAATTTTCTAAATGATCTCATTTGGTTACATAAAAACGCCAAAGGGGGCTTTTGCCTCCAAACGTCAAATAGCTGTCATAACTGTCAGGAGTTCTTAAATGCCTCTGGGGATTTTTTCCTCCAAACCAAAACTTCAAAAATGATGTTGCTGTTCTGTCAGATTTGGTAGATGACAGTGACATTTGGGCGACGTTTGAGTGGAATATTATGTAAAAGTCTATGGAACTTTTGTAAAATTCTATGCTTTTAGATATAGACCCAGTTTAGTTGTTCAGGCTGTACGTTGTCTGATCTTGTATTTTTTTAATTATTATTGAGTGGGTTATTCTACACAATTCCTTTACTATTTGCAGATGCTTAAGTAAGAATTCAAGTTTGCAATAGATGTGGACTTAATTGAGACAGCCACCTTCCTGTGTGCTAATTCCATTACAATACGTAAACAAATCTATCAATTATATCAAACAAATACATATAAATTAATTTGCATGTTGATTTGGTGAAATGATGAATCACGTTTCCTGTACGAATTCAATAGAATACCTATGAGTCATTAAATCCGCATCTGTTTTCGCATATTTTGTATTTTTAGCAATATTTCATATTCAACTCAACATAACATCCTATCAAATGTCCGAAGGGTAGTTTTTAAATAACAACAGGTTTTCTTTAAAACCAAAAAATCTTTGCCGCGCCTTAGTAATTTCTGCTGTATCTTAGATGCGTTTACAAAAATATTAAACACTCATACACAAGCATCCAGACCCGAAACAAAGAACTACTAGTAGATCTTATAAATATTTGTTTCAAGCGGGAACTGAACCCATGACAAGCAGCGCCGCAGTCAATCACTCGTCCACAGCGCCAACAGCTTCGTTTTACCTCCTGCTTGCTAATCTAATAATCCGTAAGTCCCACCTTGTTGTCTATTGCAGAAACGGCTTAATTACAAAGGTACCAACAGATGACCCGCTTGTTGCTAACGTGCTGTCGTGGGGACTCGGTGTCTCCTTAATGGTACCATTCGGAACACTTGCCGTCTTACATTTTAATACTTTTTACTGTGTTGAAGATACTTAGTTTAAATGGTTAGTTTATCAGCGAATAGAAAATTGAACAGAGGGCTTAGACAATAGCAAATGATTATCTAACAAAAACACTTTTAGTAGATATCCAACTTTATGCTCTAGGGCATAAAGTGTTGCTATAGTTATGCTCACATCTACGCGTCTGAAGCAAAAACTGTTACTTGGACCTTGGGGCACAGATTACCTTTGGGGGATGATAGGCTTACTTACTTACGATGCTTTACGCCGAGATCGACGTAAAAGATTGTCATACACTATGTTTACATAAAATTAACACTTCGAAAGTATAAAATTAAATGACTTGCAGCTTTTATCTTTTAAGTGCAACTTGCACTCGCAGGTAAAATAAGTCTTTACCGTGAGGATTTCACCTACCGTCATATTATAGACGTTATAAAATGTCATTTTTCAAAATGAGGTCTTACTGCAGAAAGATTAACGTCAAAAATCCATTAGTTTATACAAGGACCGCAGTAGGTACACACGGCTACACATCAAGCTATGCAAATCCAGTATAAGCTGACTGTCCGTTATCATCTTTCAGTACGAAAGATGATACAAAGCGAGGCCAAGATAAATTGATTTATCAGTATGTACAATCAAACATTTTGAATTATGATCCACCATAAGATTCTTTTCTTACAGACTTTCAAATTTAAATAGGTTCACATTGGCGTAAACATAATGTCCATTGTAACAACCTTGATCTATGTTATTTTGACTGATTCAAACGATTTATTGTCAAAATGGGTCATGATTCAACTTTGTTGATTGTACTTAACTTACAGTTTTTCAGTCCTAGTAAAGTGCCTAAAAGGTGCTAAAGTTCGTAGTAAACCCTGTAGTCCCGCTGTCTAGTGCTATCCGACTAATGGTTGTATAAATAATAGTGCCAAAGAGTATTGAATTATTGCGCTACTCAGCCACGTAGGCACTTGAACCGATTAGCGGTAAGTGGCCGTTTGTTACTCTTGGTTTATCTGACGTTTCATATTTTTGAGATATGTGGACAGGTGTAAAAATATGATGAGTTTTTGGAAGATTATTGGCCATCTCTCTGATTTTGGATGCCATATATGTAGTTTAAAAACAAGTGCTTTTTTATCGTGGTCAAATCATCAAAATGCATCTTTCCGCCCTGTATAGAGCGTAAGGTTCTGTCAGACTCGCATGCACCGACTAAAATGCACGGTGTTCCTTTGAGGTTGCTTTAATGCTTTTCCACCAGAGATGTGCTACGCTTACGTTGCTGCGGATGCGTTCGATATCCACCAATCATATTCATTAGGTGCGTCCACACAGAGCGCGCAGCCTCGCGAGGCATTTGCTGCGCGAGGAAACTGACAAGCCAGGCTGCTCACTCTGTGCGGACTTGTCTATTGTTTTTCGACCGAGGCACGAAACAAAATACGCGAGCAAAACAAAAGCCGACACTGGATGGCTCGGGCGCTCGGTCGATCGACCGCGACAGCGCTGTCACTAGCCTCGCCCGAGACACGTCCACACCAACCGAGCTGCTTTGCGCGGAAAATGCCTCGCGAGGCTGCGCGCTCTGTGGGGACGCACCTATTGGTTAACGTAGCACAGCACTGGTAGAAACGGTTTCAACTAAGATATGTTTTTAATATGGAAGGATGCGTGTTATGGCTGCGTGCTATGGCTGCGTGCTATGGCTGCGTGCTATGGCTGCGTGCTATGGAGGCGTGCTATAGATGCGTACTATCGATAGATCGCATAGCTCGAGCTGCGCACCTTCCTAGCGCAGCTTTTTTGCGGCGGCGCATCTTCATAGCACATCTTACTCGTTCGCACCGCTACATAGCGTAGCATCAGTGGAAACGGTCTCACAGTTTCGTAGCTCAGCTTTTACATTCTCGCAGCACAGCTACATAGCACATCTCTGGTGGAAAGATATCCTAATAGCCCTTTATAGGGTCACGATTACCTGATAAGTAGTCTCGTGACCAAAATACGTGCTTTGGCGATTATTTCCAAACATTACGAAAGTACCTACTCTAGGTTTAGCTTATTACAGTTAAGTTTAGTTAAATTTCCAAAAGGCCAATTTTTTGTGTCAGGAAGACTTTAACATAAATGAATAGCCGGTATAGCAAGGCAGTAGAATTATAATTAATATTTATAGGCATGCCTATCCCAAAAAATAATAACGTGGCCATTTAGCCGGAAGAAAAGAAAATTGAAAAGCTTTAATGGATACAAAGTAATTTCTGTCTTATGTTCTTAACATTTTTTTTTAAATTGATTAACGAAAATTATTTTTGGCAATGAAGCGTAGCTCTACCTACACGTTTTCAGATAAACTGCTGCTAAGAACTGATGTCTACCACTTACCGAAGCCTATGTGCAGCAGTGGCCTTCTTTTGGCTGAAATAATTAAGTAAAACAATTTGAAAAATAAAACTAGGAGGTAACATTTTTAATGTTACAGCAATGCTCTATATCTTTAGAATAATTGCAGTGAATGTATGTGCTCTGGAATTGTTTCATAACATTATTATTTAAATAAGAGTAAATTAATTTTATTTTCTGAATTCTATATAACCTGTGTTTAATTATTAGCTAATTCCAGCTCTAATTCCAAAACAAAATATAAAGAAGATAAAATTTACTCAGATAGGAATTAACGTTGTGAAAACCTCCACGTTATTAAGTTGGAGTGCTTTTGGAGAAATTAAATTGAATGGTTCCAGGCAAGATGTGCTCTCCGCAGTCCTAGATGTTTTGACCTTAATACACTAATGTGCAAACCGAACGACGAAACTCTTGTCATTTCATGTTGTCGTATAACTTCTGAAATGTTTACGTTGAAAGGAGAAAGAATTGCATTTTTTTCACGTGTCACGCCTTTATCCCTGAAAAAATTGGCTGAAGTGCCATAACTGACTATTCTGGCTGCACCTTCGATATCTTGATGAAAAACCAATAACACTGCCTGAACAGGGACTGAAATAATTTATGAGGCAACATTACAATACGTGATTTAATTACACTGTATTACATAATTACACTTCCTAATTATGTTTTCTTTTCTCATTACGCAGCATCGCTGTTACTTGAATAAACAAAAATAAATGTTTTTCTTACCCTCCTTATGCTGAACAAATTGCAGAGACTTCTTATGTTTGTGTCTGTTAAGTATTTTTCCGATTGTAAGGGCCTTTCGATTCCTCATTTTGGTCCTTCGTGTCCATTTTCCCTGATTCCATTTGCAATCATATCTCCTTGCCACTGAATTGCCATTGTCCAAATGAATTTGGGCTAAACGACTCGAGTTGCTGCCATAAATCTGTTACTTGCAAAACATTTTATCTCAATCGAAGTTTAAGGACTGTTTTCTTTACACACAGAAGCAATTCAGGTGAAATAAACAATTTCTTTCACGCTTTTGTATCAGCAAATTGATTTTATCCAAAAAATACAAGACAGCGCCTAAAAATAATAACAAATGTACCTAAGTTAAGAGGCGAACGGCCAAATGCTTTCGGTTTGACTATCTTGTTTACACATCAAATTGAGTGAGTGTACCCAAGACATCGTTTCCTGATTTCTTTTGCAGGAAAATGGCGAATTTAATACTAAATAAACACGTTTTAAAGGTGTGTTGTAGTCATATCTAACATTCTAAAATTAAGTGAACTGCAATACAAAGATGAATGAAATGGAGCAGGCAATTTAATTTAACAATATGAGCTCATTAAACAGTAATTTAGGAGTTGAAAGAGCTACAAACGTTTTCAGTTTTCAGTCCTCATCCAAAATTAGTTGGAATTTACAATTGTTTATGCAATATGCAGAGTGTATTCAGCAATAGGTTACTCACAAACATAAGTTTGGAAATCATGCTCGTAAACATTTTATTGGACTTCATCGATCCAGCTATTGTAAATTTCCATTTGGTGTTTATTTATTTAGGTTCGATCCACGCGAGCGACTTCTCGTAGCGTTCGACGAAAGTAGCTAACAAAGTGAATAAACCGGTGTTTATTTAGGTTTTTACAGCCGTGATAATGCATATCTATGACTGCATTTAATTGGATTTGCGTGTATACAACTTTATGCTTCTTCGCGATTTACAATCAATGCATTTTTAATTAAGAACACTTCGTTTAACTTTGTATGTAAACCTGTTTTTTTTAATTTGTGACTTCAAACCTTATCTTATTAAGAGTGCGTAGCGAGACTGTCTCATCAAGTCACCGTGACCCTCCAACGTAAAGGATCATTGAAGGATCATCGTGGATTTTAGTCAGTACGAGGTGGTACGAGTCTGACAGTCCCTCCCGTCCCGCCCTGGGCGGGAGGACTCATTTGACGATTTTACCAAGATAAAAAAAACTCATTAAGAGTAGGTACATAGTTTTATGTAATAATTTATTATAAACAATATTAATTTTATTCATCAGGTCCCGCCTGAGAAAAATATTGATAGGTGAGCAGTGGTGGCCCAGTGGTATCGGTCCCGACTTACGATTTGTAACGTAGATCGTGGGTTCGAACCCTGCCAGGCGCATTAGTTTGTGTAATTTATTATTTCACCTCCACTGCTCTCAAAACTGTGAAGAAAAACATCGTGAGGAAACCGGCATGTCCTAGAACCAAAAATTCGAAGACATGTGACATCTACCAACCCGCACTGGGCCCGCGTGGTGGATTATGGCCCACTCCCTCTCACAGAGAGGAGGCCTGTGTCCCAGCAGTGGGAACACTATAGACTGTTATTTTTCCTGCATACTTACCCAAGCTTATTTTTCCTGCATCTTACCCAAGCTTATTTTTCCTGCATACTTACCCAAGCTTATTTTTCCTGCATACTTACTCAAGCTTATTTTTCCTGCATACTTACTCAAGCTTATTTTTCCTGCATACTTACCCAAGCTTATTTCCCAAAGCCACATACGGCACGTCTGCAAGTCAGTGGTCGGCACTCTCTTGCACACCAACTGATCTGCAATAAATGTAGAACAGTTGTATTTGGGGTCCATTTAACTGGGACCGCTACACGTTTTTCCTTATAGTCGTGTTGTGGTTGTGGCGACCCAGTTTCCACTAAGTGCTAGTCTTTACACGTAGAGTTTACCTGTCAGAAAGTTCGATGAAACATTTATAGCGGCTAAAGATAACTTTGCTGCTTTGATGGTACATTTTTTGTTACATGTTTTGATATTTTAGGTGAAGGATTTGAAGGGATAATTTCTTTGAAAATAACGAAGATGTCACATAACTTTTATATGTATATGCAAATAGGATTGCAGATGCAGCTCATGCCCAAAAACATTGACTTCTAGCACATAACTGTTAATCGTTACTATATTACAAAAAATCTCCATACCAAATTGAAAAAAAATATTTTATCTCTAAGTCAAAGTCTATAAAGTGGACGCCCTATTAATCCTTCTAATAATAGGCGATTGAACGATGCCAAGCCGATATTGTTTATAAATTCGCTTTGTCCACTTTTGTGGACTGCTCTTAATCTGCACTGTATGGACGAACGTTGTTAAAACGATGAGAGCTATCAAGCTGATTGGTTATTTTCATTATGGCGGACATCGTTTCATGATAATACAGTCAGGTTAATGTTTTCCCACATGAAATTATGTGTATCGTGATATCAGTCGATGGACTTGAAATTAATAATCGAATATTAAATTATACGGAGGTACTGTGTGGTGCACAGATTAATTTATTTTAGATATAAAAATCTGTGCTGCATCTGGAAATTGAGGTAAATCCGCTATATTCACGAGTTAACTAAAAAACATGGAAAATCCCACAAACCGCGCAAAACGCTGGACACACCTGTTTTAATATTTTTACTAAACTTCTGCAAGAAACAGAAAACTTCGTATTAGAAAGCTGAAAGTTAACCCAAGTAAAAACCACACCTTTTTGTACTATAATCGGTTTCCGCGACATCGTTCCAGACCGAGACAGACGGCATCGAGATAAAGTATGTCGTTTTGTGGAAAACCCGTCCTAAAAATAGGCGCGGGATTATTTCTGAAGCGTCTTGTCGCGCGCGCCGTGCGCCCGTCCAATACCAGTCTAAACACATTTACCAACACACCGCACAAACTTTCAACGTTTATTACGACAATGTCTTAAAACTCTGATTAACTGTAAACTTTAAACGCAATAATTATTCAAGGCGTAAATTGTAAACTAATTTACTTTTATAGATTGTAAACTTGGTGAAACGGGGAAATGTGAAGCGGAGGGCAGTTTTGTGTTGTGATCTTTCGTGATTGTGTTTGGTTTAAGATGTGGATGTGACTTGTGACACATTTTTAGGAATATGTTTTTGTTGGACCCGTTTGTCCTGCTGTTGCTTTCACAATGTATCTTGGCACAGGAGGAGGAAAATGGGCCTGTAATTGGTTAGTTTCAAACTTATTCAACTATTGAATCGGTCTTAAAAACTTCTCGACATAACCTATTGGAGTAAATGTATTAGTTTAGCTAAAGTTTAAAAGCTTTTAAGTGTTTCAATCCTTTATTTTCACTAGTCTCTTTTTAAAATTAACCCATTTACCTAATTTGAGTCTAACCCAAAACTCCTTTTATGATACTTTAAAAGCTTTCATGTGTATCTTTTATTATTGTTCTACATTACTGACCATAAACTCAGAAAATAATAGACTAGGCTACACATATACATAGTTTTATGGTCATATGTTATACATAGTACTTGAAACAGTGAATCAAAAACCCTATACAGACATTTAGAGAGTGTCCATTATCATGTACCTAGTTTACTAATCCTAACTAATATCACCGAAACGATTTTGACTAACTTTGGTACATGGGGAGATGGTACACTAAAAACCAGCTATTAAGCCTCCTGCAGTCGCGGTCCATTCGCAGTATTTTTAGAGTGGAATTTAGCTTGGCTCGTTGTCGCAGCGCGATTAATCGCGTGTGTCTGCAGGAGGCTTTAAGCTCCATTTTACAAAATAAAATAAAGGGGAGAAATGATGCGAAATATAGTGAAATAATAATTGAAAAGAGTGTAATATCTGTTTCAGGAGGAATATTTTACAAAGACTCTGAAGACTTGAAAGTAGCGCTTGATGTGAGCGCGAAAACTTTTAATTTCAAGACTTCCGTTAAGGAAGTATCCGCAAGGGGAGAAGTTCTGGAAATAAGCAAATATGTATGCGAACTAGCGGAGGTATGTACACAAACATAATATGTATGCGAACTAGCGGAGGTATGTACACGAATATAATATGTATGCGAACTAGAGGAGGTATGTACACGAACATAATAATATGTATGCGAACTAGAGGAGGTATGTACACGAACATAATAAGTATGCACAGACGACATTGTAGTATGCACGCATATTTGTTTTTGAAGGGAAAAACAACGTTTCTTTCTTGGTAGAACTAAATATACCAACTTGTGCTAGTCAGAACATTATTAGTTCGATAGCTCTGAGGATTTAATAAGACAGCTTGACAACGTCTGAAGCCAACTAGAATATACGCTGGTCTGAGAAATAATGATGATAGATAGCATGTCAGTATAGTATACTTAAAAAATATACATAATTATATCCAAAATGTCATTTTTGGTATTCTGCAGATCTGAGAAAATTGATTAATAAAAAACCGGCCAAGTGCGAGTTGGACTCGCCCATGAAGGGTTCCGTAGTAACAAGCATAGATTAGGGATATAATTATATTGAGATTAATAGGTAATATACAAAAACAACAAAAATAACTTTGTTTTTCATAGTGTTTGTATGAATGACAAAGTTATATTTGCGGTTTTTTAAAATGTACTATATCTCAAAAACTGCTAACTGTATCTCATCCAAACCAATTTTCGTTGGAAGTTTTTGTTGAGGTCTACATTATATTTTTTTTTTAGTTTTATCATTCTCTTATTTTAGAAGTTACAGGGGGCCCCGACACACTTTTTACCACTTTGGAAGTGTCTCTCGCGCAAACTGTTCAGTTTAGAAAAAAAATATATTAGTAACCTCAATATCATTTTTGAAGACCTATCCATAGATAGACACGTATGGGTTTGGTGAAAAAAAAAAATTTTGAGTTTCAATTCCAAGTATGGGGGGCACCCCCAAAATTTGTTTTGTTTTTATTTTTGTGTGAAAATACTAATGCGGTTCACATAATACATCTACTTACCAAGTTTCAACAGGATAGCTCTTATACTTTCGAAGAAAAGTGGCTGTGACATACGGACGGACAGACAGACAGACAGACAGACAGACATGACGAATCTATAAGGGTTCCGTTTTTGCCATTTGGCTACGGAACCCTAAAAACGGTGGAAAAACAGAATTATTTATTATAAAATTCATTTTTAAAGTCAGCAGCACATAGCGTCAAATTGAAACGAGTCGAAAATCAAGTGAAATTAATTGCTATTGAATTCATTGAAATGATTTCATCTGCGCATTCAATTTGAATTTACTCGCTTGGAAGAATAATCCTGCGATGGATATGGATTCCTTTTTTAAATTTTCTATCTTTTCAGCTTTATTCTTTGATCTGACTGTGAAACGCAACTTTTTTACGACTTTCTCCAATTGTTCTTTTCTTTTTCATTGCTCACCTATTTTACATGGTTTGGGATAATTCGTGTTCAGAAGCAAACTTTCTTTGTGTTCGTCATAGATTCAAATTGAATTTCGTCTTTTAGTGAAAAATGAATGTTACTTTTTTACGATCACTTAAAGTTTCTTTGGAAGGGCTTTGGGCTTTTGTCTTATTTAAAATGATTGAGTTTATAGAGAAGTAGCTGTTCCCCGCGGTTTTCGCGGGTGTCGGTATCGTAGAGTGTTGTTATCAAGGTGTTAAAAAATTAACTTCAGCAATTTCGTGTGTGTACTTGGTATCAAAAACCAAATAGGTAAGTATATAAAAAAAAATGTTCGTGGATTTTTTTCAAGCATTTTTTTTTGGCGAAGTTAATTAATTTAAGTGCTGTTTGAGTTCGTTAACCTGTGTGTTGCGTTCACAGCTGATTCCAACTTTCCCATCACATTTTGCAGACTTTGGACTGGCAATTTTATGGGTCATATTAATTGGCCAAAAAATCAATGCTTGAAAATAAAAGTTTTATTTTGAAAATTGCTTAATTTTTTTTTTTTGAATTAATTTGATCATTGATACCGAGTACGTACACAAAATTGCTGCAGTTAAATTTTAAACAGTCTATATCACTATGGCCTTCCTCAACAAGGGGACTATCTACGAAAAGATTTTAGTGTTGGTGAAGAATTCGAAACAGTAGTTCCTGAGATTAAAGCGTTCAACTAAACAAACTCTTCAGCTTTATAATATTAGTATAGATATATAGTACCTACACAGTATGACAACTGAGCATTATAGGTAACTATGTAGAACTAGCAAACCCGGCGAACTCCGTTTCGCCACCAGATGGCTTCGTTTTATGTAACATTTTGTTTGGTGATTAAAAGACCCGACTTATTTTATATAGAAGACTAGCAAACCCGGCGAACTCCGTTTCGCCACCAGATGGCTTTTATGAGAAGATTTTTTTTTCCTGAATTTTCTTTGCTATAAACCTCACGGAGCCCGAGACCTTTCCAACGAATGCAAAACCGTGGAAATCGGTTCGTGCGTTCTGGAGTTATAGCGTCAGGAAGGAAAACCCGACTTATTTTTATATAGTAGATTGATTAACAAATGATAAAACCTCAAATCTTAATGAAAGACATCCGTATTTTAATTAATTGACTTTTTCGTGGTTGGCGTAGTGGTTAAGTGATTAACTGCTGTGCTGCTTTTGCGGGTTCAATTTCCACACGGAATAAATAATTGTGTGACCTTACATTGTTGTTCTGGGTCTGGCTGTTAGTGTATGTGAGTTGAAATGTTTGTGAAAGCACCCGTTGGTGCTTTTGGTTGGGGTATTAGTAGATGAATAAAAAACATAATTATTACCTAACAATAAAAAAACATTACCCATTCATAATAAAATAACTAGTTTTTCCTACATATTGTAAGCGAGACCTAAAAGAAATCAAATTACGGCGGTACCCTTGGGCCATGATAATATCAGCTGTAGAAGCGAAAAAAGTGGAAAGAAAAAGTTCCTTGCGGTTTTCTTTTTATTATTGGCTTATTTCGTAGTGAATATGTCTACTAACCGTGATATTATAGTAGCACGTCGTCTGGATTGCGCTGGTCTCGCGTTGTACGAAATTTCCGTAGAATAAGAGGTCAGATTAAAATAGTTATGTTACAATTGACGCGTGGCCTATCCAACTTTTGTGCTGTATTTTGTTGAAACACCTACGTAAAACTTTATTTCTTTTCGCCTTTATTTACCTCACTATAAGGTTGTCTTTCCTCGATCCCTTCTTGATCTTCCAGACTCTTTCAAATTCTTCTAAAAATTGAATCAACCTTATCTAAATTCCAGGAAGGCGTGATCGGCATCATAGACGGGACAGGTGGGCGAGCTAGTGAGATCATCCAGGCGTTATGTGATATGCTGGAACTGCCTCATGTCAGCATAGAGCACAACGACCTTTGTAATGACGAATGGTCGGTGCTCAACATGTACCCAAGTCCTTCCGCTTATAATATGGTGAGATTTACTTGACTTTCTTTTTTTCTTTATTAATAAATTTACAAAAAAAAACCAATGAGGAGCAGCAGTAACGCCAAAAAAAATCTTATTAAAAAAGGCGGTCCTGTAATTTAATATTTTCATTTTATAAAATCTGAAACATTTTTCAAGTTGTTACAAAAGTTTGTTTTCATTTATAATCGTTTTAGTTCACAACCTTCTTCCTGACCTTTGTACCAAATTACAGGCCGTTTCAACATAAAAAACAGGAGATGCCATAAAATATTTTTTGTTTTTTTCTTCTAAGCTTATGGCTTTTATTTTAATTTTTGTTGACAAAGTTGCCTTTAAGTTGAATAAAATTAAGATTTATAACCTTTTTAATGACGTGTACGTGACGTATTGAAGAAATTCATGTTGCGTCTAAATAATTACGCAAATCCATTACCAAATAATAGGAATATTATTAAATATGATCTAGAACAGCTTGTGATCATAAACCAAAAATTATTCAAATTAATTTTGTAAATCAGAAATGTAATGTCATTAAAATAGAAAATAAAGCTTTTAAGTGAAATAAATTAAGCACACTTTAACATTTAGGATTTTTATTTTGTATAATTTACATAAAGTGAAAACAAGATTTATTGTGTTGCGTCTTTTAACAGATAAATAAAGTTTAAATACCCAAAAGTTGAAGTAGTCTCTCTCCTATTATCAATTAACTTTGCTGTGCCCGAAAGGGTCCATAATGGATTCAATGTTTTAACATACCACCTGTTTTATGATATTATGGAATACAATAAATCAATAAAGTATTGAGTAGGTATTGAATGTCGTTATACCACGGTTCTAAGAGATAAGATAATTTTGTATTTGCTACTAGGTAGGTATGTGTTACTATTGCTAGTATTGGTGTTAAATATTTTATTAAACAGTTTTGTTAAATATTGCTTCACAACATGCTTAAATAATCCTATATTTGCAGCACTAAAACTTTTCAAATAGCAGGTTTGTTAAATAACAACGCTATCTGCCGCTTAATCAGCAGATATCAAATTATTATGATAATTTTTATTTTTTGTACAATGATAGACATGTTATAACCGCTGTTCCCAATATCCGCTTCTTGGCAAAACCAAGTTGTAAAAACATTCCCTTATTCATTTCACTTGATATTGGTGATAACTTTTTATGCTTAGCCTATATTTTAGATCATACTTTCATTTCATATTTATTTTTATTATTATAGAAGAAGCCTTTCAGTGAACTAAAAAGTGTATGAATTTATGTAGTACATTTTTATAACATCGATGTAACTGAAAGATGTAAAAACGATCGTAAGGAAGCCTCTCGAGGCACTCATTTGTCCAATAATATTTTTTTGCCGTACCAACTTCTTACATATTCTACTACATACGGAAATTGGACTATTTCAAAGCATACACTACCATAAATTTAAATGCGTTAAAATATTCGGCGTTACAACAAAGAAGTATTTTCACAGTAATTTTCGCGCAGTGTGGAGTCGCACGTCAACCTATCCAAAACTTTAAAAGTCCCATACGAATATGAACCTTCAGCTTTTGTAATAAAGTTTAAAATGTATTAAGGAACTTTGACAGACGGTGGAAGGTGAATGGATGACGGAATGATGTGCCGGCAGTGCGTCTGTAGGTAGGTACTAGTGATGTTGCGAATGTCTGATTTTAAACGTTCGCAAATGCGAATGCGGATGCGAATATTCAATTTCAATATTCGCCAATGAATTCAAATGAATGAATTCAATAAAACGCGCTCAAAATGAATGAATTCAAATAAAGCACGCTTACAATTATAGATAGGTTTAACATTTCATGTGATACATATTTAAACCGAACATTGCCAAGTCGATATAGTTGAATGAATGAAGTTAGTCACATAAAATTTATTCAACAAGTTTAGACTGTAGCTAGATTCTTTTATACATTTTAACGAAACAGGCATGGACAAAAATGAAGAATTTATAATAAAAAACAATTTGAATGCTTTTTCTGTTTTCTGAAACAAAAAAAATCTGAAATAAGATTTCAGATTTTTTCAGCGCCGTTACTGTTACTAAAAAAAATCCTGAAGGAAACCCAATAAGACTGCTCGACCTGGACAGATGGATCAACAAGGCAATCTAATTAAATATATTATGTATTTTTGACTTAGTATTTTATTAAACCTAAATAATTCTTAGAAAAATAAATACAAATAAAGGAATGAAAATAAACCAATAATTCCTTCTACTTCTTTAAATATTAAAAGTTTGTCTATTACTAAAAAAATAATTTGTAAGTATACTTAATCAAAATTATACTATTTTTTTAGGGATTAAAATGCATTTAGTGCAATAAGATTTATTTGACTTAGATATGGTTGGTTGTATTTATTAATATGAATAGACATTTCAAGCTCTTTTTTCTCAAATATGCATTAATTATGTGGAATATTTTTAAATCATAAAATCATTACATTTGATGATTTTAACACGATAAAAAAGGTATTTTCACATTTATTCTTTGTTGCGGTTCTGTTAATATTTTAATTGGACTATTAACATTTCAATTTAGTTGCCTACTTCAAGACTATTCTGTTACATGTAGTTTCCACATTCAAAATATATTATTAAATTTAAAAATAGTTTTTCCTAAATATTCGCAAACATTACCACTATTACCAACATTTTATTATAAACATTAGTACCCACAGAATGTTAGGTTGACGGCTTCGTGTATCGGCCTTTTACACAATGCAATGCAAGTAAAGTTTATGTATGTATGTACGCTACATCTACAATGGCTGGTTTAGAACTATAGGAGCTTCGACAAAATTTCGTAGAATCAGAGACGAGCGTCTACCTAGATGCTGTTGTTCTACTATAAAAGTTTCAAAGTAAATAAAAACGAATTGTGCATTTCCTTGGCTCATTTTCAGTGAAACAGGAATAATTTTGCAATTGGAAGAAAGTTTCGTAAAAATAAACTAAAGAACTGAAAGACTAACGATTGAAATAGTGTCTGTTATTACAAAATACTCTCTGTCATAATACTCATTTTTAGCACTTACGAGTGCGACGACTGTTCCTGTATAGTGCTTTTCGCGCTGAAGCAACACTCAACTTTATGCTTAAGACTATAAAGTTAAAAATATATTAAAGACAAACTGTAGCTTCAACGCTACCACGGCGCTGAATCTTATAAAAAATAGTGTCGCTTTACGAGTCCAGGACTAATTTAATGTCATGTGAGACGTAGAAGAAATATTTATTGTTTTTCTTATTTTTCAGGTATTAAAAAATCTGATATTTATGAAAGAATGGCAGAACTTCACGGTACTGTACGTTAAAGGGCAATCTATGCTGCGCGTGAGTGAGTTACTGCACCTGGGCAACGAATCCAATCCATATGTCGTCACTGTAAGGGAACTCAGTGGAGATGACTATAGGTGAATATATTATTATTAAGGGACGAGATTTTTTATCAGTAGTTAAACAAACTATTTATTTAAATCACATATATTTTTAACAAATGATTAAAAATATGTATAGGATTTTCATTAATCGTTAGTTTAACTGCTCATCAAACAACAGGCCTGCTAAAGTGATTTGACTTTCAACTGTCGGTGCTGCAAATTGCGATTTTAAATAGATAGCCATTAAAAGGTTGTGTAGCGTTTGTGAAAACGGATAATGGTTTTTTTTTTTAATTTAAAGTCCTTACTTTAAATTCATTAGTTATTAGATACAACTCACACCTGGTTTGGTCGGGTGAACTCGAGTGGCCGATGCAATTTTCATGCTAACGAAACATTTTATCTTTAAATAAAGAAAATGTAACCAGCTTCAAAACCAAACACAAAAAGTGTGTCCTTTCTTTCGGAAGTTGTTAGCAAAAGTCAGTGAAATAAAAAAAGCCACCGACTTCCGAAAGAAAAGTTACTTAAAACTTTTTGTGGTTGTTTTGCATGTTGGTTCCTCTTTCCTTTCTTTCGATAATGCAACATCCAACAGACGTACCTGAATAAAATTTATAGACGAGTGGGTATGAACGTGTACATTTTACGTGGGTATTAGACGGCTAGACAGTTTTGCGTTCGATTTGAAAAACATAAAATAATCTCTCCCTCTTTGTATTCGTCAGTGTGGGCGCCAGTTTGCAATGTGCGGTTTGTTCCATTCGCAGTGTTTATTTTTTTTTTAAGTGGCGTCGATTCGTACTTCTACTTTTAAAACTGTATTAGAGAATTTAAATATTTTTTATGCATTAACGCCTGCGTCACGAATTGTAAATCTTTTTGTTGTAGATGTGTGAGATGCAGAATTGCAGAGTCAAGCCTCCTGCAGACACACGCGATTAATCGCGCGGGGCGACATGTTGCGGTCCATTCGCAGTATTTTTAGAGTGGAAATTAGCTTGGCTCGTTGTCGCAGCGCGATTAATCGCGTGTGTCTGCAGGAGGCTTCATGCTCATGCTCACAGGCTACTATGTAAATTTGAAAGCGAGAATCTACTGTTGCGGCGTACCTTTTGTATTTTGGTCTATTTTTAACGAAAAGCACAATTTATGTTATTAGGTACTTTAAACATTAAGTAAATAATACACAAAAAAATATTATTTTCCTATTGCGTCTCCGAATGTTATTTTATAGAAAAAAAATGTATTAGTGTGGTATTTAGTTGTTTTTCGTTTACAGCAGTTCATAATATCATATTCGGTTGAAGAAACCATTTAATTCTAATTGTATAATTATGTCATTAGGAATGTTTAGGTACTTATGTTATTAGGAACTTACAACATTAAGTAAATAATACTTATACAAAAAAAAAATGTAACCAACTTCCCACAAAAAAGATCAAAATAACCTACAAAAAAAACTGACTTTCTTTTTTATTTCATTGACTTTATGTCAATGACTTTCGATAGAAAAGTTTTTTTGTAGGTTATTTTGAACTTTTTTTTGGGAAGTCAGTTATTTTTTTTTATTTTTTTTTTATTTTATCCTTTTTAGTTTCAATACTCAACCCAAATTATTGTCAAATACATAATTTTCTTACATGTACACTAAAATATTGTAATCCGTAACACCGGTAATAACATCGCATCGCCCATGTATGTACTCTTATACAGTGAGCTAAAAATTAAAAATACTGCACCAAACTAAATGAAAATTTTATGGGACCAAATGGCAGATATACTGTATCAAACAAAAAAAAATCATCGAAATCGGACCAGAAACCTCGGAGTAATCGGTGTAGACAAAGTTGAAAACTTTTTAGGTTTTTGTTGAATTTTGTTGATTTTTCAAAAAGTGCTAGTCCGATTTCGATGAAATTTTAATGGGACCATTCGGGAAGTATACCCTTTCCAACAAGAAAAGAATTTTTAAAATCGGTTGGTAAACGACGGAGTTATGCCCGAACAAACATAAAAAAAAATATAAACATCCGAATTGAGAACCTCCTCGTTTTGGAAGTCGGTTAAAAATAGTATTTTCCTATTTCACCTCCGAATGTTATTTACAGAAAAAAAGGTATAAGTGTAGTATTTAGTTGTTTTTCGTTTACAGCAGTTCATATCATATTCATTATTTGAGCAGTGGTGGCCCAGTGGTATCGGCCCCGACTTACGAGTTGTAGGTCGTGGGTTCGAACCCAGCCAGGCACATTACTTTGTGTAATTTATTTCATCATCACTGCTCGCAAACGGTGAAGGAAAACATCGTGAGGAAACCGGCATGTCCTAGAACCAAAAAATTCGAAGACATGTGACATTCACCAATCCGCACTGGGTCTGCGTGGTGAATTATGGCCCACTCCCTCTCACAGAGAGGAGGCCTGTGTCCCAGCAGTGGGAACATTAATAGGCTGATGATGATGATATCATATTCGGTTGAAGAAGCCATTTAATTCTAATTGTATTAAATGTCAGTAGGTAATTCCATTTTTCTACCTTACAGGGATGTCCTAATAGATGCCAAACACAACGGCTACACAAACTTCGTGGTGGACTGTCCATCTCGTAACCTGGAACAGGTTCTATTGCATGCACAACATGTGGGCATGATGGCGGAAGAGCACTCGTATATATTCGTGTCTCCCGATCTCTTCACCCTGGACATGACTCGGTACCGATACGGCGGGGTCAATATGACCGGTGAGTCTAATAACAAGTACATGCATACCTATATATAGGTGAGAAGCTCGTGCCTAAATAATTACAGCCGCACAGGCCGATCTTCCGGGTTAAACGCACTTGCAGAGGTTGATCTGTGGATTGACCATCTGTCATAGCAAGTTTCCTCCGTGCCTCGGAGAGCACGTAAAGCTGTCATTGGTAGATCTTTGACAGTCGTCGTTATTAGTCAGAAGTTCTAAAGTCTGACAACCAGTCTTATCATAGGATATCGTATTACCAAGTTACTGGATTGTGGAGGTCCGATATTCAGCTACCGACCCCATTACTAAAATATTATGCTAAACTTATATCGAGCATCGAAAATCTCTTCACCGATGTCAGCTGGTAATGTGCTCAATGCAAATGACTGGCGGCGTTGCTTCGTTCTATTGCAATGCTTAGCCTCTGCAGGCCATAGTTAAAGCGAGCCCTTGGGTTACGGGAAATTGGAATTTATATATGTTAACGATGTAGGCTTACACTTTATTCACCGTTTAGCCACGAGCTTTCGCTGTTTTGCGACAGCGTAAAATAATTTGAAAGTAGTTGTATTGGCCATTCATGACCCACCATATCATTACTCACGCGGAGGAAAGACGATACGCGTGTTAAAGATGATTTATGTTTTACTCAAGACGTATTGCCTGAGGTCGTGAACGGATTTTACGGCAGTAGCATGGTGCTGGTCACATGATTTTTATAATACCAAATTACACATAAATGTACTGAAATAGCCATTTATTTTCAGGGTTCCGTATAGTAGAACTACAAAACAAAGACAATGATAAACTTTGGACCTTTACGACTTTATTTAACGAAGAAACAGGTAAAACCTTAGAACCAGAGCAGCTAAAAATGCAACTACTTCTGATACATGATGCGGTGCAGGTATTTGCAGAAGCCATCAGAAAAGTAAGCGTAGAAGCCGAACCACTGAGCTGCGAAAATTATAAAGCCTGGGAATACGGGTCAACTCTTTTAAATTTTATGAAGACGGTATGTACCTGTTACTTTTCGTTATATTATATTACCTGTTATTGTCGTACACAAAGTGACGTCGTAAGTTATCGGAGACTTGAGTCGCGATGTGTACAAAGGGCCGTTGTTTCTGTGAATCAATTTGCAATAACGTGCTAAATTTTGCTTTTATGCTTTTAGGCTAAAGTTGAGAACTTTACAGTCAACTTAGGCTTAGATCAAGCTTAGCTTAATCATACTTCATACCAATAACGGCCCGTTCACGACCATGTCGCTGTGTGCCGTGACTTAGCGCGGGGCGGCGATGTTTAAAAAACGCCACGAGGCGCCTCCAGTCTTACAAAGTAATTAATTTCTTATTCGCGCCTCCCGCCGCACCACTCAACACTAACACCAAAGTCGAGAACGGGCAGTAAGATCTTATTATTGTTTTAATAATTATGCATGTTTGTCCTACAAGCGACTGTCATTAAACGTATCGTACGAGTACGAATAATAACAGCAATGCTGAGTGACCGAATTGTATTTTTATCAGGTTTTTATAATATACACTTATTTACAGAATAAGGTTACTGGAATAACAAGGTCATTAATATTTAATGGACTGGGACATCGAACGGATGTCCACTTCGAAATACTAGAATTAACACCTGCTGGCAATCAATCAGTAAGTACTCTGGCTGCAAGTACTGGTATTTGGTCTCACAATGGGCGCTTATCAGACGCGATAAAAGGTGCTTTGACATTAGATGCGATAATGAGCGCTTTCACATTAGACGCGATATCGACACGATATCGGTGGGATGGGTAGTTACATACATTTTTAGAGAAAATGAGCGATAGCGGACGATTTGTGACTGTCGTGTCGTTACCGTTTTCGTCTAAAGTGAAAGCGCTCATTATCTAAAGTTGAATAATAAACACAACATCTTTACTAAAAAATTTGACCCTGTCCTGTATGCGACCAACGCTAAAATCCCAAAAAGGGGATTTTATTGACCATAAAAAGAGAAAACATATTTATTAAAAAATGGTTCTAGTTATTTTATGTAGTTACGACTGCTGAGCGCGAGGTGTCCTCGCCGCCTGTCTCCACCGTGAACACATAGCAGTGATTTTTTTTGTTTAGCCCCCACTGTCCCACTGCTGGGAAAAAGCCTCCTCCAAGTTTTTCCAAGTGTTCTTGCCCAAGTCGTCTCCCCCTACATCCTAACTTAGATACCTAAAAATAATAATTTGCATTCAGATGGGTAAATGGGAAGACAATAAAATAACAATAAAAAGACCGATATTCACTGATGCAGACATAATAGAAGAACCGGTACTCAGGAACAAAACATTGAGGGTACTCATTACAACGGTAAGTTAAAAAACATTGAGTATATTTATATATTTTCTTCGGCTTTTACTGCCCTCTAGCACAATTATTTAGTTTCTGAGTATTAAAATTGTTTATCGCAATTTGCAGATTTTTACTTCTTATCAGGGAAAAAATCTTAGTAACAGAGCTTAGAAATACACTAATGTACCAAAAACGTTGAGAAGCGCTGCGGCGCGGACGTTACGCGATTTTTCTGTGGCGTTTGATTGTGTCATTGTGTTTTCGACCTAATGCATTAAACTCGCACGCCTATAATGTAGACCCTAGACTTGTTTCGCGTTCTTTAAAACTTGAACTTGCTATAGTGACATTGAACTTGATTAATTTTACAGAAAGCTCCACCATATGGTTACCTAAAACTATCTCATCAAAAACTAGAAGGTAATGACAGATATGAAGGATTCACTGTAGACATAATTGTTAGACTGAGTGAACTCCTAGGATTCAGTTACGAGTTCGACGTCGAGGACTCTTATGGTGATTATAAAGATGGAGTGGCGAGTGGAATGGTGGCACAACTGAGAGAAGAGGTGAGAAATAAAATTAAGAATGTAGACACGCCAGTTTGCTAGTGCGTCAACCTATGTTTTTTTTCATCGAACACTCGTCAATTCAAAACCTATTGTACATAATACAAATAAAATAAGATTGTTAAATCTGTTCCAGAAAGCCGATTTAGCGATATGTGACTTCACGATAACTGCGTCGCGACAGCGCGGTATCGATTTCTCCACGCCGTTTATGACACTTGGTATCGGTATCCTTTACAAGCAGCCCAGTAAGCAGCCACCTGAAATGTTCTCCTTCATGGCTGTCTTCTCCAAAGAGGTATGTTTTAAGAACTATTTTTACACAAGATTACTTTAAAAAAATTGAATTACACACATCAAAAGTGTCTAGGGATCAACATATATTTTTGCAATAACTTTTCTCCTGATTGATATTAATTAAAATTTTCTTTAAGGATTCATCAAATAAAGTGTTTTCGTTTGTCACAGTAACGATAAACCAAGTCACCTTTGCATTAATAAAGAAATTTGCCATTTTCCTAATAAAGGGATTTTTGACATTTGAACCACTAACACAAAAGTTCGAAAAAAAGACTGAAATAACAGTTTTCTTTAAAATTTTATTGGGTAACTTAAACAATTAATAATCCGTGTTTCTACCGCGAACACTAACAACACAAGAACATCGGTTTGGCATACTCAAAATGAGTTCATCCAAATCACGCTGTGGAATGGCCGCCCATGTTCGTTGCAACAACAAAAAAAGGTCTTCTTGCGACTGGATACCCTCCATATTCGGCAGAGCTCTTCTCTGTAGCATATCCCATGCATGCTCAATCGGATTCAAGTCTAGCGACTGAGCAGGCCAGGGCAGGACATTGATGTTAGCTGCGGCGAGAGTCTGTCTTACAACTCTTGCGGTGTGCGGTCGTGCATTATCATGCATTAACTGAAATAAGGGACCGATTTGCACTTGTAGAGGAACGATGACGTCTGATACAATCGTCTCAGCATAAATTTGAGCGTTGAGGTTGCCTCTGATCCAAATCAACTCAGTTCTTCCGCCGATCCAAATACCCGCCCATACCATGATGGTTCCACCACTATAAGGATGGACTTCCTGGCAGGATTTTAATCGCTGTTGGCGTCCAGGGGTTCTCCAGTGTCGTATACGTCTTGTATCCGGTCTCATACCGAAACGAGACTCATCAGAAAAGCACACGAAACGCCATTGTTCTTCTGCCCAATTTCTGTGTTCAAGAGCCCATTGATATCGAATCCTACGATTGTGCATTGCTATAGGTGGTACCCGTAGCGGTCTTCGGGAATGAAGGTTCACTTCATGCAAGCGGTTTCTGACTGTTTGGTCGCTAATTAAGTTCCCTGAAGAGTGATGAAGCCTCACGGCTAACATCATGGCGGTTATTGTTGGAGCTCTTCGAGTTAAGATTTGAATGTATCGGTCTTGTCTCCGTGTGGTGCAGCGATACCGTCCTCCATGGCGCTCAGCCACGGTACCAGTGCTTCGGTAACGTGTCCAAAGTCGACTGATAACATTCTGACTTGTATTCAGAGCTAAAGCCACAGTACGTTGCCGGGAACCAGCTTCTATCATTCCCACGGCTCTGAGCATTTCTTCCCTGCTTAAATGACGTCGCCGCTCCATAATAACGTTGGTTTTAATCAGTAGTAGGGAAACAGTAGCACTAATAATGTCTTCAATGCGTTGTATGTTTTCATAGGGAAAATATTGACAGCTGATTTTCATCTTTTACTCGAATTTGATTCACAGTTCCTAATTCAAATTATGAAATGCACCAAAAAGGATCCATATAAATTTATAAAATCATAAATTTATTACAAAGCCACATCTCAATCTCAAGAAATCCGCATAAAAATGCTTGATCCCTAGACACTTTTGATGTGTGTAGTCTGTCAAATTATCCAAAAATATTTGTCTTGTATTTTCTTATTTTACGATAGTCAAAATTTTACTTTTTCGCTCCTAGGTAACATTCTTACTAGTTATGACGTCACGAGGACGAGAACGAGTTAATATCAGAAAAAAAGGTGTCAATTATTTTTCAAAACCCTGACGGACCAATGAGATTTGAAATTTTATTGATGCTATCATTATGCCTTTTGAAATGTGTTCTATTAGCTACTGAAATCGAACCAAGGAAAAAAGCTAGCTAGTGGGCACATCCTTACGTTTCATAATTCATTATCAATGTACATTATTATCATCGGTAAATGCTTAACCCACATGAATCGGTACTGGCAGTACCTACCTGTGTTTTATGTGCGATCGCATAAGATAACGTGGGTTTATTTTACCTGTACGTATCCGTACTGACCTGTCTGCACCGATAGCCCGCTTCTTAACAAAAGGACCCTTAAGCGTACCCCTCACGTTACCCGTCCAACCGAACGAACACCTCACTTGGTGTCTATTCATAAGCCTTGCTATAACTTCTGTTAATATAACCAGGTGTGGTATTACATGATGCTGATCCAAGTGGCTCTGGGTGTGACGATGATCTTCGTTGGTCGCATCTCCAACAAGGAGTGGCAGAACCCAGTGCCTTGCATTGAGTCTCCTGAGGAACTTAACAATCAGTTCAGCTTTGCCAACTCCGTGTGGCTGATCATTGGTTCTGTTATGCAGCAAGGTTCTGAAATTGCTCCGATGTAAGTATGGGTGTTAGTGTTAGGCTGTTTTTCCACCAGAGATGCGCTATGCTACGTTGCTGCGGATGCTTTTGATATCCACCAATCATATTCATTGGTTTACATAGCACAGCACTGGTGGAAACGGATTCTACTACTAAAATGCGTTTTTATATGGAAGGATGCTATAGCTGTGCTATGGATGCGTGCCATGCTATGGGTCGTCTTCCCTACTATCGATACATCGCATATTCTTAGCGCAGCTACGCATCTTCGTAGCGCAGCTACACATCTTCATAGCGCAGCTACCCACCTTACTCGAACAGCTACATAGCGTAGCATCAGTGGAAACGGTCACACAGTTTCGTAGCTCAGCTTTTACACTCTCGCAGCACAGCTACATAGCATCATCGTCATCTCTGGTGGAAAGGCACCCTTATGGATAGTAGATAGGATAATATTGATAATTCTTTACAGACTTGTTTTTTTTTTCTAAAGAAATAAATATGTACTGACGCCAGCACATCAAGCTACAACAATCTTGATGAATGCTCATGTTTATCAGCACCTTACTGAAAATAATTATTTGCAGTGCATTAGCCCCACGTATGATCACTAGCGTGTGGTGGTTCTTCACTATGGTGATGGTAGCCTCGTATGTCGGTACATTGGTGGCTTTCCTCACGGTTGAGAAAAACGTCTTACCTTTTACTACGGTCGAAGAGCTCTATAAACTAACAGGCAGCATTAGCTACGGAGCCAAGGGAAATGGATCCACGAAGCAGTTCTTTGAGGTTAACATCTCTATTATATTCTCTCTATCACATGAATTAAAAATAAACTTATGCGTATCAAAATTTGAATTTTACCATTTTTGTAGGATTCTACCAATCCAACGTATCATGCCATGTACCAGAATATGCTAAAACACAAATGGCTCGTCAAGGAGAACGACCATGGAGTTGAGAAGTTAGTATGACATGACTTTATAATAATGTTAATTTAAAGATCCGTTAAAAAAATGCGTGTGGCACTCGGAGACTGCCGCGGTAAAGCTATTGCATAGCATTTTTTATCAACTTATGCAATTATAATTATTTATTTATTACATTTATTACTGTACCTACAAATTAGGCTATGGTCAGCCACGTCAATCAAGTGAAACGTCAAGAAATGTTCTCCTCCTCCTCCCTCTCCCGCTCCCTCTCCCTCTCCCTCTCCCTCTCCCTCTCCCTCTCCCTCTCCCTCTCCCTCTCCCTCTCCCTCTCCCTCTCCCTCTCCCTCTCCCTCTCCCTCTCCCTCTCCCTCTCCCTCTCCCTCTCCCTCTCCCTCTCCCTCTCCCTCTCCCTCTCCCTCTCCCTCTCCCTCTCCCTCTCCCTCTCCCTCTCCCTCTCCCTCTCCCTCTCCCTCTCCCTCTCCCTCTCCCTCTCCCTCTCCCTCTCCCTCTCCCTCTCCCTCTCCCTCTCCCTCTCCCTCTCCCTCTCCCTCTCCCTCTCCCTCTCCCTCTCCCTCTCCCTCTCCCTCTCCCTCTCCCTCTCCCTCTCCCTCTCCCTCGCCGCGCTCAGAGCCCGCGATAAAAGCTATGCAATAGATTAAGAACACGATAAAAGAAAAAGAAATAGTGTTCGTTGGTCATTCAAAATATTCAAAATTATTTTCAGGGCTGAAAAAGAGCCGTATGCATTTTTCATGGAATCAAGCTCCTTGGAATATTATAAGGAAAGGCATTGTGACTTACTGCAAGTTGGAGGATTACTCGACTCCAAAAGTTATGGCATTGGAATGAAAAAACGTATGAATATTAAACACCTACTAATTACTTATTTTATAATATACTAACTGTTGGCAGCGGTTTTAACCCGTGTGCAATTCGAAATTTATACCATTGGAACAAAATACCGGAATAAACGGTATATCTACGTCAACAATCTGTATTCCAGACTATGGTCATATACAGGGTGGAATTTTGTAATGCCACCTGGAGGGAAAGTACTCTTAATACTGCAGATAGAAAATTTTACTCAAAGGAAACATTCCTTTATTTTTGAATAGAAAGAAAACTGCATTCAAAGATTCTCGAAAATTCTCTTCTCACCCGGGAATCGAACCGGCTAAAATCTGAAAAAATTATACCTTGTACTTTTATTGCATCGATCGTTAGGGTCAATTATAAGGATGAAATCTATCTAACAAACATGATAAATTAAATGAAAGGAAAACCAGGAAATCTTAAATTAATTGAATTATTTCCAATTATTTACGATTCCTGGGTGTGGGAGAAGAGAATTTTCGAAAATCTTTGAATGCAGTTTGCTTTCTAATCAAAAATAAAGGAATGTTTCCTTTGAGTAAAATTTTCTATCTGCAGTATTAAGAGTACTTTCCTTCCAGGTGGCATTACAAAATTCCACCCTGTATATGACAAAAAAATCAAGGCCTGGCCCTATAGTCAAACAGCAGAAGACAGCAGACGACAATCGTTATCGCTCAGCAGTCACTAATACAATTTCAACTTTATGCGCTAGTACATAAAGTTGAAAATGTAGTAGCGACTGCTGAGCGATAACGATTGTCGTCTGCTGTTTGGTTATAGGCCCTGTCCAGACGTGATTAAGTAACAGGCATCCATCCATCCATCTATCCAAACTTTCACATTTATAATGTAACGACCAGTGGCTTCTTCCGCATGTAATTCGACAATTAAACCACAGGAAAGTAATTATGGGATAAACGTGCCTATACTGTCTATGTGTTATTCCAGACCTGTTCCAAAATGGTTGAGTAACTAACATCCATCCATCCATCATCTTATTATTAGTCAGCTTATAGCAAGGTTGAACGCAGCGAATTCTTAGTGAGGCCCTGCGAACGGTGAGCGCTCGCACTTCGCGATTGGACGATCTTAAAGCCGTTGCTTGCGTCGTCGAAGTAGAGCGATGTGATTTCTTATTGAGAATATAATATAGCTGCTTTTTCTAAACAGAAAAGTGTAGACGACGTCGACGATTGCATGACAATAACATTAATTTATTTATTTTCATATTTTTAGAATCACCGTACAAAAAATATATAGATGACGCATTACTGCACATGAAGGAAAATGGTGAAATTGACAAAATGAAGGATAGATGGTGGAAAGAGGAACGAGGTGGTGGAAAGTGCGGGGTAATTGTGTTCAATATAATAATTATATTTTACGTATTATGTGTTGAAACAACAAAGAGGCATTTAATTAAACCATACTTACCCTTGAGGAGCTTAGTTTTTAATCCAAACTATTAAATAAGATGACGCGAAAATTATGTAATAGTGGGTGCTATTGAACAGATATTGGGTATGTAATTATATATTTTTTATTCGCATTTGAAAGGGTTTTGTCTCGAGATAATTAGTATAGAACCCAAAATGACCACAGTTTTGGTGGTTAAATTAAACACATCACCATTACTTTAACCTCGTACACACGGCTACACATCAAGCTATGCAAAACCAGTTTGTCTTGAACTCGCTATATATGATCTTTCCGCACATTAAACGGTCAGATTATATTAGTTTTGTATAGCTTGATGTGTAGCCGTGTGTACATGAATTTACGAGCGGGTGTACTATGCCCAATCGAATATCAATTGATCGATCACATACATCAAAAATCTAATTACTGGAACTTTTATAACATCGAATGGTTAATTTTCGAACATTCAATTTATCGTACACTCGATACCAACCAAAAAATAAGTTAAAGTGATAATTTTAACAAATGGTTTATTTAATTCGGGAAAAAAGAAACAAAATGCTTAAAGTAACTTAAAGACATGAATACTAATTAAACCTCATCCCACCCCCTTCTTACATCGCACATCTAGACGCACGGCAAATTACCATGTTTACCTTATTGCTATATCACCAATTCGCACTAAGCGTTTCCAAACGTCTTTTATAATGCGGACAGCGAAGGAGTGGAACTCTCTGCCTGCGTCTGTGTTTCCGAACACACAAACCCTAATCTCTTCAAAGTTAGAGTGAACAGGCTTCTTCTGGGCAAACTCGCTCCATCGTCAACCTTGTCTTAACCACTCCTGACCTAGACTAAGGTCAAGAGCAAACCCATTATACATAAAAAAAAGATTTAGAAATATAAAATACTCAAATAAAATAAAGCTAAACTAAACTATTATAGACCATCGTAAAATTCATTCTCAACGCTGTCAGCTGGTAATGTGCCCAAGAGACTGGCGGTAAAGTACGTACTCGTATAACAATTTAATACGGCTTCAAATACAAACACTAATTACAGGAGAAGCGCGACGAAGACCCAAAACAGCTGGGTATGAAGAACATGCTGGGAGCGTTCGTGGTACTTGGCGTTGGTCTCCTCATCGGACTGTTCATGTCAATCGTAGACATGATGTGGGGTGTGTTCAAGAGATCCGTCAAATATAAGGTAGAGTACCTACAACAACCAACTGATTACGTATGAGCACAATAATTCGATTTTGCAACCCAAATCTCCCCAATGAACTTTCAGAAATACCTAATGTTTATGTAATTCGGATTTCGTTCATTCAAATCCCGAAAAGAGTCCATAGCGCTAAAAATTACGATAGTTCTTTAGCAGAGAATAAAAAAGTAGTGTCAAGTTCACAAATAAATCGCTTCATCGCAATCGCTATCTGCGCAGTGACAACAATCTTAGTTCACATGTGTTTGAAGTAGCTCTTGATGAAACCCTAGAGTGTTTTCGACAAAATGGGAGTACTCTTGACACACTGTGTTAATTGTTGTATTCTCGCAAATTGTCAAACAGACGTGCTATATCAGAAGCATAGCATACAGGGTGTAAGAAGACACTTTACGACGCTGTTAACTACGCATACTGTACATCTAACTAGGTAGTTTTACGCTAAAATTATCGCTGGGAACCGACTTTTATTTTTAAGTATCAAAAAAAAAAAATAAGTTGAAAATCCCAGCCTAGAGAAGAGGGTCATCGACCATCGAAAGTAAATCAAACGCACACTAACATAAGCCGTGCGTTTCTGCATTTATTTCTTACATACATTACTGTTCGTAACTTCAAATAAGTAATTTATTTAGAAAAATCGAAAATTCAGGTAATGTTTGTTTAGAAAAAAGTTTTGTAATAATACTTAGAATTCGATTTCGTAAAAAAAAAAGTTTAAAAAAAATGCAACTTTGACCTTCAATATCTCGAGAATCCGTGGAGTTCCAGGTATGATCTAAAGGAAAAAAATGATTCAAATAATGGGTAGAATACGTGGCTTTCGGCATCGGTAAGTGTCTTCTTACACCCTGTATACTTTACGCAATAGCAACTAAGATATAAATCTTGATGTTCATAGAATAGCTCAATCAACAACAAGAAAAGTCGGTAAACTATGTCTAAAAATCTCGACAGGTTTAACGGTGATTTCCGGGCATATCGAAACTTCTCGTTATTAGTTTAGGCCATAGCCGCAAAGTATAATAATATGCTATTATTATTTATTATGTAAAAACAAGTGATCGCATACAGTATAATGTACCCTATGTTGTAGGGGTTAAAAATTATTGTAAATCAAGTTATACGAGTACATTTCAAAGTATGCACCTAATTACGAATCACTTTTTTTATAAAATTCAAAGTCCTGACTGACTGATAAATCAACGCTCAGACCTGAGACCAAGCCGATAGACCTAGAGACTTAAAATTTGGCATCCACTAAGGAAGGATTATTATATATATATAAATGAGGTAACAAGGATCATGTGTGACCCTCTGCTTGGGCAGAGGAATCAATTGGACGTTCAGCAAAACATAGCCGTCTTTCTCGCTACGGTAAAAAGTGGACTGCTATCGCCGACAACGGTCAAACTCCAAACTAATTTCTTGCTTTCCTTTCTTACAGACAACCTTCAGATACGAATTAGTGGAGGAGCTTAAGTTCGCGTTAAAGTTTAGTGGGAATATAAAACCAGTCCGGCGACCGCAGAAGACATCTGAGGAAGGAAGCTTTGAAGCGCTAGCGAAGGCCGAAGGGAAGGATGACATACGCTCTCTGCGCTCTATCCGATCTACTGAAACTCATCGGACTCATCATTCGCATAGCTCCCGACACTCGTCTCGCAGTCTTAGTGTGGCGTTTGCTAAACGACGATCTTATAGCTAAACTGATACTAATTTAGGAAAATTTTGATGGCTCTGCATTTCTTTATGTGAAAGTCGGTAAACTTTGACATTTTCCCAGGAACTATGTAGATAAATATCTATAATTTAGACATTCATTTGAGGGTGGCTATAATATATTTAAAATTTACTTTGAACGAAAATCTAAAGTGAAGGAAAATGCACGTTTCAAATCAACTAAGTTAAAGGTATTGTTACGGAGCAATTAGGTAGTTTCAACTTTTAAACCCGAAGTTAGTGGTGTGACCAATTGTGTCAAGTACATAATAACATCTAGTTAAAATTAAAGCCAAGTGTTGATAATGTCTTTGTTTTTTTTTTTTGGCAAATTAAATAATTTATTAACTTGTTATTAACAAAATAATTTTCAATTACTAGTTGTTGAAAACAAAATAAATCTATGTTAAAAATAACATGTTATATTTAAATTATTTCAGTACCTATTAGACTTCCCTTTCCCCATCCACATTTCGTAGTCAAGTGTGATTATGAAAGAAGTTTGCTTTCTTTTTTTTTTCGCATTTCTAAAAGCGGTCTACATAAAACGGAAACTCTTACGGCAGCTACTTAACGACTTGTTTTTCCCCGCATAATATGTCACCGTCTTATAGATTTATGATTATTGTTAAGTGGGATAAAAAATAGATCTCGCGTAATGTGTCTATTATATCTGTCGACACTCGGTAACCTTGACCTAATGACAACTTTATGAATAAAGTTAATGACCTCCATAGTTACTCTCGTGGTTGACAAAATACGAATTATCAGCTAATGGCGAAAGCAAATAATAATACGAGCAATGGAATAATTATTTTGCTTGGAGTATTACTGCGCGATAAAATCCAAAACATGAACACTCGCTGAGGAACCTGAGTTACCGACATACCGCTTAAAAATTGCATGTTGCATTAGCAAACCTGTAGGCCACATCGCTTGTAGAATTGATAAGCTAGGGAGAGAAACGTTCTCAAGTTGTGTCGAGAGTTTGCGTAGGCAGCTCTTCCACTAGATATGGATCGACGACATCGTGAGAATCGTGACAACCGTTGGATGCAAGTCGTTCAGCGTCGTAGTCTGATCATGAAAAACCAAAACTTTGAAGATAGGCCGCTTCAAAGTTTTGGTTTAGGTGGTTTAGGCTCGTTTAAAGCCTCCTGCAGACACACGCGATTACTCGCGCGGGGCGACATGTCGCGGTCCATTCGCAGTATTTTTAGAGTGGAAATTAGCTTGGCTCGTTGTCGCAGCGCGATTAATCGCGTGTGTCTGCAGGAGGCTTAAGTATTTTATAATCACAGTCCCAACGTTTATATAATCGATTGCTATCTAAAACTTATAGGCATTTAGTTCTTATCGTTTCTAAGCAGTTTTAAAGAGACACAAATCAAGAACACAAAAGGAAACTTGTTCAATCAAGTATTACTAACGATAAGTCTGTTCCCAAAATAACCCAGCAAAGAGATTTGGGTGAAGAGCTGTGAGCGTTTTCCAGATATAAAAAATAATGTTATTGGTTTCAGATCCGGTGATAGACTGATATTGTCACATTTTTTATACGTTACATTTTAGACGTTTCCTTTCTTTGTTATTCCTTTGAATATAACAATTCTCAAACGACACCATGCGTCGACAACCAAATCTCACGTCCAATACGACGTGAGATTCGAATCTGGGGAATCACGGATGCCAAGCACACTACACGTACACTAATGTCATGTATGAAAGATTTCGTGTAAGCAACCCTAATTAAAATGAATACCTTTAAGAATTCCGTTTAAAGGGTTATTTGTAAAACATTAACAACCTTTTATGACCTGAAAGTAATTATTATAAACAACTTTTACTATGAAACCAACCCTGAAAGACACACAAAAAAACAGGTGTAAAATTATGCATAACACAACAGATTTAAAAAAAAAAAACGAAACTGCAAGAGACAACCATTGCGTATAATATAGTGGTGTGCCAACAATACAGTATCGTTTTCCACTAGTTAAATGATCGATTAATCGTCTCTATGGCACGAGTTAAGAGAATTGGGCTATTAAAAGCCTTCTTATGCCATAACGGACCAAGTAAATATCTTTTGGCAAGGCTTCGTTCTCAAAATCTTAAAAGCCTGTAGGTATAACTGTACCGATTTACTTGAAAGCTAACATATTTTACAAACATTGATCTAAAATATTAGTGGGAAAAAAGTGGCACTATCGGTCAAAACATTTTAAAGTTTCCATACAAACAAATTTTTTTTTAAAGATCTTTCCATCTTTTTTTAGTTTCCAGTTATCTCTTTTTTAAATAAAACATTTCAAATGTTTTTTACACCGATGTTTTATGCATATGCTTAATATGATAATAAAACTGTAGAAAAGAAGTTTTTGTACATTAAAAAAATAAAAATATATAGCCAAAGTGTTAAGGGACAACAAATAGAACCCATTTCCAGCATTTTTTGAATTTTTGTCTGTTTATCTGTTTGTATGTTTGGTTATTCGGGCATCAAATGTACGAAATAAATGTAGGTTACATTTTATATACAACGATTTAGCGTAACTTGAAGTAACATTTAGTTTTTGTTTCATTGCAATCGGTTCAGTCTATCAAAAGATATTTGAATTTAAAGTGATCCAGAAGTAAAATATTACGGTATTATTCAGTAGCGCGATCTAGCTTCGAATAGAAAAACTACATATTCAAATAATTCGTCTAAACCAACGATAACACGGTAGATCGCGTTAAAAAAAACCTGGAATAGAGGTGTTAAATTGAAGTAACATTATCAGTTTATATGGGATATCATTGGATATGATGGGATACGATGGGATAGGATGGGATACGATGTGATAGGATGGGATACGATGTGATACGATGGGATACGATAGGATACGATGGGACACGATGGGATACGATGGGATACGCATAGGTACGACCTGTTTCCTTGAAAGAATGACTTTCGCCCATGTCTGCTCACGTCCTGGGGCTGCCAGCGCCGGTAAAGGCAGAAACGGGCAGGCTCCGGAGTCCGCCCTTACTACTCAGGTCCCAGAGGCGTTTAAACGTAGATTTTTCTCTTGCACGAGCATGCGGGCGGCGAGTATGCCTGGGTCGACGGCGCGTTGTGTTCAACACGTCCCTCAATGTGTCAGCACAATGACGGGCCCCCCCTTAGAAGGCCAAAGCCTGCCGGGGTCGCGGAACTATCGAATTACCTTGACCCCGGAACGTAAAGGCCTATTATAGGATTTATAGGACACCGTGGATTTTAATCAGTACAAGTCTGACAGTCCCTCTTACCCTGCCCTGGACTCATTTGATGATTTATTTGCTCCAGAATGATGGTTTACAGCTAATGTTGTTAATAAAGAAGCACTAAAAAATACATTGTTAGTTCCGAAATCCACGCGAACGAAGTCGCGGGCACAGCTAGTACTTAATATGATTGTGTGTAAAATCGGTTCACTTATTTTGTGAAAATAAAGACTTGAAAATTTCTATAAAATATCTTTATGGTAACCGTACACGCTCTTAAGTTCCGCTATAAGAAAAATGGTGATTTATTTGACGAGAATTTTATAAGTTTTTTTCTTCGCGACAGCAGCGCAGTTTCTAAGTACATAGTTTTGATACATAAGGCCATTACTTCAGTGTCCAACGGGAAATGGAGACCGACCTCTGCGACCACGATCTTTCACTGCGTATACCATTAGCCTAACAAATTGTCTGACACCAACATACAAGTTTACACGTAGTTACTGCTGTCTAAGCAAATAAATTACTATGGGAAAATTATTATTAACAATTTGTATACCTAGTGGAGCTTTATAAATTACCTTCGAGTATAGTTTACAGTTGAGTAATTACTTAGTTCGAGTAATGATGGGTTCAAGCTGATATTCTGTCATCCTTGCTCGAAATGTCTTAAGAGGGCATATTCTGAAAGTTGGCAACGTCGCAAATAGTTGTCAAATATTAACAAGTTCTAATTAATTTAGCAATGTTACTGTATGGATACAAGAAATATAGCTCTGTAGTGCACTAAAAAAATTATAAGTGAATGCAATAAGTAATATCGTAACACCGAATAGATAATTTTAGATGTAAAAAAGTATTTGGAAACCTTCCAAATGTATTTTTTATACCTGAAACGGTGACAACATCAAATTCAGTGTTTTAATTGCATTCCTATATCAACTTTGTACTGCACTACAGAGCCATATTTCTTATTTCCAAACAGTAAATTTACCAAATTAATTAAAACTTGTAAATATTTGACAGCTATTTGCGACGTTGCCAACTTTCTGGTTATGCGCCCTTAATATTTTAGCTTAGATATACCCGGTTATTGTTCATGATCATGAATACTCATAATTTAAAGTTGCTGCCATTCCACGTTTAATTCCCGAATGAAATGAACAAGGTCAATAAATTGTTTGAAATTTTGGAAAAGTGCTTGAGGCACACTGAAAACTTGCTCAATACTTCTTCAGTTATCTCTTAACACAGAAATGCTGACCTGGCTGAGAGTAACTGGTTTTGAACGAAGCCAGACGTATTTAAGGCGCGGTCTTATCTCATATTCCCAATAATTGGATTCTTAGAACGTCGAGTATGACGTAATGTAATAAAAATAAGCAACGCGAAAAATACAGTGAACAGAGAAGGGTATAAAGAAGAATTTAAACCGAACAGAATAATAAATAAGAGTTTGATATTCCCAATAAAAATTGGGAAGTTGTAGCACAAAAATAAACTTTGACGTCGAAGATCTCTGTATTTCCAGCGATAACAACAGTTTTTTTTAAGAATTTAGTAGGTTTTCCATTTTTTTAAAACTTTAACCGAACCATTATTTAATTTTATGTCTATATTTTAAATAATCTAAAGAAAAGCAGTAAAATAAATGCCCATTCGCAGCTTACGTCACATTTCAACACAAATGTCATTTTTTCAATTTTCAATCTTATTGACGCTCCATAGTGGTGACAATAGTTTACGCGGTCATAAGCGATTAAAATCGTAGTCAGTCCGCGTCTTAAAGATGCAATGTTTTTGGTCCCAAAAAGGTGTTTTAGGTATTTCGAAACCAGTCTAACACACAGGCGCAACTAGTTGCTATTTTTTATTATAAAAAAAAACGTCTTAGTATGACCAAAGTTTACTTGTATTGCGGTATAAAAAGTCCGAAAAAAGATTAGCCTGGACGTCAAATGTGAAATTGACATATTTAAAAATATTATGGCATAAGGCATAACCAATACATAATTTTGACAAAATATTTAAAAGAAAAAATATAAGTTGAGTTAACTTAATTCATTTTTTTAAGTTTTAAATTGGTCAGCACTCTGTGAAGTGTTTTATATTATTACTCTAGGGCCACACTGACGGGATTATCGCGTTAATCGAAGTTTATACGAACATTTAAAGGCTATCGCAAAAATCAACGGGAAATGCCATTATTGTGGCCCGGATATTATTTAACGTGGTCACACACGCTTGTCGTGGCGCTGCGCTGGGTTGACATACTAGACTTGTCAGACTGTCGCGCCACATTAGATGTTTCACATAAAAATACGTAATTAATCTTTGCCTTTCAGTACGACTAGTTGTCAACGGCCCTGAAATATAAGGAGTGACCCCAAGGAGTGGCGGTCTTCAATCAAGGTCTTTCATTACCGTACCCTCCTCACGCTCGACACATTACAAGGACGGACAGTCCCGCATTTCTCAAGCCATGTACTAATTAACATCTTGACGTACTATCAACTATTTTGTGGACGAAGAATTTGAGACATTTCGGAGACAAAAAAGGAAAGAAAATTAGGCTTGGTAATCCTGATGTTAATTGAAGTCTTCAGTCTCTACGCTCCACCCTGAGTCATATCAAATTTCCACCAAATAAAAATTGGTATTCGTAGTTTTCCAAAACTTATGTAAAAAAACCTTGCTTTTGTTTTGTCGCATTTATTTGGGTGTGAAATTATACAATGAAGGCAACACTGAATAAATAACTAGTACCAAATAATTACCTATTCGGGCTTGACCGTATTAATTAACATTGCAGCTTGACACATAATAATGAGATTGCGGTTTATTTATTAGCCAGCTAAAAGTCCACACAGAATAAACTTGGAAAGGCAATCATGTTTATCAGTTTATTGAATTATCCAAAAGAGTTTTCCACCACACAGTACCAAGAAAAATAAATAGAATATACATAATTTGTTTGAAGACGAACAGAGGGGTGAGCACGAGTGAGAACGAGAGACGTAAACACGTTGATTTTTAAACGAGAATACAAATATTTTTAATTATAAACTGGCATTTTCAATTTCAAAATCGAGGTATTTACAAAATGCTTACGCCTCTGTACTTCGATAACTACCAAGGTTTTTGTGTAGGTTTCCTAACTTAAAATAAAAACAGTATTATAGGGTCAATTCACAGCAAGACGCGACATGACGCGACGATACAGGAAATGTGTATCTTTTCTTGAAGGAAATACAGTTATATTTTGAATCGCTCTATTGAAACATGCGCAGCATCGCGTCACGATGCGAAACCTTACTGTAAAGCACTTTTCACGCTGTACTTCCTCATTTTAGCCATCTGTACAGCATTGCTTTGTCTCCTGCTCAACTGCAAAGTATGACGAGAATGATTCGACCTCTCGGAGCGTGGGGTTGGTGATGGGTCAGGACGCTCGTCATCATCACGTTCCGGATCTCCTTCGTTCTTCTCATTACTCTTCTTTGATCCGCCTGATCCACTGCCAGTAGATTCTCTGTGACGAACCGGTTTGGTGTCACCACTGAAGCTTAGTATGAATTTCAATTCAGCCTTCAATTCTTCTCTGAATGATACCTGTAATTATTTCAGTGAGTTACAATTCAAGTTACATAGTAGTTAGGACAGGTTAGTAAAAAAACCATTTATAACACTTATGTATAGGAGACGAGAGTTGATTTTTGAACAACTATGACGACTAAATGCTTGCTTGTAAGTTAGGTTTGCAGGATAAAAGGTGAAACTTACCAATTTCAACAATAACAACTACGGAGAATGACTCGAAGCGACTATACTTTGGTGAAGGGTCACACTGGAACATGCAATTCTGGTAAAACGAAAGAAACATTATGTCAAAATAAAAAACGGAAGGGACACCATATTTACAAAGTGACGACAGCGGTTCTTTTTTTTTCAAATAACTCTTTAATTTAAAATAAAGGTAGGTATATTTGTAGGTACTGGTTTATGTGATGAATTGAAACGAAAGGCATAAACCAACTCTGCAGACGTTGATAATTTTCTTCAAATGCGTAAACCTTATCCAAAACTAATATTCCAATAAGGGAAAAATAGCATGCACTATCGATAACACCCCCACAAAAGGCTCATCTATCTCTCTGACATGTAAAGAGCAAGCTGAACCACGTAAAACCATTAAAGAGTCACAAAGTAATGAATATTAATGGCCTGTAGTACCTTCATCTTGCGGGATATCATCCATACATCGAACACCATTTCAAAGAAGGCACAGACGACGGCCATGCCTGATCCGGCGGCGAGTACAATGAATACTCCACCCACGTTCGCGAGTACTAAGGGCTGGGCCTCACCGCCGCCCGCGTCGTCATCCTGATCAATACGGCTTTGTTATAGTTCAAGGGATTGCCAACGATAACGTCTTTCATGTTGAAGGATTTGACGTGTTTATTGTTATAAGAACTTATGCATAGATACTTCAAGTACATAATGCAATTTGTTATGTGTGTAGACCAGTGGTCGGCAAGGCGCGGCCCGCGAAGCACCGCTTTGCGGCCCGTGACTGTTTTGTAAACTGAAGATTTTCTTTTAAGTGTAAATAAGGAGATAACTTTATTTGTATACATAAATTAAAAAAATCTTTCCGTTTAAGCATGACCGCACACTATACGAATTTATGATCCAGCAAGCGCTAGCATTTCAAGATACTCATTGTATGCGGTCGCGTTTAAATATAAAAAATGCGGAACGCCCTAACTTGATTTTGCCATTTTGTGGCCCTTGCCTACCAGAAGGTTGCCGACCGCTGGTATAGACTATCACATTCTGTAAATCAGATAAGGTATAAGTAGTCGCAAGATGGAGAAAGAAAAGGAAATAGAAAAAAATTACAGCACTACATAACACGAATATTTTGAAACACGAAACAATGAAAAATCCTACTCATCATTAAAAAGATATCACGTCAGTGGAGTTTTTAGAGAAAAGATTTGATTGTTTGTTTGTTTGTATTGAATAGGCTCCAAAACTACTGGACCGATTTTGAAATTCTTTTTGTGTTGGATAATCCATTTATCGAGGAAGGCTATAGGATATAATTATAACACCTCCGAGCAGCGCGGGTGAAAACGCGGTAGAAAGCTAGTATTCGAATAAATAATAAAAGCTGGAGCGTACCGCACAAGCGCCGCCTCCTCTTTTTTCCTTCCACCATTTATCTTTCATCCTCGTTAGTTTTCCTTCCTCTTGCAGCTGTAATATAGACTCGCTCATTGGTTGACGATATGGTGAATCTGAATAATAGTAAGAAACCTTAATGTAATAATAGACATTTTTACAAATAAGAAAGGATAAAATATAGAGTCAATTCTTTTCATAAAATGAATTGATCTTTACAAGAAAAACAAATTGGCTTTTTCGACTCATTTTTGAGGACAACTCAAACTTGACCAAAAAAAAATACAAATGTATCAAAAAAGAGTTTAAAGTTTCCTAACAAATCGTTATTTGTCCCGGGGGATTATAACACCGCTGCACCGGTATAAAATTCTATGTTTGAATCCAGACTAATGATCTACATCTTTCTTTTTTTTAAAAAAAAAAAAAGGAAATACGAAGAGTCGCGAGCGCGCGTGCTCTCGCACGTCCGTCGCGTTCCTTTTGTACGTCCGCACGCGGACACGCACGGCCCGGTACGCTCAACGCATACAGGCCGAGCGCGCACGCGTCGTTCGACAAATGTCTCGTAGTACGCACACACACACACGTGTGTATACGTATAGGTATCGTTGATATTTGAACGGACAACGCGCGACGTCCAAGGACGCGGACACCGCGCGCAGAACCGCGCCAAATTTATTCAAAAGCTGTTCAGCCGTTCAGTACACTACGAATTTCTCTTTTATCATGGGTGCGATTACAAAACATGGAAATTCACATTCACCCAGACCCGGAATAACTCTACTTGCGGTCATACAAATATTTGTTTCGTGCGGGAATTAAACCCGCGACACGCTGAATAGCAGTCGGTCGTTCAGCCAATCCGCCAACCTGGCCGTCATACGCCGTCAGAAATGAATAGACTATCTATTCTAATATCTCTAAGAAAAACAGAATGTACTTACTTTTCTTCATAGCGATTCCATATCCCTTACTGTCCAATAGCCCGCCGACTTGCGCCACATCACAATTTCTTTCAACCATGTATTCAATTGACGTGGATTCCATTAGAAATGCATAGTTTTCGTCGTCAGATTTCACTCTGAAGTAAAATGAAAGATTTTATTCTTAAGAGCGCATTTTCTGAAAGTTGGCAACGTACATAGCAAATCGCACATAGTTGTCAAATATTAACAAGTTTTAATTAATTTAGCAATGTTACTGTATAGAAATAAGAAACATGACTTTGTAGTGCACTAGAAAGGATTGATTTGATTGATAAGGGAATGTAATAATTAATATCGTAACACCGAATAAGTATATAGTTTTAGATGAAAAAAAAAAAGTATTTGGAAACTTGTCAAATGCATTTTTTACACCTGAAACGGTTACAACATCAAATTCAGTGTTTTAATTGCATTCCTATATCTATTTTTAGTGCACTACATCATCATCATCAGCCTATAAATGTTCCCACTGCTGGGACACAGGCCTCCTCTCTGTGAGAGGGAGTGGGCCGTAATCTACCACGCGGGCCCAGTGCGGATTGGTAGATGTCACACGTCTTCGAATTTTTGGGATCTAGGACATGCCGGTTTCCTCATGATGTTTTCCTTCACCGTTTTGAGAGCAGTGGTGTTGAAATAAATTATCTACACAAAGTAATGCGACTGACGGGGTTCGAACCCACGACCTACTACTCGTAAGTCGAGGCCGATACCACTGGGCCACCACAGAGCAATAATTCTTATTTACATACAGTACATTTGTCAAATTAATTAAAACTTGTAAATATTTGACAGCCATTTGCGACGTTGCCAACTTTCTGGTTACGCGCCCTTAAAGTATGACAATACATTATTTTTCGTTATTATGATAATGTTGGCTTAGTTACTATAGCAAAAAACCAAAGTGTTTGTATCAAAAGACTTAAAATGAAATAATCATAAAGTTTACAGAGGTTTAAGTGCTCATTCACACTAATCCGTCAAAGACGATTTGTGTTTTTTGACGAATCATCTTTTTTCACGAATCGTTATTTTAATTTGTATGGGCGGCTATTCATTTTAATTTCCCGTGTTCACACTATTACGGAATCGTGAAAAATTACGGATACGTCTTAAATAGGTGCGTCCACACAGAACGAGCAGCCTCACGAGGCATTTGCTGCGCGAAGCAGCTCGTTTAGTGTGGACGTGTCTCGGCCGAGGAAAGCAGAGGAAAGTGCGCGCGCTGTCGCGGGCGATCGACCGAGCGCCCGAGCCATCCAGTGTCGGCTTTTGTTTTGCTCGCTTAAATTGTTTCGTGTCTCGATCGAGAAACAATTGCGTCCAAACAGAGCAAGCAGCTTCGCGAGGCCTCGCGAGGCTGCTCGCTCTGTGTGGACGCACCTATTGACGTTTGCTCTTCCTTCAGTTTTAAATCACGAATCCTTGAATTAGCTCTTAGTCTTCTTATCCTGTAGGTTTAGTCCCTTCGTACACAACACGACTCAAGTCTCCGATACCTAACGACTTTTGTATCCGGGTGACTATCGCAATACAAATCCATAGAGGTTCGTACACAGGCACGCATCAATGGATACCAAAGTCGTAAGGTAACGGAGACTTGCGTCGCGTTGTGCACGAAGGGGCTTATTGTGCCAACAGCTGGGAGACCTTTTTATTCGGTGGTAAAATCATCAAATAAGTCCTCCCGCAGCAGAGGACTGCCAGATTCGTACTGACTAAAATCTACCGTGTTCCTCCAATTGCCCTTTCAGTTTCGCGACCCCGTTTGCCCCTTTATGACGGCCCCGTTTGATTGCTGACAGCGGGCGTGAAAAAGTTGCAAAGTAGGTAACGCGCAATTGATACCTCTAATGTTGCAGGCGTAGATACAAGCTACGGTGACCGCGCACCATCAAGCGGGCCGTATGCATGCTTGTCACCATTACAGCATTAAAAAAAAAGTGTGGAAACCTACCTTTCTAATCCTTCATCATTGGAAGTTGTTTGAAGCTCAGGATGGTCCTCCATATAATGGTACATTTTCTGATAAAGTAAATTATCTGACTCCTAAACACAACATAAAAGTAAATTTGATTTTTATAAGTGGAAATTTCTATCACTGAAGGATATTGCCTTCGATACTCAATTTATTATTCATAGAACATTACCTTAAAGAAACTGAAGGTAGCACCTGCGTTTTTAGCTCCGTAAGTCAATCCGTACGGATTATTTGCAAGATCATTTACACTTTTAATGGCATAAAACTTGGATTCCACTGTGAGGAAGGCAGCTAAGTTGGCCGTGTAAGATGAAACCATGATTAGGGTGAAGAACCACCACATACTTCCAGCCATTCGAGTTGATACGGCACTGAAACATAAATACGAATACCATTAGTACATATCCCCACATTTTGATATTGTAACTAATATTATTGATTAAGATAAAAGGGATATTTTGAGAACATAGATGGAAAACTCTGCGCTGGCAAAATTATCGAGGTGGCATGCAAACCCGCGAGCAAAAGCTAGTGAAACTATATTTAAAAACTGACATGGGAGCAATTTCCGATCCCTGAGTGAGCACACTTCCCAAAGTAAACCAAAATGAATTGGCTAGGGTAAATTGATTATCCAAAGTTTCAGGTTCTTCTATACAAGGATAGGGATTTTGCCATTCTTCAGGGGCTAGTCGTCCTAATATGAATAGAAGACCAGATACTCCAACAAATGCGCCTGCCAGCCATCCCCAGACCTGTAATAGTAAAACAAAAACTTACTTATTTATATTAATTTTAAAGAGTTAACATCAAATAAGACTTTTATAATTGTATTTCTCAGTACCTAGCAATCAAGGAGCTTACAGTCATGTGCCCGGTTAACGGTAAAAGGCTGGATCCTTATTATATGGAACATAATTGATAAAATTTGAGTATACTCTTAGCTACATCCCCGCTCATAGAACATTACATATATTACAATTGAGTCTTGCTACTTCTGGTCTAGATCAATCCCACTTCTTCTCAGCCAGGTTTGCATTTTTGTACCTATTAAGAGCGCATATTCTGAAAGTTGGCAACGTCGCAAATAGTTGTGAAATATTAACAAGTTTTAATTAATTTAGCAATGTTACTGTATGGAAATAAGAAATATGGCTCTGTAGTGCACTAAAACATTGTTATAGGAATGCAATTAAAACACTGAATTTGATGTTGTTACCGTTTCAGGTATAAAAAAAGCCTTTGGAAGGTTTCCAAATACGTTTTTTATATCTAAAACTATATATTCGGTGTTACGATATTAATTATTGCATTCCCTAATCAATGTTTTAGTGCAATACAGAGCCATATTTCTTATTTTCATACAGTAAAACCAAATTAATTTAAACTCTTAAATATTTGACAGCTATTTGCGACGTTGCCAACTTTCTGGTTATGCGCCCTTAAGGGATGATTGAAGAAGTATTAGACAAGTTTTCGGCCCTTAAACTATGATATTTTGCTAAAATTTTAAATTAAATACTTACTCCCATCGAAAACGGTGATATGAACGAAAAAAGATTTGGTGGTTCCTTGGTCGGTTTCTTATACAATATAGTTATACCTAAGTTCATGAAAGGGCTGGTGAAGTCAACTGCTTTTTGTCGAGCTGCCGTTATAGTCAAGTCCGTAATGGCGAAATCTGCTCTCTGCAACATAGACACATTTTCACAACATAATTGAATAAAACAGTAAACATATTTAAATTTTCATTAACCCAAACTACTAAATACCATATAACAAGTCAAATAATTCGTGAAATGGGGTTGGCAACTGGGGAACTAATGGCGCTAGCATAGCTTGGCCCAAGCATCGCCATTGGTTCAAATCACTTCAAATCTTAAAGGTACTTTAAAATAGTACTACGTCATTGGTCGGATTAGGACTAACCTATGGTGGCGCCATCTACAATTAGCTTTGACTGGCCTTCCCCATTGGTCCATAATAAGGCAAATGATAGTTACACCGTCAATAATTTTTTCCATCATGCCACTCCATTTTTTTGTCTTTTTATTGTATGCGCCATATACACCATCATCTTGTATATCGAAAGTGTAATTAAACTCATTTATTTTAGCTAATTCCTCAATCAATTCAATGCCAAAGCCTTCGTATCGATCGTTGCCTTCAAGTTTTTTTGAGGATTCTTTGAGCATGCCATATGGAGCACTCTAAAAAAATAAGCAAAACTTCAATTTGTTACCATCATCAAAATATACCTAATTATTTGTTTGCTCTACGGTAGCAAATTCTTACCAAAGCCGTAAGAACAATGAAATGTTTGCCTTTCATTGATTCTGATCCCTCTTGTTCGGCTGGTGAAACTTTGTCCTTAATTTCAACAAAACCGTCTTCCAATGTCCATGTGCCCACCTTATTTACAAACAAATATACAAAAAAAAAAATATTTGATTACACCGTATTATAGTCTAAACTTGATGATCATTCCATTTTATACCTTATCCAAGCCATAGGTCATGACTTCGAGGACGTCTATTTCAAGTTCCGAACGAAAACCATCTTCGTCGAATTTAATCATTCCTGTCAAGCCATCTACTTCCATCTGAAATAAAGTTCAATCTTGCAGTAGTAGAATATCAACAACAAATTCAATTTCGTCTAAAATTACTCACTGTTCTAGCGTAATTCACAATGCTTGAACCTAAAGCCCAGCTTTCTTCGTCATCACAAGTCACATTAGAACCCTCTTCTAGTTCCATAGTATTTAAAGTTGAGACAAATAAAGTAACAGCATCGTATACCAAAGCTAAATCTAGAGTCAGACCATTTTCTGCTATCGCATTTTCTATTTTGTTGTCTGATAGTTCAGCTACTTTCTCATTTAAAGATGTGACGAACTTTTGAATGGGTTCTAAGGTTGGATCGAACATGCGAATTCCTGAACATGAAAAACAGTGTCATTATTGTAACAAGTCAACATGTTTGCGTTTCACAAAATCGTGATATGAGTAATAGAATGGTATGTACTTGATTACTTTGTAATTTTTGATACTCAATTATTTATTGCGACTTTTAATACGATGATAACTGTTACTTTTACCTGTAATACAATGATAACTGTTACTTTTACCTGGGGCCTTACCACGAGCTCTTAACGCGATCCTGTTTAGGCTGTGGGAAAGAGAGAGAGACTATACAAGTCATCTAGCGCCATCTCTTTCCCACAGCCTAAACTGGATCGCGTTAACAGTTCATGGTAGGCCACCTGTAATACAATGATAACTGTTACTTTTACCTGTAATACAATGATAACTGTTACTTTTACCTGTTATACTTGAGCCACCATGTTTATAAGGGTCTATGTCTAATGTTTGGAAATCTGGGTTCATTATTAAGTAGCTATGGTCATCAGACATTATGCCAACTTGTTGTGCTTGTTCCAGTACTTTTGGCAACGTTTCTCTGCCACAGTTAATTATGTAGTTCAATGAGCCCGACTTTTTTATAAACTTTAGTTGAGACCTATGAAATGAAACAGAAGAAAACCTTATTAAAAAATCTTATTATTTGATGAGTGAACTCGGTGTGTTGTGTGCGTTGTGCCAGAGAGGTGAAATAACTGACTCTCGGGAGATATGTGAGTCACACACACAGGGAATACTGAAATCAACTAAACTGTAAGATAAACCTGCCTATAATCATCACCCTCAGGCAATTGAACAATGTTGATGAGAATTTTCTGACCAGTATTCAAGTCTTGCATTGATAAGATATTGTCGAAAAATGGTAAGAGTTCGGCTCCTTCATAAATTATAGTAAAACCCGTCCATCCTTTCATTTCTATGAGGTCAGCAAACATCTGTAAAGTAGAACACAAGCTCAGAGTATGTAAATAAAAACAATTGAGTCAACGTTATTGATTGTTAAGAAAATCAACCCGTGACATAATTGAGGTCCCATCAGAATACCAGCGCCGGAGATTTAAAAAAAAATTACAGAACCATGCGAGGACTTTTTGCCCTGTGCTGGAATAAACTCTTCTTTCGTCCTGTGTGATTTTAATAAATATTTTTCATGTTTTCTTTTGAACGACAAACATTATTATAAATATAAAAAAAAAACATGAAAGAAAGCTGTTCTAGTTTTTTTTTTAGATGAGGAGTACCTAGAAGTGGCAGAAAAAAGAGCTTAAATAATTAAAAAAATATATTATACATACCTGTGAATAAGCCAGATGATGTGGATACAGATTAACAACGGACCAGTTACGATTTTGTGTTTCAATCGGATCTATAATAATGTGAGGAATCTCAAGGAAGTCTGCTATTGACTGAATATGCTGGAGGGATCCTTTCTTAGTAGGGCCAAATACTCCGAATACGTTGCTCTGAAAATACAAGGTTTTATTGTTGAACGGTTAAATAAATACAATTTAGACTTGGCGCACTGTAGGTATATTTCCAGAGCGCATTTTATACATAAGTATAAACAGTAAATAAAATAAAAGAAAGAAAATAAAGTTTTTTTACATTTCAATTCACTGGTGTTATCACCGCAAAGTAATTGTGTTCCTTACAGTATGTCACATATTGCTACTCATAAGTAGCAATATGTGAATGTAGGCTCGTTCCCTATTACATGGGCCTCTGATATGTGAGAGGCCCAGAGATTACCGCCAACCGGGCCCAAATCGAGACAACTAGGCTGCTGCTGACGAATCCTTGATGAAAAACCCAATAATACTTTTCCTAGCTTGGAAATCGAATCGAGATCTCATGGTCAGGAATTCAGGAGTCGTGCTTGCGAGCAACAATGCTCTAAAACAATAAGTTATTTCTTTAATTTCCATACATATTTTAATCATATACGTTACCTCTAAAAGCGTGCACATAGCTGTTTCTGCCTCAACAATGTCTCCAGGAGATGTTTTTATGACGCTTCCTTCAATTTCATTGTCTTGCACGGCGATGTTGAAAGCGGCTTCTAATAAAAATGTGCCGTCATCGAAAATGGCGCCTGAGTTCATGAAAGAAAGAATAAATACATTGAATTAAAATGTGATATGTGTATGTGATGAACTAATATTGCAAAAGCAGAAGTCAGTTTGTTTGATACCTTTTCACGCCTAGACCACTTCACGTAGTAAAGAAAAGTAGTTTCCGAGGAAAACATCGATAATGTTCATATGATAATATATGGTGCCAAATGCCCGGTCCGAAACGATTGAAAAATTCTAGTGGCAAAAGCTAACATTAAATATTTGTAAGAGAGAAATAAAACAGCAAAATTTTTTATCTAAACAACAGAAAAAAAACTGAACTAAAACGAAACGATAAAATTCAATTTAATATAACATAGGTAAGTACTTACCAAAAGTTTTATCTCCAAAAGCGTGAAGAAAACAAAATGTTGTTATAAGCCATCCCAGCCGTACCGTTGACATTTGCATGATTAATCACAAAACAGCACAACATGTATGCAAACTTCCTGAATAGTTTTGATAAAAATCCGCGGAAAGATCTAGTGAATCTTCTCAAGCAAAGTCGCTTGACCCAAATGTCTCAAGAACTCATGCCCTAACTATAATTGTTTCGAATGCTATTCTACTAGCTGCAAGACCTAACTGCAACGCTAAAATTAGAGCTGCTCTCGATTTGTAGATGTAACATGTTATGATCTGCGAGTTAAATTTTGTATACGAGTTAGCTTCATTGGTTATTCTATATTTATTTCCTTTCTTTAAAACACTAGGTACAAGTTAATTTACAGTTGAATAGAAAGTTAGTAAATATGGTGATTATACCATCAACATTTTACGTCATGCAAATTCGTGAATTCTATAAACTTCACGTTTGAAATTCGAACACAGCCTGTTTATGCGAAAACTTTACAAAGTGTAGTGCTATGAACCATCGCGAGAATATACTTATTATTTTTTCATAGCGACCTCTTTCCTCAGTTTCATATACTCTGGTAGGTTGCCGTCACCGTTTGATTCGGGATTTGTCCAGCGGCAGCGTTGGTTGAAATATTCCTGGAGCCACTCCATTACATAGAACTCCTATTTGTTGTTACTGCGCGTCAACACAGATGGCGCTGATTCAGAGTTTTTAAAATGAGAAGGTTCTTCGCATAGCTTCTTGGAACTTTCCGTGGTTTAGAATAAAGTTTTACCTGGTTTACCAATGAAAACTTTTGACTTTTCCACTTCAAGATGGCGCTTGTAACGGTTTCCTGTTCGTCATAAGTTGGTAAATGAGTTGAGGTTTACTTGCGTACTATCGAAAACTCCATAAAAGTACATTTATAGACAAAACATTTTTATTGAAAATGAACAATGAACATGTACTTACTTAATTTTATATCAATCAATGAAAATAAAATAAAAATGTTTTATAATTTTATAATTTAAAAATATATTCTTAACTATAAGCTAACTAACGAACAATACGCATGTTACACAAACACTTAGGTATACATAAAAATGTTTATCTATCAATAGAATATCAATAACAATTATTTATCATTGATTGAATCCCTACCTACATCGCAACAATTGCCACAGACGTACATATATTGCCACCCAATAATTAGAAAAGTGTCACAGTATTTCAGGAGACCCAAAAGCTGTTCAGGCTCTGGCGGATTGGGATCGCATCGTAAACTTGGAGATTGGCCGGGTTTTGTCGCTAACCGCCTAACCGCTTCCGCGCTAAGCCTAAAATTGACAAATACGGGGTGATTTAATTCCAGTTAGGTCTTTTTGAGGAGCATATTTCATTTGACCACTATCTGGACTAATAGTAAGCAAAGAATGTGGTCGACGGTGAAGCACCGCTTGCTTAAAAGTTACCATTCACTACTGATTTTTAAAAAGCTTTCTCAGACAAACTTTATACTTCGTCCCTGGAAATAAAAATAATTTATTTTACTTACTAATGAAAGCTCTTTTAAAAGAACACAAAGTTAATTATGGCTTTTTTTTTTTAGGTGGTAAAATCATCAAATGAGAGAAGAAAAACCCGCGACCCCAGCAGGCATTTGGCCCCATAAGGGGCCCCGTCAGTTTGCTGACAACTCCTCGAAGGCACGCGCGAAACACGACACGACGCGCCACCGACCCGGGCTTGGTCCTTGGTCGGACGGCGAGCTACCCATTACTCACCGTCCGCAAGCCCGCTCCGCCGCTGTGCCCTCTGCTAATCAGAGGGACACGCGTTGGAGCGTCCACCCGACAGGCTATTCGCATACGGGCAAAGAGACCCCTTAGGCACACAGTGCCTAAGGAAGTCTTTGCCCGCATCCCAGGGTGCACCGGCCCGAAAAACTGGTCTTCCCCACGGACGTATCCGAGAGGGAACTCCAGTCCACGGGCGCACGTGGAGGTTTCCTGTCTTAGCACCCCAAGTTAATTATGGCTTGAGTGAAAGTTATGTTCGTATATAAGTGAGTTGTCATTTGACTTTAGCAACAAACATTTGACAAGCACTGACACTAGGGCCACACTCAGGGCCGTCTTTACCAGGGGGTGCAAGGGGTGCGGTGCACCCGGGCGCGGAGCGCTCGGGGGCGCCTGTCAAGCGCTGAATTTTTGGATATTTCATTGAAAATTGAGAATAATGTATGTTATGTATGTACGTTTGACATATTGCCGCTCGGTCGGGCGACCGGGCACTTGATCTCTAAGTCAATAGAGTGTAAGTTCATTTGAAATGGGCGCGCGGCGCAGCACCTAATGAGGCACTAGCACGAATTCTACATATTAGACCGTACTTCCTACTTGAATCAGTGCGTCTATGATAGGCGAGCAATTGCGCCCTTTGACATTGTCACCCGGACGCCCGGGTAACTTGGAGTAAAACGATCTCTAAGTCAATAAAGTGTATCGAGGTTCGAGTGGCTGGATAAGCGTCACGGCGGGCGTCCTGACCTACTGCATGACGCAGGTCCTCACCGGACACGGAAGTTTCGGGAGGTACCTGTGTCGGATAGGGAAGGAAGACACGCCTGGGTGTCACCACTGCGTAGATCGCCCGGAGGACACAGTAGAGCATACGGTGCAGGACTGCCCCTCTTGGGCAGAGCACCGCCCTGTCCTCACGGCAGCGATAGGCGGAGACCTCTTGCGCCCGGCATTGTTCGAGGCCATGCTGCGGGGCGAGACGGAGTAGAAAGCGGTCGCCTCCTTCTGCGAAGCAGTCATGCTCGCGAAGGAGGATGCGGGCCGCGAGAGGGAGAGGACAGAGTCTTCCCTCCACCCCAATCGCATCGTAGGCGCGGGCATGCGGGCGGCGAGTTATGGGCAACTCGCCGCTCGACCATGGACCATGTCGAGTAATTGAATTCGTTAGCTCATTTCATTGTAAAAAAAACGAGGGCGCAGGCTGAGTCCCGCACCCCGGCGCAGAATATATTTAAGACGGCCCTGGCCACACTAACACTAGGACCATACTAACACTAAGGCCACATTTAGGTACACTAGGGCCACACTAACGGGAAATGCCGTTGATTATAGCGTTAGTGAACATTTAAAGACTATAATCGGATAATTAACTGGAAATGATGTTAGTGTGGCCCGGCTATTAAAAAATAATCATTATCATATTTTGCAAACAGGTTACAAAAAAGTTATTTTCTAAACCCGATTAAAAAGCTCTCCAATTTAAATTTTACACAGGCTGTATACAAGGCAACAACAACATAAAGCTTCTCTTTGCCCCGAAAGCTACTCTCTGTGATACTATTGCAGAAACATTTTGAACATGTTCCATCTGTATGCCATTAAAAGTACATCCTTCAATCCCTCGAGTTTTATAATTTACCTGCAATTTAAGAAAGAAACATAATCCCTCCTGAACCTGGATTAAGGATTATTTTAAACTCTGAATAAACTTGAAATTCTGGAAGAACGGAGAGAATTTTAAATTAGTTTTTTTTGGCATAACATGGCTTATTTGTGATGACGTAAAGACGTATTTTTTTTTTTGGATGGTAAAATCATCAATGGTAAAATCATCAAATCCTCCGGGTGGAGTGGAAAGGACTGTCTATAGGCACCTGGGTTGAAACAAATGGTGAATAATACTGGAATAAACCTATCCGATTAACAAATTACAAACTTTTCGCTCCAGGCTTTTTGGTCCATTTGGATTAGAAGTTTCGGTTCATTAAGGTCATGTATATTTTAAGCAAAATGTTTATTTTTGGAACTGGTTGTTGCGGCAAATAGGTGGTCAGTCTAGAATAAAAATAGTTCCAACTGTGTTTTTTGTCTGAATTAATGACCATGTGGTTAAATGAAAAAAAAAGTTCAAAGTTTTGCTGTATATAGTGCTTTATAATGACGGTGACAATTATGTCACTACATTGACAGAAATAATTTATTTATTAAGCTATTGCATAGCTTTTATCGCAGGCTCTGAGCTCGGCGCGCGCGAAAAACGTAACGAAAAAACCTGACCACATCTGACAGCACGCATCGTCTAACGTCGTTTCAGTTCAGGAGACTTCAGCAATCATAAAGGTACGGACAGACGTGCTCATAAAGGTACGGACAGACGTGCTCATTACTAGCACGAAAGCATGCTTTTATTGAGCAAGGGGCAATTTTATTGAGGGAGAGGGAGAGGGAGGAGAAGGAGGAGAACGTTTCTTGACGTTTCACTTGATTGACGTGGCTGACCATAGCCTAATTAGTACAGTAATAAATAGGTATTATAATAAATAAATAATTATAATTACATAAGTTGATAAAAAATGCTTTGCAATAGCTTTACCGCGGCAGTCACCGAGTGCCACACGTTTTTTTTTTATTTTAATGAATAAAACTTGCCATAGTTATAACGTTTCGAAATTGCCTGAAAATCTTGAATATACAACATTTACAAGCCTTTCCGGCAATTCAATGATAAGGTATGTGCGATATTTAGGTTCAACATTGGAATTTCAGGTTTACAATCCCGATAAAGTGTCCACTGACCGTGTAACACGATTGGCCGATTTCGCAGGCTCCTATCTCGTTTCAATCTCTAGACACTTTCCAAATAATTTACAGAATTAAGTTTGTGTGAGTTCGTGCTTACTTTGAATACACATTGGTTTATTATAAAGGGCACTTTCGTTGCTTTTAACTTAACTAAAACTTCGCTTATAATAGAAATGCTCTAAAGGTTATCACAGGCATTAATTAAATAGGGTTTTCTAATAAATCTGTCTAGGGTATCTACTTAATATTTTCATTCAAATCTATTGTTACGTTGATCGAATTGCGAGACCTATCTATAAGCTTCTCGAAAGTTCCACAAGGTTCTCGACAATTCTACTGAAGATTGGTTTCTAGAAAATTTTACCCTGTTCTAGATGTTTCGAGATGGTTCTGGAATGTTCCATAAGGTATGGGACTATGTCGAAGTCTATGGATGTTTCCATAACATTCGGCCATCTTCTAGAAACTTCTAGTGCGCCCGGCCGGGGTATAAAAAGGGCGCCGATCGGCGACCTGAGTCAGTCTGGTTTTGACTACGATCGAGGTGACTCGAAAGTGAACTCAAGCGATCTCTAAGTAACAATAATAATAATAATAATTCTTTATTCAAACTGAAAATCGGTATAAATAAATTACAAAATTGGCCTTGATTAAACTATATAGATCTTACAATGTTAGATGCCTGCACTAGGATAATCCCGTATCACAGGCGTAAAGAGATCAAACAATAATATAGTATTTGTAGAATATAGGTTTTTTTTTAACAATATTTAAAAGCATTCAATGGAAAACATATTTGAAAAAATATATATAAATTTAAAACTAAAACACGTAACAGAATAAAAGTGTCAGCAGAAACATATAAATATAAACTGGGTTAAAGTCCAAGTGGCACAAAAATACACAAATGCTTAATTAACATTTACGCAGCTAACAACTAATGTGCCTATACAGCAACAAATAAAAGTGAAGTCCAGGTCAGTAGCCTGATATTGATGCGTCAGCTACAGGCGAATCAACGGAAATGTGACCATAATGGCGTTCTATGCGATCTCATAGTCGATCGAGTTGATGAATCTATATTCAGCTATTTTCCTTGCAGGGCAGTCAACATCTCCCGTTTTGTGGTTATTAGGCTTATTATAGCGGGAGCAAGATGCACATTTAGGAGCTTCCGCTTTTTTTGTGCACTCGGACATTGCATGTCCTGCTCCTCCGCAGTGTCCACACGATGAGACGACCTCTCGGCATGATTTTGCTGCATGGCCATATTGCTGGCATTTGTAGCATCGGGTAACTAACGTAAAGTCTCTGACAGGGCAGGAAGTCCAATTTATAAAAATCCTTTGTTGAGATATTAGGGCTTTACGAATCTTGGCTGGAACTTCAATGATATAGTTACAGGTCGATGCATCTTTCTTCCCGGATTTGTGGCTGAGCTTAACCATGGACAAATAGGTATCAAATGACATTTCCGGAAACTTGTCAGCTACGTTCTGCTCATACATACATTTAAGAACATCACTATCAGCCAACGAATTCGGTACTCCTATAACCGTGATCCGTGGTTGGCGCTTCTTGGGTTCGTCGACAATAAGTCCAGACAACGACAGATGGATTTCGTCCTTGAGTTTATCAGCATCCTGTTTGGTTTCAGTGCTGATGATAACACCCCCATTTTTTGTTTTGCGGACTCCACGTACTTGCAGCTTTATTTGTTCAGGGCGAATAATTTTTTGAACCAGAGTTTTTGTTTCATCACTCGACTTAAATTTATCGTTGGGATAAATAGCTACAGAGCTTACGTTATTCGGCCGCACGTAATCATTTAAACCCTTCTTCACCATATCAGCAAACGAAGTATTTTTCGCTGCACCAGAGTCCTTGATAGTCTGCTTGAGCTCCGATATTTGTTCCGACAGGTCACGTTTTTCTTTTAGTTCATCAATTATGTTGATGGCTTGGTGGGCTTTCTGTTTCAGGGCCTGATATAACACTGCCATTTGCGAGATGCCAGATCCTATTCTACGGCACAGGTTTGAAATTTTCAGTTTCTGTTCCGAGTTGAGTTTACCGTCTGTGGCAATAGTGCAAACGTCATTTAGTTGCTGCTCCATGGATGACATCCATTTTTGTAACTCGGGCGTGGATACAACTTCTACAGAGAAGTCAGATTGAAGACTTTTTGCTGGCGAGGCATAGGGTAGCTCTTGGCTGCTTGAACTGCCAGGGCTGCTTTCCATTTTTGAACAGTTCACTATGTTTATGTTTCCATTATTTACGAAACTTCACACTTAGCAAATTTACAATGTAGGTCACTATTTATTGCATTAATTAAATATTACTAATGAACACGTCTGTATGTTGCGAACGGCCACGAAAAAATCAAGTAATAAGTAACTTATATGTGTGATTAAGTGTGTGTATAAGTGATTACGTGTTGAGTAGTGTTAAGTGCTTGTTGTAATTAGTGTTTCGTGTGTAAATAAGTAAAGATTATTTGGTTTTAATTGGTGTTAATTAATTTATCCCGACACCCAGCTCGTAACACGTTACAAATCTTTTAAACTGTAGATAATATAGTATAATGTGTAATAAAAGTATTGGTTAACTGAAAATTACTTAGCAAAGCTTTGATATTACAAAGCTGAGGTGCAACTTACTCCTAAAGTTATTTTAATACCCAGCATATAGTTCAAAATTAATTTTGCGTAGCTCGAGAACGCCCAAAGTGTTACAATATTGCTCCTTATAAAGTAGGATCACGGAAACGGCGTGAAATACTTACATAAAATATACTGCGAGGTGAACGAGGCACATATGTTTAAATTTTCACACGTACATAGTGATCAAAGAAAGATTTTCCACCAAATGATCATTTAAGAGCTCTAGAGATTTATTTCCGAGAAATTCTTGAACGATTGGAAAACGAACAAATATTTGTGAACACATTTAAACGTAGGTTCGAGTAAAGTTTTCGCCTTTTCCCAATTAAACTATGAAACTAATACAAAACATTTATATATAAATCAAAAGGGTAAGCAAGGTCAACTGAAAGTCACAACAGATGTTGTCCTGGTTTACATACAAATGCCTCTGGGCGGATCGTTTGAACCCAGATATATCAGCTGTTTAGCATAAATTGTGATGGAAATAAAAACAAGAGGCTTGAACAGATGCGAACCAACCACATGTCAAGTGATTCCATTTCGAGCTGGTGTAACTGTTAGCAATATCCATTTAGGTTGTACACTCACGAAATAGTGTACAATAAGTTCCCACATTTGTTTTGGAGCCTACATTTATCTTGTAGACACAGAACCAACCAGGCTCAATACAGCGCTTCGTTTGGCAATACATTCTTTCAGCTGTAGAAATATTGCTGCCTCATGACGTGCCAACTTGGGTATTACCTAGATTTCGGTATTTTTCACAATTATTGTGATTGTGTTTCTATCAATATATATTACAAGGAATCATTCTATTTTCGGACAAGAGGACACAGGGTGTTGGAAAGTTTTCATCATTTTAACACAAAACAGATGTTCCTTATATTGTAACGATACATTTTAGTTTTTGGAACACGCGTTGTCTTCTTTTGTAACTTCTTTCCTTTCATCTTGAAAACTAAGTTAGGGATGACTTTTTTAATTATAAATAGGTTGAAAATGAAAATGTCTCCTCATTTCATACATAATTGAATGACATTTGTGTTTAAATATGATTTCAGATAAATGAGTGCGATTGCTATAGTTGGTGCCAGTTAAGATGTCAATAGCGGACATTGACCCCTACCTAATAAGTCCTCGTATAATGACCTATGATCAAAATAAGCATGTTTATAAAATACCAAATGAATTAGTAAGTATATTGTAAGGATATAAGTATTCATAAGATATCAAAATGGTAAAAATATTTCACCTGTACCTAAGATTTTATATTATTTTCATCTTTAAGACTCACAAGTAAACACTATCATATCACAGAAAAATGCTAATTGTGATCTTATGTTATTATACGAGGACTTATTAGGTAAAGGTCAATGTCCGCTATTGACATCTTAACTGGCACCAACTATAGCTGAAATGAAGCACAATAGTGAAGTCAATCAATTTTCGACAACTTATTACAATCACAGTACATTATGGGCCGTATGTCAGCCATACATGCGAAGTTTGACTTCAAAATGGTCCAACCTCTGGTTTATCAGAATAGACTAGTGACTTCAAAAAAACTTAATAATAAGAACTTGCATGCTAAATGTGTGTAAACGCATGTTTTGAACAAATAAAAATATCTTTATCTTTATCTTTATCTTTATCTTCACAGCCCAAAAAATCTAACAGTGTTGAATTATTTGCTCACCAAATGTTCCCCTCAATAAATAGATGGTATCACTTGCCTTCAGGCATGTTGTGCTTTCTTCTTGAAATCCAAGTTCTGTTGTATGAATGACATTGAACTGAGGTACAAAGAAGTAAGCAATCATTGTACTGTATCGCTGTCCGTGGATGGTAATATCGGAATTGGCAAAATCATCATTATCATCATCATCATCAGCCTATAAATGTTCTCTCTCTCAATGCTCTCTCCTCTCTATGAGAGGGAGTGGGCCATAATCAATACGCCTTTCTAGTGCGGGTTAGTAGATGTCACATAACTTTCAATTTTTGGTTCTAGGACATGCCGGTTTCCTTCACCGTTTAGAGAGCAGTGGTGGCAGTGGTGGTTTGATGGTATAAATTACACAAAGTAATGCGCCTGTCTGGGTTCGAACCCAGGACCTACAACACGTAAGTCGAAGCGAATACCACTGGGCCATCACTACAACTGTCAAATTGACAGTCTGTAGAGACAATAATGCCAGTTTTGAAATCAAATCTCTAAAAAAACACCCTTTACCATGTTTTACCCTCAAACTTAAACTCCATCTAATTGCAAACAACACAGATGATATCCCTCCAATAGATAGAAAACAAGGCATCTACGCAGAATCACTCTGGCATGCCCCTTAATCGATATTCCAATCAACGAGGCTGTATTGGTGGCCGTAAAGCCGCTGGTCAACATATTGTGACCACGACACTGTTGTCACCCTCGTAACTCCCGATCAACAAGCAGATTACTCAGAACACCGTGTACACGATTAGTGCTTTGATTTACTGTCCAGATACTTGTACAACTAGTCGCAAACAATGTTAGAACAGTTGGATCGCGTTTTGAAAATCGGGAAACACGAAACGGGAACAGTAGGATACGATCTCATTGTTTTAAATATTAATGGGGATGAATCAAAAAGGTTGTTCGAGCACGTTGGGAATAAGGAGTTCGTCAGGCGTTTCAGAATCCTCACTCGTGAAAAGTTTTCTAATATCTAATCTTGGAAAACTTCGTTCTTAATAAAGTCTTTCCAGCCGTTTCAATTTCAGTTGGAAATGTTGTGTTTATTGGTACTTCTATTCATTCCATTTATGCACAAAATTATTCCACCATATTGTTCTTATGGCGAAACAAAAGTATCAGAATACATAAAGGATAAAATATTTAATACTAAGACGACGTATATCTCTTCCACTATCCTCGAGGTGGCCATTAAAATGAATTATTCGAATACGTGTCTGAGTTATACCTATATAACTTGTTTGAACAATTGTACAATGCACCAGTACACAGCTTATTGTTGTTATTGTGGTTGTAATTTATACTTTTTTTTTTTTTTTTTTTTTTTAGGGTGGCAAAATCATCAAATGAGTCCTCCCGCCCTGGGTGGGGCGGGAGGGACTGTCAGACTCTTACTGACTAAAATCCACCCGTGTTCCGTCGGATGCCCTTTAATACGTTCCGGGGCCACGGTATCCTGGATTAAGAAAAATCCGCGACCCCGGCAGGCATTTGGCCCCATAAGGGGCCCCGTCGGTGACGCGTGAAACACGACGCGCCACCGACCCGGGCTTGGTCCTTGGTCGGACGGCGAGCATACCCATTACTCACCGTCCGCAAGCCCGCTCCGCCGCTGTGCCCTCTGCTGTTCAGAGGGACACGCGTTGGAGCGTCCACCCGACAGGCTATTTGCATACGGGCAAAGAAACCCCTTAGGCACAAGTGCCTAAGGAGAGTCTTTGCCCGCATCCCAGGGCGCACCGGCCCGAAAAACTGGTCTTCCCCCCGGACGTATCCGAGAGGGAACTCCAGTCCACGGGCGCACGTGGAGGTTTCCTGTCTTAGCACCCCTTGTAATTTATACTTAGAGTTATTTAAGCGAAATGCTTGTTAACACGTTAAATTTTGTGTATTTTAAAATCATTCGTTTGTATTTTCTGTGGTACTTTCGTCATTATGTATTTACAAACGTTCTGGCTGTGCCAGTATGATATATCCAATCGCACATGAATAGTATAAAATATGACATTGATATAGAAATCGTAGTATGTATCTTTTTGCACAACCGCTAGCAACATCGTTATTTTTTAAAATTTTATGGAAAAACTATTTAACCGTTTTATTGTTTTATATTCTAAAACTATATTTTTAAATGAAGAATCTTAAAAGAAGAAGAAATATTAAAAAGATTAAGATTTCTCAAAGTGATCGCTTCTTTTGACTTGTGTATGTAATACTCGTAGATAGAGCTAATGTCGCCTGAAAATAAATAAATATCCTGTCATGTTTTAAGTCGTAGAAGTTCGTGAAATTGATTTTTACGTCGTGAAATCAACCAATGGGTCCTCCGACACTGAGTCGAGCCGACGGAAGGGACTGTCAGACTCGTACTAACTAAAATTCACAGTGTTCCTTCAATAGCCGTTTACGTTTCAGGTTCACGGTTATCTGATAAGACAGTCCAACGACCATGAATTTACATTGAGATGAAATAAAAGTAGGTAACTAATTTATTACTCGTAATTATTAAGATAGTTTTCTTTTCAGTCTGATGAGTTCGCTAACTATTTTGGAATAATTAGTTGTTTTTAATTTTGTTCTTCAACGTAGGTAGTCTAGCGCGGTCTGGCTCACAATTAAAACTAACTTCATCCGACATTAATTTTGAAATAACAAATCCTCCAAGTTCTGCTCTTATTTCTTACACTTTCAGATAATGCTTTAATTTTTCAAAGTTAGTAGTTACTTTGAAAAAAAAAAATCTTCCACAGTCATTATGCCGCGCGAGACGCACACGGCAACGGACGTCGCGAGGCGATTTTCGGTCACCGCGAGTGACTCGCCGTCCGATCATGGACCATGCCAGGGTCGACGGCGCGTCGTGTTCCTCGCCTCCAAGAGCTGTCAGCAATCTGACGGGCGGCCTTAGAGGGCCAAAGCCTGCTGGGGTCGCGGGACTGTCTAATCAGGTAACCGTGACCCTGGTACGTAAAGGGCTATTGGAGCAACACCGTGAATTTTAGTCAGTAATGAGTCTGAGAGTCTCTCCCACTCTTTTGATGATTTTACCACGATAAAAAAACCATAGTCGTTATTGGTTATAGTTTTAAATTGGACTTTCTTTCCTCCCGCTCGAAGAAGAAGGTGTCTTGGTGGTAACGTCATTTAAAATACCGAAGCTCGCCTGCTTCGTCATTTTAGACGCAGATGGGCGTTTAGGGGTCACGGGCGTTCATAGTAAGGCTGATTTTCCTCCAGAGATGTGCTATGCTACCTTGCTATAGATGTGTTTGATACCCATCAATAATATTCATTGATGCACATAGCATAGCACAGGTGGAAACGGACTCAACTAAGATATGTTTTTTAAATGGAAGGATGCGTGCTATAGATGACGTGTGCTATGGATGTGTGCTATGGATGCGTGCTATGAATGCCTGCTATGGGTCGTCTTCCCTACTAACGATACATCCTATAGCTCGAGCTGCGCATCTTCCTCGCGCAGCTACTTTGCTGCGGCGATCTTTTGCTACATAGCTTATTAGCATCAGTGGAAATGGTAGCATAGTTTCGTAGCTCAGCTTTTACATTCTCGCAGGCCTTGAGAGGCCTGTTGGTGTAGTGGTTAGTGACCCTGACTGCTATGCCGGAGGTCGTGGGTTCGATTCCCACCCAGGACAAATGTTTGTGTAAAGAGCACGATCATTTGTTCTGTATCTGGGTGTAATTTATCTATAATATTTATGTACCGTATTTAGAAATATATAAGTATGTTTATCAGTTGTCTAATACCCATAACACAAGCTCTGTTTAGCTTGGGACTATATGGCGTTGTGTGATAGTTGTGGAATATTATTATTATAGCTGCATAGCCCCTTGTAAGCCACTGGGAAGTTTTCTTCCCACAACCTGTCATTAGTGTCAAATTTCGGAAAAGCCAACGGGAAGTTTTCTTCCCAGTTGACAGTTAAGAACTGTCACTTTGACAAGACATACATTTGACAGGTCTGATATTATTGGATGTTTAGGCTTACCAGTGGTTAACACATCTCTGGTGGAAAAACACCCTAAGGACTGTCTGTCTTGTTACTAGTCTTAGTGGAGAGAGAGTGGTACAGTCACGTGCTATCGAACATAGCAAGGCTCAGGTGTGCCCTACCTGACATTCTCTGAAGCTTGTCTCTTAAGAGAGATAAACTCACGCCTTCCTCCCATGGGGCAGAAACTACCGAGCGCCACCTGCTACAATCCTTACATACTCCTTTCGCCTCATCCACATTCTTACATCTGGTCATAACAAGCACGCCGATTGGTAGTACTACTCACCCGGCCTTTCTGAAGCACTTCACCAATAAGGTCAGTGTAGGTCTTCATAACTCTGCAATAGTCAAGCTATTCCTATTTTTTAATATTTTTGTGCAAACAAACAACAAGAATGGGTTTCTTATCTTACCTGGCCATCAATTTTCTTATGTTTAATAGTTTTGTCATAAAAACTCTAACACAAACTCACAGCAAAAGAAAAACAAAGGTTCTCTTTGCTTTAAGAAAATTCAAAGTATTAGGTATGTGGTATAATAACCAGATGCAGCTAAATTAAGGTACCTCCTTTCGCGAAACTCTCGCAACGAAAACGAAGTAATTATCTTCTTTATACTTATTTCTTTGTGTGCTGCGAAACTTAAAGTAACAAAGTTCAAAGACATGCTACGAAATTAAATTTTATGATTATAGGAAAACAATATTTGTGCGTTCTATACACCGTGTTCTTCACGTTATCCATAAACTTTAGCAAATACTTCTATGGCTTTTACAAATCAAATCCAGCAAAGGAAGTAGTACTTAAAAAGGCTTCGTTACAAAGATATTTGTAATTTCATTTAATGAAATTTAATTGAGCTATGCAGTGAGAAAGTATCTTAATTTGAAATCTATCAAATACTATTTGCATTTCATTTGTTTCAGCCCGCCAAATGTTATGAATGACGTTGCCAATTCGGATAAAGAGGCATGCATATCGGGTTATTTACGTCTAGGTATTTAGTTTGTATGAAAATTAACAAAAAATAAAAAATAAGAATTTATTAATGTGTCCATAATGAAAAATGCTTACTTCCGTGGTTTGAACATCTGGTCGAAGTTTATGTATATCGTCCGGAACACGGTGTATATAGATGCTATTTTGTTTATTGCTATTGTTTAAAATTATTTTAGCCTTTCACATTGAAATGTAGACGCCTACTCAGGAATAGACACCTAAATTTAAACACACAAGTTGCCATAGTTGTATTTCTTATCCAATTCCAAGCATAACTCGAGACTTAAATTAAGCATTTCCAACAAGCAATAAATTAAAAGACTTTTGTTTCTATTTGTGTTAAGAACTCTACCAGTTATTCTAGTTAAAAGTATTTAAATTTGCTGGGGAGTTCCTGGGGGAGCCATTGCACAAACATCCGGGAGGCAGCTGCTCCGGGGCTCTTACAACTACAATTGCAAGTTCCGCTGCTTGCAGAGAAGCGACGTGACTTGCGGGTTGTACCCACCGCTAACTGAACTTGTATCTTGCTTCCAAGAAATAAAACGGACCATTTAGATAACCGTTTACTTAACGCTAACAGAGCTTCTAATTGTGGCTTTCCTCAAACAATTGTTTCATTCATTTATTCGTAGAATTTTTTATGCAAAATTAATACCTACAACAATCCAGCTGAATCAATCGAGGAATTTCTTCAATTTATTCAATAAAAGTAAATGTTAGCATCAACGGTTAATTTTCCATTCAGCTTAAAATAAATTGTTTCGGACACAAACTTTTATCTACTGAATGAAGAAGGTCAGACTCACTGATAGCTTTTCGTCGGATAAATAAGAATGAGTTCAGAAAATCAGTAAAGGAGTAACGAGAAAACTTTGCCATTATTAATCAGGTTCAAACACGTTACAAAGTAATTCCTGAAGCTAAATACCTATCTCACAGCTTTAAAACATTGAAAGACCATTAAAAAGGCGAGTCATAAAACGTCCGTTTCATCTTACTTTGTGCGCGATAATGGATTGTTAAAAGGCAAAGTTCTTTTTATCTTTTAAATACAATTACCTAAGACACTGTACCAGCTTACCATTGGGTGGATGTAATTCTTGGCGTGCAGAGCTGGCCACGGTAAATTAAAAGGCTTTGGCTTTCAAATTAACGTTGCCAATCGAGTAAATGGTGCTTAAGTGATTTGGTTTTATTCCGGGGAGGACCTGTGGATCCAAACAGAGTTTAGCTGAAACTCGTTGAAGCCTTAGTTTTCATCCTTTATTTCAGTGCTAACGTACATTTTGTTTGTGTTTGTTGGTCCGGTTAGACCGGAAGCCGCCCCGACATAGTTAGGGTAAGGCATACGTAGGTTTATACTGTATGTTTTACGTACATATTTTAGTTAGTTTCAGACGAGGCCAGGTTTTCCTTATTAACCATCTACAAAATTTTCAGTTGTCATTTTTGAATTATTGAAACCATGAAAATGACATGTACTTATCTTTACAGAACAAATGCTTGTTTCCAAAATACAAAATTATCAGCAAAGCACGCTAGACATAATAGAAAGAATTCTAAATTCAGCAACAAAAAGGTGGTTTCTAAACACCACAATTTGCCTCAGTCATTGTCATAAAAATAATGCAGTCGTTATTCGTAAAATTAAAAAAATAGCTGGGAGCCGTGAACGTGACATGAATGGCTCTCGGTGGTGACGGCCGCGGCCGCCGGCGCCCCGGGCAAATTGACGCGAGCACCGCCATCCACTGTCACACCTATTGAAACAGCTCGATACGTGATACACCGCTTAACCGCCCACAAATTTAATTATCCTTTTACTCTGTCACCACTTCCCTTTTCCCACTTTTATACACGAACCAATAATGGCATTACCGAATGGGGAATTGTATCTCGGTACTTGATGCCAATTGAATAACAACAAAATTGTGTTGTGTATCGTAGCCTTTTCTCGCAAATATGTAATTTTTAATTGGCGCAAAACATGGGTGTGTGTTTTACATAATGTGTACTTAATTTACATTTGCAGAATTGAAAGAATAAAAGGCTATTTATGCAGGCTCGTGGGAGATCGAGCTCGTGTAGACATACAAGCGTGTTATTTATTCATTAGCGCAGAGCTCGACGCGGCGTTGTTTCCGCCGTACGATATGAAATCTCATATTAACTTGTCTACTTTCAGAGACTCGACGAATTTATGTAGCGCGGTAAATTGTCGCGGCGCTCTGTCTTGACGTACGACTTTACGACGTTTCGTATGCATTAACTTTGTTTACAGTTACTGAGCGTAGCTCATCAGTTCGTATGCTTTTACATAAATATTCATAATCGGGTTGTTTGTGATTTTAAGTCTCGTAAATATACCTACTGAACTTTCTAATGAATTGAAGCTTGTGAGATTAGGGGATTACTAGGTACTTTGATTCTATTTCTAATCAAGGCTTACATTCTTCTTATGTGTTAGCACAAGCTTCTTAACACAAAGGATGGGTTCGCGTCCTCTCTCAATCAGAATAATTTATTGTGATCTTTAAACATTGATTAAAGAGAGAGATAGCGAGAAAAGCGCCTCATGCGTTGAGCTTAAAATAGCCAAAGAAACAAGTTACTACAATCTGACATAAAAACACAATGAAACTATTTCATCCCTACGAACATAACGGTCTCTTAAATACAGGCAGAGAAAGTTAGACGGGGGTCAAGCCTCCATTAATTAAACAGAAGGGCGGATGCCTAATACCCTCATCTTGCAAACCACCGGGGCGACCTCACCGGAACTTTCAAAAGGTCAACACTACGCTCGCCGCCATCGAACATTATACATTATTGATCTTGTTGCCTCACTTAATAACCCCAACGTGCCTTCAAAGTAGGATTGCAGGGTTCTAGGCCGTCTTAGATCAGACCTTCTGCCCGTTGATGTCTTCATGGTAAGCGGTTTATATATTCCCGGGCCAATTTTATTCATATCGCGACCCTAAAGTTAGCCAAGCGATATTTTACAAAGTTGCCATTTTTGGGGCAAATATATTTATGTAGTACATGTCTTGCCGGTTTTATAATATATGATGTATGATGCTTAAATCTTATAAAAATATGAAAGCCGGGGTCTTAAATGCGCATCGCCGGGATGTACCTGTTTTATATTCAGTTCCCCCTGCAACTGCTCGACAAAATAAATTAGGTCATTATTTCACTGACATTGCTCCTTCTTTTTGACACAGGCTTCTTTTATGCTTTGAATTTATTTCGCTGTTATGATTCTTTTATATTTTAGTCAAAGTAGAAACGTTTTGTGACATTTTATGGGATTATATCTTAAGTTGACTATCCTTTACGTGTTTCACAATCATTTGGCGTTTGTTTCATAAAATTCAAATAATTATTTCAAGACAGATTCTATTACTTTTCAAATAATCAAAGGGACAACACGGAGATCAAATGCAATTACAATAGGTAAGTACTCCGGGCGGACCCGAGAGCTTTCTGATTAAATATTGAGCTATCAGTTAATGGCTGTAGAAATTGTGGGAATTATTGAAAGCACTTAAAAGCTTGTACTAACAGCTGAGCAGACACTCCATGCTTGGCTTTCCAATTTAGATGATTATTGAATAAGGAGATTGATGAAACCACTCACCTGCAATTTTGGAAGAGATTTTTAGCAATATGATTTTAAAATAAAATTGTTAAACTGGCAAGGACTAATTAATATACACCGTGACTAAGTCGTCTTACAACGGGAGCCCAGTTCATGTATCCAATGACTAGTAAACGTTCATAATAAAAAACCGGCCAAGTGCGAGTTGGGCTCGCCCATGAAGGGTTCCGTAGTAGCAAGCATAGATTAGGGATATAATTGTATTGAGATTAGTAAGTACTAAACACAAACAATAAAAATAAACTTGTTTTTCATAGTGTTTGTATTAATGGCAAAGTTATATTTGCGGTTTTTGAAAATGTACTATATCTGAAAAACTGCTAACTGTATCTCATCCAAACCAATTTTCGTTGGAAGTTTTTATTGAGGTCTACATTACATATTTTTTTTAGTTTTATCATTCTCTTATTTTAGAAGTTACAGGGGGAGACACACATTTTACCACTTTGGAAGTGTCTCTCGTGCAAACTGTTTAGTTTAGAAAAAAATGAAATTAGTAACCTCAATATAATTTTTAAAGACCTATCCATAGAAAAAAAAATGAGTTTCAATTCTAAGTATGGGGGGCACCCCCAAAATTTGTTTTGTTTTTATTTTTGTGTGGAAATCCTAATGCGGTTCACATAATACATCTACCTACCACGTTTCACGGACGGACGGACAGATAGACATGACGAATCTATAAGGGTTCCGTTTTTGCCATTTGGCTACGGAACCCTAAAAATAGGTATTTATGAGATTTAATCAATTAAAAATATACATATGATTCATTATTATGACGCAAGGCGTAGTTACAAACACCCTTGTCTCATAGAAAATGGACATGGAATGATGCTCGACTCGTGCGCTGGGTAGGTATACTCTACAGTTCGATACGTAAATATTTATAACAGGGTTTTTCATATTTCTAATACAATACTCTTTTCATTAATGATAAAAAATATTATTGATCGCGCCTAGAGGTTTTTCATGTCGGATACATTGAGTGGACCACTTTTGTAAGACGACTAAAAAGTCACGGTGTATAGTTTTAGGGGAAAGGCGTACAAAATGACATACCCTCTGCTAAATCAGTCATAAATCTTTATTTATCAACAATTTTTAACATTTTAATCAGTCTTAGTATACTTTGGTTCGTTACATTATCGAATACAAACAGATCAATTGACTTAATACTAAATTAAACAAATTATGAATATTTAAAAAAAAAGTGAGCATTATCCATTTTGTCCGTCCTATCCGGGTAAGATGACATACCTTGTGTGTATAAAATGACATAGGAAAATTAAAAAGAAATGAATCTATTATGTGCATAGTTCGCATATAAAAGACTTTGTCTTTTTGGGTACGTCTGCGCATGATGCATGAGCCCATCTCCTACAACTCATGCACTTAAGCCAAACCTCTTTTGGCTTGGACCTGGAGTATAAGTCGTTGCAATATATGCAAGGACAATCTTCATCGTCGTCGTTCGCAGTGATGGTTTGTAGGGACATGAAATCTTCTTCACTGCTGGAACTAAAGTTCAATGCTTTGGTTACCTTCCTCGTTTTTTTCTTTGGAACCGGAGTAGGAGCAGATTTTGCTTTGGTTTCTTCCATGTTTGGAGTTGAAGTTAGCAACAGCACTGTTGGTTTCTTGCGGGGCTTTCTTTTACCTTGGCCAGTCACGTAGACCCCCTTCGGCACTGGTGATAAAATATGGACTGGAACAGTGACAGTTCTATCATCGTGTAAAGACCTTGGTATAATTGAGAGTCCATGAAATGCTTCTTTTGAAGTAGACGGTATGGCAGTAGCTGTTTCTTCTAGAACCTGGGATGCTGAAGGTCTCACTGAATCTTCATACTGTAGTAAGCCTTCCTCTGCCTGAGATTTTGCAAGAGGGCATGTATCCGCTTCCTGCAATATGCTTTCTGCAACTTGAGATGTTGAGGGAATGGGTGGATTTTCCACTGCCGATGGGCCTTCTTCGACTTCTCCCAGAACTGGTTGCAAAGGAATATTCGTCGTTTCAGCAGGTTCAAACAAATGGTCCGGAAATATGTTAGGATCAACTGGCCAGAGCCCTGTTTTTTGAAATCCGTTGACTGCATTTTGAACTGTTGCAGCTCTGCAATAGGCCTTGTTGAATATTTGACCTATTTGAAAATGAGTGACGACTCTACCTGGATGACTTTTGAGCCAATTAGTCACCTCTTGGTTGAAATAAGTCTTTAGTGGGCCATAAAATGAGACGTCTAAAGGCTGCATTCGATGGGTGCAGTGTGGTGGTAAGCACAATAGAATGATGCCATGTTCCTTTGCGAATGTTAAGCTCTCGATTCCTTTATGGCTTGTGTGCCCATCTACAATTAAAAGCACTTTATCATTAAGGCTCGCTTTCACATGTGTCTGAAAATGTATCAACCATTTATGAAAAACAGCTGTTGTCATCCAACCTGATTCTTGGGCAATGCCTAACGTGCCAGTTGGAGCTTCATCTATTAATTCTTGCTTCATTAATTTTCTTGGGTATATGAGGCAGGGTGGGATATAGTATCCATTTGCACTCATACAACATACCACGGTAACGTGTGACCCCCGTTCAGCGCTAGTTAAGGCCCCAACCTGCTTTCGGCCCGTAGTCGCGAACACCTTTTGGGGTCTTTGAACAGTTGATAGAGCTGACTCATCTACATTGAACAACCTATACGGTAGGATCTTATTGTTCTCAATAATGTCTTGATAAGTGTTAAAAAACAGTGCCACTTGTGGTCTGTTGAAGGCTTGGGCTCTCGCAGCAGAAGTTGCTTCTGGTTTTCTTAGGGATATGTCTGGATTTCTGCGTCTGAATCCAGCCAACCATTCAGGACCTGCCATTTTCTTTATTTTATTAAAATTATGCGGAATCTGATTAGCCTCTGCAAATTGGTAGGCTAATTTTAGAACTTCTTGGCGAGTGAACCCGAAGAGTCTTGTTTCTAAAAGCTTAATATGATTAACCAACTCTCGTTCCATAACATCAGTAAATACAGTTTTATATCTACCCATGCCCTTAGTGTTTGGGACTAAGGTTTTGTTTTGCTCAAGTGCGTGTCTCCTTAATGTTGCTTGAGGAATTCCAAACATTTTAGAAGCCATCAGCCAGCCCATTTCATTTTTCTTTACTGCGTCTATAGCTTTTGCCATGGATACTTTATCCCAACTTTGTCGGTCCGTCTTTCTTTGATAATGGCGGGGCATGCTGACTGATAAATTTACTTACTGAAACAAAAAATATGGGCAATTAAATCAACATTCTGAACCTGGGTCAAATGACATAGTATGCCATTTTACCCGTACAAACGGTATGTCCTTTTGTCCACCTTAATACTTCTTAACCTTGGAACCAAATACACAAAAACTACTTAAGATATTGAGATTCAAACACATTCAAGAACTTACCTAATTCAATCGTAACAATGTAACACCAACACAGCCATAAATACGTTGATTTTTTCACACTTTTTCGATAAAACAATATCAACCCGAAAAGTTGTCGTGAGCACATAAAATCTTGTTTACGTCGTTCGTCTTGCACGGCGGCGCGGACGTCACTGGCGCGGCGACAGGTTTTGACCGGTTACTAAGCGGTACTCAAGCGATCGGTGGGAGAACTAAAGAGTCCGTGGTTTCGTAGAAAAGGTCGGTGTGTCGTTTTGTCCACCTATGTCATTTTGTACGCCTTTCCACATAACATCATCACGTCAAATTTACTCTGAAAGTACAGACAAAGTTAATATATCGCGTTTCAACAGTAGGATGAGCCTAAGTATGGTCACAACTGGACACAAATGTAAATAGTGTTACATCAAAATTACCTACAATAAATTAAAAATCAATAACAGTGATCGACCCGGAATTCAAACGTATGTCCTCATGCTAGTAAGAAGCTTACGGCTTCAAGATCAATGAGGCATTAAGATATTCTTGTCTCAAAGAAACTACACAGAAAAAGGAAAATCAAATATTAATGATGTGAATTTCAATTGAATGAGTGAAATGGAATGTTCTATACTATAATATTTTGCTCAAGCAATACAGTAGGTTATGCAAAAAGAATGATTTTATCGCAATTCGTTTTAAAATGACCTTTTTAAACAACATGCGACCATAGCAATCGTCCCCCACATCTGTGAGGGCTGAGGGGTCAAAATCACCATATTCATGAACCCTGCTACCTTGGGCACCTCTTAGCCTTGCAGTTGGTAAGAATTCATCAGCACATTTCTTCCCCCGAGTACTGTTTGAGATCTCATATTTTGTTACAAATATGTCTCGACGAAAAAAAAAAGCTTAAAAAATCGGGACTAGACGTCGCCGCGTCGGAGGTTAAATTACGTTAACTCTAATGTAAAGTACTTATTTGAAGTGACGTAATGTTCCCTCCGCTTGAAAAAAATCTACATCAAAATAAAATAAAGCTGAAAATTTATTTCAGTAATCCAATCCAATAAAACCCTTTATACCCGAAAGAACTCCATAATTATCTATCTACATAGTTAGCACGCGGCTGCACTCTTATGGCTGTCTATTTTCATGATAGAAAATGTTCATGTAATGTAATTTTTAAATATGCATAAGCACCTTTTTTATTAATATCACGATTAATTAATGGCTAAATAAATTAAAACCTTCTCTGCTAACCTTTTTTTTTCGTGGTAAAATCATCAAATGAGTCCTCCCAGCCCGGGCAGGACGGGAGGGACTGTCAGACTTGTACTGACTAAAATCCACGGTGTCCTTCGGTAGCCCTTTGTGTACCGGAGTCACGGTATACGTATGTCCCGCGTCTTCTCTGCTAACCTAAGAAACTCGTTTTTAAAACTTCTATTTTAATGTCTACAACATAATCTATCTTAATTAGTAACTAATCTCTTTTTGAAAGTGCTCATTACAATAGATGTTTTCTTTTTTTATTTATTCTTCTTTATTCCTTTAGATATAATAAAAATAAAATCCTGAACTCATTAGTGAATCTTTACCATTTGATAAGTACATTTATAAAAAGGAATCAAAGATGTTTATGTATACTTACGAAAGCTTACGAAAAATGCTAATTAGAAAGTTCTATACATTTGAGATGAAAAGATTTTTAAAAGGAAAACGAGACATGGTTTGATGAGAAAATAATGAACTGTATTTTTTATCATGTCATTACTATCTTCAGTTGAAACAGCTGTGCTATTTTATAGATGACAATTTTTAAGCTATATGTATTACGACGAGTTTCTTGTCGAGATAGAACCTTGAGATAGAATCCGCGGCTCGACTGAAGTCCCTTTGATGCGGCGCTAGTGTATGCCATTACATCAAATTGCATTAGAAAAATGTAGAACCACGAATTTTCCGCAGTTCTAGTACGGACTCTACATAGTGTCGCGACCGACTCGCAACTCGTCATTATCAGTAGCTAAGTGATTACCAAACCGTAGTATCGACGCTGAGGCAGCACTGCACATACAATGCATCCCTAGAAATTCATCATCATCATCATTTCAGCCTATTGCACCACTGCTGGACATAGGCCTCTCCCAGGGAGCGCCACAGCGTACGATCTTCAGCTTTTTTCATCCAGCCACTGCCAGCCACCTTTTTCCGGTCATCGGTCCATTTTGGGGCGTCCCACCCTTCGCTTACCCTGGAAATTATCAATGCATAATTTCTTAAAATACATTTTCATACTGATAATATTGTAATACATACATAATTTCATTCACATCTGGGGTTGAGCCTTTTGTGATAAAATCAGTCCCGAATTCCGCTCTGGATGGAGCGGAAGAAACTATCAGACTCGAACTGACTAAAATCCACCGTGTCCCTTCAAAAGTCCTTTAGGTTCCATGGTCACGCTAACCTTCTTAGACAGCCCCGCGACCCTGGCGTTGAGCTTAAAAATAGTGCCAAGAAACATGAGTAGGACCTATTATTATCCACAGGACACAACACCACACTCCGACATGCCATAAAGAAATACCAGCTCCTCATAGAGGGTTCCTCTATGAGGAGCTGGTATTTCTTTATAAAAGGGTAGATGGCCAGGGAATTGATCCCATGACAACAGTAACGCTACCATTACACTGACGCCTCTCCATAGTTAAAATGACGATTATTGCAGAGCTGTTAATGTGCCCTGTGTTCAGTAGTTTGAAGTACTAATGTTAGCTACGGCTGACGATAGCATAGAAACTTACGTGACAGAACATCGCATTCGCCGTTTTTAATTTTGCTAAACTGAACAACGAACAGAGCCGAGCATAGAGCCAAACATCGCTACGAACATTTTCACGATCTTTCGAAACGCGAACGCTCAGAGCCGATGGTTGTCAAATTTTTTTTCTTCATGAAGTTGTTAGACTTGATAGTCGGCTCGGCAAAAAGGTCACCAGTACCCTGAGCACGAGTTTTCAGTATTTGAGACGTAAAGTAAACTGGAACTTTGACAACTTCAAATTGACAATTTTCAAGGAAAAAATTAGTTCCTACTTCGTACACCAGAGGCGCTGTTCCATTTTTTCATACAAGAAACGCTGTAAATACTGGAAAAACGCTGTAAAGTAAAAGAGCGAAAACTCGTGCTCAGGGTACAGAACGTTCGTTAGAATGCTCCTTAAAACGCTCTCGTTTGTTTTTCTGTAATATAACATTCGCAAGAATGCTCATTACAAGTGAATATCAGCACCTAATACCGCGCCCGTAACTCCCGAGGAGTTAGGCAGAGATGTACCAAATAAATACCCGCACATTTCGGGTTACGTGTAAGTCCCACATAACAGGCGGTGAGCCTATTATTAAATCCAGATCCCCGTGGCTGACTGAGTGATTGATGCAAAAACCCAATAACACTTTACCCGACCTAAAAATCGAACCGGGGACCTCACGTTCAGCAGTTGAACTTGTGATCACTATACCAACTGTTGTGATTAAAACTGGTTCTTGTAATATTTGCAACCTTTTATTGATAATAATGAACGGATACGACATGAGAAATTTTTTCTACATATGAAGTGAGGTTACATTTTCATAGACTAGGTACGCCAGACCATAGTGTCATCTGTCATTCCAAGAAGGCGGCAATTTCAAATGTATTTCAACAGGTTTATTCCGCGTTCAACCCCCAATAATATCAACCCTCTTCCGCGTTCGACCCCTAAACGTTTCCACATTCAACCCCTGAGGGTTGAACGTGGAACTCAGTACATTGGTAATCTTTTCTTTGTCCAGATTCAACCCCTACTTCTTATGTCACTTAAAATGACATTCAAGTAATAGTGAAAGCAAAAGTGTTTAGCCATTTATTTTCTTTATTATTAATATTTTGGGAGTGCCTCCGCTGCCGGCGCGGCGCCGGTTGCCGAATAGACTGCCGGCTGCTGAATAGATTGCCGGCGCTGCCGGTTGCTGAATAAAATGTCGACGGAGCACCGCTTCGCGGTGCTCCTACTTCTGGGTAGTTTAAAAAAAATAATCACGTAGGGGATGGCGGGTTCTTCCATTCCCTTCTAACCTAACCTGTCCGAGTCGGGGTGCCCCGTGCACTGAGAAATAAAAAATGTCGTAGAAACGACTGGGGGCACCCCGACTCGGACAGGTTAGGTTAGAAAGAGATGGCGGGGTCTACCAGACCCCGCCATCCTCTTCGTGGTTATTTTTTTTTAAACCACCCAGAAGTAGGAGCACCGACAAGCGGTGCTCCGTGGACGTTTTGTAATATTTAACTAGATTTAGTTTAGTTTTAAAATACCACAGAAAATAAATTTTTGTCGTTTCACTGAACCGATTTAGGGATTTGATCAAATCACTAGATTTGATCGACGGAGTTATGCGCGAACAAACATAAAAAAATACAAACATCCGAATTGAGAATCTCCTCCTTTGTTTGAAGTCGGTAAGAAATAAAAACGCGAAATTCTTTTCTGCTTCACTGTCCAATGGGGGTTGAACGTGGAATCAAACACATTCAAAAATAAAATTCCACATTCAACCCTCAGGGGTTGAATGTGGAAACGTTTAGGGGTCGAACGCGGAAGAGGGTAGAAATTATTGGGGGTTGAACGCGGAATAAACCTTTCAACACACCCACCAAATTGAAGCCTTCCTGCAACTAACTAGTAATTAACAACAAAAAGCTTAACATGTTAAAGTTACACAAACTTACACAATTTTTTTTTTTTACAATGTTTCTACATAACAACATTACACCTTTCATTCAACAAGGGTTAAGCAGAGGTACACATAATAACATTAATAACAATAGTTTTACATGTTACTTTAGAGATAGCATTATAGTTAGCACAAAATAATATTGTAGTATGCTGACACAGTTAATAATATAATGGAAGATAATTATTTGCAAATTATTATTCCCAATTTGTCTCTAAGATATTGAAATCTTACTCGAGGAAGAGCTTTTGTTAAAATGTCAGCATACTGCTCACTTGTACAAACATATTTTATATCAATTTCCTTTTCTTGAAACTTCTCCATATTGAATTTATATTTAACGTCAATGTGTTTGCACCTTTTATGAAAGTCTATGTTTTTAATAATTGATATTGCACTTTGATTGTCCACACATAAACAAATTGTGTCCTGATTATAGGCACCAATATCAAGTAATAGTCTTTTGATCCATAATGCTTCTTTTGTAGCGGAACATGCAGCCATGAACTCCGCTTCAGTAGAAGAGAGTGCTATGCATTGTTGTCGTTGACTTGCCCAAGTGACAGCTTGATAAAAACATACCCAGTAGTAGATCGCCTTGTGTCGCTGTCGCCTGCATAGTCTGAGTCACTATACCCTTCCACTTTATTGTCCTTCATGGATGAATAAAGTATACCACTTTCTTTAGTTTCCTTCAAATATCGAAATATCCTTTTTACACCAGCCCAATGAGTATTATTGTAGCAGTTCATAAAACGACTTACTAAGCTTACTCCAAACATGATGTCTGGTCTCCTCACAATTGCTAGGTGCATGAGAGATCCGACTGCCTGTCTGTATGGTATCTTCTCTTCAACTGCTGTTTCTACCTTTTCCAAGATTGTGTGAGGATCTACAGGAATGCTGTTTCCATTAGCATCATTCATATTGAATTTTATAAGTAATCTCTCAATATACTTCTTCTGATGTATAAATATTTGATTTTTAGACCGCTCTATTTGCAGACCTACAAAGTTCTTTGGCTCCATGGTCTTTATTTCAAAAATTGCTTTAAGGTCTTCTAGTACCTTATATAAAACATCTTTCTTCTTGGATATAATTAATCCATCATCAATATACAATAAGAGATATACTTTGGTCCCTTCTAAGTGATTTCACCTCTAGTGGTCCACATATATCGGAGTGTATTAACTCTAGAGGTTTCTTGGCTCTGGAACCTTCAGTTGGAAACGGCAGTCTCGACTGTTTTCCTTGTTGACAGAGTTCACATATTATTTTGTTTTTATTTTTCACTAATTTCACTCCATCAGAACTCTCTGTTATTTTATATAGGTCATTGAAGTTTAAATGTGCCATCCTTTGATGCCATAATACAAAATCTGATTCTTCAGCTTTACAATTGTATGCTGGAATAGTGTAAGTATTCAGCCGGTACATATTATTGATGAGATTAGCTGCTGCAACCTCAGTTTTCTTGTCATTAAATATTTTACAGCCATTATTGGTGAACTGTACGGAACAACCATTTTTAATAATTTGGCTAACAGACAGTAAATTGGTTGCTAATTCTGGAACGTACATAACATTTTTTATTTGAATAGTTTGTACTTTACCTTCCTTTGTAATTACTTTTAGGTCCACTTTGCCACACCTTTTGACTGGAAGCATTTTATCATTTGCTATTTTTATATTTGTGATCGGTGGGGGTACATCATCATAAAGCCAGTCTTGCCTCATCGTCATGTGCATAGATGCTCCTGAATCAATGTACCATCCAATATCATTACTTGCTGTTGCTGAGAAAACAGCTACATAGCCAGAATTATGTTTCTTGTCTTCCTTTTTATTCTTCTTGAACCAACAGTCTTTACTAAGATGATTATAACGGTTACAATTGAAACATCTTGGACCTTTCTTCTGATTTTTATTATCTGTCTTGTTTGACTTCTTGTGCTTGGTGAAAAGAGCGGTAGTGTCAGAATCATTTACTTTTATTTCCTGAAGTAGTTTTGTTTTAATCAAATCTGCACTAATTTTCACCCCGGAGCTTTCTATTCCCATTATCATAGGTTTGTAAATGTCCGGCAATCCTGCCAACATTAGAGTACCTAGCCACTCATCATTCACCTCAAATGAAATATTTCGTAGCTTATGGGCTGATACCATAATTTTATTTACGTACTCTTCAACATTGTTACATGTTTCTAATGTTGTATTTACAAGATCTTTCAATAAACCAACCTTTCGAAGTAGACCGGAGTCTTGAAATGCTTTTGACAGGTTACTCCATACCTCTTTTGCAGACTTTGCATCTTGAATGTGTACGAACAAAATAGGATCCACTAAGAGTATGAGCTTGGATTTAGCCTTTTTGTCCTTAAGTTTGTCAGTGGGTTCATTTTCTATCATCTCCCATAGATCTTCGTGCTCGAGGTATGCTTTTACGGCAAAACTCCATGTTGCCCAATTATCACGGCCAGTGAGCTTCTCAATTAGCGATAGAGAACTGTTTGAAGTCATTTTTGAGAAAAATCCGGCGACCGCACGGCACGTGTTTGTCTAACTTCCTTGCTTTTTATTTTACGCGAACTTTTCACATAAAAATTATGCAGCCGTGTTCTGGGCACATAACCTGTTGTGATTAAAACTGGTTCTTGTAATATTTGCAACCTTTTATTGATAATAATGAACGGATACGACATGAGAAAATTTTTCTACATATGAAGTGAGGTTACATTTTCATAGACTAGGTACGCCAGACCATAGTGTCATCTGTCATTCCAAGAAGGCGGCAATTTCAAATGTATTTCAACACCAACAAAACAGAACTTAACTATTATTGAAGCTATCTCCAATAATGTCGATATCATGGAGATGTATTCACATAACCATTACGTAATTGAATTCCTGACCGAGAAGCAGCATCCCTAATGGTTCATTTCAATTTTAGATGCCAATAACAGTTCTCACGAATGCCTCCCAGCACTACGGGCTACGGCGCTTAACACATCCGAGGAACTAGAGCAGTTATCTTTATAAAAACTGTGGTATGTTGAAGACAAAAATAATGATATTATATTTTTTTGCTTTCCGCATCACATTATCTCTCTTCAGCTCAATACACAATAAAGACTTTTTGTATCTGAGATTTTCAGTATCTGTGTTTATCATTTTTCAGCAGGCTGTAAGAATGTATACTACTTTATAATATCAAAATGTTTTGCTTAACAGAAAACTCAAGAACATTTAACTCTAATTGCCTTTGTAATTGTCATGAAAAGGTATATCCGAATGATATTTACATATGTTTTTCACTTCTCAACCCCTTTGAAGCCGGGGCACGTCGCTAGTACCTAACAATTAACTATGTAAAGTAAGTAGACCCAATGAAATTAATATTTACGCTAAAACAGCTTAGACATAGAAATGCGCCCCAAAACAGAGAAGCCGGAAAGCAACCAATTCCTGCCGGAAGGATAACTCAGGCACCACAATGTGTAGGTCCATAAATAAACTATCCGTGAGCCGGGTTCAACCTAGATTAAGTATTGTATAGGGCCACTAATCTTACCCACCATGAGGTAAAAATAAAAGCAAGCTGGGAACAAAGGGAGGCGCATTGCGCGATCGTAACTTTGGCCACGGAGACAATGCAGACCACAGTGCAGTGTTCCTGTATACGAGTTAGCACGTTATTAGATATGCTCCACTGAGATAATCTCGGGAAATTAACTATATGTGCTGCTCTCCACACATTCGCATACAATATCAAATTAATTTAAAGCCAAGTGCATGCAATTATAACTTTAGCGGGATGTAACTCGCCTGCATAAGTAGTTACACATGATACAAAAGTTTTTAAAAGTGTTTGCAGAAAATGTCCCCGGCGAGTTTGGAAACTATCTTAAAAACGGAACCTCGGCTAGTTTTATTATAAACTTATCTTGGCGGATAAATACGAGTATATTATACATACGTCGTCGATACGCTGAAAATAGTCGTGTATCTCTAGTTTTCTACGCATTTGTAACTATCGTGTTCAATACATCTGAAACCCCACGTATTAACTTTATGTAATGTGCCATAGACGTTAGTAGCCTATTGTTAACGTAGTTTATAAGTCTATTTCACCCCGACAAAAAGCTTCCCACAAGGGGTATTAACTTTTATGTGACGGCTCATTGATATCCCTTTTAAAATAGACATCCTCACTGGCTTCCTTATCAAAAGATAAATTGACATGTGTATAACAATTGAGAAAAGGATATCATAAAAGAAACTTCAAGATCGTTCCAGATTACAAAGTAAATATATCAATAGGCCCTTATACGAGTCTATGGCAGTAACATCGAATAATGCTAAGAAACTAGCTATTTTCTGAATGGTAACATAAAAGCAGAAAACGCAACATTCACGTATCTTTCACGACCGCTCCCTTTGAAATACAGGCCCTGCTTGTTAGTGTTCCTCTCGAAATATAACTTCTACACTTTCGTGCTCCCTTTGTACTGTTTAAAGGCTCAAAACTTTTGCTACCTATTCAAACTTCAGTTATATGAAAGAAAAATAAACAAATCTGGAACTTCAGCGCAGGACAAAGTTGCAGAACGATTTGAATTGTTATTTATGAACTAAATCTACCTTCGGGAACGGGATCGTGCCAACTCGAAGCAAATAATATTTGATTTGCTTTTTTTATGTAAACTTAGCCTTAGGATCATTCAGTTCAAAAGCTACACAGTAATCCGTATACATTCCGGAAAAACTCAGCATAATAATGTAGGAAAAAAAATTAAAAAATTGGAACAGAAGTAATTCTGTCCAGGCACAGAGTAGGCAATCTCGCACGGATGATTAATATCAAACGTGGGTAGAAAATTGATAAAATGCTATGCTATGTACGTTTGCCGCGGTTGACTTGACTTTTATCTCTTGGACAAGAGCCAGAGTCGGATTGGTACTCAAGTTGTCGGGCAGACCTACCCCCGCGGTGCTATTGAAAAGTCCCACTAAAAGCATACTTTTACGGCTCCTTACCAAATAGATGTTCATATATTAGACCAAGTCAATATGAGTAGGTGTGCAAAATATTTGAAACATTGATGCGATACTTAAAAATTCCAAAGCTCTCTAGGGGGATTTCCTTGTGAGTGGGTGCTGTATTATGTTGTAGATTAATCTTGAGTAAATATCTGCTGTTAACATTTTGATCTCGGAAAATAAAAATTAAGAAAAGCGATTATTATCATAACCGTTAAGAGCAACGCTCTTAGTCGATTATTTTCTGCCCTCGCAAGTTATCGCCCTTTTCTTAAAAAATCCAACGCGAGAGCACCGTCAAGTTTTTGGGTTTATCAGGAAATCTAATAATAAAACCTTTATAAATTCGTCACGTCGTGCCGGTGTAATCTAATTTTGACTCCTAATAATATCTGAACTTTGGAAGCATCGTCCACTTTTGTTTTTTTTTTTTTATAAAATGTTTTTAGTGCAAACTGTCGGTAGAAAATGGTATCGACATTGGCGGGACTCCAACATGGAAATGACAGGGAGGCGACCTGTGTCCGTCGCATTTTATAAAACCTAGAGTATTTGCCTTCGACATAAATCTATCCTAAAAGTCCAATGATTGAGAGGAAAAACCCGATTAATTTTCTCGCTGACGTTGAGAGCTAGATTGACTCCTAACAAACAACTAGTTCAATCTCAGCACTTTATCAAAGTTTGTTCTAGGAAATTGGTCGTAAGTAAGATCTCAACAAGCGGAGCTCGAGTAGCTGATACATCAACTGTTAACAACACTTACAATCTCCCCGAGTTCAGTATTATTTATTGACAGGGGCAAGGGGGCAGAGGCTTATTGAAATGAAAAATATTATCGAGAAAATCCAATTAGATTGGATTTTATCACTGAAATTAACTTGAAGAAAATTCAGAACACATAACGACGTTCAGATCACTTTAATCTCTTTTCTTCATGTGACACGTACCTATAACATCAGTTTATTAATTTTGAGTAAGAGCTAAAGATTTTATTCTTCAGTAGCTAATACAATTATATTTTCATAAAAGGCTTCGGCAGGAAAGTACTTAAGTAAAGAGTTAACAGTTAATTTATTAATCATAAAAACTTCTCAGAATTTATATTTGGTTTTATTGATTAGTAAATATAGGTTTAAAAGAGCTCTTCATTTCCTTCGTATTCATTAAATATGAAACGGCAAATGAAATGAAACGAACAAATCTTAATTTTCTATCTCACTCGGCTCTATGCAGAGGGATTTTTGAGGTCTCCACGATAGAACCGCTTTTATTCTTGTGCACAAACTTTTATTGTCTACTGTCAAAGGGAGAAATAATCGCGGTGTGAATAATGAAAAGACAATTTGCGTTGACGATGCGAATCCTCCACGCAAGTTCAACGGACGGTGGCGGAATGCGTGCTAGGCAGATGGACTGGGCCGCCTAGAACTTCCATCTAGCTAGTGTTTGTTTTATTTAATTCTTGATTCTTTAGAACATGAATTAGGAAACCGCTTATTGTTTTTCTTTGTTTCTCTATTATTTTGTAAACTTGTAAATACACCTAAAACTTTAATTAAAAGTATTAATTTCCATTTTTTCCACGTGCATTGACGCAAATTCTTGTCTACCTTCTTACTCAAAATTATTACGACACATCCTCACTAACATCATTGACCATTCACAAGTCATACATATAAAATGATTTGGATTTAGTATACAATCTGAGTGGATGGGCGACCGTCAGCAGGGTGTCGGCACGCAGGCGCGCTGAGGCCTGCGCCCCGCGGACGGCAGCTCCACGACGCCACGGGCGCGGGCGGACGCCGCACGCTCACCGGCCTCACACACATGACTCGATTCTCTCTCGAATACAAATCGATACGTTTCCGATTAATCAAAACTCTAACGTGCCAAACGAAGCCTATGCTCAAAACGCAACAATTGACAGTTTTCGACCACATAATACTTACTACAGCGCTAATTACAATGTAGAAATGTTATCTGTGATTGGTGTTAGTGAATGGTGGCGTGTATTAGTGTTGTAGTAAATTAATTGGTGACGATGTGTACATAACACAGGTGTTTCGTGTGAAGTGACACTAAGTAGTTTCACAGGTATGTACTATAGTATTATTGTTAATAACATAAACAAAATAAAAAATGAAAAACAATGGATCTGAATTGCTAATAGGAAACGTCATTTTCCAAAGTGTTTCATTGAGCAATGTTACTAAGTTGGCTCTGAAGAAATCTAATTATTTCTGAGGTTATACAATATACAGTAAACTAGAACCTTTTTACTCGATGGACAACAACAGAAAGTCTAAAAATAGAAGCGATTGTCCTTTATTTATAGCGAACCCGGGAAATTCAGATTCCTTTCTTTTACATTTTTACTTAATGTGGAATCATCTCGTTCGGAACTGACACATGTACATTATCATGATGTTAGATACATTACACAAATAATATTTAATGTACCCAAAGTAGGGTGAAACCCGATAAAGCCTGTTTTCGTGTTAAGATGTCACATGTCTGACGTTGAGCATAAGCAAATCATACCGTAAGAAGAAATTGAACACACAATATACAGACGTTCCTTTGTTTCTGAATTTTATTTATGTAATACATTGTCTCATAAAACCTTTTCATTCATAAGACTTTCGTGGAACATAGATGCTATCTTCATTTACATGTTTTATTAGATTCTAATTTTACACTGTTATTATTTCACCCCAGCTCGTTTCATAAAGATTTTTCCTTGTGGTGTAATTGGAAATTAAATATTACCGCTTCCCCTGCAGGATAATTTCATTATGAGGTCAGTTTAATGTTGTGTAAGAGGATAGATTAGTAACAGGAAGGTGATTTTTGTCATGATTTTTTTATTCAGCCAAAATTTAAGGAATTACGGAAGGAAGAAAAGCCTTCGTATACTTCTAGGAGTTCGTCAATTACTACGATTTATACCACCTTTCATCCGTCGGTAGGATGCTGATGCTCTTGTTGCAACATTATTTCAGTCAAAGGTGGTGATAATGGCGGCTCTCCACTTTGATGAAGCCATTTATTCTTTCAACCTGTAGGCATCATTAAAGGGGTACCGGATGGGATAATATCGCCAGGAATACAAACTTAGTGATTAAGGAAGGATTCCACCAATATTTACAGCTATGGCTACAGGACGTATTGCGTCTTACAGATCTAATTTCTACTAATAAGAATTAAAGTTACCATTAACAAACCAACTCTGAAGCACGACCCCGGCAGGCTTTGGCCTCTTTTGGTGCCGCATGCCGTAAATAATGGTCGAATTATCACCACTTTTGGCTTAAGATAGGATGAGGTTTTATAACACTGAAACGAAGTCCTTTCAAAATGAGCTTCTCCTAAATGATCACAAGGTAGGTAATAGCGAAATCCCCTCTGATAATCATAATGTTTTGAAAAGCAAACCACCCAAGCTTGGTGATTACAGCAATATGATACTCCTAAACCCTGCGCTCATTACTGAACATTGCAGAATTTAAAACAAAAGCAAGGTACAGGCTGATGGCATAAAATGATTAAATAGTTGGTTCACGAGTCTTTTAGACAGCTAAGAGCTCTTAGTCAAGTGTTAATTCACGTAACAAAAAGGATAATTCCTCCGTTGTTATAATATCGCGTCTCGTGTTGGCGTCTAACATATCTCGTATAATAAGCTCTGAAGGGTGAATATTATGAACACTAAGGGTAAAGGGCTAGGGTGAGGCTTTTACGTTAATTTGGTTGCTCTTTATAAACACAGTAAAATTAGGGACTCGTAAGTCTTGACAACAGGCGACACTATCCAACATATCATAGCGTTCTAGGACAAGATATCACCGCACTGACAGAGCATCTTACAGTAGTTCCACAGTCCACACTAACGGGAATTGCCGTTAAAGACTATTGTATTGTCGAGAAATGCCGTAAGTGTGGCCCAGCCATGCCAGATTCATGTGTCCAAAATTTCTTCTGTCTGAAACCGCCTTCAAAGCCATCACTTTGAATAAGTGAATACTTTGTATACTTGCAGGGTAAATAAACAGTTACACGTTTGATTTGTTTGTAAAAAAATCACAACACCGCCTCTAGCAGTTGTCGAGGATAGCAAGAACAATAATGCAGACAATAACAATAACACATTTAAACATATTAGAACTGACCTGGAATTCGGAGCCAAATAAGAAAAAGTATGTTTATCCACCACGCAAACTTTACTTAGGCTAGAAGATATTACTTCCAAATTGGCAGGGCAAAAAAAAAGTTCATTCACACAAGGGATCAATCATGTGTGGTGTTTTCCATTCATTGATACTTGCTAAAAATATTAACAGTATATTACCTATATTATAATGTGAACAGTTTTGCCACGTTGTACCCATTCCTTTTGCTAATAACGTTTTCTGGCAATGAAAGATCCCACCTTAATTTTAATACAAAGCAAAGCTATACACGTGCATTCCATATTATATAGCTATATTAGCTTTTACGGAGCGGCGCCTTAACAAGGAAATTAACCATCAGAAACACGACAACTAAGATTGATTATAATTATAGCAATTTTCTCGTTAAACGCTCATTGTGTCTGATTTTGGGGAAGCCCAATTTTCACCACATTTCCGTAAGGAAATATCTCGTGAAAGTGACCCTAGATATTGTTTGAGAGCATGGCTACTATTTTTAAAATAAATAGAAGTGCTAAACCAGTGTAAAGCTAAATCGAAACCGAGAGAGATGTAGCAAATAGGAAACTACACAAAATGGTCCCAGCTGTATTGCGAATATCTGTGGCAGCCGGCAAGCGAGACGCCCCAAATCTGACAACTGTCTTACAGTATCAGTAGTTGGTAGAGCTCCTTCACTGGGCGAAATGCGACATGCAAATAGCTTGGCTACATTTCTATGAGATATATTAGATTGACCATGGTTTCGTCTGCGTAAATGCAGTATTTGTGATAAAAAAAAACATCCTTTGTCTCCATTGACGTCATGGAAGCCATCCAATGACACACTATTTTTTCCAATTAAAAGCTTTACACTTGATAAACAAGCAACTATCACAAAACGGTTTGATATGTCAAATTCATTTAAAATTTTCGATCCTTTAAGAATACTGAGTCCGGTTATAATTCAGCCTAAACTCATGCTACAGAAGATATGGCAGTAAAAATAGATTGGGACGAACCGGTTACAAAAGACTTGAAGGACGATTGGCTAAAATTCAAAATCTCAAAAAATCTAGCATACTTGCCTAAATTTCATATTCCTAGATGACCTATTCTATCTCTATTCTACCAAGAGAAGATAAAGTTATTTCATCGTTATTTCTATGCAATAAGACTGTTTTTTTTTTTGCACTAGTATGTTATGGTTTTAAAAATCACCATGCTTAAAACGGTCAAAAATCTTTCTACGTACTGTCATTTCGTCTTTTCTCCAACGATAAAACCCGTTTCTACTGTGCCACGTAACGCGTGCTGAGCAGCATGGTTAAGTTGTGAAACTGTAACAAAGAAACTTTGACATTTATTAGTATCGATTCAACTAAAAACTAGTTCCCGATATTAGGGGCCTACTTGAGAAGATCTTTGGGCGATGATAGCGGATTATTAAACATTGAGTTGATCAACGTTGTCGGAGTTCCTCGGTCCGTTTGATGTCAATGTAACTTTTGTCTCTCGGATTACAAACAGAAGTTTGTAAGGTGTCACTCGAGGCTGGAACGAAACTAGAAACAATTGCCACTGTCTTTCAGACTGGCCATTGGTTTTAATTACTGTAGTTGGCGTTGCCTGTAGCCATGTAAAAACAATCGGTAGGGTTGATCAAAGGTTAAGCCACAATAATTTGTAGAAGTTTGACTATCGTTACGGGATATGTCATGGTGAGCCGACCCTAAATAAAGGCAGGATAATTTTGATGACAGTCGTTACAGTTAGACAGAAGCTCAAAAAGTCTGATCGTAATACTGAATCATAGGATGGCATGATACCTACTTTGTAGTCATTAGGTAACAAAGCAAGACATACAAGCCGTGTTGGTTCGAATTTTCACCAAATCTCGAGTTTAATTTCTTGAGTTCATTTATATATTTAGTTTTTAACTCTTTTTACTTTAACATTGACCTACAACTTGACCACATTTTAAGGGTCAGTAATAAGGTAAAATTTCAATAAACAGTCGCTCAATTTCAAGACATGTACCAAATGCTCGAGCTGTTGAAACATGAAATGGACTAACTGGATCAGTCTGTGTCATTGTTTGAAGGGATACATAATATCAAGGTGTGAGTGACTAAGATATCAATTGGAAAAGAGAATCGTCTCCATTCCTTTCCTTCTAGAATTTAGGGTTATTGATAAACGTCGATATTATTCTTGAGTGAACGTTCTAATCAACTGCTGATTTTGCCTTTGTTAAAACAGTACATGCAAATATTTAATGTATTTATACAAGATTTAAACTCTTCAAATCTGTATTTAGTTAAAATCATAAACACAAAGCAATAACACACCGCTAGAACACACCTATCTATATTCTATTCAGCAAGAATAATTAAAATAACGCTGAGCTAAAATACCTGTAATGTAGTTAACAGTTTGTTCAGCTGCAGCGTGTATGAAGTTAGCTACAACAACAATTTCGCTACAGTCCATTAAGACGTGACTCCACTTACTTCTATTACTAACTTTGCAAACTGCCAATACTGCCATGACCTTTGTACGGTTACGTTGTACCAACGTATTAAGGTTGATAGACGTAATGGTACGATTCCACCAAAATCGTGTGTTTATTTGTTTGCGCACTTCTGTAGTACGCGAACCAAACTAGTTTCCCGTTTAGCCTCTATGTCCACCGGCAAGACTGTGCGTAACTTTTGTTCGCGCACAGTGGAGGACATTTGTGAGGGAACATTTGGACTGAACTAAGTCTAGCAATGTGTGCGCACAAATAACAAGTCGACTGCTCACGTATGCGCGCACAAGGGTATCCAGGTGTGCACGAACACTTTTAGAATATTCGCGATCAATTTGTTAATGATTGCATGAATGAGTCCACCAGAGCGAACATTTGTACCGCACGCTGTGCCGCACATCTCGGTGGAATCGCATCTTAAGAACAGATAGGCATACCCTCTTCTTAATAGCTTTATTTTCGCTCTCTGTATGTGTCATGTCTATTGTATATTTTACGTCTTTTCTTGAACACTCGTGGGCGTTGAATATGGATGGAGCAATAATTTGGGTACATTATAAAGGTTATCTTTGGTAGGTACCTTTTTTTGCTTACTTTATGTGACAACGTCGACCTTTGCGACAGTTTATTTGTTTAGGGACGTAACGAAATGTAAATTAACTATAAATATGGCCTTTGTTTAGAGCTGATAGTGATCAAAATAATTGCTAATTGAAAAGTGAACAGCACTTTGTTGATGAACCATGTAACAAAAGACAATAATTACAAGTTTTACTACATTCCCTTTTTTTTTTTTTTTTTTTTTTTTTTAGGGTGGCAAAATCATCAAATGAGTCCTCCCGCCCTGGGTGGGGCGGGAGGGACTGTCAGACTCTTACTGACTAAAATCCACCCGTGTTCCGTCGGATGCCCTTTACGTTCCGGGGCCACGGTATCCTGGATTAAGAAAAATCCGCGACCCCGGCAGGCATTTGGCCCCATAAGGGGCCCCGTCGGTGACGCGTGAAACACGACGCGCCACCGACCCGGGCTTGGTCCTTGGTCGGACGGCGAGCATACCCATTACTCACCGTCCGCAAGCCCGCTCCGCCGCTGTGCCCTCTGCTGTTCAGAGGGACACGCGTTGGAGCGTCCACCCGACAGGCTATTTGCATACGGGCAAAGAAACCCCTTAGGCACACAGTGCCTAAGGAGAGTTTTTGCCCGCATCCCAGGGCGCACCGGCCCGAAAAACTGGTCTTCCCCCCGGACGTATCCGAGAGGGAACTCCAGTCCACGGGCGCACGTGGAGGTTTCCTGTCTTAGCACCCCTACTACATTCCCTTAAAGAAAATGTGATAGTATCTAGAAGGCTGTGGTTTACCTTATTTTATTTGAGTTATTATCTTAAACCATCGTCGACACAGTATAATTGCTCTTATTCTCTTCTTTACTCAATATAATTTCACATTTATTACATGTGATGACACCCGTGTGACTAAGAAAGTGATGAGTATGAATGTTGATGGATGGAGAGGACAAGGAAGGCCAAAGAAAAGATGGATGGATTGTCTAAGGAATGATATGAAAGAAAAAGGAGTAAATGATACTGTGACGTCTGATAGGGGAGAATGAAAGAAAAAAACGTGTTGCGCCGACCCCAAATAGAATGGGATAAGGGCAGGAAGAAGAAGAAGAAGAAGATTTATAACAGTTAAAAATAAAAATAATAATCATCACCTACTCGTAACCTATCGTTTTTACAAAATATTTTTGGGTCGACTTTCACGTCGAGCGAAAACCTATTTAAATGTTTCTTACAAATAAATCTAATTTAAAAAAAAAACATGTAAAAAATTGGTCCACAGGTATCAGGTACTCGATTGCCAGTAACTTGGACCCTGTTGGTCTAAGCCTAGAAGCAGGTCACGTACAAAAAAACTTGCATGAGAAAAACAGCAAATCTACCAAATTAATCTGTGCCATACAAAGGTATTATGTACGACTGGATATGATAAAATGAGTCTATTTTACCTGCACCAACCAGTACCGACTCGTACCGATCCGTCTCCACCTTACCTCCACATAGCCTTCTTCTTTATAAAAGCACCCTAAAGCTTTTTTATGGAAGTATTCATTCTTCTTACGTTTTCATCCTCTTTTATGGTCGTATCTTAACTTGTACACAACATTGCTCTGTTCTTTACTTACTTTTTTAACCCTTAGAGCCATCCAACAATCAAACCCTTCCCCTCAACATTCCCATTTCCCCCATGTTATTATTTAACAGAATAAAAAAGATTTGGAAATAAAAAAAAATAATTTGATTGTGTTTCCTGTACAAATGGCGGGATCAATGGGAGAAAACACAGCAACATTAGGCTGCCATAATGTATTATTTTCATAAAACAAACAATATTTACCGTTATCCACAATTTTATTTTTTAAGTGATGTACCTATTTTATATCCATTAATTTATGATATTGGTCCCTTACTGTATACATACTTACACTGAAATAGTACTTAGGAAAACTGGCCACTCTTTTTCTGCCTATAAAATAAAAAAAGTAAATAATTGTGCTGTTTCGATCAATGTTATATTTAGAAATTTATTAATTTTCACTTGGCGTTTCGCTACTTTTGGTGTAAGTGAAATGTATTGTTCTGAGTTCTGTCGACCTTGTATATTTGTATTCATATAAATATAGAACTTTCGCCATAGAACTGAAAATGGTTGATTTCTGAATTAAAAGGCCAACCCTTAAGTAAGTACCTACTGAGTAGTTAAGAAGCTTTTTCAATTAAAATTACAAATCACATGTAAAAAACAAAAGACAAAGTTCACATTTTGTCGTGCATCGGCCTGCCAAGCGCTGGTTTGGCGTGATATGTTTTGTGGGCTCAGGCGCAAAATACCAAAACTGTTAAGTTTTTAATAATTATTTTAATTCAAAATTCACTTAAATTAATGTTTTAACTTGAATTAAAGTTTGAAAATAAAAAAAAATGTCTAACTTCCTTCTCCACGGACTTTCATAATCCTCTGTGTGCGTAATTTACCTATCACCTTTATTGAGAAACATGTATGCGGAGGTGGGGTTTCTCATCGAAAAATATAGGAGACGTATTTTCAAACTGCATGTTTGAAAAGTCTTTACTGTTTCTACTTCTTTATAAATACTCGTATTTATGAAACTTTTGTGCAAAAACTTCATGATTCTTACACGATAAATCAACGGATGATGAATGTTTATAAAGAAAAGGCGATACGCCACAAAAGTAAATATTCCGCAAACATTCGGATAAAAAGGAAAACAGCCAATGTTTCAAGATGACAACTTGAATAAAACATGATTGGTCATTCTGCAATCCATCTCTACGTCTTCTAGTTCATAAAATGACGTCATTTCTCTTTGTTTCAGGATGAGAGGGGCGAACGCAATATTCCTTATTTTATTCTTCGGCCATCTCTCCGCCCTGCCTGACACCATCCGAATAGGTAAGGATTACATTACTGACTTAATTATAATAATGAATTAATTACAACGAAATCTCAATTTAACGTTGATTTATGTTGAATCGTGGGTGTTATTTCGAAAATCTATATTAAAGCAATGATCTGAATATAATTGGGTCTTACGAATAGAGCCTTAGAGCGATTTAATTTTCATTTTACGCATAAATTTTTGGTTGGGTGTATTGAAGACGTGCTTAATTTAATGTTTAATTTCAGGCTTAGTCGAATACTAGGTATTAAAGTAAACGATTATTGTTATTGAAATTTTTTTGTTTGTTACTTTTTAAACAACCGTGTGTAAGTTTAGCGTATCAATATTTACGTAACTAAGTAATATAACTATATGCATATTTGTGGGTGTTTGTATCCAAAGTTACAGATAATATTGTATTTGCAAACAAGTGAGTTCAAAGTTAATATTGTTATAGCCTTGGGCATATATGTATAGAAAACGGCTCATCCAACTGTTTAACTTCCCGCCAATATTTTATTTAAGTTAATACAAACGTTAATTCGAAGACGCTTAAAATTCTTATTAAAGGAAAATTCCTAAAGCTTCTATCTGTTTGTTCATAGAAGATACGAAATACCTTTATGTAGAATGGGGGAACTTTCTTGTTAACGGCTTGTAACAGGGTGTAAATAGGCCAACTCTTCTCCGCCTTTGTTTAAATAGATTAGTAAATAGGGAAGGGAACGGCTATCCGTAGAAAACTTTCTGCGTAGTGTGCTGACTGAACGTAGGAAGTTGCTGCTGGCCAATCTTTAATTACTTTTACGTCTACCTCTTAAGAATAAGAATATAAATATTAAAGGTTACGTCATTCTGGTATTTTCGGGACTACATTTACAGAAATATTAAAAATACCTACGTCACAAATACAACTATTTTGTTTTTTTTTTTAATCTAGTGATTGAACGTCAAAGTTCTAAATTTGAAAAAAGTTAAAAATAAAACAAATTTTATACAACATTATTTTAAATACAAGGAGGTATTTAAAATAATGTTGTAACCATAACCATGAATCTAACAGCTCAATGCTGTGAGTGTATTCAGCCCTAATACCATATAACGTGATGTAAACCACCAACACCAGAAATAAAAATATATTTTGCGCAGTGTTATTACAGTCTCATGTAACACTGTGTGGGATTGTTATACACATAAATGTTCCATAGTTTTACTATTTAGTTCATTGGTAATCAATTTCTTTGAATAACATTTAATTCTTGGCATTAGGCTTGAATTCCTGGTAAGCTGACATCGGTGGCGTATTTGTTTTTAGTAGTAGTTGTTTTTTGTTTGTAGTAGAAAACGTGATAGCCTAACAGGAATTCAAGCATAAAGATTCCTTTTCTGAGACGCACATTAAAGGTTTTTTTCGATATTCTAACATCACATCCCCCCACAGGTGGACTGTTCCACCCAGAGGATGACAAGCAAGAGGTAGCATTTCGCTACGCAGTGGAGCGAGTGAACGCTGACAGGGCAGTGCTGCCAAGAGCCAAGTTACTGGCGCAAGTGGAGACTATATCGCCGCAAGACAGCTTCCATGCGTCTAAACGAGGTTTGTATACCTAATGCGATTTTTTTTTTGATCATCCGATGAGTCCCCCCCATCCAGTGTAGAGTGGAAGGGACTGTCAAACTCGTACTTAGTAAAATCCACGGTAATCCTTCTATAGCCCTTTACACTCCAGGGTCATGGTAACTTTAAGAGCAGAGAAGATTGGTTTCACTCAAGGAAGGACACTGTAGGCCGCGCCTTTGGAATTCCCTTCCTCACACCATACGCGATAGTCCGTTGTTAGTTTTCGGGAGAAAAATTACGAAATATTTCATATCAACATGACCTGCCTAATATGCATATACGACTATGTACTTTATGTATAATTAACCAATACAATCCTTGATTAACGAACTAAAATTAAAAATTTACAAACATTGCAAATCAAATATTTACAATAAAGACAAAATTAAATAGGTACTTAATCATATAAGAACAAAAACCTTTTTTTCACTGTGTTTTACTGTTGAAAGTCTACACAAAAATCAAAATGCTGTTGTAAGTGATTGCCATTTTTCTAGACTATATTTTCCTAAAAATTCTGCTTCGGTAACTTAAAACAAAAGAAGATAGGGTAAAGAGGATTTCGCCCAGCACAATATAGAAACAATAATAAAAAAAGGCTGGAAGCCAGGCCTGGCGGCGAAATAGCCACGAAAAGGGTAATGGTGTAAATAAAAGCACAAAAAACTAAAGCCTCTTATTGACTTGGGCGAAAAATGTACAGCCGACACCTGTGACACGTTCGGGACTATTTTCGTCCACAGACATATCGACACAGAGGTATACTAAAGGTTTTGTTTGCCTAGAAAAAGGAGACTTAATAACAAGGTAACTTAACAATAAATTCATCCGTAATACGTAACATAACGTAAAAAGGTTTCGAGACTGTAATACAATTAATTTATTTGATCCCATTTCGCTAAAATTGGCACAATAACTTCTAAGCGACATAGTTCAAACTTATACCTATAAGTTTCCCTGCCAATCTTGGTACGCAGTTGTTACGAGGAGGAAAGGCAAATTTCAAAGTAGGGTACCGCTAACGCGAGGACGTTATCGCCCCGTCACCGTCTCGGCGTCACTTCAAAGCCATAATCTTTCTGCCATAATATATCACCCGACGTTTCTTTATGTCCCTTTCACCCTTTATTTAATGAAGATAGATGGATGTTCGTCTATATAGCACTTGACTGACGAGGGAACACTGACCACACACTGCTGTGACTAGTGCTAATGGCTTGACGTATGTTTGATTGTTGTTCTCTGGTTTCTAGAAGGGCTCTGAAGAAATAAGACATTTCTGTTTTCTTTGCAAGGTTGACGAAGATAGGCTAAGTGTCCGGTCTTACGAAGAAAATAAGAACAATTAAAGGCGAGACTTTGGGAAAAGCTTATTGAAGGTTTTTTTCAGGAGTTACCATTAATGTAATATGTATAGTAACAAAAAAAACACAGTGAAAATTCTAACAACTAAATAGCAATAAAAAACTATCCATCAAAAAACAAAGACTTCGTAAAGATAAAAGTGTTCAATTGTGTTGACAGACTTTTTGGTACCACAAAGGAACAAATCTAAAAAATACGAATTTCATTTTGATCGAATGAGAACAATAGGTACAAAATAAGTTGTCTATTCGCTGATTCTGTTAAACATTCACCTTCACGAGAAAAAAGGTTGAGGCTGTCAAGTAAACCAATCACAATCAATCTTTGAAAAAATCACAAAAATATACCTTTTATTCGGTACAAAGCTGTGTGTGAACTAATGTCCTCGTTTATAATAAGGTCCGTAGTTGTCCCGGTTTTATGTAACCGGGTCCGGGGTCCAGTTGTCCGGTCCCGTGCGGATACAATCGGTTGGGAGCGGGATGTGTGACGTAATAGTTTTCCCCTGCGATCACGTACGACTCAGTACCTACTGTGACAACGTGACCGGCACGCTCGTGAAGCTTTCCTTTCTTTTACTCGTGTATTTTTTTAAGATGTTGTTATATTGTTAATTCGTGGTTCGTGGTTCAAGCCAAGACCTTTGTTTAGATTTTAATGAGATTTTTATTTATTCAGTCGCTAATATTTTTCAGTTTGTTACTTGCGTACTGTTTGTCTTGTGACTTTAAAAAGATACCTACAAAATGATTATAATTAAGGTGTATTTTTCATAAAATATCACCTTCCAAAGTTCCTAAAGGTGCGCCCACACCTGCTCTCGTGTGGTGCATACGCGAAACATGCACGCTACGCGACTCGTATGGCTTTTAACTATGAATGCGTAACATTCTACCTGCGCGGCACGCGTACCTCTCGAACATTTTCAAAGGCACTGTTCGTGTTCGCGAGAGGTCATGATCATACATAAAACCGCTCCCGGACAAATCCAAAGTGTCCATACCATGTCTCAAAGAGTTGTTGTAAGTTTGCAACAAAATTAATTGCCCACGAATAAAAGTATGTAAAAAAGAGCCAAAGGCTTTTGTTTTTTTTTTTAATTTTGATTATCGTACATTCGACCCATTTTCTTCCGCACGGGGATAGCAGAACAATTAAATTATAAAATCCAGCACAAAACTACCGAAAACGAAGACACAATGTGGAATCTGAACAGAAAGTACCAAGAGAACAGGATCAATACTTTTTTTCGTGGGGAATCAATTTTGTGGCGAATTTACAACAACCTATCTCAAACCGTACTGTTCCTGCACGTGCTTAGTTGAGAACACAACTTTATGTTCCAGAGTTCCCGCTTTCTTTTGTTTTTAGTTTTACTTTATTTTTCTCCGCGCAGTATGTCACCTCCTTCGAAGCGGTGTGGCAGCCATCTTCGGTCCCCAATCCGCCCCAGCTGCCGCCCATGTCCAGTCAATATGTGACACGATGGAACTGCCACATTTAGAGACCAGGTGGGACTACCGGACGAGAAGAGAATCCTGCCTTGTCAACCTTTATCCGCACCCCGCCGCGTTGAGCCGGGTAAGTGCCCCATTTTATTATTGACAAATTGTTTTTAATTACTGTTCGAAAAGGGATTTTAGCTATCGGTCGGTAAGCTTTATTAAGCCCGGCTGGCATGTTAATCAAAACAATATTATTTTTTGTTGAAAAATTGCTGCTGGAAATGTTTCAAATTATTTTTGAGTGTTCTAATAAAAACCGTAGTAATTACTTTAATTAAGGTTTCGTAAAGCAATGTAATCCATAGAAAACTAGCCTGTTTATCTTTACATGAGTGAACATCCCATGTTCTTATATAACTCCTCGCCGTTATCGTTTCGATAACCTGACACCTTGTCAAAGGGGCGATAGGCACTTACGCAATATATGAGGAAGTCTCTCAAGGGGATATAATGAACCGAGGCATTAAAGTGCTCTCTTGTCTTGTCTCTGTACCTAAAATATGTACGAGTAAAGTAATTGATATCAATTTGCGATTCTTCCAATTGACTGATACTCAAAGACATTAATCTCTTGTCTTTCTGAATTTTGTTTCATATATTCACACATTTCAGTGAGAAATTTGTGGCTAACTAATTAGCTTTGGCCGTTCTTCCAAGTAAAGCCGCGCGAGCCAAGGTTGATCTGTGGATGTGTGACCATCTATCATAGCAAGTTTCCTCCGTGACTCGGAAAACACTAAAGCCGTTGGTCCCGGCTATCATTTGTAGATATTTGATAGTCGTCAGAAGCTCGAAAGTCTGATAATATAACCAGTCTTACGAAGGGGGATCGTATTACCTAATTACTGGTTTGTAGAGGTCAGATAGGTAGTCGATCCATGTAAAATATTGATAAACAGCTGCATCCAGTTCGACAGGAAGCCGACGTCTACTTTTTTTTTTGCGTGGTAAACTCATCAAATGAGTCCTCCCACCCAGGGCAGAGGGAATTGTCAGACTTGTACGGACTAAAATCCACGGTGTCCTTCATTAGCCCTTTACGTTTTTGGGCTTTGGCCCTCTAGAGGGGGGCCCCGTCATTTTGCTGACGCTCTTTGACGTCTACATAGTTGGGAAAAAAGTTAAAAAAAAAATTACACTTTTCATCTTTAACTAAAAGACCTTTAGACGTGTGATTTTTTTTTATGAAAGCAAAGGGATCTGGCCATACAGCCGGTTCTTATGACACTAAAGTTTCTTTTTTTTAATTTCGAAAGCGAATCGGCATGTCGGTTTTTAAAGCCTACTAGTGAAAGTCAAAAATGAAGTAGGTAATCTTCATTAGATTTTTAACTATAGGAGTTTGGATATTAAGTTAAAATCAATCTATTAATTATAAAAAAACCCTATATTATGTACACACTACCTTTAAAAACTAAAAATAAAACTAAAATATTTACAAAAATAACCATTGTATTTGCGCTGTTTGAGGTTTTCGGCACTTGAGGCAGCCGCACCAGCACAGCATGTAGTACCAGGAAGATGGGATGGCGCAAGGGTGTCGACACATGTTGCATCCCACACCAAAGGTCTACCCAACTTCCAAAGTATTATAGTCATCCCATCTGGTCTCTTCCCATCGTCGCGTGCCAAGCCACTGGGTTCTAAAACGGCTGGCACCCCGGCGGTGACAAGAGCACGACGGATAATGTCATTTATACTAGCGTGCCGTGCTAGCCGACCTGCACTCTTGCTGCAGGAAAGGCCATGGTGTCCGAGGCAGTCGACGCCTACGCCACACTGACAACAATGTGGAGCCCCGCAAGGAGCGCCCAGACGCAGGCATGTAGCGATCCGGAAGGTTTCGACACCCAGCATGGTACCTATGTTGGGTGACGGTAGTGCCTGAAGCCATAGACCCGACTCCCACTCGCCCACAGCCAGCAGGCGGGCACGCTCTACAGAATTGGTTGACGTATTTATAAGATTATACCGTACCAACCTGCAGAGCGGCTCATCCCACTGACTCTGGAAAGATGGGTTCACGGGTCGATCTGAATCCGGGCAAGTCATTTTCCAGGCGTTCTCCGCATCTGTCAAGCACGCCACTTCGGAGTCAACCAGGGAGAGACTTAAAATCTTCCTGGTTAAGGTTTCAGTGCTGTGGACAGAGGACAGGAACGCCGGTAAACTCACACTAGAAATTTTGCGGATTTTTTTTTATTGAATTGAACATTATTTTATTAGCTTTTCATATTGTAAAATTATTTTGTTATCAGATTCATTTATTATTTTTAATTTTTTTACCGACTTCAAAAACAAAGTAGGTTCTCAGTTCGACCTGTATGTATGTATGTTTGTCCGCGATTGTCTCGCGTTTGGCTGAACGGATTTTGGTGCTGTTTTCAGGAAAGTGTTCATTACATTCTGGAGAAGGTTTTAGGACATAGCACTAATAGATATCCCGTGACGTTGCCCGCGTGGATCCGTTTATGCTTATTTGGATTGTAAATTTTCAGAGACGCCGAAAATATGAAGATTTTTGTTGAATATCTAAACAACAGCGTTCAGAAAAACAAGGGAACGAGAAATTCAGCTTCAAGAGTAGTGGTTGTGATGGCCTAATTGGTTAAGGCGTCTGGAGTACCAATCCAGAAGACGCAGGTTCTAACCCTGCTCGGAGCTGAATTTTTCGTTCCTTAAAATTATCTTAGTTGGGAAAAGGCTAGGCTGATAATGATATTGAGATATTTCAGTTCACGACTGTACTTATGTACCTAGGTATATAACTGGTCCGTTACCACAATACTAAATACTAATTAATAATACACGTAGAACTAATATGCAGAAACGGGTTTAATTCGGATGTTCACTATGTAGGTAATTATCGGATTGTTTACCCGAATGTTACCTAGATTCCAATCGTGTGTTGCGAGCTAATTAGGCATCGCTGGAACTATTCATTGAATGTACATAATTATGTTTTATATGTATAGTATCTATGTGGACTCTTGCCTGGCCTATACTTCCTGTGTTGTGTATTGCCTGCAGAATTGAATTAAATTCATGACTAAAATAGGAGATTTTTTTTTCGTACCTCTCAAAGGATTCATTGAACTCATCATGTTATGGGACCAATCCTTAAACAGAAAGACATTAAAATATATTTACCTTAAACTACAAAAAGACAGCTGTTTACTACATTTTCACGATTTACAGGAACAACCCTCTGATTTATTTCTGAGATTTTTCTGTCGGTCTTATAGTAAAAGTTAGAAAAAGTTTTTGGTAAACAAAACTAAGTTTGTATTATAGTTTGCCATAAAACCCTGTTTAGGTATTACAATAAGATCGAAATCGTTTCTGGGATATAAAACAATAAAAAACAACTTTAATGATTAGTATTATTTCCTTTTGCTCGGAAAAGTTGATTAATCTCACAAATTAACTACTGCCATGGGCAACTTCAAATCTAATTTAAGATCTAGAAGAGGCTCTCGGAAAACATCAGGAATGTAATCGAATAGAATTCAGAAGCACTATAAAACAGTTCTGCGGTAAACACTGACCATCAGCCGCCCAGTAATGAAAGCCTACATTGCAGGCCTCAGAAACTGTCACAGAAAACTTTGTTAATGAATTATCTTAATTGCGGGAAGTGGCGTCGGTATGCGGGACTTAGTCGACCCTATCGCGGGAATGGCGTATACATTGAAAATGTTTCCTTGTGGAGACGACAATACATCCCGGAGGGATGGCCCCGTTCGTGTTTGTGGCGATACCGAGAAACAGGACACTATGAACACACTCGTTGCTAAGCCACTTTTGAACGCTACTGTACATAAGTATCGAAAATCTTATAATCCTGCTGTACTATACTCAGATCTGCATACTACTTACTTATTATGTACTTAGAGACATCACAAGTCCATCTAAAGTTGAATTCAATACATTGATTTTAATAAGAAAGCCCATTGTAACACACTATGTGCAACTCATAGAAGTCTTTCTAATTCTAGATATCACGAAGATTTAAAAACAAAATGTCTCCCTTACTTGTGAACCTTTATTAATAAATTGCTAAGAACTGTTAAACTTAGATTTTCCACTTTCAGTTTTAAACACTTCACAACTTCTCACTTCAAAACTCTTCAAATGAAGATTAAAAATTAATTAAATCCGAGCACTTAAGATCTTAAAGGCTAGAACAAACTCATTGTTTTACAAAACATTGTCCATAATTAAAGTTAACTCTTTCTTATAAATTAATTGTTACGCATTCCAATGTTTTTAATTAATTCTGCGTTTTGTTGGGACGATTGAAATAAACAAAAGGTGACCACGGACTTTCTGCGAGGACAAAGGGAAATTTGTACTTATTTATTTAGTTACAAGGTTTTTGCAATTTCCTTGAACTGATTTTCTTTCTACTCTGACTTTTACTATCCTATTTTCAGTTAGTGTACCACATTCGTATCCTTCATTCGTATCAACCGCCATCTTTCTAAAACGAATATATAGCACATTATATAAATGAATACTAAAACGATACGGCCATTAAACGCACATGTGGCTGCGGCTCCGTCGTTGGTAAAAATGAAATTGTCCACCCACCCGGAAGATTGGACATCCGCAATTAAGTCGATCATTCATTTGTATAGCACGGACACACACAACACAAAGCCATTCAAACGTTGGCACCAAGAAAATAACAAACCAATCGGCAATTTTCCAATAACCGATTTCATTGTGAATTTAAAATGATTTAATTATACGGTTTTCATTAAAATATTAATGTATTCAGAATTAGTACAATATTAAACATTTAATTCAATTTAATAACTAAACATGGTGATAATAGTTATTAGTAATACAGTAATGAAATCACACCAAAGCTATTTGTTTCAATTGAATATTGTCACTGGATATTTCACAGTTGGTCAATAATAGTATGATTCGAAAGTGACGATATTAATTTCTTTTAGGCTTATGTGGATTTAGTGAGAGCTTGGGGTTGGAGATCGTTCACGATAGTGTACGAGAATAGTGACGGCTTAGTCCGTCTACAAGAGTTGCTCAAAGCCCACGGGCCCTCCGAACTGCCTGTTGCTGTGAGACAACTGCCAGATTCTCATGATTACAGGTACGTCTTGATCCACAAACTACTTTAATACTTAAGTGTCTGTACTAAAGCTTTAAGTTGTTTGCAGGCCGCTCTTGAAACAAATAAAGAATTCAGCAGAGTCGCATATTGTATTGGACTGTGCTACTGAAAGGATAAGAGACGTACTTCAACAGGCACAGCAGATAGGGATGATGTCTGATTACCACAGTTACTTAATCACATCTTTGGTAAGTTGTTCGAAAATAAAAATCAAAGAAGTGACAAAATATACCGGTAATCAAAAATTTTAATTGTTAACAGGACCTTCACAGCGTTGATTTAGAAGAATTCAAATATGGCGGCACAAATATTACAGCTTTAAGATTACTCGACCCCGAACGTGCTGATGTCCAAAGAGTCGTAAGAGATTGGGTTTACGACGAAGCCCGAAAAGGACGCAAACTTCAACTGGGACACACGATGGCTAAGGTAATCACCCGTTTCTATGTAGGACAATGATAAAGTTATTTGTCCGAGTAAACATAAACAGGGTTGTATTAAAATTAATGTTTGTTTACAGGAGAACATGACCTTTATTAAGGTGAGGACAATTTAATTACCTACTTAACACACGTAACAGATCAAAAGTATTCCATTCATTCCTAAATGTTGTAGCCTTCCATACAATTTCTGCTCTTTTAGTCAATTCCTTTTCATTAGACTCCTTACAGAATTAGATTTCATTCGTATTAAACATTTCCCTTGACCCTCGTTACTTTTACTTTTTATTTAATTTGATCTGAGAATGATCTTCTGTTGTTATACAGACTGAAACGGCCCTAATGTATGATGCAGTACATCTGTTCGCTAAGGCGTTACATGATCTCGATACGTCACAGCAGATAGACGTGAGACCCCTCTCGTGCGAGGCTGAAGACACGTGGCCCCACGGGTACAGCCTCATCAATTACATGAAAATCGTAAGTTCAATCTGCATACATGTTTAATTCATCACATAAATCTTTCTTTAAAAATGGTCTGTTGTTTAGATCGATCTTCTGGATTAAACGGAGGATTGATGACTTGACTATGTTGCCATAGTGTAGCGTAACATTTACCAGTTTTATAACACTCGTTCAGTTAATGTTAGAAAAATAACAGTTCATTTAAAATCTATCTACAAACATTCTCCGATTTTCGTTCAAAGCGTACTGAAGTCTCGCAATAAAAAGAGAACTTTAGTGGTCATTGAACAAAGCTGCGACCAACATAGTGGGATTAAGTGCTGGAACGTGAGACTTGACGGATTAACTGCTCCAGCAATGTTCAGCTTAAGTACCCGGGATTTCGCTTTTTATGTCAATCTGTGTGGCAGTTGTTGTACTAACCGCTAACTTACGTGAACTTATACGAGCGCTTTGTTTTGTAATTAGCCGGGGAAGGTACTTGTTGAAAGTAAACAGTACGCAGATGTGTGTTAAATCAAACGCAAGCTGTTCTACGCCGCCGTGCGTAGTAATGAAGACTAAATTGATAGGGACAATATTGGCAATTCAATAGCGGTAATTAACTTAACCCCCGTCATTGACATCAACCTCACGAACGGTAACGGTGAAGAGGACCAAATCAGAATAGAAATATGATTTCATGGCTGAAATTGAATCAGTGTTAAATTAACAATAATACGTTGTGTTCCCTATGAACGAAGACAACGACTCAACTAAAACCGTATCGTACGTTTGACCCGAAAGTTTTCACATATAACTTAATTATTATAGATTCGTAAACTTGATAACCAAAATAACTTCCACAATACTCAACTCGTTAATTCAATGAACAGGTCGAAATGAAAGGCTTAACCGGAGTGATAAAGTTTGACCATCAAGGATTTAGAAGCGACTTCACTCTAGATATAATTGAATTAACAAGAGACGGACTGCAAAAAGCTGGAATTTGGAACTCTTCAGAAGGTGTTAATTACACCCGGTCTTACGGCGAGAACCAGAAGCAGATAGTGGAAATACTACAAAATAAGACGCTCATCGTAACAACCATTTTGGTAAGCTATAAATTACATTCAAGATATAGGCATTAATCTAGCGGAAACATTTTACTGCTCTCTCGTGGCCCACAAAGCCAAAATTAGCGTATCGCACATATATATGAGTGTTCTCTCGAGAAGCGAAAAGGGGATTTATGTAGACTGGCACACAGTAAAAATATATTCCCTGAGAGAAAACATTCATGCGAGACATATCCGTATTCATGACTTGATATATACAAACCCCTAAACAGAAACACAGAAGACAGACAAACCTGTATTTAAATAAAAAAAAATCACTCGAGCATTTCTCCAGGCTCGCTGTTTACGAATTCATTTCACGTGTATTCCCCAAGTATGTAAACTCTGTTTACTGATGTAGTAATTCTTTTTTAACACATTTACATACGTAATCTGTTCTGTTAATCCCTAGAGCTCACCGTACTGTATGAGGAGAGAGGCCAGCGAGAAGCTCACGGGCAACGCACAGTTCGAGGGTTACGCCATTGATCTCATTCACGAGATATCTAAAATTCTGGGCTTCAATTATACATTCAAGCTGGCGCCTGACGGTCGATACGGGTCCTACAACCGGGAGACCAAAGAGTGGGACGGCATGATAAGGGAATTGTTGGAACAACGAGCCGACCTCGCCATCGCTGATCTCACCATTACATACGACAGGTATTCATGAAAATATTTAATAATAAGCTCACTTATTTCTGAATTTGAGAAAATATTTTGGGCATTTTTGGAAGAGAAAAACAATTGCACTGAAGTATTGTTTGCATCTCGCTTACCATTGGACCGGCAACCTTTTGTGGAGCGTTGAAGCGCATTGTATTTACCCTATTCATTGTATTATTTTCGTTTGTGCAGAGAGCAAGTGGTTGACTTCACAATGCCGTTCATGAATCTCGGCATTTCCGTGCTTTACCGCAAGCCCATTAAGCAACCACCGAACTTGTTCTCCTTCCTATCGCCGCTCTCGCTCGACGTCTGGATTTATATGGCCACCGCGTACCTCGGCGTGTCTGTACTGCTGTTCATTCTGGCAAGGTACGTACTCGTAGACACACTGTGTATATCACCTACTGACCGTGCAAATAGATACACTAAAAATTCATTTCAATTTCTTCTCTTTATTAATATTGGCACTTTGAATGAAAAATTTCTCTGATTGGCAATGTGTGCACAAAAGTCAGCGTATAACTTTACGGTGTATGGATTGAATTCGGAGATGGCGCCAACTAAACCAAGAGAATATTTGAGTTGAAACATCGTCTCGCTCTGCTTGGAAGAGTGCCGACTGTAATTAGGTTGCTAAATGTAATTGTCCGATAGGTTCACTCCATACGAATGGCATCCGACGCACACTCCTGATGGTGAGAAAATGGAAAATATTTTCTCTCTGGCAAACTGCTTGTGGTTTGCCATCGGATCTCTTATGCAGCAAAGCTGTGATTTTTTGCCCAAGTAAGATAATTTAGAAAGACCCCTAACATTAACTTTTATTGGTACCAGATTGCCAATGAGCAGTTCCTTGCCGGAAATGAAATTAAGCATGTTTTCGCTTTAAACGTTGTAAAAGAGAGGAAACTAATAAAACTTGGTTCGCATTCTAAACACGCATTTCATTTCTGGTGATAAAATAGTGAACTCAGCGAAGTCCACAAGATGAACATAAAAGAGGGGTTGTTCAATCATTCGCCAACTTACTCTCAAGTGAATCTCAATTCTGGAAGCGTTTTATTGAAATGTAGAAATAACTTTTCTCTTTCTTAGAATTAATTATTTACACACTGTTCTTGATGTTTATGTTCAAGTATAAAATGTTTTTGAATAGAATTGAGTGAATGGTGTTGCATTACATTTACTGTAATAAATGTAATAATATTTTTAAAATATGCGTGAGCAATTTAAGTTCTCTTTATGACAATATTTTTGCCAAACTGAACTTGTTTGTGCGGCGCTGCATTTGCTAAAATTATTCAGTGTTGAAATTCTTCCGGGTCAGAGCCCATTCGTCCCCTAAGATTCGCACCCTGTGCCCACTCGTCCCCTGGAACTTTTGAGGGGCCCATTCGTCCCCTGAAGAATATTTATTTTTATTCATTCTTCTAATATAAGTACATGTATATGTGTATACTGCAGCTTGGTAGTCCTGGTACAGTCGCGCAGAAAAGGGTAAAATAAAAAAAATATGTTAGCAAAACAGAATTAATGTTAGAACGTTCATTATTTTTGTACAAAAGGGTGACGACTCCACATTGACCTAAAACGAAATACTTAGAATACAAGAACATAATAACGTCCATTAATATGATAAAATAGTACCTAATTGCGGATAAAGAATTGCTAAACATATTTAGGAGTAAATAATTTAGTTTTGACTTTTTAGTCAACATAATATGACTGTAGTATTAAATAATAATACTAATCATATTCCAGGATTCAAATGAGATCATCATCATCATCATCAGCCTATAAATGTTCCCACAGCTGGGACACAGGCCTCCTCTCTGTGAGAGGACAAATGAGATAATTCGATCCAATTATGTCAAAAATATTATTATTATAATAATAACAGTATTGTTTATTTCGTTAGGTGAACTTAATTTCATAAAAACTTAAAAAAAATTTAACCGCCTTCAAAAACAACCACAAAAAAAGAATAAAATAACCGCCAAATTAACTTTTCTTTCGGAAGTCGGTGGCTTAGTTTTTTTTATTTCGTTGTCTTTTATGCCACCGACATCCGAAAGAAAATTTATTTTGTAGATTATTTTACCCTTTTTAGTGGTTGTTTTTGAAGGCGGTTAATTTTTTTTTTAGTTTTTTATTTTACTCTTTTTAGTTAAAATATTCAACCCAAATTCTTGTCAAATACATCATTTTCTTACATGTGCACTAGAATTTGCTAAGTAATCCTTAGCACCGGTATTAATATCGCTCATGTACACAAAAGATAATAAATTCTCTATCAAAAACTGCTGAACCGATTTTGATGAAACTTGCTGTGTTCCCTAAAGTGAACTATTCCTCGTACAACAAAAAAATAATTTTGAAAATCGGTCCACAATTGGCGGAGTAATCGCGTAACAAACTCTCAAAAAGTAAAGATCATCACATCATCCATCAATAAAAATACTCACAAAATAAAAAGTGCGGAACAAAATTGGATGAAATTTTTATGGGACCAATGGGAATGTATACTGCATCGAACAAAAAAGAATTACACTAATCGGACTAGAAACCTCGGAGTAATCGGTGTACATACATAAAAAAAAAACTTTTTCAAAAAAGTAACCGACTTCAAAAACAACAACAAAACAAAAAAGGGTGAAATGACCTAATACGAAAGAAGTTATTAATTAGGTTATTTCACCCTTTTTTGTTTTGTTGTTGTTTTTGAAGTCGGTTACTTTTTTGAAAAAGTTTTTATTTTACCCTTTTTAGTTTATTTATTAAATATTCAACCCAAATTCTTGTAAAATACAATTTTTTCTTACATATGCACTAATCTTGTAATCCGTTACAACATAAAAAAATCCATATCTCTAAAACTACTGAACCGATTTTGATGAAACTTGCAAGTTGAACAATACCTAGTACAGCAATAAAAGAATTACTTAAATCGAACAAGACAATTTTACATCGTAAGCCTATCGACAGGTTATATTATTATCATGACGGATTATCATTCATCATAGCTCTTTTTTCAATGATCTGTTATGATTTATTAAATTAATTCCGTTAATAAACTGTTCACAAGTGTACTATGTTAACCGTTTCTTATGTAAAATATAGCTAATTTTATCTCAGGGGACCAATAGGCACCTGAATAGGTGCCGAATCTTTAACTTATATTGTATATATATTAGAGGGGGCGAATGGGTACCTTAAACATAATATTTTTTATTAAAATATTAATTGGTCCCCTACCAGGAGACCAATGGGCACCTATATAGGGGCCGAATCCACAACTTTTATGCTGGGGGACAAATTTTGGGGGACGAATGGGCTCTGACCCATTCTTCCGGTAGTAAGTTGGCGCGTTCACATGAGATACATTGTAAATGAATGACGGGCAGTATTTGGGCGCAGGTTCAGCCCGTACGAGTGGGACGCCCCCAGGAACTGCCTAGACGAGCCGCCGGTGCTGGAGAATCAGTTCACTCTCTTGAACTCGCTGTGGTTCACTATCGGCTCCTTGATGCAGCAAGGTTCGGATATCGCGCCGAAGTAAGTCCCTTATGCCTCTGATGGCTACAATTCCGATACAGTCCACAAACGGCAAGCTAAAAACAAATCACGTTGCTTAAAAACAAAATTGGACCAAAGTAGTCGTTTGTTAACGTAATCAGAAATAATAAGAATGGGTAAAATTGAGTGGAAGAGTAATCTGGCGGTAATTACAAAACGGAAATGTAGCCTTCAGTTGCAGAGCTTGGATGAAGAACTCCCTTTTACTAATTAGTTACAAAGCGACCACAGCCCTTTGTGAATTTCAAGCATCGGTAGTCGCCTAGAGCGTCCAATTTGAATAGAGACGTGTCGGCTACTTCGACTAGCCTTGGTTTCCATTTCACAGTACTTAGCTAAATACAGTTGATTTAGTAGCTAAATAAACAACTAGTTTCGACAACGTACTGAGATCGCACCCGAGACTTGCTTGTGCAGTATCCACAGCTTGCTGCATCAAAGTTTGTTAGATACCTACGACACTGAGATATTGATTGCACATTGATATTGTGATTTACTGGTTCTGCACAAGTTTCAATGTGGAATTTACGTCTAGTTCAATTTAGAAAATACACGTTTATTCACTGCATTTTACACCTTATTAAAATACACAATTTTATAGAAATTGGAACTGCACTGAAACCATATTCATGTCACAATTTTTTACACACTTGAAATGCCACAGACTTTTCAGTGCAGGTCCCACGGCAACATAGTTATTTTAACAATGCTCGTTAGTGTAACCTCTTGTGTTGGAGTTGTTGTTTTAATACTCTGTTGTTTGCACCAGAGCGGTATCGACCCGCATGGTGGCGGGGATGTGGTGGTTCTTCACCCTGATCATGATATCCTCGTACACGGCTAACCTGGCCGCTTTTCTGACCGTGGAGAGAATGGACTCGCCCATTGAGAGCGCTGAGGACCTCGCTAAACAGACCAAGATAAAGTATGGAGCACTGAAGGGAGGTTCCACTGCTGCGTTTTTCAGGGTGAGTACATTCTAGTAGGTGCCAAATTACCGGAATAATTTGTAAGAGATGCATAGTTAGCTTGTTGGCACAAACAGTTCTGTTTATTTATTTTTGTCTTCTTTCTCTGAAATATTTACGAAGCGATATATTTAAGGCGATTACAAAATAAATTACATCTTCAGGCAATTCGTTTCACCAAAATGTAATCCACTCCATTACCCTCCTCGATTTCTATCAGACTGTGGTGACAGCTTAACGAAACGAATTCTAATTCCCGTAATTTGCGTTCGGTAGATTTGCAAACCTCAAAGTCACTGAAAGATGTTTCAACCTTTTAATTTAAACTTAAGCTGGCTTTTAAACTTAACACTTATCTTTAAATAAATGACGGTTTTGATATATTTTGGCCTATTCGAATAAATGTTTAGTATTAGAGTGTTACCTTATGAATTTAGGCGGGGCTCAAGTACCTCATAAATATGAAACGTTCCTGTAGTCTGTTGTTAAGCATGATGTCAAGGATTTATGAAGTGTTATCATGTACCGTGTTTTATTATACAAACATGACATATTGAGTCTACAAGGTCTACGCTAAATAAGTCTATTCGAGTCTCCTTAAGAGATTGGTTATTGGTAGGTCTATGTAAGTATTAATAGGTACTTATCAATGTAAATGTAATGTTGTTATGTTTTCAGTGAGTAGTGACGAAACATTCTTATGACAACAAAACATCCCTTTTCTTGCTTTCCCTTTTCGTTTTCCTCATGCAAATATTGTCGGTCAGGCGAAAAAGTCCTTGTAAGTTTTGTTTTGCATCCTAGTGGAATGTTTTTTGTTGAGCAGGACTCAAACTTCTCGACATACCAACGCATGTGGTCGTTCATGGAGTCTGCAAGACCGTCAGTTTTTGCGACGAGCAACAAAGAGGGCGAAGAGAGGGTGGTTAGAGGGAAGGGCGCGTATGCCTACCTGATGGAGTCTACCACCATCGAATATGTGGTGGAAAGGAACTGTGACCTTACGCAAGTAGGAGGAATGTTGGATTCTAAAGGATACGGGATTGCTATGCCTCCCAGTAAGTAATTAACATATAATTTTATATTTCTCCAACAGGGCAGCTTCTCATTACATAAGCGCCGTGTCTGTGCCATAAAAACAATCTTAATTAATTCCACGAAATATAAATGGAAAAGTTATAATTCCATTCATTTGTGCAAAACTACTATAAACGGTCAAAACTACAGTTCAAACAATTCATACTTATTATGCTCGGAATAATGAGAAAAGTTTTGTAACTGTATCGGCAAAAACGTAGTTTTGTACCAATAACTACTTTTGTGAGCGAGGTTGGTCGACATTCGTGTGCAGAAGTATTTTATATTGGATCGGTATAAGGGTACATATTTATGGATCTTAGTCTAAACAAAATTCTTTCACAGTTAGTTTACGCCTTGGCTAACCTGAAGTTTGATTGACTGTTCATTATTTATTTTACATAAACCTCATACAATGGGAGATAGCAATCTCAAGTAATTTTGTAGAAAATCGGATCAGGTTAGCCGGCTTATTAGATAGCGAAAAAAATATTAATGGCATTAATATGACATAAAGCATTACACAGAGCCTTTCACAATCATATGAAGGACATAAACAATTAGACATCGCTCTATAAAGTCAAACTGTTAAACTGTTATTTACAGTCAGTTAGGTACTTACCTCCACGTCTTTATTACCTTTACCGTTCGTTCGAATTGTTTTTAGACTCGCCGTACCGTACGGCCATAAGCGGGGCCGTTCTCAAACTGCAGGAGGAAGGAAAATTGCACATTCTGAAAACGAAATGGTGGAAAGAGAAACGTGGCGGAGGGTCTTGTAGGGTAAGTAAAGGGAGAACGACGTCGTTAGCCACTCGTAGTTACCGTAGTTTTGCTCTACGGAGTTTAACGGTTAGACCATTCTGAATTCTCGTGTTTTTTTTGGGGTTTTACTTAATATTCAAAGCCAATTTACAAAATGTGACTCTTTTAAAGCAAAAGAATCTTAGAAATATAAGAAAATTAAGCTATGATAAAAGAAATCGGCGCAAGTTCATTTAACAACAAGCTTATTTAATTAATTAGGAGCTTCCTTTAGTCTAGCTTCATTCAACTAAGCGTATTGAAAATGCTGAAAACAGCCTCAAAGGAAGAATTTTCATCAAAGAGATTTAAAAGAACTATAGAGCGGGCATTGGGAATATTGTCATACAAAAATGTTGATGTCGGGCGTCAGTAGCGCTATCTAGCGTTGTATAGCAAAACCACGTATTAAAATAATTCATCAGAATATATTTTAGCCATTACACAATAGATGGCAGAACTGAGCATCTTGTGATAGGGGTGCAACATTTTAGAATGGCACAATTATCGATACATAAACATCGATAAAGTTAACTAGGATTTAAATACACACATCAAAAGTGTCTAGGGATCAACATATATTTTTGCAATAACTTTTCTCCTGATTGATATTAATTAAAATTTTCTTTAAGGATTCATCAAATAAAGTGTTTTCGTTTGTCACAGTAACGATAAACCAAGTCACCTTTGCATTAATAAAGAAATTTGCCATTTTCCTAATAAAGGGATTTTTGACATTTGAACCACTAACACAAAAGTTCGAAAAAAAGACTGAAATAACAGTTTTCTTTAAAATTTTATTGGGTAACTTAAACAATTAATAATCCGTGTTTCTACCGCGAACACTAACAACACAAGAACATCGGTTTGGCATACTCAAAATGAGTTCATCCAAATCACGCTGTGGAATGGCCGCCCATGTTCGTTGCAACAACAAAAAAAGGTCTTCTTGCGACTGGATACCCTCCATATTCGGCAGAGCTCTTCTCTGTAGCATATCCCATGTATGCTCAATCGGATTCAAGTCTGGCGACTGAGCAGGCCAGGGCAGGACATTGATGTTAGCTGCGGCGAGAGTCTGTCTTACAACTCTTGCGGTGTGCGGTCGTGCATTATCATGCATTAACTGAAATAAGGGACCGATTTGCACTTGTAGAGGAACGATGACGTCTGATACAATCGTCTCAGCATAAATTTGAGCGTTGAGGTTGCCTCTGATCCAAATCAACTCAGTTCTTCCGCCGATCCAAATACCCGCCCATACCATGATGGTTCCACCACTATAAGGATGGACTTCCTGGCAGGATTTTAATCGCTGTTGGCGTCCAGGGGTTCTCCAGTGTCGTATACGTCTTGTATCCGGTCTCATACCGAAACGAGACTCATCAGAAAAGCACACGAAACGCCATTGTTCTTCTGCCCAATTTCTGTGTTCAAGAGCCCATTGATATCGAATCCTACGATTGTGCATTGCTATAGGTGGTACCCGTAGCGGTCTTCGGGAATGAAGGTTCACTTCATGCAAGCGGTTTCTGACTGTTTGGTCGCTAATTAAGTTCCCTGAAGAGTGATGAAGCCTCACGGCTAACATCATGGCGGTTATTGTTGGAGCTCTTCGAGTTAAGATTTGAATGTATCGGTCTTGTCCCCGTGTGGTGCAGCGATACCGTCCTCCATGGCGCTCAGCCACGGTACCAGTGCTTCGGTAACGTGTCCAAAGTCGACTGATAACACTCTGACTTGTATTCAGAGCTAAAGCCACAGTACGTTGCCGGGAACCAGCTTCTATCATTCCCACGGCTCTGAGCATTTCTTCCCTGCTTAAATGACGTCGCCGCTCCATAATAACGTTGGTTTTAATCAGTAGTAGGGAAACAGTAGCACTAATAATGTCTTCAATGCGTTGTATGTTTTTATAGGGAAAATATTGACAGCTGATTTTCATCTTTTACTCGAATTTGATTCACAGTTCCTGATTCAAATTATGAAATGCACAAAAAAGGATCCATATAAATTTATAAAATCATAAATTTATTACAAAGCCACATCTCAATCTCAAGAAATCCGCATAAAAATGCTTGATCCCTAGACACTTTTGATGTGTGTATTAGAAAAAAATTAAAAAGTGTGTAAGGGCAGAACAGAAATTAAATTATTAGTTATTAATACAATCCTATATTATCAATTTGACGATTATGTTCAACAGTATTGTTATTAATCTATCGTCATTAACTTAGTCAATGAACAACATAAAAAAATGTTTTTTTTTCGCTCGTATGATTTGATGAAAACGTCTTTTTCTTTTGACCAACTTCCACCGTCTCGATTTTATTCTTCCCATGTCATAAAATGATCCTAACATTAAATGTGTCAAACGGCATGAAAATAAATGTTTTAAATAATTTTTGTGGACAGCTCGCCCTTGAACAAAATAAAAATGTTTCAAAAGGGAGCTAGTCTCCTAAAAAAGTTTTTCCGTAAGTATCTCTTTCACTCATAAACAAGTCAGTATACGAAATTAATCATTTGTTATTTTAATTACTCTTCGACTTAATAAATATCGATAACACATATCGATAAACAGACAACTCTAATTCTTTAGCATATTGTCGTACAGCTACTGAGCAACAGATGGCGTTTATTTAAAAAATGCAAGAGTTCTAGAATAATATCAGACAAACTCTTAAAAACCAGGTAAAAATAAAAAATATTTAGAAAAACAAATTGATTTCAAGTCCACATGTTTTCTTATATCTTGATTTGCAGTTACGCAAAGCGCAACTAGGCATATTTTCCTATAATCGTCCAACGAAGTTTGAATTTTGACGCACGGTCACACGACCTGTCAGGCGGACGTCTCAAACTAGACTGGTCGATTTTTTACCGAGTGGTAAAAATTTGTGGATCACAACTTTCTTCGTGATGTCCCGTCTATTGCTCGTATATAACAGCATCTAAAGAACTCGAATAATTTTCCTTGTTTCTCGCATTTTTGTTCGGGAAACGTCAGAAGCCCTCAGTAAACGTTTATGGGCATTATAAAGGATATAAAAGGGCAAGGATGTGTCACGTATATTCAACAATGTTTCAATCATGACGAAATAAAATAAAATAAGGACCGCTGGCGCTGTAGATCAAAACTAACTTGCGATTGAAATAACAACAATGTTTGGGGAACGTGTCTAGTCTATTGAAAGTAATTTTGTCCTAATAATTGCTGTTTCCAATCATTTTCCATGGAGGAACATCTAAATCCATTTTTGTTGTTATTTTTAGTCTAGGAATTTGATTGAATTCATAAAATGTGTCTTCAAAAAATAAGACATCATTTACAAAGCCACATAAAGGACGCTTCATTGCGCTGGTTCTGATAGGAGGCCAACGTTTACTAGCTATGTAAATGACCTACAACCTGACTTTCAAATACCATGTTTCATTCATCACAGGACGAAACATCAAAATCGTCATCGACAGCAAACGAGCTAGGACTAGCGAACGTTGGCGGAGTGTTCGTGGTACTAATGGGAGGCATGGGCGTCGCGTGCGTCATAGCCGTCTGCGAGTTCGTCTGGAAATCGCGTAAAGTCGCAGTGGATGAACGGGTGAGTCATATTATATACGAGTACATTTTGTGGGTAGCTATACAATCTCTTTGAGATAAATGTGCGTCAAATCCGTCTGATCCAATCTTATCCGTCCGGAAACGCTCAAACCAGGAAGTATTAACTAGAAAGTTACTAACAGTGTTTACCTTCAAAGTTAGTTTTTTGGGATTGGGTTCGGCATAATTTTACTGTGCGTTTACATAAAAGGGGACTATTTTTTCTGATTTTGATCATCCCAGCTGTCGTAGGTAATCTTTTCATCAGAAAGACCTTCAGATCTTTCTGATCTGAAGGTCTTTCTAATAAAGCCCCAACAGTGTATGCAATGTAGCCCTTACAAATATTTGTAGCCAACCGACCTTTTTTGTAGGTATGTGATATTGTCCTTTGTGAAGACTGGATGTACAACGCTTCCACACAAATAATATTCGTCTCCGGAAAATTGCCGGAAGCTCATATTTTTCCGGTCAGCAACGAAGTTCGACGGGCAACATTAATTACCATTATATTCGCCATTAATTTATCTACGATTTCGGATTAATGTGAATTCTCGTGACAGTAATTGCATGTTTATTATTTTTTCACTTCGTTTATTTTAAAATATTAACTATGGTTTTGTTTTTGTTCTAGGTTTATTTTTAAAATAATATAGGTAATATTATTGCAGTGTGTCTTATTACATTAGTTTGGTAGATGCTAGTGAGACAGTAATTAGTGAACAAAAGTGTGTTGATTTCTTTGTGTTTGTTTTCTTGGCTAGGGAACTTTTAGTTGGGTATTGAAGCTAATTAAGAACTAACTTGACGGTTATTTTTCATTGAGTTTCAAAGTTATTAATTGATTCTCGGAATGTGCTCTGCCTTCTTATTCGTTACTACAGTAACTCGCTCGATTGAAACTCACTATATATGGTTTTGTGTTTTCAATGCTGCTTGGATCACAGAAGGAGGAGGTATGTTATTAGTTCAGTACTTGTCATTGTATTATTATGAGGTGACCATATTAACTGTCGCATATTCGATGATTTCGATGACTTTTGGGGTATACGTAGTCTTCAATGAAAACTATGAACTAGCATCCTTAAGTGGGGCAAACTTAGACTTTATGCCAGCTTAGATCTTTTCAGCGAATCTGGTGGTAGTAGGGTGAGAATAGTTGAGGATCCGGTAAAAGGATGTCTGATTGGAAAGGCCAATATCCAACAGAGCACTGCTATAAGCTAGTTTGGGGTATCTTTTAAGGCATAGTTTCATGCGCAGGCGTCGCTGTGTTCAGAGATGGCGTCAGAACTGCGGTCAGCGCTGAAGTGTCCGGGCGGGGGCGCAGGCGGTGGACCTGGAGGACCCGGGGGCACTCGCGACGGTGCCGGCTCCCCCTACCTGCACTACGGATTCAGCACCAAGAGCCAGCTGCACTAGCAGCCGGAGCCCGCCGCCTCGCCCCCCAGTGAAGTGTAGGCGAGCGCGGCGGACGCTCCTGCCTCCCCGAAGCCAGCGACTGGCGCAAGTCGCGACACCAGTCAGTGGTATGGTCCCGCAACCTGCTGTGAATGTTCAAACTAGCTGAAGGTTCGTTTGTCAACTCGAGTAGCGTAGATGTTTACGATATATTATTGTAAATAAATTCATATCTAATTTGTATAGGCTAAGTGCTGTTGTAATGTAAGCGAACCGATGTTACAAACTTTTGATATTGTTTCCAACGAAATCTTTTGGTACTGAATCATGATTTGTAGCGTCCCTTGCCAAAGATGCATGTGCCAAATTTTGCGATTTACTATAAGACAAAGGAACGTGTAAACTACACACTTGGCGCGTCTGAAATAATTTTCTAATCCATGATTTTTAAATCTTGTATACCTTTATAATATCGATTTGAAAAATGAGTTACAAAATCAGTAGATAAATCGATATTTTATATCTATGAATCGATTAGAATAAATTGACATTTCATTAAAATAGAATAAGAGATTGTTAATATTTCCAGTTAAATTAATCTGTAAATAAATCGATACAGTGGTACTGCCAGAGTAGATTTAATAATTAGGAAAATTTACAACGGATAAAAATAAGTTTAACATAATTTGATTTTCACTATAATGAAGATGGATCAAAGTAAATTGACTTGTGGATTTAAATGATAATTAAAGATATTTACGTTATAGTTAATTGGGTGTAAACTTAGTGTTAATTGGAAGACGAAGTTTAACGAACTGATCGTGACCTGAGAGCATTATCATTTGTGACATGATATTCTAGTAATTGACACCTATCGGAAACGTTTGAGAGCTCAACACGTGCCAAAATATCCTGTTCACTGTCTGTAATATATTTTGTAAGTTTACATTGCCGAGTTTAAATAAATAAATTGTTTTAATAACATCCGTGACTTGTTATTTAATATCCGTGTTATTAAATGTCTTGTTTGTGTACACTGTCGCGGTAATGGAGCGGCTGGCACCCGACAACCCGATATTAACGAAGGAGAGAATATTGAGAAAGCTGTTAAAATTTCCACGAAGTTCTTATAAGTAAAACTCAGATAAATATCCACTTCGATAAATATTGATATTAATACCTTCAAGTGCCAATTATACATAACAAAGAATGTTCCTATATCTGTATTGTCTTCATACCTTTATTATCAAAACAGGATAATGAGTAATTCGAGTGCGGAGCGTAAAACTAGAAATAAAATAAATAAATAGGAGGCAGGTAAATAAGTTAGAGTTAGTTCACGACCGTTTTACAACTTTTATACGATCTACCGCTGGGTAAGGTTCCGCCTCAGTTATACGACGCGTCGACAATAAACCAGAACACCTATCAAAATATTGCTTTGTCACCGACGTAAAGTGTTTCTTTTTATTTTTTTTATTACACACAAAATATATGATTGTATTTCCTGTTGCAGTATTGACTAAGTAGGTATATTTGTTAAGGTTGTCATAAAGTTGCCTTTATTTTATAGACTTTTGATCTTTCTCTTATATTTTGTTAGGTACTAATCATTTGTTTCATAAAATGAACTTTTACTTACTAGTTACACGTGTGGATCTAAATTAGGTCTTTTTTACGTAATTCTTATGAATAAGTGAAGCATAAAAGTAGACAGATAGTGAGATATAATGGTAAGAGTCCAGAGAGAAAGGAAAGAGTGTAAGTAAAATTTTCGCAGTATGATAAAATTGAAACTTTGTTCGAAATCCAATATCAGTGAGACCAATTTGCAACTAATTAGGATTTGCAACTTCTGCTGAAAGAGCCCTAGTTTTCTTCACAAAGCTTGATTCGTTCGATACTTGCGAACAAAAGAAGAGCTGGAAAACTACGTAAAACTGAATGTATATCGAAGATATAAACACTCACATTGAAAACAGTTTTTTTTTTTGCTACGAACTTCTCACAAACACTTTTTTGTTACATAATAGGCCATTTATTTCGACTTACGGTAAAATGTTCGCAATTTTTAGGGTTCCGTAGCCAAATGGCAAAAACGGAACCCTTATAGATTCGTCATGTCTGTCTGTCTGTCTGTCTGTCTGTCTGTCCGTGTATGTCACAGCCACTTTTTGTCGAAAGTATAAGAGCTATCCTGTTGAAACTTGGTAGAAAGATGTATTATGTGAACCACATTAGGATTTTCACACAAAAATAAAAACAAAACAAATTTTGGGGGTGCCCCCCATACTTAGAATTGAAACTCAAAAAAGATTTTTTCACCAAACCCATACGTGTGGGGTATCTATGAATAGGTCTTTAAAAATGATATTGAGGTTACTAACACCATTTTTTTCTAAACTGAACAGTTTGCGCGAGAGACACTTCCAAAGTGGTAAAAAGTGTGTCCCCCCCCCGTAACTTCTAAAATAAGAGAATGATAAAACTAAAAAAACTATATAATGTAGACCTCAACCAAAACTACCAACGAAAATTGGTTTGGAAGAGATACAGTCAGCAGTTTTTGAGATATAGTACATTTTCAAAAACCGCAAATATAACTTTGCCATTCATACAAATACTATGAAAAACAAAGTTATTTTTATTGTTTGTGTATATTACTTACTAATCTCAATATAATTATATCTCTAATCTATGCTTGCTGCTACGGAACCCTTCATGGGCGAGTCCAACTCGCACTTGGCCGGTTTTTTTATCCATGTGACGGCTGCCCTATTACATAAATACTTATAGGTAATGCGGTCATTTCTACCCCCAAAAGGGCAATGAAGAAATTGTGTAACTGCGTGTGTGACCCCATGCCCCTCGGCGTTCAGTACGTTAAGTGTTACTTATATTGTTGGTAGAAGTTGGCGGCACTTTACAAAGTTAATGATATGACGTCGAGGTAAGGGGTAGGGTCGGTAAAATTCGCGGAACCGTAACCGTGACCCTGCAACGTAAACAGGGTGGATTTTTGGTCAGTAAAAGTCTGACAGTTAAAGTGACAGTAAAAGTCTTTCCCGCTCCACTAAGGCGGAGAAAAAAATGCGCGTCCTCTTGATCCCGGGACCAACAAGCTACCGTTACCCCGGAACGTAAAGGTCGCCATTGAAAGACACCATGGATTGGCTTTTTGCAAGTTCGCCATAAAAATAATTCCCCACGAAAAAAAGTATTGATCCTGTTCTCCTAGTACTTTCTGTTCAGATTCCACATTGTGTCCTCGTTTTCGGTAATTTTGTGCTGGATTTTATTATTTAATTGTTCTGCTATCCGTGCGGAAAAAAGAAATAGGGCAAATTTACATTTAATCAAAAATAAAATAAAAAACAAAACCCTTTGGCTAATAAATACATACTTTTTTTTCGTGGGCAATTAATTTTGTGGCGAACTTACAACAATCACTGTAGATTTTAGTCAGTACAAGTCTGACAGTCCCTTCCACCTTGCCCTGGGTGGGAGGACACATTTGATGATTTCGTCACGCTAAAAAAAAAGGTATAACGCTCTTGCATATTAAGTATGGTCTATAGGTATTCGGATGCCGCATGTGAGCAAAAAAAAACCTCTGCTGGACCTTTGGGAGATTATGGGCATGATTTATTTATTATTAGTTTAAAATATATACAATGTAACAGACGAAGTCTAAAAAATTGTATATATTATAAAAAAAGAAAATTATGATTACAACAGAAAATATTGAGAAAAGATGTTATGTGTAGTATCCCAGTGTTAAGTTTCATTTAAAAAATAAATTCTGAATTACTAAAAAAAATATCTTTCAATGTGTACTTTATTTAACCCTATAAGGAACTAAGACTCTCACGCAGGAGTCCGCAGAACGTCGCGAACGCCTGGACGCACTTGTGACCACTACATCAAAGTAGTGTATCTGTCTTAAAAGAATTATTACTGTAAAAGGAATGATTTACAGCGTCATATATCAAGCTGAGAATTTTTATACCAAGAATAAAAGTTATATTACTGTGATCACGTTTTGTGCTAAAAGGGAAAAAATGTTTTACACTCCCACTTAAATTTGTTATAGCGTAAATCTTGCTGAGGTTTGTAAAATGGTATGTACTGCTAAACAACATGTTTCAGTACTTACAGTTGTCATATTATCACAGGATATACTTATTCTTAGGCATTTAACATGAGTTTTAAGAACTATGTAATCAACCATTTGTTAAACACCCAAATACTTATTATAACGCAGTACGTCTGTGACTTATTTTCTCAGGATTAATTTAACAACCTTATTGAGGTCACAGTAAACACAACCTTAATAATTTTCCACTATCGCCCTGCCACAAATTCTCAAAAAATATACCCCAAAAATTCTGCCAACAATATTAATTTAACCCCTAGCTAGACATTTTGTACAACACATAGGTACATTAACAAGGTCCCCGGGGGACTGTGACAATCCTACGTTAATTAGCTGAAACAAAATGGTGCGACGTGGAGCGTTCGAGACGGGAGCGATGCGAGCGCGAGATGGGAGCGGGGCGAGCGCGAGACGAGAGCGAAGCGTGCATGCCGCGGATAACTTGTGTGTTTACTCTTTGTAACGGACGGCCACGCTACTCCGTGTTAACAGAATGCCAGTAATATTAACATTTTGTATTCATGCCCCGGGCTCAATGTGGACATGTTTTTTTTTTGTTTTATCCCATAATTGTAACAAAATGTTTTACATATTGCGTCATGATATGTGTGGGCTATTCATGTAAGTCAAATGAAAAAAGTAACAGATTAACAAAGCAGGTTTTTCACATGTATATTTTCTAGTGCACATGAACCTTTACCGATATTTTCAAGTAAAATGTCTACAAAAGGAAATCCTGTCACACAGATTGGTCTGTGTACAAGGAAAATCAGTGCATTTCATCTCGAACCACTTTTTTATCTCAAAAGCACTAGGGCGATGAATTGTAAAATACGAGGTGTAAAATTCACACGCTTTCGAAATCACAATTTCCAGCGATAACCCATTGAATACGGGTTTTCCGGTTTCCGGTTAGAGGCCTAAGAGGAAAAGGGTTTTTGGGACGGAACCCGCGCTGATAATAACCCCAGTGTTCACGCATCGAGGCACCTGCTACGAGTCCTACGCAATTTATATTTTTATACGTTATGTTTTTATTATCTCCAATATTGCTCTTACTATGAAAGGCCCCTCTTGAAACGTATTTACAATTTGATTGTGCAATAAAACCTACGAGTTATAATTCTGCGCTCGTAAAAGGAGAACCTTTACATAACGCTCGAAATTATTATTTATTTGTACAGTTATTGCTTGATGCATATCGCACAATTTGTGCGCTATAAACAATCAGTCTTGAAATAGAATACGTTGTCTCGTTAGCTGAGTAAATTGAATGAAAGCACCATACGAGTAATGATCACGTAGGGAAGTGCGAAGCTATGTGGGCCGCCGCCTGAGGCCCCTGAGGGCACTCGTATCAGGAGGACAAAGCAAACTTATTTGACGATGCAAACGTGCCCAACGCACGAGCCAGGATTACTCCGACATCGCCAAATCTTTCGATCTCGTCGAACCATCGTAAATCTAACGCACGCACGTAACGCTCGCTCTATGTACTCGTACATTTTCGGACTGCGGTCATTTGGACTCATCGGATAGCACGACAACCGCATAGAGGCAGAACATTATTAATGTAAAATACACAGATCAAGAGCAGAATCAACTACAATTTAATCATTTGGGAAACGTGGTTCATTTGCATCCAGTGTTCAAAAACTAATTACAGGATAGTTAAGAAGGCGTAGCTACAACTTAGCTTCAACTACGTTATTTACGGTAACCTAGGGTCTAGGTAGTAAAATTTTCCTCTGTTGAAAGAGAGAATTGATAAGATAGGTAGGTACACATACCCAACGCACAAAATGATGTTGTAAATGGATGACTTATCGGTGTAAATAGAAAATATAAAGAAGATATTGCCGCCACAAATGTTAGCAATAGTAGTAGCCTAGATAGGATACACATTGAAACGAATTTATCGTTGTTTGCCGAAGAATTGTCGCCATTGATACATTTTATCGCCTCGGGAGGAGTATAAAACTGCGCTGTGTTCTATCTCATATTGTAGCAGAAAACTATACCCTATTGAATACGTCCAAAATTAACAAAATAATACATTGTTTGTAGTGTTTGAGCTGTATTTTGGAGACAGAGCCAAAAAAAGCAGATTGAATCGACAATTGGTGTCTGGGTAACTTACATAAATTAAAGATATACCTACTTAATATAATTTCAGTAAATAACGGCGGCGCTGAATCAGCAAACGACTCTCTCGTTCACGTATACAAATCATCCGAGTAACATAAAAACCCTCTTCAAAGTATTCCATACAAATTCAACCTTGAATCATCAAAATGGCAGCGTTACAAAAAAGTGGCGTGAATGGGCAAAAAGTACAAATTTACATTTAAATTCTATCCTCAATGCATCGGACGGCATTATGTTTACACGAGCGGCGGGTAATACCGCCAGCATTTAGCATAAATTAATGGGCAGCGGACGTAGAGGATTAAGAAATGGAGTCCTACGTTTAATTTCGAGTAAGCAATGCGGCGGCAGAAGAACACCATATCCACAAACCACTAGACAGAGATAGAAGCCACATTTATAGGTTTTCTACTCTTTTGCTTGCACTAATCACTATATTTTTAGGCAGCTTACAGTATGAAACACAATAGGCTAGTTACCAGCATCCAATAAATCTTTTGTTAAATTAGTGAATATTTACAAAGATAAAACGCATCAAAATTCGAGACTTGTGACGTCAGGACGCACTAAAAATGACGCCTCGGCATGACGTATTGTGAATTTTAAAAGCATCCTGTTCATCAATTTTGATTCACCTACGTCACAAAAGAAAAAGTACGGGAAAATACTTTTTTGATGATCTAATCTCACTGACGGATTCATTATATTGTACCACTTCTTGAACATATTATGCCTTCTCACTGTGAACTGTGTGGCATAATTCACCAAGCATATTTTACAGAGCAGTTTGATGGCTATCTTAACAAATTTATGAAATTTTAAAAGAAGTTCCTACTTGTACGTATCTTCCGTCTCATTTCACCTATATATATTGTTCAAAAAAATATAATATAAACACTCCATTTAGAATATTCCTCGTCATCCTGTAATCACATTACCCTGTTGGGTCAGTCAACAGCAAAAAGTGTTGCCACAAGACTTTCGTTTTAATTAAACTACCGCCTGATGAATGTCTACTGAAACAAACCATTTTAATGATGCCACGGAGATTTCAAGAATTTTTATTACTGCTTCTAATCTGTGGGTTATATTGCTAACGGTTTTTCATCTTGTTTATATTTGTTAAGGTTTTTAATATAAAGGAGTTTAATTATATGTATTTATGGAGATTTAATTAGGTATTTAGGATGTAAAAACTTTACATTGAATTTATTCGAGACAATGATTACTAAAAATAACAAAGTAACGTTTTTTGGAAACGAAACTTCAGTATAAAATGAAATATAGCGACAGACAGGACACACACGACAGTGACAGGAGTTCATAAAATCGAGCTACATTTTTAGCTCTGGCTACATTGTAATATATTGGTGGACACAACTGTTTTATTTTGTATCGCAGACTGTTTACTATGTTATTGTATACCTACTACCTATACATACCCACAGCTATCTATGTATATACAAATGCGATCCAAATCCCCCTTAATGTATAGGTAGGTACCGGTATATGCTGCCCACAAATGGCTATCCCTGAAAGGTACTTTAAATGCAAATCACTGCGAAGTTCCACCCGAGCAAAGCTGCACCCCGCTTATATGTAAACAAATATATCAATTCATATATTACAAAATGATTTTAGAGGAACAGGTTTTCTTGGGTTGGGTTTTGATTTTATATCTCACTTTGGGAAAATTTGGAACGGAATTTTTCAGCACCTTTCTTGATTTTACTAAAAAAGCTACGTTTTCAAGTCTCCGAATTTAGAAAAACAAGTTGCCGTCGTTGTATTAGGTTAAGTAAAAGCTAATTTGACTCTGATAATAAAGGAAAAAAAACGAAACGCGACGACGAATAACTAAATCATTAAGAATATTGTGAGTGAAATATAATTTATTAGACACCGTTGCCTCTACAAGTACATCTAGATGTTCTATATTACCACTCGGCCATGTTTGGTAAACAAATTGGCGATCCCAGTTTAATTTACATATAAATACTACATATACACAGAAGCATGGTGCTCCAACCTTTGATAAACCTATGTCACGTCGCACCACATTTAAGGGATGAGATAAATAATAACATATGATTAGCAACGCAACCGTGACGAGAATATATTCAAACATGGTTGAATATGTATTTAAGGAAGCCGTCATAAAGGTGCTGACAGACTTGAGCATTCACTTGTAACAGAACATCGAGCATTCGCCGTTTTAAGTTTTATTTTATCCAGCTGAACAACGATTAGAGCATAGAGCCAAACATCGCTACGAACATTTTCAGGATCTTTCTAGCAAACGCTTTAGTTTAGTCGATGATCGTCAAAAAATGGTTCTTCATGAAGTTGTCAGACTTTACAGTTGGCTCGGCAAAAAGCTCGCCAGAACGCTCGTTAAAATGCTCGCTAAAACACTCTAATTTGTTCTTCTGTAATGTTGCAAGAATGATCACTACTAAAAATAATTATCGATAATAGTTAGACTCAGTGATCACAGCACTTTCTTCACCGCAAATATCAGAATTCCTTGAATGTTCAACCATCAACGAGTTTAGTAATCACCTTCCAAATAATAAACAAAAACTAAGTATTGTGCATATTAATATTCGCTCGATTATCAAAAATTTCTCTTTGCTTCTACAATTCACCGATTCTTCAAAAATTAATGTTGACGTTATTATCTTAACAGAGGTAGGTATTTCGAAAAGCAGTAATCTCATTCAATTCTTCAATATAAACGGGTACGAAATGTTTCATACATTGCGGGAGCAACGTAAGGGTGGTGGCATTGTGATGTATGTTAAACGCACCAACAACTTTCAAATCATAAATAATGTGTCACTAAACCACTGCGAGTACATAATAGGACAACTAACCACATCATATCACTACACGACATCAATCTGCGCAGTGTACAGACCTCCCAACAACAGTAAACACTTGTTTATCAAAGAATTGAAAGAGCTGTTATGTAAGGACACCTTCAAACACACTGACCTATACTTGTTGGGGGATATCAACATTGATTTGAAATTGAATGACAAGATACGAGACTATTATATGAGTTGTTTAGCTGAGTGTGGTTTAACGAGCGCGATTTCAGATTACACGAGAATCGAAAAAAGAAATGATATTGTCACTCAAAGTTGCATTGATCACATTTTTGTGAGATCGCGCTCGTTGGACCTTTACTCGGCGGCACTCGGTGTGGTTATGGCAGACCATCGCATGATAGTATTGTGTTGTGTTGGAAGTGGAGCTAAAGACGCTATACAGGATGTTGCTAACGTAAAAGAATTAATTGATCATAATAAATTAAAATCAAAATTGGACGCCATAGATTGGAATATGGTTGATAGCATGCAATGCCCTATAGATATATATAACTATATTAAAAATAGCTTTGAATGTTGCTATGCGCAGTCTAAGTATTCAAAAATAATTAAAACCAATAGCAAAAGAAATAAAGAATTGTGGATAACCAATAAAATTAATAATATGTGTCTTAAAAGAGATCTTCTATTCAGTCAGTGGAAACAGGATACAAACAATAAAATACTTAGATTACATTATAATAAACAAAGAAATATGACTAAAAAATTGATAGACAAATCTAGAAACCAATATTACTTTAACCTTATCAATGAAAATAAAATGAATAAAAAGAAATTGTGGGACATATTAAACACACTATCTGGTCGGATTTGTAAATCCGTTGACGAAGCAATAATCAAAGCATTCAACAAAAATGATTTAACTATTAGTAAAATTGCCAACAACTTTAGTAAGGAATTTAGCGAAAATGTGATCAAAATTCTACCTAAATGCAATATAAAACTAATCCCTGAATCTGAATACATATTTCCAACTAACAAGTCCATGTTATTTAAAAAACCAACTGTATGTAATATATCAACTATTATTAAACAGCTTAATATCAATAAATCACCTGGTATAGATGGTATTCGATGTATAGACGTGAAAGTTTTAGGTGATAAGATAGTTAAGGTCATAGTTAAGTTAATTAACGCTAGTATACAAGTTGGAAAATATCCTAAAGAATTAAAGTCTGGCATCGTGCGACCAATTTATAAGAATGGATCTCATAGTGACTACGACAGCTACAGGCCCATTACAATTTTACCAGTCATTGATAAAATTATAGAAAAATACGTGTGTCAACAAATACAGAATTTTTATATAAATAACGACGTCCTGTCGGGTTCCCAGTTTGGCTTTCAACCCAATAAATCAACTTCAATTCTGCTTTCTAAATTTACAGATGAAATAAACCAACACCTAAACGATAAAAGACATGTCATACTGTTATTTATTGATTTTAGCAAAGCTTTTGATACACTCAAGCATGACACACTTCTAAACAAACTTGAGAATACAGGAGTTCGAGGCCCAATATTAAGATGGTGCAAAGATTATTTAAGAAATAGAACTAGCCGTGTAAAAATACGTAACGAACTCAGTGATGAGGTTGTAGTAGCTACGGGAACAGCACAGGGTACAGTTTTGGGTCCCTTGCATTATTTAGCGTACGTCAATGACATGGAGAATGTTATAAGAGATTGCTCAGTCTATCAGTACGCGGACGACACCTGTCTCGTAGCAGCTGATAAAGACATATCTAAGGCTGAACAGGCGATTCAAAATGATTTTGATAATTTGTGTAAATGGGCTCATGATGCTGGATTGGTACTTAATGCTGGTAAAACTAAAACTATCCACGTTCGATCCAATCATTTAATCAACTCGGACAAGCCCATTAAAGTAATTGCGCACACTCACCAATGTTTGCATGATGTGCGATTATCTAGCCTTGGTTGTAAATGTGAATCGTTGAAGCAAGTTACCAATTACAAATATTTGGGTTTAATCGTTGATGAAAGATTTAACTGGAGATATCACATTGACTCAATTTGCGACAAACTGCGAGCAATGCTAGCCAAATTTGCAATAATTAAATACAAAGTACCTTTTAAAATATTGCTTAACGTTTACATATAATGCACTCGCGGAGTCAATAATTTCCTATGGTATCACTAGCTATGGCAGAACATTTAAAACTTACCTAGACAAAATATACAACCTACAACTTCGTCTATTAAAAATAATAATACCAAATAAAATTAAAAAAACACTTTATGATGGTGATGACGTAACAGGTTTCTTTAAATATTGCAAAGTCTTGCCAATACACATTAAAGTTCAAATGTTGTTATTGATAGAACAGTTCACCAACAAAGAGTTGCAAATTAAATTCGTTCCTCGTATAGCAACAAGATCGGCGGCACAATCGAAATTGGTAGTTCCGAGGTATAAAAACTATTACGGGAAACGTACGAACGCTTATTTGATACCTACTCTAATCAATGATATTCCAACAAAAATTCAATCGGAGATAACAAACACTAATTATAAATATAAATACAAAACATTCTTTAATTCTCTTTGAAAATGCATCATCCTGTTTAAATTTCATTCAATTAGTAAATCATCGACGGGCTGCCTGACCCGCACTCTCGTTGTTTTTGTAATAGTTTTACTTATTATTTTTAAAGTACCTCACATTTTTTATTTTTTCTTTTTAGAAACTAATATGCTGTAAAATATGTGTATTTAGTTAGTATGTATTAAGACTGCTTAGTGTTTCAACATCCGGACAAACCTATTGAGGTTTTTGAGATGTTAATTTATGTAATATGATTTTTTCCTTATGTGTAATAAATGAAAAAAAAAAAAAAAAAAAAAATCTGAACGCTCAAGTTTATCAGCACCTTAAAGGTTTTCTGGCACAAATCACTAAAGTTCCATCCATATGAATTTCATGAATTACAATATTTTCATTTGAAACCAGGAAACTACACTCCTGAAAAAGTTTTCTACACACGATAGTCATAGGAACTATATCTGAAAGTCATCATCAATCATAAAATAAATTAGGTATGGAATATCAAGTAGAATTTGGGACAAACTTTCAAACTTTAGCGGCACGGTTGAGGCAGTGGGATTGGCTGGTGCGCTACGTGTCACGGGTTCGATTCCCGCACGCAACAAATATCTTTATGGTCTGAATATAGTTGTTCCCTTTGTATATGTGATTTTAAATCTTTGTAACCACACCCACGATAAAGGTGGAATTCTCAGTCACACAGGAATTTCTCCCATATTGTCACCCTTACACAAAAAACTAGTTTTATATTCTGTCTCTTACAACATAGGACGACCATGATCTAGGTTAGGACATAAGTACATACTTTTATTATAATACGTTCGCTGGGGGAAGTGTTTAACTTCAACGCGAAGCTCTTTTGCTCGTAGCTTTTAAAGTTATTATAAGAAAAATGAGGTAACGAATTTTAATATTTCTTTTGTCATAATTTTCACGCTCATGTGAGTTTCCGAGAAAAAAGTTAGTTGATTAGGAATAATTGACGGAAATCTGTTGGCTTAACAATGAAATAAAAGAAATTACTTTTATAAAACTTTTCATTGTTTTGTGTACTGGATTTATAATTGGATAGGACCAAATCACAGCATCAAATTAGAATCAAGGATTCCGGAAAATTCAGATCTAATAGCTACAGTCAATATATTACTTGCTGTATTGGTCCAAAAAAGACACTTGTTATCTGCTTATACCGCCTACAAACATGTTAGATAAATGGCAAAGATATGTATGAAAAAAAAACCTTTCAGATTGTTACCGAGATTTCTTCCGGGGCCGTAAACATCTCATCATCGAGAATACATTCATACGAGCACAGAAAATGGATGGAAATATTACCACTAGCAGTATTGTCATCTTTATAACCCATTTCTTTGGAACCTAGATATTTTATGATCAAAAGAAGGCTTTAGGTAGACAAGGGTATGGTTCCATTCAAGATCCCTTTACGACATTTCAAGAGATCTCTGTCTTAGAAATCTGTTACAGAACGGTAAACAATAAATAATGGAATAAGAAATGCTCTAAGTATTTCCCTTTATAAGTATCTAAATGGATATTATTTTCTTTTATACAAGGCACTTAAGGTACTTACTTTAAAGGAGATGAAGAAGATGTGCTTGAACATGGAAGCGAATTAAGGTTAAGAATAGATTTTTACGTTGTTTTTCTAAGTCCTCATGTTATAAAAACATTGTTGGCGTATGACAAGTTACTGCGGACACTAAAAAGCAACTTTAGGAGGCCCTAAAGTCTCTTGTCTAGTTATGCAAAGTGACCTTATAACAACGGTAACGATGATGAAAATTCATAAATAGTATATTGTTATGAGTTGCCGTAAAACAGGTTAAATAGAAACGGACAGGGTTGAATGGGGAAGGCCAGTCAAAGAAAATGTAGATGGCGTGACCATAGCTAAGTCCTAATCCGACCAATGAGGTAGTACTATTTTGAAGTACCTATAAGATTTGAACCAATGACGATGCTTGGAACTAGCTATACTAGCGCCATACGTTTCCCAGTTGTCATCCCCATTGAGACAAAAAATAGACGGAGAAAAAACAGTTGAAATGAATAGGTTTTGAAACGGGTGCAAGTATGAAGATAAAATAGTGGCAAAAAGGCATTTTTTGCGCATGTCTTTTGTTTAGATGAAACGGAATGTAATGAAATTATTAGTAAGTTGTATCAAAATAATTAAATAATGCAATTAAAATACTTAGTCAAACCTATAATTCTTCTCGATCGAGTTTTAAGGCCACCACACTGTAATGTCAGTAACGATCGCATTGAATACATTCAAAATTACAGTGCGGTCGAAAAAAATCAAAAATACATTTTACTAAGTAGGTACATACGAGTACTTAGCTCAAATGATTATTTAGTCACACAGAAAAAGGTCGATTTACGGATTACATCATAAACAGAGAGGCCAATTTAAAAAAAAATAAATATGAACAACAAACAATTTATTTTCAATTTCTCCAGCCGCCTAGTTAAAATCCCCTGTCTCATCATTATACGGTTTTCATAATCTGAAATTAATTTATAATTTCATCAGCTAAAAATAATATACTCTAAATTCTACATCTTAACTAGCGGCTCGCCTCGGCTTCGCCCAGGTTTTAATTTTCTACTTCCACGGTGGATTTTTCGGAAACTTCCATACTTGGAAACCTTGTGCTGATAATAAAGAACACAACAAAAACTAGTAATCCAATTTCGTGCAGTTGTTCGCAAGTTATGCGCGTAAAGTCAGTCTTAAACGAATTTGTTTTATTAAACTATGAACCTACACTAAAATTCATAATTAACTTTATAAAAGCATGAAATATAAAGGGAAAATAAAATAGTTACAGGTCGTCAAAAAGTTCTTCACGCGGGAAAACAGCCTTTAACACTGGCAGCATTACGTCGTTGGTTTGTAATCTTACGTGATAAAAATCCCCTTAGCCGCCGTTAAAAAAGCGCTGCGTTTGAACAAAAAGGTAAATTGAACTTAAAATAATGTCACCGCACTTAAAGTCGAAGACAATTTAAAAAAAAAAAATATACATGGGACGCTGACGTATGAACAGATACATGGGATTGCATTTGTTCTATTTCGGCGCTTTTTTAACGCCAAGAAAAAAAGCGCCCGTGCGAATGGGGACTAATTATCCTCTTGATTTATTTGTTTAATTCACCTCTGCGTCTGTATTCACCCCATTATACCTGTAAAACCTTGAAAGTCCTCGTAGAAATACAGAATAACGGCCCGTTCATCACCTTGCCACTGTCAATGGTTACTTAGCGCGTGTCGGCAAGCAGTAAGATCAAATCTATAGAAATGTTTGAACACGGCACGAGGTGCCGTCAGTGGCGAATTCGCGTACTTACAAAGTAACTAAATGTCATAATCGCGCCGCCCATCGCACAGCTCATCGCTTAAGACCAAAGTCGTGAACGGACCATAAAAGCGTGTCATTTTGTCTAGACCCTCTTGCTTATATAGAACAAATGAAAATCGTAAACAACCCTAAGACCTCCGTAATTTATTCTACGTGTGAGCCATTAGCAACCGCCTCGTAGCTGCTAGAGCATCTAAGTCGAACACTAGAGCTACAAATTGCTTACCACGTCGTTATCGGCCAAATGTTCTCGACAAACGACACTGTAGACAACAATTAAATATGGAAATTGAGTCAAACATGTCTTGAATGTGTAAGGACTGTGTTGGGACTATTTTCTTGGTCGTGACGACAGCGACGGAAGGCGAATTTGGGGCATTAATGAACATTGCGAATGTACACACATAAATTAATAAAGTTTGCAATCACTTTGAAAAATCGAAAAATAAAAATGTCACGGTAGATTACACTATGATTTCTTCTTCTTTTTATGTTCTTTATTTAAAAATAAAATAGAGCTAATATAAAACAATAAAACTGTTCAATTGTTTTTTTTTTTTTTCAAAAATATCAGCTTATGCTGGTGATCTCAAACTTTTTTAGAATTGTGTGTAATGTGTGTACCTATGTGACATAAACATTATGATAGTGTTAAAAGTTTTTTCATTAGGTGCGTCCCCACAGAGCGCGCAGCCTCGCGAGGCATTTTCCGCCTGAACGTGTGGACGTGTCTCGGGCGAGGCAAGTGACATCGCTGCCGCGGTCCAGCGACCGAGCACCCGATCCAGTGTCGGCTTTTGTTTAGCTCGCTTATATTGTTTCGTGGCTCGGTCGAAAAACAATAGACGCGTCCACACAGAGTGAGCAGCCTCGCTTGTCACTTTCCTCGCGCAGCAAATTTTTCGCGAGGCTGCGCGCTCTGTGTGGACACACCTATTGAGTAGGGTCCCCCGCTCTCTACGTAGTAATAACTAGTCTTATTTTTTTTGGTTTTTGTTGTTTATATCTTCAAATAAGTCCCTGGGTGGTGCGGTAAGGACAATCAGACTCTTACTGACCAAATGTCCACTCTGTTCCTTTGGTAGTAGTATCGAGCCCCCCAGAAACTGAATAAGTCGATACTACTCTTAGAGAGTTGGGGACGTATTATTTGATCAATTTTACGATCCAAACACATACATAACAAAACAGTAAATCCCGGACACGACTTATCGCTAGTGCACATCTTCAAGACAATAGTGACACAACGGCATGTCACCAGTACATCACATCCCCAGGGATGTTGTAAAGCACTGAAAATATACCAGACAACTGTACGATTTGACGGCCGCAAGGATACGAGTAGCTGAGAGATTGACGACCGACGCACTGAATACGCCCCGGGGATGGCATTCTACTCACAAAGATGTTTAGACATGTGATATCGCAGCCGAGACATAGTTACTCGGCGATATGACTTATATAATACAGCCTTTTTAGAACGCGGAACCCGTGTAGTCTCACTCTTCGATGTTTTTAATTTAACTAAAAGATACTTAAACAAAAAAAGGAAGTTACGCTAAAATGTTCCCCATCGCCGCGCTGCTGTGATCCGGTTAAAAGATCCGCCTGTTTACAAATCGTTGTTTGGATACGCCCAGGGGACTTGTTTTAGAGTTAAATTGAGCTCGGCTTAAAATAATGACGGAATTTTTTTGCTAAGAAAACGTCGCGAAATGTTTTAGAATTATACTTTTTTTTTTTGCGTGGTAAAATCATGAAATGAGTCCTCCCACCCCGGGCAGGGCGGGAGGGACTGTCTGTTGTACTGACTAAAATCCACGGTGTCCTTCAATAGCCCTTTATGTTCCGGGGTCACGGTAATGAGATAAGTCCCGCGACCCCGGCAGGCTTTGGCCCTCTACAGAGGGGGCCCCGTCATTATGCTGACGCTCTTTGAGGCGCGCGTGGAACACAACGCGCCGTCGACCCGGGCATGGTCCAAGGTCGGGCTGCGAGTTGCCCTTTACTCGCCGCCCGCATGCCCGCGCCTACGGTGGCCGGAGATCGTCTTGCGACGTCCGTCGCCGTGGGCGTCCACCACCGCGGTTTAGAATTCTACTTTGAACAAAATTTAACAGTTTTCATCCTGACTTTGTTAATTCTGATAAGGTGTTAGTCTTAACTTTGGCAACTTAAGACAGTTTGAAGTAACATGAGTAAAGGCTAAATACAAGTAAGATGAAGCAAAATACGTACTCGAAGAAATAAATATGGCGCTGGCTTGTGGATTTTTGCTTGTAAATCGCTGCACATGCTTTTATAGTTTCTTGAACATTTCACGTCAAACTGTCACCAACAAACATCAGTCAAACAGATTACTTCTTTCTCTTTTGTGTGAGGATGTGGCCAGCTTCTAGGAACGCAACAAGCCTCTGACATTGCGTGAGGCTTTTATAACTATATATTAGTTTTACCAATATAAGTCCAGATATCTTCAAGATAAATATAAATACCCTTTACTTAGACCACCTTTTAAAAGTAGGTACATAACATGTAATGACAAAGACATTTAGTATTTGCCGGTTTCAACTGACAAGGGCGTGCATGACGGGTGACATGTTAACGAATCAATCTAATTACAATTACAACGAAAAATATAGTCTTAATTGATCATAGCAATATCTGCTTTAATGCATTATGTCACCCTCGAAATATAAATTTATTCTATTATATTTTAGCTCAATAGAGCATTCGTAAGTAGGTGAGGTACGTTCAATAAAATGTAACTTCAAGTCAGCATGAGAATAAAATACTTATACAGCGATTTCATGAACCTACTCAACAGAAGTTAATATTGTAGTAACACATGTCAGATACAGAAAAATCGGAATGAAAAATATTTACCTACTTCCCTTGCTGTTTTATTTACTGGTAACACTTACGTTTACATGCAAGAATCTTTCATACAGTTGAGAGACGTCTTCAAAGCAATATGCGAGTGTAAAGATATTCTGTTTTCCTCTTCCATGTAAATTTCCCTTTAGTGACTGTCAGAGAGCAAAAGCGAGTGTTATTTAGCCGTCACAACATCGATGATGCGAGGACATAAGGCGTGACATATGCATAATTTATCAAAGGAAAGGTCGTGGGTGTGATATTGGCTATGAGGGACACAAGGTCTTGCTGATTATAGTAGTGGCTATACTGCAAGCGGGTGATCGAGCGGAGCGGACAGGCGAGGCAGATGTCACTTGTGTTTTGGGAAGTATGAGCGACGGCGACAGTGACATGTGACGTCACGTCATGTTGATTGAGTGGCGTGCGTGGTTGGCAGGCTCGCGTGATTTGACAGGATATACTGCAAATATGAAGCTGTATACAGTTTTGTGCAATAGCTCTTGCAGTGAGGTGTCATTTGTTTGGGATGGATCACTTGCTGAATTTGTTTGTTTTTCTGTGGTTTTAGATCTGAGAAGATTACGGTTACGATTCTGATGATAGTGTATAGAAATCCAACTGGACAAATACCTCTCCAATCTCACACCATTTAACTCGAACCCCTGCTGCATATGATGTAATGCAGCTATATCTGAGTACTAATGCCAGTGGAGTATTTGGAGCGTTTTGCATCTGTACAAAGACAACGGGTTTGACATAAGCTTTTGTATTAATAGCGTGCTATATCCCACTCCTGGGCTTTGGCCGAGGTCACCTCCCTTCACTCCCCCGAATTCTCGCGAACCCCCGCTTTTTCTTTACAGTTCCGATGGAACCTTTCGTCACGCACTATCTCCTTTGCAGCTTGCCGCAACCCCTAAAACAAAAGCTTAACATAACTTTACTTATTTCAGTGTTGCTGACAGTACGTCTCAATTTTGAAGGCCCTTTTTTTCTCTCTCGATGATGATAAGTATCGTATTCCTCCCCGCTTTCTACATAGCCTCCGCCTTACAGTAACCAAGACGCAGAACCGCGCTTCAGTCGCAAATGTGGCCGGTGCCGCTCGTTAGTACCGCGCCGCAACCTATTAGCTTGGCACACTAATTATTTAGACCGTGTATCTACACGTATTTGCGCACCTCCTCCCAGTAACTGGGTAATATTGACGTATCTCATTAACTTGTTAAGTATTCATGAAGTGCTGCATAATGTGTGTTGCTTACGTGTTTGAGAGGGATTTATGGGGCGTAGGTGTTTGAGACGGTCATCTTTTAAAAATGTTTTATCTTTCTTCAGATGTTTGGATTTGGCATTTATTTTAGTGGCTTAATTATTTAGTTCAGGGTACGTATTTCATGTGAGCTAGTATACACCTGATGAAAGTATTGACAATCTTTTTTTTTCTTATTAAACTATGTCACATTCGGTGTGTTGATGTTGTTGTTCCGATACGAGTCTGCGAATAAAAACTGAATAAAAAAATGAATACTTAATAGAAAAAAAGTGAAACATAAAAAGGTTGTAAAAGAGGCCCTACTTATAATATTGCAGTCATAGAATGTCGAATAAAAACTGTGGGGAAAAAATCTTGTGTAGCATCCTTCTAATAAGGAAAATGTTGCAAACATTTTAAACAAAGACTGCGGGCATACAGGGACATATTCCGAAGTACAATTATTTTATGAAAGAGGCTTATAAAGTATATTTTATGGTTCGCTTAATAATATAATTAAAGTGGATATTTAAACAGTCGGACCCAAATAAATTTCCCCAAATTAAACCGATATAAATATACATACGAGAAAGTATGTATGTAATGCGCACCGCATTGAACCAGTCTCCTACATTATTTGTTATGCTCCACCTTCGATCATTAATAACAACTAGATACACAATCCCGTACAAAAACGAACTAAAAACTATCCTCAAGTAGGTCGTAAAATAGAAAGAGAAAGAAACATAACTGGCCAACATATTATACCAAAAGAAATTAAACCTTATTCAAATGAGTTAAAGTCGGATTTAGAACGGTCATAAAAACACATTCAATTTTACGACCGCGACTCGAATCAACACATGTTACCCGACTAAATCAAGTAGCCATGCGACACTACGAACTGTACGTTTAGTAAAAGTCTTTTCAATTTAGGTGCTTTATAAACCCGGCTGATAATTTCGTCAATTTTAAAATAAATGTTTTACGGCGATTTCTTAACGAAATATCAGTATTTATAGTACAGTGATAGTTATTATATATTGGTAATGTTCGTACTTACTGAAAAAATGAAATTACATCCTTTTTTTCGGTCCTGGAAGAGTGATTTTGCACTTTTTAAACGAGCACGGAGGCATGTTTACGTTCCGAGCGTTAGAACAGTACTAAACCAAAAGGATGACCGATCTCTGATTTGGTCATTCTTTTGGTGAGGACGTTTTTTGTCGCTGATTGTGTATCTAGTTGTTTTATATGATCGAAGTGCTCCACGTAATCAATTATTGCCGAATAATCCAATTAAGCTTAATTACAATTACCATAAGCATAATGGCTTATAATATAAATATTTTATCTATCACTCAATATAAACGAGGTTTAAATTATAATTAATTGAATTATTTAAATTGTTTGTATTTTTAATTAATATGTATTATAATGTAAAGTTATGCGTTTTTAAATAATAACAAAAGTTACCAATTAAAACGATTATTTTCTAAACGGTTGGCTTCATCAATTGGTTACCCCAGTAACGAACGTAAGTGCTTCCAAGGGGGGTAATCACATCGTGACGCGGATTTCACTAGCCGCAAGATGGTTACCTATCATAAGATCGAAAAATGTTTGACCGAATTTCATTTGACCTAAAACTTTTCAACTATTATCGTTTGGTTTTTTATTACTTCATCGAAGTCACGTTTGCCACTGTTTCAGTTAACCTATTATCTATTCGTTTTTTTTTCGTTACTCCAACACTTCATTTGGCCGAAAAGCTTTTTACCGATGTTACACTTACTCGAAATGACGGTTGTTCGAAGTATTATGTTTCCAAACATTCATTATACCACTTTTTTAATTGCCATATTTTCATTTCACCAAACACCTAAAAATTTGTGCACACTAATTATTGCTGTTACATTTTTAGCAGGTGCCATTGAAATGTAGGTAGACAATACAAAACAATTGTACAAAAGTCATATACGATAATATAACTCAGACGGGTATTGTATTATCATTAATGACATTTGCTGTTAATTACATAGTTGGACTATAAAGGTGAAACCGCACTAGGCGGAACTGCACTGCAGCGGAACTGCGCGACACGACGCTTTTCTTTGCCACGCAGTTCGGTTGCAGTGTAGTTCCGTTACCGCTTAGTGCGTGATGTCTCGCATAATTTCATATAAAGAATATTTTGACGCGTCTTGTCGCGCAGTTCCGCTGCAGAACAGTTACGCCTAGTGCGGTTTCACCTTTAGGGGTGTTCTGGCTAGCACGTGTGTCCGAATCTTTTTGCGGATTCTGTGTGATTCTTGATACTCTTTTGTTATTGTGTTTGTAAAAAGGTTTGTATTGTGATACACTTGCATATAGCATAAAAACAGATATGCAACATGCAAACAAGCACCACAAAAACATGCAAGCAAGCATGCAGCATTCAAGCAAGCATGCAGCATGCAAGCAAGCATGCAGCATGCAGCAAGCACGCAGCATGCAACATTCAGCAAACACGCAGCATTCAAGCAAGCATGCAACATGCAACAAGCATTGTTTCTGTCATGGCTCCGGCGCTGCGGGGTTTTGGGTGGCCCCACGCGAGCTTATCGTCGCAGATGATTGGAACGCTCACCACCGCAGCTTCGGTTTACTGGCCGGCTTCGCCGGCCAGCCTCAGCCGCGGCGGCGGCCGTTCCAACCACATGCTCCTCAGCTCGCGGGCGACCCCACCCCTCCGCGCCTACGCGATTTTAAATTACACTCTAGGGGTAGGGCAGACAAGACTACGTAAAGTCGGTTTTGCAGCATTTCGTTTCCGCCACAAAGTTTTGTAGCACAATATATTGAAATTTTATGACAGTAATTTAATTTTTCGGTAAAATGTTATTTCGGTATGGTGAAATATGGCAAATAAATCATTTGGCAATTGAAAAAAGTTTAAAAGAGGCTTCGGTCAATAGTAAAAAGTTATTTTGTTAATTGGCGAAACATACTTCGGTAAAATAATACTTATGGCTAATGATACTTCGATAAACTGAAAATATGTCAAATAATGCATATAGCAAAAGAGATGTCGGTCAATGGTTTTCGGTGTAATGAAATTCTAACAAACAAAATTCGGTAAATTGATCGGTTCCCCCGCAAGATCGCAATAAATATTAGGTACGCCTTAAAAAAAAACAGAATGTGTGACAATCGCGTCATTATGTTTTGGATTCGGCCGGTATACGCTGGACAGAGTGGACGTGTGTCGACTGTCACGAGTGATTTCTTCTCTGAATTCTGTGATTGGCTACTTTTAACAAATTTCGATTCCTTGTTACTCATTAAGTGATATAACGCGTTAAACACTCCCACTGGGCGGTCCTAGAGAGGGATGCAACTATTTTTGTAAATTACACCCGAAGTAATAATTTTAAAGTGACTGTGATTAGCTGGATTCGAGCCGGCGACGCCCCAGCTGACGCCTCCGACCCCGCTTGCTTAGCCATTGCGCCACCGTGTAAGTAGCAGCTGACCTCTAAACTTCACTCCCCACTGCGCGGTACACAACAACTTCGCTACAACCGCTACGACGTGCTACGACGCTACGACGTGCTACGAGTCAACTGATCGGCTACGAGCGGTGCTCCAGTGCTACGTAATAACCGAGAACGTGCGCTGCAGGGCTCTGTTTACGACACAATACCCGACTAGCTGAGGTTACTTGGTCATTGTGTAAACCAAATTTAAAAAATGGCTTCCTTACATCGCACTCCCCCTGCCACGCCAAAAACTCAAACAAGCGGCCTCAGTCAGACTGAAACTCAATCGGAACTAGACAACAGCTCTGCAGTTACTCTAAGCGATTTTGTGAGCACGAACAGAAATAAACGCTTTCGTAAGAAAGGTTCGCCGCAAGAGGCCGGTCTATGCACACCAGATGCTAAGAGGTATAACCAAGGCTCACGCATCTCGAAAACTCTTGCAGAACAGACTGCTCTTATCAACACAATTCTGTCCGATGTTGGGGAAATCAAAATCCAAAATGCCCAAATCAAGGAGTCTAATGTCGAGATCCACAAGTCTAACGAAGTCATACGGGAATCAATGCGCTTTATTAACAAGCAATTTGAGGATATGAAAAAAGAGGTCGAAGAATTAAGGAAGGAACGACAGCAGCAAAAACAGTACATAGAGAATCTAGAGAAGAAGATTTTTGACCTTCAACAAAAGTCACGATCATCTGGTATCGAGATCCGCAATATCCCTCAAGATAATTCAGAAACCACCACCAGTCTTATAAAAACCATTTGCAAAATTGGTGACGTCATTGGAGTCCCAATCAGCGATTCAAGCATACGCGATATATATCGCCTACCAGGGAAGAGTACCAGCCCTACGTCGACACGCCCAATTATCGCAGAATTTTCAAAGGTGCAGGACAAACAAAAACTCGTGTCGGCGGTACGTTCCTATAACAAAGATAAAGGTAAAGAAGACAAAATGAACACCATGCTCCTTGGTTTACCTGGGAAAGCTCAACCGGTTTACATCGCGGAGCAGTTGTCAGGTAGTTCAAAAAAACTGTTTTATCTGGCTCGGGAATTTGCTCGGAACAACGACTACAAATTCTGCTGGATCGCAAACGGCGGAATCTTTTTGCGCAAGAGAGAGGGCGATAAGCAGGTAATAATCCAAACCGAAAAATGTCTTCAAGACCTAGTTAACATAAATATGTGACTAATTTGCACTCCAGTGTTTAATCTTAGCATAATTTTATTATTATTTTTAATTATCTGTAATACAAACCACACGTACACTACTCTCACAACACACACATATGCTAAAATCGAACTAACAAATACCGCAACTTACACTAACACTATGGTTCTCTCGCACGTAGATCGTCTTACTTACCTAAAATGGTGCTGGGTCATCCTCAAAGACCACAAATATATTATAATACCCACTCCAAGCCACTCTTTGTCCCCACGTTTAGTAAACATACTTATATTCTTCTATGGCTAATTCAATTCACAACATTAATAATGAACTTGATAATATAAACCTAGGAAACGCCTTCACCTGTAGCCCTGATGACTGCCATAAGTATATCAACCCAGCCGATAGTAACTTCAACATATTGCACATTAACATAAGAAGTGTCAACAAAAACTTCAACCAGCTTCAGGTGCTGTTGCATTCAGTAAATATTGACTTTGACGCAGTAATCCTTACTGAATGTTGGCTTAGTAAAGTCAGCCATCTACCAGTTTTAGATGGCTTTAAGTCTCACGCAACAGAAACCAACATTAATCAAAACGACGGTATCATTATATACACTAGATTAGGTCTACAAAGTACTGTGTGGGAACCAGAATTCGAAGGAGGAAACTGCCTCATATGCCAGATAAATTCAAAACTTACAGTGGTTGTTATCTATCGATCTCCATCTCTGAACTCAACACACAACTTTGAAAAATTTACATATAGCCTAAATAATGTCTACGGAACAATTTCCTCTTGCCCAAATATTGCCCTGATTGGTGATTTAAATATCGATATAAGGCCAGACAACATGAACGACCGGAGTTTTGATTACCTCACTCTTAACGCCTCTCAAGGTCTCTTGCCGACTCACCTTTTCCCCACTCGCCTCGAACACTGTATTGATCACATACTGCTCAAGTCTATCCTCCCATCTACCACACTTGTATTGGACTCGCATATCACAGACCACAAACCTATCCTACTATCTATTACTCAAGCCAATCCAGTACATAAAGCAAGCCATGTTAAGACTTGTCTAGACTACGAAGCAATCACCTCAGAAATAGAACAGTCTGACTTTTCTGTAATATACAACCTCGAAGATACAAACACAGCCATGAATGAATTTATAAACATAATTAAAGCAGCCATCTCAAAACATTCAAAGCAAGTTCGAGTTCCAAGGCGTAAGAGAACCATAAAACCGTGGATGACTCCTGGCCTTCTAAGGTGTATTCAAAATCGTGACAAAATGCACATGAATTCAACCAAGGACCCTCATAATGAAATTCTTAAAACCACTTACACTCGGTACCGAAACTTCTGTAATGAATTACTTAGGAAGCTAAGAACATCTTATCAAACGAATGAACTTGAAAAAGGCAGAAATAACACTAAAAAGTTGTGGACAGCAATTAAAACAATAACCAACACACAGAAAATACATTCCTCCCCCACTGAACTCCTAAAAATTCACGATAATCCAAAAGTATCTATAGAAAAAGTTTCTCAGTTTTTTTGTAACGTGGGCAAAAATCTAGCGGAAAATATTACATCTCGGAACCCTATCTCTCCAGCAATCTCTTGTAATCCCTCCAACTCTTCACTATTGACGCATACCACCCCAGTCAACTCTCTTGCTCTATTACATGTGGACGAAGCTGAAATTGAGACACTAATTTTTCAACTACGCAGTGATTGCGCCGTAGGTTGGGATGGGATATCATCTCTTTTATTGAAGAAATGCCGTCACACCTTGGTCCCAGTCATTACATACCTCTGCAATCTATGTCTAGACACAGGTACATTTCCGGACGCCCTCAAGAGAGCACTGGTTCATCCCATTTACAAGAGTGGGGACAGGAACTGTGTCAACAATTACAGACCGATAGCAGTCTTGCCTGCTCTCTCGAAAATCCTTGAAAGGATTCTCAGTAATGGTCTTAAGAGCTTTATTAATAAACACCAAATTATTGCTCCAAATCAGTATGGTTTTCGCTCGGGAGTATCGACTGAGGATGCGATACTTGACTTCACGCAACAAGTTGCAATGGACCTAGACAATAAAACCAAGTGCTTGGGAATCTTTTTAGACCTTTCGAAGGCATTCGACACAGTTTCTGTCCCCAAACTTATCCTTAAGTTGGAGTCAATGGGCGTACGTGGTAAACCTCTTCAAATTTTTACTGACTACTTGCATAATCGCTCTCAATGTGTTAAAATTGATAATTATATTAGCAATGAGACAACAATCACTTATGGTGTCCCACAAGGGAGCATCTTGGGCCCCATGCTGTTTCTGATTTATGTCAATGAGCTGTGTAAGATGCAACTGCCAAACTGCAAAATCTATGCCTATGCGGATGACACAGCAATACTAGTCAGTGGGCTCACATGGGATGTTGTTAAAGCAAAAGCAGAGACAGCTCTGTCTGTAATAATGCAATGGCTTAACTCCAATTTACTCACTCTCAACTTGGAAAAAACTAATTACATTCCATTTGCAATCCGTCGCAATACATCACCACCTCAAGACTTTTCTTTAGCAGCTCACTCCTGCCTGAATTCAGCCGGACCCTGTGCCTGTCCCACACTTATTAGAACCGATGTTGTAAAATATTTGGGTGTTCTAATAGACTATGGGCTAAAGTGGGACAAACAGATTGATGCGCTGACCACTAGAACTCTTCGACTCATACACATCTTCAAGTCGCTCAGGGAGTCAGCAAATGCCGATACACTTAGGATGGTTTACTATGCTCTGTGTCAATCGGTTCTTGGTTATTGTATAACGGCTTGGGGTGGTGCATGGAAAACTAACTTTCTAAGAGTAGAGAGAGCGCAAAGAGCAATTCTCAAAGTAATGTCGAGGAAGCCCTACAGATACCCAACAGCGGATCTCTACTCCGACTGTATGGTCTTAACGGTCCGGCAGCTTTTTGTGCTACGAACGGTCCTAAGAAAACATGCCTGCCTACCACCCTATGATAGCAATAAACGAACACTTCGTCTCCCACGCACTCAGCACAAGACCAGTTTCGCTAAACACCAACACTACATCCTAAGTACTCACTTATACCAAAAAATTCACCAACTGCTCTCTATCGTAGACTTAAATACACATATGGTAAAATCTAAAGTCACAGAGTGGCTTCTACAGAAGGACTATGCTTTCACAGAGTCCTTACTCTCCTTCATAGCCTAATGTCCATTTATACTTTAAATTTAACACTTACATAGCAATGCTCATACTTACATAGCAAAAATACATATACATTTACTCAACAAACATAACTCTCATTACACATTCACATATTTTTTATACACTTCACACATAACACACTCACGTCGACACAACTGCATACACTTCATCAACTTTAATTAAATTTAAATAAGTTAGTTTTTAATGTTTCTCTCTATTATTATTGTTTAGATTTTATTGGTTTTCACATCTCTTTTTTTTTTTTTAGATTTTCTTTTCTGTTCTAAGATTTTATTATTGTAAAGGATGGATCGACACACCTCTATTTATTGTCACTTAACTGTGCTAAATGGCTGATCACTGTCTCTTAAGATACAGGTTTACCTAGTTTAAGAGGCAGGGTTATAATACTGAGTTTATATCCAACATAGAACCTGATTTATACAATGTGTTGTATTACCTATATCATAAGAAACCTAGGCTTCCATCTGTATTTTTTTGTTTTATGGCAAATAAATTATTATTATTATTATTATTATTATGTGAATGCCTATGCTACGCAGTGCTACGCCGTACAAGGTGGCGCTACGCGGTGCTACGTCGTTCTACGCGTCGCTACGCCACGCTACACCTGCGGCATTCTACACACATTTTTCTCCCACCACTAAAGGTCGACTTTCGAATTCAGGAGCGCGCTGTCCGTCCAATCTCGAACATTATGTAATCGGGGCTCCCTTCTAACGTGCCTTTGCCTCAAACTCCACCAATCATTATGATTTAAAAGACCTATCCTACCGTAGTATGTGACCCAGATACTGGAACACGTTACTGTAATCTGTAATAGATTAACGTTACCTCGTTTGTGCTGACACGTCTGAAATCCACTTTTTTGCTGAATCAACGCGCGAATATTCGTGTTCTATCTCCGTTCTATCAACGTCAATACATAGGGGCTTATGTACCTACGCAGTGCGCGTCAAAACTCACAAATATATTTAGAGCAGTAACGGTGAACGCGCTTATGAGGATGTTTTCTCTTGGCTGTAAATATTTGTTAAACAAAACCCAAAAATATAACTAAGATATTTTACAGATACTAGACACCGCGCACCGCGTTAACATAAAATTATAATATTAATCCTAAATGTAATTGTAATTATGTTAGCTACGTCTGAGCCCTCAGGGTTGAGCTCATGTTCGACACGATGCTGATTATGTAAACTCCAATATGACAGAATAAACCACAAGACCCAAAACACGACGAATAAGTAAAATAAATAAGAAAAAATATGAAATCATAAACAAGAGAGAATATTTTTGAACCCAATAGGCTTTTAATTTGATCTATTTATTTACTTATCAGACTGATTTGGAAGGCTTAATTGGCAACTAAAACTAAAAATCTACAAACTTACAAGCTTACTTATAAACATAAAAAATTAAATAAATAGGTCAGACCAAAAAATAATCTAGTATTGGAAACCTGGCTTTACTTGAAACGTAAAAACAAAATGTGTGTTTACATCTGATGCTCCGATGGATGATCTCTCTTCAACAGAGATAAGAACTCATCCCAGTAGTGGGATCCTTATAGGTTCATATTAGAGGTATAAAACTAAGCCAATACGAAAATCTAAAACGCTTTTCAAGCATTCAACCATATAATAAACAGAAACAAATCTACTCGGCTTCCATATCCCAGATTTCACAGAGCAAGCTGAATTGAAGTGGAATCCATTTCCAGCTTCTGACAATCGATGTCTGTATGGAGCGGCCAATTCCGTGCAACACGCTTTGGTGGCCAGCCGCCGAGAAAATCCCCTGTGTTTTTGTATTTGGAGGCTTTTCGGAGCTCACGAACACATGAGGAGAAATCGCCGTGGCCGTAAAATGATGTGTCAAACTTGTGATAACGTAGTTAGAACTTTTTATGGGTAATGATGAGTGTTGTGGCTGAATTTTATGTTTTTATTGGTGATGTATTTATTTTTATACTAGTTACTTTAACAAGGAGGACTGTTTAAACAGGGTAACTAAAGGAACAGAGTGGTTTGAGTCAGTAAGAGTTTAATTACTAAATAATTCTAAAATTTTCTCGGCCGGCTTCGGTCGGCATTTATTACGGGAATATTTTCGCCCAGCGGTCAGCCCGATCCAAGAAAGAGGTGACGAGACGACCTGGACAGAAGTGTAATAAAAAAACCAAAATTATAAGAACTAAATTTGTTCGAATCAACATAAATACAGAAGGAAGAACATGTACATTCATTTATTAATGAAATTAAACCACAGAAAGAGCCAACACGTTAGTTTTGCATTAAAAGCACTTCGTTTAAATATCGCTTAATTCCGATTTCCTCGACTACCATTTCCGACACGAAAATTGAAAGTAAATACCTAACATACAAATATTACATCTACATTTTTAATTTTCAGTTCCGCAGAAAAGCAATCAAACTCTGTGTCCTCGGAAATTTAATTTCCCACAGCGTTCTCGGTCCCTTTTGACACTCGGAATTTTTCTAAAACTTTTCGTATCCAGCATATAGGTAGCTAGATGTTTGGTAGGGTCGCCATCCGAGATATCACGCGTCATCGCCTAATATCGTGCGGCAGAATATTAGCGGTCGTGTGGAAGCTTTTAGACCGAAATCATTGACAATAAAATTATATTTGGTTTCACTGAAGGGTTCCGCCACATTCAAATGCAAATACCGAACCTTTTGCTCTGGAAGTTCTTTTATCTATGTCGTATTTGTTTTTATTATTTTGCCCCCAATAGATAAGTGATTCTTATTTTGAATGTGTTTTGAAACGGGTAAAAATCTCTGTAATGGGCATTTATACGCCTCAATGTGAAAACAATGACTCTCAGCAAAAGTGCGAGTGAATAAGAGGCACACGTAATTCATGTCTAAACACACCTACAAGAACAAATGAACGGATAAACGTTAAAACCGCAACTACGAAACCTAACATCAGTGGGTAAGTTCGACCAGTGAAGTAGACCCCTTCAACTCCCTCGTACCGGCGCACGAACCAAGAAAACAAACAACCTTTTTAGGTCAAGCGGAACTGGTGTTAATCGAATTGGTAGTACGCTACTGTTCCCTACTAATCAGTGTATTTGTGGGTCGGTTCGGTTGTTTATCCGGCGGAGAAGACAGAATCAATCAATTCATCACACTCCAGCTTTGGAGATTACCCTCATAAGTAACCCTTTATGGTGTTCGTCGATCATTGTTAGAGTGTATAAGAACGTTTTCTCCTATTTTAAGGGTTTCATTCACTAAAGAGAACTAATTTTATTAATCTAGTGTTCTTGTTTCTAACATATGTCTGTAAAAGTTAGGCAATATTTCTAAACAAGTCCTCCACGAAACTTCTCTTAAACATATTGTTGTTGTGCAGAGATTAATCTCACAAAGTGTGTCGCCTGAGACATAAATGTTTTCACCCTCATTGGTTGCCACATAAACAATTTTCCTGTGTGGTTTGGCTCCCCCAAGACAATACATTACTTACGATTGGCACCTGACAAAACAATGGTGCCATGAGACAATTGTCCTCATGATGACGTCGTGATGGAGTTATTAACAAGAGGATTTCAAAACAATAGAACACATTGTCCCCTTCCCATGAATTTTGTAAAGTATCCGTTGAGAAGATGAAAGAAAAAGTTATACGGACTGAAGATCAGAGGCCTTATCAAAAGATTTCGTGTTATATTTACGACGTACTTGAAGTATTTACTGCGTTTATTGTATGGAAAATTGCAAAAAGCATCCTCTAGTGTACAAATAAGGAACTTATTACTTTCCATCAGTGTAACGTCCAATTTCCTGTTTACTTTACATCACAAAAACTTGATGAAAAATCTGACCAAATCCTTTACCTGATATCACTTTTCCGCATCCTAACAAACAACATTGAAAGTTCATAAAATATACTGCGATCCATTTACAATATAAGAGAGTTCTTTTCTTTTCGAACATTTACTCATCACGTAAATATCAGCATTTTTGTTAAAGTACTTATTTCAGCAGGAAAATGCTCAATGCACTAACTGATTTGAATATCTGCTAATTACCACACTAACAATATAAATCACAGATTTATCAATGTAAAAATAAATGGCGCGTGTAATCGCAATTTGAATTCTCTGAATAAGAAACAAATATTTTTCGCAACATTTAACAAGAAGCTTTTCAGGGCAGACAAATTTCACTTAAATAAACATAACATTTATAGGGAGAATGAATGGAGGAGCAAATGTAGGCTTATGCCTTTATGAACTGTCTGAGGATCAATTTGAACGCAGATATATTTTATATCTTAACCCCGACTGTAGTGAGATTATACATAATAGTTACTGTTGTAAGCTACTCGAAAACTACTCTATTTTAATTGATATGCAAAGTTTATACTCTCGCTGTACGCGAAAATACACGCATTTAAAGGCACTTAGTTATAATTTTGATACTACTAGTAAGGATTGTCTGTGTATTTTGAATTAATTTTTAACCGACGAATGTTAAAATGTTTTCATTTACGAATATTTTGTGTTATGTTTAGGAAAGATATAGGTTCCAAGTCTAGGTCAACTATGTATTTGGATAACAATCAACTATTTGGACACCTCAATCTTGGTGAGGGTGAGAGCTAAAAAAATTTAGGCAATAACCTTTGATAAACCTTTGGTGGAATGATGGAATAGCCAAAGCGTGTCGTCGCTTTCCGCAACTCGTCATGGAGACACTTTTGGCCACAGGACTTTTTGTTCCGTCGCTTTTTTTTTTGTTTTTTTTTTTAATCTTTATTTATAGAGATTTTTCGCCAAAGCGATTATGACACTCTGTAGGTGTACAAAAAAAAACATTACATCTTAAATACATATTACATACTGGGTCTATTTTTCAAGGCGAACTTCACCATATTTATTACAGAAACTATTTTATCAGATCGTGGATCATGCAAATTAATGTTTTCTATGCCAATATGTTCCGTCGCTTCCGCGGACAAGAAGTACTACCACGAAGTGCTAAGTGAAGTCGGCAAAAAAGTCAATGAAATAAAGAAAAACCAAAGCTACCGACTTCCGAAAGAAAGTTATTATGTAGGTTATTTTATCCTTTTTTTGTGGTTGCTTTTGAACTCCGTTACTTTTTTGAAAAAGTTTTTTTTTTACATTAGGCTTAAAGGTCCCTATTGATTGTCCCGGTTTCCCAGGAAATTCTTACGCGACGGTATTGCACATGCTTTTACTGGGTTTTTTCAGCGGTCATCATATTTTTAAAAGTATGTAGGTACTTATTAATTAAACTTTTAAAAAAGAATCCGTACACTTACTAGAATACTATTTTTCTGTAAAATAAAACAAACAGTATTAAATATGTTATTTTGTGTTGTCTATGGGCCGAAATAGCCCGAAAATAAAGATTTATTTTATCATACTTATATTATTATCATTATCTATTAATAGCGTTTGAATCATTTTCAGTACCGATTTCTAAGAAGTAATAAAAATAGATTTAATACTTCACACATAACAATCTTTTCTAGAAACTACTTCTTAACATCTTACACTACACTCCAAACATCAGAAATGTGTTAAAAACCTACATCTATGTATATATTTCCTTTGACATTTGTGAACAAAGAATATTCTTTGTGTGTAACATGTATATCCAAAGTAGTTTGTGGAATATACGGAAACACGGTTGTTATCCCATGAGACGCTGAAACGCTCTTGAAACGCAAAAGGCGATAATATAGATACATTTTATATGTAAGATAACAGAAGCAATATTGTTGTTTACACCGTGTTATTGGGGTAATAACATTCATCCGCGATCACCAATCTGAAGCCCTAGCAGGACATTTTACTACAATTTAGACATAAAATCCAATTTGGTGAGTTGATCTGTAGGTACTACAGGTACATCTTCTTAAACCAGGCACTTTACTCTATTGACGATTGTAGGCAGGGGAACAGTGTATAAGACGGGGACGTTAATAATCGCGAGGTATAATGGGGATATACACTCTTTAGGCATACTTAACACAACACTAACGTAGAGCAAGCGCCATCAGGAGGTCATTTGCAAGCGGCCAGACGCAAATGGCATCCTGTTGGCGCTTGTGCTACGTTCGTTTTGTGTTAAGTTTGCCTTAGGTGTGTGATTTCCCATCATACCTCGTGTCCCCGTCTTATACACTGTTCCTCTAAATATTATGTAAACCAGTGTACATTTGATGTCGAGAATTATAAATATTTTATGATAATTTATTTATGATGATGATTTCACGTTCTTGTGACGTAAAGTAAACTGGAACATTAGATGGACAAAAATAGTTCCTCCTTTGTACACTTTTTCAATTTTTCATACACCAAACGCAGTAGGTAAATACTTCAAGTACACTGTAAATAAAATACAAAAATCTTGTGATAAGGTCTCCGTTTAGGAAATTTGAAAAGTAATTGAACATTACAATTTGTTTTTCCAGTGTATGGTTTTTGGAACATTTAAACACTAATCATGTGTTTAAATGTGATAATTTTTGTAATCAAACTAAAAAAAAAAAAAATATTTGTCCCGTGCGGGGATCGAACCCGCGACACCCAGCAGTCGATTGCTCACCCACCGCAGCAAACGTGTCGTGAATATTATAGTTGAAAAGTAAAAGATGACAACCTTAATTTTTATGAAATGAATTACAAATGTAGTGTATTTTTTTTTTCAGTGATATTGCTATTTATTCACCACATTTCGGACTTTTTTCATTCATTTAAACTCGAAGTTCTAATTCCGGTTGACGGATTCAGTCAGCAACGAAAGCCAATCCTGCGAGCCCATCCGACACATGACACAAATATTTGTAACAACGAACGTCTTTTTCTACCACTACGCCATAAATTATCCGAAGATAGTAAGAATAATTTATGGCGTAGGTGCTGGTAGACTGATGATGGATTAGGATTAGTTCTAATCCTTATTTATTATTATTATATTCATATTCTAATTCCTAACATTCTAATTCAATCTTCCTATCTTCTTCTAATGCTATCTTAGCTTTTATTATAAATGCAAAACAAGTTTGTTTGTTTGTTTGTTTGTTACGGTTTCACGTCTAACTTCTAAAAGTTTGCATATATACGAAGTCAGGTGTACAAAAACTGACGTAGGGAACCTCGAAATCATCTCTAAAAAGCAGTTTCTGAGAAAAACTAAAATAAAATTCTCATGAACAGATGGCGCCACGTGTCTTTCTAATCATGATTGATTAAACAAGCTGAATCCTGAATTGATTTTCAAATTATTAATTAATGCGAACAAAGCCGCAGGATTTGCCTTGACTTGCCTTGAAATAGCTTCTTGAGGTATGTTGATAAGTGCAGGTAAAACAAAGACGTATGTTTTTTTTTATTTTTAATCTCTTTATTTGTTTAGGGGTTTTTATCGATACCGATATGACAACCCCATCGTACCTTTAAACATTCTAGAGTATATTAAGATGTAAGGTTAATGATATAGGTATTAAAATAATAATTATAATGTATTTAAAAGACAAAGAGTCACTGTTGTAGAACTGCAAAGACGTATGTTATAGACAAGACTTACCTACCTTAGTTGTCGTCAAGGGCATCCTATGGCCTGCCCTTAACAATGGAAAATATTGAATAGATACACGTACACATAGATACAGGATAAAATATTTCTTGGTAAAAACAAATGGCGGTTGAATTTATTAGCTTCGAATTTGACTCCAATTTTAGTAACTTCATTAGGATTGAAGTGTAAGCCCACTTCAAATTGCAAGCAAATTGTTTTAAGTCTAGGTTTAAATCGCTGTCTCAAGTTCATTTGGTTATGAATATAAATGATTTTACAACTAAATTATAATAACCTTTAAAATCAGCTTAAATAAACTTGGAACGTAGCTAACGAAGTGCATTAAACTTGCACTCCCTAAGTACGTACTTCATTAATTTCACCCCTTAACATAAGTACCTGAAATTATAGCCGACCGTCGACCAACAAACGACTTAAACTAAACTCAAATTAAATTATATTACTACAAGTGTAATTAATGTGTAACGTCGTAAACTTTCAGGTTAATGGCAAAATTTAATGCTACTGAGTTACGAATTTAAACCAGTTATCCCGCCCCTATACTAACGAAAGTTAAAATCTACGCAGGCGCAGGTAAACTACTTGACAATGGTGTGTTTTTTCAAAAGCAAAACCAAACAATTTTCAAAGTGAGCTAAAAGCAGGAATGCTACGCAAACATCAAAAGGTTGCTTCCTAAAAACCGCACAAACTCGTCCATTCATAAAAGCCATATTTCAACCCTACAACTGGTCTGAGCACGTAGATATAAAGTGCTCCAGTTATATAGACACGCCTGAGTTACACACGCCGCGAATCGTTCAAAAGTAGTGTAAAAATGGCCGCAAAATTTCGTATCTCTGGCCGCAATCCAAGCGGTCAGCACCACTCCTGTCAACAGCAAAATTGCTTATTCAATTTTTGCTACAACTTTTTTTAAGTGACATTTAATTAAAATGTTTCGCGAAGGATCTTGACATTACTTTTACTCCAAGAACAGGAGCATTAGTATAAAAATAACTCTTTTAAATCCAGCACAATTTCCAGTTGTATATTCCAGGGCGTAAAAAATAATCGGTGTGCAATTATTTATTCAATCTTTTTAAACAAAGATTGTTTTAAAAAAGCGCGAACATTTTTATCTTCTTTGTATTTCGGCAGCCATTATTAAAAGTAATAATGCGCCGCGGCTTTATGCAAAAAGTCTGTCTAGAGCACCATTAAGTCAAACTTCAAAATTAATTCGTCAAAAGAGCAGTTTATGCCTAAAGTAAGTCTTGTTCGAGAACTCATTAAGAAAACAACTTAGCCTTCTCTCATCATGGAGCTGCATATATTCAACAGCTTTGGAAAGGAATACAAGGAACGTGTGTCTAGCAGATAATAATATTATCTCTTTCTAGGAAACTGAAGCGGGTCATACACGTATTTATATATAATGCTCATTATAAAGTATACTTTATAATGAGCATATCGTATTTATATTTTATAATAGGAAAATTAAAAATACAAGATTGCATTTTAAAGCAGATATAAAAGCAAAGCTCTTTGTTTTTACGCCTTTTTAAAGAAAATTATTGAGATCAAAATCCAATCCGTAACTTATAATAAAATATGACTTAATTTTATTTTATATATATTTTTTAATCATTTATTTAGAGGCTTGCAGCACCTCGTACAAATGTGCTGCAAGCCTCTAAATAAATGATTAAAAAAAACCTAACATTTAAGAACTGCTCGTCGCAACAGTCGGCCAGTTACAATTACAAACGAGTGCGGTTCTGTAACAACAAGGGTGTAATATCTTCGGCAAGAATAACAAATGAACGCGGACAAGGTTAATGGAGGGAATACACCTAAATGCTTGTCGGTTTCCGCTACCCTGACGTGGTTCCACTCCAAAATGCATAATGTATGTATTTGTGTTACACAGCTGAAATCGAATGGTGAAATCTATTAATTAGTAATACGGTTACGTTAGATACACTCTGAAATCTAATGTGTGATTTCTGGGTTGAAATCATACTTAAAATTGTTCATTATGATAAGTACAATGATCTCGAATAGGTTTGTCATAAAGAAAAACTAAGTATAAATTGTTATATTTCTGATGCTAGTTCTAATAACACTTGTCGGTACAAAATCTTATTTTGTTCAAAATCTGTAAGTTTCCAGTTATTTGCTGAGCCAAGACTTTTACACGATTTTCTTGAGTTTTACATTGTTTTGTTTGTTTCAAATCTTGCGACGGATTTTACAACTACTTTTACTAATACAGGTCAAACTCTGAAAATCTCAACAAGACATTTTGTTGAATTTTGGACCAAAGATTGTAACAAGTAAACATACTTTGTTACTAAGTATTCGTCAATTTTACGTCCGTCACATCACTGTGACAGGTCCATTTCAAACCCAATGTCGGACATTATCTGTCTAGATTTTGCTGAACTGGGACTATTTTGGCGCAATCATGAGTTACTCAGGTATACAATATTCCTTTTTTATGCATATTTTCTTTTTTGTTTCTATGAGAACGGACTTACCTTCTGTGACACGAGATTAAAGGCTCATAATATACACGTTGCAAGAAATTACATGCGAGTTGCATGCAAGATTGACTACATCGCGGGCTATTAATGGACAATGAATTCAGTACATCAAACAAATAATGCAATATGATGTTTTTTCGTGATAATATCATCAAATGAGTCCTCCCAGGGCGAGATAGGAGGGACTGTCAAACTTGTACTGACAAAAATCCACTGTGATCCTTCAACAGTCCTTTACGTTCCAGGGTGACGGGAATGTAGTGCTGCATGCAATTTCTTGCATCAATTCTAAAAGAGACTTTAAACATAACAAAATATGAGTGCATTGTCATACCCTCAACGTGTTGATGTCATTAATAAATTTAACAAATTGTTACTTCTACTGTTACCAACGTTCTCGTAGCAGGTCAAGCTATCAAAACCTGAGACATTTTGTTAAATTTTACAATAGAGATTCAACAACACCATGACATTTTCGTGTTATATGTGTTATGTTGGTAGTGCGTGCTAAGCATGCTGATAGTGCGAAGGTCCCTGCTTATCTACGTGATATCATCCCATTCAATCTCGCGACCTCACGGAGTCACGGTTTTATGGTGCCTTGTTGAGTCGTTACACCGTTATGGTGCCTATAAACTGGCTGCCCTTTGACGTAATAATCGTTCTAATTTACGTTGATATCGTAATTAGAAATAATTATTATATTTTTAACGTAATTGAGATTCTAGAAAAGACTACCCTTTATTTTAACTTTGAGTTCCTCGTTTACTTCTGTGGACACATTGTGTTTTTTTTTTATATAATATATTAACAGCATAAAGAAAAAGAGTGAAACAATATAATCTCTCTTCTGTTAAAATCATTTCACAAAAAAAAATGTGTTGATAACGTGAAAAATATGCTGGCATTTTTCACGACATCAAACTGTTTTTATGAAAGCTAAATAGAACCCAAACCACCGTAGTCCACTCGGTTGATTAATTTCAATAACTTCCACAAATTAGACCCTTTCAGTGGTCCACAAAAGCTTATTTATTTTCCAATTCGTTTATTTTTTACACAACGCATTAAATTACCTATCCAATCAACCCGCGATTGTTTTTCTATTCGGAAGTGAAATGAAGTCAAAATAGAAAAGCTTTCCTTTTTTGTTTTCCTTTTGTTTCTTCTTGGCATTGTACCCTAAGTAAGTCCTTATTGGAACTGAGATCATTCAACAACATGTTATCGCAACTTTTATTTCGAACAATGACTATCTTTACTAAGTCTGTCGCTTCGTCCATCTTCCTTACAGTTGCTCCGTAGGATTTTTCCAGATAATCGTAGAGTTCGCAGAAATGGTGAGAACTATTGGGTATAATCCAAGCTTGATACATTTTTGTGTTCTTTTGTTGTACTGGCAAGCTTTATTTCAGAAAGATAAATGTGCTTCAGGCTTATCAAAAGATTGAAGCACTCTGAATTAATAGATGCGGAAGAGTCATTTGTGAATTCTCATTTTTTTGTATATTTTAAGAAAGCAGGATAACATCTATTTCCTTTTTGGATTAAAATATTCAGCAAATGTGTTTGTATCGTACATGCTTACATACTTACAGAAAATGGTTCAGTGAAGGGAAATCTTCTGGCTGCTTCTAATTTTCTGGAAAGGTGAGTAAGGTATGCAAAAATGAGGCTTTAAAGGAATGGTAAACGTTTTCGCTTCAAGAAGGACTCTTTAACCAGCGAATGGTCGAAGCTTGCCATAGCCCGGGGCGAGGCTCAACATCGCCCACGGCTAACAAACTCTCCTAACTTTTTCTTCTTATTTCCACTTCGCTCTCTCCAGTGCCTCCTTTCGTCTAAACTTTATAATTATTTTTTAAAATTCCTCCGCGTTTTCTGAACCAACGTCTGGTGTTATATATTACTAGAGTTAAACGTTACGGCTTGATTGGCCATAGTTGCTTTTGTGGACAGTTCCGTATCTTACTGGGCCACGTCAAAACATCCTTAAGATAACCGTACGGTAATAAATAGCCATGTCGATAAATCCCCGGCCCCTACGTCTAGACCTATAAAACAACGTATATGAGCTTCCGGAACATTTCGCGCAGCTTGTTTAAAAGCCGACGTGAAATAAGAAACAAGATAGGATCGTTAAAGGTGTTTTTATCCTGTGTCGTGAAGGCAGGATAAAAACATATTTGGGGAATGGCGATGGCGATCCCGGACAATATATTATTTGTTTAGCATCGACCGGCGGCTGTTGACTAATGTCCTCGCGCGCTGACCTTATATTTAGGCGGGAGCTTTGTCTTCAATATGTCGCCATATATCTTACGACACGCTAGGGATAGTGTGGATTGTAAAATGGAATTGTTTTCACCAATTTATGCCTTCACTCTTGTCCCACTCTACAATTAACCTGATTCTATGTCAAAATTCAAATATTCGAAAGGAAAAAAAACAGGAAACTTTGCTTTTAATCATAATGGAGCTCATAATTATACCTTTCTCTCGAAATCTCGTAAATACTTGGAAGTCCATCGGCCTTTCAAGAGGTCATCAAAGGAGTGAGCAAGCTACAGATTTATAAACTAAAGGGAGCAATCCATCATTGAAACTTGAAGTAAAGTTAGAGAAGCCTACGCAAACTATTGTATAGGGAGTGATAATAGATCGCCGAGTGCCAACCAGGACGATGTCGGCACGCTATTTTCCTTAGTGTGATCATTTAAACTTTTTACCCTTCTGCGATGAAGGCTAGAACTAGGGTATTTTTTCAGCCCGTGTTCTTTTTCTGCTCTTATAGAAGCTTTATCTAAAAACTTTTTAGTTAATTAGAACCTTTTTTACATTATATACTGCTTTTGTCGCTTTTTATGTGCCACTTAGAATTTCTGAATAGATATATCGAGATATAAGATACATCCATCAATGTCATAGTCACTTTCTCAACCATAAAACATTTTCATGATCCTTTGTTTGACTAGTAAATAATGCCAAGGACAGTCTGTCTTCGCCTCCTTCTGCGAAGCAGTCGTGCTCGCGAAGGAGGTGGCGGGACGCGCGAGGGAGAGGACAGCGTCCACCCCTCACCCACGCCGCAGTGGTAGACGCCCGACGGACGTCACAAGATGATCTCCGGCCACCGTAGGTGCGGGCATGCGGGCAGCGAGTAATGGGCGACTCGCTGTCCGACCATGGACCATGCCTGGGTCGACGGCGCGTTGTGTTCCACGCGCGCCTCAAAGAGCGTCAGCATAATGACGGGGCCCCCCTCTAGAGGGCCAAAGCCTGCCGGGGTCGCGGGACACACGTATACCGCGACCCCGGTATACAAAGGGCTACTGAAGGACACGCCTTGCCCTGGGTGGGAGGGCTCATTTGATGATTTTACCACGATAAAAAAAGGACAGTCTGTCTACTTATCTTGACAAATTTTAATAAACATGTATGACATCACACCTGTAATCCCAGAAAGGTTAGGCAGAAGGGTATCTTATAGTAGGCCCACACACGTTTCGTCGATATGTTTTATGTCCATTGCAATAAGGGGCGAGCCTATTGCCTGCAACTGGGCACAAATCCAGTCTCCGTGACTGCCACCCAATCAGACTTTACCCGACCTGGGTATCGAACCCAGGACTTCTTGCTTAACAGTCGCACTTGCAATCAGTAGAGCAAAGAGGCAGGAATATGAAATTGGTGCCATAGCGATAAGGGTCGTGATGGCCTAGGTTTTAAATTTACTTTTTTTGTTTATTTGGACCTCGGAGAAAGAAAAGTATCGTTCAAGTAAGTCTGTAATCTCCTGCAACAGGTTTGATAAGAGTTCTTTTCTCTACAGTGAGTTAGAAAAAGCAAACTGCCAGAATTTCAGCATGCTGAAGCCTAAGAATAAGCTGAAGTGGCAATGGGCCGACCGTATTAGTCGTTGGAATGAAGACCGCTGGGTTAGACGTGTTCTCGGATGGACTATTATAGGCCGATGATGGATCAGACAACAGTTTTGATGTTATTATTGGTACATCTTCTTTCTTACCAATAAAAACACTTCGAATATCCTCGAAATTCACGAAAATCTAGAAAAGAGTAGGCGTGAATCGTCGAACAAGTACAATAAGAACACAATCTAGTTCCATTAGTAACGTATTCCGCATGGAACGAAAAAGAATAGAAGATATGAATTATGGAATAAGCCTGATGGATTGGCTAGACCAAACGTAACACTGAGGGAATTAAGCGGAATCATTACAATGTATAATTGGAATCGTACGGTTGTAATAATAGGTGCTTAGTTAGAACGATAATCGTAGAGTCATATAATATATAGCTAGGTATATTTTTTGGTTATTCTTTTACTTTATTTTCAGGAACAAACTTAAGGCTTTGCCAAACACTTTTTTCCCTCCTGCAGTATTTTATAAATATGTATTATTATTATATTATAATTATTATAAATATTAACCACATGTTAGTTCGAGGTAAGAGCCTGGGAATCCGTCACACATGGGTATCCTAGTACGGAAGTCAGTCTCTCGCAAAGTCTCATAATTATTTCGGGAGGTACCTACCTGTGTCTGAGGAGAAAGGAGGAAACGCCTGGGTGTCACCACTGCGAAGATCGCCCGGAGGACACAGTAGAGCATACGGTGCAAGACTGCCCCGCTTGGGCAGAGCACCGACGTGTCCTCACGGCGGCGATAGGCGGAGACCTCTCGCGCCCGGCATTGGTCGCGGCCATGCTGCGGGGCGAGACGGAGTGGGAAGCGGTCGCCTCCTTCTGCGAAGCAGTCATGCTCGCGAAGGAGGAGGCGGGCCGCGTGAGGGAGAGGACAATGTCCCAATGTCCATAATTATTTAGTTTTAATTCTTGTTAGAACATTTTAATTTTTTTATACTCATGTAAACCTTTGTAAAGAGAGAAAATAAACTTATTTTATTACTGTATTATTAGGTATTAAACAGCAAGCTCGACGTGGTGTGTCCTTGGCGTGCTTACTTCGTCGTCCGTCCCGCTAAACGTCGGTGTTAGCGTGGCGTGGTACGACTTACAAACATATCCATAGTAAATAAGTAAGCACGCCAAGAACACGCCAAGTGAGGGTCGCGCCTTTTGTGATACCTTAATGTCAAACCCATCCACAAAACCGAAAAATGAAACAATGATTAAAACAGTTATTTAAACCTCATTTTTTGAAGTCGAGTAAAAATACATTAAACCGATAATATTATTTGTAGTTATGAGATACTATATTGAGTACTTATCTCATAATTATAATAAAGCCTTATTTTATTGTTTTTGATTGGTTACGATACTGTTAGCCTCCTCAGACGAAGGGAACGTTAGATTTTTGTAATATTTCTAATTTAGCATAAATATGCTAAATTAGGTTATGTAAGTTGTGCGCATTTGTCGTAATATTATCGGAAAAATCACTTTTGTTTGAAAAGCCTCGGATTTTTAAAGGAAAACAGAAAGATATACGAAATAATATCAGGATTTTTGTATAGGAAACAGACAATGGAAACATTTTTGATTGCAAAACGATTTTTCGACTTATTATCTTGGTATATAACGAGACATCTAGTCAGTATTCTTCGAAAGAATGGAGATCGGAGATTATTTCGAAGTTCTACGAAATAAGGGTATGAATTGGCTAGGATAGGTTATTCTGGGATATCCAGTACAATTTACCGGGAATTGAGAATTGAAACGGGTGCTGTTACACTGTTACGTAGAATTGCCGCGCTAAGCAGTCATAATAACAAAGAAGAGATAGGCACTTAATAATTGTTATGTTAGTATGTGCCTTTAATTGTTAATAACATTGGAGGGATCAAAGCAATGGTAGATATTTTATTCTATAAAGGAACATAATTATCATCATCAGGCTATAGCAGTCCACTGCCGCACATAGGCCTTCAATTACAAGCCATTTCACTCGATGTCATGGATAATATACAAACAAAAAACCGAAATTATAAAAATCGAAACATAATAATAAAATCTCAATAACACGTCTAATTATGGAGTTTAAAAAATATATAGCCGTTTTTGCTTACTTTGAACGCCATCAAATTTGATTTGCAACTTTATCTGCTTCACCTAGTGTTGAAAATTGAAGAAGCACGCTTTCATGTAATACGAAAAATAATGTAATAAACACAGTATTCTTGTACAGACACCAGCATATCAACCTACCTCGATCTGTCAAATTTCTTTCATAGATTTTCAACCTTATCACAATATTGGAAGGTTAATGTTCGATTGGTAAAATTTGATAGATTGGGGTAAGATGATCTGCTGGCGTTTGTACAATAGAACTGTAAGAGATTATTCAAGGCAAGACATAAAAATGGAAGTATATGAGGAACAACGGCCTTTGTCCATCAGTAGAACGAAATAATGCTGATTAAAAAAACCCAGCTAAGTGCGAGTCGGACTCATTATGATTATCTATAAAAATGTTATTCTTATAATTTTATTCTGTTTTTAGGGTTCCGTAGCCAAATGGCAAAAACGGAACACTTATAGATTCGTCATGTCTGTCTGTCTGTCTGTCCGTCCGTATGTCACAGCCACTTTTCTTCGAAAGTATGAGAGCTATCCTGTTGAAACTTGGTAAGTACATGTTTTATATGAACCGCATTAGGATTTTCACACAAAAATAAAAAATAAACAAATTATATAATTATATATGACTGGCCTGTTGGTCTAGTGGTTAGTGACCCTGACTGCTATGCCGGAGGTCGTGGGTTCGATTCCCACCCAGGACAAATGTTGTGTGATGAGCACGATCATTTGTTCTGTGTCTGGGTGTAATTTATCTATAATATGTATGTATTTAGAAATATATAAGTATGTTTATCAGTTGTCTAGTACCCATAACACAAGCTCTGCTTAGCTTGGGACTAGATGGCGTTGTGTGATAGTTGTGGAATATTATTATTATTATATTATTATATTATTATTATTATTATATACTTACCCATACTTAGAAATGAAACTCAATTTTTTTTTTCACCAAACCCATACGTTTGGGGTATATATGGATAGGTCTTTAAAAATCATATTGAGGTTACTGATATCATTTTTCTCTAAACTGAACAGTTTGCGCGACAGACACTTCCAAAGTGGTTAAATGTGTGTCCCCCCCCCCCCCCCTGTAACTTCTAAAATAAGAGAATGATAAAACTAAAAAAAAAATATAATGTAGACCTCAACAAAAACTTCCAACGAAAATTGGTTTGGATGAGATATAAGTAGTCAGCAGTTTTTGAGATATAGTACATTTTCAAAAACCGCAAATATAACTTTGCCATTCATACAAACTATGAAAAACAAGGTATTTTTATTGTTTGTGTATATTACTTACTAATCTCAATATAATTATATCCCTAATCTATGCTTGCTACGGAACCCTTCATGGACGAGTCCAACTCGCACTTGGCCGGTTTTTTAATATTGGTTGTTATAGCAGCAACAGAAACACATCATCTCTGATTTCAACTGTCTAATCACGGTTCATGAGATAGCCTGTAGACAGACAGACAGACGGACTGCGGAGTCTTTATTATAAGCTCCCGTTTTACCCCTGTACGGAACCCCTTAGTAGCATTCATCTTCCAAGACTAACAAGTTGTGACAGTGCTCACCCATTTACCCCGTGACGCTGGTGTCAATTACACTTACAACCCTTAGCGAGTCGATATCAAATAGTTGTTGGTACAGAAATTAGCCAGGACACGACTCTTCTGGGACATGACTTATCCAGTTTCTGACTATTAAGACTTCACTACCCACGCGTGCTCTACCAAAACATCATGTCAGATGAGTTACGGCCAAAAGAACCAATTCTGCCAAAAAATACTATAATTATCTATAAATCCATACCTACCGATACCTACACCCGCATGGTCCTCGTATGACCTGAGCAAAACAATGTCTGGACTTTAAAAGAGACTGTGACCTCTGAGTTTGTTTCGGCTGTTTCTTTTCAGAGTAGTCAGGTACGAAACACCGGCCTCATCTAGCTTTAAAAACATTGGTTATGACGTGTGTTTTTTTTTATGACCAACTTACAAAATAAATATCATTTATCATTTACCCATTAAATGTATGTTGACGTAAAAGAATAATTAATAAATGATTTAACATCTAAAGCCACGTTTAGACATGCAAGAAACTGCATGCAATTTGCGTTACATTGCGGGCTATTAATGGACAATGACTTTAGTTACGCAAACAAATACCGTAATGTAGTCAAACTTGCATTCAAGTTCTTGCATTGTCTCACGTTGCTTAAAGCCGCATTGTTTGATAATGAGTTAAACTAACAATTTGTTAATTCCTGTACATTTTAACCACATGTTAAAAAAATGGCATTTTAACAATAGTTAAGGCCCATTTATACGCTGCAAGAAATTACATACGAGTTGCATGCAAGTTTAACTACATTGCGGACTATTAGTGGACAATGAATTCAGTTGATCAAACAAATACCGCAATGTAATCAAACTTGCATACAACAGTCATGCAATTTCTTGCATCGTCTAAATGAGGCTTTAGTATAACTGTTGATCAAAGAACTGGCCCTGAGTGACAAAACATAATTCGGTTTCAAAAGTCACACCGTCATTTGGGAATTGGGATAGGTCATGCGATACAATAAAGCCCCTTGTAAAATCCCGTAGGTCAATTTTAGACCACGTTGCCTGGCGACAAAAGTTAGTACAGTATATACACCGTGACTTTTTAGTCGTCTTACAAAAGTCGTCCACTTAATGTATCCGACCTAAAATACCTCCAGGCGAGTTTATTTTTTTTTAAATCGTTAATAATAATTTTTATTTTTATTAAATAGGTACATTAGAAATATGAAACACCATGTTAAAATGTTTACGTATCAATCTGTAGAGTATACCTACCCAGCGCAATAGTCGGGTAGATCATTAAATTTCCATTTTCTATGAGACAAGGGCGTTTCTAACTACGCCTTGTGTCATAATAACCAATTAAGGTTTTATTATTAAATTTTTCAAATCTCTTAAATACATATTTTTTTTATTATGAACGTGTTCTAGTCATTGGATACATGAACTGGGCTGCTTTTGTAAGACGACTAAAAAGTCACGGTGTATATAATGTATACTTATGGTAGGTATGACAACTCGAACCAATTGCTTTATCTACTCTGCAACCGCTAACGTACAAACGGACTCCATTTGTAAGGGATGACAACCCACAAACTGACTGACCCCTCGCAAATTGATTGTTTCGGGTGGCTTCATTGAGTTGCTAAACCCTCCAGCCACCCACAATATCCCAATTCATTTGACCAAGTAGTTGTTAATATGACCACTTCAAAACTCCTTTGTGACTAGTGAAACAAGGTCTTTTTCAAAAGCACTTAATACCAGTACTGAGGTCGCGGGACTGTGGTCGCGGGACATACGTATACCGCGACTCCGGTACGCAAAAGGGCTACCGAAGGACACCGTGGATTTTAGTCAGTACGTACAAGTCTGACAGTCCCTCCCGCCCTGCCCGGGGCTGGGAGGACTCATTTGATTGAAAAAAAAAAGGTCGCGGGACTGTCTCATCGGTTAACCGTGACCCTGGAACGTAAAGAGCTATCGAAGGAACACCGTGGATTTTAGTCAGTGCAAGTCTGAGAGTCCCTCCCTTTCCGCCCTGTGTGAGAAGAATCATTTGATCGTTTTACTACGTTAAAAAAAAATACATGGTGCACTCGGTGACTGCCGCGTTGAAGCTATTGCATAACATTTTTTTTTATTTTAAAATAATAAAATCGCCTACCGCGTATATTTAACGAGAATATAATTTATTTAAAATGTTTGTGGTGCACTACGAGAATTTTATAAGTAGGTTTCATTGTGAAAACTCCTTTTGTAGCTGGCCGTTTAGAATCAATAAGAAAAAGTAAATTGTTTTTATGACGGATATTTTATGATTGCCGAAGTCTCCCGAACTGAAACGACGTGCTGTCAAATGTGGTCAGGTTTTTTCGTTAGGTTTTTCGCGCCCGCCGCGCTCAAAGCCTGCGATAAAAGCTATGCAATAGCTTAAAAACCAAAAAAATACTACTAGCGAACTTCTATCTACCCATAATGCACTTCCCTCGATGACTGAAACGATTGATGACCAATAAAAACCATTTAAGCCCGAAAAAAGTGTTAAGTAATACTGAACCGTGCTGGAATGACAGATGTTCCTAAATCACTCTGTAATACTCTCGATTATTCCGACAAAATGCTTTGACAGATGGTCTCGGCGACACGACCGAATTTAAACAATCTTCTGCCCAATTTAATTTGGTCGTAATAAATCAAAGTCTATTACAATCAAGGTAATTAGTCGTTACCGTACCATCCTGTGTCGTGTTTGGTAATTCTCCTTGAATATTATATCACATAATAATTCTTTAAACAAGCCTTTTTGCTCCGTTTTTGTAACGTTTCCATAAATTGCAAGGGAAGCGTCGTCCCGTAAAAATCTTAAAGAATTTTATGTACGTTCTCTAGGTAACCTGAAATTCAACCGTTTGCGTCAACCAAAGTTGTAAAATTACTGTTTTCATTTGTTATTTTTACCCGCAAACACTTATATTTTCTTTGTGAATATCATCAAAATAATTTCTTTTTCTGCTAAATCTTTTCTTAATTGAACCAATTTTTCCGAACATTTCATCTACCAAAAAAAGGCACAGGAGAATATAACATTTCTCTCCGCTCAATTCTTTATCTATAAATAGCTCTGAACTTGAATGTTATTGTATCAAACATTTCGAAATTATGAATTGGATCCGCCGCCGCCGCCGCCGCCGCCGCCGCCGCGCACCTTCCATTACGAAACCATACTTTTCCCTCTTGTTTCACGAACGAGGCGCGACACTTCACGTTGCTGAATTGAAAATTAATTTTATTTATAATTACGTACTACGGCAATTATGTGAGTGTTATTACCTATGCGGAGTAGAGTTAAGCGTAAACAAATTTGCATAGCACAAGTGCTTTATGATACGGAAATGAGTAATGCCCCCGAACCTCGGTCCGCCCCGCGTCCCCGCCTGCCCGGGACCGGGAAACCGTTTGAGTGCTAGGAAATTGAGTTGAGTGGAGTTACGTACGGCTGACATGCAAATGTGAATGCGTGTAATGAACGCTTAGGTATTCATACTGTAGAGTTGTCACGTTTGCTTGAGCACCAGCTTTCTCACACGACACGCTGTCTACGACACCGGAGACAAAGTCGTGTTTGCTGTAAAACTTTTTAGTCTTGAGCCATAATAAACGAAAGCAGTCGCAAAGACAACATATTTTTACAAAGTAAAGTTTGTGTAGTAAGTAGAGTTTTGTTAAAATAACCCACACATTATTATAATTTATTGAGATGAGTTCCTGAAACGGACAGAGCAGAAAAAGATTCAAATAATAAAGGTTCACTTTTTCCAACCCACGAATGTCCCACTCCAATCACTCGCAGGACGAGATGAAAGAACAAAATTAGTTCAGTTTTTACTGTTGAATAAAAATGCGAAAGAAATGAATAGTTCATGAAAACCTTTTGAATAACACTAGGCTGTGCCTAAATGGAAGCCTCAACAAAAGAGCGCTATTGGATTTTCAACTTTCGACGCTGAGCCGAATCTCGAAAATTCAATAAAACATTTATTTAGGGAATACCTGGAAACAGTTAAAACGGACAGAAATGTTTTAAACAGCTAGGTATCGAATTGAGCGAGACTAATTTTCTTAGAAAGCTCAACAACGTGAATCTAATTCTGTTACTCATTCATGAAACAAAGAAAATTGTCAGACACAAAGAGAACACTTTCAAGTAATGCTAATTCACTTTATCAATTTAATTTCGAAGTTTAGGAGAATTTATTAACTTTGAGTCTAAAACGTTTTCCATTTAACTCATTCCTTTTAAATCCTCTCCAGTCTTATAACTGTCTTCGGACATTTTTCTTTCTTCTGTGTTCATAATCCTTGTCATCAATCTGATCCATTTTTCCTTGAAAATTTTATACTGTGTCCCAAAATACTTTTGTGAAATAATTGCTATTAGTCAACCATTGACAGTATTGAGCATTGTTGACTTTCCAGAATTCTTTCCGAATTGTGTAGTTTAAAAAACATACCGTATTAATAAATAGTGAGCAGAGTGTTTTTTCTAAGAATAAACGCTTATATTTCCGCCTATAAATATTGATATTTCTCAAAACTAATTGAACCCTAAAGGTAGATTTCCGTGCAACGCGATCGATCGCGGCCGCGCGCGGCTTACGACTGTCGTCGGTCGCTCGCGACAGTAGTCACATTATGAAAATGTATGGCACTGCTGCCGAGGCCCGCGACAGCCGCGCGCGGCCGACGAGTGTCGTGAACCACGCGCGGCCGTGTCTTGAAATTTAGTAGATATTAATGTTTAAAACTTCCAAAATTTTTGTTCATTACAATACAAAAATGCTTTTGAATCAAATTTGGTAGTATCCTTCTTCATTTCTGCTTGTAAAGATAGGGTCGATTGGTGCTCTATTTTCATAATATAGCAATAGCAGCTCGTCATCCTCCTCTTCTTCTTCAAGGATGTCAATTAGCACTTTGATCATGATTTTGACTTCGGTAGACACACGTCTAGAGGGAACTGACGAACAACATCTACTAAATTTCAAGACACGGCCGCGCGCGGCTCACGACACTCGTCGGCCGCGCGCGTCTCTCGCGGGCCTCGGCAGCGGTGCCATACATTTTCATAATGTGACTATTGTCGCGAGCGACCGACGACAGTCGTAAGCCGCGCGCGGCCGCGATCGATCGCGATGCACGTAAGTCTACTTTTAGACTCCTTTAAATATTTTTCGCTTTTCCTCATACTCGTAGTTTATATATTAACCTTTATAAAATCATCATATCAGTCCTCCCTCACAGGGCAGGGCGAGAGGGACTGTCAGACTTGTACGGACTCAAATCCTCGGTGTCCTTCAATAGCCCTTTATGTTCCGTGGTCACGGTAGCTCGTTAGTCCCGCGAACCCGGCAGGCTTTGGCCCTCTAAGGGGGCCCCGTCCCGGGGTCGCGGTATATACTCGTACAGGATTATTAATATAACATTAACAACCGTACATAGACTTAAAGTAGGTACTAATAGTTATCTATAAACAACTCAACCCTGAAAACCCAAAAATTCTGGTGTTTCAGAACATTGTCAACGGAAATATTCCTTTTTGTATGAAACATTAGATTTTTTTTCTTTCTTGTTTTATTGTAAAAGTATGTTATAACCAAAAGTACTTTATGGCCATGAAAGGATGTTAATGTTTGGCAAATAAACCTGTAAAAAAAATCTATTCTATTCAAACCAGTAATGTCTACCGAAACTGTTATCACTAGTATTTTGTACAGATTAAAGCAATTTCCCGGAAACTGCAAGATTACAAAACTACAGGTAAGCGAATCGAGTTCGCAGCTAAATGGTATCAGTCTGACCATTCGCACATAAAACAGTTTATCTCACTGAGACCGAGGGTACGGGATAATAACTAGGTGTACAGGTTCTAACTAGATATCTACCAAAGAGACTCGATTTTATATGTTTGTACCTCACTCATGTGATATTACTGAGATATTGGATTTCAAAACCATAATTTCTTCTTGTCGTATATATTTTATTTAAAAACGAGTGTCGAGCCACGTACTTATTTCAAGTTATTGAACCAAATAGAACCTCCTACACATAGATATATTAAAGAATATAATTATTATTTCAAGAATATAATATTATTTTTAAAAAATCATATTTCTGTGCTCCTACATTATATCAATGACTAGATGTACCCCATGGTTTCAGCCTCGCTGCTCGGTTCCAATTGGACGTTATATAATGTTTTTATAGCCCATAGCCTTCCTCGATAAAAGGACTATCCAACACAGAAATATTTTTTCAATTCGAACCAGTAGTTCCTGATATTACCGCGTTCAAACAAACAAACTCTTCAACTTTATATTAGTCATCTGCCTAGCCTTTTCCCAACTATATTGGGATCGACTTCCAGTCAAATCGGATGCAGCTGAATATCAGCATTTTATTTAGAGCGACTGTCTATCGGACCTCCACACACAACCCAGTAACTGGATGATGCGATACCCCATGGTAAGATTGGTTGTCAGACTTTAGAGCTTCTGACTAACATTATAAAAAAAAAACAGTAACGACTGTTAAAGATGTACAAATGACAGGCCAAAAACCAGAAGCTTAACGTGATTTCCGAGGCACGGAGGAAATTCTATAAGACAGACGGTCACCCATTCACAGACCAACCATAACATTAGTATAGATTATTATAACGCATTCCACTCGTAACTATTAGAGACAAAAAGACGGACTAAGCTTCCTCTAAATAATTGTTCCAATCAATTCAGTATTTGACAGTCACGAGTGTCTTGGACCCGGTGGACCATTGTAGTAAACATCATTAAATGCGATTCAAATAAGCAGTAGGTAAACTGGACTCGGGAGAGTATTAAGACACAACATAGATGGATACAGAAGGTCACCTCTGAATCATCATCAGCTTTTATGGAATCCGGGGTCGCGGGAATGTCTAAACAGGTAACCGTGAACTTGGAACGTAAAGGGCTATTGAAGGAACACCGTGGAATTTAGTCAGTACTATTCTGACAGTCCCTTTCGCTCAACCCACAGCGGGAGGACTCCTTTAATGATTTTAGAACGCTAAAAAAATTAAAAGTCTTTATGTTATAAAAAAGCCGGGAAAAAAAAAAACATACTTCCGGGATTGGCACGGAACATCACACGTAAAATGTCGTAGCAAAAATATTAGTCATTTTCGCAGAGTCACTTTAGCAGAAAGTCTCTTTCACAAACCGCCGCTTTCGCACAAAGAAACTTTCATAGTCACTTTCGCTAACCGTCACTCTCTGAAACCTAATAATGATCACTGCAAAGTAACGTTATAATTTTTTGTGACTTTGCGTTAACAACAAAGGGATGCTTGTTATCCTCTCTGCGAGGAGTGAGCTATACCTAATAGGCAATTTGACAAAAAAAAATTTTAGTCCGTCAGTAAGATTTTCAAAAACTATTCGCCTCGTATTTTTTCTTTTTGTATGACTGTCAAAATTGACGGAGATACAACGCTTTCAAAATTCGCAATACGTCACAATTTAGTACAATTTCTGCTGAATTCTGACGTCACCAGCCCCCACTCTCGAGTTTCGATGCGTTATATCTTGGTAAATGTTCATTGAATATACAAAAGAAAAAACACGTGTCCGTTATTTCTCTAAATCCTAAATGCCGGACTAATTAGATTTGTGATATATTAATACTGTCAAATAGCCTATTCATAACGCCCACTGATGGTTGGTACAGACGCTCTTCACATACAGCTAGAAGGGCGTAGACAAAAAGCGTTTCATATTTCTACAACGACTTTCAACCAGAGGCCTAATCACAAGATTTGTTTTATATTATTTTATTTACAGCGTATGGAGTATTTACTGCGTTTATTGTATGGAAAATTGAAAAAGCGCCTCTAGTTTACGAAAGATGAACTGACTTTTTCATCAAATTAACGTTAAACTCACAGTTTAACGTCACAAAAATAAGAAAAGCCATGTTGGGGCTTCAGATTGGCGAAAAGCTCAAAAAAATGGCTTTTAGACTTCTCATTATTTTCGTGTATTAATTAAGCTGCAGTTTTCCTCTATCAGTGCCTACCAGTGGTGCCCAAACGGATTAGATATATCTTAAAAAAGTCGTGTCATTGTCTAACAAATGGTGAAATATATTGGATGAACACATTCAAAAAATGATGTTGTACATCAAAAGATGTGTAAGAAGCAGGCTGGTGGTGAACATCGGGTATCACCGGTTTTTACTCGTTGCATGAATCCGACCTTCTGTCTCCATCTACTCAGTGATTAAGAATGTAGGAATAAATACGTGGAAGCATCCATTATTCAACAGGTAAGGGATTATTGGAGGGTGTACTTCGTAGATAGGTTTCGATAGCACTCATGTCCCTACTGTGGACTGGCTGAATGCCAAGCATCGGGCATGACGCGACGAGCACGGAGACGGTTCGCTCTTACAGACATGCTCCACGAATGTATAATGAAATTGGAGTTTATGTCAAGATCAGGTAGAATAATATTTTGGATTTGACGTTGGTTATGTAATCGATCATATAAATAGCTTAGCTTACTACTATATAAATGCAAGAGTTGGTAAGCTTATGGATGTTCGTAATTCGCATTTTCGATTTGCATGTTAATCTGGATTTAATTATATAGGACTATTTTTATCCCAAGGAACAATTACCGGACTTGACGGGAGGAGAGTCCCAAGAATAAGTAGTTTCTAAAGAATAGGCTATCATGGCTCTTGGATGACTGATTTATATCGATCTAACATAAACAGCCAAATGACCCAGATAGCATGAAACAACCAAAGAGCCATAGAAACATCCAAAAATAACAAACAAACGAATATCGACTTCCAATAAGAAACACTTCCTGCGTAACCCCCAGATGTTCCTCTCTATTTCCTTCGAAAGGTTTTTCATTAAGATAAAACATTGCCGCTCTGACTGAAATAGATTACCTTCACATTATCTATTGTGGTACCTACGTAGGTGGGAACAATGAATAATATTCCAGTTACGGATATAAATCCCTTGTACTAAACAACCACTTCAGTTTGAATGTAAATGGCACATTACTATGTGCTCAGGATTGTATATCGAATTATAATAACCGCAAATACGTACACAGTTCAAACGGTTTTATAAACGATCACTTGATAGCTATGATTTTCGTTCGTAGTTCGGGCTGATAATAACATACCTTTTTATTGTTGGTTGCGTTTTTTTACCTACTGTAAGCGCTTTTTCGATACCAGATATTTCAATGTTTCGTAAAACCTTTTTGTCTTTGTATATGTGTGAATTTTTCAGCACGATTTTTTCAGCGAATGGTTCCTACAAATATCACTCTTTTTGAATGTATATAAAAGTTTCCCATTTCATAGCAAAAAAAATACATTTTATTGCTCCCACACACACTAGGATTCCCTAGATATTTCGTTCTACAAAAGAGCTGTACGATGTATTCGTATAACTCCCGTAGGTAGCGTGAATAAAATTGTATTCGTATTAATTGTAATATTACTAAGAACTCAGTCAGCAAAAACTTGCGTAATATTGTAGATGGCGTCATTCCGAGTAATTTCAATTACTGTGAGAGCTAGACGTAGTCTCAGCTGGCTAGTTTTCATCAGGTTTTCAGGAGTTAGAAGTTTTCCGTTGGTAATGAAGCTGTTAAGAAACGCTCAAGTTTCGTCCGGGCGTGGCGCTGCCAGCCTGCGCCGGCTGTCGGCCAACTTACTGAGCCACACAACTTCGTTAGCGAACACTTTGCAGCGTGTCTATTGAAAAAACTAAGCTGCTAATTCCACGAATTAGGAGAAACACGACTTTAATCTATTATGTTATAAATCTTTAATTACTTTAAACATGGTTTATTGTCTTACAATTTGATTTTATATTACACATGTTCAGCTGATAATATCTATAAAGTGTTACTTTGCTTATAAATATGCGGAAAAAGAATTAATTACTTACATCAGAATATTTCATGACAATAATTGAATTTCTTTAGTGCTTGTTAGTAGATAAATAAATCTGAACCACAAAGCAGATTTACATATTGTTAATATTGTGCCATTTTCAATTCGTATTCCTGCGAGAGTAACCCTGAACTGAAACCCCGCGCGGTGCCATTACCACTTTTCCAACAAGACCGAGTTTACACAAGTCTATAAAATTTTATGCCACTATATCTGGGCTAGGCATTGAAAACAAGTAAGTGTCGGACCGCGAATGTGAAAACGAGCGCTGGCGACTTCTGTGCTTTAATTTTATTTAGTTCTGCCTCAAAACACAGCCTTTTTTATAATATAAAAACATTTACACAAATACAATTATAATAAATGTACTTACTTTTGTTTATATTTAACTTCGAAAATTATCCTACGGGACATAAAATCGGTATAAAAACTTGTGTTAATTCAGGGTATTTATCTGTGTACTTTTTATCCTAACCCGTTCCTACTGAACGGATTTACATTTTCGTGAAAGAGTAACAAACATCCATACATCCTCACAAACTTTCACGTAAAGCATTTTATCTCTCCTAAACTACTTTTATATTTTATTTTATCATTTTAATTTTAAACTAATTTGATATTCGTCCACTCACCATTTAGGTTCATTTGAAAACCAGCGTCGGGCACCTTTAGTTGTCCGACATTATGCTGAAATGGGCCTATTTGGCGCAGCCGTGAGTCACACAGTGTAAATATACCTACTCGTAGGTACATGCTTTTTTTTTTGGCTTTAAAAGTGTTTAGTTTTAAGTTATTTTTGTTTGTTTCTTTTCATAATACTGTGTGCACTTGTGGCATGTGCCAATAAATGTTTTTCTTTCTTTCTTTTCTTTCTTTCCATACATGTACCTACCAGTATACTTGAGCAAATCTAGACTTGCACAAACACAGGATTGTGACAAAGATAGAAATCTGCGCAAGTATCTTCCCACACACGTTACAGTATACTTGGGCAACTCTAAACTTGCGCAAGTATGCTGTTACGTGTATGGCCGGCTTAATATTAGTAGGATTATAAAGTCAGATTAAATAACAAATAGTTCTAATATTTTTGAGTGGTTGAGGTTTGTTCAGTCAGTAGGTACTTTAAGCTATTAGTTTGAGTCCTTTCAATTTAAAAAAAATATACATTTATTAAATCAAACCACCTGCTTTATAATATGTCGCAAAGTAAAAAATAAAATGGATATACCTACATAATTTGTGTCATTTGTTGAGTATGTTTATAAAGGGGAGAATTTTCAGACCTTTCAGAAACGTTTCAGGGCTTAACGAAACACATTTTATGAAACCTAAACAAACGTACTCCTGCGAGGGCACGTGTAACTCGGTAAAAGTCAATTCACATTTTGACTCTCTTGCATAACAAACGACTCTGTTCTGGTAATATGTCTTGTTCACAAAGAGAAAAGAATTCAGGTTCCTTTATCGTTATGTACCACATGATCAATGAAATCAAACAAACGGTTTAAAATCGAATTCCTTTTTGTCAAATTGAATGAAGATATTTGTGAAGAAAATCAAGATTTATTAGAGGTAATTCAGTTCGATTCTTCCTGTTCAATCTTACACAGACTGATCAGGACTCAATTATCTCTTTTAGGAGTTTACATTGCTTTATTTTTAGGGTTCCGCAGCCAAATGGCAAAAACGGAACCCTTATAGATTCGTCATGTCTGTCTGTCTGTCCGTCCGTATATCACAGCCACTTTTCTTCGAAAGTATGAGAGCTGTCCTGTTGAAACTTGGTAAGTAGATGTATTATGTGAACCGCATTAGGATTTTTCCACAAAAATAAAAACAAAACAAGTACCCCCCATACTTTGAATTGAAACTGATTTTTTTTTCACCAAACCCGTACGTGTGGGGTATCTATGCATAGGTCTTTAAAAATAATAAATTGAACAGTCTGCGCGAGAGACACTTCCAAAGTGGTAAAATGTGTGTCCCCCCCCCCTGTAACTTCTAAAATAAGAGAATGATAAAACTAAAAAAAATATATAATGTAGACCTCAACAAAAACTTCCAACGAAAGTTGGTTTGGATGAGATATAGTTAGCAGTTTTTGAGATATAGTACATTTTCAAAAACCGCAAATATAACTTTACCGTTCATACAAACACTATGAAAAACAAAGTTATTTTTATTGTTTGTGTATATTACTAATCTCAATATAATATCCCTAATCTATGCTTGTTACTACGCAACCCTTCATGGGCGAGTCCAACTCGCACTTGGCCGGTTTTTATTTACTGTAGATTTATAATCGACTGATTGATTACTCGTTATTTTAGTGTGTTTTAATTAAATTTAGGTGTTAAGTTATACTTTCAGACAATAATTTTCATAAGAGTTTATCTATGCTAGCTTAATGTTCTCCGCGGTTTCACCCCCTGCTCGGCTCCTTTTGGTCTTAGCGTAACGTTACATAGCCTTCCTCAATAAATGGGCTATCTAACGCAAAAAGACGTTTTCAATCCGAACCAGTAGTTCCAGAGATTAGCGTGTTCAACCAAACAATCTCTTCAACTTTATAATATGTATTAAGTATAGGTACCTACCTAAGTAATAACCTAAATCCTGTATTATTTAAACGGAAGGGACATTCTAATACAGTTTAAAGCACGTCCTTAATTTAGTCACCACAAGAACACCGCAAAGAGATCAAACAACCATTTTCAAGCGCCGAAAACTTGAAGAAATTAACACAATTCATTACTGAAGCTTTAAATTCCATATAAGTTCAGAAACTACTATTGTTTGGGGTCGCGATGCGTCGCAGTACGAACAATAACGAAGTTGTGTGGTCGCCTTTTATATCACATGAAGAGTTAAGTGCTGGCTGGTAAAGGAGACCGCCCAACCAACCCGTTATAATTAAGTTCTTGACGCCAAAGGACTTTGGGGGTTAACGGAAATTCGGAAACATCCCACGGTACTTTAAAATGGAAATTGCGCAGAATTAGAAATGATTCAGTCCTCAGCTTCTGTAAAGTCGATCAGGTTTATGTGAACGTGACGACAATTTAAATGTTTCTTATTCGATTTTTATGGCTAAGCTGATCCCATGAGATTGGGTGTATGGTTAAAGTTTAATTACGGGTTCTCAAAACAAAGGAAATGGTTGTTGCTTCTGTCAACCCCTTATAAACATAGCATACTACGTTACCTACGTATGTATAATTTAAGCTCTTCGTATCGGTTCCCACATAAAATATTTTTATTCGTGATTTTTGAAGCGCAATCGGGTGTTACAAAAAAAGCCCGCTTTAAATATTTTTGCGAGCGGTGAGCGATACCCTCGATTGACGCATGTTCATTACATTTTTTAAATCCGGTCGCCTGTCCAATAAACGGCTTGATTTCTCGAGCATGGAAAATTTGATTCGTAACAGTATAAAATGAATGAACTCGTGCTCGTAGCTCAGTTATAACAGTAGCTCGTGTTTCTCGGGACCGTCTGTAAAGGTATCAAGCAAGAGACAGAACAAAACAAGGCCAATGGGCACAATAGAACATTTAAAACTGTGGGATAAAAAAAATACTAAGGAAAAAATTTGAGGAGTGGCTGGAGCGGCGTCACGGCGTCCTCACCTTCCGCTTAACACAGGTCTTCACCGGCGTCTTTGAGGCGCGCGTGGAACACAAACGCGCCGTCGACCCGGGCATGGTGAGGATCGCCCGGAGGACACGGTGGAGCATACGGTGCAGGACTGCCCCGCTTGGGCAGAGCACTGCGGTCCTCACGGAGGCAATATTAGTTTGCCGTATATAATTACTTCCCAGAAATTGATCCCTAGGGCGGCATCGTGTACAGGATTCCTCTTATCCGACACTACCAAACGGTGTAATAATACAGCATGTGATTTTGTTTTTCAAAATCGACAAAAACAATTTTCCTACCCAGAAATATTCAAAGACGATCTCCGGCCACCGTAGGCGCGGGCATGCGGGCGGCGAGTAATGGGCAACTCGCCGCCCGACCATGGACCATGCCCGGGTTTTCTTTTTTTTCTTTTTTTTTTACGTGGTAAAATCATCAAATGAGTCCTCCCGCCCAGGGTGGGGCGGGAGGGACTATCAGACTTGTACTGACTAAAATCCACGGTGTTCCTTCAATAGCCCTTAAGTACCAGGGTCACGGTTACCGAGTGAGACAATCCCGCGACCCCGGCAGGCTCTGGCCCGCTTAGGGGGCCCCGTCAGTTTGCTGACAGCTCTTTGAGGCACGCGTGGAACACAACGCGCCGTCGACCCGGGCATGGTCCATGATCGGAAGGCGAGTCACCCATTACTCGCCGCCCGCATGCCCGCGCCTACGGTGGCCGGAGATCGTCTTGCGACGTCCGTTGCCGTGGGCGTCTCTCGCGACGGCTGGGTCGTGAGGTGGACGCTGTCCTCTCCCTCACTCGTTCCGCCTCCTCCTTTGCTAGCATTACTGCTTCGCAGAAGGAGGCGACCGCTTCCCATTCCGTCTCGCCCCGCAGCATGGCCTCGACCAATGCTGGGCGCGAGAGGTCGCCGCCTATCGCCTCCGTGAGAACACGGCGGTGCTCTGCCCAAGCGGGGCAGTCCTGCACCGTATGCTCCACCGTGTCCTCCGGGCGATCCTCACCATGCCCGGGTCGACGGCGCGTTTGTGTTCCACGCGCGCCTCAAAGAGCGTCAGCAAGATGACGGCCCCCCCCCCTCTAGAGGGCCAAAGCCTGCCGGGGTCGCGGGACTTATACCATTACCGTGACCCTGGAACGTAAAGAGCTAATGAAGGACACCGTGGATTTTAGTCAGTACAAGTCTGACAGTCCCTCCCGCCCTGCCCTGGGTGGGAAGACTGATGATTTAACCATGCTAAAAAATAAAAAAAGCCAGGAATATTGATCTTACAAAATCCAGTTTTGGTTTTCGTCAAAATTGGCCTTTTTTTATCGTTTTTAAGACTCCTTTCACTATTTATCGATATTCCTCACAGTTTCGGATTCACGCCCAGTTGGAAAATACACCCATATTGTAATTGTTAGCGTATAATGAATAAAAATAACATTATTTTTATATAAATAACATTATTTTTATGGTTATTTCTATACTTTTAAATTTTTTGCTTGTTACAATAAAGTTAGTTAAATGAGAACGAATTCAATTAATTTTAAGGCGTCTGTATTCGTTAGTCATAACTTTGACTAAAATGTTGAATATCTACCGCGATCATTACGGAGTCACTTTCAGTCCCGTTCAATTACGATGAAAGGGATGAAAAGGATTTTGCTGTGCCAACAACTTTTATTTTAATATTTTGACGGAATAATTTGTTTAAAGATGGATTGGAATAAAATTAATTTAAAATTCTTTAACGACTGCGATATGATTTTCAGGCACTTCATTTTAATTTATTTGATCAAAATTAAGTAAATCTATAATTATCATGATAATTAAAATGAAAAAAAATTTTAATACTTTAGTAGGTACGTAATTATCATCAGCCTATTAATGTTCCCACTGCTGGGACACAGGCCTCCTCTCTGTGAGAGATACGTAATTGTTCATCTATACATATAATAAATCTGTAGAGGGGTCAATTCTGTACATTGAAAATATTGAAAAAATAAATAGCGGGGGGTGTTGCTGGATCGATACCAAACCCAAATATGTGATTAAAAAAATTTTTGTCTGTCTGTCTGTCTGTCTGTCTGTCTGTCTGTCTGTCTGTCTGTCTGTCTGTCTGTCTGTCTGTATGTGCAGGCATCACGTGAAAACTAACGGTTCGATTTCGATGAAACTTGGTATAATTATACCTTATTATCCTGGGCATAAAATAGGATACTTTTTATCCTGGAAAAATACGTAGAAAAAAAAATCTGTAACAACCCTTATTATGGAACCACTGGCGACACCTATTATCAAGGTAGAACATTACGCCACGCCTGCCTCCATTGATTTCTAAAAAGGTTCCACCACTCACCACTAGATGGCGTTGTGCCTATGACGCGCATTTCTGAATCGCGGTGTTAAGATTCGCCGAGAGTTAATGACTACCACGACCTTATTATTTTTCTGTGTGACTTACCTAGCTGCTAGCAGTGCACTTGAGGCTACGTCCTTATAGCTACACAAGACTGGGCCACCAAGTTTTATCATAAAATTAAACAGTAATTCAATTCTGTTATTTTTGGTTTAGAGTGAGGACCAAAAACCCCTGCCTTCGTCCTCCCTGGGAAAAGGTGGTCGGGACTTGTCCTATTTAACCGACTTCATTTATATAAATAATTTGTACGTTGTGGACAATAAATCTTTGTCAAGAAACCGAACTTCTCTTCGTGCCAGCAACGGTGATGTTGGGATTTAGAACGAAATCATAGCGTGATCTAATATTCATTTTTGGTCAAGAGTTGTCACCGCACTCGATAGATGGCGTTGGCGTCGAGATAGATCGCGCTATGGTTTCGTTACCGGTGAAAGTATAAGAGGTCAGAATTTCATTTTTTTTGTGTGAGCCTGTTTTAGAGATAGGTAACTAGCCGAAATTTCAATAGCTTAGCTAACCGGCTATTTGTGGTGTAATAGCCAGCTAGCTAGCCAGCTATTTGGCTACTTGGCAATTGAACAATAGCGTTTAGTAACTAGCGGCGCAACGAAGCGGCGCCGGTGTAGCTAGGTAGGACTTAACTATCGCAACATCAACTGCCCGATCTGAATTCGATCCTAAATCAAAAAGAAATGATTTCCTCTCTGAGGTCACAATAACCAAAATACTAACTATCAAATTTTTATTTATTTTAAACCTGACGGTAACTAACCAGCTTTCTAATCATCGTATTTCATAAGTTCGTTCATTAAACGAACGAAATTACTAAGTATAATGCTCTTTCTTTGTATATTCTATTTTGTGAATATAATTATTGTGAGAAAAAGATCGACGATACCAATGAAGATCGTACACGCGTAGCGCAGTGTGCGCGCACACAGCTATCGGCTATTTTGGCTACTCTAGCTACCCGGCTACCGAATATCGGGACGGCTATAAAACGTAGCAGTTAGCTATATTCCGTGGCGGCTACGCGGCTACGAGCGGCTACGCGGTTACGAGCGGCTACGCGGCTATATCATAACCTGTCAGTTATCTAGCCAACCAGTAGCCGATAGCTAGCTATCGTGTTGACGGATATCATAGCCGTGGCTATTTTGCTCATAGCCGGTATTTGGCTAGTTATGGCTATAGCTACCCATCGCTAGCCTGTTTGTGAACCTATAGTGTTCTAGAACAGTAATATACGCCATTATACCGATACATAGTGCTATATTATTTATTCCTCGCCTTAATTGGACCGCTTCTTAGTGAAGTAAAGTACAGGTGACTAACATCCCTTAAAATTCTTATTTTTCAGTTTTATTCATAGACGTTGTTCTGTAGAACCGCGAACACACGTTGCATTACCCGCAGTGGATTCAGCGCCGTAACCTGTAGCGCCGAAAGTCGGATTTGGCTTGAACCGTTTGCGGCACACGCGGGCCACGCCTCCCCGACTCCTATACACCGTGTTCTTCACGTTATCCATAAACTTTAGCAAATACTTCTATGGCTTTTACAAATCAAATCCAACAAAGGAAGTAGTACTTAAAAAGGCTTCGTTACAAAGATATTTGTAATTTCATTTAATGAAATTTAATTGAGCTATGCAGTGAGAAAGTATCTTAATTTGAAATCTATCAAATACTATTTGCATTTCATTTGTTTCAGCCCGCCAAATGTTATGAATGACGTTGCCAATTCGGATAAAGAGGCATGCATATCGGGTTATTTACGTCGAGGTATTTAGTTTGTATGAAAATTAACAAAAAATAAAAAATAAGAATTTATTAATGTGTCCATAATGAAAAATGCTTACTTCCGTGGTTTGAACATCTGGTCGAAGTTTATGTATATCGTCCGGAACACGGTGTATAAGGAGCCGCGTTCCGCGCCGCGCGATCCATATAAATTCTGAATTTTGATGCGAGCGGCGGACGTGTCCAGTGTGGCGAGCGGTCGTCCGTGGAATTAATATTGTATGCGTGTAATTTCAAACCGTGCTTTTCAGCGCGACCTTTTTGATTACTGTTCCGATCAGTTATTTGTAAATACAAGGTCGGAATTACTATGAAAAAAATACTTACTACAGAACGCGAGCTCAACAGCAGTAGCTCAATAGAGGGATCTCCTTAATTATTATAGGCTTAGCCGTATTTGGGTCCAATAGATATTTATAAGATGTCATTGTCAGAGTTACTCAAAATGGAGAAATAAACCATCCACGCGAAGACCGACATCCGCGCGGACGGAGTCGCGGGCGGAAGCTAGTACTAAATATTTCTGATGGCATGTTTGACGCAGTGGTTGAGCAATCGACTCATGCGCTGTGTAACGCGGGTTAACCCTCGACCCGTCGCGTGGGGTATTTCAAAGCCCACGTTTTAGAAAATTGCCAAATATGTAGACTTAGAATATGTTTACGGATCCCTTCCTTTAAGTGGCCTCCTAAAAAGGATTACACTTCACCCTCCCGCCATCGATAGGTTCTAAGTCTGCGCGTAAGTCTATATTTTGGTTCCAGGATATTTTTTATATGAGTAAAAATGGATAAAAAAACAAAGTAATAATAATAAATAATAATAATAATATTCCACAACTATCACACAACGCCATCTAGTCCCAAGCTAAGCAGAGCTTGTGTTATGGGTACTAGACAACTGATAAACATACTTATATATTTCTAAATACATACATATTATAGATAAATTACACCCAGACACAGAACAAATGATCGTGCTCAGCACACAAACATTTGTCCTGGGTGGGAATCGAACCCACGACCTCCGGCATAGCAGTCAGGGTCACTAACCACTAGACCAATAGGCCTCGTATTTTACGATGTTTGGAAGAACATGAGGAGATTGTTGGTGGTGAAGAGTGTGACGAAGAAAATATTGATTATCCGGATGAAGTTAGTGAATAAGACACGGAGTCAAAACTGGAATATAAAGAAAATGATGAATAAATTACTCCATCAGTCACGTCCATAATATCACATTAAACCCATTCCAAAACTGTATGCACTGATTGTGTCCAAAGAAATTGTTAGGGTTACTTACACTGGAAAGTATAAAGGTATATAAATTAAACTAACGAAATGAAAAACAAAGGCAAAGATAGGATGCCTAGGCATCAAAGTGCTTCTTCACATAACATCAAACATCTTGTATCTATCGAGTAACCGTTATTTATTCAAGTAAGGTCCCAAATATTGGTTAAGATTAGATCCTCGCCAATTCAAGTAATACCGTGACCCTTTCATCCTCCGGCAACGTTTAGGGTCAATTCACACTGTGACGCGACGCTAGGTGCACATTCCATCTATATTGAGTTGGCCCAGAATTTTACCACGAGTTTAGCGCTCTCAGAAACGTCCATTAACTCCTATAAGGAACAATCGACAGGGCACGATATTAAGTGCCTCATCGTTTGTGAAGCAGTACCACACTTACACTCCAGAGCAGAGTTTTCAATGTGCACATTTTCTTTCATTCGGCCTACCTTGATACGGAGTCTGTTTATAGATTTCCAGGTCGGCCAAGGCAGCTCATTTCCAGGAGGAAGGGGATCTTCAGCAGGCGCCACGAATGGATCTGGTAATGACACACTGTCTCGCCATAGTTCCTCGGTATCGCTCCTTAGACCGATCGCCAGTAAGTGGTTAAACATGCTTTAAAATTTTGTTTCGGCTTTTTAGTCTTAGAATAGAGCGACTCAAAATCTAACTTTTTTAACTACACGAAAAGATACATATTTCCACTATTGTCGCGTCACGTCACGTCGCGTCGCGTCTCGATGTGAACTGACCCTTACAGAGATTCACAGGTAATATATTATCTGCTGAGTAATTTCGAATAACCAAACCGATGTAGGACATAGGAATTGGGCACTAGGATACCGTAACCTCACTGAATAGTAAATTTCAGCTAATGGTCCTCCTATCCTGAGGTTATAAAATGTAATGTTAGTACATAGTTACATATTCATGAAAATTCTTATTCAAAGGATTACACTTCTCATTAATAGGAATGTTGGTTATTTTCAAGTCGACTATTGTTACTTTTTCGTATTTGTTTTGTTCTGTTTCAAGTCATGGTCGACAATAGTTTCCAGCATCAATTACTCGTAATTCCTAATCTAATTAGTACGTTAGTTATTGTTTAGAAAAATAATGGACGCCCCAGTAAAAGGTCTAAAAGTGTGGGGCTTGTGACGTCAGGACGCACTAAAAATGGTACATCGGCATGACTTATTGTGTATTTTATAATATTTATTGATCGTCTCACTGACGGACTAATTTTATTTTTATAGTACACAAGCCTATACATACAGTTATTGTGTCATAAATGTAAGAAGTTGGATTATATCCTTTAAGCTATTGTCAAACAGATAGGCGAAGAGAACGCGAAGCGAAGCGTTTTTGTTTGTAATGTATGGAATTGTTTGAAGCCTGTCACATAGACTATCGGATCGCTTTAGCATTTCTATATGACAGGATTCGCTTCGCGTTCGCTTCGCCTGTCTGTTTGACAACAGCAAAGCTTAATAATACGACATCCGTACAACTATATACCTGGAAAAAAGCAAGACAGATGTACCTTACATTATGTACGTAGTTTTTGTCAAGACGCGGCGGCGTCGTTGTTTCGATATTTGTTTTTTGTTTTATTTTTAATATCGTTTTTTTTTTTTGGAAAGCATACAAATTATTATGTATTTTATTTCCCGTTTTATCGACTTGTGCTTACTGAAAGCATTTAATTTAATAAATGGTGCAAGGATCTGGTATTATTAATCATCATCATCTGCTTAGCCATATTCTATTCATGTTAGAGTTGACTGCCATCAGGCATACCGGATACAACTGAACATCAATACTTTACACAGATTATAAAATAAAATGAATTTGATTTAAAATTCACAATACGTCACGCCGTGCTATAATTTTTGATGCGTTTGACGTAGCTTCCACTCCTGAGTTTTAATTATTTTTATCTTCCTCAGTAATCATTGATTAAAAAAAAAATCTTGTCCATTCTTTTTCAATACCTACTCTGACGGACTAAATAAATTCGCAAATCATTGATATTGAAAACTACCGTATTCCAAAGAATTCATTAAACAGGGTTTTTAGGTCAAACACAAAAACTGTTCCATAACGCCGAGCAAGCAGAAACTGAACACTAGGAACAATTTGGTCAGTTAATTCTGACACTGTCAGCGAGACCCAACGATAATAGTAATCGTGACAGAGCCGACACTCTGGACCCGCGCCAACTTGTCTGACCATGGCGTATTCAGTTCACCTGCTTCGATCTACCTACTCTAATAATTATACTAGTATGTTCGACACTCGTTTAGTTTGCTCCTAATTAATTAACGGTAAAAACATAATTGAAAGCTTTTAACCCTAATTTGATGTTCTTATTCTAAGAACTAAATAGAAATAAGATAGATATGGGAATTTATAGAATAACATTACATTGTCATTTCTTTTTAAAAAGTAAATGGTCTTGTAACATCGTTGAAGTTTACATATTGTTCGATATAAACCCGAGAATGCGGTTAAAATTTAAAAAAAAAACTACATATGGTCTGGAAAAAGCGATAAAATCTTTTATAAAAGTAGTCATAAGTAGTTAAAGAAAAACCGGCCAAGTGCGAGTTGGACTCGCCCGTGAAGGGTTCCGTAGTAGCAAGCATAGATTAGGGATATAATAATATTGATGTTAGTAAGTAATATACACAAACAATAAAAATAACTTTGTTTTTCATAGTGTTTGTATGAATGGCAAAGTTATATTTGCGGTTTTTGAAAATGTACTATATCTCAAAAACTGCTAACTGTATCTCATCCAAACCAATTTTCGTTGGAAGTTTTTGTTGAGATCTACATTATATATATTTTTTAGTTTTATCATTCTCTTATTTTAGAAGTTACAGAGGGGGGGGGGACACACATTACAACTTTGGAAGTGTCTCTCGTGCAAACTGTTCAGTTTAGAAAAAAAATATATTAGTAACCTCAATATAATTTTTAAGACCTATGCATAGATACCCCACATGTATGGGATTGGTGAAAAAAAAAAATTTGAGTTCAATTCTAAGTATGGGGGGCACCCCCAAAATTTGTTTTCTTTTTATTTTTATATGAAAATCCTAATGCTGTTTACATAATACATCTACCTACCAAGTTTCAACAGGATAGCTCTTATACTTTCGACAAAAAGTGGCTGTGACATACGGACGGACAGACAGACAGACATGACGAATCTATAAGGGTTCCGTTTTTGCCATTTGGCTACGGAACCCTAAAAAAGAAACACTTTGAAAGAAACTGACACTGGTCTATTTATAATAAGAATTATGAAGATGATTCCTTATTGAAAAGACCACTATCTAAAAGTAAACGAACACAGCCTGAAGAACCCTGAATTTAATGGTCCAGAAATCACAAATAAGCACTCATGTGAAAATGTGGAACTGAAAGCTCATTTCTTTTTGGGAGCAGAGCTTAGTAGCCTATACTCTGTGATATGACACACTCGAGATAAGATATAATAGCAGCTGATCAGTGTCACCTGTTAACCTGAAACTAGGACATTGCACTACTAGACTAGTTAGCGTTATCTAATAATAGGTCCGACTACAGTTGGCAAAACAACTGTGATAATGTGCATGAAAGCGCGGGGACGTTTCGCGTTGAACCCCGCGCGGGCATCACGCTCGCTGTTCTCCTGCATCCGGGCAATGTTTGCCATGAGTCGGGTAAACACCCACCGACGACCGGCAAACTTGTAATGCGACAGCTGTGCCGAGCTGAATCTCATTGTTCCAATTCACTACTTTTATTCCGGAAAATCCAGTCTCGAAAATGTTACAACGGGGCGAGTACCAAGTTTTGCTTTAGTGAGATTTACTACAAATCATGTGTTTATCTTGGTGACATTTAAATCTGTTTTTCAGTTAGTACCTTTCAGAGTTGTTGACTACAATATTGCTCTTGCAGGAGTGTACGTGACGGTGCTAACAATTATATTAATTCTCGGGAACGTTGGAGCGGTATTTCGGAAATTTGAAACTCTGAAGACGACTGTTAACATCGGTGAGTTGGTTTACGACTGAGATACAACTTTGTGCAAATAATATCTTGGAATACTAAGGAGCGCCACCACGGCATTCGTAGCAAAACGGTTGCAAATCATTTTAACAATGTCTTTATTGGATTATGATTCCTATGGTAAAAGAAAACGCAAGATAAACATATTATTTGAGTCTATATAAAAATACGATTGCGTCTGTCACTACTAGGTTCGTATTCTAGAACATTGCATACTCATGAATATCGCTTTTATTATATTTCAGGCGAGATTAGGATCAAATTACTACTATCAAATCGAGATTCATGATTGACCGTTCTAGGATAGGATCCCTTAAAATAAAGGCTCTTTGAAAAGTACGGTATTTTAATGTATAAAAAATTAAAGTAATTATTTTTACCGGAGAGGCAGAATATTTTAAGTTAATTTATTTCTAGGTGCAATATTTCCGCCAAACACTGTGACTGAGGTGGCTTTCGCATCATCTTTGGCGCGAGCCTCAATGGAAAGTGAGAAATATCACTTTGTACTGAAAGCCCAATACTCTCCGTTTGGTGATAGCTTCACAGCTTCCAAGGCAGGTAAGACGAACAGTGAACTCCTGCCCTTTATTTGCATAGAATCGTTATTTCAATTTAATTGGAAAAGTTCCATCTTATGTTTTTCTTTTGGGCAAAATAAAAGTAATGGTTAAATGGACATAGAATTTATTTTGTTAAAACTATAGCTATTTTCCGTTAAAATGCGACGCTAAAATTAATCTTCATTGAGTTTCGATCAAATATTTACTTCATTATAATTAAACTAAACTCTCAATAAATTCTATCAGCAACAAATTACATGCGGTGCTTCCCATATCAAACAATGCGCTTTCATAATATTATTTGGCGCTATTAATGTTAGATTAATTTTGCACAATAAACACTGAACATACAACACAGCACCATGTTTGATCAATTTTATATTTGCCGATCACAATACGTTTACCACAACGGTTTAAATTATTAATACCACATTTAGGACATGCTTATTGTCTGTTTACGGTAATTTGGTTTCGCATTATTGTGATATTTAAATTATTGGAAATGCAATAATGTTAGAGGTAATCAACAATAATCACCCATCACTTTTCAATTATTATAATACTCGTATTAGTGTGCTAACACTGATTGTTACGTTATCAACACCTTATTAATAGACGGTTTCAAAGGATTCAATTAAGCATGATTATAGGACAGATGCATGTAACATTGCAGTCAAGCTCTTTTTTTATGAAATTTTAGTATTATCATATAGTATTTACACACATCAAAAACAGGTTGTGATCACTAGCATAAGCTGATATATATTTATTTTATGGAAAACCAATTAAACTGTACAAAATTAAATGAACCGTAGAAAAAAAGATTTTGATTTTTCAAAGTGATCGCATACTTTTGTGTGCACGTAACTCTTGATACGACATCTTTCCTGAAAACTGTTACGGTTAACTTCTTAATTGAGTTAACGTAGGAACTTTGCCTGAATGGGCCTTTTCCTGACTATTTATGCCCAACCGGATGCAATGTTTACATGGAGTGAGTGACCTCCACAGCCCAGTCATCTATACTTCTATACTTATATTATAAAGAGGTAAAAGTTGTTTGTATGTATGGGGTAATCTCCGGAAGTAATGATCCGATTTTAAAAAACTGTTTCACTGGTAGAAAGCTACATTATTCGTGAGTGCTATAGGCTATAAATTATAAAGATTTCATGCATATTTTACCGCCCAACGAAGTGGGCACGGGTCAGCTAGTTGGGTAATAAAATACGTCTTGGTAAGCCTAATGCTGTGAAAATGTTTTGCTTCTAACAAACTTAGCTTGTGTACTGAAAAAAATCTAATTAATCCGTCAATTAGATTGTCAAATATTATTTACCCGTTTTTTCTTTTGGCAATAAACCAATATTGACGACGTTTTTAAAATTCACAATGTGTTACGCCGCGCCGTTGTATTATTTTTACTGCGTTCTGACGTCACGAGTTTTGATGCGTTTTATCTTTGTGAATACTGAAACAAAAGATACTTAAAATACGTGTCTATTATTTTTCAAAACTCTAACTTGCAGACTAATTACCAATTAATTAATGTTGGAAACCAGCCTATTTTAACTTACAGGAATGAAAAGTTCACTCAGTACCTTTGTAATTACGTGTGGTAATTAGTACAGCGTTACATTTCCGTGTATTCGCAGCGTGCGAGTTGCTTGCTGGCGGCGTGATCGCAGTGTTTGGGCCCACCGACCCGGTGTCGGCGTCGGCAGTCGAGGCACATTGCAGGGCTGCCGGTGTACCTCATATACAGGTGAGAGAAGTATAAACGACTAGGGTAGTACCTACTTTGAAAAAAAAAAAGTTAACATCGCTCACATAATTATAGAGCTCGAGATCATCCTAATAGAATTTGTATGTTCCTAGTTTCTTAAATTCGGGAATATTTCCATCTAATTTCAGGTTTTTCTGAACAAGGGCGCAATTCATCAATGAAACTGAATCTATAAGCTTTGACATGTTTAACTTATTATATTTTTTTCTTTCATTTGAAATTGGTGTGCATTTTTGTTCCTCTTTTGTACCTAAATCATACATTATGTAATTTTATGTTGGTTACTTATTATTTCATCTTGGAGAAATCTGTAAAGATGCTATAATTGGTTTAAATCGATAAATTTTATTTTGGCCAGCTCTTTTCCACAGAAAACGTCCAACTTGAACCTTGTGGTTTTCATATTTACCAAAAATTTACTAAAATATAAGGTTGACTGTAGGTTGTAGCTCACGTGTGTTATATGCTCTAACAAACAGTTAAGGTTATTTGCGTAGATATGTAACATAATTTTCTGCGTTAAATACCCAAAATTTTGGCCCATCAAATTAGCCTACGTAAACGAATTTATCTCGTAACGTGTTAGCTTCAGAAAACAATGTTTTAGAACTATAACCGAGTTTCTAGTGAACTTTTGTGATATTTACTGAAGGTTTGATCTGCAAGCAGTATCATCATCATCATCAGCATTTCAGCCGATTGCAGTACACTGCTGGACATAGATCTCTCCCAGGGAGATCGATCTCCCGGTTTTTTCATCAAGCCATTGCCATCTACCTTCTTCATTGCAGGCAGTATGGCGGCCCCCAATTGTTCGAAGTCTGGAGCGGCCAAGTCCACCTGGTCTTAACTTGTTCCCTGAAGCTGTTGCCCTCTCCAAGGCTGTGGCACTATTTATTGCAGACAGTGATTGGAGATCTTATACACTTTTGTATGATGATGATTATGGTAGGTCTACCTATTCATGACTTAGTTTTTCATAACAGAACTGTCAATACTTTTCAAAAGCTTCTCCTAGTTTCTAGAATATGCTAGATGCCAAAATAAATACACTTGGCACTAGCTCTGTAAACTTCAGCTGTAATTTATTTTCAACTAAAAATCTAACCACGTAAAAATTTACTGGCATGAGAATTTTCTTCATTATGATTCCAAGTTATGATCATTACTATGCAATGAATAGTGCCCTATTCAAGCTATATAAATAGGACACGCTAAACATAACCTTACTTGTTATTTCAGGCCTTATAAGGCTCCAAGAAGTTTTGAAACATAGTGATCCTGAGGTAAAGTGGCTGGTGCGAAGATTGGTGCCTGGCGAAGACAACCGACCATTACTGAAAGCTTTGAAAGGTACCGGAGAAACAAGAGTGATCTTGGACTGCCCGGCCGACAGAGTACTTGAATATTTGCGTCAAGCTAACGAAGTCAAGTTCTTTGAAGATTACATGGTAAGTCAAAAATAATTCCTGAGAATTATTTAAATTCTTCAAATCATTTTTCTTTAAGCACTTTTTCAAGATGAAAAGCAATATAATTTTACTTATTCTTCTTTTAAGTCAATTTAGGGCTGACTTAAAACGATTCGCAGTAAGCCGTGTCCCAACCAAAGCGTTTGTATCGCAAACACGCGACCGCTTTTATTTAACTAGGCGTTAAATAGAATGAACGCAATTTGTTTGTACATCATTATAGTCGCCAAGAATAAACGCGAGCTTTGCCTAAGCAGAATAAAGTCCCAAAATAAAGGGAAATATGCCACAAAATGAATTAAACTAACAGGAATAATCCAAGGCAATATAATGAAAAGACCCAAGTCTCAACCATTGGATGTGCTAAGAAAAACTATATTTAAGATACTATATTTGATTAAGATACTATATTGATCTTTCAGAGTTACGTTTTGATGTCACTAGATGCCCACACTTTGGATCTGGAAGAATTGCGCTATGGATTATCGAACGTTACTTGCTTAAGGATCTTCGACCACTCGGACTCAAGAGCTAGAACTTATTTGGCAGATTGGAAAGTCAGAGCTTCTCCCGATGTGAAAATTCCAGGACAATCTTATGAAATAACTGTAAGTTAATCTATGAATGTACTAAAAAATTGTAAACGTAAATGTGTGTTTCTTTTAATGTGCGGTATTTTAGGTAGAAACTGCACTTGCAAGTGATGCAGCCAGGCTTATTACGGATGCCGTCGAAAGTGCTCCCGAAGAATTTAAAATAGAAGCCCAAGAACTTAGTTGCGATTCTGAAGACACATGGGAAGTCGGTGAAGATTTTATCAATCATTTGCTAACGGTAAATACATCCAATTCATATCAATCAATATATTATGTTTGCTGAATGATTCAAATAGCTGTGCCCTTCCTAATTTCAGAATCCAATACCTGGCATTACAAACGAAATCAAATTAGACAATATAACTGGCGAACGATTGAATTTTAATGTTGAAATAATGGAATTATCGAACAGTGGATTTAATAGTATTGCGAAGTGGAATCCAGAAGCTGGTTTCGAATATGTTCGATCCGCGGATGAAACGTCAAACCGTTTGGCAGAAAAATGGCAAAACAAAACGTTCAAGGTTGTGTCACGCATTGGCGCACCGTACTTAGTGGAAGTAACCCCTAAGGAAGGAGTAACGCTGACCGGCAACGATCGATATGAAGGATATTCAAAAGATTTAATCCATGAAATATTAAAAGAAATACTTCACTTAAACTATGAAATCGAAATAGTGCCTGGTAATGGCTACGGGTCATACAACAAAGACACAAAAAAATGGGATGGTCTAGTGGGACATCTTTTAGAAAGGGTTCGTGAGTAGCATTACAAAGTAATCTTAAATAAAGTAAGTAATGTCTGGAGTACATTGTGTTATATATTAATTTTTCAGAAAGCTGATTTAGCCATTTGTGATTTGACCATAACTTACGAACGTCGCTCTTCAGTGGATTTCACAACACCTTTTATGACTTTGGGTATAAGTATACTTTATTTAAAGGCAACTCCACCCGATCCGGAGCTGTTTTCATTTCTTAAACCATTTTCGGTTGATGTATGGATCTATATGGCGGCAGCTTATTTAATGGTGTCGTTATTGCTTCATATTTTGGCTAGGTGAGTTATGGAATCCCAAATAACACTTGAAATAAACTGGATTTCATATTTATCTATGATTGGACTTATTTTTTTATTATTTTAGACTGGCACCAAATGACTGGGAGAATCCACATCCTTGTGACAAATCACCTGAGGAGTTGGAGAATATTTGGCACATTAAGAACTCTTGCTGGCTTACAATGGGTTCAATTATGACACAGGGTTCTGATATTTTACCTAAGTAAGTCTAATATTGGGATTTCTACCGCGTGAAATAAAAAAGATTGTGGACTACATTTTGTTCTTCTGTTGAAGAGGTTATTCAACTCGATGGGTCTGTGGAATGTGGTGGTTCTTCGCGCTAATCATGTGCTCCTCCTACACTGCCAATTTGGCTGCTTTCCTCACCAATGCTGCAATGGATGACTCGATCAAATCTGCCGAGGATCTAGCTATGCAGACCAAAATTAAATATGGAACACTGAAAGGCGGTTCCACATACTCTTTTTTCAAGGTACGACTTTTTTTACTATATTTATATCTTAAGAATATGTTTGTAATATTTTAATACATATTGGCTTATTAGTGTCGCTCCATGTAAATTACTGGTATTTGGCTGTATCCAGATAGACTGGAAGCCGCAATACAGTTGAGAAAAGGTTAGGTAGACTTTATTTATTTATTTATTTAAAACTTCATGCAACACGAATGGTACAATCGACTTTGAATTATGACCCACCTTCAAAACAAAGTGGAAACATATTTTTCCAACTCCTCCACTCTTCTGATTAATTTCGTTGCAGGATCCAATTGACATGTAAATTCATTCTCCGGGACACGTCGAGCTTCATTGTCTCGGTGCTTGTCTAGTGGTTGCCACTGTTGATTCTGGCTTTCAGGAGTTGCAATGGTTTGGGAATAGTGTGGTGAGTTTGTGCCAATAAAAAAAAATACCTTCAATCACAATTAGGTCCACATTCGCGTAAACATACATATTCGTGGTAATCTTTGTTATTTTGACTGATTCAAACGATTTATTGTCAAAATGGGTCATGATTCAACTTTGTCGACAGCATTTTCTAGCAGTAACCAAGTACCTGTGTGTCGTATCTAATATCGAAATTAATATACATGTGGAAGGATATTATAATATAATGAATTCGATTAAAGACGTGACAATAATACTGATGAGGTTGTTGGTCTAATAAGGAGAAATCTTAAAGGTCTTAAATCTAAATATTGCAAGAAACTTTAAATTGTTTTTCAGAGATCTAATGTGTCTATGTACCAGAGAATTTACGGTGCCATGGAATCAGCTCGGCCGTCGGTTTTCGTCAAGAATAATGATGAGGGTTTGGACAGAGTCCTCAAAGGTAAAAGGGATTACGCGTACTTCATGGAATCCACTGCTATAGAATACCAGCTGGAACGACATTGTGAACTGATGCAAGTGGGTGGATTACTGGACTCTAAGGGCTATGGAATCGCTATGCCTTTCGGTAAGAATATAATGAATACTTGAATAGAATGAATATTCTTCAGCACTTACCAAATAATTTACCAATTTTTTAGGGTCCGTAACCCTTATAGATTCGTCATGTCTGTCTGTCTGTCTGTCCGTATGTCACAGCCACTTTTTGTCGAAAGTATAAGGGCTATCCTGTTGAAACTTGGTAGGCTGATGTATTATGTGAACCGCATTAGGATTTTCACACAAAAATAAAAACAAAACAAATGGGGGTGCCCCCCATACTAAGAATTGAAACTCAATTTTTTTTTCACCAATCCCATACGTGTGGGGTATCATTCTGTGGATAGGTCTTTAAAAATTAAGTTGAGGTTACTAATATCATTTTTTAGGGTTCCGTAGCCAAATGGCAAAAACAGAACCCTTATAGATTCGTCATGTCTGTCTGTCTGTCCGTCCGTATGTCACAGCCACATTTTGTCGAAAGTATAAGGGCTATCCTGTTGAAACTTGGTAGGCTGATGTATTATGTGAACCGCATTAGGATTTTCACACAAAAATAAAAACAAAACAAATGGGGGTGCCCCCCATACTAAGAATTGAAACTCAATTTTTTTTTCACCAATCCCATACGTGTGGGGTATCATTCTGTGGATAGGTCTTTAAAAATTATGTTGAGGTTACTAATATCATTTTTTAGGGTTCCGTAGCCAAATGGCAAAAACGGAACCCTTATAGATTCGTCATGTCTGTCTGTCTGTCCGTCCGTATGTCACAGCCACTTTTTGTCGAAAGTATAAGGGCTATCCTGTTGAAACTTGGTAGCCTGATGTATTATGTGAACCGCATTAGGATTTTCACACAAAAATAAAAACAAAACAAATGGGGGTGCCCCCCATACTAAGAATTGAAACTCAATTTTTTTTTCACCAAACCCATACGTGTGGGGTATCTATGGATAGGTTTTTAAAAATTATGTTGAGGTTACTAATATCATTTTTTAGGGTTCCGTAGCCAAATGGCAAAAACGGAACCCTTATAGATTCGTCATGTCTGTCTGTCTGTCCGTCCGTATGTCACAGCCACTTTTTGTCGAAAGTATAAGGGCTATCCTGTTGAAACTTGGTAGCCTGATGTATTATGTGAACCGCATTAGGATTTTCACACAAAAATAAAAACAAAACAAATGGGGGTGCCCCCCATACTAAGAATTGAAACTCAAAATTTTTTTTTCACCAAACCCATACGTGTGGGGTATCTATGGATAGGTCTTTAAAAATGATATTTAGGTTACTAATATCATTTTTTTCTAAACTGAACAGTTTGCACGAGAGACACTTCCAAAGTGGTAAAATGTGTGTCCCCCCCCTATAACTTCTAAAATAAGAGAATGATAAAACTAAAAAAAATATATAATATAGACCTCAACAAAAACTTCCAACGAAAATTGGTTTGGATGACATACAGTTAGCAGTTTTTAAGTTATAGTAGATTTTCGAAAACCGCAAATATAACTTTGCCATTCATACAAACACTATGAAACACAAAGTTATTTTTATTGTTTGTGTATATTACTTACTAATCTCAATATAATTATATCCCTAATCTATGCTTGCTACTACGGAACCCTTCATGGGTGAGTCTAACTCGCACTTGGCCGGTTTTTCTAAACTGAACAGTTTGCACGAGAGACACTTCCAAAGTGGTAAAATGTGTGTGTCCCCCCCCTGTAACTTCTAAAATAAGAGAATGATAAAACTACAAAAATATATAATGTAGACCTCAACAAAAACTTCCAACGAAAATTGGTTGGGATGACATACAGTTAGCAGTTTTTAAGTTATAGTAGATTTTCGAAAACCGCAAATATAACTTTGCCATTCATACAAACACTATGAAACACAAAGTTATTTTTATTGTTTGTGTATATTACTTACTAATCTCAATATAATTATATCCCTAATCTATGCTTGCTACTACGGAACCCTTCATGGGTGAGTCTAACTCGCACTTGGCCGGTTTTTCTAAACTGAACAGTTTGCACGAGAGACACTTCCAAAGTGGTAAAATGTGTGTGTCCCCCCCTGTAACTTCTAAAATAAGGGAAATTATAAAACTAAAAAAAATATATAATATAGACCTCAACAAAAACTTCCAACGAAAATTGGTTTGGATGAGATACAGTTAGCAGTTTTTGAGATATAGTACATTTTCAAAAACCGCAAATATAACTTTGCCATTCATACAAACACTATGAAAAACAAAGTTATTTTTATTGTTTGTGTATATTACTTACTAATCTCAATAATATAATTATATCCCTTATCTATGCTTGCTACTACAGAACCCTTCATGGGCGAGTCCAACTCGCACTTGGCCGGTTTTTTTAAATAATACAATACTTCTTTGTAGTTTGTGGGTAAAAATGAAACGAAACAATGCCATAGTTTAGGTTAATATTTGTGTACATACTATTATAAAGCACTTTCGTAGTAATGATAATAATTATATTGCCTAGAAATAAATAAACACCATTAGGTACCTAATTGTTTTAAAACAGGTACCTTCTAATTGCCTATTAATTTTTAAAAAATAGTATTTTCTTAAACACTCAAATTATCATATTTTTAAGGAGATCAAGCTAGAGTTTTGCCACAGGGAATTTGTTTACGGCAAATAACTTCCAATATCGTTCTATTTCGTTTTATCCACGTTTTTTTAACTTTGATAGATTCGTCCTACAGAACGGCAGTAGACAACGCTTTACTGAAATTAGCCGAAAGCGGCAAGCTTGTGGAGATCAAGAACCGTTGGTGGAAAGCGCCGAAAGAAGAAGCTTGTGTTGTAAGTTCCTAATATTTTGTTGGGCACTCATTGACTTCTGTAAAGGTACTGATACACATGCTTTAAACTAGCATGCTAGAAGAGCATGCTTATGAGCATGCTTATGAGCATGCTTCATTCGAGCATGCTTATGAATAGTTTACATTTGCTAGCGTTTGCTAGTAATAAGCATGCTATTGAATAAGCATGCTCTCTCGCTCTCAGTTCTAACAAAGTCATGGACAATCAAACAGCTATTTAAATATGATATATCATATTTTTGAGCATGCTCATTATTAGCAAATGTTTTCGATACACATGCTACTAAGTAGCATTTGCTTAAAAGTAGCATGCTCTCGTACTTTAGCATGCTAGTTTAAAGCATGTGTATCAGTACCTTAAGGCATCTAGGAAGTTAAACCGTAATTTCGCTTTTACAATAAAAAAAACTGCGGTTCTTTTTTCATCAGCAGAATTATAATCTGAATTACGGTACAAAAATCTATATCTCTTCTCTCTAATAACTTGAGCAATACAATAAAATATTCCATTTTAACCGACGAAAAAAAAAGGAGGAGGTTCTCAATTCGACATGTATTTTTGTTTTCTATGTATGACCACGCATAACTTTTCCTAACGTGGTCCGATTTCAAAAATTCTTTTTTTGTTGGAAAGAGTGTATCTCAAAGTTGGTCCCATTTTAATTACAAAACTAAAATCGGCCTCCAAGGGTAAAAAAAAGGAATTAAATGTCAATTTTTCTACAGAATTTTCATTTGTGGACCGATTCTGTTGAAATAAAGATAACAATATGTAGTTCTGCTAAAAATAATACCTTTTAACAAAAAAATCAAACCGACGAAAGATCGAACTGAAAAGCAAAAAATAAATTTTGAGGCGGCGCCAAAGAAACAATCAACGAAAAGCAACCTAGCTACATTAAAATTCTACTTCGCTTCAAATAATTAATTTAGGTATAATGTTTGTTTGTTTGGCGCCGCCTCAAAATTTATTTTTTGCTTTTCAGTTCGATCTTTCGTCGGTTTGATTTTTTTGTTAAAAAGATATTATACATTCCCGATTCATATTGTCATTCTACTAAAGTGACCTTTTTATATTTCTTTGTAAATGCCATTCAAGGACCGAAAGATCCATGCAGAACTATAATTATGAAACAGTCATGTAATTACGAATTATTCTAGGGTACTATCTAAGCAGGAAACTCGTAGTTTCGTTCTTAGTTTCGGGTATTTTCTACGCCATATCACTTACGGCCACAAGATTAGTAAGAAGCACGAACAAATTTGTGACAATACGATTGAACAGTTATCCCTACTACAGATGTGTAGTCAAAACCTATGAATTCGTAACTAAATAGTGAGTAGGGGTCATTCAAAAGTATCGAGTTACTTACGTAAGACCCGTATCTTCGTTGACGAACTCATAGAGTAGGCCCCAAGGTTCGAGCTTAATTTATCAAATAAAAATGTTAATGATATCAATTGACATTCCAGCCCAAAGAAGATAGCGAAGAGGGCGCGGCAGGCGAATTGGGAGTAGATAATGTGGGTGGAGTGTTCGTCGTACTGGGTTTAGGATGCGGCATGGCCGCCGCAATGGGTATATTTGAATTCCTTTGGAACGTTAGAGAAGTCGCTGTCGAGCAGAAGGTACGAATTTCACTTAGCGCCAAATAGCATTCATATGCTAATGCGCAAAAGACCTTAGTGACATTTAATACCACATATTCACTGTTTTGCATACACAATCGATCCTTGTTTTGTTACTCTGGCTATGTTTTGCTAAAATTTGAATTGAACTGAGGTCGAAATTACATTTAATGAAAATACTTCGAACTACGCTGGCCGTCAAGAAAATCAAACCACCGACATCTATCTTTGTTTCCATTTTTATGATTGACTAACAGCTGTTACTCGCGATTTCGTACGTACCACGGAGCCTAATTGTAAATTAGACTTCTTGCAATACATACCTGCAATCAAACCCATTCTAGTCGTTATTGCGTGGTAAATTCTAAAAACTGTGAGTCACTCTTATCTATTAGAAAAATGGAAAATTACGTTTCAATCCCTTATTTTACATGGGATCGCCGCAACACGTTTTTTTCTTCCATTCTCCATCATTCCTTAGACAATCCATCCATCTTTTCTTTGGCCTTCCTCTTCCTTTCCGTCCATCAACATTCATACGCATCACTCTCTTAGTCACATGAGTCTCATCCCTCCTCATCACATGTTCATACCAAGACAGACGATTCCCTTTCATTTCTTCTGTAACAGGCGCTACTTTCAAACATCCCCTTATAAACTCATTCCTTACTTTATCCATTCTTGTCACTCCACACATCCATCGCAACATCCTCATCTCCGCTACATGCAATCGTTTCTCATGCATCTTTTTCACAGCCCAGCATTCCGATCCATACAATATAACATTCTAAAGCTTTCATAATTATTATTTTTGCAGATGACTCAATCAGAAGCGTTATGGGCTGAGCTCTCGTTTGCACTAAGTTTCTGGGAAACTGAAAAACCTGTAAAGCACTCCCGTCCATCTTCCAGCGCTTCTGGATCCTCGCAGGGTGCTTCCAGAGCTTCGTCCGTGCTTCGGTCCGCAGCAGACTTATTCCATCTCAACGTATTTAATAAGTCATCACCACAATAAAACACAACTTGTGGATATAACAATTTTATTTAAAGCATAAATTAACAGTGTTTTTGAGGTAGTAAAAACTGAGATTATTTACAATATACAATGTTCTAACTTATATGAATAAATAGATACCTAAACGAATATATAAATGACATATTACTCCAATAATTTTAAGAATAATTAGCTTGACTAGTACCGCTACTTATCAAATAAACTCGGCCGAGATACATAAATGTTACTTAGCAGGTTGTTTCATTTAGGGTAAATTCATAGCACAGTCGAAGTGCATCGAAGCGTCAATTTGAAACTTGACATAGCTAATTCACTCTTATTTTCACAATGTAAAATCCTCGCGAGAATCTGAACGCGATTTCCTTTCAAATTATCTCAGAAGAAATATGTGCATTTGGTTTGTGGATGTCACATGTCGTACATTTTTAGTTCTAAGAACATGTCAGTTTGATCACGATGTTTTCCTTCACCGTTTTAAAAGCAGTGGTGATGAAATAAATTACATAAAGTCATGCGCTGATACCATTGGCCACCACTGTTCTACTTGATGGTTTCTATAGTAAGCAATTAACTAAAATATGATCTGTATCTGTTTCTCGAGCAAGAAAATAAATAGCCAATGGCTTTTCGCTTCCTTAAGAGCTACATTAGCAGCCGCTATTGATCAACTCTTTCATTTTTATTAATTTAAAAAGGATTGGTAAAATCTTAAATAATAAAATGACTAGTCATGCAATCATTGCGTTACTGGTGGGTAAACTGTAAGTGATGAAGTGTGTTCTTAGAACGATCATCAAAAGCCGGGTCCAGACTGGTGTAATGTGGAATGTAATCGCGTTACATGTAATTTAAGGCTCGTAGTGGCGTCCACACGTGTTACATTACACACGTTACACCAGTCTGGACCCGGCTAAAGTGACTACTCCTTGTGCCTTGCGCGGGGTGGCGAGCGCGGAGCGGTAATATCAAATGTATTGAAATGTTTTAAACACTACAAATGTTCGGATTCGCGTACTTACAAAGTAACAAGGTAATGTCTTATTCGCGCCGACCGTCGCTCGGCTCACCACTTACACCAAAATTATGAACGGACTATTATTGATATCTTACTTCAGAGTGGAATCTAATCTTTGTATCATCTGACAGTCGCCACCGCCGCGTACTGTGTTACTTGATGATATTATATCTGTATCAGTCAGAGGTATCCGCTTAATTGAATTTTGGGCAAAACATAATGGATTTTTGCCATCGATCTGTTTTTAAAAATCCTGTGGCCCATATCTTTCGCACACTGAAGTAAGATTAAATTAAAACTAGTTTCGTTATAGAACAGTCATATGCCACAAGACCTCAATAAATCTCATCAAAGTTGATAAAAGACGTGGCGGCCCTGAGGACGGAGACTGCTCGTGACTGGGACCTCTCGCGCTGCGGAGACTGGCTAGCCGTAGAGGGGGGCGCGGAGCGGGGCGGGGCTGCTGGCTTGTGCAGCTCACGAGGGTTCAAAGAAGCGTGCCATTCGCTTGAAAGCGCTTCCAGGAAAGTCACCTGATAATAACAAAACATTACATTGCATTTGCTTTCAATAATGTTTTTTTTTTCTAAAATCTAGGTGTATGTGGGCCCTAACATTTACTATATAGAAATATAATATAAATAAGAAATGTTTATGATTCTCCATAAATCTGAAAAAAGTCAAACATGTTTAGGTAACGCTATGTACCAATAACTATCAAATTTAAAAACTGTTTTAAAAAAAAAGAAAAATTATAGAAACGTGCAGAAGCTTTTCCTCCAAATTTTGATACACAAATTCTTTATATCAGTGCAGCGACACTCCACAGCAATATTCCTAATGATTCACTTCGTGAGTGGATAATAGAAGAATGGCCATTGATGTTGCGAAGTAAATCAATATTGCTCAGAATAGGAATATTGCTCAAAGTAGCTTATAAAGACCCACTATTTTAGAGAAGAAAACACCGAGATATGAAACGTCTTTTAGAGATATTAAACGTTTTCCACAACATAACATCAGCCTGAGGTGCTGTTATCCCATTCGCACTTTATGTGCTTGGCCTGGTGCAGAGCAACGGCAATACTTCCTTCAAGTACCTATTTTTCAAATCCCTCAGAAGTAATGTTCCTCCTTTCCTGTTCACAACAAATAAGGACACTTTCACGACTTATATCTTATTTAAATAAAAAATCATACCCTTTCTTTGACACTAATTTGCCGAGCGTGGAACATGAATTCTATGATAGCCACGAAAAGGCCCAAGATACCGCCCGCACCAAGCACTAAAAATATTCCACTTATATTTTTCATCTGTAAGCCATTTTCATCTTCTTCACTGACACGTTTCTGTAACAAAATCAAAGTAGTTTTAAAAAGGACCTTTCTTATTTAATGGTAGGTTCGCGTTTGACCACTAAAGTAAGATGTGGTTGACGGTGAAGCACGCTTGCCTAGAAGTGACCTATTCACGCTTGACTTAATATACTTACCATAAAGATAATATACTAACAAGAAAATTTAATTTTTACTTTAATCAGCCAATAACATTCCCACGGCTGGAACACAAGCCTCCTCTCTATGAGTGAAAGAGAGTGAAAGATCCACCATGCAGAAATTGTGTGTGTTTTTTGGTTAGCGGAAACCGACATGTCACCATACGTCCGCGGTTTCCACAAGGAAAAAAACATTGATTTCCGTTCACTTTTTTGTGGGAATTCTTACCTACCAAAACCTTTTTTTTATAGAAGAGGCCATAATCATTTGAAGAAATAATATGTCCAACGTCTCAGTAAAACTTTACTGATAAATATTACTGCTGATGTAAATCTTATAGTGTGAGATTTACATGAATCCCGTTTAGATCCTAAGTACTCGTATATTCAAAAATCTTTAAAGTTACATTTTAATCAAAATAATCAAACCTCGCAATGTTCTTGGTTATCTTCGTCTTCCCACCATTTCTTTTTCATTTTCTCAAGGTCACCTTTCTCTTGCAGTGATAAAATTGCTGCATCAACCCATCCTTTGTGTGGAAAATCTACAAACGGGAACCGATCAATTTACCGAATTCTGTTTGTTCGAATTTCATTACACCGAAAACTATTGACCGACATCTCTTTTGCTATATGCATTATTTGACATATTTTCAGTTCATCGAAGTATCATTAGCCGTAAGTGTTATGTTCCGCAGATTAACAAAACAACTGTTTACTATTGACCGAAGCCTCTTTTAAACTTTTTTCAATTGCCAAATGATTTATTTGCCATATTTTCACCATACCGAAATAACATTTTACCGAAAAATTAAATTACTGTCATAAAAATTCAATATATATTGTGCTACAAAACTTTGTGGCGGAAACGAAATTCTGCAAAGCCGACTTTACGTAGTCTTGTCTGCCCTACCCCTAGAGTGTAATTTAAAATCGCGTAGGCGCGGAGGGGTGGGGTGGCCCGCGAGCTGAGGAGCAGGTGGTTGGAACGTGCTAGCCAGAACACCCTTTTAGGTGAAACCGCACTAGGCGGAACTGCGTGACACGACGCGTCAAAATATTCTTTATATGAAATTATACGAGACATCACGCACTAAGCGGCAACGGAACTACACTGCAACCGAACTGCGTGGCAAAGAAAAGCGTCGTGTTGCGCAGTTCCGCTGCAGTGCCGTTCCGCTTAGTGCGGTTTCACCTTTATAATCCAACAACTCATATGTAATTAACAGCAAATGTCTATAATGATAATACAATACCCGTCAGAGTTTTAATATCGTATATGACTTTTGTACCCTACATTTCAATGGCGCCTGCTAAAAATGTAACAGCAATAATTAGTGTGCACAAATTTCTAGGTGTTTGGTGAAATGAAAATAAGGCAATAAAAACAGTGGTATAATGAATGTTTGAAAACATAATACTTCGAACAACCGTCATTTCGAGTAAGTGTAACATCGCTAAAAAGTTTTTCGGCCAAATGAAGTGTTGGAGTAACGAAAAAAAACGAATAGATAATAGGTTAACTGAAACAGTGGCAAACGTGACTTCGGTGAAGTAAAAAAAAACCAAACGATAATAGTTGAAAAGTTTTAGGTCAAATGAAATTCGGTCAAACATTTTTCGATCTTATGATAGGTAACCTCTACAAACATTCCGATATGTTATAGGCTTCAAAAAGACCCTTAATAAAGTCCACATTTACTTGTTCTTACCGTCTTTTTTTTGTTAGCCTATTCTGTCCCACTCCTGAGAAAAGGCCTCCCCCATTCCTTCCACTTCTCTCTATGGAGTGCCTCTTCACGTCCGTCATTGCGATCACATTTTTGTTATAGAATATTAGTTTTGCTGGTTATGAAGAGAAAATTTCATTACTTACTTTTAGCCATAGCGATACCATATTCCTTAGAATCCAACTTAGAACCAAGCATTTTCAATTTGCAATTTCTTTTGATATAATATTCGATGGAGGTTGATTCCATGAAAAACGCGTACTTTCCTTTACTCTTATTCACGCGTTCTCTTCCTTCCTCATTACCGTGTGTAAAAACTGTGGGCTTTGCAGAACTCATTACTGACCAAATTTTTGAATACACCGTATCGTTAGAAGACTGCAAATGAAACAGTAGATAACATTAAAAAACACCTATATACATAATGGTGCTGATAAGCTTGAACATTCACTTGTAATAAGAATTCCCGCGAATGTTACTTTACAGAAAAACAAACAAGAGCGATTAATAAGTATTCTGACGAACGATCTGGCGAGCTTTTTACCAAGCTGACTGTCAAGTCTGATACATCTTTATGAAGAAGTAAATTTTGACATGATCACCGACTAGCGCGTTCGCTAGAAAGATCGTGAATATGAAATGTTCGTAGCGATGTTGGCTTCATGCTCGGCTCCTGTACGAACAGGAGCCGATCATCGCTACGAACGTTCAGATCGGCAAAATTAAAAATGGCGAATGGTCAAATTTCTGTAACAATGGAATGCTCAAATCTATCAGCACCTAGTATGTATTAACATAGATACAAATTAAACACGAAACCACTTTTAGAAACGCACTTTAAAAAACTTATATGTAGACGCATTATACACAGCTCCATAGGAAATTTTATTCTGTTCGGAAAGTTCCTTAACATCATTGATGTCATTGCTTCGTCTGCTGTTACTGAGGAAAGTGGATAAGTTGGCAGTATATGAGGCAGTCACAATGAGCGCGAAGAACCACCACATTCCAGAAATCCAACGTGAACCCGCTGCCCTGTTCAAAAGAACAGAAGATTAATATCACAAATGTAACTCTGCAATATAATCAGAATTATCCATACCTTGGTAATATATCGCAACCCTGAGTCATAATAGCGCCCATGGTAAGCCACAGGCAATTGTACAGACTCCATATATTTTCCAAATTCTCAGGATTTTGATTGCATGGATGAGGATTAACCCAATCGTCCTGGCTCATTCTGAAAAAATCACCATCATAACGTATCAAATTGTTCTAAAAAAAATAGGTAATAATGCTAAAGTATGGAAAAAAAACTACCAACCTTGCACAAATAAGTAATATAAATGACACAACCACGTACGTAGTCGCCAGATATAACCAAACATCTAAAGACAGTGGTTTAATAAATGAGAATTTGTTCGGTGCTTCGGCATCTTCTTCACGAAACAACAAACTGATGCCCAAACTCATGAAAGGAATCGAAAAATCCACTACTGAATTCCTTTCCGAAGTAATTGTCAAGTCACATATACCTAAATGAGCTTTCTGGAACGAAAAATATGTTTTAGCAATCTTTTTATCTAACTGAACTATATTATCTAAATGACAAATTTTTGATTTATGGATGGATGTTAGTTACTCAACTGCGTCAGAACTGCTGAACGGATCATGATTAAATTTGGATCAAATATAGTCCGGAATAAAACAAAGGATTTTTTATAACGATATTATGTTCTCGTAGGAATAATTTTCGAGTAAACACGTGGGCGACAGCAAGTGTTAACAGAAGATCATAAAAACAAACGTAACTAATGCAATGGTATCGGGCACGCCACAATCGCGGCGGTAAGACCCCTCTTTGAGGAGTGGCTGGATAGGCGTCGTATCATTACTCAAAAACTTTTTCTCTCGTAGCATAAAATAATATTATTATTTGAAATAAACCTCCAAGTTTGTACAGCAATTTTGGCAATTAATTAATTTAATAGAAGAAAAACGTAAATGGAACTTACGTGTTCCAGCAACTCTCCAATTATTCCATTCCATTTCTTTGAGCCTTCAAGCTGAGTGCCATAATTGTTCTCTGGGGCTATATAAAACTCATACTGTAGATTAGGCTCATAGTTTTTGCGTATATATTTGAATATGGCGTCAATAAGATCCACACAGTAGCCGCGATAAATCGTCCCATTTTCTGTCTTCAATACGTAAAAATATGGTTTTCCTTCTCTGGTCGCTACCTAAACGAAAATTTGTCTACACGTTATCATCAGTGGTTATGTGTACGTTTTGAGTTAACGAGCGCAACTACTGAGTGTAGGGTTCATGGGATATTTGCCTGGTCGCTAAAAAAGTGCTACTGGGTTTTTCCTTTACAAATTTAATAGCAGCCCTAAATTAGGAACTTGGTGAAATGTAACATACCACCAAGTTTAGGAATTTCGGAGCTTCAGAAAGCACCGGTTCTCTCTCCTATCGTGTGACATTGCTGGCCTGTGACATTGGGAGAAGAGAGAGTGTACTATACTTGCGCACACACCTGCATGTCCTGCGCTGATGGGTTAGTATCAATCACTCAACCACTACGCCAATTATGCCGTCAAATCTTATCTTATTTTTATCTGTACGTTAGTTTTTATAGGAATCAACGCCTTCCTTTGTTTACTGCCACTCACAAATCCACAAAGTTTTACCAAAAGCATCTTCCTATCAATGTTATTCAGTAGAGGCCACCGTACCTTCATCTTCATTTTGTCTTGCAGAGCGAGCGAGCGATCATCTACATCCTCCATTGTTATTTCATTTGTTTTGTAATCCCATTCACCTGCATACATAAACTGACTTTCCTTGTTCAATTTCGAATAGTGCAATGCGAAATTAACTCTTTTCCCTTCATCATCGAACTCTATGTTTCCGGAAAATCCTTTCAAAGTTGTCTGGAAATGATCCAATGAGTAAGTAAATTGTGTTCTCTATAAAAGAGACTTATAATATTTCATACGTAGCTACATAAAATCACAATTTTCTCATATAGTCATACATGACTATAAAAAAATAATACGACCATATCTGCTGATGGAAGAGTTTGATGGAATACGCTAATCTCAGGAACTACTGGTTCGAATTAAGAATTACTTTTGGTGTTGCATACTCTGTTCATAACCGTATCTTGGTATAAACACGGGATGAGAAGGGCTGACACTCACGTGACTAAGAGAGTGATGAGTAAGAATCTTGATGGATGGAGAGGAAGAGGAAGGCCAAAGAAAGGATGGATGGATTGGATGGATAATATAAAAGAAAATCGAGTCAATGATACCAGGAAGTCTAATACGAGAATGGAAGGAGAAAACGTGTTGCGCGGACCCCAAGGAAAATGGGATAATGGCAGGAAAATGAGATGATAGTCTGTAAGTCGAGGAAGGCTTTATTCTACAAAACAATACGCTTTGGCCAATAGGAGCCAACCACCAGCGGGTGAAATCATGGGAATCAGCTAATAGTTTAAAATAAAGTCTACTTCTATCGTTCATTTTAATTCATTGTTACCTTACGTAATGCTTCCCGCAGATCATATCCTCTGGGCCACGCACTATCCTCGTACTCTGATTTACTATTTTTGAGACATAGAGCGGGTGGTTCAGGAGGGTCGTCATCAATCTGCATGCTTCTGATCGATTTTTCTAAATGACTTAGTGAATCAGCTGCTAAAGCTGTTTCCAGCTAAAAAAAATATTTAATACAGTATTAGAAGCAGAAGCATTTGTTACTTCTTAACCGACTTTTAAAAGACTTTTTTAACCGACTTCAAAAAAGGAGGAGGTTATCAATTCGACTGTATTTTTATGTTTTTTTTTTTGAAGTCGGTTATTTTTTAGTTCAAATATTCAACTCAAATTCATGACATTGTCTTACATACGCATTAGATTTTTTTAATCACTGTCACGTTAAAATAATAATCTTCCAAGTAAAGAGTAAGCGACAGATGCTCATAAAATAAAATACCAGCCGCATTGTGAACCTCCTTGTTTTTGAAATCGGCTAAAAAGAAGTTGCTTAGGATGTGTTTCTGTCATCTGAGCTTACGATACTAAACGTGTAAAAATTTTAACGATATAATTATGATACAATAAAAGTAATTTTAAACATTATAATAGAAATCAGATGGGATTACCCCTAGTGCTTTGGCTCGGAGCATTCCTTTGTCTTTCCAAGATGCCTCACTCGGTGTGGTCAAGTGTAGAGTGGACACGTTCGCCATAAGAGCAGGAATACTTTTGAAGTCAAGACTGTATGCATCTAAGTTTGTCAATACAAAACTCTGAAACAATAGATTAATAATACCAACATGAAACAGCACAAACATATTGATAGTAGATTTGCAGATTGTAAGCTATAAAAGTAGGTACTGATCAACTTGAGCATTCACATGTAACAGAACATCGAGCATTCGCCGTTTTTAATTTTGTCGAACTGAGCAACGAACAGAGGCAATAATTTCTACATGTCTACCAGTCAGTGCACTTTCACGGCTACACGTGGCTACACGTGTTATAGTCTAGGATACATTTAAGAAATATATACCCTCATATGTTATTTGAAAATGGGATATAATGCACGCTAGATACTCTATACGACAATATTTTGGTGATAGGTTGTCTCCCTGAATCGCGTACCGTCATTATTAATTTATAAAAATTGACCTCAAAAATTTTGGATCAACTTCCCTCATCTGTTATTTGGAAAAATCGAGGATTAGCTGATAGAACATAACTCAAGGAATCTAAAAAATATAGGTTGTCGGTGCCTAACCCTGTCCTGCTAATTAGTTGTCGGGTTCAAACAGGTGAGTTACCGTAGATAATATACCCTCATCTGTTATTTAATCGAATCAGATCTCAAATAATAGATTATTTTATTCTGAATCCAACAGTATTTAGTTGTCTAATCAAAAACATGGCTGAATTTGGGTTGTCTAACTTTTAAGAGTAAAATTTAATCCACAAGCGTTGAAGAACAAAAGACAAAAATAATGATGCAGGTGTGCAGTTGTGCACCCAGACTCGTCTAAAAGTGTTTGGAAGACTAGTTTCACTTCCTACTAAGGTCGCAGTAATAGTACAACTACATGCGACAGACAAACATAAAACAGTTCGTTTTAAATAATTTTCCGACCAAGTAAGCACGTGCCTTTGACCAAACACTGGATTCAACTCAGATTAGAATAATAACAATGATACATAATTCATTCATCGGCAAGTAATTTAACTACCTACACTGAATTATGAATTTTTGACTAATCACTTAGAGTAGCAGAGGCCTTACCACAAGCTCTTAACGCGATCCAGTTTAGGCTGTGGGAAAGCGACAGAGCTATACAACTCGTCTAGCGCCATCTCTTTCCCTGAACGTAAATTGGATCAAGTTAAGAGCTCGTGGTAGGCCACCTGGGGGGGTATTACAACGTCTTAAATCCAGACTTATTCCGGCGAGTGAAAGTGACAGAGCTATACGAGTCGTCTAGCGCCATCTCGTTCACTCACTGGAATAAGCATGGTTTTAAGACGTTGTAATACCCCCCCTGGACTCATTAGTTGTTTTTCTTTTTCAAAATTGTTTTCTGATCTTACCACTTTACTAAGTCATTTGATGATTTTACCACGATAACCAACTGCGTTACGAGCTTTCCGAGACACTGAAGAAACTCACTATGATAGATGGTCGCCCATCTACAGAGCAAACTCGACAAGCGCGGCTTGACCTGGAAGATCAGGCTGTAATTATTTAGCCACAAGCTCCTCACATTATCAGAACAGGAATATTAATGTGAAATGAATAAGAGAGATATCACTGTAGAGTCAATTTCTTAGTATTATATAAATTGTATATGACATATTTTGTGAGTACTATGAGTAAGGATGTACTATTATTAATTTTGTCCTGGTGTTTGAGAGAATGTCATGCTCAGTTAAATATCTCGCTGATGGAGGGAGTGTGGTGCTTTGGGGTTTTTTATTTTTCTTCATAATTGACACTTCTAACTACAGACGCCAGCTGATCAATCTACCCGAATCTGTCAAATTTTACCGAAATTAACCTTCCTTGGAGAGCAGTGGTGGCCCAGTGGTATCGGCCCCGACTTACGAGTAGCAGGTCGTGGGTACAAACCCAGCCAGGCGCATTACTTTGTGTAATTTATTTCATCACCACTGCTCTCAAAAACGGTGAAGGAAACATCGTGAGGAAACCGGCATGTCCTAGAACCAAAAATTCGAAGACATCCACCAATCCGCACAAGGCCCGCGTGGTGGATTATGGCCTACTCCCTCTCACAGAGAGGAGGCCTGTGTCCCAGCAGTGGGAACATTAATAGGCTGATGATGATGATGATGATGAACCTTCTACTATTGAGTTAATGTTGAAAATCTATTAAAGAAATTTGACAGATTGTGGTAGCTTGGTGTACTAGCGTCTGTACATCGCTTTCACGACTAAATAAATAAATGTGTATCATTGTTATTATTCTAATCCGAGTTGAATCAAGTGTATGGTTACTGGTACTTGGTCGGAAAATTATTTAAAACGAATTGTTTTTATCTTTGTATGTCGCATGTAGTTGTACTATTACCGCGACCTTAGTAGGAAGTGAAACTAGTCTTCCAAACACTTTTAGACCTGTCTGGGAATTGAGAATTGCACACCTGTATTCACTATCTTTGTCTTTTGTTCTTCAACACTTAAAAGTTAGACAACCCAAATTCAGCCATGTTTTTGATTAGACAACTAAATACTGTTGGATTCAGAATAAAATAATCTATCATTTAATATCTGATTCGATTAAATAACAGATGAGGGTATATTATCTACGGTAACTCACCTGTTTGAACCCGACAACTAATTAGCAGGACAGGGTTAGGCACCGACAACCTGTATTTTTTAGATTCTTTAAGTTATGTTCTATCAGCTAATCCTCGATTTTTCCAAATAACAGATGAGGGAAGTTGATCCAAAATTTTTGAGGTCAATTTTTATAAATTAACAATGACGGTACGCGATTCAGGGAGACAACCTATCACCAAAATATTGTCGTATAGAGTATCTAGCGTGCATTATATCCCATTTTCAAATAACACATGAGGGTATATATTTCTTCTACCGGATCTCGTACTATTACGTGTAGGTGAAGTTAATTAATAGGTACACATCATTAAACTTACTTGGTACTCCGTCGCGTTCTCAACTTGTATGATTTCACTCATATATTTATGAATGTTTGTTACGTTACAGTCCATTACGTGGTAGGACATTCGAGCTACTTTGAATATATACTTGAATGTTTCCCGGTTGTCACCGTGGGGGTCTAATCTTTTGAATAAAATTGGTTCCACGCCCGCAGCACTGGGCCACGAGTTTATCACTTCTTGTAGCCGTAAAAAACCTGAAAAAATCCAATTTAAAGTTTGATTTCCAGGGTTAACGTAAACTTTTTGTTTTAGTAAAACCAGTACAGTAAAACCACTTAAATAAGAAGACTAACGTCTTCTTATTTAAGTGGTTTTACTGTTTTACATCTGCTGTGGTTGTTGGGGTTTAGGGTTTTGTTCACAACATGACACAACAATTAATTTGCAGTAATTAATTTACACGATGAAGTACTCAAAACCATCAGCATCTTTACAATCAAACTCACTGCTATTATCCTCATACAGGATTGTAAACTTGTCGTATTTAAGTTGCTTAATGAGTGTTGCGAAAGCTTTCGAGATTATCTCGGGTGGTGGATGATAGAAAAACGAGTAGAAGTCCTCGGCTTGAGTCTGCGTGGGCTCCCATCCCAATGACAGATGGGTTATCTGGAATTATTGAAGAAATATTTAATGTCATTGTGTGTAAAGCCCATAATACCTATGTGTTCGTTATACATATATTATAGGTCATACTCGTATATCATATTTTGAACATGTTTCTTTTTTTTCTACCCCTTTGGCACAAGCCTCAAAACCACGGAGCTATTATTCGGTACAAAGATAGAATGAAAAATTTTGTAAAGCAGTTATGTTTTGGAAATAACTTGATTACCATTACAATTTTTGTTTTGATGTTTCATTATAAATTAACATAAAACAAAATTTGCTATAAGTATTAAGTAGGTATATCATTACTAGAATATCTAAAGCGCCTACGGGGTGGTCGGAAATCGTCTCGCGACGTCTGTTGCCGTAGGCGTCTTCCACGGCAGGAGTTTGCAGAGTTAGCCCCCCTAGATCACGTGAAGCGACAAGTCTTTGAAGCTGTGAAGAGGCTTTGAGCACTCGGTTAACATTACTTAACTAATTATTAAAGTAAAAACTAGTTTTTACTTCATAAAGAACTTACATTTAATCTATTACACAGCAAACAAGTTGTGTCGCAGACACCGTAAGTCGGACGAGCGTCTATTAAAGCCACGATCCCCTTGTCGTCTGAAGTAAATGGACACACTGGAAAACAACAGTCTTGTATTAGTGCTATGTACCCGTGGAAGAGCTACAAATAAAGTTTTTTTTTTCAAATAACAACAAGGTGATAAAAGAGGTAAAATAAGTAAACTATAGAGGGTTTTCTGTTATGTTCACCTTCAATAACTTAGTTGTTTTTAGAGTACTCATGGTTAATTAAAATAAAAAAAAAATCATTCGAAAAAAAAACCTGACTTAAATTATAGTATCGTTAATGAATGGAATCAATAGTATCACATTTCACTGCAAAGCAGTTCTTTAGCAATGACACAGTTGTCTTACACAACTTTCTATACTAAAATCTGCTGTTATAGCATCTGCTTCACCATTTATCAAATTTTGTAACACTTAGTCTCATGAACACAGTATGCTACCACTCTTCTCGTGAATAACTAATTTATGATATCTATGAGCAGGACTTGAATCCGCGGCCTTCGAAATCAGTACTACTGACGCCTTATCAATTAGGCCATCGCAGTCCTGCTCGGCACGGTTGAATCTTTCATTATATCCTCAAAGCTCTGCAGTGACATTGCGCCATCTATTGTAGTGATGTGAAACAACTACAACATGTTGACGTCTAAAATATGATGTTTATGACTTACGTTCTAATGAAGTGGAATAGCTGTCGACTACCTTCGAATGCAGGGACCGGCCGTGGTACGTCATCATTTGGTTAGCTTTAATCATGTTTTCGAATACCTGCCGGGAAGTTGCCAGCGTTTCCCTGTTGAAAAGACCCCCTGAAAACATAAACAAGCCAATTGTTTTGTTGTCAAAACGGCTGTTTGTAATGAAATTAAAATTTCACATACCTATGGGGAAAGCTGCCGTGCGGAGGGCGTGAGCATTCGGCGTGAATACAATACATGTAACAATGAGCAAAGCTTTGAAGGTGATCATTGTGAAAGTTGGTGTTGGTTTATGAATACAATATGTTGTTTGGACGGGCATGCGGCGCGACGGCCGCTTCTCCGCCGTCTGAAGTATTTTTGGAAAGCAATTTTAGGTCACGTCGCGTGCGCCGTCACGTCACGCGTCGACGTCGTCGCCGTAGCGTCCAATAGCGCCGCGTGTCCCGCAACGGAGTCTGGAATATCGTTGATATGAATTATAAGGAAATACTTTAGCGATGAATCGATATCTAATTAAAGCTTCGACATACACAATACAAAAACAGATGTAGAAATCCACTTAGAGATCTACACAACCATCATTTGAATGTGTCTCCTGTCCAAAACACGTGACGGGTTTCCATATTGCATTATACCTCCTCCATTTGTTCATAACTCTGAAAGAAGTTAATTTTATTTGAGTGAACGGTATCCAGACGTTCATTCGGTAAGCGGTGCGCCCACAAATTGTAGTGAAATAGTTTTTATAAAGTAAACTATGCAGACGCATTAAAGTTTTTTCAACATGTGTTGGTATTTACTACTTTTATTGCTTTGTATTCAAAAATGTACTGGACAGTTTGTGTTCACGGAAACTCAAGAAGTTTCGTACCAAATAGGTAAGGGATTGTTTGTCTACATTGACGCCCAGTTTCATAGTTAACTGTAAGTGTTTCCGAAATTCTAAAGTGTTTCCGAACTTCTAGTCTATTTAGGAAACTGGTATGAAGCTTTATTCATACTCAGTGCTGCGTAGATATTAACAATAAGTCAAAACATGTTTTTAATTAATTTAAAATCTGCATAATTGAGCATCACTCAAAATTAGCTAAATTAATTTCGTCTGATGGATTAGAATAATATAGAGCAGCTTTTTATTTTGCAGACATATATTTTGGGTTGTAAAATCTTCATACGAGTCCTCCCCGCCCAGGGTGATGCGGTAGGGACGACCCTGAATCTTCCATCCTATGTTATTGCCTCGTTTACGTTCCAGGGTCACGGTAGCTTGTTAAGATAGTCTCGCGACCAAAATTGGTCCATTATACCTAATAATTGAAATGATACATTATAAGCTCAATCACTTTAATTCGATAAGCTAACATTTACATTTCCCAGTTATTTACTTATACGAGTATCTTAAAATGGTATATGTTCGGTGTTTTTATCGAACACCTTTGCAATATAGTAGCGCGTTGACCTAATTATGATTATTACTTTTTTTTTTTTTTTTTTGCGTGGTAAAATCATCAAATGAGTCCTCCCACCCCGGGCAGGGCGGGAGGGACTGTCAGACTTGTACTGACTAAAATCCACGGTGTCCTTCGATAGCCCTTTATGTTCCGGGGTCACGGTAATGGTATAAGTCCCGCGACCCCGGCAGGCTTTGGCCCTCTAGAGGGGGGCCCCGTCATCTTGCTGACGCTCTTTGAGGCGCGCGTGGAACACAACGCGCCGTCGACCCGGGCATGGTCCATGGTCGGGCAGCGAGTTGCCCTTTACTCGCCGCCCGCATGCCCGCGCCTACGGTGGCCGGAGATCGTCTTGCGACGTCCGTCGCCGTGGGTGTCCACCACTGCGGGTGGGGCGGAGGGAGGACATTGTCCTCTCCCTCACGCGGCCCGCCTCCTCCTTCGCGAGCATGACTGCTTCGCAGAAGGAGGCGACCGCTTCCCACTCCGTCTCGCCCCGCAGCATGGCCGCAACCAATGCCGGGCGCGAGAGGTCTCCGCCTATCGCCGCCGTGAGGACACGTCGGTGCTCTGCCCAAGCTGGGCAGTCTTGCACCGTATGCTCTACTGTGTCCTCCGGGCGATCTTCGCAGTGGTGACAATTACTTAGAATAATTTTATTGAAATTATATTATGATCAATACAATATCGTCTACCGCGTCAGCCGGGTGTATTCAAAGATTTCATCAACATTTATAACATTTTAGTCGTTAAGAACATTCGAGTGTGAAGTAATAAACAGTCATTTCCATAAACTGTGTTTCACCTCAAAAACACCGACATCTCGCTTATTACCCCGACAGTATATATTTATAGATATTATATGTATGTTTGTTTACTTAAGTTGGCATCTTCGAGAAGGATGCAATCATCCAGCAGGCAGCGTTCAACGATAGCCTGAACCATGTGCACCTGCAGGAGGTTCGGATAAAACCTTTCAACTTGCTGCCACTCAGATCTGACAGTTATTCAGTATGGAGAGAATGTAAGTACCTAGTTTTTCAATTTGTTTTACATGTAGGTATTATTTGATCGACTCAGAAATGAAGAGATTATAGACGAACCAAAGTTACCGACATATCCCAACGAATTAGCTAGTTGAAATGGCAGTGGGCAGGCCATATAGCACGCAGAACTGATGGCTGATGGGGCCGTAAGGTTCTCGAATGGAGACCACGCACCGGCAAGCGCAGCGTAGGATGTCCACCCACTAGGTGGGCAGACGATCTTATGAAAGCCACAGGATCAAGCTGGATGCAGGCCGCTTACAACCGGTCCTACTGGAAGTCTAAAGGGGAGGCCTATGTTCAGCAGTGGACGTCTTACGGCTGATATGATGATGATATATTATTTGATACAACGTACTTGAAATTGTAACTAACCTTTGATTCCTGGCGTATGTGCACACAATCTCTACGATCTTATCCCACCGGCCCTTTCTACCTTCGTACTTCTAGGCGTACTGCTAATTGTCATCCTTACTTAATTGCCAAATTCCACTAATTTGTACTAAATGCTTTCAATCTGTCTTTTTAATGCGCACAGCAAAGGAGTGGAACTCACTTCCTGCGTCGATGTCTACGAACGCATACAACTCGAATCACTTCAAAATTAGAGTAAACACTGTTAACAGGCTTCTTCTGGGTTAGCTCGCTCCATCGTAGGCTTTATAAAAAACAAATAGAGCTTCCACAGTTTTCCATTTTTTTTCATGAAAAACATTAAAACCTCTCTCACTCAGTAGAGATTTTCTTTTTACCGGAGATTACTCCGGTAAAAAGATCATCTAGGTAACAAGAATGTGGACCCTAGTCGCTGGTCAGCCATGCAATCAGTTGCGAGATCAATCATCAGCAGTGCACGGCTGTTTACATGCGTTTATGATGGCAAAATAAGAATCAAAGCTCATTGCAAACTTTCAATTAAAGAAACAAATCTGCTTATTTTACTTTTCAGTTTACTTCGCTAGACAAACGGTGCATCCACACCGCCGGTAACATTTGTAGCTCAACGTTTCCAAATGTTGCTCGGTAACATCCGCCAACAAAATGTTACTAAGTGTTGACGTGTTACTGTAAGTCGAGTAACGTTGCTCAACATTCGGTAACATCCGCCAACAAAACGTTATTTAATGTTACTAAGTGTTGACGTGTTACTGTAAGTCGAGTAACGTTGCTCAACATTCGGTAACAATGTTACCCCCATTATCTAACAATGTTGCCGATTGTCGAGCAACGTTACTCGACATACAGTAACACGGCAACATTTGTTGTCGGATGTTACTGCGGTGTGGATGAGTAACAATCAACAAATAGCCACAACAAGGAGCCACAAAAGTTACCGAATGTTGCCGGATGTTACCGTGTTGCCTTTTGTTGCTCCACAAATGTTACCGGCGGTGTGGACGCACCGAAAGAAACAAAGGAAGAATATAAAATAGTGTAATGTAATGTTTGTGTAGGTACTTTCAGAGACTGCAGCTAAGCTCATAAATACATTGCACAAACATTATTCTATTGATTTTATTTTATTTGCACAAAACGTTCTTGTTATATAATTGCAGTGTGTTCAAGCAGTGGATTGCAACCGGTGGCTATATTTGGTCCACAAAATGCAATATCAGATGGCGCCACCCGGGACCAATGCGCCATTGCCAACATACCGCACATTCAAGCCACGTGGCAACCTCGCGACGCCGAATTAAAACTAGATGAGGAAGAAGAAGAAGAAACTAGCCCAGATGAAGAGGAAAACGAGGAAGAAGGAGAAGAAGAACTGGAATTCAAAAAGATTTCAATAAACTTTTATCCGGACTCCGAGGACATTGCACTAGCTTATGGAAAACTTGTGAAATACTATAAATGGACAACTTTCGCAGTCCTTTACGAAGATAACTTTGGTAATTACTTTTTTTCATATCGTATATCTACTTATGGTGGGCATAGACTCCATCAGTTTTTTACTTTACAAGGTGTCCTGGAAAGTAGTGTGGATCAAATTTAACAGCAGTATGGGAGAGGTAATTTCCAATATTTTTACCTCTGAAACATACGGTGCTATTTTTTACGGTTCAAAAGTTATGACCACTTTTTGTATTGAGTTTGGCAACAAGTGCTTAGAGATAGCAATTATACATATTAAATTATCTTAAAATATCCAAAAGAACGTCTATCTACCTCTAAAGAACGTCTATGCATTGGAAAAGTATTTTCTACCTTTGAAGAACGTCTATGCATTGGAAAAGTTTTTCTAATAAGCAGTCAACCATCGCTAGTGTAACAAGTTCTCAAGAAAATCGCTTGAAAATAGAGTAACTTTTATGCAGTAAATGTATTTTTGCAGACAAGAGTTGGATATTGCTGTCGTACTTATACGTAGCTGGAAAACTTTTCTTAAAAAAATAATTACTTCAAATTAAAACTGCTAACTATATGGGGGTAGTAGTTATTACATGGTTGCTTCTTGTTCTAGGTTTATTAAGGGTGCAAAAGATTCTTGCTGAAGTATCACTGCGCTCACAAATCTTCATGTATAAATTGGATCCAGGTGGTGAAAATCGACAGGTAAATCTTTCCATAATATTATGTGAAATTTTCATGTTTTTACCAATTTATTCTTGTTATACTAATTTTTTTTAGTAAATTCAAAACCCAATACCTGTCTAGTATTTTTGTCTATAGATTCTTTGTACAAAACAAAACTGTATCATGAAAAATCACAAAGTTATAAGCTTTTTATGTTTCCTGATTATACGTTTAAATACACGCTCATTTCGCGGCGGAGCGCGGTACCCCCGCGAAACCTGTGCCTCTTGTATCGTACACTCATTGATATCAGTTTGGCAATAACGTATTCTAAAATTTAATTTAATAAACTTAACAACAAAAAAAATATGACATGATGTAAAAATTATTGGAATCGAATCAGTTACTGACTCTGAACAAACTATATTCAGGTTTCGCATAAACTAAACAGGGTAACTAAATAATGTTGTCTTTCCGTTTAGTTATGTTAGTTATAGTGGCTGTACTCTCACCGAGTGACATCGAGACAGGGCGTGAGTGTGTAGTGAGTGTATAGTAGGCCCTCGCCTAGGCTCGGTGTCGGCGTTCCTCGCTTCGCTCTAGGTATGTCTGTTGTTCGCAAGATGCCTCGTGAGAGACAGAGCTCTCAGTTGAGTATACAGCCAGTTTGTTTCAAATTTGTGTGTTAAAATGTTCTAATATTGATACAATTTTCAGATATTCAAGGCATTAAAGAATAACCACGTTAACCGCATCGTACTGGACTGTGACGCTGACCGTATTTTAAAATATTTTGAAGAAGCTCAAGATGCAAAACTAATAGATGAATATGAGGTACAAGTTGTTTGATTTCAAAGTTACAAAGAAACTTGCAAAATTACAATATCAATGATTTCTAAATAACTTTACAATTTCTGATTTTTTGCAATACAAAAAAATAATCAAGACGAGACCATAATATATGGATTCGTACTGACAAATAGTTATCAGTTCTCATGTAGAGCCAAGCTTCTACGGTGTAACATTTTTTCCTCTTGATGAAATAAAAATGAAATGGAATGATCTTGACAGACAGACGGACAAGGTTTCAGAACCAAGCCCTTTGCGTTCCAAGGTCACAGTTACCTATACAGGCAGTTCCGCGACTCAGGGGTAGCACTTTCTAAGCACGAAACCCGCATCTTCGGCCGACTTACGGATATACGAGTAAGATTAGTTAGTGATACGAACGAAAAATTGGTGATGACATGATTCACAGTTGTCGGGACTCCCGATATGTAGTCAGTACTTATGAATACAGTACTAATAGGGAAAGTAGAGTTCAGAGTAGACCCCAGATACGCAATCCAAAAAATAGCAGTTTTTTCAAGATTGACGTATAATTTAATGCAAAATGTTTTAGCACATCATTTTAGTTTCCATGGACACGTCTACCGTAGCCGAGAAACTGGTCAAGATGAGCTGTAACATAACCTGGCTGAGCATCACAGATTACGACACGATGAAAATGTCCAGTCACCTGGCCCCAAGAGTAGGCAACTGGCGTTCTGAGCTGGAGTCACCATCTGTCGTTGAGTTCAAAGTAAGGAGCAAAAGTGCGTTTATAAATATAAAATTAAAATAAAAAAGGAATGAAAGATTTAGCTTCAAATTAGTGGTTTCGGTGGCCTAATTGGTAAGGCGTCTGGAGTACTTATCCAGAAGACGCGGGTACGACTCCCACTTGCAGCTGAATTATTCTTTTTTTAAAACCTTTAATATTAAATTTTAAATGCGAAAGTTTATATGAATGGAAGACATTGATGTTTGTTGGATAAGTTCTACTACAGACTCCAGAGGAAACGGCGCTAAAACGCGACGCTTGCACCGCGTTGTCGCGGCGTCTGCGCTGCGCATACGTTTATCGAACGCCTACGCTGGGCAAACGCTAGGGTGAAGGCACATGAGTAAATAAACGGAAGTGAAGGCGCTCTATGTCGTAGGAATATTGAGAAAAATAATCCCATTAGTTCTCTTCAAACAAGTGATAATGTTTGGTCAACAATTATAATTATCACTTGTTTAATGTAAAGCTAGTCTAATGTTAATTAATGTTACACAGCTCGAAGCACTGATATTGGATGACGTTGCTAATCATCTAGTGAAGGCGCTAGATATAGAAGAATTGAAGGATCGTGCACAGCCTCCTGAGTTCAGTTGTACTGGAGAAGAAGATCCCTGGCCTCATGGAGCAGCATTTCAAAAAAAAATATTAGAGGTACCAGAACTGTTTCATATTCGTAAAATCATTTTTTTTTGTCAGTTTAAGCTAAAAAACGATACTACCTTTTTAGAATTATGTACCCGAAAGGTAAACAACGCCGCTGTTCGCCTGTCTATCAGCACTAATCAGCAGGCTGTATCTCATGGTCCGTTATTGGTAGACAATTAAAATTTTCACAGAATGTATATTACTGTTGCTACTAAATGAATTTATAAGAATAAAGGTTGTCTGCCAAATACCAACTCGATGCACTTGAGTCAATTGATAAACGGGTTTATGGGCAACGATGCTCTGGTCGATTCTAAGCTCCAGAGCCTTGAACATAGACGCCGAGTTGCCAGCCTGTCGGTTTTTTATCGGTTATCTAAGTGAGCTTGATAGAACTGCACAACTTGATTCCGCCTGGCCCTTTCCATCATTGGACTACAAGACATATGGCAATGCGCCATCGATATATACTGAACAATATTGGACATGCCTCCAGAATGTACAAAGGGTTTTGCCAATACTTTTATTGTGCACACAGCTAAGGAGTGGGATTCCCTGCCGAGGTCTATATTTCCATACGGATTAATAAAATATACTTTATTAAAGTTCACTAAAACACTTTCAGACGCAAAGCCTTGGTGTGACTGGTAACATACAATTTGATCAACAAGGCCGAAGAATTAACTACGTTTTGTATGTGAATGAAATTCACATTAAGATGAGACAAACCACTGGCAAATGGGAGTCTGCCAATGGTACCGAAATCATTAATACCAAATCGACTGATTCTAACGCTAAAAGTCAACACTCGAGCAAGGAATTTATTGTAAGTACACTGTCCACACAGACCTCAATCTGTAAAATTTCTTTAGTAGATTTTCAACCTTATCGCTATAGTGGAAGGTTAATGTTCGATAGGTAAAATTTTACAGATTAAGGTTGACCTGCTGGCGTCTGCGCATACCGAGTTTCCTCCGTCTCCTGGAAACGAGGAAGTCTCTGTTGTCATTTGTAGATATTTCAAAGTCGTTATAGATAATCAGTAGCCCTCAAATCCCTTTTTATCAACTAAGCAAAAGACGCTCAAGCAAGTGAAAAAGAGTTCCGTTTCGCCACTAAATATTTTCATACATTCAGTACCTTTTCTATTTTTTCAATTCAATTCATTTGAATTGTTTTTGACGAGTACAGCCAGCTCCCAAAGTCAATTGGAACTATCTGTAGTAGTTATTATTTTTTGTCTTTCTCATAAATGGTAGTCCTCCATCCAGGTCTAACTGTACCTGCCAAACAAAAAGTTGTAGAAACAGGAGGAAAATAAAAAAGAGATGAAACGAGGCTCAATGTATGAAAATAGTGGTGAAACGGCACTTTTGTGGTGCTGTTTTGTTTAGTTGATGAAAAGGGATGTACCTACCCGTTGTAACAACAAGTGTTACCCAGTACTAACTGGGTTTTGGAAGTCCGATAAGCTAGTCGCTCTGTAAAAAAAAATTATGCTCTGCTTCATCTGATAGGACTGGAAGCCGACCCAGACATTAAGATTATTTGAGGAAAGAAAAAATCAGCAGCGAGCGGGATTCGAACCCATGTCTTCTGAATAAGTTCTCCAGACGCCTTACCAAATAAGCCATCGCATTTTGTCAATTTTGTCCACTCGTTTTGAAGCTGAATCTTTCATTCCCTTGTGTTTGAACGCTTAACACGTTCCCGTTCGAGTACCGCTCGCAGCTGATTTTTTCGTTCCTCAAAAAATCTTTACGAAAACACGACACACACATTATTGCGTATAAATATATAACTTTTTTATAACAAAAGCGTGGGTGTTTGACGGCATGGCTGGTGCAGTGGCTAAGGACTACTGCGCTGCGTGTCGGGGGTTCGATTCCCGCACGGATCAAATATTTGAATGATCTACAAGTAGTTGTTACGGGTCTGGGCGTTTGTGTATGTGAGTTTATATTTTACCGTTTTTTTAAGAAAAAAACTGTTGCCACACACTAAAAAAAAGAGGTTAGGCAGATGATGATGATGATGATACATGGCGTAAGAGACGCGTGTGGAAAAGCTATTACCACTAATTTAGTACATGTGACATTATTACTTGACACAGGTTGTATCCCGAAGAGCTCAACCCTATTTCGATTACAAAAAAAAATGTGAAACGGACGAATGTAAAGAAAATGATGACGACCCAGATGAAAAATTCGAAGGCTTCTCCGTGGACTTAGTCAAACACATATTCAAAATACTGAGAGAAGAAAAATTTAATTACACTTACAAATTCATTCACGAAGAGGATTTGGGATATCCTGGACTCCTAAAAGTGTTGTTAGACAAAGTAAGTCATCAGCTGTTTACTTTACACTTAGCACTTTATCAAACGGTGGGACAACAGGGTTTTTTTTTTTGTATACATATACGAGTATGACTTACGCAAATAGTTTTTTACTTAGTTAATAAGTACAGTTTCTTACAATATATTATGTATACTAATAGTATATCTGAACACAATTTTATCAGAACAAATTAATTTACCTACGTCAAATATCTACTTGAATACCTACAAATCCAATAAAATGCACGTTTGACTTTTCTATTTAATTCTACGTCTAGAAAAAAAAACACATGTACCACTGTACCATAAAATACTTTGCCTTACAGAAAGCTGATTTAGCTGTATGTGACTTTACAATAACAGAAGAGAGGAAGAAAGTGGTAGACTTCTCAGTACCTTTCATGTCTCTAGGAATAAGTATCCTATACACCCAAGACAAGGAAGTAAAGCCTCAAATGTTTTCTTTCCTCAATCCGTATACTCTTGAGGTCTGGATGTACACTGCGACAGCATATTGTATTGTTTCGATAATGCTTTTCATTTGCGCCAGGTATGTATATCCCAGAGTAATTTTCAAGATACAAAAATACTGCAGAGCCCTTATCACGAGTTTTCACTAGTTTACAGCGTCTTCCCAGTATTTACAGCGTTTCTTGTATGAAAAAATGGAACAGCGCCTCTGGTGTGCGAAAAAGGAACTAATTTTTTCCTTGAAATTTGTCAGTTGACAATGTCAAAGTTCCAGTTTACTTTACAGCAGAATAAGTGAAAACTCATGATAAGGCCTCAGATGCAATTAAACTGCAAACATTTCTTCTAATTAATTATTTTCAAACGCATGCGACGCGCATCGTAAACATGATTTTTGAGGAAAGAAGAATTCTGTTGCAAGTGGGATATGAACACACACCTTCTGGATAAGGACTCCAGACGCCTTACCAATTAGGCCACCGCAACTCACACTTAGAATCTTCTATTCCCTCGTTTGAACGCAAACGAGGGAATAGAAGATCAAAACCCACACGCAGCTGAATTTTTCTTTCCTCAAAAATCATCTTTACTTCTTCTAATTTCTGGAAAAAATGTAGAAAAGCCATGGCCTAGGGGAAGGAGAGGAACAGAGTAGCCTGGGGAAAAAAGAACATTGCAACCTTGGAAACGTGTAATTAATCGTTCCTTAAAAGACTTTTTCATTACTCATACTCTGAAAGTAGGTCATTAAATGCCTGGTAAGCGGTTCGAAAGTTACCCATTGCAGGCCTAGGGAGAATCGCTTTCAACTGACAGCTGCCAAATTTGAAAAAAAAAATAACTTTTTCTACTTTGACATTTCTATCGAACCATGTTCAAACTTTTTATACAGCCACTAAATTACAGCGCGATTTAAAATTAAAATAACATAAAGTTAAGTATTAAGAATATACAGCGTGAAATTAAAATGGTTGTTTTCCCGAAGCGAAATGAGTTTGTATCGGTCATACAATCGATTAATATTTATAAAAAAAATTAGACTCAATAAATGGCAGATTTACAATTGTGATAAACAAAACTCGAAAGCGACTTGAACCAACAGTAGTGCATCGCGCGATATGATACGCGGCCCGAACGACCGCGCGGTCGTTGCTCTTTAAATCAGCTGATCATACTCCCGACTTATTAAAACACAAGACCCAATAAGGTATTCCAATTTTCCCTTCATACTATTACGGACTTAGGACCGTCATAAATACTTATCTTTAGAAAATTCTGATTTAGTTAAGTATTTAAGGCGTATTTAAAAAATGGAATCAACTTAATTACAATGATTTTGATTACCTAACCTACTTTTAAATGTTTATTTACAAGGTACGAGCGAGTACTTACATTTCTCGCTAGCGGAGTAATTGTTTGAAATGCAAACCACTATGTTCAATGCACAAACGAGCAAGTTTTAAGTGATTGTCTCTCAGTTTGATAAGAGTGTCTCTATCACGTCCCACGATATTGAAAGCGTCCACTATCGCACTTATCAACGCGTCGCGAGTTTGCTGTTCGTCACAATACACCAGGCGCTTGAGCTCAGACCACAAATAAAGGTCAAAAGTCACAAAAAATCGTATGACAATTCATTTTTGAAAAGAATTCGATATCGTATTACACGTATGACGTTCACGGAAGGACTAAAAATCAACTAAACCGAGCGCGATGGTGGGCGCAACATACGCCGACGACGGCGCGGGGGGGCCTCGCTTGCCGCGAGCGTGTAGGCTAGTTAATACCGTATTACCATGCTCGAGAGCTTATTTTGCTTTGAACATTTATTATTCACTCTTTCTTTGTAGTTTGCCGACATCGAGCGGCGGCGCGTGCGTCTCGTGTAGGTACCTACCTACGTCATGTCTAGTGCATTACTATCGATTCTCGCTCTTTCGAGTTTATGAATACTTTTTTAATGATTTGAAAAAAAAAACATTCTTTTTTTTTAAGTTTAACTTTGTGTTTCGATAGTACTACTGATGGGTAATCGTCCTGCCGCGGGAAAACAACCATTGAAATTTCACCCTGTATGTATATTACCTTTTACCTCGGGTAAATAAAAACTTAATTAGTCCCTCGAACTATTAGCGCCCTCACTACGTTACGGGCGCCAAACCCCGTCTCGGGCCTTAAATGAGTAACTTCCACTCCTTGGATAACAATGTAGGTACCTACTATTGCAAACATCAAAGACTTGCAGTACGGCTCCCTAAAATACTTCTCAAAAGTTTAATAAAATGTTCCAAAATATTATGTTTTGGTCGCGGGACTAAACAGCTACCGTGACCCCGGAACGTAAAGGGCTATTGAAGGACACCGTGGATTTTAGTCAGTACAAGTGTAACAGTCCCTCCTGCTCTGCCCTGGGTTGGGAGGACTCATTTGATGATTTTACCACGCTAAATAAAATATTATGTTTTAAAAACGAGTTTAATAAAGTAGCTTTCTAACTGCCCTAATAGACTCAATATCATAATAAACAACTTATTTCAGAATATCACCAGCCGACTGGGAAAACCCAGAACCATGTGAGAAAGATCCTGAAGAACTGGAAAATATATGGACATTCAAGAACTGCACCTGGCTAACAATGGGTTCCATCATGACGCAAGGATGCGACATCTTGCCCAAGTAATCCTATTAGGGTCGTTTTATGAAAATACATAATTTCTAGCAGAATTATTTCTTGCTGAATAATTGAAAACAAATAGAAGATCGAATACTCTTTATAATGCACACCATACAAATTACGGGTATTTAGGTGCAGATATATCTTATACATAGGGTGACACAATGGGCGGTCTTATGGTTAAAAGCGATCTTTTCAAAGACAACCTTTGGATGGATTTGGAAGAAAGTCAGCCAATACCTACTACTGTACTTTATACAGAGGTATTCTGCAGTTTTTACATATAAATAAAATGAGAACTGCTCTGCATCTTAATATACATAAAAATCAAGTTCGTTCACGTTAATCTTCCAAAACACTGAACTGATTTCAAACAAACTTTGTAAATAAATTATGTTTGGTCTAGTTTAAAAGATAGGATAATTTTGGATCCGACAAGAAGCACAATATAGGGGCGGAATAGTACTCTTTTACTACGGTCTCTCTTAAACGGCGTCTAACGGTATGTTCACGACTTCGTCTGGGTGCTCCCACATTTATCGACGCGGAATCGGCTTAAGCCGGTCAAGAAAACCTTTATGTCAACGTAAGCGGTGAGCGGTGCGGTGGGCGGCGCGCTGGAGTGTTGCAAGCCATATACTCGTACCCACAGTAACGACTGGCGGCAGCTGCCGAACTCCTTCCGCTCTTGCACCGCTGTCCAAACCGGTCTATTTAGTGGCGTTGCGCATACCCATAAGTTTCTACTTTTGTTCCCGCCGCTCCACCACAAAACCACGCGCGATTTCGCTACTGGCGGCGTAACGTGTTTCAAACATTTTTTCTATACATTTGATCTTAATATGCTTAGACACCGCTCTCACCGGCAGGCTAAGTCATGAGCGGGCCGTTAATACTATGTTCTTAATTTCAATATCAGAGCTCTAGGCACTCGCTGGGTGTGCGGCATGTGGTGGTTCTTCGCCGTGATCGTGTGTCAGACGTACATCGCCCAGCTGTCAGCATCCATGACTGACGCCCTGGAGAATGAACCCATCAACAGTGTCGATGACTTGGCCAAGCAAACCAAGATTCGATACGGAGCTATAGGCACAGGATCAACAATTGCCTTCTTTGAGGTATTTTTTAAAGTGCAAAAACTTTAAAGCTGATTTACATAGATCTAGAGACACCGAATTGAAACGATACGTACTCTAATCCAATCCAGCGCTAGATTGCTGCACACTGAGTAATCCGGCGCTGGAGTGGATTAGAGTACGTCCCTATTTACTGGATTAAAACGTGTTTACATGAATCAAGTGCCAATCTGGCGCTGGAATCCAGTGTTACTGGGTCAATGTAAATGAGCCTTTACTGGCTATAATAATTTTCATTTTTATTTCTATCACGCTGACAAATCTGGTTTTCTTCACATTACCGCCATAATTTTAACTACTTGCATTTAACGAAGAAACCACCAAAGTACGAAAATAACGTTATAAATGACTCAACCCAAATGAACCAACTTACATTAAGTCCTCGCACCACGATACTCAAGCTTTACTTAAAACTAGATTCAACCAATCATTCATTGACTTGAATCTAGTTATAAGTAATGATTGAGTATTGAGTGATGTTCTGTAATACGGGCCTAGGCCTCTGCCTCGAATCTTGCGGACAGCGGGGCGTTGGCGGCGGCGGCGCGGGAGCGGGGCGTTCATTGCAGACCCGCTCTCGAAACTAGCGGGCAGATCGAGCGTCGCTATAGCCGCGTGATTGTGTCGTCGAGATATTTGTTTTTATTCGCGAAGGAAATGTGTGAACAATGGCGGCAACATCTTTTTGATTCAAATTTATTCCTAACGCTCGATTTATTGTGGGCTAAAGAACGCGCGGGCTGTCACCGATTGACATAAGTACACCGCTCGCCGCCCGCTCCCGCGCCGCTGTTTTCGAGGGCCGGTCCATTTGATTTTACGCATAAGATCCTGCCGCTCCCGCGCCGCCAAGATTCCGCAAGATTCGAGCAGAGGCCGAGTCATTATTTTTATTATATTGCAGTCCTCAAAAGATAAAACATTCAGACACATGTACGAAACCATGATAGCGAACCCTGCTGTCCTAGTCAAAAACAATGATGAAGGAGAGAAGAGAGTACTCAAGAGTAAAAACAAATACGCTTTCTTCATGGAGTCTTGTACCATAGAATATAAATTAAAAAGAAACTGTAATTTAAAGAAGGTTGGAGGTGAATTGGATAGTAAAGATTACGGGATAGCGATGCCGGCTAGTGAGTATAAACTTAAATTACTTAATTACACAGCAAGACGCGACGCTGCGCGGACTTTTTAATAGCGACTCAAAATCTAACTTTATTTACTACACGAAAAGATTTTTATTTTCAGTAGGTATAGTCACTTCACTTCGGTGTGTCTGACCCTTAATCATAGCTCCTCCTCATTAGGTGCGTCCACACAGAGCGCGCAGCTTCGCGAGGCATTTGCTGCGCGAGGAAACTGACAAGCGAGGCTGCTCACTCTGTGTGGACGCGTCTATTGTTTTTCGACCGAGGCACGAAACAATATACACGAGCAAAACAAAAGCCGACACTGGATGGCTCGGGCGCTCGATCGATTGCCCGCGGCAGCGCTGTCACTTGCCTCGCCCGAGACACGTCCACACCAAACGAGCTGCTTCGCGCGGAAAATGACTCGCGAGGCTGCGCGCTCTGTGGGGACGCACCTAATGCTTAGGGTCGTGATTGTTGTTTTGAAACTGTTGGAATTGTGACCTGATATCCGCTGTATATTTTTTTAAAAAGTAAATTGTCCTTATGAAATATATTATGTTTTTCCAAAACATAATATATTTCATAAGGACAATTTACTTTTTCTCACTCATTTTGAACAGCCAGCTAGGATAAAAGGAGATTTTCAGAATGAAACCTATAAAATTCTCCCACAACAGTGGTTCTCCCTTGAAAACATCGTCCTGATGATGTTTTGCCATCTCTGTGTATCCTTTCCCAAGTCAAGCGCATCATGAAATTACCTGTAGAGAGCTTTGTGGTCAGACCATCGCAGAGTGCTGCGACCTCTTGGTCGTTTTCAGTTCACCTTGCCGATAACTATGAACTGTTATGCTGTTATGCTGTGCTGTAACTATGCTGTTTAAGGCGTGTCCCTGTGCAAAACGCAGCGCCAGCCGTTTTTGTGCAGTTTTTTGGAGCTTTATACTCTTTAACCAAAAGAAATATCATATAATAAAAAATACGTTAAATTTCTACATAATCTTGGCTCCAAAATGGTACATTTTGTTTTTTTTTACTCTGTATGTTTTATTAATCGCCTCACAACGAAACCACTGAAATGACAAATAATTATTGAAACCATGCATCTCCTCGAAAACTAACCATAATTTTGATTTTTGAACTTACACTAATGGATAGGCAAATTAATTATGAACATTATGGTAGAAATATTTTTTTCAAAACACCAAAATTAGATTTTATAAAGATTTTATTCTAAAATCTGAGCGTATTCAATAAATTATTCGTCTATCTCTGTCTCTCTCTGATTGCGCTGGGCGAAGAGGGAAGGAATTGCTCAAGGTTATTTGGTCAGGGTAGGGCCTTAATGGGTACTACGCCAGAAGCATGGCACAGGAGTGTGGTTGTTCTTTTCTTCAAAAAGGGTGACAACACCTTGCTGAAGAACTACAGGCCAATCTCACTTCTGAGCCATGTATACAAGCTGTTCTCAAGAGTCATTACGAACCGTCTCGAACGCAGGTTTGATGACTTCCAGCCTCCCGAACAAGCCGGTTTCCGAAAAGGTTTTAGCACTGTAGACCACATACACACGCTCCGCCAGATTATACAGAAGACAGAGGAGTATAATCGGCCATTATGTTTGGCGTTTGTGGACTATGAAAAGGCCTTCGATTCAATCGAAACCTGGGCAGTATTGCAGTCCCTCCAACGATGTTAAATCGACTATAGGTATATCGAAGTGTTGAAGTGTTTGTATAGAAACGCCACCATGTCCATCCGACTTCAGGAAGAGAGCACGAAACCAATCCAATTGCAGAAAGGCGTGAGACAGGGAGACGTTATTTCTCCGAAACTGTTCACGAACGCGTTGGAGGACGTTTTCAAGCTCTTGGAATGGAACGGATTCGGCATCAACATCAATGGCGAATACATCACTCACCTTCGTTTTGCCGATGATATAGTCATCATGGCAGAATCGTTGGAGCACCTCAATGCTATGCTCAGCGACCTCAGTATCGTTTCCCAACGGGTCGGCCTTAAAATGAACATGGACAAGACGAAAGTCATGTCGAATGTCCATGTGGCACCCGTACCGGTTGTTGTTGGGAATGATACTCTCGAAGTTGTAGACCATTACACTTACCTTGGACAGATTGTTCAGTTAGGTAGGTCCAACTTCGAGAAAGAGGTCGCCCGAAGAATCCAACTCGGATGGGCAGCGTTTGGGAAGCTACGTGATATCTTCTCATCGAGAATCCCACAGTGTCTCAAGACAAGGGTGTTTAACCAGTGTGTGTTGCCAGTGATGACATATGGCTCTGAAACGTGGTCTCTAACTGTTGGCCTTTTAGAGAGACTAAGAGTCACTCAACGAGCGATGGAAAGAGCTATGCTCGGAGTTTCTTTGCGGGATAAAATCCGGAACATGGATATTCGGCGAAGAACCAAAGTCACCGACATAGCTCATAAAATTTGCAAGTTGAAGTGGCAATGGGCAGGCCACATCGCTCGTAGAACTGACAACCGATGGGGAAGAAAAGTTCTCGAGTGGCGACCACGGACCGGAAGACGCAGCATAGGTAGGCCTCCCACTAGGTGGACCGACGACATCGTGAGGGTCGCGGGCAACCGATGGATGCAAGTGGCGAATTGTCGTTCGGCGTGGCGGTCTAAGGGGGAGGCCTATGTTCAGCAGTGGACGTTTTCCGGCTGACGATGACGATGACGATGAGGGCCTTAATAAAAACCTTCTATATGATGTCTGTCTTGATAACTTCATAAGTAACTGCGTCGTAACCAAACATTTCTCATACCTGTGATAAGATCTCTGATAAACTTGAGCATTCATTTGTGATGCGCATAACGACATGAAAAACAATTTTTTAACCGACTTCAAAAAAAAAAGTAGGTTCTCAGTTCAACCTGTATGTATGTATGTATGTATGTTTGTCCGCGATTGTCTCGCGTTTGGCTGAACCGATTTTGATGCGGTTTTCAGGAAAGTATTTTTTACATTCTGGGGAAGGTTTTAGTATATAACAATAATAGATATCTCGTGGAGTTGCCCGTACAGATCCGTTTTTGTTGTTAACTGGGATTGTAGATTTTCAAAGACGCCGATTATGAAGATTTTTGTTGAATTTCTAAACTAAAAAGGGAAAAATAAAAAACTTTTTGAAAAAAAGGGAACCGACTTCAAAACCAAACACAAAAAAACTATAAAATAACTTTTCTTTCGGAAGTCGGTGGCCATAGTCAATGAAATAAAAAACAAAGCCACCGACTTCCGAAAGAAAAGTTATTTTATAGTTTTTTTGTGTTTGGTTTTGAAGTCGGTTCCCTTTTTTTCAAAAAGTTTTTTTTTTAAGAAAATTTCCATCAAAACCATCGACTAGAGTGTTCGCTAGAAAGATCATGAAAATGTTCGTGGCGATATTTGGCTCTATGCTTGGCTCTCGTTCGTGGTTCAGTTCGACAAAATTATGAATGGCGAATGCTCGATGTTCTAGTACATAACAAGTGAATGCTCAAGACTATCAGCACCTTTAAGCATGTATTACCAATACCGTTCTATTGCTTTCAGATTCGCCATTCCGAACTGACATAAACAGAGCGATTCTAAGACTCAAAGAATTGACCACCTTGGATAAAATCAAAAATAAATGGTGGCTTGAAAAATATGGAGCCAAGAAGTGTGATGTAAGAAACCCTTAAGTGTTACTTTTACAGTTCGTTTGTCTGTCGTTTGACAAAATGCTAAAACCTGTATAATATGGTACGTTCGCGCACATCTAGGTGTACTCTCCCATTGCCTCACTCTCAAAATTAGAAAGGCATGGAATGATGGAAGTATTATAACGCCTAACACCATAACTCCTGACTACTACTGAGAAATTCCTAATGGAAAGACTCGAAAATACCCGACCGTAATTGAACCCAAGACCCCACGTTTACCAACTGAGCTGACATCTTGAGAGCAACTGAGTACTTAGAATAAATCCAACACCTTGTTTGTTTGTATGTATGTTCGGGTTTCACGGCAATTGAGGAATTTCACTACAGAGACAGATGAGACATTAAAGATGCTTATAGGCTATACAGGAAGCGGCGGCGAGCGAAGCAGTGGGCAATAGCTAGTACTACATAATATTTCCCAGATACAAATACATTACTGAACAGAAACAATATTATTTACATTGTCCTTCATTAAACATTTCAGCCAGTGGAAGACGTAAATGACATCGAAGGTGATCTCGAGATGGAGAACCTGATTGGAGCCTTCGTTGTCCTGGTGGGGGGATTGGGATTCTGCATGTTTATGACTGCCATCGAATTCATGAACGAGATTCGCAACATTGTAATTCGAGAACAGGTGCGTTACGTTTTGTATTGTACTATTGTAGCACCTGCCTTTATACTTAAAGGTGCTGATAAACATGAGCATTCACTTGTTATGAGCATTCTTGCGAATGTCACATTACAGAAAAACAAATGAGAACGTTTTAGTGAGCATTCTAATGAACGTTGGCGGGCTTTTTACCGAGCCGACTGTCAAGTCTGACATCTACAAGAAGAAGAAAAAAATTGACGACACATTGACTAGAGCGTTCGCTAGAAGGATGCGTGAAAATGTTCGTAGCAATGTTTGGCTCTATGCTCGGCTCTGTTCGACTCACTGCTGGTTGTGGAAGTGTCACTAAAATCTCTGGACCTGATGAATTTACAACTTGGTTTTTACAGGTCACATACAAAGAAGTATTCGTCAAAGAGTTAAAGGCTTCGCTGAACTTCTTCCAGCTTCGGAAGCCGGTGCTCCGAAACCCCAGCAAGGCTCCATCCATTGCCTCATCTGGCAGTGATGAACGTTTACAGAGACAAGCCAAAGCTATCGAAGCCTTCATGGATTTAGAAAAAGAAGTTGAATAAAATTGTCGTTGATTCTTTAGTGCTTGAGTGTTTTGTAATTATTGTTGCTAAGTTACTCACAATATTATTTGAAATTAAACGTTTTATTATAAAACATTGTAAAATATAAAGTTTATGTTTAAATCAGCCTGAATCAGACCGCAGTGAAATCTCAAACAGTTGCCACAAAACTGACGTCATGGTTGGCGCAGTGGCTGAGCGATCGACTCTTGCGCTACGTGTCGCGGGTTCGAGTCCCCCACGTAACAATTTTTTTTATGGGACAAGCCTACCAAACTATTCCCAAACCACTGCAACTCCTGAGAGCCAGAATCAACAGTGGCAACCACCAGAAAAACGTCGAGACAATGAAGCTCGACGTGTCCCGGAGAATGAATTTACCTGTCTTGGATCCTGCAACGAAACTAATCAGAAAAGAATAGTGGAGGAGTAGGAAAAATATGTTTCCACTTCCCTCCATGCAAGCAGGACACAGAACAAAAAACAAGGCCAATAGGCACAAAGGGACATTACAACTGGGAGAAGCCCAGTTGCCTAGCACCACGGGCATTATGTCTCGGCGCTTTTCTGGTGGTTACCACTGTTGATTTTGGCTTTCAGGAGTTGCAGTGGTTTGGGAAAGTGGTGTGGTGGGATTATGCTTATTCCAATACTAGATGTTGCTGTTAGGCTTCGCCCGCGTGTAACTCTAAAATTATCCCAAGGGAAAATAATAAAGGAATAAACGGTATCCTATATCTTATTCCAGACTACGAGTATAACCTATCTCTCTCTCAGCCTTTCCTCAAAATCCGAGGCCTTTTTACAACGTGGTCAAGTCATTAACTTTTTACTCAATATAGGAAAAACTAAATATATTGAATTTACATTAACAAACACCCACCTCACCCAAAATCCCATATTATATACCACTGCCCACACATGTAACAATGGCTCCGCCTCCTTGTGCTCATGCCCAAAACTCGAGAAAGTAAACTCTATCAAGTATCTCGGTGACAAAAACCTTAACTTTAATTCCCATATAGATCTGTTATCCAAGAGGATTAGGAAGTTAATGTTCATTTTTAAAAGCCTCCGTCGTGTGGCGGATTCTAAAGTGATAAGAACAGTAAACATTTGCATTATGTCAGTCTGTATTAAACTACTGTATCTCTAAAGTTATATTTATTATACGCAATAACGGCCTGCGTCGCGTCTTCGCAAAGATATTTTTAAAGAAACGAAAAATTCAGTTGCGAGCAGGGTTCGATCCTGCGTCTTCTGGATAGGTACTCCAGACGCCTTAACCACTCGGCCATCGCAACCACTACTCACAAAGCTGAATCTCTCGTTCCCTTGTTTTTCGAACGCTGTTTACACGTTGCGCCATCTATTGGTAGTGTATCAAACTACTTACCAACCAACATGTCTGATATTGCAATCAAATCAATGCTGTATTAGATAGCGACTTCTAAACTAAAGTTATATTCAAATTAAATTAAATTTAAATTCAAATTAATTTAAATTCAAATTCAAATTAAATTAAATTAAATTCAAATTAATTTAAATTAAGTTAAATTCAAATTCAGCTTTGTGAGTAGTGGTTGCGATGGCCGAGTGGTTAAGGCGTCTGGAGTACCTATCCAGAAGACGCAGGATCGAACCCTGCTCGCAACTGAATTTTTCTTTTCTTTAAAAATATCTTTACTGTATCTCTGTTTGTGGTGGTGCCCCTAAATCATTTATGATTAAAATCGAGCGAGCACAAAGAGCAGTTCTCAAGGTGGCCCATGCTTTACCTTTCTTTCACCCTACCTCTGATCTCTACGATAGGTGTAAGGTTCTTACTGTTCGACAACTGTTTATCGTTCAAACAATCTTGAGAAAACATTCTTCACTATACTACGACCAATAAAGCAAACATTTGTTCTACTCAACTATGCAGAACCAGTCTCGCCCACCGCAATTTTTTCTTCTTAGGCAGTTATTTATATAACAAAATAAACTGTAAATTAAAAATATACCCCCCTTACAAAAGCCAAATGCATGCAAGTTCTCACTAAATGTCTACAAAACCTTGATTACGATAGCACTGAGAGTCTCCTAACTGTTTTAAGATAAATGTTTCCTCAGTCTGCCCACCACACCACACTACACCACATCACATCACACCGCACCATACTATACCACGCCATACCATGCCAAATCACCCTACACCACACCACATCACCCTTGCACCACACTACACCACACTACACTCTAATACTCTCCAACATACCATACCATAACACACCACACCACATTCCACTACTCTTCTACACTACACTTTACTGTCCACAATCTCTTATACATTAGCTTTAGTTTTGTATCCATTTACTTATTTTATCTCTGTTCACACTTTTATTTTAAGATTTAATACAACGCTGTTTTGGGGGGGGGGGGCGGGTAATCTGTGTGACAGGTTTTCCTAGTGCAGATACCAGTCTCCCACAAAGGATTTATTTATATCACATGTCGTCTTCATAATTTTAAGTAACCTTTGTGGAAGAGAAAGTAAATGTTTATTATTATTATTAATAAATTGGTCCTCCCACCCTGGGTGGAGCGCAAGGGACTTTCGGACTCGTACTGACTAAAATCAACGGTTACGTTCCAGGGTCACGGTTACATGTCTAGACAGTCCCTCGACTCAAAATCCGAGGTCTTATCACGAGTTTCACGTATTTGTGTCGTAGTTTTAAAACCTCGTTCGTACCTAGGGTAAATTTTCGTCGTAAAACTTTAAATACCTACGGTGTACGGCCAGTTACGTTAAATTCATGCTACTTAAAGCCCGGAAGACTTTTTAGCAGTTTTGACGTGATTGAAGAGTGATTGATTCTCATGAAATCCCGTTTGATAATTTAAAATTCTTGAATTTGTATTTATTTTCTATGGATTATGATCAAACATTCATCTGTCGCTTCGGACGAACCCAATAGAGACGTTTGCTAAACTGATGAATGAAGACTAACGAGGCTTCGTCGTCGGTGCGAGTTAACTTAGTATTGGCTTCCTCAGCAGGATAGGAAGGTATAGGTTATAATGATAAAAGCCGGCCAAGGGTTCCTTACCATAATCTATAAAAAACGGCAAAAAAAGTCTGTTGTATGGGAGCCCCCACATTTTATTGTTTTTAGTAATTGAAACTGGGGTAAATCACTTTTAGGGTAGGTTTGGCAGCCGTAGGTAAGGCATGGCAAAACTTCAGAGTCCATAACTATCTTCTTGAGAGGCAATGAGAGCTGTGATTTGAATATTTCCTTATGAGCCCAGTATTTCTTCCATGTGATTGCAACTCTGCGGTCTACTTCTTCTGTATTCCTTTCTTTGCTGAATGACATCTGTTTGCCTAAGTATATACATTTTTCTACGAACTCTAGAGGGATGTTATTTATCAAGATAGGCGTCGTGAGGTGGTTACTCATGACTTTCGTTTTGTCTAGGTTCATATCCAATCCGACCGCACTGCTAGCCTGCTGGAGGTCGTTTAACATGCTGTTTAGTTGATCTGGGGATTCTGAGAATAGAATAATGTCGTCGGCAAACCTGAGATGGCTTAGAAAGCCGTTAACATTTATGCCTTGCGTAGACCATAGTAAGTCCCTCATTATGTACTGCAATACAGCTATAAAGAGTTTTGGGGAAATCGGGTCTCCTTACCTCACACCCCTATTTATCTTAATTTTTTCTCCTACTCTATCTAGTTTGACTCTACTTCTGCTATTGGCATAAATGTTTTTTAGAATATTTATGTATTTTTCCATAATATTCTGAGATCTCAAAGCTTCCCAGATGCTGTCATGGGATTTAGAGTCAAATGCCTTTTTATAGTCTACGAATGCCTGCGAAATTCCTGATATTTCTCTATTACCTGGTCGACTACTTGAATATGATCAGCTGTACTGAAACCTCTTTTAAATCCTGCTTGTTCTATAGGCTGGTGATCATCAATATCTGCGGATATTCTATCTAGTAAGCAGGAGGCGAATAACTTGTATAAGCAGGGCATCAGGCTTATTGGGCGGTAATTCTCTATGTCCGCCGGGTCTCCTTTTTTATACAGCAAGATAATTTCAGATTCGGTCCATGTGCGTGGCACAGATTCTAGTTTTACTTAATTTAGGTTGATTTTGTAGTACACTTCCTTCTTTCATGAGCTTAAGCGCTTCTTCGGATAAAATGGTAGACTTTTGTGTTTTTTCAGTGGACTCAATTTTTTGGCAATATTCTTCTGCATTATATTATAATTTTGATGTGACGTTATGAGTTCAGGTATATAGCCGCTTAGATTATCAAGGTAAATCTTTTGTTCATTCGTAGTTTTCAGTTTCATTGTTAAGTTTGAATAACTGCGTTACTAGGTTTCAAGTGGATTGTAGCTCTCAGTGGCCTGTGGTCCGATCCGAAAGTGAATGAAGTTAAAACTTTATAGTTTGTAAATAGCCAGAGAGGTGAAGGACCACTCAATTCGCATACTATCAGACAGCATGGCCGTTCTGCTGGCACTTGACAGCCACACGGTCAACTCTGGAATAATATACGAGTGCCACCAGAGCCTAAACCAGGTAGGTGAGCACAACAAAATAACCATTCAGTGGATCAAAGGACACAGCGACTCCCGAGGCAACGACGCAGCGGATGAACTCGCTCGAAGGGGATCTAGTTTGACGGCGGTGGGACCCGAACCTATAGTGCCACTCCCCTTCGGTTACAGGTAATTTACACCGTTGCCTGTGGCAGGATCAGGGTGAGTGCAGACAAGCCAAGGAGGCACTACCCTCCATCAATAGCCGCTTCTCCAAACTAGTGCTCAGGTTATCCAAACAGCAGCTTCGAACAATGACAGCCGCTCTGACGGGACACGGCTCCTTTAATAAACACCTCTTTGTCCTAGGTATCACAGACAGCCCCCTGTGCAGAGCCTGTATGGCGGAGGACGAGACAGCAGCTCATGTGCTCCTACACTGCCCTGAGATTGCTACATACAGGGCAAAGTACTTCGGTAACCCAGGTACTCTCCACGAGATCGTCGGCAACACAAAGGCGCTGCTGGCCTTCTTCGGGGAGCTGGGGTGGATCGAATGATTTCTTTCCCACCCGAACGCAAAATACGCGCATATGACGTGGAGTTGCAGATACCAACCCGTTATACAATACAATACAAATACGCTTCATGAGATACAACCTAGTGAAAGACGGACAGTCAGACAGACGGACGGACAACGGGGACTTAGTAATAGGGTCCGGTTTCACACTTTGGGTATGGTATTCTAAAAAAACCGGCCAAGTGCGAGTTGGACTCACCCATGAAGGGTTCCGTAGTAGCAAGCATAGATTAGGGATATAATTATATTGAGATTAGTAAGTAATATACACAAACAATAAAAATAACTTTGTTTTTCATAGTGTTTGTATGAATGGCAAAGTTATATTTGCGGTTTTTGATAATGTACTATATCTCAAAAACTGCTAACTATATCTCATCCAAACCAATTTTCTTTGGAAGTTTCTGTTGAGTTCTACATTATATTTTTTAGTTTTATCATTCTCTTATTTTAGAAGTTACAGGGGGGGGACACATTTTACCACTTTGGAAGTGTCTCTCGTGCAAACTGTTCGGTTTAGAAAAAAATGACATTAGTAACCTCAATACAAATTTTTAAATACCTATCCATAGACCCCACACGTATGGGTTTGGTGAAAAAAAAATTTTGAGTTTCAATTCTAAGTATGGGGGGCACCCCCAAAACTTGTTTTGTTTTTATTTTTGTGTGACGAAAATCCTAATGCGGTTCACATAATACATCTACCTACCAAGTTTCAACAGGATAGCTCTTATACTTTCGACAAAAAGTGGCTGTGACATACGGACGGACAGACAGACAGACATGACGAATCTATAAGGATTCCATTTTTGCCATTTGGCTACGGAACCCTAAAAACAGCACACAATTGAACACACACCGTAACATGCAGAAGTTTATGCGTTCACTTAAAAGTGCAACACTTTAAGGCGGCTGCTTTATAAAACTCGATAAGTCATAGTTGAAAGCAATATTTAGTCACCCTATTTTATATCATAACCAATGACCTACTACCTAAGCCCGTAACTGCGGCCGTTGTTATTGTTAATGCTTATTTATTGCTTTTCATATTGTTTATCTATCACTTACGGACACAGGATTAGTTTTTTTACTAAAAAATGGTGACAACATAATTGAATAGTAGTCCCGACTTCCGAAATGTTGTCAAAACTTTGAATCCCGAACCAATAGAGAAATAATAGAGTAGGATTCACTAAAAAGTTTCGAGTTTCTTTCCGTATTTTCGTTGACGTACTAAAAGAGTAGACCCCCAGCTTAGCACGCCATAATAGGGTCAAAAACTATCGTATCTTTCACTGGAATATTAACTCTGACTTGACTTTTTATTTACATATTGAGTCCATTCGACGATTAATAATAAATATAGCAGTTACAACTCACAAGCTACAGATATGACGAAACGATTGGTGCAGGGACGGAGCGATTGGACTGCTGCACTGCATATCGCGGGTTCGATTCTCGCACGGAGCAAATAGTTGTATAATCTACAAGTAGTTATTCTGAGTCTGAGCGTTTGTGAATGTGAGTTTATGTTTGTAAACGCATCTACTATACAGGAGAAATCCCTAATGTAGGGATGTAAAAAAAACCCGGCCAATTGCGAGTTGGACTCGCCCATGAAGGGTTCCGTAGTAGCAAGCATAGATTAGGGATATAATTATATTGAGATAAGTAAGTAATATACACCAACAATAAAAATTACTTTGTTTTTCATAGTGTTTGTATGAAAGGCAAAGTTATATTTGCGGTTTTTGGTTTAAACTGCTAACTATATCTCATCCAAACCAATTTTCGTTAGAAGTTTTTGTTGAGGTCTACATTATACTTTTTTTTTAGTTTTATCATTCTCTTATTTTAGAAGTTACAGGGGGGGGACACGTTTTACCACTTTGGAAGTGTCTCTCGCGCAAACTGTTCAGTTTAGAAAAAAAAAAAATAGTAACCTCAATATCATTTTTAAAGACCTATCCATAGATACCCCACACGTATGGGTCCGGCGAAAAAAAATTTTTGAGTTTCAATTTTAATTATATAGGGTACCCCAAAATTTGTTATTTTTTTATTTTTGTGTGAAAATCCTAATGCGGTTCACATAATACCTACATCTACTTACCAAGTTTCAATAGGATAGCTCTTATACTTTCGAAGAAAAGTGGCTGTGACATACGGACGGACAGACAGACAGACGGACAGACAGACGGACAGACAGACAGACAGACAGACATGACGAATCTATAAGGGTTCCGTTTTTTGCCATTTGGCTACAGAACCCTAAAATAGGTGATTGCTTCTCACATTGGCTCTCCAATATGAAATCGATATGTCTCACTAATTGACACTTGGTATTAAATGATACGAGTACGGGCATGTGCAGAGGTGAGCAAAGGTGAAGTTTTTTTTTTATTTATTTCTGCGTTATCGCGTGTGTTTTGAATGACCTCTTATCGGTAGAGTTGTGTATTCAAAGTGAGGTGTCAGACTCGTACTGACTAAATCCAGGGTGTTTCTTCAATAGAGGGGTACGTAAAGGATTACGTTCCAGGGTCACGGTTACTTACCTACCTGATAAATAAGTCCCGCGACCACGGATTTCTGTTTCGCCTTCAGGTTATTTTCTTGCTTTCTAAAACGGAGAAAATTGTCATAAACGTCTACTACCTGTTGGTAAATGGGGGTTTTCAAATCATTGTAATAACAGCCATGACAGTTTTCCGTATTGCTATCAGTTTATTTTTTTTTAAACGATGCGCGTAGAATTAGCATGCTGAGGAAACGTGCAATTTCTGTAGACGTATTATAGGTACGTTTGATGGAGTATAGACATTTGTGTTAGGCCCGGACTTCACCAAAGCGGAGATGAGAGGAAATGTGTTTGAAACATCTCTTCTCCGCTTAGCGTCGATGGAAATCTGATTGTTTATTCAAACACATCTCTCGTGGAGAGATGTGTTTGAATGCCTCTGGTGGAGTCCGGGCCTTAGGCTGCTTTTCCACCAGAGATGCGCTATGTAGCTGTGCTGCGAGGATGTAAAAGCTGAGCTACGAAACTGTGTGACCGTTTCCACTGATGCTACGCTATGTAGCTGTGCGGTAAGATGTGCTATGAAGATGCGTAGCTGCGCTACGAAGATGTGCTGTCACAAGGTAGCTGTGCTATGAAGATGCGTAGCTGCGCTACGAAGATGTGCTCGTGGTGTTCAAAGTTGCTTTAAGGCAATCACTTGCTTAATGCTTAATGAGAATAATGCAAGAATGTGAGAAAAAACAAACCAAATTTTAAATGTCAATAAGGTCGAAAATGGCTTGAATCTGTTTTTTTAACTTGCTATCGTTAAGCAATAAAAAAAAACAGGTTCAAGCGATTTTCGACCTTATTGTCATTTATGCAAACACCGGATTTAATGAAGGAGCAATGTTAGCGAACGAGAATGTGAGAAAAAACAAACCAAATTTTAAATGTCAATAAGGTCGAAAATCGTTTGAACCTGTTTTTTTAATTGCTGAACGATAGCAAGTCAAAAAACAGCTTCAAGCGATTTTCGATCTTATTGACATTTATGCAAACACCTGATTTTAATGAAGGAGCAATGTTAGCGAACGAGAATGTGAGAAAAAACAAACCAAATTAAAAATGTCAATAAGGTCGAAAATTATAGATAGTCAATATACATATATTGCGTGTCCTATCACTGTCTGTGCTATGAAGATGCGCAGCTCGAGCTATGCGATGTATCGATACTAGGGAAAACGACCCATAGCACGCATCCACAGCACGCAGCCATAGCACGCAGCCACAGCACGCAGCCGTAGCACGCATCCTTACATATAAAAAACACATCTTAGTTGAATCCGTTTCCACCAGTGCTGTGCTATGTAAACCAGTGAATATGATTGGTGGATATCAAACGCATCCGCAGCAACGTAGCATAGCGCATCTCTGGTGGAAAAGCAGCCTTAGAGTGTTGACCGCGTATGGGCAAGCGTAGTGTGGGACGCGCCCGTTCGATGATTTGAAGAAGGTGGCTGCCGTGGAGGGATGGTTGCGTTCTTTACGTCCAGTAGTGGACGACAATTAGCTACAGAGAACTAAGAGAACTGTTGTTTATAAAAAAATAATTCTATATTCAATGTTAAGTATATTGGTATTGCCGACCTTCGACATATTCATTACATTGTAACTCAACAACTTTTATCGAACAAAACCAAAGTGACCTTAACCTGAGTTCCGACTTGAAATGTTTTTTTTTTTATTTATCTTATCAACAATACGTCAACGTAATTCATATTGATTGAAGTAACAAAAACACACCTGCGTGAAGTATCTATCGGTCGTTCTCCCGTTAACAGATTATAATTAGGGATGCATCGATATGACTTTTCGCTGATACGATACCGATTCCGATACTCTTATAAAAATATCGGCGATACCGATACCGATACGCTTATTGTGAATTAAGATAAAATAAATAAATCACAAGTCAGATTACTTTTTTATTAATATAAAAAGTAATGACATAGATTGATATTGGATAATTATACATTTTAGTAATTAAAATTAACATTAAAAAGATTTTTGTTTAAAAAACAAAGTAATCTTAAATTTTTCGGAGAAAGGCGATTTCGTAAATCTGTTTGGCAAAGGTTTCCCCGGGCATAGTTCGTGCCTCGTTTGTAACGAAATAGACGACACAACACGCTCGTTTACACTACATTTTAAAATTAAAAAGTATCGTTGAATCGGTCATAAAAATATCGTCGATACTGATATATCGACTAACCCGAAGTATCGCCGATATATCGGTATCGGTATCGGATGCATCGCTAATTATAATCGTTAGATCAATCTACTAAGTGATTATGTCGAAATATAAGAAGTGATGATGTCAAGATAATTATATCGTTAAAATCTCAATAATATTATCGAAGAAATTCAGAAGTCAAATAATCCTCTCTGAAAAGATTATGACGAAGTTTCAACGCTTGCTCGTGATGCGTGCGATATCGAGTCGATTGCCGCACGTGTAAGCTATAGAACTACACTATATTTTTTGTGGTGGTTAAATCATCAAATGAGCAGACCTCTCGCCTTGGGCGAAGTGTCAGACTCTTAAGCCTCATTTAGACGATGCAAGAACTCGGACGCGATTTGCGTTACATTGCGGACGGTTACACAACGAATTCAGTTGATCAAACAAATAATGCTTCGTCTAAATGAGGCTTTACTGACTAAACTCCAGTCAATCCACCCTGTTCCTTCAAATACCCTTTGCGTTCCAGAACCAAGGTAACCTGCTTAGTCGATTCTGTGAACTGCACTATTTTATATGGATAATTTACAATTTTCTTGTTCGCTATTCTAAAGTAAACAGATCGATTTCAATGTCCACACTGAACTTATTTCCTTAAGAAAGTTTAAGTATTATGTGCATTTCCCTGAGTTAAGGAACACATATTTTATAATTTAATCATCACTTTGTGTAGAAAGGAAATTGTTTGGACCTTCTTTTGCAGTCTTTAATGATGTTCAAAAGAAGCGGGCTCAGCGCTTGTTGAGGACATGCTGGGCAAAAGTGATTTAACTTTAAATTAAATTATCGTTGGACAGTGTTTTAAAAAAATGTACGACATTCCCTGGTACGGCGATGAAGAAATGCGAATTACCTTGGCAAAAGGTTGGTTTCCTGTGTGCTTGTTGAATGTTGTTCCAAAGTGTAACTAGGTTTAATTTTTCAAAGTGTGTTTCCTCACTTACTGGCGATCGGTCTATGGAGCGATTGGAACTGTGGCGACAGAGTGTTAGATTACGGGATCCATTCGTGGCACCTGCTGACGATCTGCCTCCTGGAAATGAGCTGTTTTGGCTGACCTGGAAATCTATAAACAGACTCCGTACCCAGGTAGGCCGAAGCAAAGAAAATTTGCTCAGGTGGAAATTCACTGATAACTCTGCCCTGGAGTGTAGTTGTGGTGCTGCTACATACATGATGAGGCACTTAATATTGTGCCCTGCGTGCCCTGCCGACTGTTCGTTGCAGGAGTTAATGGACGTTTCTGAGAGCGCTAAACTCGTAACCCAGTTCAATATAGATTGTCATCGACACGATAAGAAGAAGTGTAGGTACGAGTACATCAATTGAAACCCCACATGGTAGGTACAGACTACAGCTGTAATAGAACTCAAGAACAGTAGCTCAAAACACTCAATTCAATGAGTCAAAACTATACAGCGGGTACTGAATTGCATTCGATCAATAAAACAAATCTGTTTTTAAGCCGTCCTGAGCTGATCAGCGGCATCCGGTGGGTGCACGTGGTCCAGTCGCAGCCTGTGCGACGCACGCGACTCCCGTTCGGAAACGAGGGAGTTGTCGGAAGCCCGCACTACCATTAACTCAACTAGTTTGATCGAGCAGAATCCACTGATGTGTTTGTGAATGCGAAACTGGCTTGTTTACTGTCAAACGGGTCAAGATATGTTTTGCAATTAGATTTGGTCGGAGTGCACGTCTCCTGCGCAGCGATCAATTGTGATTGTGCTTTAGAACGTGTTCAGTGGCGCGAGAGCCCCGCAGTGAGATGGCCGTGTCGTGGTACGCCCTGCTTGCGCTCATCGCTACCGCGTTCGGTGCCAGCATCAGACGTGAGTTATGTTTTCAAAACAATTAAGAACCGGTATTTAGTGTTCGAATTCACATGTGTGATTTTAGATGTGCCTAAATAGTGTTTTTTTTAATAGGATTAATAACCTTTTCTTAAATCATATCCCGCAGAGATGAATTTATTACACTAAGGACAGCACCAGTTTTTTTCTTAATATTTATTATAATGAATCTAGTTCGATAGAATAAAATAATTAGGAAAAAACTGGTGCTCTTCATCATCATGTTTTATTATTTCGTCTTTGCAATACCTAAGTCTACGTACCAGTATACATATACCTATTTATCTCTTTTGCAATCCTAATCTAACATTTTAATCTTTGGATTTCATAACAAGCTCTGTGTAGAAATAAACTGTTAGCATCGACGAAGATCTACAAGTAAAACACTAACACCCAATAGGGTGTTAGCCACCCATTAAACGTGAACTAATGTTACCTACAACCAGGATAATCTTCAACATTAATGAATAACTGGCGTAACTTTAGTTCGCGTTTATTAATAAGGGTGAAAAGAATTGTATCACAAAGACATCAAAATAATTATTTACTAGATAGTGGATACTAATAAAATATATACAGGATGATTTTTAGTGATTGATACCTAATGCCTAGAAAAAATTTGGACGGTGGTAAAAAAGTCTTCCTGTATAAAGGTGCAGAATGTAGATATACAATTATGATACACGAAAAATACTGTAATGTATTGTAAGGTTCTTTCCATAATAAAAAAAAACCGGCCAAGTGCGAGGTGGACTCGCCCATGAAGGGTTCCGTAGTAGCAAGCATAGATTACGGATATAATTATATTGAGATTAGTAAGTAATATACACAAACAATAAAAATAACTTTGTTTTTCATAGTGTTTGTATGAATGGCAAACTTATATTTGCGGTTTTTAAAAATGTACTATATCTCAAAAACTGCTAACTGTATCTCATCCAAACCAATTTTCGTTGGAAGTTTTTGTTGAGGTCTACATTATATATTATTAATTATGTATAATTTTTTTTTTATCATTCTCTTATTTTAGAAGTTACAGGGGGGGGGGGGGCACATTTTACCACTTTGGAAGTGTCTCTCGTGCAAACTGTTCAGTTCAATTCTAAGTATGGGGGGCGCCCCCAAAATTTGTTTTGTTTTTATTTTTGTGTGAAAATCCTAATGCGGTTCACATAATACATCTACCTACCAAGTTTCAACAGGATAGCTCTTATACTTTCGAGAAAAAGTGGCTGTGACATACGGACGGACAGACAGACAGACATGACGAATCTATAAGGGTTCCGTTTTTGCCATTTGGCTACGGAACCCTAAAAAAGCAAATCGTTGCTCTGTCATCAAGAGAAATTAAATTTAAAACTATTGCTTCACTGTATTTCGTCATTTAGTCAAATTATTAAGATTTCAACCTGCAACCATTAATTAACTATTACAAATGATTGCTAGAGCGAATCCAGAATGTCTAGCACCACGGATAACTCAATAACTGCTAGAATATAATTATAATAATAACCAAATGCAAGTCAATGAATATTTTTAAAAGAAACCAGAACCCAGTCAAATCGCTCCAGATAAAAAATAGGTACAAAGTGGATTACATAAGGTGAATAAGGTGATAGTTATCTATTTCCGACTCACTGTTTACGTAATTATATAGGTAGATAATATCAACACAGCATCAGTTTACACAACATAATATGCAATTACCTAGGTCCGGGAATCTAGATTACTATGTAATTCTACTAAAGGCGATACCCACAGAGCGCGATCCGTTCCGGCGATCCGATCTGTGCCTCAATTCACGTAACAGAAGAAGTGACGTTGCAGTGCAGTTGCAGTTAAGTTTCGATCAAAACAATGCTTTTCGTATTCTCTACCGCTGTCAGACACGCTCGCGTCAAGTTCGCGTCACGCGAGCGCGTTATCGGTATTCTACTGTTGCGCGTCTTTGGTGCGTGTTTTGGATCGCAACATGATCGGTATTCTACTATTCGTTTGACGTCTCAAAATGACAGCATACAAGTTTAAATTCGATCAACTTTTAGTTTTAATGTCATATTCATTGAAATGTAATCGATTCCATTCGTTTATTTAGAGGGCAATCATTTTTATCTCCTATGGTCACACCATGAGAAAGTTTGGTTGTCGTACAGTTGACGTGCCGTTCACGCGCAGCTTACGCGCAGTTCAAAGATTACAAGAATACCGTTTATCACTCGAACTTGAACTTAACTGCAACTGCACTACTACTTCATCGGTGCGTCATAAAATTACGTGAATTAGCCTTCTGGCTATAATGATCTGAACCCATGCGATCTCAGTAAGCCCCTTCTTACACTAGGCGACGCAAGTCTCCGATACCTTACGACTTTGGTATCCAGGTGTTTGTCGCAATACAAAATCCATGGAGGTTCATACACAGGCACGCGTCAATGGATACCAAAGTCGGAAGGTGTCGGAGACTTGCGTTGCCTAGTGTACGGAGGGGCTAGGCCACCGACTTCCGAAAGAAAAGTTATTTTACACTTTTTTGTGTTTGGTTTTGAAGTCGGTTACCTTTTTTTCAAAAAAAAATTATTTACAGCGTCTTTATATATTTACTGCGTTTATTGTATGAAAAATTGAAAAATCACCTCTAATTAATCTACGAACGAGGAACTTAACGTCACAAAAACTGGATAAGCCTTCAAGTACGCTGTTAATAAAATATCTACAGGAATCTTATGATAAGGCCAGTGATCCCGTGTATGTGAGCCCTAAGAAGGTATTTTCCAGTCTTTGTATTAAAACATGATTAGGTACTTAAAATGAAGCATAAATAATTATTGCTTTCTTGACTATAAATTTTATTACAATAGAATAATGGGCCATAATCCAACCCGCACTGGAGCCGCGTCATGGATTACGGCCTACTTAAGTACTGTCAGTAGGCGGTGTGTCCAAGCCGTGGGAAAATCATGTACAATCATAGGCACGGATCTTGAACGCTGACCTTCACCTGCGCAGAAGTGAATTATTGGGTCCCTTTGGTATGTGGATTGAGGCGCGGGGGCGGGGAAAGTGCAGTGATTGGCCCGTAGCGTGCCGTAGCGCATCGCGTCATAGCCGTCACTCGTGATTCGTTCTTTACTCCTGTTGCATGTGGCTACGACGACGAGTACACTTCCGACCAGTTTAATTTACACCGATTTTTAAACTGCATCATTTTAAATTATCTGGTAAGTTAAAATTAGAACTGAAATATTGTTTGTGATTTTTTTATTAATTAGACCTTTGTAATAATAATAAAAAGTGATATTTATCTCCCCTAATATTATAAAGAGGAAAGATTTGTTTGTTTGTATTGAATAGGCTCCAAATATACTGGACCGATTTCAAAAATTCTTTCACCAGTTGAAAGCTGCTTTGGTCCTGTGTGACATACACTATAAGGAGGGGGGGGGGGGCGAATTTTTGACAAACTATAAGAACTAAGTTATAATTTTAAATTAGAAACACTTGTTAATTAGGTACCTTTTTCTTTGATCTCAATTTCCACTTCTCAACTTAATAAATCATTAATTAAATCTTTCTTTCAACCATAGAACCAGTAACAAATTACGTAGACCGTAACTTAGAAAAAATAAATAATAAACGGGTGTGCGTTTTACTTGTCATAAGTGTACGATGCGCAAAGCGATCCCCACTCTTCCGACGAGCGGTCAAGAACCGTGCCGGGTACTGTACCTGTCTACCAAGAAGTTTAAAAAAAATTGCGGCACGAAATGGAGCCCGCTACCAGCTTTTAACCTAACTAAACATAAATTCCTCTTCATTTTTTTTGAGGAAAATCTTCGCTGTCCTGTCTTGTCTGTCTGTTCGTCTGTCCGTCTCTCAACAGGCTGTATCTCACGAATCGTGATAGCTAGACAGTTGAAATTTTCACAGATGATGTTTTTCTGTTGCCGCTATAACAACAAATACTAGAAAACCGAATTAAATTAATATTTAAAGGGGCTCCCATGCAACAAACGTGTTTTTTCCCATTTTTAGGGTTCCGGAGCCAAATGGCAAAAAACGCCTGTCTGTCTGTCCGTCCGTAGGACACAGCCACTTTTTTTCGAAAGTATAAGAGCTATCCTGTTCAAACATGGTAAGTAGATTTATTATGTGAACCGCATTAGGATTTTCACACAAAAATAATAAAAAAAAACAAATTTTGGGGGTTCCCCGTACTTAGAATTGAAACTCAAAAAAAAATTTTTCAGAAAACCCCTACGTACGTTTCATGAATACCTAGGTCTTATTGTTTTTTTCTAAACTGAACAGTTTGCGCGAGAGACACTTCCAAAGTAAAATAAGAGAATGATAAAACTAAAAAAAAATATATGATGTATGTACATTACCAGCGAAAATTGGTTTGAAGAGATCAAGTAACTAGTTTTTTTTTAATTCGTAAATCGTAAACCGTAATTTACCTTTCAAAGTTACAACCATCTATAAGAACTTTTATATTACTTATGTTACTTGCTGCTACGGAACCCTTTATGGACAAGTCCGACTCGCACTTGGCCGGTTTTATAGATAATGGTACGGAAGCCTTTGTACGCGAGTCTGACTGCACTTGGTCGGATTTTTTAAGTATTTTATCATTAAAAAAAAAAACATAAACAAATCTTGGGAATTTTATTGACGTCGATGAAAATTAAGAAAGACTTAGATAATCATAATCAAACGGGCGTGGGTTTGTTAATTAATCCGGTTAAATCGTTCAATTAGTCATACTTATGATAAGCAGCAAGATGAGCTTCTTCGGAATTTATATTAATTGATTAGATTATCGGGTTGTTGGCTTCGATCATATAAAACAACTAGATACACAATCAGCGACAAAAAACGTCCTCACCAAAAGAATGACCAAATCAGAGATCGGTCATCCTTTTGGTTTAGTACTGTTCTAACGCTCGGAACGTAAACATGCCTCCGTGCTCGTTTAAAAAGTGCAAAAATCACTCTTCCAGGACCGAAAAAAAGGATGTAATTTCATTTTTTCAGTAAGTACTAACATTACCAATATATAATAACTATCACTGTACTATAAATACTGATATTTCGTTAAGAAATCGCCGTAAAACATTTATTTTAAAATTGACGAAATTATCAGCCGGGTTTATAAAGCACCTACATTGAAAAGACTTTTACTAAACGTACAGTTCGTAGTGTCGCATGGCTACTTGATTTAGTCGGGTAACATGTGTTGATTTGAGTCGCGGTCGTAAAATTTAATATGTTTTTATGACCGTTCTAAATCCGACTTAAACTCATTTGAATAAGGTTTAATTTCTTTTGGTATAATATGTTGGCCAGTTATGTTTCTTTCTGTTTTCTTTCTCTTTCTATTTTACGACCTACGTGAGGACAGTTTTTAGTTCGTTTTTGTACGGGATTGTGTATCTAGTTGTTATTAATGATCGAAGGTTGTTGGCCACAAATTCGCCACGAATAAAAGTATGTATAAATTAGCCAAAAGTTTTTGTTTTTTTTAGTTTTGATTATTGTAAATTCGCACCATTTCTTTTTTCCGCAAGGATAGCAGAACAATTAAATATTAAACCTAGCACAAAACTACCGAAAACGAAGGCACAAACTGTTTCTGAACAGAAAGTACTAAGAAAACAGGATCAACACTTTTTTCGTGGCGAATAAATTTTGTGGCCAACAACCCAGATTATCAGATCTCTGAGTATACATCCTTATCATTTGGGACAAATTTTGTCATGGATAAGTGCAGGGCATATGTGCTGTTTTGACCAGTTTCCCAACAGCGGGAAAATTTATAGGCTGATGATGATAGTGATGAAGGACAGGAAAATTATGATTTCTACAAACCACGATTTTTTCTCGTCATTGTATTGCCTGTCTCACTATGACGTCAGTTATTTTTTTTTTTTTGGGACAAACCCACCACACTATTCCCAACCACTGCAACTCCTGAAAGCCAGAATCAACAGTGGCAACCACCAGAAAAGCGCCGAGACAATGAAGCTCGACGTGTCCCGGAGAATGAATTTACCTGTCTTGGATCCTGCAACGAAATTAATCAGAAAAGAATAGTGGAGGAGTAGGAAAAAATATGTTGTATGACGTCAGTCAATCATAAATCAAAAGTCACAGGTTGATTTAATTCAGAAAAGATTCTATTTTTCCCTCTAACATAGATTTGATCCCAAGGACCCAAGTCAAAATGCGAAAATCTCGGCGATGTTACACGGATCGAGTTTGCATACCCCAAGCACCCGGATCCTTAAATAAATAAAACATAAGTAGATACAAAAACACTCAACGAATTGAGAAGCAATCATTTGATTTACATGTTCTTTTCAATTTGCTTCTAACATCATTTTATTTAAATAAATACACGTGGAGTACAAGACTTACATGTTATCAATTTAACGCTTCACTGTGGCTACACGGTAATATTTTTTAACTGATTTCAAAAAGCAGGACTCTAAGGTTTCTGGTCCGATTTGTATGATTTTTTTTTTTTCGATGCAGCATACTTGCTTTTTAGTCCCATAAAAAGTTTTCAAGTTTTGCCCAGTAGTTTTATTTTATGAGCATTTTTCGGTTATTGTGTAATTGAACGATGTTATTACGGGTTACAAAATTAGAGTGCATCATCATCATCATCAGCCTATAAATGTTCCTACTGCTGGGACACAGGCCACCTCTTTCTGTGAGAGGGAATGGGCCGTAATCTACCACGCGGGCCCAGTGCGGATTGGTAGATGTCACATGTCTTCGAATATTTTTTTTAGTTCTATGACATGCCGGTTTCCTCACGATGTTTTCCTTCACCGTTTTTGAGAGCAGTGGTGTTGAAATAAATTACACAAAGTTATGCGCCTGACGGGGTTCGAACCCACGACCTACTACTCGTAAGTCGAGGCCGATACCACTGGGATGCATGTAAGAAATACACGTATGAAGCGTTTGGGTTGAATATTTTATCTAATTTGTAAAAAAAAAAATACCGACTTCAAAGACAACCACAAAATGTGAAAACTTTTCTTTCGGAAGTCAGGGTATTTTTCACTTCTTGTGTTTTTTTAAACTGGCTTTTATTTCTTGAAACAAAATTTACTTTACCTACTTATTTTAGATAAGCAATAGAAGATTTCGGATCGTGGAAGTTTTATAACAATAATTGGTTCACCAGACGCTACAGGTATTGATTTTCTAAATAGTGTAACAAAGGATTAAGGTCAAGAAAACATTGTATCACATTCATATAGTCTGAACGGAGCACCACTACTTATATCACTGAAGTAGAATCTTACTAGGAGAATTGATCGTCAAAAATTGTATAACCTTAGGGGAACAGTGTATAAGACGGGGACGCGAGGTATAATGGGAAATCACACACCTAAGGCAAACTTTACACAAAACTAACGTAGCACAAGCGCCAACAGGACGCTATTTCCGTCTGGCCGCTTGCAAATGACGTCCTGATGGCGCTTGCTCTACGTTAGTGTTGTGTTAAGTATGCCTAAAGAGTGTATGTCCCCATTATACCTCGCGATTATTAACGTCCTCGTCTTATACACTGTTCCCCTATAACCACTGTGTACAGAAAACTTTGTGTAACTAAAACGTATTAGTTTTGCCCTTCAATTCCGGCCGGACTCTAAGAAGGTTATATGTTTAATAATAGCTTTCGTATTTGTTTTATATAACGTAACAAGCCTCATTTATTTAAAGGTCAAGGTGGAAAATCAAACTCAAGTTGAGGCACTGACTTCGGGTCGCGGGACTGTTTCATCAGGCGACCTTGACCCTGGAACGTAAAGGGCTATTGAAAGATCACCGTGGATTTAGTCAGTACAAGTCTGACAGTCCCTCCTGTCCCGCCCTGGGTGGGAAGACTAATTTGATGATTTTATAACCATCTTTATTTATAGCTCAAATCTCATAAATCTGGTAGATCATTACCGTAGCCTTAATTTCTTATAGCCCCACCTAAGTTATCTTAGATAGCAATAATTCACCAAAAACAAGGAACTCCACTTAGTTAAAAAGCCAAAACGCACCTAACAAAGCTCACATAAAAATGAAAGCTGAAAATTACTTAAATATTACATACTTCTTCATAAAGACCAGATGTATTTTTTTCTCAGGCCTGTGTCATCTTCAAAATCGCAGCAAAACGATACGACAGCGCTTTATCCAGCGACAAAAGACTACAGTAACTGGTCTTATATAATTTGAAACATCCGTAAAAGGCGGTCCACGCGGTAGATTTACTAAACACATCATTAAATATGCCTCGGTACACATCGCCTGTGCAATTATGTCATTAGCATCGGATTGCAAAACGTTTGCTGGAACTCACTGGACCTACATTCTGATTAATTTTCATTGTTTTCCGTATCGGATACAAGATTTTATGCTCTATTGGTTTCAGTGTCAATGAATGCAGAATTTCTTACAGTCATTTCACTCTTGACTTCGTAGACGACCATTGTATCAGGAAGCAGCCGTCAAAAACAAAAAAAAAAAACAGGAATTAGATTGATGTTGATTATGAATTTTGGGCGTAAATGTAATTTTGCTGTATTTGATTGGTAGATTTTCATTTGTTTTCTGGCAGGCTCCTTTATTTGACATCCCGACACCTTCAAGGATACCTCGAGCATTTAATTGAATTCCGAATTTATCACTTAGCGTAAATCAATCCGATCATTTACCTTTATTACCTTTCATTTTTATTATCACACAGACATCTTACGATTGTACTCGATCCAGGTTATAAAATTCTCTTCAGTCTTTACCTCAATTATGTCAACTAAATACGTCATCTTTCTATAACCCAATTTCAGGCACATCGTAACTTTCCTTCGCAGCATACAAAATACTTCGCATGCATCTATTTAATATCCATGTAACGTTTTCAGTTTCACTAGTGTCGCAAAAGGCGTCGCCGGTTGTGGTACAACCGGTCGTAAAACCGAGCCGGATCATACGGACTCTTAAACGTGTATGTACGTAAAGTGTTCGGTTCTTACGGACCGCACTTCTGGTGGATGGTGGCACAAATTGTGAAAATATTAGTCTTAATTAACACTAACGGTCCGTTCACGACCTTGTCACTGTGAGCTGTGACTTAGCGCGGGGCGAGTATGATCAAATAATTGAAACTCGCCACGTTGCACTGCCCGTGGCGAATTCGCAAATTTACAAGATTCATGTCTTATTCGCGCCACCTGTCGCACCACTCACCGCTTAGACCTAAGTCGTGAGCGGACCTTTACCTTCTAAAGAAGAAACAAAAATAAAATACATACTAACAACTTTTAGGGTGAAGTAAGGTTATTTGGTGAGACAGGTAATTCGATGATAGAAACTTAAAAGTCTGTCTGTGCGAAATTATGCAACTAGTTTATTACAAAGGTGAACAAAACGTAGTCTCACACAGTGACGGATTTACCCTTAAGCCTCCTGCAGACACACGCGATTAATCGCGCTGCGACAACGAGCCAAGCTAATTTCCACTCTAAAAATACTGCGAATGGACCGCGACATGTCACCCCGCGCGATTAATCGCGTGTGTCTGCAGGAGGCTTTAATCAAATTAAGCAATTGCTTAGGGTATCACGTCTGGGGGGGGCACCAGAACAAGCATAAAAAAATCCTAAGGACGGATTTTTTGGGCATCACGTCTTACTCTCACCTCACCAAAAACTTACTGAAACTGGTTAAATTTTCGCGAGGCGATTTCCGGCCACCGTAGGCGCGGGCATGTGGATGGCGAGTAATGGGTGACTCGCCGTCCGATCATGGACCGTTCCTGGGTCGACGGCGCGTCGTGTTCCACGCGCACCTCAAAGAGCTGTCATCAAACTGACTGTGCCCCCCTTTAGAGGGACAAAGACTGCCGGGGTCGCGGGACTATTTCATCAAGTAACCGTAATCCTGGAACGTAAAGAGCTATTGAAGGACCACCGTGGATTTTAATAATAATAATGTCCATTTTATTTCAGGCTACTTGGGCCCATAGATATATACCTTATAGACTAACATATGTATTATTATAGTACAGTTTGTGTTAGTATACAGAAACTTAAACCTATGTTAGTAAATACTTCACTTAGCACTATTTAATAGTGCACTCCAGTGGCACTTGTCCGCGGAAGCGATGGAACACCACGTCCTGCGGCCAAAAGTTCTCCTCCATGACGAGGTTCAGTAAACGTGTTGGCCCACGCACCACGAACGCCTTGAAATTGACGTTGCGGTGCGACTCAGTACAAGTCTGACAGTCCCTCCCGTCGCGCCCTGGGCGGGAGGACCCATTTGATGTATTTAATCTCGAAAAAAAAAACTCGGCGACCAAAGGCTTCAATTGCTTAGGGCATCAAGTAGTCTTAATCCGTCACTGGTCTCACATCATTACTTGGAGTCTAGCACTAAACCTACCTCACCAAATTACCTTACTTTACTATATAGAACTTTGTTTATTATATGGTGTTAGAAAACTACACGAAATCACAAACAAAACGGTGTAAATTCCCCCTGTAAAAACCTTTCCATTAATTTTCTATGTGAACCTAACCAAAATATAATATTTCATCGATATAAAATTCTAGCCAAATCTGCGGTCTGTCGATTTGGCATGCTTGCAAACATGTATCATCCATCCTTTCATTTATTTAGATAATATTAGTAGAAATTCAAATTATGAAATGTCGAGATAAACTAAAATCATATTGTAAATACACATTTGGACACAGATTTATCGCTTCCGAAGTGCTCAACATTTATAATGCATATTCAGTGGCGTATAGCGAGACCAAATCTATTAGGAGGGGGCAAGACGCATCTGCGAGGCCCTTTTCTATCAGGATGAAAAATATGACTTGCCTCCGCTGCTCGCGCGAGGCCCCCTTGTTCTACGATGACTTGTTCTTTGACTTTGCGAGGCCTTTTTGACTGTTTCATATCCCAGTTGCAAATAAGACGTACCCAAGTTATCTTGCAAAATGGGGCCTCGCGCGATCAAGGAGGCGCTGGACCTAATGGAGGTCGTCGTGACACAGCAGCCTCTTAGTTCTTTCAGTTCCCACCCATCGGACGCCACAAGTGCATAATTCTAGGTCATGTTAATTTCTTAGTAGAGTTGTACTGTTTTACTGACTGGTTGCGAAATTGTGATAACCGTTGTCAAGAGATTCTCTTTTTTTACCCTGAGCGCGAGGCCCCTTCAGGTGCAAGGCCGGGGATTAGGGTCCACTTCGCCCCCGCCTAGCTACGCCACTGTGTGTGCATAGGTATTACATAAAATTTGCTTCTGTGTGTATGTTATTGTAAATAAAATAAAATATAAGCATAACTAACATCTTTGGTGCAGCGGCATTTTGAGATCGGCTCCCAGTCGAACCTGTTGCAGCAGACCTCCACAATCCAGTAACTGCTTTGGTTACTGAAAAATACTATACCCCTTGGTATGACTGGTTGTCCGACTTTCGAGCTTGTAATCAACAATAACGACTGTTAAAAATGATGTACATATATATGACATCCGGGAACAACTGCTTTACATACTTTCCGAGCCATGGCGACTTATCCCTGAAGATTGACCTGTGTGACTGTTATTAATTAGCCATGCAAGCTGTTCATTTGTTTCCAATTCTTTTAATTTCAGCATCAGAAAATCAGATACTGGAGAAGTCACATTGTGGCAGAGTGTGGGTGACGGTTCACTCGCCTGAGATCCGACTGGGAACCTCCGTGGTCATACTGGATGCAGTGGAACTGAACTGGGACTTCAATGGGTGTTTCAACGTGCCAAGACAAGTAAGTACTTCCTTTATTGTCTGAAAGGGCAGTAAGATCTCTCTCATGTTTAGGCCGATGTTTCGTACCTGATTACTCTGAGAAGAAACGGCCGAAACAAACTCACAGGCTCTTTCAAAGTCCAGAGATTATATTGCTAAAGTCATACGAGGAGCATACAGGTTTTTGTATTTTAGTACCTACTGACTGTCTACATGCACATACACACATTAAAAAAGGTTTGCGATCACTTTGAAAAAAAATAATTATAGATTTAAAAAATCTAAAAACCCACGTTTTTAAATGTCCTAAAAAGAAGAAAATAACCCTACGGGGCTGAGAGAGGGGCCACTCAAAACGTGGGGGCGTATATTATTTATGGGATTATTTATGGGATATATTTACATGACGTGAGATCGTAGGTGTAACTTGCAAAGATACGCCCCCACGTTTTGAGTGGCCCCTCTCTCAGCCCCGTAGGGTTATTTTCTTCTTTTTAGGACATTTAAAAACGTGGGTTTTTAGATTTTTTAAATCTATAATTATTTTATTATTTTTATCATTGTTCATCGTGCTTGAAGCTACCCTGAAAATTTCAGCCTGCTAGCTTATCGGGAAGTGCCTCAAAGCCTGTCCACCATCTTGGACGTCCGCCATATTGGATTAATAGCCTAGCCTAGCATAAGCCACATGACTATTTTTTTCGTATTCCTGACAGCAAACCCTTTCATTTGATACCCATATCACGGGGGTGGATTTCAAACAGCCAGTCTACCATCTTGGACGTCCGCCATATTGGATTTAAGTCACGTGACTATTTTTTTCGTACTCCTGACAGCAAACCCTTTCATTTGATATCCATATCACAGGGGTGCACTTCAAATAGCCTGTCTGCCATATTGGACGTCCGCCATATTGAATTTAAGTCCCGTGACTATTTTTTTCGTATTCCTGACAGCAAACCCTTTCATTTGATACCCATATCATGGGGGTGGGTTTCAAACAGCCAGTCCGCCATCTTGGGGAGGCCGCCATATTGGATTTGTTATGACGTTTCTTAGCTAGTCATGTATTGTCATCAGAACTCAAAGCGTGTACAAAATTTCAGCCTGCTAGCTTATCGGGAAGTGCCTCAAAATTGAGTTGCAAAAGTCCAACCGGAACGACAAACAAACAAACAAACAAACAAGAAAAGTGAGTGTATAAAAACAAACAAACAAGAAAAGTGAGTGTATAAAAACAAACAAACAAGAAAAGTGAGTGTATAAAAACGTGGGAAAAACGTGGGAATTAAAACTTACCCACACACTTTTATGTTACAGGAGATTAAACCCTAAAATTGTTGACCTTTTTTAGAACAAACTAATTTTGTTTCCAATTCTAGTCACATTTGTCTTACTCAGTGAGCATGGCCTCTATTTTTTTAGCGAAGAACGGCACATTCATCACATTTAGCAGTTTTCAAACCGCGAAGCATGACGCGACATGAGCGAAGCATTTTTTTGCATACCCAAATAAAGTAGTAGATGGATGCTTATTTTATTGGATCACAATAACTGAAACGCAATGAGCCTTATTAAACAAAGTCAGTGATATTTATCACAAAGTCTATGATATAAAACATATCTAATTAAATTATTTCATCACCACTGCTCTCAAAACGGTAAAGAAAACATTGTGAAGAAACCGGCATATGTCATAGAACTAAAATTTCGAAGATATGTGACATCTACCAAACCGTACTGGGCCCGCGTGATAGATTATGGCACACTCCCTCTGGGGGGTGAGGGGACAATATAGGCTGATGATGATGATGGGTTAACCGCAAGATTACATTGTTTATATTGGTACTTTGAGGCCTGTTTAAAGTTGGTAGGTACATTAGCATTACTATAGGTTTATAAAACATAAAATTACAAAGTTGCAAACGATTAGACTCATCTCCGTTCAGAGAATCCAACTTTCATACAAATAGTTACAAAAAAACTAAGAGCTAACAGAGAAAGGCAAACGAGAACGACGCAAACAGCTGATCGGAGATTTAACTAAACTTCTAAATGATGACTGACAGCTCAAAAGTCGCAAGTTTTAAAATGACTGACTCTCAACAGATCTGTGTTGACCCTTTGTTTGGTAGCTGCTCCATTATGCAATAAATAACAAATCTGTCTCCGCAAATTGAAACAAATAAAGCCGTAGGCCGGAGTTAGTCATAACATAACACACACTTCATTATCCATCGCTTTGTCCTGTTGATGATACAATGATGCGTGTAATGACCTTATTTGCAGTTCAGTTATTGCGAATGCGAAAAGCTAATTTGATCACGGAATCCTATCCTTGTATCCACGTAATCGTCCATACCTTAAATAGAGTTACCGGTTGTTACCTACTTTGTCATTGTTATTGCTAAAGCTAACCATAAAAGTAAAGTTACAACAGAAATCAAAACTAAATCTGTGTCTACAAATCATATTTTACGTAACAAAGTATGACAACGACACGGACGTGACGCTCCGTCCGTTGACTATAAATTTTTATTCACGGCGTCATTCACAGCTCCTTCAAATACTAGGCGTTACGAAATATAATATAAGGATTAAACGAACTTACCTAGTGAAGTTCTATCCTTATTATATGAAGAAATCAGGCCGAGGTATTAACCTCATTACTAGTAGTAGTCGAGTCCTCTCGCTCTTCGACGCGAAATTTTAGATGCTGTAATTAAAAAATTCCGCTCCTGGCAACACTGCATTCAATCGTCATTCAGTTTAGAGCAGTGGTACCAAGTACCGCCGTAAGGGAAGATTAATTGAAAGTTAATCTTGGGAGGGTGGGAATCTCATACCTCGGCCTGATTTCTTCATATAATAAGGATAGAACTTCACTAGGTAAGTTCGTTTAATCCTTATATTATATTCAAAATCAGGCCGAGGTATTAACCTCATTACTAGTAGATGTTCAGAGAACATAAAATAATATATTTATGTTAAAACCAATTTGTTTCAATACCCAAAATTTCTTTTTTCAAATGGGAATATAATTATCTTGATATACGTCTGCTTGTGTACATAACCAGGCAATCATAGCTAACCTTGACTTAAATGAAAAAATCCCATCTTTCTAATTCCAAATGTTTAAGACTAAACATCTGGAGTCACACTTCATCTGCATAATCTATGAAAATCAAATAAATATATCAAAATCAAAAGACAATCACAGTCTTTAACTTTAAATATTCCTCTTAAATGTATTAAATAATTATTATTATGTATTAATATAACACTGAAATTAAGGTTAATTAACTACGGGTATTAAAACTTGATGAAATTTAATGTCCCAGCAAATTTTATTTTAAAGAACATCTATTGGTCTATTATAATGATTTACCAAGGTAAACGACCTCGAAGACCCCTCACTGCCTGCAGTATAGAGTCCACAGTTGAGCCTAGTCTATGCGCATTTTAAGAATATGCATGTCTGGTAGAATGTACAAAAAACAAAAATGTATTAATTGACTGTTTATACAGTCAATTGTGACTGTATAAGGCCCTGCTGCTAGTAGTTGAACGTTCTTGTTTTATTATATGACAGTTTATGCGTAGACATATCTGGGCTTATTACTTAAGGAAGGTAACACCAGTCTGATGAACATTCTAGTCTTACACAGACCTGAGTTTTATAGAATATCTGTAATCCATTAATTTAATCGCACCTTTGTTACTAATCTATTTAATAATTGATACTTTTACACCACAAAATTTGGACACATAAGTGTTGTGGCTGATGCAATCAACCTAACAAACTTCTTTGTAAAGTTTTCTTAACTGAAGCTATTAAGAGAGTAGAAAAACTTTTAAATGTAGTAACACTGCTGGGATCCCAGAAACTATTTTTATTTTGCGTTAGTTAGACATAGCTTGAAAAATCCTTTAAATTAAATGTTTGATTCTATCGTCTCTGAACCTACATGACTCTACATGAGTGTCGATTTGCGACAATTAACTGATAATTTCTGGAAGACTTTAATAAGTCAAGTCAATAAGTCACATACATTTTTTTTTTTTTTTTTTTTTTTTCTTCATAAAGTTGATAAATCATTTGTTTATTGTTTTGAGTTTCCGATATTTCGGCACTGTTGCAAGCGCCCTGATCGCGGATGAAGTGAAGTTATAAGAAATAAAATACATTAATAAATCTATTTTATAGTCTTCCATATTAGACCACTATTGTCACAGGATTCCATTGTATTGTTCCAGCGAATTCTGCGATAATATACCTATCAAAATCAATAACTCACCCTTGTGCACAAAATTTAGTTTTTATGTAAGTTATTTTTGTAAAATGATAGACATTAAAGAATATATATACATACATATATTATTCTCCTCTTGATTGCTTGCTTGATAATATACCAGCCCCCCGGCTTAGGTATAGAGGGTAACTAATTCTAAAAGAAGACATTAAAATATAATCAGAAGGTCTAATTGTTATTAACTCAGAGATTAGTAAAGAATTCAAAAAAAAAAGACTACCATTTCTTTAGCCCTATCTATTCTAATCTTATGGAGAGATTTAAGCAGTAAACTAAGAAAGGGGAAAAACCTTAGAAAAACAGATTATTCCATCTAGGGACCCCTATCCCAATAAATGTACTTTGGACACTTATGATCTTAACCGATATGCAAAAAGGTCTCTCTGGATGGCCAAAACTATTTATTATAGAATTGACAACTTAGTCTCCATTCTTTATCTACATTGGAATTATGAGACTCTCTGGATCAGGATCTGGATGGCCAAAATTATCTTTTATTCTTAAATTGAAAACTTAGACCATTAGACCATTCTTTATCTGCATTGAAATTACGAGACTCAAAGTCAGCCTCTTTATTAAGCAAAAATCAGTGCAATTTATGGAAGAGTATTGTAGGTACTCTTCCCACACAGTTTATATGAGCTATTGCAGTAATGTTGTCAGACCTACTACGCAAAATAACACAGTTTTTTATTTTGATCACGAAGTTCTACAAAGTATGCATCTAAGAAATCTTAAATAGTTTACATGTTGTTATTCCCAGACTGACAGACTGTCCCTAGTACTTTGCCCCTTGTAATGTGTATCTCAACCACTTAGTAATGCATCTGAAAATGCTTCTAAAATTAAGAACAAGGTGAGCTGCGCTCCAGAACTTGGCTTGACACGCTCCCGCGCTCCCGCGTGTCACATTAGACACATTGTATAATATCTCTACAACTATTAATAATGTTCTTTATTCCTCCAAAGTAATTCTGACTTTGTTTCCTCTTTATCTCTACTCTAGGGTTGAAAAATGTTTTCTTTATAAAGTGTTTATGTGAACTAAACTGTATTATGAGATAGGTACTCGTAGATGGCTACCTAATGCAAAATGATACCAAATTTTCTAATAATATTGCTAATTGAGGACAAACTTAATATTGAGTAGGTGTTCATAAAACAAAATATAGCAGGGCTTAGTCATGCATTTAGAATTGATCACCAGTCCTGACCATTCACAACCTGAGGAGGCATCTGAATTGTTTTCTTTGTTTATCATCAAAAATAAATAATCAATTTTTTTTTTTTTTTTTTTTTTTTTAGTATACTTGTACAAAAAAGGCATTTTCATAACTATGTTACTCTGGGACAGATTAGTCATCTAGGTTATTAACTTAATTTTATACCTTGATCTTTGAGACTGATTAAACAGACTGATTAACTACAAAGACAGGCTGATTAAATACCAAGGGTTAAGTGAAAGACCTCTTGTATAGCTTATTGTTAGATGTGAGCCGCAAACATTTCTAACCATATTCTTTAATTGCTACTAATAGTATAGCACCTTTATGATCTAATTTACATAGAGATACAATCCTTGTATATTCTAGTCTGAAATGGTTGATTATAATGAAATTATTTAACATTTAAAGATTTATTATAAATTCTGTGATTAAAAAGAAAATCATGGGTAAAATTGGTCAGCTGTTTAACAGAACTTAGCTATGAAAGTTTATTTATTTCTTGAATAAGACAAGTCTCTCAGTTTTAATGAAAGAGTTATTATATTGGGATCTTATCTTGAACAAGTTGACTGAAAAAGAGGAGTAGAGTATAGTACCCAGTCTTATTTATTAGAATCTTTGGTTATAGATTCCCAGTATGAATAGAAATATACAAAGCGAGCAGCAAACATTACCACTAACTGTTACTGGTACTTGTCCTGGGGTCGGCTGGGAGATGACTGTTGTCACTGAGGTATTTCTGTTGTGTTTTTGTTGTTGACTTCTGTTTTTTGGAGGTGGGCAGGGCTATTTTAACTGTTGATAGTTTCATGGAATTGACTTATTTGTATTTCCAATAATAATATTTGGATGAAGTCTATTGGTTGCTCCCTTTATGGTGGTGGAAGTCTACACTGTTTCTTTTAATTTTGAATAAGGACAAGATTTCAGTTCACTTGTTGCCTCTTAGTAAGTTGAAATGCCTTATCTAAGATTGGTAAGATTAGTCTCTTCTATTATTAAATAATTAAATATATTGCTAGTGTAGGTTGAATATTCAACGGAAACTGTCTCCGAGCATTTCATATTATTATATTGCATGCATCTAGTAATATAGCATTATTTGGTACAAGTGCAGGCTTATGTAAGTCGGCTCCTTTACTAGCCCCTCCATTAGCATTCTTTCAATAACATTCACATCACATAATCCCTCTTAGAACCGGTTAGCATACATAGAGCAAAAAAATAATATTGCCCGATGGCTCTTCTTCTGGTTGCTGTTCTAGAGCAAAAGTATTGGAATTGTTTTCATGACTGACCATATTAACTCCTTGCATTTAGGCACCCATCTGACAACCCAACCGTTCAGAGTAAGTAGGTATATGTTTATAGTCTACAATGGACTATACATTTGATTGTTTTAGTAATCAGATCCTGACTATTACTGTAATAATATTTACATTATGGCAATATATCCTTCCAGTCCATAACTCAAGTAATAGTATATTTTCATCTTAGTTCATCACTTTGTGTAGAGGCCACTTATGTTTGATGCTATTGGATCTTTTCTTGTTAAAGTAGAGGGAGTGCCCCGGTTTCTCCTTAGATCGCTAACAACATGTAGCACGCAGAATACATATGTACTTAAACTTGAGTGTAACCCTCTCAACGAGAGGTATTTAGGTAAATGTAACACAAATTACCCAATCATAATTCTTCTATTGTTAAATTGATCCGAAGCATAACCTTTTCAACGAAAAGGAGGCAAAATACAACGCATTAAGCCTTAATTTTCTATCCAACAGGACATAGGTAGGTACATAGTTTGTTGGAAGTACTGAATGTTAATTTGATCCAAAGGATAACCTTTTCACCGAAAAGGAGACAAAATGTAACACATATTGTCTTAATTTTCTGTCCAACAGGACATAGGTACATTGTTTTTTGGAAATACTAAATGTTGAATTGACCCAAAGCATAACCTTTCAACAAAAAGGAGACAGAACGTAATACCGCCATAATCTTTTTCCGTCCAACCGGACAAGTACATGCTAGACTTTGATAATTTAAATCTCAAGTAAATGAGGGGTTGTAAGCCCTTAAAGCAACGTGAATTTGAATTTCTCATCGAGTGTAACACACACTATCATAACTTTCAGTCATTGTACTCTTTTCAATGAGAAAACAACAAAAAAACTTACAGTTATTATGTTCCATCTTGGCTTTGTATCTTTCAATCTTTCGAGCCAATTTATTCCTTTTCTTATTTTCCTTATCTTCTTCACTATTTCTATTATGTTTTGGCATCCTTGGTTTGTGTTTAATACTTAAACTAAACTAATTTTTAAGAACACAAAACTTTCTCCGTTGCGTCTTGTGAGCGCGAAGAAAACGAATGACGATTGAATGCAGTGTTGCCAGGAGCGGAATTTTTTAATTACAGCATCTAAAATTTCGCGTCGAAGAGCGAGAGGACTCGACTACTACTAGTAATGAGGTTAATACCTCGGCCTGATTTTGAATATAATAATACTGGAAGCGTATTCGCTTACAAGTCACTTACCGATGAGTGATCATATCCACATATCAAATACAATTACGTGTGAACGCAATGCAGGAAATCAACAGCCATATATCATGTTTTAGCCAGACACGGCTATGGACCATCAAAATAATTTCTTTATTAAACTCTTGTTTATTATTTTCTTATATTCTGTTGTTGCAATAATGTAATTATTGGCAGTCACAAAATTATTAGGTTGAACGATAACATGAGTTTTAAATGTTAACAGTTTTCTGTTATCTGCCGAATGTAATGCATCAAATCAACAGCCATGTATCATGTTTTTCCCAGACATGCCAATGGCCTATCAAAATAATTTCTTTACTAAAATCCTGTTTATCATTTGATTTATTTCCTATTGTTGCAATCATTACTACATTTGGCAGCCACGAAATTATTGGTTTGAATGGTAACACGTTTATAATTACGTAATAATTTTCTGTTACCGGAATGTTAATGGAATTTTCTAGATTCTAAACCTCTGTAATCCCAAAATGATCACTAATTTTCTATTCACAGATTGGTCTTTTTGATGAGAGACCACAGTCATGGAACAACGCTCTATCAGTGTTCCAGTTGACAGCGGTTGAAGGGCATGTGGTGACCAACATGTCCCTGGGTACTGCGACCTTACCTGCTGGGTGGGAAGCTGGTGTGGGTGCGAAAGGACCCCAATGCCTGTGGCCATGGGTCGCAGCCGGCAATGTCATGGAAATACAAGCTTACAATTGTTTGAAAATACAACCCACTTGGATGGAAGACATAGGGTAAGTGTACTATAAAAATATAAGATTGTTAGATTTAAAAGTCGTAGCAAATGTATAAAATCTCCTAGTCTTCCCCGCGTCTGTCAGTCTGTCCGTTCTGTCCTGATCTTCATGCAGTTTTCACTAATAGAGTGATCATGAGGAAGGTTTAAATCTAGGTAGGTATGATTTGTTAAGTTTTTGTGCAGATTGTTTAAATTACGACCATAGTAACTTTTGAAAATGTAGCAATAAACCAAGCCTTTTGGATTTTTTCGTCTAAAACGCTACCTTATCACTTTGCGATAAACTACAACAATCCGTGCGAAGCCTGGGCGATTTGCTAGTTATAATAGTTATTTGTGCAACAAGAGAGCAAAGTCGTTTTTTGCTGCGAGTGCTGATTTTGAATCCAGAGCAAGCGAAGGATTCAACGATTGAATCACGAGCGTAGCGAGTGATTCTAAAGTTGAATCCTGAGTGTGGCGAGGGATTCAAAGGCACGAGATGCAAAAAACTTTGCTCTCGTGTAACACACATAACTTTTCACTTCAGCAGCGAGAACACTTTAGGAGATAAAATAATAAACAGGAATATATTTAAATAACTATTAACTTATTTAACTCTTTACGCCAGCCACGAAATTTTATTCCCGCTCTTTTATTTAAATTAAGGCGTGTTCGGAAATTATAGCACCCATGATATTTTATTATTCAAAATATTTACGTAACATTATTGAAACTAGAAATAATTATTTACAGGTTAAATATCAGTTTTATTTGCAGTAAATACTTATTTTCGTTAAAATAAGTACTACGTATACATATAAGTTAAAAATTCAGTAAATTACACTAAGACATAATTATCTTTTTGCAAAATTTCTTTAGTTAGTACAAACCGAGCGTGTTTGTCTTTGAGGTCAAATTCAAAATCGGAATTTCGAAAGGGCTGGTCTTTGTCCCTCTCTCTTTCTAATAGCGGGAAAGAGATGGAGTGTAAATGTTTCGAATTGTATGATTAACCCAAGGCTGAATAAGATATTCGCGGCTTTCTGAAAACAAAAATTAAAAAGTTACTTTGTCTCACTCAGTGAGCAAAATCGCATTTTGCTCACTGATTTCAGGCAGCAAAACCTACATGTTTGAGCTACTGAAGTGAAAATGAAATAAACAAGGATACATCCTGTGCGACAACTATTACCAAGTGTAATAGTTGGGTACTGAAAGGGTAAACGGGACCCTATTGCTAAGTCTCCGCTATCCGTCTGTCTGACCGTCCGTCTGTAACCAGACTTTATCTCAAGAACTATGATAGCTAGACAGTTGAAATTTTCACAGATGATGTATTTCTGTTGCCACTATAACAACAAATAATCAATATTTAAGGGAGCTCCAATTCAACAAAGGTGATTGAACAGTACGGAACTCTTTGTGCGCGATTCCGGCCGGTTTTTTTTATTTTATACATATAACATTGTCTGATTATTATATTTTATAAACTTCAGGTCTAAGATCAACAACCTGCGTATCGGCGATCTAGCGATCGCGGGCACGCACAATGCAGGTGCGATGAAGTTCAACACTGAAGTGAGCTCCGTGTCTCGAGACAGCTTCGTGCTGTGCCAGGACCGCTCCATCTGGGGCCAGCTTGTCCACGGCATCAGATATTTCGACTTTAGGATCGCTTACTACGATTTTTATCCAAATGTTGAAAACAGGTTTGTAAACTCTTTAATTTTCTCTTTTATTTGAGGCAGACCTTTGCCCAACACTGGGGCAATAAAAGAATACCGAACACAAACTTCCTCAATTTTAACCTACCCAATAGTAAATAAATAGCACCAGTAGTTATCCTACAGTTAGTTCACTTCACATTTTAGCCTGCCGGGGTTGCGGGATTATTTATCAGGTGACCGTGACCCTGGTACGTGAAGGGCTATTGAAGGAACGCAGTGGAAGTTAGTCAGTGAGTCTGACAGTCCCTCCCATCCTGCCCTAGGCAGGAGGACTCATTTGATTGAGTTTTCGTTGAGCTCCTTGAGGTATGAGTCGAGCTTCACGATAACTGACAAATGCTTGCACGGACTGGACAGGTCCACTCTTTGTATGGTTCTTTCTTCAAAAGACCATCTCATATACAAACCTGCAGGGTCCTCGCATATCTTAACCAATTTAATGTCTGGACTTTAAAAGAGACGATGACCTCTGACTTTGTTTCGACTGTTTCTTCTCGGAGTAGTCAGGTACGAAACACCTGCCTCATCTAGTTATAAAAAAAGTGTTTTGACGTGTAAAAGTGTTTGCGAAAACCTATTTGCAAAATAAATATCATTAGATGATTTTACCACGATAAAAAAGAAAACATATTTTCGTGTCACGTTCTGTCCGCTACATTCACAGCATGTATTTATGAGATACAACCGAGACCGACAACTAAAGTGCTCTCGAACGCCTAGAGAAGCCTAGACGAGTTGAGAGCTGCCACTCATTCAACTTGACCGAGTCATCGAATTGTTGCTTCACTTCGCAAGTCGTTCGATCCGTGCGGTCACACAAGTGTTACAGTAGTGTCAATAAACATTGTGCACGTCCGCGCGTCTTGATATGCCAATTCGAGCACGTTCACGGTATGCGGTTGCTTGGAAGTGATGTAACAGAAGTAAATGCAGATAATGTGGCGATACACCTTTTGTTCCAAATACCAATAAACATTGAACGGTCAACTGATCAATGGTCTCGCATGGCTACTTCGGTTACCAAGTTATTGCTCAAATACTCCACAAAGTAAATTTACTATAAATTAAACAGTCTAAGATGCTAAGACAGGAAACCTCCACGTGCGTCCGTGGACTGGATTTCCCTCTCGGATACGTCCGGGGGGAAGACCAGTTTTTTGGGCCGGTGCACCCTGGGATGCGGGCAAAAACTCTTCCTTAGGCACTGTGTGCCTAAGGGGTCTCTTTGCCCGTATGCGAATAGCCTGTCGGGTGGACGCTCCAACGCGTGTCCCTCTGAATAGCAGAGAGCACAGCGGCGGAGCGGGCTTGCGGACGGTGAGTAATGGGTAAGCTCGCCGTCCGACCAGGTACCAAGCCCGGGTCGGTGGCGCGTCGTGTTTCACGCGTCACCGACGGGGCCCCTTATGGGGCCAAATGCCTGCCGGGGTCGCGGATTTTTTCTTAATCCAGGATACCGTGGCACCGGAACGTAAAGGGCATCCGAAGGAACACGGGTGGATTTTAGTCAGTAAGAGTTTGACAGTCCCTTCCGCCCCACCCAGGGCGGGAGGACTCATTTGATGATTTTGCCACCCAAAAAAAAATAAAAAAATTAAACAGTCGTGTTTATGGTTTGTAAATTTTGTTTTTATACATTTTCAGATATTGGCTGAATCATAATTTAATTCGAGTCCGTCCATTAATTCCACTTCTAAGAGAAATAAGAGCGTTCCTTGATGCCACTAAAGAGGTAAGATCCTTGCAGCAAGTTTTTAAATCAAATCGCGTTTCCTAATAGGTACGGTTACTCAATAGAGCATGAAAATTAAAATTCTTGTCGTGATTAATGACAACTATTCGTCCCTGACATCATCGTTTTAATATAAATCCACGAAGACAACTCTTTATGCAATCCTTAGTTAATTGAATCGTCCTCATGATTCCAGGTGGTATTCTTGGATGCGCATCACTTCCCCGTCGGTTTCTACCAACCAGACGGGGCTCCAATCCGGGCTGTGCACGCAGGCCTCTTAGAGATAATCCAGAGAGAACTGGGCCCCCATTTGGCAGCAGCCGATGACTTTGGCACTGGGGTGGGGTCTAAGGGGCCCACACTACAGACGCTGATCAACGCAGACAAGCGTTTGCTGTTCAGTTACGTTGATAACTCAATAGTTTCTCGTGAGTATTTTAAATTGAGCATGTTTTTATGGACGTCATTTCTAATGAGAGGAAGATAAGTTCTGTGATGCAGATAGGTATTATAATAGTTATTTATGCAACTGTTAATCAGGGGTATTAAAACACAAATGTGGGTTTATCACACGAGGCGTAGCCGAGTGTGATAATAGTATCACATGAGTGTTTTAATACCTAATTATAACAGTTGCATACAAGACTTTTTCTACAATCATGATGTGAATCCTCTATAAAATATTCTCATACCATAGGGTGTTGTACAGTGTTGTAAGAACTATGTAAATTCAAGAAAAGTCTAATTGCGAAGCATGTAAAATAAACAAACCTTAAAAATTTAACCGCCTTCTAAAACAACCATAAAAAACGGTAAAAAACCTACAAAATAACTTTTCTTTCGGAAGTCGGTGTCTTTGTTTTCTTTATTTCATTGTCTTTTTTTTTGCCACATGTTCTATAATTGTGTTTATAATGTAAATTAAGTTTAGTTTTGCTGATATCCAGCCTCTTGGCAGCTGTACTGTTTAGTGTTGTTCTCACTCATTTTTGCAAACTGCTTCTAGAAGTGAAGACTTTTAATTGGGTGTCTGTCCCACACACTGTTTTTATTCTGGTTATTTTAGCTGTAAGTCTTCCAAGCTTATTAAATAAATAAATAGATAGTAGATAAAATAATTTAATTGTTTCTCAATCGTGCAGTAATAAACACACCCAAGCATCGTTATTGCGGGTGACCCTGAACTTCTCTCATTAGTGTCTCTCTTATCATTTTCTCGGAACTGTAATCTATCATCATTATATTATAATTTAACAGAAAAAAATAATTACTGTCATATTAATTTAATTTCCATTCCGTATATACCATCTACGTCTCATTATAATTGGCAGATAATTAAATTGTGATAAAGCATGTTTCCAGTATACTACTAATTCAGTCACGTTTTCACGTAAAGTATATTTAGGTAGGTATATGAATTATTAGACCGCAGACCGTCACATTTTTTAAATCAATGTTCCTGAGTCTTTTTTCTTAAAAACCTTTTGTATTTCCAGAAAACTCGTGGCTGTGGCCCATTCTGCCTCACTTGTGGGCTAACACGAACAGTCCGACGGAGTTGTTCCAGTACTTAGACGGCGCCATCTCGTCATCGCCGCAGCCGACGGCGCGCTCGCCGCTGTTCTCTGCGATGGCGCAGACCACACCCACGGTGCTAGACATCCTATTCCTGCGCGGTTCCTTACGAGAAAACGCTGATGACGTCAACCGCAACGTGACCGCTCGTCTTGCGACACGCTGGCGGACTCGAGCCAACATAGTGTCCACTGACTTCTTCTTAGGAAACGACGTGGTCGATTTATCTATAATGATCAGTGAAGAGCGCGCGTCTCGATTATGACATCGCCACAAACGCTTTCGTAGCGGAGGACTTATCGTGGTCACAAGACGTCGTGGCCGCGCCTTTGTTCCGGGCCGGCGCGCGCCCTGGCTGCCCCGCGCGCGGGCCCGCGAGGACCCGCCGCGCCGGCTCTACTCGCCCAATCAATTTATCTAGTTACCTGCTGATCGTGAATATCCGCCTCATCACTGCCATAACTAGAGCGCCCGGGGGACAAATAGTAAGATATTATTAGATAAGTATTTTATTTGTAGATAAACCTAAACTAGTCCGTCGGCCCTTTAAAAGGGTCGAAAATAAAGATATGCCAAAGACATTTTGAAATTTAATTCTTTTAGTAAAATAATGTATCGAACAGTTAAATATTGTTCTGTGATATTAACTGTACTTGTAATAAAACTGAGAATTAGGAAGAAAACAAAAACGAAAGAGTTCCAGCCCTTTACTTAAAAATACACTAAGTTCGACGAATAAATAATATCTAACAACTATACGTAATATTACTTGTACTTGTGCAACAAAAACGAGGTAGATTCACAGTGCCAGAAAGCACTTAAACAGTCCATTAAAAAAATGGTCACATGTGGGGCGCCAACAGCGGCAACAGCTCGGCGCGACTCATGCGTGTGAGTGCGCGCGCGTCCAGTCCCATGGCGGCCGCCGCGCCGCGCACGTCCAGCCCGAAGCTCTGCAGCAGCGACGCCAGCGCCACCTCCTCCCCGGTGCGCGGGTCGCGCAGGCGCGGACACGAGCCGTTGCACTGCGGCCACGTACAGCGCTCCACCAGCCTCCGAGGCGCACACCCGCCGCGCGCGTGCCTCCTGCCGCCACCCAGCCGCTGCTCCCAGCACGCGATGGCGCGCGGCAATGTTATGCCCGAAACGTTTATGGCCTGCCATTCGGGACGTGCGAGCGCTCCGTGTGCTAGACATGCGGGGGCGAAGGCGGCTCGAACTGGACCCAAACTTGACAGTAATGCTGCACCCGTCTGGTGAACAGCATCCCACTGTGACCTAGTTCGAGGAGCACGCACACCCTCTGCAGCCAGCTGAGCTGAATCAAACAAGTACTGGAAGATGAACAGCGGCGTGCGAATATGCGGGTAGAGTCGGTAGCCGAAGTAGCACAGCCACGGCTCAGCAATGTGCTCACGGACACACGACGTCGGTGGCTTGCCGCGCCAGAGAGTGTGGCCGAGTCTGGCAACTGTGGCAGCAGGGGCGCGTCGAGTGCGTGCAGGACGGTCGAGGAACCAGCCAGAATCTGCGATGGCAGCGACACGCACGCCTTTCGACCGCAGCGCGCGTCGTGCGGAATCCGCGTGCAACATGACGCCGGCGCCGCCAGCACTGGAGCCCACGAGCAGCATGCGACCAGTGAGGCCGTAGCGAAACAAATCGGAGAGGACAGCTCGGACGATGAGCCGACCGGCGAATACGAACCCGGCGCCTTGGTGCCGAGTGTCCCTAGTGCCGGCCCACATATCGCTGGAGCAGTAAGGCAGCAGCACGTGGTTAGAGGCGTGCCACAGCGGGTTCGCAGCGGGGTCGGCGGACAGAAGTGCGGGGGCGCGGCGCGCGCGCGGCCACCGCGAGGACGACATGAGCGCGGGCCGGCGCCGCCAGCGCGCGCGGCATGACGCTGGGTCCCAGCAGTAGCCGCCACCTTCGAGGTAGACCACCCAGTGATCACTGTTCGTACCGCGCCGGAAATAGTACCTGAAATCATTAAAAACGTCAAAATTGCTGTTATGTTATTTCATTCATCATTAGTTTAGTTAGTCAATCGTTGTGAAAATACTCAACATTCAACTTCCGCTACAGCTTTCTGACTTTCAAATAATGAGAAAGATACTTTGCAGGACAGTTGGTTGGTCCTGAGATTATATTCGCAGGTAAAGCATGATGATAGTAATCAATACCGTACCCGGCAGGAGATCCATCGTTGCAGGTGAGCGAGGTGTTGGAGAGCCACACCAGGCGCAGACTGTCGGGCGGGGCCGAGCCCTCACACGCTCCACACAGTATCACCTGCACAGCACATTCAACACTATAATTAGCAACATGAATTCAGCATAACAGAACATCACACACTCTTGTACTTCCCAAAACTAAATTGTATTCCCTGATTTTACCAATAGAAAAATTAATAAAGTATCTGGTCGACCTAACTCTGCTCGATGCAAATAAAAGACCCCCATAGAAAATAAAGAAAACCACTTTTTAAAAATGGCAAAACTCAAACAACAAAAAAACCTGTTCATTGGTGCGATTCCAACCTCTTCGTAACCTATTTCTTTAACCATTGCACTATTCTAACGGCGGGCGGCGACGAAATTACGAAACATATTGTACAAACAGAATCCCTGAGCGTAAAAATACCTACGAAGAATACGAATTTTCCCAGAGGTCAAATACTTGTAAAATGAAATTAAAATATTATTAACATACGACACGCCCACACACGTTTGAAAACAAAGGCACAAAGAGAACAGTGTAAGTCCCTGGTGGCCGTAATCTTATTGCGATTTAACAAGCACAAAACGAGGAACCCTTGCCCGATACCCTTTCCCAGACCCAGACAATAATACTCCCTAATGAACGCAAGACAGTCTAATTAAATTTATAAAGTCAATTCGCACAGAATCGTGTCGTCTCGTGTGCTAGCGGACACTACAAAACCTGCCGCCCTACAATTGGCTATTTTAAAAACAAAAAAGCCCGATGAAAGAATATCCAAACATATTTGATTCGTATTTTTTCTTTTGATTTATAAACCAAAAATGACGAAGATATAACGTTTCTAAAAATCACAAAACGTCACTCGGTCGCAGACGACAGCAGACGACAATCGATATCGCCCAGCAGTCTTTTTTTTTTTGGCGTGGTAAAGTCATGATATGGGTCCTCCCACCCAGGGCAGGGCGGGAGGGACTGTCAGACTTGTACTGACTAAAATCCACAGGTGTCCTTCATTAACCCTTTACGTTCCAGGGTCACGGTAATGGAATAAGTCCCGCGACCCCGGCAGGCTTTGGCCCTCTAGAGGGGGGCCCCGTCATCTTGCTGACGCCCTTTGAGGCGCGCGAGGAGCACAACGCACCGTCGACCCGGTAGCCTCTGTGCCTAGCGTAAGTGGACTACGAAAAAGCCTTTGATACTGTCGAGACCTGGGCTGTGCTGTAGTCCATGCAGAGATGCCTCATAGACTACCGCTCGGTGAGGTGATGGGGTGTCTGTATAAGGCCGCAACTATGACCGTCCAAGTACAAGAACATAGCACAAAACCAATCCATCTGCGTCGAGGGGTAAGATAGGGAGACGTCATCTCTCCGAAACTGTTTACAAACGCTTGATTGGAAAACATTGTCATCATGGCAGAATCTTTGCAGAAGCTGGAAGTAATGCTGAACAGCCTAAGCGATTCTTCAAGGCGCGTGGGTCTCGGAATGAATTTAGACAAAACCAAACTCATGTTCAATGGTCATGTCAATCCGAGACCTGTAATCGTAAATGGTGCTTCCCTCGAGGTTGTGCAAGAATACATTATATCTAGGCCAAACTATACAACTGGGCCGGCACAACTTCGAGAAGGAAGCAACCAGAAGGATACGCTTGGGCTGGGCAGCATTCGGAAAGCTGCTTCCGATCTTCTAATCATCGATCCCTCAAAACCAGGGTTTATGACCAGTGTGTCGTACTCGTAATGACTTACGAGGCCGAAATGTGGACACTTACCATAGGCCTGGTCCACAAATTCAAGGTTGCTCAGCGTGCAATGGAGAGAGCTATGCTCGGAGTCTCTCAGGCGGATAGAATTCGAAACGAAGTCATTCGCCAGAGAACCAAAGTAATCGACACTGTGCATAGAATAAGCACGCTGAAGTGGAAGTGAGCCGGCCACATCTGTAGTCGGACCGATGGTAGATGGAGCACACAGGTACCAGAGTGGAGACCGCGAATGGGCAAACGTAGTGTAGGACGCCCTGCGACAAGATGGGACGATGATTTGAAGAATGTGGCTGGCAGCGGATGGATGCGGACTGCCCAAGACCGGGGGGGTTGGCGCTCTTTGGGAGAGGCTTACGTTCAGCAGTGGACGGCAATAAGCTGATAATATAAATAGTCCGTCACAGTTTTGAAAAATAATCAATGAATATATTAACAACGTCAGAATTCAAATTTGAAAGCGTCTTTGTCCGTCAATTTTAGATTAGGTACGTAACGAAAAAAAAAGTGAACCGACTTCAAAACCAAACACAACAAAACTGTAAAATAACTTTTCTTTCGGAAGTCGGTGACTTTGTTTTTTATTTAATTGACTATGGCCACCGACTTCCGAAAGAAAAGTTATTTTACAGTTTTTTTTTGTGTTTGGTTTTGAAGTCGGTTCCCTTTTTTTTTTCAAAAGTTTTTTTTATTTTTCCCTTTTTAGTTTAGATATTAAACAAAAATCTTCATATAATCGGCGTCTTTGAAAATCTACAATCCTAGTAAGCAACAAAAACGGATCTATGCAGGCAATTTCACGAGATATCGATTATTGTTATATACTAAAACCTTCCCCAGAATGTAACGAACACTTTTCTGAAAACCACATCAAAATCGGTTCAGCCAAACGCGAGATAATCGCAGACAAACATACATACAAACATACATACAGGTCGAACTGAAAACCTACTTTTTTTTACCCTGGTTAAAAAAATTACTTTTCGAATATTTTTTGAAAATCCAAGTGAGGCGGTCTACTAATACTTTTTCAGTTAAATCCAATTTAATATCTGACTGTAAAAACAAGTATCTATTGCGTCAAATAAGCAAGCTTTGTGACAAGAACTATGTTGCAATTGCAAAACCATAAACCTTTCCAATAAAATTAGGTCCACAAAGGTCTACACAAATAATTGAAAACATGGGTTACCGAGCAAGTCATGTAGGCCAATTTTCAACTTAGCTATGTTTACCTATCCAAGTATGAATGTCGTACAGGTAACATACAAGGTGCTTTTACAAGGTGTTCTGAACTTCTGATACTCGTATGTGCAGACTCACGCCAGTACATAAACGGCCATGCTGCGGGGCGAGACGGAGTGGGAAGCGGTCGCCTCCTTCTGCGAAGCAGTCATGCTCGCGAAGGAGGAGGCGGGCGGCTTGAGGGAGAGGACAATGTCCTCCCTCCGCCCCAACCGCAGTGGTTTACACCCACGGCGACGGACGTCGCAAGACGATCTCCGGCCACCGTAGGCGCGGGCATGCGGGCGGCGAGTAAAGGGCAACTCGCTGCCCGACCATGGACCATGCCCGGGTCGACGACGCGTTGTGTTCCACGCGCGTCTCAAAGAGCGTCAGCAAGATGACGGGGCCCCCTTCTAGAGGGCCGAAGCCTGCCGGGGTCGCGGGACTTATCTCATTACCGTGACCCCAAAATATAAAGGGCTATTGAAGGACACCGTGGATTTTAGTCAGTACAAGTCTGACAGTCCCTCCCGCCCTGCCCGGGGTGGGAGGACTCATTTGATGATTATACCACGATAAAAAAAAAAGTCAATTATTACAATCCAACATGAATCTTCTATTTTAGTTGAAAATCTATTAAGGAAATTTCACAGATTCAACCGCCAAAAAAAAAAGATTCTCCATACCTTAATCAAATAATGTATTCCATTTAGCCCAATAAACCCAATAAGAGACGAAGTCAAATTAATTCAGATAAGAAAAAAAATATTAAAAAATTAAATACATATTAAATAAATCAAAAATTTCACGAATCACAGAATTCGAATAAGAATAAAGCCTACAATTTGTACGTAAAATTCCTCAGTTCGCCAATTACATTTTTTTCGGAAATAAAGGTAGTTATCATCGAAGGAAACCATGGTGAATGTTACCATCGAATATCGAAACGAAGAAATTGTTATATTGGAACCCATCAAGGAAATTCAACAGTGACCTAAAAATAAATACTTTTAGACTATAGGGTAAAACTAGGATAATTCTCGGACTTGTTGAAAATACTTTATATCTATAAGTACAAAAAGTAAAATACTTAATTTGTAAAACCGATAGGTAGGTTTATTATTTACCTACATGAAATAAAAAAGAGAGTATTGGCGATATTTGCGGACCTCTAAGTTTTGGAAGATCCATCCCATATACGGGATAGTTGCCTATTCTATTAAATTACGTAAACAATAGATGCCCGCCGAGGAAAAGACCACAATCCCGGAAAAACTATGATCGCACCTTGTCTACCCATGCAATCGCAAGGAGACCTGTAACATGGTCAACTTAGTGGTAGTTTTAGAGACTGCGACTCGTCCGCGAAACTAAAATAATTAGAATCGAAGTAACTATATCGCTTTCGGGCACCTACCCCGGATTTTTGAAAAGTTGCACTGTACCTGTAGGAGACGCTTGATAAGCTACCAAAAAAGCTCTTGCCAATTCTAAATACAAAAACAAAATGCTTAGAAGACCATAGGAAACGAAGCTAAAACTAGTTTAACAAATATGAATTGACTAATATTAATGTTTCAAAATGCAGATGAGTTCAGATCATTTCAATTTAATCATTCTTATGGCACTCAATTTCCTTTATAACTAGTTTAGTTGCAATAAACACAGATTATTGCAGATTTGTACATAAATTGTGGTGCAAATGGCCAGATCCTTTTCGAAATATTCATATTTCTAGGAGATCTAGTTTTACTAGCTTGTGATTTTACTCAAGACTAGCCAAATGTACCTATTTAAATAGATTACAAGTACTTATGGACACTCGTAGATAACTTTAATACCCAATTTAAAATCTGTGTTTTAAAAGCAGTGGAGTAGTAAGCACTCAACACTCAAGTAATAAAAACACCTACAAAACTAGCTAAAATTGTAATTAAATTATGTAACACTAATAAAAAAAAACACTTTTAATAAGGCAGTTCATAAAATAAATCTGCATACTGATTCAAAGAAGTATTCCTTGACAAAGGCTTGTAGGCAATAACAAATTCCAATCTATAGAATATTGATTCTAATAATGTACATAAGTATATGTAAATAATAAGTAACATACTTTGATATTGGGAATCGAATTGTAAGATTGAATAAAAGCACAGAATCAACAAGACAATGTCAATAAGTCGATAACATAATGTTTCAATCTGTAAGAGATGCAGAACCCGATCAAAAACTACTCCACAGACAGCTGACTGATGATGGCAATAGCTGTAAAACAATCAACGCTGAACTTCTTGTCCTGCTATCTTTAGCGAGAATAATTATGTTCAAAACCAAACCAAACAACTAATGAGTCATTTATACACCGATGTTAATCAAGATAACGTCTTCTTGGAAGATTCTCTGTTCCAACAGCTTCCATGAATTTTTACGGCGTAAAACTTGAAAACTGAAATGATTTCATAGACGCCGTAGTTAAACAAAGATTAGACACCGAATAAGTTCACAGGATGATTAGCTGAAGAGGACGTTTAAGACAAAAATCTCAATTTGGTATGTTGAAACGTTGAAAGAAAACCTAGACCTCCTCGATCGGCCAGCTAGATCACGGTCGCCTATAAACTCTCTCTCATTAGTGAAAAAACACATTCTTGTCTAATAAAGGGTACGTAGTTTCAAGACTGATTAAAATCTCAGCCAATTTTCATGCAGCAGTGACGTAAAGAAACGAATCACTAATAAACACATCCTCCTAAATCTTAATTTATCATCTCAATATTGATTCTTAAACGCCAGAGAGCACAAACATGTAAACTTCCGCCTCATTAAAGAGATGTTCACTATTTACTCTCACTGTTAACTGAGACCGGCATGAAAAACACATGTCACAAAATAATAAAGCAAAGTGCGTACACAGAGTGTCCAAACAATCCAGTTGTCGTAGCGGCGGAGCGAGCCGCTGAGGCGCGTCATCGCTCCCGGAGGTGGTCGCAGCGCGGGCGCAGACAGCGGGCCGGAGCACACCCCATACTGGCGGGCGCAGGCGCACCACTGCGGGCTCGGGCCGGCCGTCGCACCACGCGCACGGTAGCGCTCCCGCTGTTTACAAAATAAAGCCTCTATTTAGAGCGAGGGCGAAGGGCCAGCTCGCCGCTGCGCGCCGCCCGACCGAGTACGCGAGCGGGCGGCTCGTTTGTGCGGCAGGGGCGGCGGGACCGGCTCCGGCGGCGAGATCAAACGCGCCGCAGATCAAAGGAGCCGCCGCGCGATCGGCATCCGTCATTATTATTATGCAAGCATTACGAGGCGCGCGTGACTCAGGCGAGAGGGACACGCGAGCGCGCGGGCGCCGCGCCCCCCACCGGCCCTGCGCACCCTCCACCTGTCATCGGCATCGACACCGAACAAAACGACCGCCCTCCGGCCTGCGCCCGCGCCGCGCACACCTCCTCACGCACAGATTAGCCATGTTCTTTTTAAGCATAATTTTTCACCTTATTAAATTTTACAAGTTTTGCAAAACAAACTCAAAAGTACCCAAGTAAAGCCTAATATTAATTTAATTTTGCAAATTACGAGCAGGAAGTAGCCAAATATTAAAATAAACTGTCCATAAAAATACCCGGAAGCAGGCATAAGCAGCAACAATAACTCTTCCATATTTATCTTCTGCATTACTGGTGATAACAGTAATAGAGAAGTAAAATATGGAAGAAGAAGACAATCATGCACCGCCGACCGCACCGCAAATGAATTTGGAATAAGGGCAGCCCAATAACGATGACTAGCACGGAATGAGATGCAATTTGACAACTTTTATCCGAAACACAATGCAAATTGGAAGATGGTAATAGATGCTGGAAACTGAAATTCAGCAGAACCAGAACAGGAAGCAAAAAGTGAGACTACTACTGGTCTCTCAACACTTGGAGCCATAACGCAAGATGTCTCCTCATTATGGCCTCCTTTCCCCAAATAACAAGTACAAAGCAATGAACGGCAATGGAAGATAAGCAAAAGGAAAGATTGAAATTGTAATATCTCACAGGCTGAGGCCCTCTCCTTTCTTAAATGAAAAGACGCCTGAGAACCTTTCACCCAAAAGCAATATAGGAACTTAATCCGAAAGAAAACTTTTGAGAATACAATTAGATAAACGAAGGCCTAAGAAACGATGCATAGATTGTACGACAAACTTTTTGTACATACCCGTATCGCCCGTATTACAGACCGTCACTTAATACTCAAGCATTACTTAAAACTAGATTAACTCCATTTGATTGATTGAAAATAGTTTAAAGTAGCGCGTGTAAGGTCTTGAGTGATGTTTTCGGATTTCTTGTTAGTCGGCTTCCCGTCAAACCGCGTGCAGCTCAATATCAGTATTTTACATGGAGCGACTGCCTATCTGACCTCCACTACCCAGTAACTGGGTAATAAGATACCCCTTGGAAAGTCTGATTGTCAGACTTTCGAGTTTCTGACTAACAGAAACGACTGTGAAGGTCTACAATAACAGCCAATAGCTCGGGCTATGACAGATGGCCAATTGGTCATCCAGCCACAGGTCAACCTCGGCAAGCGCGGGTCATCCTGGAAGGTCGGCCTGGGGCTGTAATTATTTAGCCACCCATAAAGAGCGTATGGGAAAAGAAAATAGACTGCATGATGAAGAAATTAATCACAAATTGGAGCTTATCAATAAATTTGAATATCGACTACAGATTCAAAGAAAATTGCTAAATGAAGTGCTAATACGACAGTCGTTATCAAAAAAAAACAAAGCTCAATACTTCAGTTGGAACTGTTCAAAACTAAAAGTTAGCAAACAAAGCACCGCTGAAACTGGAAAGTCGCCTCATTAGAGCTACCGTCATCGACAAAATGCGGGTTTAGTACGAACAAAACAAAACAGAGACCATAGTTTGGTAATCAAACTACACAAATATCCATACAAAAGCTACGCTTCATTGATGTCAAAGAAAAGTTGTTCTTGCTAAGATTAGCTATTAAACAAGAGTACAAAAAGCTCAGTCTTACTCGATTAGGTATCAGACATAGCTTGTACGCTCTTTCATTAAAGTATAATAATGTAATCTTTTGGATTTTTGTAAGACAGGTTTGACATGACAGGTTCTGGCAAACACAATCATGAATGCAATGTTTGAATTTGTATGGACCTATCGCCCAGAAACTTGTGCTATCTTTCATTTCGTTTAATAAACTTATTCCTACTATTATTTAACTTCTTGTCTGTACAATTTTGTAATTTAACATTAGGTATATTCAAACCACCTTATTAACTATTACCTTCAAGCTAACTTTCGTTTAATGCAACTTAAAGAGTTTTGTAGAGTGACAATGATTTAGGAATCCCTTATAATTTTACGATCACTTTTTAACCAGAAGTCATAAAATAATTTCTTTTAACGCAAAGAACCGACTTTTCAAGTCAATAAAGATTTTATCGCATGATTTGACATATGTATGGGCCGCAGGTGTTATTTCAAAGCAAATTGTCCGAAGTGTATAAAACTGGACGTAGACACCGAGTTAAGTAGAATATAATTGGCGGGCGGCATGGCAGACGTTCAAAGCGTGTACCTGCCTGTAAAAATGCCATCATAAAGCCAAGCCGCCACAATGAGCCATTTGACAGTTGGTACCCACCTTTATGATGCCGACTCTGATATACGAGCCGAACCCATTTAAGCTTATTTTATCGACTCCCAATACAACAATCTAGCTATCCCGGATAGTAAATCGTGCATCTTAAGAATTACGCGCTACCGCTCACAAACAGGGCGGAAAGAATAAACCATTTAGTTAGACCATTCAAAATCTTTATAGCTTATTATTCAATCCCATTAAAGACTTAGTGGGACGGCCTCTTTAAAAGAGCTTTTAATATAAAAGACCATTATACAGCCCATTTTCCATAACAATGAACATAATATTTTTTCGTTCCGTGTTCTCTTTATATTGCTTATTATTTAATCATTATAAGCATTAAGCAATAAAAGACGTTTCAAAAATATCTTAAACTGTAACCCCCTTACTTATAAAAACTTGTGTTGCTTAGCTACCGATTAAATATCACCTGTCCTTGTCATTTCTATTTTAATGAATAGAGATGGCAAGTGACTTAAGAGCTATTTAAGATAAGTAACGTCTAATCAATGTTTATAAGTAAGGCCCTAAATAATTATCTACTCTTTGTATTTTCTTTATAGTATTGCAGAAACAGTCGACAGTGACAAAACTAACGCCTAATTTGGATAAGTGCTCTTTATTGGTAGCACCATCATCACTATAGCTAGTGTTCAGAAATCAGCATCGGGAGCATCGAAGTTTTAAACATTTGTCTCCCACATCGTTAGAAAATAAAAATAAGAACTTAGGCTTAGAGAACTACCTATAGAATAGAGAATGCATAATTATAAAAAAAAAAAACTCAAACGAGACACATTGACGACAAGACGATAACGTTTCGTTAGAAGCGACACATTTCATGGAAACGAACCAAAAGGTAATAACAAAGAAAACCAAATCAACTAATCAAAGCAATAAGGAAGAAAAGAGAAAATGAAATGCCTCTCGGAGGTATAATTGCATCTATTTAGGTCGTAATCAGCACAATTACACCGAGTCTTTCACGCGTAGGTAGACAGACATTTTCTCTTAAGAACGGGAAATGCAAATCTCTTAACGATGCCAATAATATGAAGATGTTGAACGCCCGGTCAACTGCAGCTCTTTAGCACAAGGACACAATTATTAAGGCTGCATCATAAAGAAAAAGTACAAAGATAAATGAAAATATTATTCTAGTGTTTTTCCGAGCCACTTGAATCTACTTTGAATAAACAAACTGCAGCTGGTCATGCAACAAAAGCAAGTAAGCTTTCCATAATAATGAAGATACTTTGTAAAGTGACTGCTCGCTTTAATTTTGTGGTACGAAGTAGGAACCAAGTTTATTCTCAGTTTCCTTTCAATTAAGTACCTACCAATATGAGTTTTGATTTAGGTACCTATTTGTTTGAGAGGTAGGTTAGGTAGACCTTTCTGGTTCAGACGAAAAACAATGTAAATAATAAAGAATGGTGTCATAGTTAAATACATAGTAGAGACGCTGTAATATTAGTAGAGCTACATGCTTTGTCAATCAGACTGAATATTAAAATGGATAAGATGATGTTAAACATTTTCAACTCAATTAACTAGAAACTATCACGATGTAATAAATACTAACGTGGAAAGTCATACTCTTAAGTGTGGATCACTAAACTAACTTCAGCAAGAGCAAAGATAAGTAAGAATATATTAACCACAACGATGTGTACTTTGCTACTCAATCTTGCCGCTCCGAAGAGGCGGATGATGATAAAACTTTGTTTCGTGAGAGGACACGAGCTAACTGCTTTGTATTCCACCAAACTACACGTCGATAGTGGGTTCATTTCCCGATGAACCGAAAACTATGAAGAATAACTTCAAAGTTTCAGCTGCGTCTGTATGAAATATAATTCACTTAAAACTTAAAAACTTAAGTACCTATCTAACCAACCAAGAATGAATAATAGATATTTCTACCAAAAATAATCTTCGTAATCACTATGGATTACATATTAATATAAGCCATTCAACCAGGTGGTTGATCATATGTGACATTTGGAGAAAGTGTAGTACCAACGATAAATTTTTCGTGTTAGGAAAATGGAAGAAAGGTTTTCTTCAGTTAAATTAAAACATCGGGTTGGATTCGACACCTCAACAGTCAACACTTCCCACCACAACACAATTAGATTATATTAGAGCGACTGTCTGATCCGAAAGAGTGGCTCTAGAAACTAAAACTAGGTTGAATCTATCAACCCAATAGGAAATACCTTTCCAACTAAAACCCAACCGCGCTAGAACTTACTAGGTAGGTGTCAGTTTAATATAGGTAGCATATTATTTCTCTGAGAGTGTTTAGAAACTTGCCCGCCTAAATATTTTAGTGTATATTTTAGGTTGTTACAGTAATTTGTTATTGTTTCTCTATCGTGAAAACATATTTCAAGTATGTTTTGGCAAAATGTCGGGCTCTCGCAGGCGGTAAATTGCGCCACATTAATTTTATAATACAACAACATCAGTCACATTCAGCTCATTTTATGTTCCAGATATAAACTCTTAGAAGTTAGCGATCCAAGTTATAAATAACCAAGTTTAGTACATCTAACTCAGACTTTAGATAAATACACAAACTAGGCTAGTTGTACCTTATTATTTGTTGGGAGCCTGCCTGTCACAGGTACAATCGGAACAAGTAGCATCTAGTAATAAACTGCTAGTCACCTCGCGAACGTAGTAATAATGGAGGACTTTTTACAGTAGCCACCGGTCGCTACCGGGGTTTGCACTGGAGGCAAAAAAAATGGTACTCATTCTCGGTGACTCCGAAGATCGGTACACTTCCTGACAGAACCACATCGACAATATTATTGCATTGTATTTATTTAATCGCTTCGAAATCTTCAGTTTGATCCCCGGGCCGATTGGTGCTATGTTCAGTCGTCAAAGACTTGCCGCCCGTCACATTAGGATAATAGGCGAGACTTCGAGAGTGACCACAAAATAAATTACCTAGCGTAGGTGAACTGTGTCAAGGGTCAACGGTTACGGCTGAGTGTACGCCTCCGGGAATTTCTTTCCGGGATTACAGACAGTCGCGACAGATATACATATAGCTGTAATATAGTTTTTAACTGCTTTTGTATTTAATAAAACCTTTTTTGCAAGTATTTTATTTAATAATGAAATTAACGTAATTTAAGGAATTTCGGGTTCAGGATCTGACTTTTATGATTTTCCTCGAACAATTACTTATTAGTTTTAACAGAACCATTTTAATAGCAAATAGTATTTATATATAATGTTCGCCTAAGATATGGATAATTCACAACACAAAGGTAAACGAATGAGGTGTCATTAACCGGTTTTAAACCCACTTATTAGTGGAATTAAGCGCATTAGGTATTCCTAATGCGACAACGCGTCATGGAAGAGTATCATGTTCAATTTTTTTTTGAAACAGTAATAAAGCATCAAAAAAACACCTAAAATAACCTTTACTAGGTATACATAATTGCAGTAGGTATTTTTAAAGAAAAGAAAGATCTCCAATGAAAACTTTGGAAGATATGTTGATGATACAAATTAGACGTCAACGAATTATACATATAGGTAAGTTATAAAATTTAGACAGAAGTACAGCTGCCTACCTACACAACAGTGGGTTTGACGGCTGATAACGCTGTCATCACTATCTTCCTAGCTGTAATTATCGGGATCTACGTAGAGCCTCGACAAATTGATGGTCACTATATTATAATTTTCCATAAGTTTATGGATAGGTCAGTCGGGTAATTAGGTATGTATTTCTGTACCTGCTCTAAATGAACATACATCCGTTTGGTGTTTCAAGGAATTCCTCTCCAAACTGCCAAATGGTTGAGGTAATTGAAGTTGCTATTTTCATGAGCGTTAATAAAATTTAAGACTTATGGATGCGGAAGTAATTACAAGCTATCGACATCAACAGATTTATGTGGTGCTTCGGGCCGAATATAAACAATAGCCAACACTTTTGTTTATGATATTACGCACATGAATAAGCATTGTAAGCAAAGTACGAATGGGCGAGTAGAGCAGTAGCGGCGCGCGACTCCCCGCGGCCCACAGCCTCCGAATCACAATAAATCTGAACCGATAAGTAGTCGAGCGGATTGTCGGCGCGGCGCGATCAAAGCGAGGGGAGGAACATGAAAGGCGCCGCCGCCGTCCGCCGAGATGTTTCATTCGAGGCCGCGTTTCCACCGCCGCGCGTCAAGACCGATTGGCCCTTTGTTATGTGACATTTTAATTAATTTGATTTTAATTTTGAATGACACGTTTACAGATTTAAATGACGAAGGTAAAGTATTCTGATGTTCATGTAGTAATGGACTGGTATCCATATAAAATTTATCTGGTGTCTGGCAGATTGACAAGCATTAAATTGCTACTTGATCATTCTGAGACTCGCTTATCCGTTTCCATAAGTATGTACTTGCCGTTATTTAAAATTAGGTATTTTGTACTACATCTTTAAACATAAACGGTTATCAAATATTATAAGACAGCAAAAAAGGACGGGCTGATGCATCACTAATTAAATTTTAATGTCGTTGAAATACACACTATGAAAAAGAAAAAGTCAAATTAACCGTATTACCGTACCGTTCGTTACCGTGGACTCCAGTGAAATAGTTCACAGAGATTGTAGCAGTTATTACTTTATATGCATGAAGCAATAACACCGTACCTTTGAGAGCAGCGTGTACTGGCGTCTTGTGTAATTAATTTGCCATAAACAACTCGCATTAGCTATACATTCCTCCTTCGTTTTATCATACTTACGACTTTAGTACTTCGCTCACGTTCACACAACACTTTTTAGTAGATATTACAAGGAAAATGAGCCTCCGTATTTCTTTGAATTTAACACGTTTCTTCTCAAACGTAATATCTGTAAGACTTAGTAAATTAATTTGGGTTTTGAAATAAAAAGTTGAGTAAATATTTTTTAAACAACAATTTTATTTGCAAATAAATGTAAACAGACATACAGGAATAGTTTTCTTCTTTATATTATGCTTCAAATATACCCCGACAATAATAAAATAAACAAAAAAATCTCAAGAATATCAGTTAAAACAAAATGGGTTGCATTACATGCTCCTGATCAAATATAATGTACAATTTAAAATGAATAGTAGACTCGATTAAAAAATAAGGCACTTCTCTTTTATCACAGAATACAACGTCTACAATTTTTCTTCACACCTATATACTTGTATACAATGTTATTCAACAGTATAAAAAGTACCTATACACAATTTAGATATACTTGATTCAATACTACTTTATAAACAATAAAAAAAAAATCACTCGAATGTAGGTACTTAATGCACAATAACCTTAGACTTATAATTACTTTAAAACATACAAACATGTTTGCAAACTTCCGTCTTTGTACACAAAATATGTAGAACGAATTAATTTACAGATTCTAAATAGCTATCTAGACAACTAATTAGAATCGTCTGTAAGTGCCAAACATTAAATTATTCATACACATCAGTTACAATAAAATCATGCATTCTAAATAATTGAACATACTATGTAGAAACAATAAATTACTGTAGACGTATAAAAACTAAGATACATTTATGATGTTGATGAGATGAGATCTAAGTAATGGTAGACGAATGCCTACCACTAGGAAAATGTATGATAATGATAATTTATTGTCCCTACGTGGTGCTGTAGACCTTAGAGATTCAAATTCCGTGACTCACGAACATTAAGGGCTACACACACGCGCTATTAAAGTGTCACGATTCTGTGTATAACACAATTTCATAGAACATAATTTTAATTTGGATTCCAATGTATTATTTTTATATTTGTGGCCAGGCTCACTAAACAATATTTTCCTAGCACGAAATATACACAATTTAAAACAATTTATTGCTTATTATCTATATTTTAAACACTCTTGAACTCATTAAAAATGTAATATTCCAAACGTGGTTTTATTGATACCTATTTACTTCGTTTTCACAACATAATGGAAATACATAAAATATTTTATTCACAATGGTGTACTTTAGATTGTCTGGACTTAGGGCTAGTTGTTACATCAATTGGTTCAAATATGGGTAAAAAATAATTTAATATTAAGTATTGATCAAACAACGCGACTAAAGAAGTTTATATTTTTATTTTGATTTAATAAAAAAAATATATGAATATGGTCAACTAAATATTGATCAATTTTTATTATTTCACATACATGATGCCTATATTTTTTCTATGGCTGTCAAATAGATCAACCCACGTATACATATAACACTCTTATATGTATTAAACCAGTCACTTATTATTGCAAATATCTTTAATACTAGATTATTTACCATACATACATAGCCATACAAGTACATACTTTATATAATAATATAGGTATAATGGCAGGTTATAGGCACACTTGACATCATTATTTTGCTGCAAAAATAAGAATACTATGCTAACATTCGAAATACAAACCTGTGGAATCTCACAATACAATTTTTATTAGTTTTAGGGATAAAACCAGAAATATTTCAGACTAATTTAGATTTTAAATATTACTTAAATAAGTTAATGCTCTGATAAACCCCTTTATTCCGAAAGATAATGATGTAATGTTTTGTCAAAACTTATTTTTATTAATTTGACTAACTATTCTCATTTCAATCAAATCGACAGCTTAAAGGTATTTTTTGAGATGTTGAGTCTTTCAGAACCCGGGTCTTAGGATTTAGAGCTTCAAACCACAGCCTAGAGCTTCTATTGTGCGTTATAAAAGCAAGCAATATAGATACAGTCTAGGATTATACCCGAGTTGTTTATAGCAAGCATCATTCTCATAGTTAATTGTAGGAATCTCAGCTACTGACATATCGCGGCTACAAGGGTATGCATAAATATCGATGATTTCATTATATTTTGCAATGTGCATACAATATGGAAAATTATGCATACGAACGCGAGTTAAAATTTAAATCATAATCTACACAAAGTAGGTAATGTAATGATATTATGATAAGTCGTAATAAACAAAGCATGTTTGTTACTTGATTATTATTTTAAACTTTACATTCTACTAAAGATTGCCAGTTCGAATAAGGTCAGTAGATACTTGATAGCCAGAATACTTGCTACGTACAGCTCAAATCGTTCAATCCTTTACTTAATCCTAAGTATTAGGAAGTAATGTAGTATTATTCTCGACCGAGGGAGAAGAACGGCTTTGTGCTAGGGAATTTAGCTCTCTGTTTCTTGATGAAATCTCGTGCTTGTCTGTCGCCTTGTCGGGTCTCGAGGGCTTTGATAGCCTCACCGTCTGCAACAAATGATGATTCTGTTGAATTAATTGTGCCGTTGTGCCAAGTTATAGCTACTGAGTATGAACATTAGCGCGTTGGGTGGAAATTCAGGGGTTTTTTGATCATAATGTTTCACTATCAACCCAAAGTCAGGAACTATGGCCGATTTATCGGATCAGAAATATGTGTACTACTAAAGGTAAACAATTTTTACATTATGAGCCTGTGCGGTATAAAAGAAATAAAGGCAGATTTATATTGAGTCAGTGGCTGTAGTCAGTGCTGGCGCCGAAAACTGACGCATACTATTTATACGCAGTCAGGGCTCCCAACACATAAACACGATACGACGTCGTGTCGTGGAAATCTACGATACGACGTCGCGTCGTGGAAATCTACGATACGATGTTGTGACTCACGATGCAATCCTGCGCAGTTGTTATTCGAAATTCAAAGATGAAGTCGATCATTTAATTACCCTAGTCGAGCAGCGTCCCGTACTATGGAGCGGAATACGTCTAGAGCGATCCATTTTTCGGAATGAACTAAAACACCACCCCACTGTAACGATGCTCATCGTAGATTTCTACGACGCGACATCGTATCGTGAAACGACGCCGCGCCGCAACGTTGTACGACGCGACGTCGTATCGTGTTTATGTCTGGGAGCCCTCAGTATTTCGTCAGTAGTCGAGGATATTTCTTTTGGTGTACACACGTTCATAAAGTAAGTGCGGCAAAATGAATTCTCAAAAACAGCAAAAAAATCAAAGTTGCAGCAATGCTGTTGCACGCATTTTTTTATTTTTATAATTTTGCGATTTGAGACCCCACAGGCATTCATTATCCCGGTATAGTTGAACAAGTTTTAAGTTTTCCGTGTCGCTCAGTTTTCGCGTCATTTTGTGATGCGGTGCAAGGAAGCGCGGTCACCATACAACAGAGCGGCAGCGACTGACTTGGGCATATTTACACGCCGTCAGTTGCGCTGGCGCGGGTGGCGGGGGAACGAACTGACGCCGAAAATATTGAAGTCAGTACTGACGCGACAGTACTGTACTGACTTTGAAATCAATTTACACTATGGCAGTGCCAGGTCAGCACTGACTCGTCAGTGGACTGACGTCAGTTACTGACTCAATATAAATCTGCCTTTAACGATGGTATGCTTCACCGAATACATAGAAATAACAGCGACACCTACCCACCAATTATGTATTATGTAGTAAGACTGCGACCGACAAAATACAGATGTCGTTACTTGTTCCAACTGCAATGTGATCCAATTCTAGATCATGTAATAGTATTTGGCGAGAATCTTTTTTTATATTTGGTGTTTACTGGTAACAGGGGTCACAAATCGCTGGGTAAAACATTATTGGGTAGATACCACAGAAACTATCGATAGACGTCGAGGAAAATATAGCTACAGGTTAATACCTACTAATGTAGTTGTTACATGAGAAATTTTAATGAAAGAAAAAGTCATGTCCGAACCGATATGAATTAGGGGTAGTGCATGTAAATGATGAAATTACTTTCTTCATCGTCATTACACCTCAACACTGAGGATCGAGATCCTATACGACTCATTTCAAAATAAAATCATTTATTTCAAGTAGGCCAGTTACAGGCACGTTTGAATTGTAAAAGGGCAGAAAGCAAAAACAGTTAAAAAATACTTATGGTGCTACAGTCCCAGTCACAATAACTGTGAAAGTCTCTCTATGGAGAAGTATGGGCAAGAAACTCCATGAACACTTCTTTCAATCAGAAAATTATTACAATACAGTACTTTGTTACAGCAATTATTTTGAGATTGTACATAACGTGAGAACGATAGCAAGATCAAAAATAAAAATTAAATTTGGAAATATAATAAATAATGAGAGAATGGAACTAAATGATCCGACACACGCGCCACCATCAGCGAGACATTTGAGTGAGCATAACATACTCTCAGCCGCCAGGGTACATTCATCTAAAACTAAAACTCGGTGCCTGATCAAGAGGTCAACATTACAGCAAGGTGAGTTAATCCCAATTGACCGCCTAGGACCCTTCAATTATGAAAAGTAGTAAGTCGTACGAAATTCGGCTTGTGAACCTACAGCCACTGGTCATCCTGCCTAGCCTTTTCCCTACTATATTGGGGTCGGCTTCCAGTCAATCAAGATGCAGCTGAATATCAGTATTTTACATGGAACGACTGCCTATCGGACCTCCACAACCCAGTAACTGGGTAATAACATGCCCCTTGGCTTGACTGGTTGTCAGACTTTTGAGTTTCTGACTAACAGTAACGACTGTCGAAGGTCTGCAAAATTACAGCCAACGGCTTTACATGCTATCTTAGGTCACCCAGCCACAGACCAACCTCGGGAAGCGTGGCTTATCCAGGAAGATCGGCCTGAGCCTGTAGGGTAAAACATAATAATGATGAAGGTTTGCGGGGTTTCTTTGCGGGATAAGATCCGGAACATGGATATTCGGCAAAGAACCAGAGTCACCGACATAGCTCTTAAAATTTGCAAGTTGAAGTGGCAATGGGTAGACCACATAGCTCGTAGAACTGACAATCGATGGGGAAGAAAAGTTCTCGAGTGGCGACCACGGACCGGAAGACGCAGCGTAGGTAGGCCTCCCACTAGGTGGACCGACGACATCGTGAGGGTCGCGGGCAACCGATGGATGCAAGTGGTGAATTGTCGTTCGGCGTGGCGGTCTAAGAGGGAGGCCTATGTTCAGCAGTGGACGTCTTCCGGCTGATGATGACGATGATGATGATGATGTAGGTACCGACCTATGCTAGCAGGCCTGGACAGCGGCAGCAGCTGCTGCGGCAGGCTGGAGATGGGCGCGGCCGTGTCAGGCACCTCACTGAAGTGCAGGTAGGCCTCGCCTACGAACGTGTTGCTCATGGCGAACATGTCCTTGTCCTTTATCACCAGGTGGATCAGACCGTCCGGGATGCGGCGCTGTTCGGGAGTCAGGGGGCTGGAAGATAAACATTGAGGCTGGTTATTTATTTTACTGCCCACGACTTCAGTAACGTAAGGTGTCTTGTAACTTATAAGATATCTTATTTACGAGTATATCCTATTTATTTGGTAATAACGTAGCTTTTTATAAGACACAGATTTTTTACGGATATATAATTTAGAAGCTTATCTTCTAAGTAGTTTACAAACTTTTAAGTCCATATATATAAAAAAAATTGTAGACTCCATAGTATTCAACGTTCTAAGGCTACTACGGTTCCACTGAGGCAGAGCGGACAACGATTCACCAATCACCTGGCTTGAGCCACAGAATAATTAATAGTACTATACGTACAGAAGGACTACTCCAAAAAAAAATCAAACAAATGTAAAATCTTTAGACGAGAGAATAAAGTACATTTTAACTGGCAGCCGTACCGCCCACCTACTTTTATAATAGCCTAAACTTCCCGTGCGCAAGCAAAAATGTACTGAATGGTTACGCCCGAGAGTTTATTTTGGTTTATCTGACGCCAACGACATTAAAAGGTTACTATGGGTCAAGCTCAATAGGGTTGCGACTTGCGAGTTTAGGCACAAATAGGTAGGTACCTATGCGTATTTTATGCATTTGCTAAATTACATTATTACCATAAATACCTATGTTCCTCAAGGAATTTTGTTTTTATCATCAGCCTATATCTTTTTGGTTTCGTCATCGATTACTACATACATTATTGATTGTTAGCACAGAATGATAATAGTAGGTACCTACGGCACCTTACGTGAGGAATAATATTTATAATAATATTATCTTTTCTACCTATTATTGTTATACATATTTTTGAACATTTATCTTACAAAAAAAAAGAATAATATTTAAAAGATTTTTATCGTCTATGGCAAAATAGCCAGTCCTTATTATTTTGCACTCAGCCTAGTAACCGACCAATTACTATCGCATACTGTCACAGGCCCCGCGTTGCGTGTCTTTGTAGGTAGGTAAAAAAGTGGCGCAGCGAATTACGACCGCTGACCTTGAATGCGTAGTGTGGCTATTTTCTGAGTTAGAACTTTTAAACAACAACGCAACAATCTTTCTACTTTCTACCGATCTTAATTCTTAGTACTCAGCTTAAGGTGAGTGAGAGTGTCGTCTTTTTATCTTGGTCGTCCAGTAGGCTCACCCCCCCCCCCCCAATTAGTATCTCGCCTCATTTCCAAACTTGTAACCTCATGATTAGGTATCATGATCAGTTAAGCCCATACTTCACAAGCAGGGAGATAATTTTGTTGATCATTACTAAATATGTACTATATATTTTTTTTCTTCATAATAATATTGTGTTATTAATTTACCAAAAGCACCTAAAGCAAGAAACTTGTGCGTAACTACACGTAACGTAACAAAAATATTAAGGAGACGGAGCGCGTGCGTAACGGGTGGCGCGTGGCAGCCGTAGTGAATGGGCCACGACATAATGGCCCCGCAACTACTTGCAGTTTTATGCCTACACCGCGGAGTGAGACAGGCCTGCTTGAGCGGAGAAGAGATGTTAATTTCAAGCCATGTGATTGGTGAATCGCTCTCCGCTCCGCCTCAGTGGAACTGCAGCCTAATCAAGGTCTTGGGCGATCTGAGAGCCAAACTACATCGCGCTTTAACGGCCAACAGATATTGCCAATTAAAGCGTGAAAAGATACAAGACAGTAGAACTTATTAAAAACATTCGTATATGTTACTTAATAATTACTTATCGCATATCTTAGAAACAAGAGTCATTAATTGACGGCACGAATGGGGAAATCTTTTACAACATGTGCATTTTATATTTAGCACATAGATTTATAAATGTCCAGACTAGTCTGAGTACCGTAAGATTTGTGTCTGCAAATTGCATTTTTATGTTTGTAACTAGCCTTGAAATCTTGATGAGGGGTTAAACGTATTAGTGAGCATTATTTATACAGGATGATTTTTTAGTCACCATCCAAATTTTGATATATTAATCTTTGGCGAAAATCATTAAATACGTGTTTTTTCTTTTTGTATCATCAATTCAATAATATTGAGATATCACGTTACAAAGTTATCTTTAAAAAGTTGATGAATTTGGACACCGCGCTGTGATGTGTCGCTCAGGTGTAGCGGGGCGGGGCGGGGGGTTAGCGGGGTGCGCTCTGCCCGTTTCATGCGCCGGCAAGTGTAGTATTATTAACGTTTAGCTTGGTGACCACGCAGAGCGGATAATTCTTATGAGAAAATGATTTAATATGAAAATTTTACGGATCGATTTTTTTTCAAAAATGGGGTTAGTGCTTGATACCTAATGCCTAGAAAAATTTTGGACGGTAGTAAAAAAGTCATCCTGTATATCTTTTTTGTGACATAAGTATATAATTTTAAATAAGAGGACATTACCCTGAAATTGCAAGAAATAACATTGACAGAAATAACAAAAATAATTGAGATGAGACACTTATTTTAAGAAATACAGTTCTTAGAAAATAAACAACGGGGCACGGTGCCAAATAATGTGCATTATTTGGCCTACGGTGTCTATAGTCTATTTTGATCCGTGAACTTCTTCCAATATTAGCTGTATCGGTATTTTTTACGTCAATGTCAGTGCTACGGTTTGATTCAGTATCGGAATATGATTCGAACATAATTATGATTTTGGAACATCGCTTGGTGTTCCTTAAGGCCGCATAACCAGAAAGTTGGCAACGTCGCAAATGGCTGTCAAATATTTACAAGTTTTAATTAATTTGGCAAATTTACTGTATGTAAATAAGAAATATTGCTCTGTAGTGCACTAAAAAATAGATATAGGAATGCAATTAAAACACTGAATTTGAAGTTGTAACCGTTTCAGGTGTAAAAAATGCATTTGACAAGTTTCCAAATACTTTTCTTATATCTAAAACTATATATTCGGTGTTACGATATTAATTATTGCATTCCCTTATCAAATTTCTAGTGCACTACAGAGCCATATTTCTTATTTCCATACAGTAACATTGCTAAATTAATTAAAACTTGTTAATATTTGACAACTATGTGCGACGTTGCCAACTTTCAGAATATGAGCTCTTAACTTAAACAGAATTGCTTTAGTCTAGGTTGTCAGATAGCTGTTAAGACTTTATGGGCTACTACAATAGCGACCCACCCTGACTTCGTACAGGTATAATTTATTTATTTTTGATTTTAATTAAACTTTGCCCCACAATTGATATTTCTCCTGTATCGTGGGTACGTTTACGAACACAGAAACTCACATACAGCCTCTGTTAGTCGCTAATAATACCATATTTTAAAAAGTTTACAAATCTGAAAGATGTTGAGTATTGAAACAAAAATAAATACTAATTAACCACTTCTTAAGTTTTTTTTCTTTTCTGTTATTTTTTTTTTTTCATTATAAGAGTAGTACTTACATTAGGAACATTTCATCGTAAAGCGGAAACAGATTCTTGTTATGTGTTTGCGTCTTTGGCTTCTGTACATTGACAAACGTATCCTCTGGAAGTAGCGCCACTCGGACGTAGGAATCACATAGACCTGAAACGATATAAGGCTTCTGTTTAATAATCCAATTTCATGATTATCTCGCAAAAGTAATAACGCGTTACTGACTTCTAGCAGTATGTTTCCTAAAGATCTATTTATTTTTTTTATTTTTTTCTTAATATACAAAAATCACTATGGTCGTCCGTTAATCTTCGAAACTACTAAAGAATATTGAAGTTGGTGAAATACTATATCTTCACGTCTGCTTAACTCATTGACGAATACAGGAGTGATGTAGTTTCCAAATGTTTCGCAGTCCTATGCCATTGGATTCAATCAGGGGTAAAAAGTGATCATTAAAAATATAGCAAAAGTTTCCTAAGACAATAGTCATTATTTCACAAATAACACGCAAAAATAAAGTATTCACAAAACATTCAATTTATAACAAAATCCAAGCTCACCATTAGAATCCGCAGGCGTCAAATTCCTCGCGTTCATAATTTCAATCTTTAAGTTATCATCAATGAACTGCGCTCGAACAGTCAACATGCCCATCTTAGGTTCCTGTATGGTCTGTTGTTCCTGCCACCTTTCCAGATGGAACTGGTGAATGAGCTCTCTGGTCTCCATACCATGGAGTTTCAGTAAATACTCCACACGTTTTAAAGTGTCTGATGAGTAGGTGTCTTTGTTATCTTGTCTGAACGACCTTATCATAATTTTGAGACACTCGTGAAGGTTCGAGAAGAATGATGGTGGACGTCGTTTCTGTAAGATTTTGTTGAATTATTATTTACTGCTTCAGTTTTAGTTAAAATGTAGTGTATTTTTCAGTTTGTGTCTAATATGGTAAACAAACATTGTTATTGGTTATGGGGGATTTACACGGGTGGATTTTAAGATTCAATTTACCGACAAATAAGTAGAAAAAAACTAGTCGAATTATCATTCTTATACTTATTTTTGAGACTGGTGACCTGTCGCACGGCTAGTAAATCAATCAAAAATCATCTAAATCCTCTGTAAATCACATTATATTGTCAGCCAAGAACTGCTCACAGTTAACAAAATTGAATGTACAATAACTTTCTCAATGTCAGCACGCCTTATTTATTTACCAAATTAGAAAACTTTAGAAAAATACACTTTAAATTAAACACATGTCCCATCACCACGATGCTAGTATGTATTAAACGATACAAAGCGGTCATAATATCTTTAAACCATCACCATTCATGCATATGTAGAGGATGAGGCTTTAGAAATGTTCGCATGATTCGTATGACATGCTGATCATGCAATTATAATACCTATGACATTGATAATACAACCTCACTTTCCATAAAAGATATTTAGGCTGTTTTTGAAGCTGTAATATATGTATATATTTATCTCATTTCAGAAGTTCAAGAATACTATTGACAAAAAAAACATAGCTGGACAACAATGCACATGCTACAATTTTGAAAGACGCAGGACGGAAATTACACTGGTCTACAAAATTTAACTTTTTGTTTGCCCATAAAATAAATGCTATGTTATTATACTAATTTGGGGTCACTGAATACGAAAATATAAACCAAATTTTAAAGTTAGCTCTTATTTTAAAAATATTGCTGTTATCGAAATAATATATGACTTAAGAGTAAAATTTAATAGAAAATAAATCAATTAATAAAAAAATATACATGTTTATTACTTTTTAATAAACTTTTTACAGGAATCTAAGTATTTTAAAATATTTACGAAGTATTTAACCTTTTTTATTCAAGAATTTCTCTTTTTTCTAAGTTTGGATATACCGTGCTGGTTATGAGGTGTTAAGCAAAAATAACAATCATTGATATGATTAGTAGGTCTCTGCATATCATGGGAACACCAAAAGACACTGAACGATTCTTCTTGTTAATCCATTTGAGTAAATTAGTAGAACAAGTACTGGAACTAAAAACCCAAGATTTATCTTGATTTTTAATTTTATTTCCAAAATAATGAAAGTAAGCAGATTCTAAGCGATGGGTTATTGGGCATCTTTGAATACTTAAATTCACGTTACCACATATGTAGCAAAAAAGTCTGCACTATTTACACAGTTACGTGACATAATTAAAATTATAGTTTTTGCACCAAAAAATTGTCGAAAATTATAAAAAAAACTTAAAAAATTTCGCGTTTTAACAATCAAATGAAACACAAACACATTAAACGAAAGCGTAATAACATAATTTACACGGGTACACTCACAATTTTTTTTTTAATCTCATAATATAAAGTGACATCTACCAAGTTACCCGGTATTATCTTAAATATGGCATAAATTAATAATAAGAGCTAACTATTAGTTTTAAGTTCTATATTTAGATTAAGGGGGTCAAATACTAAAGATGTAATGCAGTTTCAAGTAATGGGCAATTTTCATGTTGACCAGTGTTACAGGGTAACTTGACATTTTCACATTCTTCTAAAAATAATAGCCACGAATTTGAAGCATACAAACAAGTTTATTCACGAGAACATTTGCTAAGAACTTCTAACATTTAACTTCAACGACTTAGTCATCAACAAAGTGTAACATTCTAGTCACCATACACGGAACATTGAAGCCAAGTCCAAAAGTCGTTTCACATGTCATATACTTTACGCATTATGCACGGGCCGTATACGGGGTCAAATTAAATTACCTGACGATACTTTAAAACATGATATTTTATGATAAAAAAAAACTTTATTTTTATATAGCTATACCAACGAGACTTTTAGGGGCGGAACATCATAAAATGAGTCCGCCCATAATGGGTGGAGCGGAAGAAACTGCCAGACTTGACTGACTTAAAACGACCTTCAGTTGCCCCTGTTTAGTGATGCCCTTTAGGGTAGTCTCGCCCCGCAACTGTTACCCAAATCGTCAAACTAAGTGTTATTCTCGTTTCACATTAGTTAAATATCCGCGTCTGAGAAGTTTCATCGGGAAATTTAATTTGACCATATAGTTGTTTATAGTTCGCAATGTATATTAAACAATGTGTAAACTCGGCAGGATATGAGCAACAAAATAACATAAGACAGTAACATATACAAGGTGCTAGCTAGAACTATGGTTTACCGCGTCGAGGCTGGCGGCGGCCGATTTGCTCAAGCGGCGTGGGTCGATATAGCGAGTTATCTTTGCCCTTCGGTGCTATTGAAAACAACAATAAAATCTCTTTTATATAAAAAACTAACGCATAATATCTTCTGGATTTTTTTAATGGACTTCCTGGAGTCGGAGCGATATCCAGAACAAACTTCATGCTGCACGCGTAGCATGACACCGCAGGAACGAGTTATGTCGATAGAAGAATCGCCATTATAACAAAATATAGAAAGATTTCTCAACCATGGTGATGTGAAAATTAAGAAAAACGAAAATTTTCTAGTCTTCAATCGTGTGCGATTTGTGCCAAACTTGGGCAAAAACATATCGAATTATCTTTGTGTATTCTTTGTAGAATAAAGATAGAATTGGTCATGCTACGCGCGCAAAAGTCCGTTCATGTCAAACAATTCCGAATAAACAGCAAGTACGGAAAGTTTTAAAAACAAATTAAACAATAGTTTTGCAGATAAGTACTTAGTATTATAATAAGTGCTCTCTATATAGCTTCGTGGTAATTTGCTAGACGGTTGACCTTCAAACGTCACCGCAATTAAAATTAATTAACCAGGAACGAATGACGGTAAATTTTCTAGCACGTCATTAGTTACTGATTAAGTTCTCAATAAATTAACTACCATTAAATAAATTGCAACATAGTTGCTTCTTAAAAAACAGATTTTACTACAATAAAACTTCGTTCTTTTTTAAGTATTTTAGTGGTTTCTAAAGTTTACTCAGTCAAACAAAATAGTCGTGTAGTGCACACTTCTAAAAAAAAATTGCAATAGCGTGCGATACAAATGCAACATTATTTACCCTGAACATAATATAGTTGGGGGACACTTTGTTTTTTCCAAAATATCTACGCCTAAAGAAGCGAATACGGGTGGAGATTTTCTCTTTCTACAAACGAAAAATTAATAACGGGTTAGTATTGTAAGAGGGTTATGTTGTTTTGTGTGAATCCTGTGAAAAAAACCTTTGTCAATGATTTATGTATGTATGAGAGATGCATGTGTTTTTGTGTAGGTAGGTAAAGCCGGGTACTAATCTCCGCGAGCGTTCGTGCAGTCAGTACGGGGAAACAAGGCGCTCGCTAAGAGAAACAAGCGGCTCGTTGCTCGCAGCGAGCGGTTCATTACGGACCGTAAAAACAGTCAGTACCCAGCTTAAGTTATTACAAGATGTTAAGGATTGATTGAACTGTTAATTGAAATTAGTAAAAGGTAAAGTAGTAGATTAAATAAGTTGAAATAGGTTACAGTTCTCGTAACTAGACATGAGCTGTGTGTACTGCAAGAAGTAGTACAACTTGTGCCGAACGCTTAACAAGTGAATCGGTTGAGCGTGTGCCAAACCATTTTTGAATGGCGGCAGGCTGTTAACACATTTGATAGCTCATGTCTAGCTACGACCAATCTATAAAACTACAGCTGATTAGAAAGTTAAGAGTATTAAAAAAATGCTATCATACAGCTGTTAGCAGCTAAGTTAAAAAAGGTCTAAAATATCGTACAAAAATCGAACTGACCTCTAAATTTGCTTGTATGAGTTCATACAAAACTTCTCCAAGTTGTTCCCATACAATTTCGAGTGTCCTGGAGAAATTTTCGTTGTTCAAGTGTTGGTATAGTGTGTCTAAGTTGGCTTCTAGATAGCGCATGACGCGATCCATGCTCGAACAATCTTGATCTAGAAGTTCAGCTCCTTCGATCAGGAAACGTGTAATGGACGGCATCATCTGAAATTGTGACATTTATTCATTATTATCTGGTCTGTTGCGGTTCTGCATCAGGTGTTCAAGTTTTCAAGATAAATTATAGCATGTGTTGCCCCGACTTAATATCTATACGACAAAAAATAAATCATTCAAATCCGTTCAGTAGTTCCGAAGATTAGCGTTTACAAACAAACAGACACACAGATAAACAGACAGATTTTTTTGTATTCGTGCTCTATTACTGTTTCTAAACCCCCCTCAATTATTTTTTTTTAATATACATATTCAATGTACAGACAGTTTTTTTACTGTTTTATTATATGTATAGATCTTTCTTTCATTATTTATACAATATGAATGCTGTTTTGTTTGTTAGATTTGATGTGAATTTTAATATTTGAGACTTACCTTTTTAACCATGACTTCTAGGAGATCGACAATTTTATTTCTTACAGTATCTATTGCATTGGCGACCACGTTTTGTAGTGTTTCCTTACATCTGTAAAGTAAGAACATAAATTGATTATACTAATTTATTGCCATAGGAAGTGTTTGTTAGACCGAGAGTTTTCCAACCGGGGTCCTTTTTTATTTACCTTTGTGATCATATCAAAATAACTGGTACTCAAAACTCGGAGAGTGAGGGGCATCGCGCCTGCCCATTAGATAATTAAATGTACCGCGACTTTAAAAGGTGACTCATCATCATCAGCCTATCATGTTCCCACTGCTGGGACACAGGCCTCCTCTTTGAAAGGGAGTGGGCCATAATTCACAACGCGGGCCCAGTGTGCGTTAGTAGATCATGCCACATGTTTTCGCATTTTTGGTTCTAGGACATCCGTTTTTTCCTTTACCGTTTTTGAGAGCAGTGGTGGTGTTGAAATAAATTACACTAAGTAATGCGCCGAAATTTCGAACCCAGGCAGGATCGTGACAATGACCATGACCTTTTAACTCGTAAGTCGGGGTTGATACAACTGGGCCACCACTACTCCTAAAAGGTGACAGAGACAAACTTAATGGCTAAAAAAAAGGCCAACATCCAAAAACGACACGTTATCGGCAAAGTCAAATGCCAGAATGAGCCAAAACCCACCTCTGTGCCTCCATAGGTGACCTGGCCTCACACATCTTCTGTATGATGTCGTCCATGCCGAGCTCTGTGACGAAAGGCGTGAGACTCTGTCGCACGTAGTCAATGTTGTTAATAGCCACGCACCACTCGGTGGTGACCTCGAACCGTTCCTCGAACACGTTGCTGACGTGACCCACGTTGTCCACACGACCCGCCATCTTGTCTGAATAGAACACGCAGCAGCGACAGATGTCCTGGGAATAAGAATTTGATGGTTGTGAGACGAAGTGACGCAATAGTATGTTTACACTAAGCAGTATTCAAAGATGACGGGGCGCCCCTCTAAAGGGCCAAAGCCTGCCGGAGACGCGGGACTTATCTCATTTATCGTCGTGAAATCATCTAATGAGTCCTCCCACCCAGGGCGGGACGGGAGGGACTGTCAGACTTGTACTGACTAAAATCCACGGTGATCCTTCAATAGCCCTTCGTTCCAGAGTCATGGTTACCTGATGACACAGTCCCGTGACCATAACATAAGGGCTAGCACTCAACTGTTTACATGTACCGAGTACTCGAAAGAGAAGACTGTCTCGACCGATTGCTCGTTACGTGTGATCAAATCATTAGAGTTCTTTCTTCTGCTAAAGTAAAACCTCTGCAATAACGCTAGATCAATGAGACTATATACGAGTTTATACATATTATAAACGCGTGGCATCGTAATAGAATTAATCTCGTCATTAATTTTGTATACGTTTTTAATTTTCGCGTGGTAAAATCATAAAATTAGTCAGTCAGTCAAATTAGGCAGGGCAGGAGGTACTGTAAGACTTGTACTGACTAAAATCCACGGTGTCCTTCACTTACGTTCCGAGGTCACGGTATTCGTTAGTCCCGCGACCCCGCAGGTTTTGGCCCCCTGAGGGGGGGGGGGGGGGGGCTGTATAACTTTGTATACTTACATCAACAATTTTAGCCACAAACGTATAGCACCCCTCGACATCGGGCCAAGCGAGTTGCTGCCAGAAGATCTTGATCTGGTAGAATATCGCCAAGGTATCGACTCCCGAGCTACTGTACTTGACGTTAGTATCGACCGGTACCAAGTTGTCAAGATCCACGGCCTTCTCGATGCGCGTGAGTGCTTTGTATGCGGCGATGTCTAACCACTGCGCCACGCCGCCGAAGAACCATGAGTGGAATTTTGATATGGCGTATGACTGCCAGTCCGTCTCGTTCAGCCCTTGGCCTAATCTGTAACGAGAATGGCGAAAGGTTTAGATAATGTACAATAATAATAATACCTACACACTTAAAATATAAGAACATTTTTTTACCGTGGTAACATCATCAAAATAATGAGTCCTCCCACCCAGGTGGGAGGACCCATTATTTTGATGATGTTACCTCCTGCCCTGCCCTGCCCTGGGGCAGGGCTGGAGGGACTATCAGACTTGTACTGACTAAACTCCACGATGTCCTTCAATAGCCCTTTACGTTCCGAGGTCACGGTAGCCCGTAAATCCCGCGACCCCGGCAGGTTTTGGCCCTCTAAGGGAGACCCCGTCATTGTACTGACACGCTTTGAGGCGCGCGTGGAACAAAACACGCCGTCGACCCGGACATGATCCCTGATCGGACAGCGAGTCGCCTATTACTCGCTGCCTGCATGCCCGCAAAAAATATAACAATATTTTTAAATAAACAAAACGTAAAGTTACAGTCTAAAGTTATTGTAAACGCGAAGTAGAGATAATAATTCTGGAAAACACTTCAGATTTAAGAGTTACGCAAACATTTAAAAAGTATGTTTTCTCAGACAAGCAGCATACATAGTTACATAAAACACGTTCGCTATTTTATCGTAGTTGGTAATTTTTCACGCAATTAAAAATCACAATAAAAAAGGTAAACTTGAAGGTGATTTGCACAATCAACAAAATCACATGACCATATTTTAATCTATTGTATTATTCGTTTATTTATTGTTACTGTATGTTGTGGAAATTAAAACTCACAACAAATATTTAACTAATAACAAATCGATTGTTATTGTTTGGAAAAAGACTTCGCAACGTTGCGTATAAACAAGTTTCGTCTACTAAGTTTTAACATGTTTTATGAATTCCCTTTAAACTGTTTATTTTGAGATCTCTACGTGCAACAATGAAATGATTAATTGTATTAAAGTTCATGCTATGCTATTAAACGTTATCTCGTGAATAAGATATGGAGACCTAAATAATGAGAACTGTAGTATAGAAATTATCTAAAAGACAATAGTCTTTGTTAAATGAGGTAACGATATCTATCTTATTCCCTCACCCACAAAAGAGTTTTTGTTTTAAAGTGAATCATTTAACAAAGGGAAAGAACTGTTTAAAATTGTATTGTGCAGCCTTATGTAGAGCTTGCTGACTTGCTCATGGCTTAAAAATAAAAATATATATCTACCTAAGTATATTAAGATCTAAATGAGTAAATGAGTAAAATGTAAGTAAATGATATCCGGTCTGTACTGTGGTCTTATCTACATAGGTGAAGGAGCTTTAACTTGTCCTTTGTTTTGTGTGATGATTTGTGTATTGTTACGGTGCATCCACACCGCCGGCAACATTTGTGGAGCAGCAAAAGGCAACACCGTAACATTCGGCAACATTCGGTAACTTTTGTGGCTCCTTGTTACTATTTGTTGATTGTTACTCATCCACACCGCAGTAACATCCGACAACAAATGTTGCCGTGTTACTGTAAGTCGAGTAACGTTGCTCGACAATCGGCAACATTGTTAGATAATGGGGGTAACATTGTTACCGAATGTTGAGCAACGTTACTCGACTTACAGTAACACGTCAACACTTAGTAATAAATAACATTTTGTTGGCGGATGTTACCGAGCAACATTTGGAAACGTTGAGCTACAAATGTTACCGGCGGTGTGGATGCACCGTTAGAGATCTACGATAAATAAATAAGTACATACAAAACTAAAGCATTTTCGAAGGAACGGAATTGTGATATTTAGAAGTTAATACTCACGTTAAAAACCTTTGCAGCGTGAGGTACAGTTCAAACAGCGTCGTCCCCATTGTCAGGGGTTCTGAACCAACGGATGACGCTCCAAGTCCGGTCTCTCCATTGATGCCGCCCGCCAACGTGGTTGTGGACCCCTCACTGTACCGAAGCCTCTTCAGACTCTTGCAAACGTCCACTATCTCAGACTCCACTAATGACGCTAATTTGCTCTCGTACAATCCGTATAATGTCTTTGAATAGGGGAAGCTCATGACCCTGTAAGAATTGGACACCCCAATAAATATAATTGTCACACATTTTACGCCCGTGCGTCAATGTATGCCCGTGATTATAACAGTAGGTATCACCTAATTTGGTTTGTGCATGGTTAAATTACTTTATCTAAAAAATAATATGCTCATCCTGAAAATCAATATCAACGAGGCAAGCTCATTACTCCGCAAGAAATTAGCGAACTAATAAATATAATTTGCATAATAACCATGGTAACAAAGAAAATGATGCTAAAAATAGGTATGACTACTGCATGAGTAAACGCTGTTATTGAAAATTGCATGATGAATAAACTTACTCAACGAAAACTCTGTCGTAATACTCGACTGCACGTTGCAGATCTGACCGAACTAACTGTATGGCTCTGATCAAGTGCTGCAGTCTTTTGTCCTCCGTGTCATCCTTACATTCGTTGTTATCCAGTATATGAACGAACCAGTCTGAAGCTCCCTGAATCACGGCCTGTTCCAACACGACCGGAATGGTCAACTTCCCCATATCATCCCTCAACCATCCATACAAATTAACTGGGAATAAGTCTATATTCTCTGGACAGTCCAAAATGGAGAGCTTGTAAAGAATCTTGAGCACTTCTCTGAGTGTTTTCATGACAGCTTTGTCGCCAGCAGTCTTCTTCCTTAGTTTCCTAATGTGACTGTAGCATGTTGGGAGCAGTTTCCTCGCGCCATCCCAGAACAGCTTGACGTCCTCTTCATTTACTAGACCTGAAATAAAAAAATATTGAATTTAAATTCTAAGCAAGGGGGCACCCCCACAATTTGTTTTGTTTTTATTTTTGTGTGAAAATCCTCATGCGGTTCACATAATACATCTACCTACCAAGTTTCAACAGGATAACTCTTATACTATCGACAAAAAGTGGCTGTGTGACAGACAGACATGACGAATCTATAAGGGTTCCGTTTTTGCCATTTGGCTACGGAACCCTAAAAAGATAGAAAAAAATCATACTAAACAGTACAGAAAGTACTGTCAGACAACAGAACGACTCACAGTCGGGGCCCCTTGGGAAGATTTTATTGGTAAAATTTGGACTGTGATTCGTTCTGTTCTGCTTCTTCCTACTGTTCTGTTGGGCTTGTTTCTTTCTTTTTAGTTTTTATTTAAGGTAACTTTTTCACGTATTTTTCAAAATTAGTTTTTACACAGTCGGGTTTTTTGTTTTTTCTACCCTTGGAGGCCGATTTTAGTTTTGAAATTAAAATGGGACCAACTTTGAGATACACTCTTTCCAACAAAAGAAGAATTTTTGAAATCGGACCACGTTAGGAAATGTTGTGCGTGGTCATACATAGAAAAAAATAAAATAAAAATATACATGTCGAATTGAGAACCTCCTCCCCCTTTTTTTTCGTCGGTTAAAAATTATCCTTAACAAAAAAATCCCTATTTCAGTTTTACCCTTAATCATTTATACGATGGCATAAAAATCAACTTACTTGAGATACCGTTTTCGCGCTTAGTAGGACGAACAGGCAGGTCATCGACCGGTGCTTCGACCTGGCTTATGCCAGTTTTGGACGTCTATAGACAGAATGAAGATAGTTGTGGTACGGGTGTAAAACTTACCCGACTGCAACGGCTTAGTGATCTTATCCAGCAAGGTGTTGAAGAGTGCGAAGCTGAGCGGGTGGTCTGCTGTGACGGCGCAGTACACGGCCCACTGCGCCAGAGTGTTGTCGTTGGCCGACAGCCCCGACTGCGCCGCGTGCTGCGTCAGGATCGCTTCAGCGGCCGCGCTGAAGTTGCCGCACCACCAGAATGGTGCCACCTAAGGATACAATACATAACATGCAATCCTCAAAATTATAGAAAACAGCACATAATAATTATCACAGCCTGCAATCCCCCAAAAGTTAAGCATAGCTACCTAAAAGTACACACACATGTACCATGTGGGTCGAGATTCCCCTTTAAGCAGTAGTGGCACACTTCTACCACATTACGCCAGGAGGTTCAACACCCATGTTAATAATGTTCCAGGCATAAAACGTAAACTTCTTATAATAAAATCCTGTCACAACCAATCCATTTTGACACCATAAATTAAAAGATGAAGATGTGGTCAAAACTAAAAATTATATTTCAATTATTAATAGCTACATTTTATTGTATAAAACTGAGTTGCAGCCATTAGCGCCCACCTCCAAGGGAAAGCATCGGCGTTTGAGAATCATGTACCTAAATTGATTGTCATTATTGATTCCTTATTAACTAACAGGCAAGATATGATCTCAATTATTGTTAAAACAACATAGTAGCATAAGAGGCGTGTAATTTTAGATATGCATATTATGTCGCAGTAAGATAGATAAAGCCGTAGCATAGTTATATCCCTAGGGATATAATTATATACCGTAACATAGTTATACCTGTGTCGACGGAGCACCGTTTCGCGGTTCTCCTACTTCTGGGTGGTTTAAAAAAAAATAACCACGAAGGGGATGGCGGGCTCTTCCAGACCCCGCCATCCCCTTTTAACCTAACCTGTCCGAGTCGGGGTGCCCCAATCGTTTCTACAACGGTATAACTATGTTACGGTATATAATTATAACCCTAGGGATATAACTATGTTACGACTTTATCTATCTTACTGCGACACATATACTATCACTAGTTGTTGGCAGCGGCTTCGCCCGCTACAACTCAAAAATTATCCCACGGAGACATACTATTGGGATAAATACTATGCTGTGTTAATCCAGGTTATGATATCTGTGTACCAAATTTTATCCAAATCCATTCAATAGTTTTTGCGTGAAAGACCAACAAACATCCATCATTGCCCATATATCCTCACAATTTTCGCATTTATAATATTAGAAAAATTAGATATCATGTCAGTGCGTCTGTGCCTCATACAGTCACGTTGAGGCTGTAGTCAAACGTATAAGCTACCCAAAACAATTATTTTCTTGTAAGTCCGGCCGCTTGCCGGACGTCCACCCACTAGGTGGGCAGACGATCTTACGAAGGCCACAGGATCACGCTGGATGCAGGCCGCTCACAACCGGTCCTATTGGAAGTCTATAGGGGAGGCCTATGTTCAGCAGTGGACGTCTTACGGCTGATGATGATGAAGTCCCCGAAACCACAGGTTCACCGTTTACGCCAGGACACTAACCTGTCACTTTAGGTTTTAAGATACCGTCTGGTAAACGTAGATACTAATTGGGTATTCGTCGCGGTTAGTGACCAAGTTCATTGTTTCTTGTGTAATAGTTTGTTCCGTTAATAGTAATAAACTACCACGTACAAGGAAATCCTTTTCTACGCCTTCTAGTTCTAGAACAGATATAGGCCAGTGCCGGGTTTTTGACCGAAAGGATAACCTTGACGGAACGTGAATTTTACAACAAAAAGGAAAAAAATATAAGTTTGTAACAAATCAGGATTTTCTCAATTTCATAATAATTGACAGTCGCTATTTTAATAAATCAAGGTCAAGTTTCAACATCGTAATGTTCTAAAGTGGTCAATCCACTTTTGGCTGGTGACGTATATTCGGTATATTGCATTGCATTTGAATGTAGAATATAGAAAAACCATTTCTGATGTCAGATCCCCAATAAGAGTACGTAATCATCGGACTAATGTAATTAAAGAGGAAAAGTTTATTTTAATCAAATTAATCAGCAATTCGGATGAACACTAATACATTTATAAGCATTTAAATTGAAGGTTGTATCTCAATGTATCTATCCACTATCTATTAGTTCAACTGTTAGTCTGAATTTGAACCAGACCATGACCTCAGCAGTTTGTTTATACCGAAGCACAAACAGGGACATTTTTACGAGCGGAAAATATAAATGGTACACTCAAAAGTTAAGGTTAATATTGTGGTTTATCTATAAAACTTCTAACAAATAGACCTATATACGATCATAAAACGAAACATTCCATCTCGCAGCAGTTGACGTAAGATCTAGTTCAATCGAATTCAAAAGTCCGCTCAGAGATCGTAAAGTGACGAAAGCTGCAATTTTACGATTGTTTCTCGTATCACTGTCAGTCAATAAAATGATCTAATAGCAGAAATAGCTGTGAGACCTTCAATTTGGTGTAATAATTGATTAATAAGTCTACCTGTTTCACGTGATCATGTTATTGCCCATGCATATTTCCATAAATGTGAAACATAATGGTCTGAGGATTATACAGTGTGCATAATGAGATCATTCACAATGAGGCATCGATATAGTTCTTATCGTTATAAAAATAATTTAAATAACAATCATTCTTTTATGAAGCCACCTCATAATGGCTGCCACATGGTACTACGTAGGTCAGTGCCTAAAGGAAGTCAACGTTTAGTATGCATGCCTCGCATACGCTGATGAGTGTCTTACTAAGCTACTACGACTACATTACTGGCTACACAATTACGCAGTAAACAAACCTTAGAGTTCTCGAGCTCGTGTAGAAGAATGATTCTGAGGAGGTGCCTGTGTTCTTGAGCAGCTACTTGTGAATTCTTCTCCGAAGAAAAGTTGAGGCGCACTTTTACCACGCCTTGACGTTTTAGCTTGCTTTTCTTGCTGAGACTGAACCACATTGTCATGCCTCCCGCGGGAATTGACTGCAAAGAAACAATATTGATAAACACCCCAAAGGCTAAAATCTTTCTAAAATCTCTAGCTTAGACATTGTGTCATGAGATTATTAGTTGCTAAATCTGAAACTTTATATTCCATTTGCAACGTTTTTGATGAAATCGATTGCTAAAGTGACTAAAAACCTGTAGTCAACCCTTACTTTTAGCGGTATATTAGAAGTGCCAATAAGTTCATTATCATGCTTCCCAGTAGAAGCAGTGATGGCAATCTCCTTCATAAGTTTACGGAGTCCTTTCACCCCTTTCACTTCAAATATCTTCGTCATTTTCTCCTTAACCGTCTCCGCAGGATCGAAGTCCCTGAAAGGCAAACACAAGTTCTCATTCACTGCAGAAATTCTTACTATATAAACATAAAGTCATTGGCATTTGTTACTAGGGCATAAACATTTAATAACTGTGTTTTATGTCACCTGGGTAATTAAACCAAGAATATAAATATGTTTCACATAGTTGCGTGCAAAGTAACACCGCTTAATAAAAACACAGGTAACGCGGTTCAGTGAGATCGCTAATCACAGCCGTAAATGAAATCGGGGGTCAACCAACCTCGATTTAATTTCGGGTTTTTCTAGTAACTCGATTGTTTTGGTCACGCAAATTAATAAATTTCATTCAACAGGCAAAGGACTATAACAAGCGGTGTTTAAACTTACCATACTTCCAATACGAGGGAGTCTTCTTGTACGCTTCCTGGCATTGGTCTAAAAATATAAACATTTATTTAATTACTCGTTTATTTACAAGCAGTAAATGAATTAGTTTGAACTTTTATTTCTTGTGTAATGCGTGCCAAGGAACAAGGCCCCACGGATGTTTGCAGTTGCACTAATGGAGTCGTAATTTTTTATAGCAACATTCTACCTACTCTACTACAGTTTACTATGATGTGTGGAACATTTCTCTATTTAAATCATTCGGTTTGTATGGAACAGTTAATAGGTCATAATTATGTAGATAATTATAGTAAAACAGTAATCAGATAATCCTGAAATTTAATCAAACATAATCGTAATATCTAATTATATCGCGTTTTGTGTTATTTATTGGATTAAGTTATCTGAAAATGCATTTATAAGTCATTTGTGCTCATATCGCATATCTACATGACTTCATCGATGGTCACAGTGTTTCTCCCAGGTTTTATCTGTGTACATTACTTATTTACGCTTCTCTGAAAACACTGCATCAACTGTTAGCATAAGATAACGGTAGTTTGTCTTATCCGGTGAATTTTGTTTTTTACATTTGACGATTTAATCTCTTAGTATCTTTATAACTTTAATCATAATTACTTTAAACTGTCTTTAAAATAATAAGTAAAAATACTTACAGAGAAAAATGTTCCTCCCACGAGGGGTTAAGAGTCCCCGATTTAACTGAAGTGTTGTACCTATGCGTCGGGTTGGACATCAAGTATATCGTGACGAAAGGATCACTAAGTCCGTTCGGGTCTTTAGGAACCAAGTCTTTGGCTTCCACCACTTCAACATTGAGCATCAATTCTGGCGGTTCTTTTGCTTCAGCTTGTGTGAGCAGCTGTGTGTGCTTGTCATTGGCTATTTTGAAAGCTTCTTGTATGTAGGACAGCATTGCTAGCTGCCCTACCTCGCATCCTACGTCACATCCCCCGACATTGTGTAATATCTCGTAAAGTATTTCCAGATAAAGTTCATCGACCTGAAAATTTACTTTCGTTAAGATCGTACCTAATATGTTAATCACAGTCATGACCTACATGATAATAGATAGATAATTATGTAAATACTCGAATGATAATTGGAACAATTTACATAAAAACCGCTAGCAACTGTAAATAGATATTATGCAATTATTAAAAAAAAAATAAAGGTATATTTTCTATAAACGTTTTTGCTAGCTATATCTCATTGTTCTCAGGTATTATATAATCCTTAGGTTCCCAACCTATTTTCCGATAATTTCATACTATTTTTATACTGTCATTTAATGTTACTATGTAACTATGCAGACATAGCAGACTACCTGACATGCTCATTAAAAAGAGTGGCGCTAATCCACCTCAGCGACAATTTGTATCCTTGTGTTTTATAAATTGTTGCTGTAACGCTGAATAAGTACCTACTCAAACAACAAAATAAGTTCATCGGGCCTACAAATTGATTTGACAGTGGAACTGTAATAAACTTTTTATTGCTTAGTAGCAAATATTTCTGAAACTGATACATGTAATCAGGTTTTCATATAAAATATTGTTACAAGACCTTTGCCCACTCAAACACAGCCACTTTATCAAAAACAGTTTCACATTGAATAAACATGACCATCGCTACTAATTTTAAGTCACTAAGTTATCACAAAACACTGCGAATGTTGCACTGATTGATGCTGCAGTCCATTTTCACTCAAGAGTACTAATCGATTTCCGAACACACGTGAGTTATTTATGTCGAGTTGATAATATACTACTTAAAATCCTACTACTTTTCTTTTCTATGATAAATATCACAACCCACTTAAGATAGGAACGAACTTCCACTCATTATTTATCTATTCGCTTGACTCGAATCTGCGTAAGAAGCCACTTCGAAACGTGACAACAATGATGCTTAAAGATAGGACTTTGAGTTGTTGGTTCACGGTTTAGGTAGTCTCTGAAGCTTTAGGTGTAGAGTGATCGGCACAGACCGAAGTAACACTTACCGACGAATCATAATAATATCGCAATTTCATAAACCGGTCGACGGAATCGCGACGTGATCAGTATGAAGCTACACAATAATATATTTCGCACTGCTGGTAAAACCACAACCGAATGAATCATGGACAGTTTTGAATGAAAGGGTGTCCTGGTAACGACACCACCACCGTAACGACCCGACTGCACGACCGAACACAAATGTCGCTACCGAAGCAGTTCTCACCGAGTTTGAAGTGACCCTCTCAAACCAGTTGGGTTACTGCGCCGTAGTGGGAAGCCTATATCGATCTGATAGAAAGGTGGTGTTTACAATTTGTTAGTCGGTTGGTTACGAAATAACTGGGTTTGTATTTTGTTCCACCTAGCAGAAGATTAATTGCCTAGTGAACTTTATAAGAAGGTCGCTATTCTGTGAACTCATGACTCACGAAACAGTTTTTAAAATATCATATACCATGTGACACAGGGATACGCGGAAACAGTTAATTAGTACTAACTGATGGGTTTGATGATCCAAAAAACCGATTGCTAAAACTGCCATGAAATCTAAAACAAATTATCACTTCATTTAAATATTAGTACCTATCCTTATTACTTTCCTCGCATTGTTTTCAAAGGAATCTGGTTTAAAGGTTTCCAAAGAAAAAATAATTAGGCAGCTATTTAGAGTTGGATTGAATCGTACCATAACCAATGTTATCAACAAAGTGCAGTAAAGAATGCAAGTTTATCAACATTCACTCTTATCAACGCCGGTACAAATTAAGATTTACTGAAGAACTTTGCTAACCTGCTGCAAAGCCAAACCAAACCGAGAGTGCTTACAGATTTTGGTAAAATTACATAAGTAGATCAACGAAAACAATTTGCGTAGCTAAAACAAAATGTGTAGGATGTACAAACTGTCATTGACTGGATCAGCATACTGGTCTGTCTGTCTAACAACTCCTTCTTCACGCCTCTGAACTTGGTCCGAAGCGTCCCCATGCCATTCATTTTTACTAATGAGTCAGTCATTGTTGACTGTCACATATTTCACTAAATTCACTACCTATAACACAACTAATAAACACTCGGTGGTCATAAAACAAGAAAATTGAGGTAATCCATCATCTTTTCATTGACAGTTCAAACGGTTCACTTCGAGGTTATTGATACGTCGATACTTGGGAAGAAACACACAAGAAAATGGAGAGAAATGAGTGTGGTGGGAGCTGCCGGTGCACTGGCTCCGGCCGACTGGGACTCGGGATTGAACCCGCACTGCCGCCAAAATCTATTTTTGCAAAGCGCCGCCAACGAAGACGTGTGCGAGAGCACACCTAAATAATAAAAAAAACCCAAAATATTTAAAGATACAACCAATGTGATGTCTCACCTCCACTAACATCTTTTCTGAAATGGCCAGAATTTCCTGTATTAAGCTCAAGCAAAGCTATTAATTATTTATTACGTCATTATTTTATTATATTTATGAAGAAAACCTACTTAAATCATTTATTGATCAAGGAACGTCAAACAAAAAGTAGGTAATTTATTCATGTGTTTCTAGTTTTCTTATTCTTTTCAATGTAAAGACTATAAAGTAAGTTCCAAGCTATTCAATCCATTGACGCAATAGTCTGATCTAGCTCCAACTGTATATCACTCATACCTACACATCCGTCTGTACTAATGCAGAAGATGTAATATATGAGGTTGTTCCTCTTCAGAGCGAGGAAGAACATATACAACCGAACATTCTCATAAGTTTAATGGAATTCTTAATGTAGTTTTATTGCCGAAAAATGTACATATCACTTGAACCTAAACTATAAATCGTAAAGCAGGCCGTTACGGTGTTTAATAAATTGAAATTTGATTACAATATAAAACAGAACTGCAGACCTCACCTACGTGATGGTAATGGTATTTTCATTCAATTAGGACTTTTAAAAACCTGGCCCATCAGAGCATAGCATTTTTTTAAAATATTTAATTGAATGAGATGATTACTTGCATGACCTAGCCTAGAATAATGAACTAAGAAAGCCACTCCAACTGAAATCACCCCCTGGGACCGTAAACGCGTGTGAGGGAAATAGTTAATTTATGTAGTTACCTATCGAATCCTTAGGCGAAGAAGTTCTATACAAAGCTTCGCAAAACTTCTCAGCAATGTTTATAATAGATGTAAGTCGTGTTAACTGTTCAGTACACAATCAGAAGCCAAGGTTCCCAGTTCGCAGGGCAACAGGCACGCGTGCTGAACGATTTATTTATTTTATTAACCGCGTGCCTTTGGGCTCGCCGAGAACGGAAACTACTCTCTTACATTATAGCCAATTTATTTACATAATAACTGTACTTCAGTAGGCGCTAGTATGTACGTTGCTGTTTCAGTGTATTCTCAACAAGATTTTAGAATTTAACGGACTGCTTCAACTACATAAATTATTAAGGCAGATTTACATTGAGTCAGTGGCTGTCGTCAGTGCTGGCGCCGAAAACTGACGCATACTATTTATACGCAGTCAGTATTTCGTCAGTAGTCGAGGTTATTCTTTTGGTGTACACACGTTCATAAAGTCAGTGCGGAAAAATGAATTCTCAAAAACAGCAAAAAATCAAAGTTGGAGCAATGCTGTTGCACGCATTTCTTTATTTCTATAATTTTGCGATTTGAGATCCCACAGGCATTCATTATCTCGGTATAGTTAAACAAGTTTTAAGTTTTCCGTGTCGCTCAGTTTTCGCGTCATTTTGTGATGCGGTGCAAGGAAGCGCGGTCACCATACAACAGAGCGGCAGCGACTGACTTGGGCATATTTACACGCCGTCAGTTGCACTGGCGCGGGTGGCGGGGGAACGAACTGACGCCGAAAATATTGATGGCAGATTTACATTGAGTCAGTAACTGACGCCAGTGCTGGCGCCGAAAACTGACTCATGCTATTTAGATGAGGTCAGTATTTCAATAAATCAATTTACATTATGGCAGTGCCAGGTCAGCACTGACTCGTCAGTGGACCACAGACTACATATCAGTGGACTGACGCCAGTTACTGACTCAATGTAAATCTGCCAAGCGCGAATATTGAAGTCAGTACTGACGCGACAGTACTGTACTGACTTGAAATCAATTTACACTATGGCAGTGCCAGGTCAGTACTGACTCGTCAGTGGACTGACGTCAGTTACTGACTCAATGTTAATCTGCCTTTATACGTCGAAACTTTAATAATACCTACCCAAATCTGTCTTTTTGTTTAACAGATTTTCAAACTTATCACAAAATCAGAAGGTTCATATCCGATTGAATTTAAGGCAGATTGGGGTAGGTTGATGTGCTGCCAGTCTCTAGATACATTTATACAGTTTATGGTTTCTACTTGGTGTTTTATGCCGAAACGTAGAATGGCCCTATGACACCTGAATAACAGTGAGCAACATTCTTAAAAACAATAAAAAAATCGGCAAATTGACAATCTGGAGTTCTGAATGGTAAATCGACTCTACCTATACAGGAATTTATAAAACAGAAACAGATAGAATCACACAGTCATCTGCTGCTTGTGGAATCAAGTAGGTACTTTGTGCAAAATTAGATAATCAAGTACCACCTGCCTAATCTACTCAGGAGTCTACATTACACACGAATCAGTTTTATTTTAAAACAAAATGATCGTTTGTAGTTATAACTTACGTGTAACTCTATCCTATGTTTTGCTCAACCCCGGCTATGAGATTACGTTAATGCATCTTGAGAATATCCAGGCAATACATCAAGCGTATAACTGTCTAAATCTAGATGTTGCAAAACAAAAGTACTTTCAGGCATTGAGAAAGAACGTATGTGGTGACTTTGATGTTGATCTTATTTGGTTATAGATTAACAGCTCTATCTACATATTCACTTCTGTATTTTAAGCTCTATTGGTACATTCCCGGATGTTGTGAATTGAGGACTCCGGTACTATGGTCCTCACGAACTACTTGGTCTCAAGCTTAAAATTGGACCTATTCTAAGTTTCAGTAATATGTTCAGTATTTTCTCCAGATTTTAGAGAAGATCTATCTGGGTTGAATTTTAATCTGGATTTTTGTTTGGCAAACCAATCAACGACCAAATTTGCCTATGCCATTCATAAAGATATACATTCCAAAGCAGCCGTCAAAAACAAAGGAACGATAGAATATTAATTTCGGGCGTATATGTCAACGCCTATTTGAAAAACCGAACGGTAATTCCAACTGCAGAGAAAAGGGGAATGACATTGGAAATGACGCATTGGAGACGACGACGGTCATTGAGATCAACCTTGGTGAGGAAGTTGACAAAATAAAACGAGAAAAGTGAAAAGCAGCTGGATGCGTGCCAGGAACGCGGGCGAGTATCGCAACCATTGTGCGATTGAGCCGATTGAGACCACACAATCGATGGCTGCATAATTATTGAGAAAAGGAAGAGATTACACAACAAACATAGGTAACCCACATGCTCGACAGCCTCCCTTATCAAATGAGGATCACAGTAAATAATGCCAGTAAGCCACAGTTACAGATATAGGTAGGTATAGTTGCTTGACATTCATCGTATTTCACATCCCACCCGTCCAATCGTATTGAAATTGATTGAGATAAATAAAGGTCCAGCGTTCCATTCATCTGTCCAGTAAGTACGTATTTCGCGTTTAATCAAGAACAATAACACGGTTAAGAGTAGCGAGCGATGCAATCGTGACACCACCTTGGAATATTGCCCATGATAGCAAATACCTCAGGTTAATGTCACTGCATCGTTTCAACGGCGACCAAAATTATCTGTGACACACTTTCCCAGGATAGGTATAGCCCAATGTCTAGTTCAATTAAAAGCAAAGCTAGGCTGGAGTTCAGCTTCCTAAAAATACAACATAATATTTCACAACGACACTCGACTCACGAGCTAACTCGTGGGTTACGACTGTTACGAGACCAGTGATTTCCGCCCCGATGAAATGTTTATTGTCTGCACTTCCCTGCATCACTACCAATTTAGGGATATGGGTCAAATTGTGTAAATAAATTCCGGCTAGTTCTCCCTACACTTCAAAACATCAGACAATCATTACGAATTTGAACAATTTGGCTGTAAAGAAGAGGAATCACAAAAGGAATACTTTTAAGTTATTTTATAGTAAAAATATTCTTGAGTGCAACTCTTGACGATCTTGACCTTATAGGCAATCAGATAAATTAAAATGTTTCTGCCGAATTGATGAACGAAGTTATTTTAGCTTTAACCCTTAGTAATATAACCGACTTTTGTAAAGTAACAATCATAATTATAGTACTTTGCAATAAACGATTCATGAAATATTGGTTATGTAAGTAGTTGGATAAGTAAACGCCTTGTTCTTGTATCTAGTATCTACACCTACTCAATGATATCGCAAAATATAAACAATGATACGCCATTTAAGTGAATAAGCAAAAATAGATGTGTTGTGTAATAATTAAATCTGGAGATTGTGTATAGGTAAGTAGAAGTACTCACGTTCCAGCCAACAGCCTCCGCGTAACGGTCTATTTTGTCATGCTCGTCAGGTTCTGAATCTGTGTCCAGTAGAGTTTCGTTCCCACTATCGGAGTCGCGCAAGATGCTTCTACTCTCAGCCTGTAGATCCCCCTCAATTTTCTGTTCCCCATCCTGCTCTTCAGCCTCTTTCAAAGGTGCCAACGGTGTGGATTCTTCTAATGCTGCTTTTTGTGAAGCTTGTTTTAGTATGGAACCAAATTTTTCGAAGAAGCTGTCGTCTACTTCTTGTATTCTGTAAAGAATAACGTAATAGGCACATGCATTACAATTACATTCAATAGATAACTACCAGCATGGTGTCCCGTTCGTAAATTTATTGAATTTGTTCCGACATAACTCTGTCCTCTTGAGAAAAGTAAGTACAGTGTACAAGCAATCTTGGAACGGGGGAGATTTATCCAAATAGGTACCTATAGCTGAATTCAATGTCATTATAATCATCAGCCTGCATTCTTATCCAGTCTGCCTTTCGCAGGATGTCGCGCCTCCTGGCCGGCGAGAGCGCTCTACACTACGTCTGCCTAGTCGCGGTCTATTTTAAATACTAAAGGACTTCGTTGGGGTATAATTTTATTTATTGAAACTGATTTTTTTTTAGTTTCTTTATTTTTTTTAGCCTTTTTTCATAGTAGATACTAATGATTAGGTGAAAATAGTTTATATATCCTCTTATGAAAGGTCATAAATGACTTTTCCTAAGTTATTTTCATATATCTGATATACCCTCTCGCGCCCGGCATTGGTCGAGGCCATGCTGCGGGGCGAGACGGAGTGGGAAGGGGTCGCCTCCTTCTGCGAAGCAGTTATTTATGCTCGCGAAGGAGGAGGCTGGCCGTGAGAGGGAGAGAACAGCGTCCTCCCTCCGCCCCAGCCGCAGTGGTAGACGCCCACGTCGTCGGACGTCGCAAGACGATCTCCAGCCACCGTAGGCGCGAGCATGCGGGAGGCGAGTAATGGGCAACTCGCCGCCCGACCATGGACCATGCCCGGGTCGACGGCGCGTTGTGTTCCACGCGCGCCTCAAAGAGCGTCAGCAAGATGACGGGGCCCCCCTCTAGAGGGCCAAAGTCTGCCGGGGTTGCGGGACTTATTCCACTACCGTGACCCTGGAACGTAAAGGGCTAATGAAGGACACCGTGGATTTTAGTCAGTACAAGTATGACAGTCCCACCTGCCCTGCCCTGGGCGGGAGGACTCATTTGATGATTTCACCACGCTAAAAAAAAAAAACTATCTGATATACAGCACGAAAAAGCTGGAATTAGATTTAAAAGAATGATCAGTCGGAAATCGAACTCGCTAATAAAAAGTAAAAAGTTCTTTGCACTGTTCTAAAATAATCTACATCGAATGTATGTAGTTCTTTGATGGGATGTGCCATTTTATTGCTGACTAGCTTTTGCCAGCAGCTTCGCTCGCTCAACCCCCCCCCTCCCCCTTTTTTTGCCTATGTCACTTAGGACTTGCTCAGGACCAAAGCAGAAGCAAGAAATCGGTCCAGTAGTTTCGGAGCCTATTCAATACACACAAACAATCCAATCTTTCCTCTTTATAATATTAGTGTACCTATACAACCTGCATAAAGTGTTTTAAAGGGTCTAAAAGAAAACAACACATATTTGTAATCATTACATTTTTTTATCGTGGTAAAATCATTGCATAACATTTACAGAAAATACCTTAGTAAACATACTTTATTGTCTCATTTTAGCACATTCTGGAATGATTGATTAGAGCTAGTCTATTCTAAACATGATTAGGTTGGCAAATCTACTTTGATTTAAATTATTATTGAATGCAGGACATTCAAAAACAACAAATATAACAATATAAATAAAAAATGATTAAAGAAAATATAAAATTAGCAACAAAAACATTAATACAAAAAATAGGAACAGACATAAATCACAATAAAAAAAGTAACAAATAAAATAAAAAACCGGCCAAATGCGAGTTGGACTCGCCCATGAAGGGTTCCGTAGTAGCAAGCATAGATTAGGGATATAATTATATTGAGATTAGTAAGTATTATACACAAACAATAAAAATAACTTTGTTTTTCATAGTGTTTGTATGAATGGCAAAGTTATATTTGCGGTTTTTGAAAATGTATTATGTCTCAAAAACTACTAACTTTATCTCATCCAAACCAATTTTCGTTGGAAGTTTTTGTTGAGGTCTACATTATATATTTTTTTTAGTTTTATTCTCTTATTTTAGAAGTTACAGGGGGGGGGACACACCTTTTACCACTTTGGAAGTGTCGCTCGTGCAAACTGTTCAGTTTAGAAAAAAATTATATTAGTTACCTCAATATAATTTTTAAAGACCTATCCATAGATACCCCACACGTATGGATTTGGTGAAAAAAAATTTGAGTTTCAATTCTAAGTATAGGGGGCACCCCCAAAATTTGTTTTGTTTTTATTTTTGTATGAAAATCCTAATGCGGTTCACATAATACATCTACCTACCAAGTTTCAACAGGATAGCTCTTATACTTTCGACAAAAAGTGGCTGTGACATACGGACGGACAGACAGACAGACATGACGAATCTATAAGGGTTCCGCTTTTGCCATTTGGCTATGGAACCCTAAAAAACTGGCTCAGTTACAGAATTACTTATAAAAAGGATTGTAAATTCTTTCAACAAATATCAACGGATACCTAAAATTACTGGTATAATTTATTTTACTGTCAAAAGACCAATATAATAAATATTACAGTATTAATATACAAAACATTATTTTCTAGTACATAAATGCATTTCTCCTAAACAGCCAATATTTATTGCATATAAAATTATTATGGCATTGAATATGACAATCTAGATATGTATGCAATTTAAAATTTCAATTCACTTGTGTCTTATGTCTAAGGCAGAGTGTCGTATTCTTTTCGAAACTTTAGGTAAGTACCCCTAAAAAGTATATATTTGGTGGTAAAACAAACTTATTCCATGTCATACTTTTGAGGTAAACATACTGATTAAAACTAATTATTATTCTTAAATTATATCCCAATTCAGAATAATAGACCAATTTGAGTAATATTGTGAAATTATTGGTATCTACTGATTTAATAACATCAAGTAAGTTTTAAATCTTCTTGTCTTATTAAAACTCTTCTATTTAAGGTATATTTATAGATGGTGAATTATACTGCGGAGAATTCCAACAACTACCTATTTGGTACAGTTCTTTCATTTGATTATTTTCAAATCTCATTGTTCCAGACCAGACATCAGGGTATATTTGATATCAGTGTATTCTTCAACACCATGCATGCTGCCCTCCCTTCCAATACCCGACTCCTTAATGCCTCCAAATGGTGGCTCACAAGCTGACAAGAGACCATCATTGATGGCAACCATACCAAATTCAAGGTCTCTTGACATTCTGAATGCTTGTCCAAGGTCTTTTGTAAAAACATATGAAGCTAAACCACTCCTAGTATTATTAGCAATTTCCAATGCTTCCTGTTCACTTTTAATCTTCAGAACAGTTGCAACGGGACCAAATACTTCATCATTATATACCATCATATCAGATTTAACATCAACTAATAACGTAGGCTCAAAGAAATTGCTCCCTATATTTTTTGCAATGTTGCCGCCAGTCATGATCTTTGCACCTTTTTGTACAGCATCATCTACAAATCTGGCTACCTTCTTTGTTTGCATTTCATTAACAAGTGGTCCACAAGTAACTCCTTCCTTTGTACCAGGTCCTAAAATACACTTGGATTTCATTCGCTCTTTAAAACCCTGGACAAATTCAGTATAAACATCTTCATGTATCAGGAACCTGTTAGCTCCAATGCATGCCTGGCCATTGTTCCTGAACTTTGCAATCATCGCATGATCTAGGGCTCTATTAATATCAGCACTTGGAAAAACAATAAATGGTGCATTTCCCCCTAGCTCTAGAGCCACCCTTTTAATACCTTTTGCTGCTTGACCATACAGTAATTTCCCAACATGTGTAGATCCTGTAAAGGAAATGCATCCAATACGAGGATCTTCACACAATACATTTCCAACATCTGGGGCATTTTTTCTGTGACAGGTAACAACATTAATCACTCCCTTAGGTATCCCAGCTTGTTCTGCCAAAGCAACAGCAGCAAGAGCAGTCAGAGGTGTATCTTCAGATGGTTTAATAACACAAGTGCACCCAGCAGCTAGCAAAGCCCCTACTTTCCTTGTTATCATACCATAAGGAAAGTTCCATGGTGTAATAACAGATACTACACCAATTGGTTGCCGTGTCACCATTATACATTTGTTAGGCCATGGACTTGGTATGACTTCTCCATTCAAATGGCGGGCACAATCTGCAAACCACTCTAGAAATGAGTTGCCATATGCCAATTCACCTTTGGATTCGGATAACGGTTTGCCACTCTCTAACGTTATTATTTTTGCTAAATCTTCGGTATGTGCTTGAGCAACTTGGAACCAATTTCTTATTAGTGTTGAGCGCTCTTTGGCTGTGACATTCTTCCAATCTTTTAAAGCTGCAGCAGCAGAATCAACAGCTTTTAAAGCGTCGACTGCTCCCATGTCCGGTACGCTTGTTATAACAGAGTCATCGGCGGGGTTGAACACTTCGAACGTTTTCCCGTTTCCTGCAGCTACCCATTGGCCATTGACGTACGCCTGTTTTTTTAATAAATGCATTTTTCTTTGCTGAATGCTATAGACTATTATATTTCTACGAATACCGGCACGCAAAATTTCCATCGGTACAGATAGTACTGTACGATTAGACTGGAGTGACACCTTCACACTTTATCACTGACCTCAGTAATCTAATGATATGTTTGTAAATTTAAGTTGTTAAAATGGAAGACAAATTAGGCACTTTTATAAAATGATACGGTCTCTACACCGTCAGTCCGTAATAATTATGCTTTTTCACACAATAGTATCGATTTATTTCAGTGACAGCACGGCTGGGGCTGACTGTTATGGTATAGGTAATTGACAGTGACACTGACAGGAGCGACGAGATTGCCACTGTCAGATTGCGTTTCGTTACATCCTTCAGATAAAACATTCGCTTGAAAAAGCTTTTCGGTCATTAAGTAAATAAATCAAGATTAATTAAATAGATTTAAAATTTTAAAAATATGTTTGACATAATTGTTTAATTTATTGTGTAAACTTTCAAAAGAAAACACTACTCTCTGTAATCCCTAGATGGCGCTAGTTTACTATTGTAACAAAACATTTGGATAATTTTCAAAAGGTTCAGGTACTTGTTTGAATTGCATGTACTTGTTATATACCCTCGTAGGTACATGCCAAGTGTATACTATTACCTAATTGTAACAAAAGTAAACAAACAAAAAACTAAACGAAAAACATTCCGCTTCATCAGGCTTCTTGTTTGTTCTTTGGGCTAGATAAATGTCTAGTCTCCAATTTTAAAAAACATGTGGACAATCTAGGTGCCCACTTGTTCAAATAATTTAAGTATATAGGTATAAGAACTTGCTTTGTGACCGACTTCGTCATTGGTGGTGTGTACTGATAAGCCTAACCTTTCGCTAGATGTTATCCTAATTTAATTATTCGTTTAGTGAAGTCGGTTAAAAATAACATGAACTGATATTCTGTAATCTTACACCAGATGTGTAATGAAATTTACGAAAACTCTAATTGCACAAGGTATGTAGGTACTTACTTAATTTCTAAAATAAATAAAACAAACGGGAGGAAAATTTTGTAAAATCACCTGTTATCGTGGACTTGTTCTTCAATAGACTTCTGTTGCTGCAACTTGTCGTAGAAACCCTTCCACATTGACTCTTCATCCATGATGATAAGAAAATTTCAAAACACTGATCAAAAATTTATTTACGTTAGTACGATCGATTTCTATTTTACAACCTGCGTGCAAACAAAAGGCGACCGGCCAGTAACTCAGACTAAAATAAAATGTAGATACCCACGATCATCGATATACACAATGAATCACAAAACTAATCGAGTCATATGGTCTGGAAGAAAATGACGTAAACAGTACCAGTTAACTCAGACTTAGATTGGATCCGGAAATAACGTTATTCACAGCCGCGGTTTGAGAGCAACCGGCTCCATCCACACTTGAAGAGTTCAGTGACACAGACGCTAATAAATTTCACATTCGACTTTTGCGTGGATTTATTAATTGTTCAGGCTGATGCACGCGTGTAAATTTTTTTTGGAGTAAACGCGACTCGGTTTGTTTTGGTTTCGGCAGCGGCGACCCGGTTATGCTGACGTAATTCAAGACATTTCAAGGTGGCTGAGATCAAGCGAGCGTTCAGCGCACACAGCACACCGTGGCACGGCAATGTGCAAACTAAATGTTCTGCATTAGCACACGTGCTTTTGTAATGTCACACAATCATTCTGTAAACAGTTAGATAGGTACTGATTTTGTCCATCCTGAAGATATTTTCTAGCATTATAGTGACTGAGAGAAAAGGAAGTGACTGAAACGTACCACATACCTAAGTACCTACTTGAGTTTTTTTTTTAGACAAGATTAAAAGCATACAGATAGTTTCAGTCGGAACAATAACAGTACGACTTATTTCAATTACAATCCCTTACTTGAAGTTCTTTCAACTACTAAGAAGTCTAATTCGAAATTTGGAAGTACCTATCTATTGGTACCTATTCCATTTTTCTGTAACCTATCCTATCCAAACCTATGCTTCACTTCACTGTTAAAATATTTATAATACACATACCTATGTTATTAAGGTTTCTGGATTTCTGAAAAAAGGCCTGTCACCGATAGCTTTGGCCTAGAGCTTCTAATTACTCAATCCACTTCATCACAAGTAGACAAAGACCATCCAACATGAATCATTAGGTTCTTCGGTTATTGATCAACAATACCTACAATGTTTGCGTGCCGCACGGTATAACACCTTCACTCAATATAGTTTTTTTTTTCAACAGACTTACAGCTACGTTACGAGGTAAAGTGATTCCCGCAAAGGAATGACGTCAGCTCAGTAGAATGATCAGCATATTTGGTAATGTAGCTTGTAGATATTTCCATAACATCAAAGCTATTGTTTTTTTAGTTGGTACACTATGTTCTTGTTTAAGTTTAAAACCAAAGTGTACAAACCCATAAACAGAACATTAGAATTGGTCAGAAAAAAAATCCTTAAAAAATGACAAAATAATGGCATTTCAAAACCACAAGTACCTAATTTGAAACTACAATGCTATCTCGAATTTGAAGCAGATAGATCTGCAGTATACATTTCTACCTATGGACATCAAGACATAAGTAAGTATTTAACCCAATAGTGGACGCAAAACAAGGAACTGCAAGCATCTGAAGCATGACTATTGACTACCTACATATTAACAGCCAATGCACCGCTACTCGCTAGTTACCTAGCCGGCTAACCATATCTGTTACATTGTGGGCGTAATTCATTCTATCAGACAGACAAACAAGTAAGATACATTCACAACCGTTCACTTTTCACAATATTCATTTCATAATAAGTACTTTATTCTTATTAACGTGATCGAAGACAAGAACATTATCGCTCTAGTTAACGTCTGATAGTGATGTTTAGGCAAACTGAGAATGACGCAAAGTTCGGCCAAATTTGGAGCCAACGCGAGGTCGTGTTCAAGCTCAAGGTCAAATGGAGGCTCTACCACAGGCTTTACGGTCCACGAACTTTAAGACTTGTGTTACTTCTCAGATTTTTTATCTCTTGTTTAGAACGCTATAAGAATGGCTATAAGTATCTGTACGAAAAGACGAAAAGCTAAATTTTATTTCAATTTCAACTAAAGAAGTCAATGTCGTAGATGAAGTAAAAGGAGTGAAGATGGCAAGGTGTTATGTAGTTACTTTCTGTCTAACCCATGGGGAAAGGAAGTGGATTCATGTAATTCAAAATGCGTTAGTATTCGAAGCTCAAGATTATCATTAATTCAGAAAGTCAACAAATGAAAAAGGGGATTCAATATTATTTCAGCCAGTTTTAGAATCACTGCAAAATAATACCCAGGTAAATGTTTATAATATGTACTATGACTAATAGGGATTCTTTGCAGTACCTACGTAATTAAATTCCATTATATACAGGGTGATTTGTAATTCGATGCGGTCCTTGAAATGGGTGATACTAGACCTTATTTGCAATAATTTTAACCCCGACAACATCTAAACTGACTGGTTTTGGAGATATCGAACTTTAAAGGTTTTTCGAAAAATTTCTACCTCTCCATCATTAAGTGCTTATTGTTAGAAAGTAGCGATGGTCACCACTTAGAATTTATACTTTTCTGATAGAATATGAACGACTGAATCTAGTGAATACAAGTTTGTTATAAAACTAATCATATCTTGGGAAATTAAGTGTCATAAAGTTTCTGTTTTGAAGTTTTCTGAAAACTTCCCTTGTCTTTCAAAGCATATTTCAAAAAATAAATGTATGACACTTGGTTTATAAATTACAGGAAAATCTTTCTTGTCTCATTACCTTTCTAAAATGGTGCCACAGTACTCACTTTTAGTTAGTGTCTGACCAGAAAATTAGGGTTGTTACTGACAAGGTAGTAAATCAACGAAAATCGGTTGCAATGTTTTTTCGACCCAACATTTTCTTTCTGTGGTTTTTGCCCAAACTGCTATCTTATATTAGCTTTTTGAGTCAATGCGCTTAATCCTGGCCGTAATCACATAATCATATCAGGCAAAGTCTGTTTTCATTTTTAGTATTTTACCTATGGACCAGATAGTCAAACCATCAATTCTATTATTCAATCTCTTCCATTTAAAACAGCTACTTGAAACATAAGTACAATGACGGAATGTTTGTAAACTCTCATCTCATCTCTGTTTCATAAAAAAAAAACTAAACTGGCGTGCATAAAAGTTAGGTCACCCTACTGGTAGGACAGGTAAAAATACTCCCGATAAAGCGCGATTTTGCCTGATTTCATCGACCAGGATTTAGCGCATTGACTCAAAAAGCTAATATTAGATAGCAGTTTGGGCAAAAACCACAGAAAGAAAATGTTGGGTCGAAAAAACATTGCAACCGATTTTCGTTGATTTACTACCTTCACTACCTTGTCAGTAACAACCCTAATTTTCTGGTCAGCCACTAACTAAAAGTGGGTACTGTGGCACCATTTTAGAAAGTTAATGAGACAAGAAAGTTTTTCCTGTAATTTATAAACCAAGTGTCATACATTTATTTTTTTAAATATGCTTTGAAAAACAAGGGAAGTTTTCAGAAAACTTCAAAACAGAAACTTTATGACACTTAATTTCCCAAGATATGATTAGTTTTATAACAAACTTGTATTCACTAGATTCAGACGTTCATATTCTATCAGAAAAGTATAAATTCTAAGTGGTAACCATCGTTACTTTCTAACAATAAGCACTTAATGATGGAGAGGTAGAAATTTTTCGAAAAATCTTTAAAGTTCGATATCTCCAAAACCAATCAGTTTAGACCCCATGTTGTCGGGGTTAAAATTGTTGCAAATAAGGTCTAGTATCACCCATTTCAAGGACCGCATCGAATTACAAATCACCCTGTATATGTATAATATATAATATTCCACAACTATCACACAACGCCACGCCTCTAGTCCCAAGCTAAGCAGAGCTTGTGTTATGGGTACTAGACAACTGATAAACATACTTATATATTTCTAAATACATACATATTATAGATAAATTACACCCAGACACAGAACAAATGATCGTGCTCATCACACAAACATTTGTCCTGGGTGGGAATCGAACCCACGACCTCCGGCATAGCAGTCAGGGTCACTAACCACTAGACCAACAGGCCTGTCAATGTCAATGTCATTGAAACGCAAAATTGTTGGGAAACCCGCCTTCTAACGGGGTTTGCACCAGAAGTAGGTACATGTCATTTAATTTGGTGGAAGTAAGAATTCTTACAAGGATGCAGTCCAAATTTTTTAAACTAAAGTAGAAACCAGAGTGGTCACTAAAATCGAACATGTAGGTATTTACTTTGGTCACTATAAGGAAAATATACATGCGCTTGTACTTAATATTGTTTTGATTAATTCATCAAACATAACATTGCAAACAAATTATTGTTAGACAGTTTCTCAGTTTCCAACCTCCTTTTTCTTTCGGATAAGATATTTCCATAATTAGAATTGATTTTTCCCCCTTCTCGCTGATAGGTAGGTACCGAATGTTTATTGTGATACGCTATGTGATAAACAATTCCGGCAATGCACTTCTCGGAAGAAAAATGAAGCAGTAATACGACTACTGCTCCTGGGTTGATTATTATTTTACATTGGGACTAATAAGATTTTAATGTACCTATTTTACCAGTTTTAGTTTTTTTGTTTACTCTCATTTTGATTCCATTTAGAGCAAGAACTTAAAATTGTCCACGTTCTGTATTTTCACGTTCACGAGTGCCCCTCTTGCAGAAATAAGGCTGTGGGCGTCCAGATCCAAACAACAAGCGCTTTCGCAACTGTGCTCTGCCCTAGCCTATTGTTATAATTGTGCATTAAGTTTGAGTTGTTTGATCAAATTAAATTTTAATTTTTCAACATAAAATTCCCTCAGGTCATAATCCTTTTTTTTGTTAGTATAATCTCATCAAGTGAGTTCTCCGGCCCTGAGTGGAGCGGGAGGGACTGTGAGACTCTTACTAACTAAAACTACACCATGTTCCTTCTGTCACCCTTTGCGTTTAGGGGTCACGGTTAAGGTGAATGCTCCAGGGTAGCCCGCGAAATTCAAAATTTCTTGGGTTTTTTGCAATTTGCAGGCCAGTGCTAGGTTGTATGTTGATTAAAATATTGATCGCGATGGTAAGACGTATGTAGTTACAGAATTATTATCATCAAAATCACCAATACAAGCCTCCAAGTTCATAAAGCTTCAGGAACAAAAAAATAACATAAAAAGTCATTCCTGAAGCTTTATGAACTTAGAGCGTTGTATTGATGATTTTGTTGATTATAATTCTGTAACTACATACGTCTTACAGTCGCGATCAATATTTTAATCAACATACAACCTAGCACTGGCCTGCAAATTGCAAAAAACCCAAGAAATTTTGAATTACGCGGGCTACCCTGGAGCATTCACCGGTCTTAACTTTACAGACGGTCCCGTGAATAAACCCCTTCAAAGTCTTATTTAAACAATATTCACCATCTTGTTTGTAGCTCAACGCTCTTGAAAACCATTTGTTTGCATATTGTTACTCATACGGGATGTCATCAATGTCTCATGATAATAATATGTGGGTGTCTTATAAAGTAGATTATGAAATTAAAAAGATTGTACATTTTCGAGACTATGACGTAGTATGGGCAGGGCTTACGATCGATCAGGAGACGCGACAAGTTAGGCATTGAGCCAAAAACCATAACACTATGTTTTTGCGAGCTATAGAAAGGTTAAGGCCATAGCGAACATAATACCCAAAATATTTAGAACATTAAGTTAAAAGCGAATAATAACAAGCTAGAATCTCAAAACGTTGCAATTATGTATCATGTTCCGTTAATGCTACGTGTGCAGAAGATGTATGAATGCAAATTGTCTACAATTATTTTTTGCAAAGCTAATGCTCAAATATCTTGAGAATTCTTTGCACGACATTTTATTCTCGTCTGCAGTAATTATAACACTGCCAACCTTTCACAAAGGACCTTTCTTGAGCAGTGCTAACTGTAAACAAGTGTACTATCTATGCAGATTATTATTCAATGTTTTAGATACCAACATTTACATTCAATTTGCTGAACTTACATTATCTTTTTTTGAAATATGTTAACAGTACCTAGCGCATAAATGCACTGAAAATTATTGTGAAAGACTTCTGATATCCACTGCTAAGTAGTTTATTTTACAAACTTAAAGCTAAAGTTGCAACTTTTCAGTAAAGTCACACCTTAATCATTTATTTATATTAATGATCTAACGAACATGATCTATTTTCAAACAAAACTAATGTTCACACACAAAAACAGGATAACAGAACGTAAATGACAGCAATAATTACTGACAAATTCAATATAGTTCGACTATAAATTTTATTATTACAAGAGAACAACCTAATTAACTAAAAATAAAATTAAGGACGTAAATGACGTAACAATAAATGAAATCTCACTTGGTTTTACTGATTATATGCCTTTCTTGTAATTTCTTGTACACGAAACTCCACGGATCTTCAAAATTTTTCGAATGCATTTTCACTAAAAACAGTCACAGCTTTCGTGTTTTCACTTTGAATTATCACCTGGTATATTAATGAGCACAATGAAATGTAAAAAAATTGAAATAAAAAAAAGTAACAATTATTATGTTTTTCATAATAAGGCGCGCGTAATGATTTTTCAGGCTGCGGGCAGCGCGCAGTGTCAGCGACTGCCTGTCTGTAATGAAATGCCGTAAGCTTTGTTTGTTGGAGGTTTACCTACCTACTCCAGTTTTTTAGAGTTACAAGGCTGTTAAAGGGAAACCATTTTTTGTACGTCCAATTGTTAAATAGCTACTGCGTTTTACGTTCCATTCTCACGTCAACTGCTGTTTTTTTGGGAGCTGTAAGAAAAACTTGTTAAAAGCCGGTTTTGGTAGAAAATATTCTGCTCGCAAAATTTTAATTACTATGGCATATAATTAAATAATACTCTAAGTTAATTGAATATTAAAATAATTGGGTTGATTTGCTTGGAACTTGTACGGAACTGTGCGAAAAATATTTATAACGCTAACATACTTGATTGAAACTTGAAGGAGGATTTTCCTAATCCAGTTTTTGCTATATAATGATAACGTTAGAACAAATCCCCGCAACAATAGAGTCATTAAGTTCGCGTCAGGTTCTTTGTGATTTCACACCTGGATTTTACAACGTTCTTTGCAGGCGTTAAATAAGAGCGTTGGGGAATATTATCTTAAGTAGGAAACCCGCATTATCATTAGCATATTATGCCAAAATGATCACCATGAACATGATACTCCGTATTTTAATTAGTATCATTATTTTTTATTTTGCATTGCATTCATAGAAAGAAACGAATGGCATCGAACCGTCCGAAATTCGTATTTACAATCGCTTAGTCAGTCAATTTGACCGTTTTTTGTTAAATCTTCTGCATTAGATACCTAGTTGAATGTTTTCCGAGTAGAAAAGCACTTTAAAAGAGACAATGACTTCTGAGAGAGAGATAGTGTGTTTCAGTTTCTTTTCAGAGTAATCAGGTACTCGAAACACCTGATTAGCAGTATTTTTTGTGTAATTTTTATAACGTAAGTACTTGACGGCTTCATAAAGGACCCGCTTACAATGATCTGTATGGAGTTTTCAATTCGGTCGTTTTTTTTTATGTATGCACATAGAACACCGATTACTCCAAGGTTTGTGGTCCGATTTCTGTCATTTTTTTTTTGATGCAGCTATTTGTTTCCATAAAAATTCATTCAGTTCGGCTTAGTCGTTTTTATTGTATGAGGATTGTTTGTTAAGTTTACATTTTACTGAAATTACTGAAAACAGCGCATACCTAAATGAAACAGCGCAAAAAGTCCTAATCGTAGTCATTTTTTTTGTTTAGAAATTGTAGCTGAAGAGAACCCGTTCTTACATTAATGGCAAACCTGAGTGCTTTTCCCTCAGGCTTTATGATATAAAACTGTCTTCCCTGTCAATAGAAAAGTGATTGAGTGGTAGTAGTTACCCGTTTCATATTTATGTTATATATTGGCACTAGCTAGCTTGATAGGTAGACCATCGACAGATACGTTCAGTAACGAATAACTGGCATTATTCTTTTCATTTTCTTTACAAAACATTATATCGGTGGTAAAGAATATTTCTGTGCTAACGCCTAACAGTAGTATGACAATTGAGATCAATTCTATTGTCATACCGTCGTCTGACATATATGAGAATATCTGCATCCTGCATCCTGTGACAATTTTTTTACTGCAGTTAGTCTCAAAATGATCCGCACTGAGGAAAACAACGTTGCTATTTCTACGTAACGACGGTGTTCTGACGTTGCATCTTAGAATAAGCAGATAATAGAAGTAATAATACATAACGTATGTCAATAGCCTAACAATGAGAAGGTATACCTATATGATCATTATTTTGAACAGTGTCGGCGACATACATGCATTCGGTGTAGGCAGATAATTTGCATTTGGCAGAATTGCTGTCATTGTTTTCCTTGCTGACCGCCGTATGCTGTGTTCTTGGAACTGTTACAGAACATATTAGGCTAAAGTAGATGCCTAAGTACAGAATTAGCGTTGGGTTGGTTTGGTCATCAATTCTTAAATGAATTGATGATCTCAAAACGTGAGCTCGTAATGTATGTGGCAAATAAATTGCTATGGAATACAATAATTATGATAGAATTCTATATCAAACTCATTAACCACAAACACTATGATGCTTGATTGATTTTTTCAAATTGTTTTTCCTAGTATTTTTAATCACGGTTTATAAAATCAATCTAACAGGATTACAGGACATAATGGTATAAAGACCACAAGAGCAAGTGACGGAAGTGCCTGAATGGGAAGAAAAAAGTAATGAATACCTATTACAGTTTGCACCTTGTTATCATGCCGTAAGCAAACATTTATAGTGCAAGTATAAGTAACTAGTTGAGTTACCGCAATTTCCAAGTAATGGAATATAGCCAGTTCTTATAGGAAGTCATCCGTTTGTTTGAAATAAAATACCTATATCATTATCCGCTTTTAACGCATTACTTACCTTCTGAATTTATTAATGGGTCTTATACTAAACGGCTCCCTCCACTCCTTCCACCTTAACGGCAACCAACTCATTTCGCCTATCTTTGCATCTTCGCTTATTTTGTTGCATGGTAAAATCATATATCATTGGTAAAATCATCAAAAAAACATTCTTCCGCCCTGGAGCGGAAGGGACTGTCAGACTTGATTGACGGAAAACTTGTTTCTTCAGTTGCCTTTAAATCTTTAAGACCTCGCGACCCTGGCAGACAGATTTTGCTCTATCGGGCTCCGTCAGTTTGCTGACTGACAACGCCTTAAGGCTGGCGTGGAACACTAAGCGCCACGCCATCGATCCGGGCCTGGTCCTTGTACTAACGGCTCACCACTCACGCCTACGGTGGATTTCTGACGCCTTGGGTGTCCGCAGAAGCTGGGTTGTGGTTTTCTTCGTTTCACAGTACTGCTTCGAAAGAAGGAGGAGAGAAAGAGAAGGAGGTGTCTGTATCCAATTCCCTCTCGCTCCGCTGCATGGCCGTACTGGTGCTGGGCGCGAGAGTCAAGAAGTCGCCGCCCGCCTACCGCCTCCATGAGGACATGGTGCCCCGCCGAAGCGGGGCAGACCTCCATGGTAATCCTCCACCGTATCCTCCGGGCGGTCCACACAGTGGTGACACCCAGGCGGTTCCTCCCGCCCAATCACACAGGTACCTCCCGAAAAAACCGTGTCCGGTGAGGACCTGCGTCAGACGGAAGGTGAGAACGCCGAGGCGCCTCTCCCTCTTACCATACTATTAAATATTTTTTACGTACGAGTAAGTACCTAAAACAGATTGTGGTTGTATGTTATTTATTTTGTGTACGTATAATAATATATGAGTAAAGTATGTTGGACAAGGACAAAGAACAGTCACTTTGTTCATACAATGAATCTTTCTTGATTTAACAGAATGATGAGATGTTTATCAAGATGCTGATGTGCCTCGTCTGTACGGACGCGTTCGCGTGTGACGATGATTCCGCACATTAATTAAACTCATCTGTTGCTACTTCACAGCTACAGTTATTCATGTTAATTGGTATTTAATTAAATAAATTTAAACGAAGCAACACTGAGAAACTAGCTTTTTCCAAATTAGTCCTCCCTCCCTGTGTGGAGCGGAAGAAGGGACTGTCAGACTCGAACTGCCTAAAAACCACCCTATGCCTTCACATGTCCTTTGCGTTCCAGGGCCGGAGTACCCTGATTAGACGTCCCTACAACAGTAGGTATTGCTCTTTTTTTGTCACAGTATGTTATTTCTCCTTTTATACATTTATTAACATAGCAGTCAGTAGTAATCACTGTTTTAGGTAATCTGTTGGTCTATACATTCTTGACTATATGTATGTTGTAGTCTTGGTTCATTAGTTGGATATTTGTTTTCTCATAACAACTCACATTCATAATATGTAGGTAGGTACCTGCTTAAAATTTTCCTCTCGGATTCGGTGTTCCCTTAATTTTTTCACGTCACATGCCCTACCAATATCAACAGAGTTCCAAACAACTTCTGTCTGGGTAAGCAGCTTCCAGTGTAATGACCTTATGATTATGTACAAATTATAATAGTAGTAATGTCTGGTATATAGAGGACTAATAAAAACTTACTACTTACATCCTATGTACTAACTGAGGTCACTTCTGTGGTGATTAAAATACAACATTAAAAGTAAATCGTCATAATAATTTTCTGCATCCTGCCATTAGACGATTCAGAGCTTCTTGAAAGCATGGCTTCCAAGGGGGGCGAGGAAGTTAACGATCCTGATGCTACTACAACCCGACCAGAGAGTGAGAAGTAAGAGCTCGTGGCCAGCACGGACTTCTCATTGGTACCTATGGCATTTATTCATTTATTGGCAGTTTTTTATAGATGTGCTTTCTGTCCTACTCCTTAATAAATTTTGGCTCTTTCAGAGCCTCGGAGTAAATTTACTAATCTAGGAGAAAATTAGAATTTTCTTTCCTCGGCAAAAAATTTGATTTTTCTTTCAATTGTCTCTAATCTCGCAAGTCGTGGAATCGTAGAAATATTTATCAGCCTTAGCTAGAAGGTACAAGGATAATGGATAGGGAACGGAAGAATCTACGAGAAGTTGTGTTGCAATAGTCATTGATATGGGCATAAAAGAGGATTGAAGGGAACTTAAGTCGTGAGGAAAGTTTTAAAATATACCTACCTTTGCCCTACAGTCGGACCATCGTAAGTTCAAGGCACTAAGAAAATGCCTCATTTAATTCGTGTCACGCGTCTCCTATTAAAGGCCTTTACCTACAGAGATGCGATCCGTTCCGGCGATCCGATCTGACGATACGATCGCATGCGATCTCTGTAAAGACTGAACGCGATGAGATCTGACGCTGGCAGTGAAGTGAAGCATACAATTAGGGACTTGGACATCCTTGAGTTACAGAGATCGCATGCGCCCAGATCGTATCGCCTAAACGGATCGCGCTCTGTGGGTAAAACCCTTTTATAACTGAATCCGTAATCAATGTCATCAAAATTCTAAGGTCAATCCAACCGATTTCTTATATGTGAATGAATGACACAGTAACATAGGAAATGCCATAATAACAAACAATAGTTGCTACTTGAGCGCATATTGATGTTACACAACCTCGCGGCTACAGTAATGTGTATGAAGTACCTACCTGTACGTAATTGTGTGGATGACCAAACCCAAGGCCAGGCTTACTCACCACGCTATGTTTTTGATAATGATGTTTTAAAATTTCCACTTAAAAATACATGATCGATCATTAAAGGTAAGGTCTAATGGCAAATGAGATATTTATTAAACATTCTTTTTTATTTCAAATTTGAAAAAGTGCTAGGCAATTTGTAAGAGTATAAGGGATTTCATTCAACGTCATCCAAACATTATTTTAATTAAAACAATTTGAAGAACACTAAGTTTGAGCCGTTTTGATTTAGATTTTTTTTGTTGCACAAATGGTTGAGATTTTTTAAATACAAATCGATATATATTTTTAATTCTTTTATATTTTATTTACTCTGCTCTTTCCTCACATAGGTATTCTTTTTCAATGCTAGGAAAATTCTGTTTTTCTTTTTAAAAGTACGTGAAGAACCACAAGAACATTGTTTTGGTGACTCACCGCGCCATCTGGAGGAGTTTGTTCAAACTTCTGGCATTTCAGTGGAGTTTCTTTACTTTGTTTTCCGATAGAGGCGCTAGTGTAGCGCAGTGTTTTTTTATGCAACGACTATTTTTTTTTTTAATATTACATAAATTATGTATTTGATTGTTATTATTAGATTAGTGATTGTGATTGTGATTAGTACATGGACGGAAGCAGTGCACACATTACCATCAACCAAACCACCATAGAGCAAGTAGAGAAGTACGTATACTTAGGGCAGGAAATCAGAATGGGCAAGGACAATCAGACCAACGAGCTTCACAGACGGATAAGGCTCATGTGGGGAGCATACTCGAAACTGGACTTTGCCTTCAAAATGAAAATATTTGCAGAACAAAAAGCCAGAATCTTCGATCAATGCAACCTGCCAGTACTCACTTATGGTGCTGAAACCTGGGTATTCACCAAAGACACTATAAAAAGACTAGAAGTGGCCCAGAGGGCAGTAGAGAGGAAGCTGGTAGGAGTGACATTGATCGACCGCAAAACCAACAAATGGCTACGGGAACAGAGCAGAGTTACAGATGTCACGAAACGAGTGGCACACCTGAAGTGGGCTTGGGCTGGCCATGTTGCCCGGAAAGAACACTCATGGTGCAAACGTCTTCTCGAATGGAAGCCATGGGGACAAAAACGCCCTCAAGGAAGACCACAAATGCGCTGGAAGGATGATGTGAAGAGGGTTGCGGGCTCAAATTGGTTACAAAGAGCTCAATGTCGTGAAGAGTGGAAAGAGTTGAAGGAGGCCTACACCAAGATGGTAGAAAGAGGCTGAAGAAGAAGAAGAAGATTAGATTAGTGACTTTGAACATATTTACAGTCCTCCTGACCGGCGCGGCGGCGCGCGCAGTAAGGTGTTCTCTCTGTTGTTTTACGCTCATAGTCCAATGGAACAGAGGCAGATCAAGGCGCAGGATCAACGGCATAACGTGCTTTCTGAGATAATGCAACTACTTATCATACTGCCAAGTTCAAAACTCCGGGATCCTAAGTACTGATTAATTTGTAATAAACACCCAATAGCACATTTTGCCCTCCTCGAGAATCGAACCCAGGACCCCAATCTCAGCAGGTAGTCAGGTACGCTTACGACTACGAGACCAACGGGGCAGTTTAGTGTAAAATATTGTGTATTTGTCTGTGGCATCGACGCTCATATAAACGGATAAACCGCTCTAATATAGTTTGTTTGAAAGGTTACAGTTTTTTTTTCTATCGTGAAGGCGAATTCAAAATGTAATCTTTGCAACTTAAATTCCTTATCCATATGTATTTCATGGAGAACTTTCAGTTAACACAATCATAACAAATAGGGCATATCTTGATCTAATCCTGCAGCATCATGTGGGATGAACAGGCTATCCAACTCCCGACCTCAAAGCAGACACATCAAGTTTGAGCTCATTGTAATGCTCTTAATGACCTCTTTCTTATCTTGGAAAAATCATCAAATGAGTCCTCCGCCCAAGGTGGAGCACAAGGGACTGTCAACTCGTACTGACTAAAATTCACGGTGTTCCTTCAATAGCCCTTTACGTTCCAGGGTTACCTGATAAGACAGTCCCGCGACCCCAGCTCTACATTGTGTCGGGATTTTTTTTTTAATTGATATGTTACATCTTTCCTCGCTTCTGTGGAAGTTATTTCATGAAAAGTAACGGAAGTGTGTAAACGAAAGTGGAACAGGATTGCTATTAATTGATTTGACCAATGATGCGCGTGCGGTTGTAGCATGAGCCATCCGATGGCAGTAACTCTAACCGAAGTCTGTAGATAAGTCTATTGTCTCAAAGTCAAAATCGAAGTCGAAGTCTTGTTGCTTATTACGAAGATAAGATATCAAATATGACTACGTTACTGTAAGGCTCTAGTACTAAAGCACTAAGGCCAAAATAAATAGTCGAACTTAAGCCATACATAGTCGAGCCTAAGGCTGCCTGTCCATTGACGCGGACGCGGAGCGAGCTGGCGGAGCAGAGAAACGAGGAAATATTAACCAATAGGATTGCATAAAAACTCCGCTCAGCTCCAGTGGACATGGGTCTGCGAGCTAGTTTTTAAAATTCATACATTTGGAAGCGGCGCGTGCTGGCTGTGAGAGCTGGCGGAGCGCGGCGACACAGTGAGGCAACGGGGATGGGTACAGGCTCCTTACAGTCCGCTCGCTCCGCTCCGCATCAATGAACAGGCAGCTTTAAGCCCGGTTTCCACCGCGAGCGGAACGAACCCATTAATGACTTCGTTAAACTCGCAAGCGCAAACTGCATGCCTGTATTTCCACCAACAAATCGTTTTTGCGTTCCCAGAGCGAGCTCATTTTTACTCTTTTCACCCGCTGAGTCATTAATGTGTCCACTCCGCTTGCAGTGGAAACCGGGCTTAAGTCAGTGCTTGGGGACGTCATTGTCAATAATTTCCATGAAAATTACTGACATTTGACGTAGCCAAGCACTGACTTTGGCTTAGGTACGACTATTTATATCGGCCTAAGTCTTAAATTTTCTGATTATCTTTTTCATGAAATGTAAGATGTAAGTAAGTCATTAGGTACTAATTAATAATTGCGAACTTATGCTAATTAAATTTCCACAAATGCCGTGACTTCAATTGCTGTAGAAGTAGAACCTAACTAATACTTAGACGATTTTACTGCAATTATATATTTTTTTTTTATAATGAAATATTGTGGATGTTTGCCGCAACACTAACTAGCAATATCCTTTAACTGATTGAAATGGTTATTGAAGAGATATATTATTGTTTTTAATATACGTAGCATTAAAAACAATAAAATATTAGATCATTACTGACCCTTTTGTCTATACTTACCTAATTGGGTAATAAAATCCTTTAATTTCGCACTCAAGAACCTAGTTCGCCAACTAATTGACATTAATACTGGCTTTAGCATCCTAATACAGCATTTTTCCGCTACTCTAGATCAACCTTATTTTTAGAAAGAACATTCATGAAACTAGCCATGAATATTTAAAAATAGCAGTCCCAACGGTAAATTATGACTAAGTAATTATGTAGAGAGCTGGGAATTATAAGCAATTAACCTAACTAACTGTATTATACAAGTCACAGTAGCGGGAAAGCTTTCATATAATCCAAAGTTAAAAAGCCTTGTCCCTCTTTCAATTATATGTATATATTCCAAAAGTTTTTTTTTCTTTTTATATCCTAATTTTGTCCGTGAGAACTTATAATTGACTTTCTCTCACTAATCTCACAGTATCCTAGCTGTAAGTGTTCCAAAATAAAATAACACTAACTTTTTGTGGCATTTTCACTTAAATACTGCTTTTACCATAAAAAAGTTCTATTCTATATTTATGGTTAAACATTCGATTAGGAAAATTTGAAAGATTGGGGCAGGTGGTTGCGCTGGCGTTAGAACCAACCCACATATTGCATATCATATAGCATTGAGTGGATTAGGGGCGATGGGGAGCAATAAGTTATCGTAATGACAAATCTCGACTCCAAGGAAGTCAAAGAGTAACGTTTAAAGTTACTTGATGTGCATAAAACTGTTATGACTACATTATCACGTTTCAATAATAAACAGTTGGCACATGTTTCGCGATCGGGCGACCCGGTAATCTAGAAACTGTTCCTTACGGTATCGTATTAAGAGGAAACAATTATAAATTATCTATGAAACCATACTGTCTCAGTTATGCACAACGCAACAGATTCATTATGATTTAAAGTTGATCTGTGATTGGAGAAGAAGAATTTCAGATTAAAAATTTAGTACGCGACATCATCCGACACAGTAATTAAAATGATAGTCACATTGGATACGTTTTAGGTTACAAAGTAATATAAGATTCCATACAGTATCGTTACGTGCGTTGAGGCCAACACATCCCCGCAAATATTTAACTGCGCATATAATAAAGATCACGTCAACTCATTGTCACCTAACTTCTATTAGGTAAATTATAGCACAACTTAACAAAAAAAAACCGTAGACTTACCTCCGGTTGTTGTCTTCTGTTGGAGGAGTTTGTTTCTTCCCACGCCATAACAGTAAACAATCGAAAGCCCCTTTTTTGAACGGTCGCGGAGGCTTTAACATTTTCCAGCGCTTTCTAAAATCGATAGTCTTTGAATTTCCACTTTCACTAGCATCCGCACTAAGAATATTCGGTTCTGAAACACCTTTCCTTAAATCACTAACACTGTTAGGTTTCTTGGTAACCTTTTCAAAGTTTAATGTCATCACAGATCCACCAGGAGGACACGTTTTTCTTTTCGATAAAGGGGTTGATGTAGCAAATGACCTATCCATGGTTCTATCACATTCTAATCCACTGTCGGAGAACTCTAAAGTGTCCGTTACACCTTCACATATGCTGTGAAGTTTAGGTCTTCTATTTGGGACGATTGTTTTGGCGTTCAATATACTATTTTGCTCAAAATTTTTACTTTTCACGTTGTGGTGGACATCGACGAACGCTGTGACATCCTCGCAGCTTTTGGTGTTGTACTTGGATAACGTGAAGTACGGTTGGGCTCCTTGTTTCGGGTCTGATGCAACCTCCATTTCACCAATACTCGTTAAATTGTCTTCACTTTTAGACAGCACTTTAAGGTTTGATAATTTCTTAGCTCTCGGTGGGCGTTTTGGGGATATGTCAGGAGAGTGTCGCACAGAATAGGGTTCGTCCGCTCTCTTAGTGGGCTTCGAGTACTTTGCGATAATTCTGTTTATTTCAGCGTTGTTCTTACGTCTATGTGTGTGTCGTTTGAAGTTGAGTGGCTGTTGATAAGAGTCGGCTACACTTGCTCCGGCGACCCTCGCTGACCTTTCGCGCCATTCGGCCACTTTGTCCTCTATCAGCCTCTGCAGCTCGAGAGCGCGCATCATCGGCCCTATCTCTGGCATTTTTATGTGAAGTATCAGTTACTCTTTCAATAAGGACTACTTTATTTGGCGATCTCTTTGGTGATTATCACGCAGCTATAATTGCTATTCATAAAACTGCATATTTCTGCAACAAAACACAGAACGTTAAAATAAATCGCTTCCCTTCAACGCATATCTAAGGAAACATTTGAATTATAATGGAGTCAGTCACGAAAGGTCTTCGCATTTCATCGTTCCTTCAATTAGTGCCCTTGTTAATCAGTGTTCTAATTAGATACGAAGAAGCCCTTCAAATTCCATAATGACACAATGCTTCTGCAATTAAAAATGTTTGCTGTACCTATCTTCGAGATCAAAGTACATAACTACCACTATGTAGGTACTACTATTTACGAATACCTACCACATAAGCATATTATAATAGCTCTATTAATTTAGCGCGTTCAAGATGTACCCTATCGGACGTATATGATTAAAAAAATTAAAATTAAAAATTGAACCACAAAACATTCGAACAAAATTACTCCTTTTACACCTACCTATACCATTAAGGGTAGCTTTACTAGATACAAGGTTATTTCGCATAATTACGGAAGATATTTAGGAATTACCTTTAGGGACTGCTTGTGGTGACTGGTCGACTTGCTGACCTTTGGTTTTGATAAGTACCTATATGTAGTTTTATTTCTTTTCTTTATATTGTTATTTACTGCGATGGTCCTAGTTTATCTTTTTGCGCCTTCTAGTCACGATTGGGATGCAATTTCGGAATGATGTATAATGTGAATGTTCTATTAAATTTTATATAATCTTGGTTCTTCTAACCGTACAGACAGATGTGTTGCTGGGGAATTTCTTCCGCCACTTCTTCTTCCCAGCCAAAACACAAGGAAGTGGGGGGGCGCTTTGGGGGACTGTCTTATGTAAAAATTGACCTTCAAAAAGTGCTGACAAATCAGCCTAATTTAAATAAATGACTTTAGATTTTGATTTTGGACAAGAAACTAGGTCAAAGATAAAATTCATTACAAACACATCTTACTAAACTTAAAACAAAGAAAATAAGATAGGGCCTAGAACAATTCTACTTGTGAACAGAGACACAAACATAACGACTTGATATCTAATTGCCAATTGAAAGGAAGTGCCAACCGCGATTTCTAACGTCCTTCCGAAAATGTGTACCTAACCTCTGGTACATCCTATCACCGGCAATTGGCTATTAGACGAAGTACAGGAACTGTGTTTTTAACTCGGAACTATCGAATCTTTATCGCACGCATCTTGATAAGAACCATTCATATTTGTTTGGCAATATTTCAAGGCAGTCTTCAACTGTTTTTCTATATCGGGGCCATTGGAATTATTTGCAAGCTTGATACTGAAATTCTTTATGAATGTTAACTGTTTAAATATGTAGGCAGGCATAGCTACCTTGCTGATTTCAGTAGGCAATAATTTAGAGACTAATACTTATAGACTACTATCAAACAAATTAAAAATAGTACTTACATACGCACACAAACTTTTTTTACACACGTCACTGCTAATCGAGTTGGAATATTTGTAAGCGATCAATTTATCGGTTCATTTGAATGAATACCGACTGTTTGATTAAATTTTACGAGAGCTACAGTCGCGTATACAACGTGTTTGACAATAACACTCCAGTTTTTTTTTTACCAAACAATGCATGTAGAGGTAGTCTGATAACAGATAACATAACTATCGCATGAGAGAACAGAGATAAATTCGATTATTTACGATTTCAGTAAGCATTTTGTTACCTTCTTCAAGGGTTCAATTATTTTGAAACTGTTTTCAAGACCACAATGGAAATCAATCGTAATCTAACAGTATGTATTGTGTAAAAGTAGACTGTATAACGTTATCCGTCATTACGTAATTTTGTTCTCGGCAGCTGAGTATGTAGGTCTTACCTATACGCGTTTCGAAATTCTAATCAGTCTACATCTAAACACCATAGATATTTTGGAATTCTTCATTTGAGGTAAGCTTACCACTTGCTAGACTCTATATCGATCTATGATTTTAGCTCAGAGATTTTAGTGTTTGTTTTGAATTTTGGGGATAAATGAAACACGGGAAATGTCGAGTCACTATGATAAGACAAAGCACGCAAGAAAACAAAAGAAAATGAAATCATAACTTACACAGTAAAGCTTTCTTATCATCAGCTGTCATTAACTAAACTTTCAATTACAACAGCACTGATCACAGAAAATCGGCGTTTTTCCACAAGTCATTAGGATCGCCTAGAAAGTGTCGAGTACACTGACTTAGTTTACACAGTCCCGACGATGTTATGGTGCGTCAAGGCACAAGGCACACGTGTGTCGAGGGCACGTGCAGATTCCACAGTGAGCGAACCGTTCCAGGCGAATGCTCCTGCACTTGACTCAGCCAGCAATAACCACGGACCGGCCCATCCTGCCTCCACCGCAACAATGGATTAAATAGAGCATCCACCATACTACTATACTCTCATTATTGTCATTTATCATTACATCACAAAACGCCGTCACTTTGCACATTACCGACATGTTTTCTTACTGATTAAGCGACGGGTGTTTCCTTTTAATTGCGGAGTATTTTATAGTAATAGTAAATAGAGCACACCTGATACGGTTTTACCTAGCTACTTCAGATAAACCATTAATTACCATCCATTGCTTTAATGAACTTGAGTTACGCAACCTGTTCTCAAAATTACGGTACATAGGTACTAGGTTTAAAACCTGTGTTCTAATTTCTAACACCATGGAATAGCTAATTGCCATTATCTGTTTTCATGGGGCATTGTTCGGCGCTGCGGGCGTGACAACTGCTTCCGCCAAGTTCATTGTCGTAGCGGCGGCGCGGGCGCATGTCGTTGTCGCATTCGTGCCCCTCTGTGACCCCAACCTTATTTAATAGACTTTCGACCACGAGCAAATCCGTAGTTAATTGTATTGTAAAATAAAAAGTTTTTGTTGTATAATGAATGACTAAAAAAAGTTGCCTATACATATAACAACCCGTCTTCCCTTCCGGGGAGAACGAGAAGGACTTATGTTTTTGCTATTTATTATTATCCTGGCAGAGTAATGTTAGACTAGCGGACACATCTCTTATCTTCTTATTTTAATCCTTGCAAGCAGGAACATCTAAGTACTTGTCTAACTAGTTACACGCAGACAGCGGATGCGCACCTTATAAAACCTATAGAGCATGTTTGCAACTCATAATTTTGCTAAGCGGCTACTATACAAACAAATATCTCTGGATGTAACTATAGTGTTAAATAGGTCAAATTTTAATGAGGATATTTTGATGATGCCAGTATCACGTCAACGCTTAATTAATTGCAAGGTTACCGTGTTATTAAAGTTTGTTAAGCATTATTCTCGAAAAACGGGAAAATATTATTTAAACGGTGGCAAAAAAACAGAGGGCCTAGACGAGCGGCTATGTTAAGGCGCGGTGTTATCTCAATATTCCCAAAAATTGGTTTCTTAGAACGTCGAGTATGACGTAATGTAATAAAAATAAGCAACGCGAAAAATACAGTGAACAGAGAAGGGTATAAAGAAGAATTTAAACCGAACAGAATAATAAATAAGAGTTTGATATTCCCAATAAAAATTGGGAAGTTGTAGCACAAAAATAAACTTTGACGTCGAAGATCTCTGTATTTCCAGCGATAACAACAGTTTTTTTTTTGAGAATTTAGTAGGTTTTCCATTTTTTTTAAACTTTAACCAAACCATTATTTAATTTTATGTCTACATTTTAAATAATCTAAAGAAAAGCAGTAAAATAAATGCCCATTCGCAGCTTACGTCACATTTCAACACAAATATCATTTTTTAAATTTTTTATCTTATTGACGCTCCATAGTGGTGACAATAGTTTAAGCGGTCTTATGCGATTAAAATCGTAGTCAGTCAGCGCCTTAAACGAAAACGCTCTGTAGTCTTTAACAGAATTTCAACTTTAAATTCTGGGGAATAAAGTCGAATATCTACGTATACTTAAGATGCGTTTTCGTTTATCGTTTGCCACTTGTCTTGGGAGTCAGATGAGCCTACGTCACTTATTCGTAGTGCTACATAAAGGATAGGCTGGACAGGCATAGAAATTGAGCACTGGGATGGAATATGGTACCTACAGCATTAGCCAATGCTAACGGATTTAACATTTGTATCGAATATGTAGTCAGAAAAAGAATCAAAGAATGACAATCCGTATTCAAAACTGTAAAATGCTCTTTTTCGCAGGTTTGCTTGATTCACAAATTTCAAGAAAGAATGAAAAATGCCGTCGCGGTATTTTACAATATTATTATTGTTCATTAGTTGTGCATTGTGCTGATTACCATAGAAGGTGTTTTTCTTTTGATTGGACCTATGTATTATGTATCTTTACGAGCATTACCAGTAAGTAGGCATGGTTAACAATTTAACATTGCACCAGGCAGGATCTTGATACAATGTTGCTGAAGATATGTTGTTAACTGATAGGGAACAATGTTAATACCTTATTACGTTTATTATTCGATTAGATTACAGGTGTAAGGGGATGATTCTATCAATCAATCCGCACGATAATCTAGGTCAAAGATCAGCAAAGTAACCAAGAAGTACTTACATATTTTGGGGTACCTATTTGTGTGTTGCATATTTTCGTCCATTATTTATGGGAGGGTTTTCTTAAATCCTTATTACAAAATTACCACTGTACAGATGCTAACACATCAACCTACCCCAATCCGTCAAATTTCCAAATCTAATATTATTATGAACTTTCTTCTTTTGTGATAAAGTTGAAAATGTATTAAAGAAGATTGAGGTAGGTTTATATGCTGACGTCTGTACCTCCATTCTTTTAAAACACATAACTATGTAAATTCTATAGTACAGACGCCAGCACATCAACCTACCTCAATCTGTCATAAGATATTGCCAAGTTTCCCTTGCAGCCTCGACCCATAAAACTAAACGTAACCCAACAAAGATGAACTATACACCGTGTTCCGGACGATATACATAAACTTCGACCAGATGTTCAAACCACGGAAGTAAGCATTTTTCATTATGGACACATTAATAAATTCTTATTTTTTATTTTTTGTTAATTTTATTTTCATACAAACTAAATACCTAGACGTAAATAACCCGATATGCATGCCTCTTTATCCGAATTGGCAACGTCGTATTTTCATTCATAACATTTGGCGGGCTGAAACAAATGAAATGCAAATAGTATTTGATAGATTTCAAATTAAGATACTTTCTCACTGCATAGCTCAATTAAATTTCATTAAATGAAATTACAAATATCTTTGTAACGAAGCCTTTTTAAGTACTACTTCCTTTGTTGGATTTGATTTGTAAAAGCCATAGAAGTATTTGCTAAAGTTTATGGATAACGTGAAGAACACGGTGTATAATTATCATTAAAAAGGAAAAAATATATACAATTTGATGTTATAATTAGTTTTCCATATGAAGTACACCGAGAAAATATGTAGTCGTATTGAGTGTAGGTCAACCATACAACCTTTTTTTTTAGGTGTCCTTCTTATGGAAAACTAATTATACCATCAAATTCTATATTTTTTTTCCTATTTAATTCATCTTTCAGTTCATCTTTGTTGGGTTTTAACTTTAATGTCAACATAAAAGAAACTTTTAAATAATTAATTAAATTAATGATTTTTTTTGCATTTTAAATATATGATTATTATTTGTTTTGTGTTATGAAATTTTATCATACTTATCAAATTTTATTATGAAATTCACATCATTCATTTATTTGACACTACATGAATCGGGCCGAATCTTTAATAGATTTTCAACCTTATTATCATAATAGTGGATGGTTAATGTTCGATTGATAAAATTTGACAGACAGGGGTAAGATGATCTGCTGGCGTCTGTACAATGAGACCTTCGCCGTTAATACAATAACACGACATAAATCCCACACCCAAATCTCCACGCCCGTACACCCGGAGTACTGCCCTCTCGAGCACAAGTCAATTGCTTGAATTGGCTCGAATTAAGAGCCTCACAAAAATCTAAATATAGATGATTCAAAGAAAATAAGGATAAAGTCTCGGTCAATTAATCAGACAGAGGAACATATTAATCTTTGTAATTTTTTTCTAGGAAATGTTTAGTCTAGATTAGGCCAGTAACATGTCTCAAGTAGTTCACATCATGCGTAAGAATCGGGATTTATTTGTTCAAAAGATTAAATCGGCACTAACCATTTATCATTTTAATTATTTGTTTTGAGTTTCCGAAACTTTACATATTCTATCTTATGGTCATGGAGAATAAATCGGCTTGCACTAACTTCTAGTATAAGCACTTTGTTAGATAAATCCAAATATGGCAAAAATATTATCCAATATTTCGAATGAAAAGTAAATTTTACTAGGAAAGATTCGAGATTAATCCTTTGTATTTGCAGGATCTCAAATGCCTATCCTTTCGGGAGACCCCCTTTCGAAATGAAATGCATTAAGCCATTTTACCACAAATTAATAAGTAGTCCGAACGTCACCACATTGTGGTCATGTTTATAATTATTAAATTAATAAATTTAACTTCAACTGTAAGTTACGAAACAGTCCCTTTATCAGGCGGTGACGAATGATATGCTCGGGCGTCCCAGCGTAATTACAAATCAATAAATACGTTATGTATATTCCCTATAAATTGTGACTAAGACATTAAATCGACTGTTTTTAGGGTTCCGTAGCCAAATGGCAAAAACGGAACCCTTATAGATTCGTCATGTCTGTCTGTCTGTCTGTCCGTCCGTATGTCACAGCCACTTTTTGTCGAAAGTATAAAAGCTATCCTGTTGAAACTAGGTAGGTAGATGTATTATGTGAACCGCATTAGGATTTTAACACAAAAATAAAAACAAAACAAATTTTTGGGGTGCCCCCCATACTTAGAATTGAAACTCAAAATTTTTTTTTCTCCAAACACATACATGTGGGGTATCTATGGATAGGTCTTTAAAAATTATATTGAGGTTACTGATATCACTTTTTTCTAAACTCAACAGTTTGGACGAGAGACACTTTCAAAGTGGTAAAATGTGTGTCCCCCCCCCCCCCCTCTAACTTCTTAAATAAGAGAATGATAAAAATATAGGTATAATGTAGACCTCAACAAAAACTTCCAACGAAAATTGGTTTGGATGAGATACAGTTAGCAGTTTTTGAGATATAGTACATTTTCAAAAACCGCAAATTTAACTTTGCCATTCATACAAACACTATGAAAATGAAAGTTATTTTTATTGTTTGTGTATATTACTTACTAATCTCAATATAATTATATCCCTAATCTATGCTTGCTACTACGGAACCCTTCATGGGCGAGTCCAACTCGCACTTGGCCGGTTTTTTTTTTCAATATATTGCGTATTTGCCTATGGCACAACAACCTTAAATGTGCCACCATCGGGGGTTATTTGAAAGTTTATTCATAAATTATTTAAGTATTACTGTTCTTAACGAGGTCACTGCAACAAATCATCAATATGGACAAGGACACTTTCATAAGCTACTTTCCCTACTCGGCAAATCGATCACCGGATCCTGCGCATACCAATAGCGCTTCTAACTTCACCTAATTTTCTTTAATTGTCCAGAGACAAACAATGAAGCATCGCTGGTGGCATTACTATTCAGTCAGTGTCCGCATACGGGACCGTGCGTAGCATTGTCAAAGCATACGAGGTCTCGGTCTTTGATCCCAAACCCGATACAGAGAAAGTAGAATTTCACCCAAATAGCGAATTGCACAATTTAACCAAATAAATCGTACGCGTTCAGGGTATTCAATTTTGAACATGCGTCGGGTTTTCCTTTTTATAGTGACAGATTATGTCACAAAATACGGTAAGACAATTGCTTTTTAAGTACACGATTTGAACATCATAATATGCTGTAGCATAAAACAGAAACATGATTATTACTGTTCTGGGAAAACTAAAGCCAGAAAAAGTAAGCGGGTGATAATCATGTTACCAACCTAATGGAAATTGTGAAACCTAAACAAACGCAGTGTCTCTCCACAGAGGCAAAACACATTTTTTTCTGAAGCACATACTTTTTCTGGAAGGTCTGTATAAAATATGTTAGAAATAATATCAACAATACATTACATACCTTCTACTTTCTACCTACACTACAGAAATCACTCTAGAACTAAATATCTGTCTACAAAAGCATACACAGCTATTAAAACAAAGTTTTTATTAACTTATAATCACAATAAATAACTACTTATCTACAATAAATAAATAAGTCTTTCGACTCGATTCAGACTAATTTCAATGGCACCTGCTATAACAATCCAATTAACAATGACCGTTGACAGCACTTCTACTGCGCGATGTTCAGGATGAGTCTCCCCTGGAAGAAAAATAAATACTTTCAATCATTGTGATAGCACTTTTCTAGAATTTTCATTATTTTACAATCCAGACACAATATGTCAACAATCACCTAAAATTAAATGCCTCTTTTAATTGTCACTTAAGATTTAAGTAATCAGAATCAGGTGAATGTACTAATATCCATACGAATTTATACTTGGTTTTATTAAAAGAAACATCATGTAATAAGTATGACCCTTTTATCATGCGAAGTGAACCATTATACCTAATTAACACTTAAATAATTTAGCACTAATTGGATTTACGTTATGTTATTACGTATTGTCCATAAATATGAATATCTGTTCTACATTGAATTTACAGCTTTGTTTACCTGAAATAGGGTTCAAATTCGTAGATGTCGTCGATGACTCTGCGCACGCGACACGTGACGCCACAGCCTGGCTGTTGTTGACCGTAGACGGAGATAGCCCGCTCAAGTAGCTGATGCACTGATGTTAACTCCACCACTGTCACGAGAAAAATATTTGTTACATACATAAAATAACATTGCGCTTGATTATCTACACTAATCTTCACTAATATTATAAAGAGGAAAACTTTGTATTTTTGTTTGTTTGTAATGGATAAACTCAAAAACTACTGGACCGATTTCAAAAATTCTTTCACCAGTTGAAAGCTGCTTTGGTCCTGAGTTATATAAGCAATAAGGGAGGGGGGGCGAGCGAACCCGCTGGGAAAAGCTAGTCTATTATAATATTGTGTTGCCAGCTGTTTCACCAGCTAGATTCACGTTTCTGATTCAAACAGATTGCCTGATTTACACAGGGCCATAATCATATTTGTTAAATTTAAAAAAATATAGATCTAACCGGTAAACAACAGGATTTAAAGCCAAATATTTACACATTCGAATGCCTAAAAAAAAAACAAATAAAAATCATTCGATGTACAGACGCCAGCAGGTCAATCTACCCCAATCTGTCAAATTTCACCAATCTATCATTAACCGCCAACTATTGTAATAAGGTTGAAAATCTATTAAAGAAGTTTGACAGATTGAGGTGGGTTGATGTGCTGGCGTCTGTACCTACAGACGACGAAGTACAGACGCCAGCTCATCAATCTAACCCAATCTGTCAAATTTCATTAATAGATTTTCAACTTTATCACAATAGTGGATGGTTCAAATTCGATTAGGAAAATTTTACAGATTGGGGCCTAGATATCTATAATATGTATTTTCCAGCAAGTTCTATATCTTTAATCATCTCGATAGGCCGTTTTTTACACAACAATTTTAATTCATCAATGATTGCGTAATGACGACAGCGTCTAAGAAGAGTATTTAACACAGCTACTTTAACAGTGACTCATTAGTTTTACGAACCGCTTGTTTGGTAGTTTCTTAAACAAAAGACAGTGAATTACTCCAATAAAGAGTTACGAGCACAAGTAACGAGTGAGTTTATACCCAGATGATGAGTCTTGTTAGTTTATGACTTATATTATTATATAGCACTTCGACTTCGGACACAAAAATCGGACAGCTGAAAATTGTGTTAATTTGAAAACGCATTAGACACTGCCCTACCTAGGGATCGAACCAGTTCCTATGCTCAGCAATCAGTGAGTCCGAATTCTTTTATGAGTTATTTAGTTTCCGCCCTACCACAAAAAGATCAACAGAAGAGAACATCTGTTGAACGCTTGTCTAAAAGAAGTGTAACTGCAAGCAAGCTGAGGTTGTGTAGCCGGAGCTGTGAAAATGTGCATTAATGTGTGGTGCGAGGATGCGTTGCGAAGCTGTGAAATGTCTCGACGAGGGTGCGGTGTAGTGGGAGCGGAGACACAACACATCCCACTCACACATCCCTCGTACACATCCCTCGCACAAATCCCTCGCTTGTTTTGTATGCACAAAAATCTAGCTCCGCTGAGCCGTTTCCACCAGAGCTGTGCTGACCGAGGCGACGTAAATGAAGCGATTCTATTGGTTCTTTACAAACACATCCCTCGCTACGCATCCTCGCACATCTCTGGTGGAAACGCAGCCTTACTATGCTCATTACGTGATAGCCTACTGCTGGTCAGAAATGGAATGCTTACAATTAATAAAAATAAAATAAAACAGTATACTTACAGTTCTTATCACCAAATCTCCGCTCATCTTCACCATCATCAGTATTACCAGCACTGCTGCCTTTCTTGAATGAGATCAGTTTCGGTATCACCAGCAACATGCAAACAACCGCCAGCATAGTCACAAGCTTCTTGAAGATTAAAAGTTTCAGCAGCAATTTCGCAATAGTCAAGATATCCAGTTTCAACGACAGTTTGTCCAAGAATCCTAATGCTGGTGCTGTGTAAGGTACTCCATAAGATGGCTTCAACGGGGGACCATATATCGGTGGAGGCAAAGGTTTGTGAATCGGCGGACCATACGACTGTGCTGGGGGTCCATACGACGGAGCTGGCGGTCCATATGACGGAGCTGGAGGACCATAAGACGGCACCGGTGGTCCATAACTGTGTGCTGGTGGCCCGTAATTGGGCGATGGCGGTCCATAAGTGTTCGGAGGAGAATTATATGTTATTTCTGGTTCAAACTTCACAGGCGATCCGTAACTAGACGATGGTGATGATGGTGCGTAGCTGTTTGAAGCCGAGGGCCCTGAGTATCCAGACGATGCTGAAGAACTGAAACTGTTGTCACTGGAATACGGCGGCGAGTAGTCGTAGCCGGATTGATAACTATCATCCCGATTTGAAATCTTCTTTTCTCCATCTTTTGCTGTTATTATCACAACACCTTGTTTTGCCTTCTCAGCTTCAACGCGCGATTTAGAATATGCATCTAAATAGGTATCAGTTTTCGATGGTGTCAATTTTGTTCCATTTGTAGGCCCGACAATTGCAGAAACGCAAGAGCTAACCGCTAATATAACAGCAAAATATTTAAAGAGCGACATATTGCTGTTAATCCTCGGTCTACCGCCCGAAAGAAGTTGTCGCCATCGATCGCAAGTAACGAATGACAAGCGACGTTGACTCCCATTCAGTTTTCACTTTTGACTTACAGTAAAAGAACCTAAATATGATAATGGAACACAATTAAATTCTCTGAGTGAGCCCAGCGCGTTCCGCATTGCTCATGGTAAGTAGGCGCGCGCGTGTCGCGGCTCGCATGCTAATGGACGTTGGAGACCGTCGCGCCCCGCCGCAAGCCTTGTTGGATGAGCCTCCCCAAACATCGGGACCTTTCATCGCATAAAGAAATCTTTAATAGACCGCAATTTGACTGTGAAAGTTTTATCGTCGGTTTTATCGGTCATGTTACAAATTTTATATGAATTACATCTTATGAAATATGCCTGCCTATTGTGCATCCTTTCTCTACCTAGAATGGAAAATTTATTTCTTTTTTATGATGGCTCAACAATAACATATTTGGTTAATGTACAACAAAACTTGTGATTGATGTCTTAGGTCTATTTGTTCTGGGCGGATATTAAACAAAGTAAGAATACCAAAGTACCTATCGGTGAACAGATTGCACCACCTTCAGACTTAACGAAGCGGAAAAGACAACACTTGATATTCTGTGGCACTTCGGAATTAGATTTACTAATGTCCATTTACTAAGTAGGTACGAGTAAGTAAGCAAGAGGCTCCAAGTTAAATAAGCATCAATACATATTAAGTATAAAGCAAAGTCGCTTCCCGCTTCCTGTCCCCCTGTATGCTTAAATCTTTAAAACTAAGCAACGGATTTTGATGCGTTTTTTTTTTAATAAAGTGGCTCAAGAGGAAAGTTTTTATGTATAATACATGCATAATATCGTAGAGAAACTTTGATAATTTTAGAGGTTTTGTAAGGTCGTAAATAAACTCATTTTTTTGCGCTTGCGCTGGCTGAACCCTACGAGATAGGTCAAAATGATGTACTACAGTATTAACACCTTAAAAAGGTCTACAATAATGTCCGCGATGGTTTATGTCTATCTCTTAGGAATAACCGACAGGCCTGTTGGTCTAGTGGTTAGTGACCCTGACTGCTATGCCGGAGGTCGTGTCGTGGGTTCGATTCCCACCCAGGACAAATGTTTGTGTGATGAGCACGATCATTTGTTCTGTGTCTGGGTGTAATTTATCTATAATATGTATGTATTTAGAAATATATAAGTATGTTTATCAGTTGTCTAGTACCCATAACACAAGCTCTGCTTAGCTTGGGACTAGATGGCGTTGTGTGATAGTTGTGGAATATTATTATATTATAACCCACAATAACTATTTTTTATCCTTTACTTTACTAAAATAATGGCTTATTTACGAAGAAGCGATTTTAAGTAATACAGCATTAATCCTTATCCAATTAAGTACCTTGAATAAATTGTGCATGTAATATAGAGCAATATGGCCCTTTACAGCATGTAAATTACCGACTTCAAAAAACAGGAGGTTATCTATTCGACCCGTATGTATGTAATATTATCAGAACTGCCCAGTTTTCATATAATATGTTAGTCTATATCAGCGTCTGAACAAATGTGCCAAATTTCATAAGTGTATGTATGTATGTTTTTATGTTTGTGCACGCATATCTCCGGAACTATAAGTTCGATTTAAGTAATTATTTTTTTGTTGTACTAGGTATTGTTCAACTTAGGGTACACTGCAAGTTTCATCAAAATCGGTTCAGTAGTTTTAGAGATATGGATTTTTTTATGTTGTGACGGATTACAAGATTAGTGCATATGTAAGAAAATTTTCTATTTTACAAGAATTTGGGTTGAATATGTAATAAATAAACTAAAAAGGGTAAAATAAAAACTTTTTTTTAAAAAAGTACCGACTTCAAAACAAATACAAAAAAGTTTAAAATAGCGATGCATCCGATACCGATACGAATACCGATATATCGGCGATACTTCGGGTTAGCCGATATATCGGTATCGACGATATTTTCATGGCCGATTCAACGATACTTTTTAATTTAAAAATGTGGTGTAAACGAGCGTGTTGTCTGGTCTATTTCATTGCAAACGAGCCACGAACTATGCCCGGGGAAACCCTTGCCAAACAGACTTGCGAAATCGCCTTTCTCTAAATCAAAATTTAGGATTACTTTGTTTTTTAAACCAAAATCTTATTGATGTTAATTTTAATTACTAAAATGTATACAAATGTTGACAAGCCTGTTGGTCTAGTGGTTAGTGACCCTGACTGCTATGCCGGAGGTCGTGGGTTCGATTCCCACCCAGGACAAATGTTTGTGTCATGAGCACGATCATTAATTTGTTCTGTGTCTGGGTATAATTTATCTATAATATGTATGTATTTAGAAATATATAAGTATGTTTATCAGTTGTCTAGTACCCATCACACAAGCTCTGCTTAGCTTGGCACTGGATGGCGTTGTGTGATAGTTGTGGAATATTATACTATATTATAATTTAGAATATTTATATATAATTTAAAAAAAAATCTGACTTGTGATTTATTTTATTTCAATTTTTTTTATTCACAATAAGCGTATCGGTATCGGTATCGTATCGGCGAAAAGGCGTATCGATGCATCCCTAGTTTAAAATACATTTTCTTTCGGAAGTCGGTGGCTTTGTTTTGTTGTGTCATTGACTATTGCCACCGACTTCCGAAAGAAAAGTTATTTTAAACTTTTTTGTATTTGTTTTGAAGTCGGTACTTTTTTAAAAAAAAGTTTTTTTTAAATGAATATTTTTGAAGATATGACAAATTTAAAAAGCAGGGACATAGCGGTTGCGGCGGTACACGATTTCATTTATTCATACAGGAATTCGTCTTAGCAAGAGTTGTTCAGCCTGATGAGCACTCTCTGTTGACGAATAAAAATTGAAGATCTGGCACACCTGTTGTGGAATTCCAAGCGCCCAGCGACACTATAGGAAATATAGGAATAACGTCTTTTTTTTAACGTGGTAAATTCATCAAATGAGTCCTCCCACCCAGACTGTCAGACTTGTACTGACTAAAATCCACGGGTTCTTCAATAGACCTTTATATTCCGGGGTCACGGTAATGAGATAAGTCCCGTGGCCCCGACAGGCTTTGGCCCTCTAGAGAGGGGGCCCCGTCATTATGCTGACGCTCTTTGAGGCGCGCGTGGAACCCAACGGGCCGTCGACCCGGGCATGGTCCATGGTCGGACAGCGAGTCGCCCATTACTCGCCGCCCGCATGCCCGCGCCTACGGTGGCCGCACATCGTCTGCCGACGTCCGTAGCCGTGGGCGTCTACCACTGCGGCTAGGGTGGAAGGAGGACGCTGTCCTCTCCATCACGCGGCCCGCCTCTTCCTTAGCGAGCATGATCGCTTCGCAGACCCAGGCGTCCGCTTCCCACTCCGTCTCGCCCCGCAGCATGTCCTCGACCAATGCCGGGCGCGAGAGGTTTCCGCCTATCGCCGCCGTGAGGACACGGCGGTGCTCTGCCCAAGCAGGGCAGTCTTGCACCGTATGCTCTACCGTGTCCTCTGGGTGATCCTCGCAGTGGTGACACCCAGGCGTTTCTTCCCTCCTCATCAGATACAGGTACCTCCTAAAACTTCCGTATCCAGTGAGGACCTGCGTCATGCGGTAGATCAGGACGCCGTGATGCCTACCCAGCCACTCCTCAAAGAGGGGTCTTACCGCCGCGATTGCAGCGTGCCCGGACCTCAATTACGACAGTCGTTCCCTCCATACTGCCCTGAGATCGCACAGGAGCTCTTCCTCCAGATTCACCCCGGCGCTGCGCCTCCACGCGCCACTCATAGACGTGCTGGAGGGCAGTCGCCTCCAGATCCCAGGGCAGCAATCCGGCAAGGAGGTTGACCGATTCGCCGGCGATCGTGCGGTATCCTTGGATCATCCGGATAGACATGATATGACCCTCTGGCATTCTGACCAGCTTTAGTGGTCGCGTCTGGATGCTCAGGGCCCACACGGGGGCCCCGTAGAGGCCCATGGACCGCACGACATCGGCATACAGCCTCCGGCAGGAGGCGTTTGACCCGCTAAGATTAGGCAGGAGTCGTCTGAGGGCGGCTGTTGCCCGGTTCAGCTTTGGAGCCAAACTCAGGAAATGCTCCCTAAAGTTCCACCGGCTGTCGAGGACGAGTCCCAGGTACTTCATCGTCCTTCCGACGCCGATGCGAGTCCCTCCCACTGTTATGTGGGACTCTGAACGTGTCGCGTTCAGACGGCCATGAAAACACATTGCCTCTGTTTTGTGCAGCGCCACGTCGAGCTCCAACTGCCGTATCCTATCAAAGACCGTCGCAACCGCTTGCGTCGCTAGGTCGGCCGCCGCCTGGTGCGTCTCTCCCTCGACCAGGACGAGCGGCGTAATATGTTACGCCGAAGACGTCAGCCGTTCGCCGAGTAAAAGTTGTTTAGTCTGATGGGTATTTCCTGTTGACTTACAAAAATGAAAGGTCTGGAACGTCTCGAATCGTCACGCGCATCCCGTTGGTGTCCCGTCCACGGGCTCTTAGAATTCGATATCAGACGTTTCAGAACTTCGATTTTGACGACCCCGTTGTCGCTGGCATAAGCAACAGGATCCGCGTACGAAGTCGCGGGCAGAAGCTAGTTTTATATAAAGTTAAGGAAAGTAATTGTGTAATCAAGATTTATTGAATCTCGATTAGAACGAACAACCTTTCAGGAGATAAATATCTCGGCTCCTTTAAGAGTTCGGACAATGATTCAAACGGATAAGACAAAATCTCTTTAAAGATTACCTATAGCTAGAATTAAGACTCGTCATTGTTCTCGACAAACATTTACAAGCAACTTCATTTTATGGACTATAAAACACATATCTCAACCATGATGTCAATCTGAACCAGGCGTGATGAACATAAGGGAACATTTCAGCCGGTATCTAACAGGAATCTCCTAAGCTCAATGATTCATACCAGTGAAACACCCATTGCAATGGACATAGTGTTCAAATCTAACATTACCACGTCATTACAACCACTAGTAATGTCTTCGCCAACTTTTATTAGGTGCTATGTATTCTCCAGCGACTTCGATGAATTTGTAAAAGACATCAAGGTGTTAAGAGGCCCAGCCCGTATTTGATTAAATATCCATTACTACTGGCCCTGAATTTACAGCACCTTACAACAAAATGGATCAAGAATATTTGTGGTATGATTATGATGCGATGAGAACATTTTTGTTGATACTTTGTATTACATACATAGGTACATGGTACATGATACTTTGTGTTACTCTTTTTTATAATCTGTGGATCACTTTGTATGAACTGTTTGTATATTATTGTAGTGTGTAACTGTTTATTTTCCTAAATAAATAAAATAAATAATAATCCTAGAATAATAAAATGCGCCGAAGCTAGTCCAGAGGGATTGAAGAAGAAATATAAAAATAACCGTCCACTAATACAAATAATACAATACCTAGGCAAAATGCAAATAAAAATTAAACTACCTATAAAAATGCAAGAAAATAATAAGTTACATACCCACTAGCTAAACTTAGTGTTTGATGTTTTAACTATGTAGGTACCTACTGTTCGTGTTGAATACACATAATAATATGAAGAAAAAATCGCGCACTAAAAAGTATAAAACAAGAACAATCCGTGTTACAGAAATTTTTAATTAATAGCCGTGGTCGTATGCCACCTAGCCAATAAAGATTGTGTGAAACAACCGCAGGTGGCATACGACCACGGCTATTAATTAAAAATTTCTGTATCACGGATTGTTCTTGTTTTATATTTTTCAGTGCGCGATTTTTTCGTAGTCGGGTTTTAATTATTTTAACTTATTTTTTATTTACACTATTTTGGGGTTATTTGATATAATAAGCAAAGCAGCGAGTGAATTTCAAATGTGCTCATCAAGCCCTTTAATTTGATACCCATGTCGATACTGTGCGAAAATATTTTTTTTTCGGTTACGACTTTTCATCCCCTAGAGGGCGCCATGTTGGATTTGGTGACACGTCACCTACCCTATAACCAGCGGACAATTGAGACGCTTCTAACGACACCTCATTTGTCAAGTAGTGATAAGTAGTTCAGAAGTTATGAGGGAACAGATGAACATACATACAAATATACATACCGGTCAAAATCATAACCCTCCTTTTCGCTTCGCCGTAGTGGGGTAAAAATCAAAGCATGATTCAAATCAAATCAAATTATTTTATTTTACATGGGCCACAATGGGCACTTATAAAACGTCGAGGGAAAAAAAAAATTGGCACGGTTCGGGTTGGTCGCTTCCATGGAGAAGAACCGGCAAGAAACTCCATGGTTACTCTTTTAAAATAGATTAGAATAAAAACTAGCTAAATGTACCTACAGAGAGAAACTGATTCTACTATATAAAGGGTTCCGTTTGTTCTTTTGAGGTACGGCACGGCACCCTAAAAGCCGGAGTTGATTGATGATTTTCACATTAATATTTTATATACGTATAAATAAACACTGTTTCGCTTTCTGAACACGAAACGAAGAATTTTGCCAACATTTCCGACAGCCAAATATATTGGGACAGACTCCAAAATAATAAAATACAAGTTGTACGGTAAAGCATGCGACAACAGCCAGCATAAGGCTGCTTTTCCACCAGAGATGCGCTATGCTACGTTGCTGCGGATGCGTTTGATATCCACCAATCATATTCACTGGTTTACATAGCACAGCACTGGTGGAAACGGATTCTTGTGACAGCACATCTTCGTAGCGCAGCTACGCATCTTCATAGCGCAGCTACCTTGTGACAGCACATCTTCGTAGCGCAGCTACGCATCTTCATAGCGCAGCTACGTTGTGGCGGCGCATCTTCATAGCGCAGCTACCTTGTGACAGCGCATCTTCGTAGCGCAGCTACCCATCTTCACAGCACAGCTACATAGCGTAGCATCAGTGGAAACGGTCACACAGTTTCGTAGCTCAGCTTTTACATCCTCGCAGCACAGCTACATAGCGCATCTCTGGTGGAAAAGCAGCCTAATAGTACCTATTTAAATTGTTGCCGATTTCTACTGATCAGGAATGCACAGGTGTGTCATTTTCACTTGCTAAGTTAAACGAAACTTAAAGACCTTTTCAGTGTAGGTACTAAGTTATGCTCTTCGCATTTTCATAATCGTGGTCGCAATAACAACTTAGCTTGTTATTTCAATACCTACCTAGTGCCTATCGAAAGAGATACCTATCCGTTTATAAAAAAAACATGGTAGAAAGCGGACACTGCGCATAAGAGGACATGATTTTGAGTAATAAATCTAGGTTGGGGAAAAAGTCTTTTCGCATTATAGTATGTGTGAACTTGTAATAAAATCTCTTTGGCTATACTATTTGTATCTGGCTGGTTTTGGTATCATTGAAAGTTTAAATTTTAAAGAACATAATTCCAAATTCAAATTAGGAAAATGTGTGATTTTCATTTGTTTTTCGTACCTTCAAGATGAGTGAATCTAATGAAGAAATTCGATACATTTTAAAATTTTACTACAAAAAAGGTAAAAATGCAACGCAAGCCGCGAAAAAAATTTGCGATGTTTATGGACCTAGTGTAGTGTCTGTGAGAGTAGCACAAATTTGGTTTAAGCGTTTTCAATCCGGAAATTTTGATGTCAAAGATGCACGTCGCTCTGGTCGCCCTATTACGGATAAAATGGATGCCATTTTTGAAAAAGTGGAGCAAGATCGGCATATCAGTAGTTACGACGTAGCTGAAGAACTGGAAATTGACCACAAAACAGTTTTGGCGCATTTGAAAAAAACTGGGTACACAAAAAAGCTCGACATTTGGGTACCTCACGAGCTCACTGAAAGAAACCTAATGAACCGTGTACTCATTTGTGATTCTTTATTACGACGTAATGAAACCGAACCATTTTTGAAGAAGCTGATAACTGGTGATGAAAAGTGGATCACGTATGACAAGAACGTGCGAAAAAGGTCGTGGTCAAAGGCCGGTCAGGCTTCACAGACTGTGGCGAAACCCGGGTTAACTCGCAACAAGGTGATGCTGTGTGTGTGGTGGGATTGGAAGGGCATTATTCATTATGAGCTGTTACCACCAGGCAGGACCATCGATTCTGAACTCTACTGCGAACAACTGATGAGATTAAAGCAAGAAGTTGAAAGAAAGCGGCCGGAATTAATCAACAGAAGGGGTGTGGTTTTTCATCATGATAACGCTAGACCTCACACATCTTTAGCCACCCAACAAAAATTAAGAGAGTTTGGCTGGGAGGTGTTAATGCATCCGCCGTATAGTCCTGACCTTGCACCTTCAGATTTCCACCTTTTTCGGTCTCTTCAGAATTCTTTAGGCAGTGTCAGGTTAACATCACGAGAGGACTGCCAAAACCACTTGTCGCGGTATTTTGACCAGAAGTCCCAAAATTTCTATAGCAATGGGATCATGTCCCTACCTACAAGATGGCAAAAAGTTATCGAACAAAATGGTACCTACATACTTTAGTTAAATGTAAATAAACTTTATTAAAAAATGTTTTGAATTTTCTTAAAAAATGCGAAGAAACTTTTTCCCCAACCTATTATAATAAATTTGTAGAAGGGTCAATTCTGTACATTGAAAATATTGAAAAAATAAATAGCGGGGGGTGTTGCTGGATCGATACCAAACCCAAATATGTGATTAAAAAAATTTTTGTCTGTCTGTCTGTATGTGCAGGCATCACGTGAAAACTAACGGTTCGATTTCGATGAAACTTGGTATAATTATACCTTATTATCCTGGGCATAAAATAGGTGTGATGTATTAGGATTAAGGTAGATATAAATTATTGTTAAGTATTATTATGAATATGTAGGTAGGAGTCGAAATGTAGCCGAGCGCTTTTGTCCTTGTGAGTGTCAGTCGGATTAAATGCTTGTAACCGTGAACAGCTGTTTATTTCCTGGACTCTGTATCCCGACATCCCGTGTGTTTCCAAACACTTCAGTGGCGACGAGGACTTTAAAAAACCTTCGTGTGTATTGTTTTTTGTGAACGTGTTAGCATAAACTATTACAATGACTATCGGCAAAATCGGAGAGTTCAAAGTACAATCGGACGACTGGAAATTGTACGTGGAGCGTCTTGAAAATTATTTTGTGGTCAACGAAATCAAAAATGATTTGCGTGTGGCAACGCTGATAACGGTAATGGGAGCGGAAAGTTACGAGTTATTGGTTAATTTGTGCACTCCGCACAAACCAAGCACAAAGACATTTGAATATGTAACGGCCATCATGGAAAAACACCTACAGCCGAAACCGAGTGTATTAGCAGAGCGATTCAAATTTCACCAACGGAAACAAAATGTGAACGAGAGCATTGCAGAATATATGGCTGTTTTGAAGAAAATGACCAAATCTTGTGAGTTTGGGACCTGGCTCGAAGAAAGCATTCGGGATCAGTTCGTGTGCGGGATAAGTAGTGAAATAATAAGACAGCGTTTATTCGCCGAGGATAAACTAGACTATACAAAAGCTTATAGTATGGCCATGAGTATGGAAGCAGCAGAAAAAAATGCAGCAGTTGTCGACAGTGGTACTAAGAACACGGAAAAGACGAACACAACGAGTGATTGTCTAGCGATGGCGTCTACGAGTCAAGTGGGACTTCGCGAGGAGGCGCGGTACAGACCGGCGGCGCCGGCGGCTGGCGCGGCCGGTGACAGACGCCGGGGCGCGTGGGACGGACAGCGGCGCGGCGGGAACAGCAGCGGTAGCGGAGGCGGCGGCGCGCACAGGCCGCGTCATGTGGACGGGCCACGGGCAGCGTCCGCACCGGTGGAGCGCGCTCGGCGAGACCAACCATGCAATGCGTGTGGTGCATTGCATGATCCGACAAAGTGTAAATTTACACGATACGTTTGTCGAGTCTGCAACAAGCAAGGTCACCTTCGACGAGTATGTCCACTAGAAGTGGGACATCATCACCTGCATGAAGTTAAAAATGCAGCTAGCTTGTCGGAGGACGAGCGAAGCGACGAGGTAATGACTGTTGATATAAATAATTTATCTATAGCTCAGTGTCCGCCAATATATTTAGTTTTGAAAGTGCACGGTAAAGATTTGAAGATGGAGTGTGACACGGGTAGTGCCATATCATGTATTAATTACCATACATACAAAAAATTGTTTAGCGATTTACGTATCGATTCCTGTAATCTGAGGTTAAGATATTATACAGGGGAAATGGTAAAACCTTTGGGAGTTATTAAGCCGGAGGTTAGGTACAAAAACGAATGTAAATATTTAGATTTATATGTAGTCAATGGTGGAAATACTGTATTAATCGGTCGACAGTGGATGGCCGAATTGAAAATACAGTTATTGGCTGACGTCACTGACGGGTTAGTGTCGGTTAATAGTATTGAAAGCAAAAAGTTTGACATGTCTGCTTTTAGTTCCAGATATTGTGAGGTGTTTGCGGACGGGTTGGGTCGATTCACCGGTGGCGCGGTAAGCATCCACGTGCGGCCGGGAGCGCGGCCCGTGTTCATGCGCGCCCGCCCGCTGGCGTACGCGCTGCGTGAACCGGTGGAGCGCGCGCTGGACCAGCTCGTGCGGGACGGCATCCTCACGCCTGTGGACCGCTCAGATTGGGCAACACCGATCGTACCCGTGGTAAAAAAAGACGGTACTATCAGAATTTGTGCAGATTATAAAATTACTTTAAACAAGGTTTTGGAAGTCGACCGTTATCCCTTACCGCGAGTAGAAGATTTGTTAGCCCGTTTACATGGAGGGGAATATTTTAGTAAAATTGATTTATCGCAAGCTTATGCGCAGTTTGAACTGGACGAATCAAAGAAATATACGGTTATAAATACGCATAAGGGTATGTTTATGTTCAATCGTTTGGTGTACGGGTTATCCTCGAGCCCCGGAATATTTCAAAGACGTTTAGAACAATTGTTTGCCGATTTGCCTAGTGTGGGTGTATTTTTAGATGATATTATAATTACGGGGGCTTCAACTCAAGAACACATAAGCAATTTATATAAGGTCTTTGACCGATTACAATCAAGTGGTCTCAAAGTAAAGAAGGAAAAATGTAGTTTCTTTTCTAAAAAGATAAGTTATTTGGGTCATATAATAAGCAAAGATGGGGTACAAACCTGTGCTGATAAAGTGAAGGCAATAATTGATACACCCGCCCCCTCAAATGTATCGGAGTTGCGAGCATTTATCGGTATGACAATGTACTATGCCAAATTCCTTAAGAACGTTAGTACAGTCCTTTCGCCTTTGTATAGACTACTTCGGATAGATGTACCTTTCAACTGGTGTGCAAAATGTGAAGACGCGTTCAGGAAGGTAAAGCAGCAACTAGCTTCAAGTGAGGTGCTGGTGCATTATTCACCAGACCTACCGCTCGTGCTGACTGCCGATGCCAGCAGCGTCGGGGTCGGCGCTGTGTTGTCGCACGTCACCGCGGCCGGGGAGCGACCGATAGCGTATGCGTCGCGTTCATTAGGCACCGCCGAGCGGGGATATTCACAAATAGACAGAGAGGCACTCGCGATTGTTTTCGGTATCAGAAAATACCATCAGTATTTATACGGGCGTAAGTTTGTTTTAAGAACGGATCATAAACCATTAACATACATTTTCGGTGATAAGGTAGGCATTCCGGTAATGGCAGCATCGCGGTTGCAGCGGTGGGCAATACTATTGTCAGGTTATAATTACGAAATAGAATATGTGTCGTCAAAGAAAAATTGCGCAGATGCTTTATCCAGACTACCTCAAGGTAAACAGCCAAGTGTGAGTACGGAGGTAACATATGTTAACTTTGTAGAGGATTTTCTGCCAGTGACACACAGCGAAGTTAGGAAACAAACAATTAAAGATGTTTTGTTGAGTAGAATACTTCTATACGTGCAATCCGGTTGGCCGTTGTCGTGTTCAGAGGAGTCAATTAAACCTTATTTTTCTCGACGTCATGAGTTGTATGTGGAACGCGGCTGTCTAATGTGGGGATACCGAATGGTAATACCGCAAGTATTACGAAAGGATATATTAAAGCAATTACATATTAGTCACTTAGGTATCGTCAAAACAAAGTCATTAGCGCGCAGTTATGTATGGTGGCCGAACATTGATAGTGACGTAGAAGCGTTGTGCCACAGTTGTGAGACGTGTGCGATAGAGGGCGCTGCTCCACCGCGAGCGCCGCCGCAGCCTTGGCCTTACGTCATACAGCCGTGGAGCAGGCTACACATAGATTTCTTAGGACCATACCATGGTAGCACATTCTTAATTTTAATTGATGCAAGTTCCAAGTGGTTAGAAGTTTTTGAAATGCCGCGTACAAACGCACAACAGGTTATCCGTGTTTTACGTAGCACTTTCGCGCGTTTTGGTCTGCCGGTAGAAGTAGTGTCTGATCAGGGCCCCCCCTTCACAAGTGTAGAATTTTGTTCTTTCTTAAAAAATAATGGCATACGACAGTGCTTTTCACCGGCTTACCATCCTTCGTCAAACGGTGCTGCGGAAAACGCCGTAAAGTTATGCAAATCAGCTATTAAAAAGGCCTACAGGGAGAACAAAGAAATAGATGCCGCTTTACAAACGTTCCTACTCAATTATAGAAACACAGTCCAAAGTACGACCGGGGATACACCTGCAATGTTGTTACAGAGGCGATCATTACGAAGTCGTTTAGATTTGTTGCGCGCAGACCGCGCTCTAGACGATCGGGTGCGAGCAGCACAACAGCGACAGGTACAAAATTCCGGCGGCGTTTTACGAAATTTAGCACCACAAGACGAGGTGTGGGTGAGAAACGGTGCGTTAGGTGATAAATGGTTGAAAGGTACAATCCAAGCGAGAGCAGGGTCGCGCGAATTTATTGTAAACAACGGTGACGGACGAGTAACTAGGAAACACATAGATCAGGTAAAACGTAGGTCTCGTATGTCTGACTTCATGGGTTCTGATAGTACAGTCTCAGAAAGTTTGCCACTCTCACCACCACAAAAATCACAGGCGGAAGATGTGGTCCCGATACCTGATGGTCCAGGGGAGGTCAATGAGCCGAATTTAATTAGGGAGGGTGAAACAGAGAGGCTAGATACGGATAGTTGTGTCGAAGCCGTATCAAAGCCTGGACTGCCACCACCAACGCCACCGGAGGATCGACCCAAGCGTACTCGTAAACCCGTAATTAGATTTAGAGTTAATTAAATATATTTTATAGAAACTGTAACTTTTAATATGTAACTTCAGTAAGTAAGACAGCACTGTTAAAATTTGTATGTTGTTTGTTATTAGGTATATTGTTTATATTTTTGTGTATGATCCCTAACTCATAAATTAAGTGGTGAGGTGTGATGTATTAGGATTAAGGTAGATATAAATTATTGTTAAGTATTATTATGAATATGTAGGTAGGAGTCGAAATGTAGCCGAGCGCTTTTGTCCTTGTGAGTGTCAGTCGGATTAAATGCTTGTAACCGTGAACAGCTGTTTATTTCCTGGACTCTGTATCCCGACATCCCGTGTGTTTCCAAACACTTCAATAGGATACTTTTTATCCTGGAAAAATACGTAGAAAAAAAAATCTGTAACAAACCTTATTATGGAACCACTGGTGGCACCTTATATCAAGTAGAACATTACGCCACGCCTGCCTCCATTGATTTCTAAAAAGGTTCCACCACTCACCACTAGATGGCGTTGTGCCTATGACGCGCATTTCTGAATCGCGGTGTTAAGATTCTCCGAGAGTTAATGACTACCGCGACTTTATTATTTTTCTGTGTGACTTAACTAGCAGTGCACTTGCGGGCTACGTCCTAATTGGATTAGCTACACAAGACTCGGCTACTAAGTTTTATCATATAGTTATAGTTAAACAGTAATTCAATTCTGTTATTTTTGGTTTAGAGGACCAAAAACCCCTGCCTTTGTCCTCCCTGGGAAAAGGTGGTCGGGAGTTGTCCTATTTTATATAAATAATTTGTACGTTGTGGACAATAAATCTTTGTCAAGAAACCGAACTTCTCTTCGTGCCGGCAACGGTGACTAACATCCCTTAAAAATCTTATTTTTCTTATTATTAATCTTATTAATTATTATTATTATTAGAACGCGAGCTCAACAGCAGTAGCTCAATAGATCTCCTTAGTTATTACTACTTAGCCGTATTTGGGTCTAATGGATATTTATAAGATGTCATTGTCAGAGTTACTCAAAATGGAGAAATAAACAATCCACGCGAAGACCGACATCCGCGCGGACGGAGTCGCGGGCGGAAGCTAGTGAATACATAAACGCAGTTTTTTTTGTTTATGAAATAGCTTAAAAGTTCACTTCAGCAAAACCATAATAGGGTATTGATATGAATTAATAATTAAACTTTGTCCACGGCCATTATATCGCTGTACCTATATGATTCTGCTAGAGGCGTTCTTAGGCCCCCGTGGAACCCAAAACGGATACTTAATTAGCAATATTCTTAAGTAGATTAAAATTCACTTCGTGAATAAATAATAAAAATAAAATAGTCAATGACGTTGCTGGTTTACGAAGTGAATCATTAGGAATATTGCTTAAAGTGGCTGTTTCAGACCCATTGTAGAACAATGCTATTGCTAGAGCTAGAGCAGAACTACTCATGAAAATTATAAAGTAGGATGTCGCGAAGAGCTAGCAAAGGCAAAATATCTTCACGCATTATAAACTCTAACTCGTGATTTAATGCAGGCGCCGCTAAGAGCCCACAGTCCGTGAATAACAATATACTTGACGCACAGCTCACAACAATGTGGAGAGATTGAATGAATTTGAAGGACAAAGAGAAATCTGCGTTTTTATTATTTAAAGGGGCTACGGCCGTACCTCAAAAAATACAACGGAACCCATATATATATTCCACAACTATCACACAACGTCATCTAGTCCCAAGCTAAGCAGAGCTTGTGTTATGGGTACTAGACAACTGATAAACATACTTATATATTTCTAAATACATACATATTATAGATAAATTACACCCAGACACAGAACAAATGATCGTGCTCATCACACAAACATTTGTCCTGGGTGGGAATCGAACCCACGACCTCCGGCATAGCAGTCAGGGTCACTAACCACTAGACCAACAGGCCTGTCTAGGATCACTTTGTCTGTCTGTCCGTCTTGCAAGACCCTTTTTTATCAGGAACGCGTGCAGGTATCAAGCTGAAATTAATATCAAATACCTACTCGAAGTCTACAATCCCTTGGTGCACAGTAAAATCAAAGTCAAAATTATCGTTTGGGATAAATCATTTTCAACTGCGGTCCCCTTTAATTGTGCGTGGTCCGACACGCACTAGGCCAGTTTTTATACTAAGGTTCATAAAAATAACTACGAATATTCTATTTTCGACTTGACTGACTAGTTATTAAAATGATATATTGAAATACTTAAAAACCTCGCAGAAATAGGCTATTTGTAAAATGAGAACTACAAATAAACAATATTGAACATTTATTCTACATACTTCTAAAACTACTGTATTATTCAAAAGGATTAGTACCAGTCAAAAGTCTTTCTTCAAAATATTTATGTCGTTTTCTTGCTTTCTCCTCATCTGGTTTAGCGAAAAATGAACTGATTGATTTCGTCTTCGCCTTCTTTGTGTTTCCTTCGTCATCTACATCTTCAAAAGTGCAGGTGGCTGCTTTCTCTTGCAGCATATGTTCAGCGGTTGACCAACTAAACCTGACCAATACTGGATATCCAAACACATTGTCAATTTGTTCACGAATAAACTTTTTAGTCTGTGGATCTGAAAAAAAAAAAACAGTGAGTAGTTTTATTTTATCAGTGTAGAATTGTAGATAAATAGTCTGTTGTCAGGTGGCGTGGTAAATTTTCACTGGTCATGGTTGTAAACTAGAGTCTGCACCACAACTCAAGACCTTTTTTTATCATGGTAAAATAATCAAATGAGTCCTCCCACCCAGGACAGGGCGGGAGGGACTGTCAGACTCGTACTGACTAAAATCTACGGTGTCCTTCAATACCCCATTACGTTCCAGGGTCACGGTAATGAGATAAGTCCCGCGACCACCACTCAGGACCTACGGAAAATTCAAGGTACTACATTTTTTAGGCTGCACTATTGGTACGACACGCGACGTCATGGTTGGCGCAGTGGCTGAGCGACCGATTGCTGTGCACTGTGTCGCGGGTTCTATTCCCGTACGGAACAAATATTTGTATGATAGTGTCTGCCACCGTGGCTACGCCCATGCTACAAACAAACTTACAATCTTTACCTCTCTACAATATTTTAGTATAAACATTCAACTTACCTCCAGGATATCCACTACCAAATTCAGTATAAGTCATTTCCAGTCCTTCACGGAACTGCCATACTTTTAAAGCATGATCTCTTGTAACCTTTGCTACTATACTAGCTGCAGACACAATAGGGTATATTGAATCAGCTTTCTTGGCCACCTTAAAATAAAACAATGAATTTTCATGAAACAACAGATATAACAATTAAGAACTGATTATTATGAAATGTAACATTTTGGTTCAATGAATATGACATACATCTGCCCCACTTTAGAGTCAGTAAGTATAATTATGTAGACCATCCCGAATGGCAAAGATATTTTCCGATCATGGTTGCTTCTGTTCCACCACTGTAATGGCTGCTGGAAAGACACGCAGGAGAGTCCAGCTTTGGCATCACAGCGACGTGAATTTGTCAACGCGAGCGGCAAGAACAGTCTCTCGCTTCCGATTGCCCTTTCGACCGCACCCGGCTCCAGATGTAGTTAGATAAAGACCTGGCGATTGCAATAGCGGACCTGCACCCCTGGCATAGGGCAGTTAATAGAGGACACCATTGTTGGTTTAAGTCTGTCGAGTCATGCCCCTCTGCCTTCCCCGGGCAAGGAAGTCCATGATTTGGATTTCCACACAATAATAAAAATGTGTGGAGACCAAAATACCAGTTTCACTTTTTCCAGTGTTAGTTCACATTTCTGCCAAATCACTGCCACTAATCTCTATGGCACATTAGATACAGTACAATGGCTGCCAAGAGAAAATACCTATAATTTATTTATTTATTTATTTATTTATTTGTCATCAGGTATAATGCTTACAGTTATTTTGTAAGTAGGGAATATTGCAGATAACTTGGCTTGATATTTTTCTGGTGGACCAACCGTGTCCACATACACTTCAGTAATGTTGGCACCACTCTCCGCCACCTTCTTTATTAATGCAATTGCTGAATTCATAGATACCTGGAATGGAAATAATTAAAATATTACTTAACACTCCTGCCTTAATTTGTAACACAAATACTCACTACCAGGTCTGCTCAACATAGAGCAATGTTACAATGGTTTCTCGCTCATTAAATTGCTGAATAAAAGTGGATTTAGCCTGTTTGGATTTTGGATTTACATGTAAATAAAGAAGGGTAATATACAATCAAATAGTTGTATTTGTTGATTTTACATATTAAAAATACTATTACAAAAATGAAAGGAATTTTTACGATGGGATTCCATATCAGTTATTTTACCAGTTATAAGCTACATATGCGTGGAGTGCTACTTCATTATCAAAAGGAACTGATGTAAGATGCACAGTGCCAGTTTTAGCACTACCAGCGCCCTGGGCAAGATTTCTATGGCGCCCCCTAACTGTAATTCAATCCCATATGAAATAAGGAAAAGGATATAATGAAATTACCATTTATTAAAACTAGTAAAATTTTACTTTTCTAGCCTTCGAGGTCGAGGTTATCAGCAATTTCATTTCGATTTTCGATTGACAAAGTTGCCAAGTTTGTCAAAATTTAACCAGTTTATATTTAGAGATTGATAATGTTTTTTTCTATGGTCCAGGATTTTTGGTAATGTAAACTGCTATGCATGCAGTGCAGTGCTCCGAATTTGACACTGAGTTCCATTCTAATCTTGCCACCATAACAATTTTATCGCTAAATAGCATTTACGGGAATTAAGTAGACCTGTGGCGCCCTGGGTGGTCTCGCCCAACCGCACCTTACCCTAACGCCGTTACTGAAGATGCAACAAATAAAAGCTATGATTCAAAATAATTTAAATACAGTCATCATTATTATGTATCACTATTGACCTACTTTCAGAAGAAGTTTTCAAGAGTTAGTTATCATGAATACTAAAATATAATAGAAACAAATTCGATATAAAGTTTTTAGTTATTTCACTGCTTGAAAAATTACACCAACACAGACCTCATTAAGAGAATGTTTTGCTCTTTTGTACATTGAGTTTGAAATGTAATTTGGAGAAATCACTTCGACAACCCATCCAACATTTTTCAATGAATCCTCCTCTGATAGCATTTTAGTAAATATAACATCACGTTTTTCTTCTGTTAATGCTTTTGAATCAGCACATCCAAGATCTTGCAGTACTTTAGTTTGATTCACTGGACAGTAAGCCACACCATACACCATTGGGCCTAAAACAGAGAGGTGATAGCATGATTCACTGAAAACACTGTTCACTGAGTCTACCTGTACTAGGAATCAATCGGCAAAGAATGTAATTAGTCCATTTTTACTAATTTCCCCGACACCACGAGGTAACCGAAATTATATGACTTCTCATAATTTGAAGATATGTTAACATAGTGCAACTAAGAGCCAAAACTAATAGTTCTGAAAAGCACAAATATTGAATCCACAAGAATCCAGTAGGTACCTAAAACGGGCCCTCGTCCTGCTTCGTCAACTCCAAGCATGCATGGCTCAGTTTTACAAACATCTGGAACATCCGAACAGTTGACGAAGTTGTGAAAATTGTCTTTAGACTTTATTAATTCTTTTAGTTCTTCCAGTGATTTTATCATTATTGGTAATACTATGTTTTTCGAATGTTTACTTTACTGTTTATCACTTTTTGACGGCTAAGCGAATGTCATGTCAAATTATATTTCTCCGTTACCTACGCCGATAATGAGGATTTCCCGCCATCGTGTTTGACTATCACAAAAGTAAGAGTTACCACACGTAAAAACCGATAAACAAACAGCCGGCACAATGGGGAAGGCAAGTGTCAAAGTGACAAGTGACATTAGTGTCTCAAAAAATCTGTCAAATCAAAGGAATTTTCTAAAAAAAAACGCTTTTATTGATGTAAAAGACTAGATGTTGTGTAATAGGCTGTAAAAATAATGAAACATACAAATTTCCGACAATTTACACTATCAAGAAATAATGGGTAGCTGCTATGACTGTTGTGAGAACAAAAATTGTATTATCAATAAGGAAAAGCTATATATTATACAAATATCTACCCTTGCGAAGCCGGGACAGGCCGTTAGTTGAATTTATTAATGAGATTCTATGATTATACCATAACTAAACAATCGAATACATACACGGAGGATTGTTAAATCTCTGACTTACAAAGCTGAAGTAATTCCACCGTTGAAATGCAAAAATGGCCAATTAACTACATCTCCTTCCGAACAATGCGAAGTGCTTGCTGATACTTTTCATGACAACATGAGTTTGACTAGAAGCTGGACTAGTGATAACGTTACAGAGACTGCCGTCAAAGAAACATTAGATAAACTTGGGAACACTGATGATTTTACTCCACCCAATCTAGTGTGTCCTCGTGAAGTATCTAAACTAATTAGAAATCTCAAAAGTCGTAAATCTCCGGGCGTTGATGGTATACACAACTGCCTACTAAAGAATCTTTCACGTAAATGCATAGTATTCTTAACCAAAATTTTTAATGGCTGCCTGGTAATTGGCTATTTTCCCTCTGCTTGGAAAAGAGCCAAAATTATAACTTTCAAAAAACCGGGTAAAGATAAAAGTACACCAACTAGCTATCGGCCGATAAGTCTTCTACCATCTTTGGGAAAATTACTTGAAGGAGTAATCTCATCACGCTTAGCAAAATCTACAAACCACCTACTATTGCCCGAGCAGTTCGGATTCAGACGGTCTCATTCTACAGCTCAGCAGCTAGCCAGGGTCGCTGAGCATGTCACGCACCACTTAAACATAGGCCAATCTACGGGTATGATGTTGCTCGACGTCGAAAAGGCTTTTGATGCGGTATGGCATGCAGGCCTTCTATATAAGCTGCTTAAACTATGTAAAGTACCGATTGGACTTGTAAAAATCATCCAGGCGTATTTGAAGGATAGGTCATTCTGTGTTCACATTGGAAATAGTGTATCAAAACCTAGATCAGTTCCTGCGGGGGTGCCACAGGGCTCCTTGCTCGGCCCACATTTATTCATCCTATTTATTAACGATATGCCCAAGCAGCCTCACACTCACTTAGCCTGTTTCGCCGATGACACGGCATCGTTTACTTCAAATAAAGACACTGATTTAATAGTTGAGCGGCTACAATTATCATTAGAGCTTCTAGTTGCATATTTTACTCGATGGAAATTAAAACTAAACTCCACAAAAACCGAAGTCATAATGTTCTCTCGAAAGCGATCACTTCCTACAAAACAAATTAAAGTAGGTGATTATAATTTGCCATGGCGAACATCGACCAAGTACCTTGGACTATTTTTGGACAATAAAATGAACTGGACCAAAAATACCGAGTACTTCCGCATAAAAGGAATAAAAGCCCTAAACAGCCTACATCCAGTCTTAAAACGGCGATCTAAAGTCAGCCCAACTACCAAATTAAAGATCTATACAACCCTTGTAAGACCCTGCATTACCTACGCGGCACCGGTCTGGAGTAGCACTTGCGAAAGTAATTACACCAAACTACAAGTAGTCCAAAATAAAGCAATGAAAACCTCATTTAATACACCCTTCCGAACAAATCTTAAAACGTTACACAGTCAATTAAACTTCCCAACATTAAAACAATTCATAACAAAGCTCACAAAAAAGTTCTATCTGTTAACTAACCCTAAAAATCATAACCCACTTATTTCTAGCATTGGCCGAACCCGATCTAACAACTTAAAATATATCGATACATATCATCGATACCGTCTTCCACATCACTTACTACTATACGAATAACAAAGGCGATGTGACTTGATGACCGGACTTTTTATACGTTCGCTCTAAATGTAGGTAGATTTACAACAAATCACTCTCAGTACGCGAAGCTCGTTTGCATTTTAGACATTATAATTTTCTCGAAGTAAATTTTAATCTTATAATGTTAACTATTTGTTAAATCTGTTTAAATATTAGTTCTCATTTGTGTTATAAAGTGCGTTTGTGACTAATCATCGCGCTGTATTGAACAACATTTTAATAATCGTAAGTAATAAGGATATCTCTGATTCATAACAAAGAAGTTTTTACAGTACATTAATCATGTATACCTAAATGTTTTATATAGGCGCCATAGTCTGTAAAAAACACCTATTCATAATGTTGAATGCTTTTAGAATAAGATCTGAATGTCATTTATCTGTTGTGTTTATGTTTAAATAAAGAAATTTTAAAATCAATCAATCAATCGAATACACCTTTCAAAATAATATCTACTAACTAACTACTAACTAACTAAATACTATTGGAGGTTATGTATTGCATCGGTCTTTATATTATGAAATGGTTCGTCTGGTGGAAGAATTATCACCGGGACCGAGATTTGTGATAGTTGTGGTGTTAGGAAGTAAAAATTCTTATCATATTGCTCCAATCTCTAAAATAGATGTAAAATTAGATGATGAAGACATACACAATACCTGATGACATTTTTCTCACTATAGAATGTCAGAAGCAGTACTATATTCTTTGTAGAGGCTAGCACATGTAATACTTACTTAAAAATTACAATTTTAAATCCCAACTACAAGTAAATGTGTGTTTAATAGTAGTAGAATCAAATTTCTAGCCTCTCAACAAAATCACTTTTTTTGTCGTCTTGTAGATGCACCTCGGCGGCGGCGGCGGCGTCTTAGTTCTGGTTTTAGTGTATGCACTTGCATAGACGAATAATTTCCCATATTTGTTTTTTAGAGTAAACTCAATTTTATAACAAAATACGTGTTTGTTTTTAAGCTATACAGTAATCTGGCTTATGGGACAAGCGATCGCAGCGTCATCTACGAATAGCTTGGAGTTGCCATCCCCATTCAATTTTCAATCAACCACTATTAATTGCCTGATTGAAAATTGAATTGGGATAAAATTATGAGAACGTGAGGGATAGAGACGAAATAGCTAATGAGACAAGTTGTCATCGTAATAACCATATTTGGGGTAAATTCAGAAACCAATTGAGCAACCCCTTACATAGATAAAGGAACCCAGCAACCCTGACCCACCCTGACCTACGCGAGGAGAAGAGGAGCAAGCAAACCATAAAATAAAGGTGCCATAGAGTTCAAAGTGGTCCAAACCAAAGAGAGGAGGGAAGTGCATAATATTTTTAGATGTAGAAATCAAAGGTGTCATCTGAATAATTAATAAAAAAATAATACTGATCGTGAACATTAAGGTAAATATAGCTCACTGTTTTTATTATTTTGTAGCTAGTGGCTTGTAAATGTATCAATCAGTAATTTATGTATACTCGTTTGTAGGTTAGAGTAGTGCGATCTAATATGCAGAACAACCCCCAGGAGCTTTCATGGCAGGCGATTCAGGCTATCGTCGGGGTTAAACTTCCACCAAATGTACTACGTTTTGACGATATCGGATTCCACTTAGTCAACAATACGGTTTCGAGTGCTGAAGACTCTGATTCGGATGTAGAAATAGTCGAAAATGATTGGGAGTCTGATAATAATGTATCCTCCAGGCGCGATCATTCGGACAACGAAAAAACTACATCGCCAGATAGGGATCAGAGCGAATCGCCTATTTTACGTCTCGTAGAGCCTGATAATAATAATTCAGGCAAAGAGTTAGATTACAGAGAATATGTCGAAAAAATGGATTCAAAAGATATTTCCCCAAAGGAACGTATGACACAAATCCACATTGACGATGCGGATAGTTCTAATGGTAATGTTATGTCGATCGAAAACTATTTGGAAGTCACTTTATCAACAGACTCAGAGGCTACTCATACTTGCAACCAATGTAACCAAATATTTTCCAATGAGAATTCACTTGCCTCGCACAAATGCAGTGCTAAACCCACCGAAGAAAAAAAGTACCCTTGTCATGTGTGCTCAGAAAAATTTCCAAGCTACTGGGACTTAAGAAAACACCTAAGTAGCCATTTTCCTGGAATGTTAGAGTCAAAGTCAAGCTTTTGTCATCTTTGCCAAAAGGACTATACAAAAACAGGATTCATGAATCATTTACGTAAACACACGGGTGAGCGACCATTTGTCTGTGAACTTTGCAATAAGGCATTCTCTCAATCAAGTTCACTTTCAATACATATGAAATTCCATCTCAATGTGCGAAAACATGCTTGTACTGTGTGTGAAAAGAAATTTGTTACCAAAAGTGAACTATCCCGCCACATGACAGTGCACACTAAACAGAAGTCGTACTACTGTGGAGTTTGTGACAAAGCTTTCACTCGCTCTGATAATATGAAGAAACATGAGAAAACTCATGGGTAAAAGCTTGATGACAGAACTGAATGAGAATATGGAACTGTGAACAATGTCATAATATAACATGCAATTCAATTGCATTTTAATATCAAAATTGTCAAGTTAATAATGTCTGGTCAATTCTGTTGCCAAAACACTGTGGTATAATACTTTTCAACAAGCTATAATTTCTGATTCTCTTATTGCCAAAAAGTTAGTTATATATTGTTAAGAATAGAACTTTGTTTATACTAAATTGAAACCTATCATGATCTAGTTCATATTTTAGTCATTATTGTGTGTTTCTGTGTTTATGCGAGTGTTTATTCACTCATGTGTGCTGCTGTAATTGCTTTCAAGATTTTTTTTATTTATATTATTTTAAATTGTATGTTTGGGTTAATATTAGTGAATTAGTAAAATGTCTTTGCAGGTGCTTTACAATAAGGTCACACATATCTCAATCCAATGTTGCCTTTTAGATATGATAAAGTGATATTTTAATATGTGGATATTTATATGTAGGTGGAATGTCCAAAGGTCCGATAGCCTTATTGTAATGTTTACATTAGATAAAGGAAAACATGTTTGTTATTTCAAATGGGGCCTCTTTCCAAAATATGTAACAAAAATATATTTTTGTAAACCTTATACTATGAGGTACTAAACTACCAGTTGAAGTGAACTTTTGCCAAATTTTAGATAAGTATTTCAAGTGATTTTTATTACTTTACTGTGTTGTAACCAAAGCAATAACATTTTTAATGTGCCTATTCTTTATAATAATATTATTATAGATACGAATATACCAAATAATTTAATTATTAGTGTTAATAGATGTAATAAATTAAAATCAATGGTAACTAATAAGTTACTTGAAGTGGTTGAAACTATAGGAACTCATATTAGTTTTCCTTCTTAATGGTCTCCTGATTTGTTAGTTAAGACACTGAACAACTATTCTTTATTATTGATACATTAGTTAAGGTTAATGAAATGAAGTCTTGACTAAACATCACAAATGTTTAAACAGTGCACATAATTATTTATTTGTAACTGTTAGGGAACATTAGTAAATTAGTATACTATAGGCAAGGGAATAACTTCCTGTGCTATAAGACTTTAGACCAAAATAAGTAACGAAAATCCCAAAGATTATGTATTGTCATATTTTATAATTGGCTATAAAACCAAAGGCTAAAATTAATTTATTTTGTGCCACTTGGATTTCATAAACTGGTTGTAACATAATGCCTTATAATATTGTCTAGATTTATTGAATCTAAAATAGACAATAATCATAATATTTTAATATATTTATTATATTATATTTAATTTTAGTTATTTAACTTTGCATGACTTGTTTGTAGGTTAAGAAATCAATATTGAGCCAAAAGAAATAAAAACGCAAAATCTACAAGACTGACGATAATATTCAGAGTAGGTATTAACTTGTGCACAAAACAAATATTTATTCATACTGTTTATTGCAATTTTCTATTTATCAAAAATGCACCTTGTTAAAAACTCATCATGACAATTAGATTAAGATCCGTTTGATATATATTATATAATTTGAAAATAGGTATTTTATGAAATGTGTAATGATAATAATTGCGATTTTATTAAAGAGTTGTTTGTTGCAAATTATGTTTTATTTCAGAATTGAATAATATTTTTCCCTTTGTTCTAGGTTGCACTAAAGATGTCTGCAAGGTTGCGTAATCTTAATCCCTATGAATTACATAAATACTTAGTTAATGTTTATTGTCTCAATACGAAGGGTTCTGCCGCATGTTTGAAGCGAGACACTTCCAGAGACAGAACTGACCTCGATATTATAAGAGCAAACCACAAATTTGTGTGGGAGGAAGACGATGTTGCTGATACATGGGAGAAGCAGTTAGCTAAAAAGTATTGCGATAAACTGTTCAAAGAGTATTGTATTTGTGATTTAAGCAGATATAAAGAAAACAAAGTAAGTTTTATGGAAAATTAAGGCATATGAAATTTCAACACCCAGGTAAAAAATCGGTACTCTCAACTTTTTAAGTAAACCACGCCATTGTAATATCAATTCTTATTATTTATCTTTACTAACAAACATCATTTAGACTATAACGGGTCTAAAGGTCACAATGGAATATTTGATAAAGGTTCTCCCCTAATTTAAACATGGCTGTGAGATGGGGACGCTCCCTTAGGTAACTCAATTTTTTGCCCGCGAGACCTTCCTTTGTGTTGTATTAGTAGGGAGAGCAACAAAGGCCGTGCTGCCTTTCTGTAGGCTAAATATAGCTCTATACATTCACCCGCATTGATACAGAGTAACGCACATCTGGCCATTCGTGCCGCAGCCGATCCCCATTTGTCTCACAAAATCAATGACAAAAAGGCAAGTTTTGCTCTCACGCTCGTAACGGCCCTGTATAAGAATATTTTTTAAATCGTAACTGATAGGTATGTAATTGATGTAATTTGTAAACAAAACATTGAAAAAATATACGCTAACCCATCTATAAGTATAGACCAAGATCCCAGAGCCCCCAGACCTACGTCATTTTAGCAAAGCTGTTTTGAGGGTTTCTAGTCTACTATAAAGTTAAGACAGTATGCGTACTTACTAGCTCGAAAGCGGAGCCCTTCCACCACAGGTAGCGCGACCTAGATGGTAATTATCAGATGCAAATACTTGAACAGCTTTAGAAAATATATGAAAATGGTACTATGTGCCTATAAAATTTGAAGGTTGCCCTCGATTTCCCTGGGATCCCATCATCAGATCCTGACCTGATGATCATGGGACCACTTGGGAAGTATACCCTTTCAAACAAAAGAAAAATTTTCCAAATCGGTCCAGGCGTCTTCGAGAAATCGGGTAACATACATAAAAAAAAAAGATTCCTACGAAATGAGAACCTCTTCCTTTTTTTGAAATCGGTTAAAAAAGATAGGCATCATTATTTTTTTTAAACTACCCTCCATTGGTGATCTAGACGATGTTGAAATTTGAATGGGAAAATCATAACGCGCGGGCCCATCAATTCGAAAATCAGTATTTACATACTAGATCAAAAATAATCAAACACGTGTTTTTGGATTTTTCGAAAATCGCCCCGCAAGTTGGTGAAAAGAGGTATTCAAGTTTAATGGATGGACTATAAGGCGCCTGGGAGAATGATTGGCCCATCGGATTGTCGATTGGTCTGGCAGCTTTTTTTTTTTTTTTAGCGTGGTAATATCATCAAATGAGTCCTCCCACCCCGGGCAGGGCGGGAGGGACTGTCAGACTTGTACTGACTAAAATCCACGGTTTCCTTCAATAGCCCTTTGTGTTCCGGGGTCACGGTAATGAGATAAGTCACGCGACCCCGGCAGGCTTTGGCCCTCTTGGGCGGGGCCCCGTCATCGTGCTGACGCTCTTTGAGGCGCGCGTGGAACACAACGCGCCATCGACCCGGGCATGGTCCATGGTCGGGCGGCGAGTTGCCCTTTACTCGCCGCCCGCATGCCCGCGCCTACGGTGGCCGGAGATCGTCTTGCGACGTCCGACGCCGTGGGCGTCTACCATTGCGGGTGGGGCGGAGGGAGGACGCTGTCCTCTCTCTCTCACGGCCCGCCTCCTCCTTAACGAGCATCATTGCTTCGCAGAAGGAGGCGACCGCTTCCCACTCCGTCTCGCCCCGCAGCATGGCCTCGACCAATGCCGGGCGCGAGAGGTCTCCGCCTATCGCTGCCTTGAGGACACGGCGGTGCTCTGCCCAAGCGGGGCAGTCTTGCACCGTATGCTCTACTGTGTCCTCCGGGCGATCTTCGCAATGGTGACACCCCGGCGTTTCTTCCTTCCCCATCCGACACAGGTACCTCCCGAAACTTCCGTGTCCGGTGAGGACCTGCGTCATGCGATAGGTCAGGACGCCGTGACGCCTTTCCAGCCACTCCTCAAAGAGGGGTCTTACCGCCGCGATTGCGGCGTGCCCGAACCTCGGTTGCGACAGTCGTTCCCTCCATACTGCCCTGAGATCGCGCCGGACCTCTTCCCGCCGCGCCTCGACTTGTCGGGGCAGCGGGAATTCTCCCCGGCGCCGCGCCTCCACGCGCCACTCATAGACGCGCTGGAGGGCGGTCGCCTCCAGATCCCAGGGCAATAATCCGGCAAGGAGGTTGGCCGATTCGCCGGCGATCGTGCGGTATCCTCGGATCATCCGGATAGCCATGACCCTCTGGCATGCGACCAGCCTCGCTGGTCACGTCCGCATGCTCAGGGCCCACACGGGGGCCCCGTAGAGGGCCATGGACCGCGCGATACCGGCGTACAGCCTCCGGCAGGAGGCGTTTGGCCCGCTGAGGTTGGGCAGGAGTCGCCTGAGGGCGCCTGCTGCCCGGTTCAGCCTTGGGGCCAAATGCAGGATGGTCTGGCAGCTTACAAAATGTTTTGAAATAGTACCATGAGTAATATCATGTAAAATGTAGACTTACTAAAATGACGCAGTTGAGTAAGGTTTTATCCACCTTTAGGTCGCGCTACCTGTGGAAGGGCCCCGCTTTCGAGCTAGTAAGTACGCATACTGTCTTAACTTTAAAGTAGACTACAAACCCTCAAAATTTCAGCTTATCTAAAATGACGTAGGTCTGGGGGCTCTGGGATCTCACTCTAGTAGGTTTTTAACATTGTATAAAATTCATAGTATCAGCACATTGCACTCAGAATTCGTGCAGGGTAGGTATAGCCTTAACCTACCTTTAACAGACAGAGCTGTCCTTGTAATCTCGGATGTCTCATCCGGTGCATATAATACATATTTACGTAAAAAAGCACTGAACAAAGTAGAATTATTTTTCTTTATATTTTTTATAATTTTGGTAAGCGTGCTTGATCCATGAATTCGCTAGCTATGCCGTTTGATGCTACTTTTACCTGTTTACCAGATAGCTAAACAGGTTCATTTTATACCTCTTCAAATGAATTACACAGAATTACCTACCTATGTACGAAAAACTAGGTAGCACTGCGATGGCGAATCGAGAAAGAAGTAGTACTCGGAAAGGGTCAGTTTCAATGCGGCAACAAGGTGTGCAACAAAAGCGATGATCTAAGGTCCTGGGAGGTCAACTTCGCTTACGTGGAAGATAACGAGAGGAAAAACACTCTCGTGAAGCTTCGTAAGTAGGAGGTTTCATAAATTTTAACTTTAATAAACATTGCGGCGCGGCGGAACAGTTCGGAGGCGAATAAAATTCTGAAGGTAGTTCCGCGGCTATGTAAATTCAGCTTAATATACAATACTGCCTACTCACTGCTCAGGTAGACATATCTACCTACCTACCTACCTATGTTTATTATAGCGACTTGCATACGAAACGATACGTAAGAGCCAAGAGGTAGCAGGCACAATCTGAAAAGTGCGCAGGAATTATTTATACCTACATGTAGGTCTGATTTAATCTGGCACAAAAGTAAACACATCTACATAGGTACAGAATTATAGATTTATTTTTAGTTTAGTAGTCAACTGCGCGTGAATTTTGCTAGTTGACTTCCAACTTTTAACTTTATAGTGTCCAAAGGTTCATCTATATTTATATGATGAACCTTTGGACACTTACGTATCGTTTCGTATGCAAGTCGCTCGACCGTCTAATCCTCCTCTTGCCTTTATTATGCCATTTGGAAATATTCATCATTTTTGTTGTTGTCCCACTCAAGGGCAAAGGCCTCGACTTCCCTCCTTCTCGCTCTATTGAGTGATAATATCGGCCCACTGCTTCTCCGAAATGCGGCAGGTATGACCACAGGACAGATAAAGGAGGTATTTTAACCTCCTTTATATGTTCTGTGGGTATGACCATTCAGTTCCACTTCAACCTAGCAGCTACGAGGCCAGTATCAGCTATTTATGTTTTGGAGAGAAGTATGGAATTCCTAATGCGGTTCAAAAGTTTGACACCCAGTATACTTCGCTCCATAGCTCATTGGCGACTACTTCAAGTAGTCCGGACTTTAGAGAGACTTGTAAGTGACCATAAACATGGTCTCATGGCCTAAACTAAACCAAAGCGCAAATTAGCACCATAGGTGAGGGTGGGGAGAATGCACAAGTCCATGGGCTTTCGTTTCAGAAAATGAGGGAGAGTGCCCTTCCTTAAAATGTAAAAGGCATTCTCGATGCGCCGAGGCATTATTATGTCTTCGTCTGAAAGCCGTCGCGTCGAAGAGCTCATCGTAGAGTCCAGCGATGAGATTTCTTATAGAGAATAACATAGCTGGTCGGGTGACGGGTGGTGGTAATGCTACAACATTTAACGAAGTGTTGACAAACTTAATATGCTGGTCAAATAGATACCTACCTACTTTAAAATTAACCATCTAAGCGTTCTTCGTAATCTATCTAGCCAGTCTGTTTCGTTAGCAGCTTACCTCTTAAAACTAACCGTCATACTAACCCTTACAATATTATGGTGTTCCTGTGTAAAGGTAGTAGGTACTTGACCGACCACAAGCGCGTCGAAGCGGACGTGAAGTAATTACGCCAATTGGATCTCGTTGTACATATGCCACTCAGGGATAATTTCTATTGTAGAGGGACATAGCCGAAGGCTCACGTAGGCCAGTTTGCACTAACACTAAGCAACACCATTATGTAGGTTGTGCCTAAACAGTGCTGTTGGATTTTTAACTAAGAGCTACCACGTTGAAGTTGCCTAGTTTTAGTAAAATCGTTTATACATGTACGAGTATTTAGTAGCATTTTCGGTCTCTTGTTATTGCCACATTAAGTAGTTGTGTAACCTAACTGATAACTGTACACCTGACTAACTGCGGTTACTGAGTATCTAAGTAACGCATACATCTCTTTATTAGGTTTATGTCCCGGATGTTCTGATCTATTAAACTACAGATCAAAGAAACGTGAAGTAAAGAGGCTTAAGAAAAGTCAAAAGAAATCGAAGAAGATAAAAAAGCCAGAAATAGCAGAAGAGAATGAAAATGAGGAGGAACTGCTGCTCCCCGAGATCCCAGAAAAGCCCGTAGAAGCTTCCACTTCCGAAACTAGAGACACAGAAACTGATGAAGCGGCGGTATGGAGAAGAGGTACGTACTTAGCAGTCCACTTACATTTCACGAAATATTGACTGGCGATATCACCATATCATATTACTAAGCGCGGATCCACCGCTGTGTACCAACCTTAATAGAGTTTTAACGATTCACTCGTCTTTAATGAATACTTGACTTGCTGCAGTCCAAGAAAATCGAGCTCGCTCCGCTCGCTCAATGCAGGCTTCATTTGTTCAATACCGAAAGCTTTCATTTTTTGAATTCGCTTTGAAGACATCTTGCCGTAGTATGGAAAGGTCCAATTTTATTTTCACCTCACACGCTCGGAAAGATTCTATTTGTCATTCAAAATCTGAGCGCACTTTGCGCTCAGATTTTGAATGACAAATAGAATCTTTTCACATACACATAGTTTTCAAAATTCGAACACGTCTTGTAGGTATTCAATTGTAGGAATTCAGGCTTTGGCCCTCTAGAGTGGGGGCCCCGTCATTATGCTGACGCTCTTTGAGGCGCGCGTGGAACACAACGCGCCGTCGACCCGGGCATGGTCCATGGTCGGGCAGCGAGTTGCCCTTTACTCGCCGCCCGCATGCCCGCGCCTACGGTGGCCGGAGATCGTCTTGCGACGTCCGTCGCCGTGGGCGTCCACCACTGCGGTTGGGGCGGAGGGAGGACACTGTCCTCTCTCTCACGCGGCCCGCCTCCTCCTTCGCGAGCATGACTGCTTCGCAGAAGGAGGCGACCGCTTCCCACTCCGTCTCGCCCCGCAGCATGGCCGCAACCAATGCCGGGCGCGAGAGGTCTCCGCCTATCGCCGCCGTGAGGACACGTCGGTGCTCTGCCCAAGCTGGGCAGTCTTGCACCGTATGCTCTACTGTCTACCGTCACGTCAGCGTCCAGGTCCAGTTGAAAACCAGCGTCGAGCACTTAGCTGCTCGACAAATTGCTGAACTGGACCCATTTGGCGTAGCCGTGAGACACACAATGTTATTTTATTTTTTATTTCGTTGTTGTTTTTTTAACTTATAATTTATTCTTGTTTATTTTTATTTTTTTTCTTTTATTTGTTTATGTTGTGTGTACCGGGTACCCAAATAAACGTTTTTTCTTTCTTTCTTTTCTTTTACTGTGTCCTCCGGGCGATCTTCGCAGTGGTGACACCCAGGCGTTTCCTCCTTTCTCCTTAGACACAGGTACCTCCCGAAACTTCCGTGTCCGGTGAGGACCTGCGTCATGCGGTAGGTCAGGACGCCGTGACTCCTATCCAGCCACTCCTCAAAGAGGGGTCTTACCGCCGCGATTGCGGCGTGCCCGGCCGTCGGTTGCGACAATCGTCCCCTCCATACTGCCCTGAGATCGCGCCGGACCTCTTCCCGCCGCGCCTCGACTTGTCGGGGCAGCGGGAATTCTCCCCGGCGCTGCGCCTCCACGCGCCACTCATAGACGCGCTGGAGGGCAGTCGCCTCCAGATCCCAGGGCAGTAATCCGGCAAGCAGGTTGGCCGATTCGCCGGCGATCGTGCGGTATCCCCGGATCATTCGGATAGCCATGACCCTCTGGCATGCGACCAACTTTAGTGGTCGCGTCCGGATGCTCAGGGCCCACACTGGGGCCCCGTAGAGGGCCATGAACCGCACGACACCGGCGTACAGCCTACGGCAGGAGGCGTTTGGCCCGCTGAGATTAGGCAGGAGTCGCCTGAGGGCGGCTGCTGCCCGGTTCAGCTTTGGGGCCAAACTCAGGAAATGCTCCCTGAAGTTCCACCGGCTGTCGAGGACGAGTCCCAGGTACTTCATCGTCCTCCCGACGCCGATGCGAACCCCCTCCACCGTTATGTGGGACTCGGACCGTGGCGCGTTAACGCGGCCATGAAAACACATGGCCTCCGTTTTGTGCAGCGCCACTTCGAGCCCCAGCTGCCGGATCCTATCGACGACTGTCGCAACCGCTTGCGTCGCCAGGTCGGCCGCCGCCTGGTGCGACTCTCCCTCAGCCAGGACGAGCGTGTCGTCAGCGTAACATATTACGCTGACGCCGTCAGGGAGGTCGCCGCGCAGCACCCAGTCGTATCCGATGTTCCACAGGTGCGGCCCCAAGACCGAACCCTGTGGAACACCGCACGACATCTCTCGCCGGTTCCACTCTCCCCGGTGACCGGGGTAGATGACGGCTCTGTCCGTCAGGTAAGCCTCGACTATGCGACGGAGGTAGGTCGGCACCCGGTGATACCGGAGTGCCTCCCTGATGCAACTCCAGGGCAGGGTGTTAAAGGCATTGGTGATGTCCAAAGACACCGCCAAGACGACCCTGCCCCGGGCCACCGCATCCCCCGTCGTGAGGGCTCTCACGCGCATGATTGCGTCCACTGTCGAGCGCCCCCTGCGGAAGCCATACTGGCTCTCCGCAAGGTTCGGGCCCATCCGATTCAGGTGCCCGACGAGGCGGTCTGCAATGACTCTTTCAAAGAGCTTGCCCACCTCGTCGAGCAGCACGATGGGCCGGAATGCGGACGGAGAGTCCGCAGGGCGCCCGTAGCGCGGAAAGTGTTTTCAATTCGAACACGTCTTCTATTCCATTATTTTCTACACTGACAGGCGAAGTCCAGAGATTACCGTTTTCAAACAAACGGATTCATTGACCTCATAGATATATTAAAGAAGGAGATATGGCGTGGAATTCAAAATGTATAGAAATCCGATGAAGCCACAATAGCCCCTCCATAACGCTAATATTGCGCACACAATTCTGTCAAAACAATACTACGAAAAATTGCACACACGCTCCATCGATAACTCAGTCATTTAAATATAAACCTAATTCTTTACACTACAGCGTACTTTTTCCGTATTATTTACTCACACAAACAATTCATTGTGTGTTGTCGCGACACGGGGGGCGGATACGACTCTCCCGCTCAAATACAACGGACGCACCATGCGACATTACGGCTTGGTGAGGTATCGTTATGTCAGTTTTACATTACTTGTCAAGTCACTCAGTAATAGACTGAGGTGGTTGTAAAAGAGCAATGTATTTAATGCAAAAACAATACAGTCGGAGTAATATAGGAAAACAAGAATAAAGCACAAGTGATAGCTGAGCGAAACGCTCAACACCAAGGCTTCACCGACACGCCCCCTTGCTCCTGTTTTTAATATTTCTGTGATTGACCTCGTTAAAGTTAACGAATTTAAGCTTTATAAAAACTAATTTATAAAAGAGGTAATGTTAGTGCGTTTGGTTTGAGGAAGTAATCTGTGCAAGTACTAAACTAAATTCTTTCATTATAGGAAGCTTCCATTATATGAATATAGGTATAAAATATAGAACATAAACATATTTTCAAGATTTACTGCATTTTTTTATTTGATTTTAATGATAGCGTTGTTTTATTTAGGATTGCAAGAAGCTGAAGAAAGATCTCGGGAGGAAGAATTTGAGGAATACTTGGAAGACTTGTTATTGTAAATATGTCAAGTAAACACTTTTTTTAATTAAGTAAATCTTTTTATTTCAATTTATTTTACAGTTAGAATTGTTTATTATGTAAAATTGGAATAACAATTATTATTCACAAAAATGATGTTCTTAACAGTAAGGACCTCCGAATAAGCGGGCGCGCTGAGCTAAACATACCTAAAATTCCATCTGTATGCATTAACGAAACTCGCATAATATCATTATAATGAAATGATACATCGACCGCGTCTGAGAGTTCCTTTCTGTATGACATTTAACTATAAACAGACGACGTATACACTATTGTAATGTTAAACATACACAGCCGATGAATGGACATAGTGTACTTTGAAAGTAGAAAAGTTTGAATCTTTCAGTTTGTTTCAGACTTTTCTACATTACTGTATTTCAAAATAGTTACATATTCACGAATTTACTGCTAACAGTTTTTGCCTTGTTATCCTATTAACATACTTAAAAAACTATAATTGATAAACAACCTCGATGATACAGTAGTTTTAGAAAATAACTGCGATAAACGTTTCTTTCCAATAACTTGTTTCTTTAAAATAACATGATGTAAATAAAAGTAAATCTAAATAATTGCAGATAAAATAAACAGATTTATTATAAAGTAATAAAAAACATCTATAATCATAATTTAACAAAAACACAAGTATAATAAAAGTCATCTCAATAATAAAATCAAAGCCTCATTCAATCATAATAATGACTTGGAACTGTGCTATAGTAAACATTACTTATGAATTAATTAATTGAATATTCATTTGTAAGAAATATTTTCATTTCACCCATGCTAATACTTCAATTTATTAGTTAACGCTATGTGTTGTATCTCGGCAAGCGTATGTCACTGAAATACAGTTTATTCTAAACATGCCATAACCTGGTTCAGCAACAGTTTATTATACATGTTTCGCTAAACATATCAATATAGTTTAGGCAATACCCTCGTTTATTTAAAATAAACTTTCACGTTCAGAATACACGAGGATAAACGAGATAAACGATCACTGTTACATTGACCGTGCACCGGCCATCTTGTGTACTCATAATTAATGCGAGAAACCCTCCGTATTATTTATTGTGCACATTCTTAGTAGCTGCAGAGTGATCTTCGTCGTCAGAACAGTCTTCGTCGTGAGTGTGCGTCAGCTGGCGCGGCGTCTCCGGGCGCATGTGAGGCACTGACGCTGACGCAAGCTAAAACCAAGTTCCACTTGTTAGTCTCAATAGCCCGCTGCAAAGGCTTATGTACTCATAAAAGTTGTTACATTAGATTATTATTAAACTTTTCTTGAAACTGGTGTTTCTAAGTTTAAAAGTAATATTTCTGATGATTATATTATTATTGATCTCACACCCTTATTATATTAATAAACCCGAACTAAAGTTACAACCAGTGTAATCTTGAGATTAACCATATATTTATATGGATTAACTTTGGCATAACTTTACTTCACAATTTATTAATAAGGAAGTATTTAAGCCTTATTTTTGTTAGTTTAAAGGATTTCTTGTAAAGAATATGTGATGTAAATTTCAAGCACCTTAGTGCAACATTACTGACTGGCCTGTTGGTCTAGTGGTTAGTGACCCTGACTGCTATGCCGGAGGTCGTGGGTTCGATTCCCACCCAGGACAAATGTTTGTGTGATGAGCACGATCATTTGTTCTGTGTCTGGGTGTAGTTTATCTATAATATGTATGTATTTAGAAATATATAAGTATGTTTATCAGTTGTCTAGTACCCATAACACAAGCTCTGCTTAGCTTGGGACTAGATGGCGTTGTGTGATAGTTGTGGAATATTATATTATTATTATTATATTATATTATTATATATTATTATCTACTCTCATATCGTTAAATTCAAAATACAAAACTCAAAACGAGTTTATAATGACGTACTTTACACACAGTATATCGAAATGAAATTAAAAAATTAAATTATGACACTATTTCTCTAACAAAATAATGTTATAATAAAATTTTTTTTTCATTACGATACAGATTACAGATCATAGATACATCCTTTTGATTTTTTATCTGTGGCTGCGCGCGCTGTGGCCCAGGCGCGGTGATATCGGGAATTATGGCGCCATAATACTGTGTCAATCTTTATCTTTTATTTGATAAATTCGTGTTCAATGAAAGTAGATAAAGTAGTGTATGAAACTGTACATAACTAGGTATTATACACTCGTGTGATACTTTTAAAAAACTCGCTTCGCTCGTTTTTTAAACTCACACTCGTGTATAATACCCCTCATTATGTACCAGTTTCATAAACTACTATTACCGTCTAACCTTTAGATAAGAAAAATCATGCCATAAAAATACGGAATTAAATACCTTAAGAGGAAACACCAAGGGCTAGAGAATTGAAAAATAGGTATTTGTAAAATCTATTGCTGTCGCGCAGTGCTCGAACCGAACCCCGCAGAGCGCGATAGAGACAACTGCAGCTTGAACCGAAAATACTTATTAAATTAGCACAAAATCAACGATTCGTAGTCCCCTGATTATTACTCCAAAACTTAACCGTTTAACTACTTTTTTCTTTAAAAAGTAAAGAAAGGCTTTGGCCGTGTTCCTATATTTTCCTTTTTTTTATATAAACTCGTCAAATTTGTTTTCTGGATATTTGAACACAGTGGAAAATCTGGCCATTTTTTAGGGTTTTGAATGTTCATATCTCTTTTAATAATCAATTTATTGAAAAAAAGGAAAACATGGAGACATGCCAATAGTGGCCATAGATTTTTTGTAAAAAAATTATTGCTCTACTGGCATTATCCAGGGAGGAAACAGGGGACTACGTTTGTATGGAAAAACGGCCCTTGTGTTTCCTCTTAACTGAACTGCTGTGTAATCTTTAGAAAAAAAAAAAATAATAATTGAAAGACTTGCGAAATTGATGACTGTGTATTTGTAAAATTATAAATAAATAAACTAAATACATGTTTATAAACATTTTGAGTTTTATTGTAAGTTTGTAGATATCCCCACCTCACTTACTAAATAGGAAAATAATAATAACATAACTTACCGGTCCTTCCTTCTTTTTATTTTTGTCCCTTTCATTATTATCCTTTATTGTGGTTGTAGATGAAATGTCATCGTTAATATCAGCCATACCGATGCCATGCATTACACTTGTATTTCTGGTTCTGAAAATAATAAAATACTACGATAGAATGCGTTTACATGTCGTTGATGTAAATCAGGATTACAAAAGCTCTGTCACCTAAACAATTTGTTGTATGAATTCCTTTATGAATTAGGACTACGGGAATAAACAAATAATGTTGTTGTGTTGGAGTGTGTAATATTAATTGCTTCTCTCATCTCTGTTAAGGTTTTTGTTACCTAAAAGACACCGAAATTGTAGTGTTCATAGAAAGTCTTAGTTCACTTTGGCGCAGTAATTAAACGAAGTAATATTAGACATCAGCAAGTAAATAATGCCCGTAAAAACTTAATTTTAAATTATGACAAAATAATCTTAAATTGTTCTAAAAGTAGAGAAATTAACGATAATTTAATAAACCCCACCCCAGCTTTTTAGCGCCATCTAGCCAATTTCAAAAGAATTATTTTACTTTATTTGGAGGGTACGGTTGGCGCAGTGATCGACGGCTGCGCTGAGATACACGGGATCTATAATTTTTTAATAACGTTGCCCCGCGCTAGGCATCTCGCCTGTATCTTGGGTGCGTTTATAAACAAACTCACATTGTGTATGTGTGTGTGTTGCGGGAATCGAACCCGGGACACGCAGCGCAGCAGTCCAATCGCTCAGCCACTGCACTAACCGTGCAGTCTCGATTCAGGCTCGATTCTCCCACGGAACAAATATTTTTTTTCATTTGAGGCACGGAACCCTAAAAATGTAACCAAGATTGCAAATACGTTATTTCAATTTAATATGATGTTGTGTACTTGTGATAATAATTATGCGCTAATAAATGTGTATTCTTTCTTTTTTTTTTGGTGGCGAGCAGTAAACTGTTTTGTAAATGAATTTAGAAAAGGATTTTATATTTTATTGAATGATTTAGATGCAGAAGGCCCATGGCACGCAAAGAAATCTTTTATTTATCAGAATACTCTAAATTGTATAAGATTTTTTGATATAATACCCATTTAGAGAAATGGTCATTCAGAGAACAAGGCTTTTAGAGAATTGGCAATTCAGAGAAATCGGCTTTTACAGAATTTTTCTTTTTGAAAACTAGTCCTTTTGAGAGTCGATTGCCATACTCAAGTATCTATGTGTAATGATTTGTGTTATTACTGCTATTTGTTATTATTTCAAAGTTCCTGCTGAAATGGGTCGCGGGACTTACGAATTACCGTGACCCCGGAACGTAAAGGGCTATTGAAGGACACCGTGGACTTTAGTCTGACAGTCCCTCTCGCTCTACCCTGGGAGGACTCATTCCCTGCTAAATTAAGAATTAGAAGCCATCTAAAAAATATATAATTTATTTTATGTATTACATTTAAATACAAATTCACTAAGAGTCGAACCATTTAGCGCACTAGGTAATCGAGGACGGTTAGGCATCACTAGCCATTCTTATTCTTCTCGTTATTTTATTCCTGTTCAGTTAACGGTATAACGTAATCATACTATGATCGATGTCGACCATTGTTTGTTCAGCACGACTTTTCTTATGCAACGGTCAAATTCTGATTTCAATCCATTTCCATCACTATGATCCGGACGCGGGAAGACATGCGCGTTCGCGCGATAAAGCGCCCGTTTGCTAGAAAGCGCACGTTCGCGCGATGTTTCTTGGGTTTCATTTTGTGATTCGCTTCGATGCTTCGCCAAAGTGAAAGGAGCCTAAGGGAAAGGCGAAATTCAAATTTTCTTATAGGAATGCAATTCTTTATTAATTTGCATGTTGACAAAAGTATGATCTGCGACGATAATGTTGAATTTAAAGTAAAATATTTATTTCAATAAAATAAAATTGCAAGAGAATTATGTAGTGTCGACGACTTGTGTTTCGAGGCCACTGATCATCAGTATACTTGAGTTAAGCTCATGCACGCGTAGCATTTCTAAATATAAAGTGCTGAGTACTTGACGACTATTCTGTCGGTAATGAGGTCATTCCTCAGTTAGTGATCTCATTAACGAAAGAATGTACATTTTATGAAGTATTATACGTGTCGCAAATATTGTTTCGCTTTGTTGCATCGTATTTACGTATGAGTACCTACCTACCTACTTTGGCAAAGGAAAGGGAATTGTTAAATGACCTATAAAGAAATAAGTCTGAATATAAGCATTTTAATATAAAGCCGCGGCGCATGCGCCGTTGCGCTACATCAGACTGTGTCGACTTCTTGCCACGTCTTCGAATTGTATCACAAAGAACGGAAGTACGGAGTATCTTTTTAATAGGTCATTGGACGCTACTGATGAGCATGATTCTAGATTCTAATCCAGAGTGGGGTAAAGTGATAAACACTTTTTTTCATCCATTTCATCAGGAATTTCTCAGTAGCAGCCCGGAATATGAATAAGTGAACAATTGATGATAATTACTAGGTGTGAGGGACAGCCCTCCGCAAACTTTCAGGGCTTGCTCAGTAGACGAAACTGAACAATCTTCCACAATTTTTTTTTTCAGGAAATGAAAAAAAAGAATCAGCCTCACCATAGAAAAATATCAACTTGATTGGACAGTTTGTATGGAGAGGCTGATATTTTGTATCATTTCCTGAAAAAAAAAAAAATTGTGGAAGATTGTTAAGTTTCGTCTACTGAGCAAGCCCTGAAAGTTTGCGGAGGGCTGTCCCTTACACCCAGTATATGTACGCCTATTATATGGGACATAAACACTAGCGAAATGTGGGTATACTAGATATCTCTGCTTAATCTTTGGGGGAATGAAAGGGATTTAAAAATAGCAATTTTATCAGAGACACATTAGAATAATGTTACAATTCGTGATATATTAACAATATGATTCTTCTAAAGAAGGCTTTTTAGGCCCCCGTGTTTTGTATGTATATTCACCTGTCGATGGTGGGCTGGTCGAAGGTGAACCGCTGCTCGTGGGCCACGGTAGACTCGTGCGGCATGAGCATGGCCGGCGCGCGGAACATGTAGCAGAACGGATAGTACATCAGATTCAGGAACGACGCCGCGTACAGGTCTGCGTACCTCACCACCTGGAATCACAGTTAGAGATATTAGAACATTGTAAGAGCTGTTTAACAGGGAACATCATCATCTGCCTAGACTTTTCTCAACTATATTGGGATCGGCTTCCAGTCAAATCACAACCTAGTAACCGGGTAATACGATACCCCATGGGAAGACTGGTTGTCAGATTTTAGAGCTTCTGACTAATAGACGACTGTCAAACATCTACAAATGACAGCCGGGACCAACGGCTTTAGGAGCATTCCGAGACACGGAGGAAAATCGCTATGACAGATGGTCACCCATCCACAGACCAACCTCGGCAAGCGCGGCTTAACCTGGAAGCTCGGCCTGTGCGGCTGTAATTATTTAGCCAAGAGCAAAACGAGTATTACAGAGAACGGTGGTAGCAAATGCGTTTTTTTTTAGCGTGGTAAAATCATCAAATGAGTCCTACCACCCCGGGCAGGGCGAGAGGGACTGTCAGACTTGTACTGACTAAAATTCACGGTGTTCTTCAATAGCCCTTTATGTTCCGGGGTCACGGTAATGAGTTAAGTCCCGCGACCCCGGCAGGCTTTGGCCCTCTAGAGAGGGGGCCCCGTCATTATGCTGACGCTCTTTGAGGCGCGCGTGGAACACAACGCGCCGTCGACCCGGGCATGGTCCATGGTCGGGCTGCGAGTTGCCCTTTACTCGCCGCCCGCATGCCCGCGCCTACGGTGGCCGGAGATCGTCTTGCGACGTTCGTCGCCGTGGGCGTCCACCACCGAGCAAATGCGTCTTACGATAAATTATATCGTTCTAGAGTTTGGAACGACCCTCGTAAAGAGGGTCGTTCCCAATGACATTCAGGCGCGGTACCACAGTTTTCAAAACGCAATCCACACATTCCGTAAGATATGCAACTTTTACCAAACCCACAATGAGCCCACCTCGGTGATAACAAAAGAGGAAGCCTATGTCCCAACATTGGGAATGTTATGGACTGATTATGCTTTTTTGTGGCTTCGCCCTCATGTGGGAGATTATAAAGGGATGAAAAATACTATTTTCGGCCCTAAACAAAGGACGAAGCGAGACAATCCCAACACAAGTGATGTTAATTATTTACTGGGGTTGTTCCATTCACATTTGTAAATTGAACTGTATGAGACAGAACATTTTACTTTAATTTTCAAACAAACTCTATGCCAACAATCAGTTTGATCTGTGTTGTAAAAGATACATTATATTATTCATCAATCATCACACAACAAAAAAAGGGCCCAAATCATTGTACGTAAACCGTACACCACTATGCAATTTTCTATTAATATGAAGATTTAAAGATCGCCTCAAGTTTTTACTCGACGTATTTCACTAAATTAACTAAAATTCTAGTGGCCTAAATTGAGTTTCTTTTTAATTCTTGCCAAACATTACATAAATATATGACAATGTTTTGTCAGTACACAAGAATGCTAATTAATGTTTGTTTATACATTCCAAACACTGTCGGAAATACAAACAACAGTGTTTAGTAATCAAACAAACTACAATGAGGTCCTTATGAAGTATGGCCTTATTGGACTAGGCACTTCCTGTCCCATGCATGTGAATTCATACGAAAGATAACTGTGAACACATAACTTAGATCAGTGGTTCCCAAAGTTGTATGGGCTCCGACCCTTCTAACAAAAAAATCCTATCTTGAGACCCACCTTTTGGCTGTCTTAAAAAAAAAGATTATTGTTAATTGTTTAAGATTTTAACTATTTTTCATTCATTGGCGTCAATGGCATTTCTTCTGATAAATCAATGAGTTTCTTCACTTGTTTTTGGTGGTTACACAGGTGTTGTGAAGGTTCTCTTGAAATTGGTTACAAAACCAATCATCAACGAGTCAAGCATTCTCATCTCTTCCCCCGAAATAGTCTTCAAAATTACTTTTTTAACAATGAAAAATGAGACAGTACTTTACTTCATTTTCGGCTGTTAGCTCGGTCGACGTATCGTCCTATATTTCAGGGCCCACTCAATATTCGCTCTCGTGACTTTCTGGTGGGACGCGAGCGCGGCACATAGTTTGGGAAACACTGACATAGATAAAATTACTCAGTAGTCATAAACAAGCGGAATATTTTTCTCATTATATACCTACCTAATAGCCACAACAGGCTCTTTGGACATTGACCTTATCGTAATGCTAACGACTTTTCAAAGAATTTTGTTTACAGTGTTAATATGTCGCCAAGCGAATGTATTAATATGTTGTGAATATTAATATACCGCATGGTAATCCCACGTCTTTGAATCATTTGAGATGAATCAAGCCCAAATTATAAAAAGACTTTAAGCAATAATGTTTTTTTTTTTTGGCAATGGGCTTTTGATGTTCTCTGCGTTGGAAGATTAAACTTTAGGTTTTCGGTTCCTGCACTGCGATAATCCCTACTGATATTATAAAAGTGAAAGTAACTCTGTCTGTCTGTCTGTCTCTTTTTCACGCTTAAACCACTGAACCGATTTTGGATGGGTACGAAGATAGTTTGAGAGCCGAGAATGGACATAGGATAATTTTTATCCCGATATTCCCACAGGAACGATAAAAAAACGTTATGCGCGAACGTAGTCGCGGGCAAAAGCTAGTCTTAATTATAATGCGTATCCTAGACAGCACTTGATAATGCAGCTGAACAATTTCAATACAATAGGACATGCATATAACACGACATACGTACACGACAGTCACGGCTTAAAATTATATAGTTTTATTTTAAGGTAGCAGTAAAAGTATAACGCACCTGTGACGAGAAGAAAGTCTGCCTAGATCCGGAGCGGAATAAAGATCCGAGCATACCGTATGCCAGGTCCATTTTGTGCGTCACGTCGCGGATCGCAGAGCGGAGCTTCGATATATCGGGCTTCTCCTTTGTGCTCGAGTCCAAATCTCTGTAAAACAGTTATACTTATTACGAATGCATTCTAAAAACTTTTGTAAGGTCGGGAATTATCCCACAGGAACTTACTAACATAGTATCGATGGAGGATTTGATAGCCAAATATTAAGTACTAGCTTTTGCACGCGACTAAGCTCGAGTTAATTTCGAATTCGAATCGTACATGACTGTGTACAACGTTATTGTTGTTTTTTCTCGGGAATAGTACCTTTTTCGGGATGAAAGGTACCCATATTGTCCGTATCCTTGTACTCCTAACAACGTATATATGCAAAATTTCAGCACGATCGGTTCAGAGTGGTTTGAGCGTGGAAAGGTAACAAACAAAATTACTTTCGCATTTTATTTATTTAGTTATAATTTTCATATTTCCGAACTAGGCAAATTACTGCGTTCATTTTATACGTAACGAAATGAACTGCTTATCAATTGGCATGGAAACGCGATAAACAAAGCATCGTTATATTTCACGTTCTATTCATTATGATCTTTATGGCTTGTCAGTAAAATACATTAGTTTATGACAGAATTGATTAACAACATTAGAACCGTGGGCGAGTATTAGTTGGTATTGGTATACATACTTGTACATATGTCCTAGTTCCACGTCAAGGTCTTGTAGCTGTTCAAATAGCTGGCATTTGTCGGTCCACACATGCAACTCTTGAACTAATTCTGGAACTATGAGGAAGGTGCGCCAACCTCCGATCTTCTTCGACTTGAGGATGTCACCGAATATGTGGTCTCCGACGTACAATACGTCCTTACCCTTCGCTCCGATCATGTCGGTAAACACGTCGCAGGAACCTACAACAATATGATAATTAGTTTATCATCTCGGGTCTTGAGTGTTACAAGGATTCTTTTAATTTGCATATTTTCCTTTTAGTTTAATTGTTTTGACATTTATTCTTTGGCTATTAATTATACAGTAAATAAAATATTCACATTGATAACGAGTTTGCAAACATAGTTTGCAGTGAAATCATCATTTATTACATAATGTAAACGATAACGATTGGGGTTACTAACCATTTCATGGACTGATGTCTTTCATCATACCTACTCTGTTGTGACGGGATTAATACATACGGTGAAGTAATACATAGGTACATAATTACATTTTAGTCTTTTAAATTAATAGACTTAATTATGCAATTGATTAAATAATTCCTTTCAAGATCAAGTACCTACCATAATATGGCGGAGCTTTTCGATATCTATTTTAAATCTAGTCTCACTTGGCTAAGCTAAAATTCCAGCAAGAGATACAATTTAGTTTTCGCTATAACTTTGTTGACAAATAGACCTATATACCTACATCACCTAGTATTGTTCCACTAAAATCTTCCATTAGCATATTATAATGACAATAAGCGTGACAATAAATCTTCAGTCAGTTATCAGTAAGTGGCTGGCTATGCTAAATATAGCATTCAAATTAAGATAATATTATCTGGTATTTTATAAAGGTCGGGTGTGTAGTACTCACAACATGTTTGTTTAACCAGATATATCAACGTGGACGAAGCTAACCGATGGATGCAAATGGCGAATTGTTGTTCGGCGTGGCGGACTAAGGGGGTGGTCTATGTTCAGCAGTGGACGTCTTCCGGCTGATGATGATGATGTACGAAGCTAAAGTAGTTTTTAAGGATCTAAGCAGGTAGTGTTCAGCGGTTTCCGCCTACTTAATGGCAAACAGGCATGAGTTCATGTATGTATTTATACTATTATTATAAAGCTGAAGATTCTGTTTGGTTGAACGCACTAATCTCAGGAACTACTGGTTTGAATAGAAAAAATATTTTTTTTTTGTCTTGGTGTGTATCGAAGAAGGCTATAGGCTATTATAACATCACACTATGACCAAAACGAACCGAGCAGAGGGCGGAACCGCAAGAATCAGCTAGTGTTTCTGGATGATCTGGATCAGAAGCAATGATGTTCCACAGTTGTGTCAACATTTGGATCGCGTGACAGAAAGCAGCAGATATTTAAACGTTACATTTACATAATCTTTATATGAATAAGATACGTTCATATAATTTGCTTATTTGAAATTTGAAACGATATAAGATAATAATGATATCAACTTATCTGTATGCATAATAAGTACCATTTAATAGCCGTTCTTATCTGTAATATATTCGACCTATTTCGTCTTGTTAAAACACGAATATCTTTAATATCGATAATATTTAATCCTATGAAGATTGAAGAGGTTCATTAGATATACCTAACAAATAAAATTAATCATTGCATTGTGTGAAACGACATGGAAAAATATTATCAATTAAGTACTATAAAGGTATATTAATCAATAATACGTAGATATGCATATCGTTATAATCAAGAAACTGCGATTAAATCATTGTTACTTCTCAGAAGTATTATATTGTTCGATGTAGGCTTTTATTGTCACCACTTATCAGGCATTAAAAATATCTTGATGGCGAAAGATAAAAGTAGGGAACTGGATTTTTTTTAACATTCTAAAATTTTTGTAAATTACGGAGATACAGCCTACAGGATAAACTATTAGCCCTGTGCCTGATCTCTCCCCGGTCGCTACGGAATGCCGATCCATCGGACTATGGCCCATATTACCAGAAGGTCTCTCAAGACTCAAGTGCTAAAACTATTCGGGTTTTAAGAAACGCTTGAGTATTGAGTGTTCTATAATACGGGACTAAGAGCGTGATCGTCGATGCCTACTCGTAGTTACAGCTGGGATGAGCTACCTAATGTTCTGGAATACTATTCCGTTCTCTATCGACATTCACCTACCTCCAGAATAAACGAAATCCTCATGCAATGAGCCGACATAGTGGCCCATCTTCAGTGCTCCAGTCTTAGTGTCCACCTGCCGTAGGGTCGTGCCTTCGCCGAAGAACAACGGCTTCTTGGCGTCCACTACGATCCAGTCGAAGTAAGTCTTCCAGTTCCTGTGAGGCTCGCCAGGCTACAAAGAAAAACATGAAGTCTTAGTCACAGCAATTAATGGAGTACCGTCAATCAGTGGGTGCCTGAAGAAGAACATCGTAGCAAAGGCAGGCCTTAGAAACTGACGTGAGATTTGGGCCCGTTCCTAACTAAGTCACCATCATCATAAGCCGAAAGATCTACTGCTGAACAAAGACTTCACAGACCGCTACTCACAAGAACCGAATCCGTCACTTGCATTCAACGGTTGACTTTTACGATGTCGTCGGTCCACCTAGTCACCTAGTGGGAGGCATGGGTTTCAAGTTCTACGAGCGATGTGGCGTGCCCATTGTCCTTTCCTTTTAAGGGCTATGTCGGTAACTTTGGTTCTTCCGAACTAAGTAACAGTTTCGAATAGATTTTTATTCAATAGGTCACAGTACGGCCCAAAACAGATTTTCTTTAATACCTGCTTTCACCCCACGAACGATTTCAATTAAATTCAAAGTCAGCCTGTAAACAACATTCCTACTCTAATAAATAAGTGCTATGAACTGACAACCTTCAAACTGTGAGCCATCTCGATTAAGATGAATCTTTAGAATAATATTTACAAGATTGGAAGTAGCCGAATTATAAATACGGCCCATTATCGGTTAGTCGCCTGACACAGCTGTTTTGACTCACGTTATATGCTCAATCACATGTTTGTTCAAACGTGATATAAAGTAGTCATAGCTATGCAAATAAAAGCGATTTGGTTAGATTATGTTTACCTTTGCGCCGTACGGAAAATCGAATAGGTACTCCATAACTCTATCGGTGAAATTGTATTCACTATTTGTTAGTATAAAGATCTTGGCACCGCTTTCTTTTATCCGCGACAAGAACATTGGCAATCTGTCGTCTTTCTTCAAGTATAATTCCATATTCTCCGTGGTCTTGTCCTTTAGGTCGCCATGAATATGAATGTAGTCAACCGCATTTCTCACGTCTTGGAAGATCGATTTGAAAGACATAGCGAGATCGCCACATCGTACACCATAGTTTGTTCTGCGAAACATATTTATTTATAGAAAGCTGGAGAAGTTTGGTAATAATATCCGAGTATGAGCGCTACAAGCTTTTTTTTCATCTTAAATAAACTGGGGCAGCCAATAAGAGTACTGCACTAGGCATTTGTAGGTCGACGATTGAAGTGCGAATTACGCAATGTAAAATTGCTCCGTGTGCTGTGATGACTTGATGTGTGACCGATAATGGCCCACCCACTCACGGGAGGAGTGCTATTACTGAGTTATAGCCGTATTAGTTAAATTATAACTCAATAAAATGAATGGAATTCGTTCAGCGTAATGTCAACCAACAATAGAAGTAAATAATGGTCTAATTTATGTAAATTTGCACCTGTTTTATTTATGGACTCTATTAATTGTGTACAATATATTCAGTTTAAAAAGTGATCCTAAAAGCGTCACTATGGCTTACCTTGTGTATTGTGGTGAATTAGTGAAGAAGTCTATTAAACAAGCTATTAGATAAGTTTCTGGCAAGTTGAATAACGTGTTCAGGACATACACTCTTGACTCATCTAATGTTAAGAATTTATTCGGGTACAATTCGTATACTTGTGAACTGAAACAAACAAATAAATTATAAAATGTTCTACATTGCTGTCTGGCGAATTCTGAAAATATTATCTGCGTAGGTACCTATTTAAAATTTCATGTTATAGGTGGTTTGAGTATTAATGCAGTTTCTTTTTATTGTTTGAACAACAGGATCAAATGAATGCACATTTTCTTACACATTTCACCAAAAAGGTACCTATGTCGTGCAAGTCATATTTGAAATTATAATCTCTTTTGGACCATCAATTCAATACTAAAAGGTCGCATTCACAATTAAGTGACTGACGTCATAGATAACACTAACTGATATTGACATACTACACTGAAGTGTTCGTCAAATATAAACATACTTTTTTAGATTTAATTTACATAGTGCTAAAAATCTATAAAATGGTACCCATTTGACACAAACAACACATTCAATATTACAATTTCAAATGTAAACTTACTGCTTTAAGAATTCAAATCCGTGTACGCATACTAAAATATTACCATAGGCATCTACCTTGAGTAGATTACCATAAAGTGTGTCGAACCATAACCCTCTGAAAAGAAAACAGAATACTTAGAAGATATTTTTCAAATTAAATCAGCAATCAGTCAATTAATACCAGCATAATAAAGATATATTTATAAAACTGATTCTTTTCAAAAAGATATTTAAGTAGTTAATACGGACCTGACTGGAAATGAAGGATCATATTCAAATTCCATAATTTCCTTTGGGTATCCTTTGTGCACTAATCTCTCTTTCGTCAAATTAAATCCTAAAGTTTCATATTGTGGCGATTTGTATTCTGTAAATTAAAGAGTCACTTAATGATCGATGGTCACTTAGTATATAATACAAATGATAATCAAGACTGAAGAGTGCCCTGACTGGAGGCCTTAAATTCAAGGCACACCACAGAATTCCCTGGCTAAGCAGCACACAACGTCCTCTACGTTGACCTATGAGATAACACTCACAAAAAAAAAATAGCGTGGAGAATCACTTTGTGGATGAATGACAAAAAATCTCTACGCAAAAAGAGAACCTCTGTCGGTAACGTATTAAGGTGGGGTGAAGAATTCAATAAACCCAAATTAAATGGCACACAGGATCACGCTGGATGCAGGCCGCTCACAACCGGTCCTACTGGAAGTCTAAAGGGGAGGCCTATGTTCAGCAGTGGACGTCTTACGGCTGATATGATGATGATGAAATGGGTTATGTATCATAATAACACAAAGTAATGTGCCTGGCTGGGTTCGAACCCACGACGTACGACTTGTATAGTCAGGGCCGATACCACTGGGCGACCACCGAACCTAACCAGGCGCATTACTTTGTGTAATTTATTTCAACACCACTGGTCTGAAAACGGTGAAGGAAAACATCGTGAGGAAACCGGCATGTCCTATAGAACCAAAAATTCGAAGACATGTGACATCCACCAGCCCGCACTGTGCACACGTGGTGGATTATGGCCCACTCCCTCTCACAGAGAGGAGACCTGTGTCCCAGCAGTGGGAACATTTATAGGCTGATGATGTATCATAATAAGTAAAGGTATTTGTTTTAAAAAACACTGACATTAGTCATCCTTATCAGATCAAGATCTGAAGCCTATGACAATATTATACAGATAGATAGCCGGTGTCGCTGTTGTTGAGGAAGATACGCATTCAGAGCGCGTTGGGTCTAAAGTCTTATCTTTCATTTTAGCTTGTATCAATCAGTCTTACAATGATGTGACCATGTGAAGAAACAACTGTGTAGCAGTGGATTTTCAACTTTACTTTAGACAAGCCGTAGCTTCAGCGCTGCCTCGACGCCGAGGCTTATAGAGAATAACACTACAAGAATCAAGATACCGGGCCAAGCTGCCCAAGACAAAGAACCATATTATGTGTGAGAAAGCTTTGTGTAAAAAAAAATGATATATCATAAACGTACCAGCTAAGGTGTAGTCCATATCAAAACCATAAAATTTTACATTTTCTAAATGCAGAGATCTGTTGACAAAGATTCTGAAACAAACAAATGGTGAACATTAATTTTATTAGAAACTAAGTGATTTGCATGTAACAATAATTATATTTACAAAGGTATATCGTACAGTAATCTTGAAGCTCAGTATGTACACAGCGGATGGCAAAACATACCCAGAAACAATTTTATTATTATTAATATACAATAACAATTTAATTAGTTCCTTAAGTATTGACGAGGGTGATACTGAAAATACTCCACAGCCAATATTTGCTTACTACAAGTGTTTTCTTGGCTGCTAAGTTACATGATAAACCTATCTAAACTTGGGCTGATGCAAATCAATCTTGTATACTTATTGTTAAAAATAATTTGCACAAAGTTGATAATCCTTTAAACGTTATAATCAAGTGACAGTTTACAGATAGGTATAGGTATTTGAGTCGGTGGCTTTTTTGTAATAGATAAAAAAAATGCTCATGAAATAAAAAGAACTGAGCCAAACTGAATGAAAAAGTTATGGGAAAATGTAATTTACTGCATAGAATAAAAAAAGAATAACACAAATCGGACTAGATCTCGAAGCAATCGAAGAATATACATAAAAAATGAGAACCTCCTCCTTTTGAAGTCGTTTAAGAAGTGGCTTCATATTGTTTGTCGCGCATGTTCTATCTGTCTGTTGTCTGTAATCTGAGCTTGCAATAATAAACACACAATTTACCAGATAATCAGATATTCGCAATGTTAATTAAAAAATTCTGTACTTATTGATTTTTAAACTTACAACTGACATGGCTCATCCACATTACGCCAACGTAAGCAAAGAGTACTAAGGAACATATTGGACTGAAACATTTTGAGTAGCAATTCAATTAATATTTTACAGTATTAAGTAATTTCCACTCTTCGATAATGGCTTTCATGAACACGAGTCGACACTACGATTTTAAGACTATCACGATATATTTCGTTCTCAATTTTGCCAATAATTTCAATGCCGTATCGATCAACTTGACATTCTTCCACTGACAATTAAAAAAAAGAAATAAGAATAGATAAAGTAGTTTCTATTATATTATTTTGTCCTAGGCGGATCGTTCAATTAGCCACATCGTGATAGGTAGGTACCTATGCTTGCTCTTCATGATGTGCCTTACGTTTCGTATCCACTCACCGCACTCCGACTGAGACAGTGTAGGTGACATTGCAAATTGTTTTTCAAGGGTACCTTCTCCATCAATCGCAAAAATGAAATACGAAGGCATTATTATGAAACTACGCTTTGTGTTCAAACAATGCAATAGGCTCTTTCAATGCCATCTCCACGATCGTTTGCAGAATCATTGATTTATAGACAACGAATAAATCGATGACAACTTCCAAATATGAACGGCTATAAGAAATCTCATCGCTTGACTCTCTACGATATACTCTTCGACGAGATGGCTTTGAGATCGTCCAATCGCTGTATAGGCACATATTGGTGTTACAGAATTATGTAAATAGAAATCAAAAACAGTCATAGTTGCACGTCACGCGTCATCGGAAGTTTCGGTTATTTCCATTAAATTCTATTGAGGACAAACAATAAAACATTCCGGGTATCGATATCGATTACGCCTTTTCTAGTTATCAGTTTAATTGTAACTAGTCAGCTAACAAGCGCTAACGCGCCACTCGCACATCCGCTCAGTTGTTTCTTGAGACTCAAGTGCGTTGATAAGGATTACGTCACTCCAAAGACGTTTGAACACGATAAGGATTGGAATAATGCCTATATGTGACGGCTGTATTCAGATTGAGTGACTTATAACATATGCTATTATCTACAGGAAAAGATGAGAGATCGTATCGCATAGCAATTTAATCTTCAACGATATCTAGTATAATAAAACCGGTCAAGTGCGAGTCGGACTCGCGCACGAAGGGTTCCACACTATTATCTATAAAAACGACAAAAAATCATGTCTGTTGTATGGGAGCCCGCCTTTATTGCGTTGTAAAATCATCAAATGATTAAAATCCACGGTAGTCCTTCAATAGCCCTTTACGCTCCAGGGTCTCGCGACTATACAACAGAAATACAATCATCTGTGGAAATTTCTAACTATCACAGTTCATGAGATACAGCATACAGCCTAGTGGGGTTCCTAGAAAACATCATGGTGTTTTCTGATAAAAACAAATGGACGGAATATTATGTGTTTACGTGGCATTGGGTACGTCATATCATAACTATTTAGTAAATTGCGACATTTATTCTTACACGAGGTTGTGATATTTAACTACCCATCGAGATCTTTGCAGTTACATCGTACCTATCCATTTTATAGCACATCTATGCGTTCTTTTTTACATAACACACATATTCTAGTGTATAAAGATATTCACATATTAAGTACGGTAGTCCAAATAAAGGAGTGTTATGTTTTTTTTAATGATTTTACATGTTTACTTTGACCCAGTGTAGTTATATCTACAAATGACTTAACACATAACCTTCCTTGTTTACTTAAAATCGCCAAATTTATATAAAAACTGCATGATTACAAACTTTAGCGCTTTTAGCTAAATCAAGCGGTCACCATTCATAACAGCTAGGTACAGCAATGTGTTTAGTTATTTTTGGAACACATGTCGCACAAGGTGAAAAACTTCATGCAAGTCAGGCGATAATCCAGAACGGAACGCTGCTGTTGGCTCCAGTGTGTTGTCCATTTTAATCATTATCATAATTTCATAATGCAACGTGTTTTAAATCTGTGACTTCATCTAGTGGAATTCCAGCGTTTTGTCAACATCGCGACTAGAACGTTTGATAATTTTGTTGATATCAATATTGGTTTATTTTAGCAGAACCTTGAAAATTATAGCCAATAATACTTATGATATCATGTCACATTTCTCGAAATAAAAGAAATGGAACTAGTAGCTTCGTATCTAATTAGTGCAAAAGGCATAATATAGGTTTGGAGTAGCAGAAGTTGATAAAACTTCCTACAGTAACACAATCCTAATAGTCTCGGTTTTGAAATAATCGATCTTTATCAAGACTCTCAGTTTCGTGATGTTTCCAAACAGATATTTTTAGGGTTCCGTACGTCCGAATACAAAAACGGAACCCTTATAAGATCACTCGGGTGTCCGTCTGTCTGTCGCTTACAGTCAATTATCTCCGAATCTACTAGACCGATTAAGTTGAAATTTGGTACACATATCAATTCCTGTGACCCAAGCACAGAGGTGCGACGTGAATAGATGAAATCTGTATATGGGAGCCATGGGAGGTAATTTTTGGGGGGTAAGGGGAAGAAAATAATTGAAAACTTCATCGTGTGACATATCAAATGAAAGGTCTTTTTGAGAAGATCTTAAATGTATTTTTTTTTTGTATTTTTAAAATAGTTTCCAAGTTATTCAAGAAAATAGACGAAAATTGACCATTCCCCCCGCCCCTTATCTCCGAAACTACTGAACCTAAAATTTTGAAAAAATACAGAAATTACTTTCTACTTGTAGATTATAGGAAAACCTATAAGAAGTCCATGATATTAAATATAACATGGTAAATCACTCAATATTGTGTACCAATCTTCAATTATTCGTAAATTTCAATTCATCTATTATTTGCGGTTAAAAATTATAGGTAGATAAAAAATAAATCGTACGGAACCCTCTTCACGCGAGTCCAACTCGCACTTGCCGGTTTTTTTAAATGTTGCCCGTTGTTACACTAGATATTTCTCCAATATCGTGGGAGCGTTTAGAAAATTTTAAACTTGCATAAACAAACACCCGGACCCAAATACTTGTAGCTATAATACAAATATTTGTTCCGTGCGGGAATTGAAGATCAACACGCAGCGCAGCAGCCGATAACTCTAAGTTCTGCGCCAACCGTGCCGTCAACATTCTCAACTAGGGCTATCACAGTCCACAACTGAACATAGGCCTCTCGCAGTCAGCGCCCCATCACCCTTTACTATGCTGCCAACTTTGGAAAATGAGAATAGCAAATTCCTAAAGATAAAATTATGTAATCATCAAATACACCAATTAGTATCTCGACAAGCATACATCCCACAATGGGTTTCGCCTTTCAAATTTGAAGGCAAAATGCAAAAAAATGAGCCAATGATTTGATTGGTCTTTGATTAGTAATCTGATCTCTGACTCAACAGGAAAATATTGGTAGAAGAAATGTATCAAAGATTTTTAGAATTGCCACTTAGGAATAACACTCGAGAAGTCGAGGTCCTTTATAAGGACCAATCAAAAACTCCATTTTAAAATGTTATTCGACTAGGTATGACCATGTTAGACCAACTATGGATTCTCGCAGATAGCTCTAAAAATTGCTAGACAGACGGATTGTGTGAAATAAATAATTGTGCTCGTACGCTTAGAATTTACGAAAATTCATTTAGGGGCAAAAATACTTCGTATTAGTTAGTAAAGTTCTTACGTTTAAAACATGGGGCTAAGATTTTAGACGCTCCTGAAAGAGGCTCTAAGCATCACGACAATTATTAAAAGTTTGGGAAATTGAGCCAAAAACACTGAATGATGACAGCAACAGTCATGCCGTTACATGGTCACAAACATTTCATTCCCAAAATGGCATGAAATAAACTTCAAAGAAATTGTTATTTTCGCTGGAAGATTTTGTATAAAACGTTCCCTGTTACCGGACTTCCCTGATTGAGCTAAATACACGAGACTAGTAATCTTTAGCCTGTAGGCTACTCCTACACAATTTCCACTATTTGAATGTGAATTTCTAGACCCAACAAGACTGGAGGTGGACAGCTTGACGTGTACTTTAGATCTTTTCAATTAAAACATTTGGAGTGACTATAGACTACTTTATACCTTCATTTCATTGTCTGCTGATTTTCATAGTAATTATTTTTTTGACGAAAATGACATGATACAATACTTGTCACTGATGCAGCCTAGACCCGATAATTTCAATTTCATTCTGACGATAACATTGATTTTGTCACGCACTGTCTCGCGATCAAGTCTAATTTCTAAAAAAGCCAGAGACCAGATAGACCAAAGATCCCTGAATCGTTGCGATTCCTGGATAGGGACCACAAATGGCATTCATGCTTTGTGATGACATTGGAATTGAATGAGGGTGGAAATATGTGGCCAATACAATGATATGCTTTGCTGAACATAGTGGATAGATTGCTAGTTAGCTACTAGAGAAATTATATGTGTAAGACTTCAAACTGGCAGAAATAAACAAAGAACTTATAACTTTCATTAAACAATAACACAGCCCAGATGTATACAAACATTGAAGCAAACGATGCTACGTCTAGGGTTGCCAACCGTACTCTAAAATAGAGTATTGTACTCTATATCACGAAGACGTACTCTATAATCTATAAGACTAATAGAGTACGCTAAAATACTCTTTTTTACACAATGTTTACTATACTAGGCCAGTCATGTAATATTATGCAAAACCATGATCATAAACAAAAAAGTCGACCATTTACTTTTAAAATGTTGGTACTTATCCCCAATTCCCCAAGCCACATTCGGACGTTTCTGAATGCAGCCACTAATGTTATTATGCTAATTTCATGTCACTGCTTGATTTATTTACAAAAATGGTTATTATATTCAGGAGTTATTATTTTAAAAGAACTCCAAGGTGAATTGTAAAATAACACAGATTTTACGCAAAAGTCGGCAGAAAAATGGAATTTTTTTAATGTCCTGACGAATTTTTTGAAAAAAAAAGCTATTATATTATATGTATAATATTCTCTGTTCCCACCACTTCAGAATTTACTGGGAGAGCCTTATCGATCATGAATGTGAAGTGGCGGGAAGAGATATACAGAGCTTCATTGAAGTGGATTAAAAATGAGCTTTTGATCTATAAACATAAAAAGAGTTAGAATGTTTGGAGTACAATTCTTTTAAAAACAATGATAAATTATTATGTGCCGTAAAAAGTACAAAATAATACCTTTAAAAAATATTAAATAAATAATACTCTATTTTGGAAGTCCGTACTCTTTATTTACCTCCTTGAAATCGGAAATACTCTATTTCTTCTAATAAAAGTTGGCAACCCTAGCTACGTCACCTTACGAATTCAATACAATGAAATTCATAGACTTTCATGAACATGTTTTTAAACATAATTATTAACATACCAATGAATTTTAAATATCGCATCGTCATTCAACATTTTTATTATTAGAACCTGACGACTGAATTTCAGTCCCATAAAACTTTTACATACTGTTTTACTCACAGAACATATGTTTTACTGTAGTTGGTAAATAGGTATTATCCAAGGTTAGATGAACTCACTCGTTTGGCGCTGCCGTATTTCTGTTTCCCGTGCCATATGCCGAACCAATAACAATGGACTTGTCCACGAAACGATAGGAAGATCCGTTCGCCATGGCCTGCTTCTTCATTTTTTTTAATCACTCTCAAACTTGTTCTTTTACACCATTTACGACACTAAATTCGGTAAAAACAATGTCAATACGATCAGACACTTGTAGATAACGTTCAAGATTCTTCGGAATTTGATTATTCACTAAAAAAAACATTTATTTTCAGTGTAATGACTCCGATTCACATCACACGTCTCTCATGATTCACTGCAATCGTTTTAGTGAACCGCAGGAAGCATTTGAGTGGATATCCTTGACAGTAACAAGGTTAAAGAGACCGGTCCTCTCGTCTACATGCTGACAGCGTTAGACCTAGCATGTGAGTTAGTTAGCCTACTTGCATTTCAAATGCACATCTTTTGTTTGTGAGACGTCTTTGTTTATCAAAAACAATAGTTTACGTTATGTACAGTGATTCATTACACGACTACGCCGGGAATGGCTATATTTTGTATGCATGCGCGTCGTTTTTCTAAACAGTCGATCTTATGTAGTAAAGTATATATTGTTTATAAGTAGCTTTGAATTTTTTAAAAAGTTTGAATTGCAATGACTATAACTTTGACCTACTACGTACAATCCTTTTATTTATAAACATACCTAAATAAATAATTTATTCATTGATGCCACGTCAATCGCTCCAAAGGCTTTGAACCTATTCACAGACACATTAATAAAAGAGTCTATAAACAATAGCGAAGAGGTGAAAGACATCTATTGTCTCATAACACGACCGCTAAGGGAGGGACAGACTTTAAAAAAAATCGTATGAGTCGTATCGTATAGTCATGTATGTAAGAATAGGACAAAATAGGCTATTTGACAGTATCATTAAATTATAAATCTAATTAGTCCGTTATTTAGAGTTTTGAAAAATGACGGACACATATTTTTTCTTAAGTAAAAACAATGAATATTTACCAAGATATAGCACATCAAGACTCGAGAGTGGGGGCTCGTGACGCCAGAATTCAGTAAAAAATGTACTGAATTGTGACGTATTGGCAATTTTAAAAGCATCATATCTCCGTCAATTTTGGTTTGCGTAAAAAAAGAAAAAATTCGGGTCAAATATTATTTGATAATCTAACTGACAGACGGATAAATTAGAATTTTTTAGTCAAATAGCCTATTATCAAAAGAAAAACTGTGACATTATTCAGTTGTTCATTTGAACATTATTAATTAACCCGCTGTCCATGAATAATATGCAAATAGTGATAAAAAATACATAAAAGTATAAAACTAGGGTCGCGTATAATGCGATAGAGATTTTGTCCGAGATGGGATGCAGTGCAGGGCGCATGGGAGAGAGGCTGCCAGGCAACCAATCAATATGAGTCCAGGAATAAGTATCTGCGTTGACAATAATTACCTATAAGGCTTTGATATAAAAAGAAACACATTGACTGCAGGTTTATGCATATATAATTTGATGCATCGCTTGCCTAGTACCTACAATTAAATAATCATAAAATCAGAAAAAATAAACAGTGACAAGAAATAACTATGAAGCAACGAATTATACTCATATATTTGTTGTTGTTATTTCATTCCTTGCATAATAAGCAGGCTTTCAAAAACAATAATACTTTCCCTTTTAACATACCAAAAATCTAGGACGGTCAACAAAACAAGTAAAACTGGATACAAACGCTTGCACAACGAAATAGAAATTATGAATTAATGTTATTTGCGCAGCATACAGAGTAGCCGCCTACGCGTTAAAATAACAACCTTGTTACTGTCAGAATAAGTGTTTCATGTGAATGGTATTTTATTAAAGCAGTCAATTGAACGGAAAACACTAGCAAAATAAAAATAAATATGATGAAACACTACCACTACATTAAGTTTGACATTTTATAATGTTTACGTTGACGACAACACACGGTAGGTACACAGATGCACGTCACGTATCAGAAATCGCGGCGATAACAGAATAATTCTATAAAGGTAATTAGAGTTTATGTTCGTGCGATATGGATGGGCGAGGGCGCCGCGTACACTGACGTTCTACCGGAGTCGACGCTCGTCTATACATTTAAGGCCCCACACGGTACAATCACTTCCCCCGCGACTGTAGCTAACAGCTGATTCGCCAACTTCGGTTACTCACAAACTCACAACATAGCCGATAAGCACGAGTTGACCGTTAATCTCAAGGGTGAATTTCAACATTTTCCCCATTGGGGATATTTAATATCCTACAGATTACATAAAACCTAAAAAAATAACAAAAAATATATAGGTACTTGAAAAAGTACACCGATATGATAAAAAATGGCGTTTATTGTAATTCACCCTCAAACAAAATGTACTCTACCTTTACAAATGCCGACTGTTTTTTGAAATGTGTAGTTTAAGAAACAACATAAATTCTAAGCATCATGTTATCGGCATGCCTAGAATGATTTTGCAGTTTCATTTAGCAGTGTCGTTTAATTTTCAAAGTTTTAAGAAGGTTCTTTAAAAAAAACTTTTTGTTTAAAACTCTGGATATAAATGGTAACAGATTTTCTAAAAATAAATACAGTCTGATAGTCCATTTCGCTCCACGCAGAGCTAGGAGGTCGCACTTGACGATTTTAATCCTATAAAAAATATGAAGCATGGTAAATATCCCGAAGGCTTAGGGTAGCATAACTGAAGTTATCTGGTATAGCTAGGTACGTTCATAAAGTAAGGATTCAAAATTACAGAGGAAAATAAACATAAATAGCATTGAAATAATTCCTTCCTTATATTTGATGTTGAAGTTGCGACATAATTATGTTTAATTTTTTTTATTAGCCTTGCCTCATGGATCCTAAAGACAACACATTCGAATCCTTTCAATCCAATATTTTATACATAGTTACACCCAATGATATTATAAGTCATAGATATGTTATACACGTTCAAAACAACAGAAAAAAGCGTACCGCGCAGAGAGGCAGCACACATACACACTTTTTATTCACACACATTACATTTCACTACAAGTAAAAAGGATAGCTTGATAAAACCAATATGAAAAAAAGTGACAGCTAGATGGTGACGCTCTCTCTTTTATCTCACTCGCACTCTCACTCGCACTCTTTCTTTTACGACGCCATATTATAGAAACGTAATGTTTTATTTGTGAAAATATTAAGATAAATAATATATTTACGAATGATAAGTGATTCTTTGACTTTTAGAAGTCTTGCTTGTATAATTTGTACAATATCTCATCACACACGACGGCATTTTCGGTGGTTTTGAGTCACTTTTACTTTTGACTCACTCTGTAGTACGTGAAGTGCATCCGTTGTCGCTGGCAACGTCGGACTGAGGTCAAGGTTTGTGAATCAACCACATTTGAGCGCGTCTGTTTTTGAGCGCGTATAACGTATCTACACCTTTTTTACTTATAATATCATTGGTTACGCCTAATGAAATCGTCATAGAAATTACAAAAAAAAAAATTACTACTCTAAAATTACAGATGGGATATTTAGAAGTTTTGAACTAAGAGATTACCTACACAGAATTTGAATAATAACAAAAAAAAATTGTTTTTTTTTTTCTTATTTTCTCTACAGTAGTACCTTCTTACTAAGACTGTCGAAGACAAAGTGTTAGATTATTGCATGCGAATATATTTTTGTCACTAAAATTTAATGCCCAAATATTACAAATTATAATACTAGGAAGTTAGATTAAAAAGGAAGTTACGATTTAATATAATATGTGTTCTTCTTATCGCAAATTTTTAGAAAAAGCAGCAGCAGCAATAAGGACCATTTCAAGGATTGTTTGACAAACTATTGTAAACTCCTCATGGGACTAAAGGAACTTTCGGAAAAAGAGCCATCACTATGGTTAGACATAGCCACATAGGGTTATTAAAAGTAAATCCATAGTATACATACCTGTGCTCAAGTACTCTTTTATCAAGCCAGGTCGAATGCATTGTATTATACGATACTGCGATACTATCGAGTTCGACCTCCCCTCGACCCAAAGGCTTGTCTACACCGGCCTCCGATTTGTCGGGTATCTCAACGGCTTCATCGCCAAGAAAAGTGACCACTGGTTTTTTATTCTTTGTAGATGAATTAGCGCGTGCGCGTATATCTTGCGGGTTTAATGGTGGCGAGAGGGGATACGCACTTTCGAACGCGTCTGGCATTTTTTAAATTTTATTATATTAGCTTATTTGAACACGAAGATAAGTCAAACTAGTTCCGATGCTAAACTATAACTGGCGTCATCAGAATAACACTGAAAACAAGTAGACGATAAAGATAACCTCGCGAGATGATAACTCTTGACCGGGCCAGCAAGTGATGTAAATATTAAGCTAGAAGACTATTGACTGTATGTTCGTGTTAAAACTTGAAAAACAACCGTAGAAAAATTATTATAAAAATTAGGGATGCATCGATACGCCATTTGGCCGATACGATACCGATACCGATATTCTTATAAAAATATCGGCGATACCGATACCGATACGCTTATTATGAATTAAAGAAATAATAAATAAATCACAAGTAATTTTTTTTTTATTAATGTAAAAAGTAGTGACATATGTTGATATTAGGGTATCCCTTTTCGTCTCCTAAAATTTTTTGTCCGAAAATAATAATCCATAACACGTTTTCTATAAACTTCACTAGCCATAATGTTGATAAATTCGAAATGTTGTTTTACATAATTATCTTTATTTCTAAAACTATTTTGTCATAATATTGACTTTTCTAATAATTGTACCTCCTAATTTTGAAAGAAATAAAATCACATGACCTAAGTATTGTATTACATACTCGTAATGTTTATGATTCCGAATATTCATTTGTAATAAAATTGGTTAGTCCTAAAAAAATGCTAAACATTAGGTTTTAGTGACAGAAACGAATCGCTGTAAATCCGACTCCACGCAGTCTTGTTTGTCCTACCCCTAGAGTGTAGCAGTTGCAGTAACTACTAGTTTTCCCCGGGCATAGTTCGTGCCTCGTTTACAACGAAATAGACGAGACAACACGCTCGTTTACACTACATTTTTAAATTAAAAAGTATCGTTGAATCGGTCATAAAATATCGTCGATACCGATATATCGGCTAACCCGAAGTATCGCCGATATATCGGTATCGGTATCGGTATCGGATGCATCGCTAATAAAAATACAGTGATTCGTTAACGTTAACATAATTATAGTGTTAAAGAAGTTGAGGAACAGTTTTATATGATGTCGATGTCATAATACTATTTAGAGCCATTCCAATATTTTATCTTAGTCAGACAAGAATAGAGAAATATAGTTCTCACTAGGTACCTCCTGGTGGCTCTATTTAAATATGGTACAGTCAACAACAAAAGTAGATTAAATTATAGCATGTATTAAGTTTCAATATTTCAAGTTCACGTAACAGCTAAGAGTTTATTATTTTAATTTGGGTAAGTAATTGAACATACATAATTTAAATTAATATTTTATAGATTATTTTTTTAAGTTTCGACTTTTATTGCCGACCATACAAAACAGTTTACACTGTCAAACCAAAGTCAACATTGCATTAGGGGAGAATTTACAAAGGTCGATTTTTCGACGCGAATCCCCCATTATTTTCCTAGCTTAATTTATTCGGGCTTGCGGGCGACGTGTAATGGACGACACGCTGTCCAGTCATGGACCATACCCGGGTCGACGGTCAAAGACGTCAGCACATTGATGGGGCCACACGGGGCCCTGCCTTAGAGGGCCAAAGCCGGCCGGGTTCGCGGGACTAACGAATTACCGTGACCCCGGAACGTAAAGGGCTATTGAAGCACACCATGGATTTTAGTTAGTACAAGTCTGATAATCCCTCCTGCCCTGCCCTGGGTGGGAGGATGCAATGATTTTACCACATTAAAAAAACTTTATTACTGTTGACTGCAACTTTTTACTCCATGACCTTGGTCATTAAGTATTTATGTAATGTTTAATAGGCAGTGTAAATCACACCTGACTGCAACAGTTTTTTTAACAGCCATAATGTTCCCCAGCTGGTCAGAGCTGAGGTCTCATCTCAGACATATTTCCCACTTTACCAGGTACTAAAACCATAATGCCACTGGTAATGAGAGTAATGTTGGCAATGTAAAAAAACCCAAATAACCCACTTCACAAAAAAAGGCTGACCTATGTAAAGTGTGACTTCTTCAATTTTCATTACAAGATTCCAAGAAATCTTTATTTCTGTATGTATTTCTCTTCTCTTAGTTGAACCCTTTTGTCTCAACAAACATATTATTATTACCTTATCACTTAAGCCTTTCAAATAAAATTTTAAAAAAGATCTAGGTAGCTTCAAAAAATATCATCAAACAAGTGGCCCAATACAATGCTGCTGTTCAATGTTCCTCATTGAATGATAAACTGAATAAACATGGTAGTATGTATTACAATGTGTAAAATTATAATAGTAACTCTTACCTGTGTTCTGCGCGACGGTAGTACTTCTTTGGAAGTTTCTGATTTTCTTGATTGGGTTCACAGTCTTTGTTGGTACAAAAATCCATTTTTTTTGTTACATTCATATTTTTTTTAATAAATAAATTAAAACTTAGACTGAAGTATCTTAGGGTAGATTGTTTCCTTAGAATTATACTTTGTATCTTGTGCCCGTTCATGCAGACCTTGATTGTTGTACACTAATGATATTCTGCCTAGAAAAAAACTCTGTTTAGTTCCTTAAAATACTAAATTGGCTGAGCAGGTCATTCATCAATATTCATTTTAACAATTTTATACTCAATCGTTTTGGAAACTACCCAATACATTGCCCCTAAGATGACCCACTGACTATTTATTTAGTAGGTAATGTGGGAGAGTTAATAATTCATATTATATTTTCAAGCAAATATTTTACATAAGACTTGATTTATCTATCCTACTACTAACCGGGACCTCTTTTAATGCGAGTTCAATGAAAAATATTCCTCTCATTATCAAAATAACAACAAGCAGGTAATTTGATTTGGATTTTGAATTTGATTAGGACCAAATAGAATTCATGAAATAATTAAGCTCTATTACTATCAGATCATGACATTAGCTTTAGAATTACATGAAAAGCGGACTTCGTTGCTCATAAATATATAGCAAAACGAAATAAAATTATCGATTAGTTACGGTAAAATATTAGATAACCACCTTGTGAAAATAACTGTTTCTACTGGTGGCTCGTACACCTCGGAAACAAAAACAGCAGGCAATCTGTCTTCAGTACTCCTAAACCTAAACCCTTTCTTAATGCCAAACACTAACTAATTTTAGCTTAAAAAATATAAATAACTTCATACCTACTCACCACTGAACTTGGTCAGAATATTTTTCCAAGTGACTTTTGGTAAAAATAAAACAGAAAAACTGGAAAACTTCCCGTATTCTTCCTTTTTTTAGGATAAGAACTTTAATAATTTAAACATACTAGCATACTTTGATAACAACAACATTAGAAGAACTGCTGTTATTATTCCTGACTGATTATATGGTGCAATGGTGCAATGTAGGGATGTGAAAAAATAATCGATTATGGAAAAAATCGATTAAAAATCGATTTTTTTTTAAGTAAAAATCGATTTTAGTACGCGATTTTATTTTTGTGAATAATCGATTAATAATCGATTTTTTTTATGATCAATTATTACCGATTTTTCATCTGCAATCCCCCCCCCCCCCCTACCCCCGACATTAAGTTTAGTCTTCTGGCCCGGAGCCCGGAATGTGAACTGCCAAAGAATACTATCTCCAATTTAAATTCAATTTTTTATTTTAAAATGTCACTTAAGGGATATCTTCCGTGATTATATTATATTTGTTTGAGTTCACGATATTTCGACGCGTAGTCAACCCGCGATCATGGCGCTACAGTGTCGTAATATCGGGAACTCGAACAAATATATAATCACGGAAGATATCCTGTAAGTGACATTTTTTTATAGACAAACCGGGAAAGTTTAAAACAGTGTTTATTTATTTGATACTTAATATTTTATTTTATTTGTTTAATTTATGTGAAAAACATTTTAATTTGAACCTTTTTTATTTTGATAGCTAAAACTTTAATTTGTGATGATTATAATTATAAGCTTGCTAGGTATTTCTATTGTTTATTTTTAACTAATAAATCTATTGATGTAATATTTATGGCGTTTATTTTGAACTTAATTGACAAATTAGCAAAAAATCGATTAATGTAACAAAATCGATTATTTTATTAAGAAAAATCGATTATTAATTAATCGATTCTTCATGCTACAAAAAAAAATCGATTAATGAAAAATCGATTTTTTAGGTACAATGTCACATCCCTAGTGCAATGCTTTGAATTTTGATCATTGCTTTGATTGGCACCAGTGTTGCCAGGTTTGAAATCTAGCGGATGGTAGAATTCTTCTAAAAATACGGTAGATTTTCCGAAATTACGTTGTAACATATTATTTGAAATACGGTAGAATTACCTTGTTTATTTAGTAGCATCTTAGGGTGATTGCGTAGTAGTAGCAAGCGAAATTCAAAATTTCTTGTGTTTTTTGCAATTTTCATATCAGTGACAAGTTTTACCTTGATCAAAATATGATTCGCGACATTAGCAAATATAATTTGAAATATAAGAATGATCAAAACATTCGCTCCCACAAGAAAATTTGAATTTCGCGAGCTACTATTACGCAATCACCTGGGTCAGAGTTAAAAAAACGTATTAATCAGAATCAGACAAAAGTATAATTGTTTCATTGTTTTTATAAATATCGACATTGTTTATGGATCAAATCGTGAGTGGGATTAAGATTCTTACAGGTTTTTCCTTGACGCTGTATGGTCTGCTGCGTTATGAGATTTCCCTTGATGGATTTCGTAAGAAGTTTATTCTGTTTTTTCGTTCTAATGTCGTTAACTCTGATGAAGACTCTTTCGCACTCAGTATTCAAGTGTGGTATAGACAAAATGGCCAACATAAATTTTGGCAAGTGTTTTAAATAGGTACTTAAAACTAAATACGCTCTTCATTGGGAATTACGGTGTATTTTGCTACCGTAATTATAATCCTACGGTAGGTGGTAAATCTTCCCTGGTTACGGTGTTTTTACCGTAATTACGGTGTAGTTGGCAACACTGATTGGCACTAACTGCTGTTGAATCAAGTACATACAGTGCAGAAAGCCAAGTATCTATGCCGTGCCGTGTCGTAGATTCAAGGCTTGGAATTTAATTTTTGTTTATTGGCTGCTTGCATAACGTCGCTGATAGTCCAATACCGCGTAACTAACACTGTAAAATACCGCGTAACTACACTTTCACTGATTTTACAGGAGAGACAAAAAACTAATTTTCTAAAAAACTTATCGACCGATCTTTGAACGAACTTGAGTAAAGGATCGTTTTGTTTTCTCTCATATAATGTACTGATTTTGAAGTCAGTATTACCAATATTTTAATTAGAAAGTCACTTACGCTGTATAGTTTCAAACGATTTTGGATTATAGACAGTACTTACGTGAAATTATAAATTAAAAAAAATAATTTTATACATCAATCATTCATTTATTTAATAAAGTTAAGTATTAAAATGATTATGTTTAATCATAAATAGATACTCGTAGTATATTTTTATAAAAGAACAACAAATATATACCAAAAAGTATGAACACACCTATTGGAAGTAATAGAGGCTACATTATTACTTTTTTAAACTTCCTCAGCTTGTAATTAATGCTGCTAAATTGCAATTATTAATTTTAATGTCAAATAAAAAATATACATAGTTATTATAATATATAATAAATCTTTTTAAGAACAGAAACAAATCAAACAGTATCAAAATTATAACTAACTAAAAATATCTAGAAATAATCTTGATCTACAATAATTATCTATATTTTTAACAAATCTCTCCCCTAATTATCTATATTTTTAACAAGTTAAGTCAATTTATTAAAAATGTAGATAATTACTGAGAAAAGATAATAAGAAAGAGACTAAATAGATGTCGTAAAAATAAATGGTGAGCCGGTGCATTATCCTGTAAAAAGCCTTAGTTTTTACTAAATCCCCGCCAATTTTCATTACTTTTTTCAGTCAATTCATCAAATAAATTAGCTTACTGTTATCCTGTTATAGTTTGGTCTTTGGGAAACAAGACAAATACAAAAATCCTTGGACCCCCAAAACACTGATTCCATTCACATTTCCTAGCGATTTTTGTGACATGACTTCTTTCAAGGGAGAAAAATCTGGCTGTTTGCCCTGTTTTGACAAGTGTTTTAGTTCAGGATTGTAGTAGGAATGTTGATTATCATAAATGTTCATTAAAATTTGCTGGTATGTGTTCGTCAGATACCATCTTGCAATTTCAACATGGTTAAGTTTTTGTTCAGCGGTTAACAATCACGGCCGTTATTTTGCCAACACGTTATTCATTCCTTTTGCTTTGATAAAGATATGAATTATTTACTCCGTTTACATCCCTATAGTGTCACTTAGTTCATGAGCTTTTAATATTCGGTCTTCTAAAACAATTTTAAAACTTTTTGGGTAATTTCTGATACGAAGGACGTCTACTGCCCTCGGTTCCTCGAGTCATCTTTGCCGCTCTTTCTGCCCTATCTGAATAAAGCTGCCCACTTTTTTACCATGGAATACGAAGGGGCAGATCCTCGTGACTTGTTTTTTGTTCCTTACTTGATTTGATATAGCATTATTTTAGTTATGAAAAAGTATTAGTCACGTAGCACAGAGTAGCAGATTGCCTGAAATAAAATATCTTAAATAAAAAAAACGCAATTTACAATAAGACGTGATAATAAATAATCAAGCTATCGAATGAGTACAAATTTATTTACATACTACCCTCAAATCTAGGTTAGGCCGAGAATTTTTCAAACCGAGGTAGTTCCTGTCGTCGCTGTTTACACACCAAATTACTCAATTTTAGAATAATAAACATCCCAATTTAAATAACCATAGCGTATAGAATACGTGTGATATACTTGCATTCAATATAATCCAGTGTTGCCGTAAAGAAGCAATTTTTAACCGAAGCGTCACATACGCACTGCAAATTCTTATACAAAGTGGCGCATATACGCGGTTTTCTGGTCGTAACTTGTTCGTCCAAAGATCCGCGGTATTGTTATTTTTGATTTACTCCTCTGTTTATTGATCAATTCAAAAATTTGTCGCACAGGTCGATGCCAATCACAATCAGTTACCTACAGCCGCGAAATCTCATTTTTGCTTTTTTTGTAGTTACGCGGTTTTTAACAATGGTAGTTACGCGTTATTGGACTATCAACGACGATAAGGTGATTGCTACAGGGTAGCCCGCGAAATTCAAATTTTCTTAAGTTTTTTGCAATTTGCAAGCCACTGCTAGGTCGTATGTTGATTAAAATATTATTCGCGGCTGTAAGACGTATGGTAGTTACAGAATTATAATCAAGAAAATCATCAATACAACTTTTTGAGTTCATAAAGCTCTACTAGGAATGACTTTTTATGTTATTTTTTTGTTCCTACGCTTTTATGAACTTGGAGGGTTGTATTAGTGATTTTGATGATAATAATTCTGTAACAACATACGTCTTACAGCCGCGAATAATATTTTAATCGACATAAAACCTAGCACTGGCCTGCAAATTGCAAAAAACGCAAGAAATTTTGAATTTCGCGGGCGGACTTTCTATAAGTGTCCCCACATACATCAGTTTTTTTTCCGAACGGAATTCGAAATGATGAATAAAATGCGATGAAATGTGAACAACACTCACAAGACATGCACACACACTTGTAAGAATTCACTGTGTTCGGATCATAGAGATATTTATATGTCGCAGTAAGATAGACAAAAACCGTAACATAGTTATATCCCTAGGGATATATTTATATACCGTAACATAGTTATACCTGTGTGGACGGAGCACCGCTTGGCGGTGCTCCTACTTCTGGGTGATTTAAAAAAAAATAAACACGAAGGGGATGGCGGGGTCTTGCAGACCCCGCCATCCCCTTCTAACCTAACCTGTCCGAGTCCGGAGTCGGGGTGCCCCCAATCGTTTCTACAACGGTATAACTATGTTACGGTATATAATTATATCCCTAGGGATATAACTATGTTACGGTATATAATTATATCCCTAGGGATATAACTATGTTACGGCTTTGACTATCTTACTGCGACATATGTATATTTAAATAAAAGAAAGTCGTGTTAGTTACACTATTTATAACTCAAGAACGGCTGTGGGGAGGTAGCTTAGAACCAGGAGAAACATATAGGATACTTTTTACCTTTTTTTTTTATTCCGTTTCCTTGGGACGTGACATAAAACGTGGTGTAATAAAACGCAATTGACATGCAAAGCAAAACGAAAAATTTATCAATCAAAACATCAATTGACCGGTTGATGTTGTATTGAGTTTCTAAACTTATTGTGCCGATCATAGAGTACATTTGGTGCCGATATTATCATAATTATCAATGCCATGCCGCCACCAAGACGATCAAATTTTTATCATTTTTATCCTGTTTCCGTGAGACGTGACATAAAACGTAGTAACATGATCACGAAGAAGGTGTTAGTGCCGAAATTGAATAGGATCTATACAAAAGTACTACGAAAAATGAATAATAAGAAGAATAATGTTCATGCCGCCCGGCGCCCACCGGTCTTCAATGCTAAAAAAGTATTTCGGTGAATACCGTATACCCAAAAAATGTACTAGGACTGCATAAATTCAATACAACCATACGACGTAAAAAACGCCTGGATGTCACCACTGCGAGGATCGCCCGGAGGACACAGTGGAGCATTCGATGCAGGACTGCTTGGGCAGAGCACCGCCGTGTCCTCACGACGGCGACAGGCGGAGACCTCTCGCGCCCGGCATTGGTCGAGGCCATGCGAGACGGAGTGGGAAGCGGTCGCCTCCTTCTGCGAAGCAGTCATGCTATGAAAGGAGGAGGCGCGCCGCGCGAGGGAGAAGACAGCGTCCTCCCTCCACCCCAGCCGCAGTGGCAGACGCCTATGGGGGCGGACGTTGCCAGACGATCTGACGAGCTGACGGCCGACGGCCTGCATGCCCGAGCCTACGGTGACTGCACCGTAGGCTCGGGCATGCAGGCCGTCGGCCGTCAGCATTATGATAGGGTCCCCCTTTAGAGGGCCGAAGTTATATAAGAATATAAAAATTTGACTCTCCAGGCCAAAACTCCTATTTATTTTTTTACCCAGGCTCTTGAAACTGGACATCAGACTTATCAGATGTTCGATTTTGACGACCCCGTGGTGCTGGAATCAGCAACAGGATCCGCGTACGAAGTCGCGGGCAGAAGCTAGTTATACATATAATCAAGATCGTGTTCTTCAAGTTTTTTGCCACTCAAAAATGAATCTTATTTCTCACAGCTTAGATTTCCTTTTTTATCTGGTAAAACTAACGAGAGAAATGAGAGGTTAACTTTGAAGGTTGCTATCTCTTTTCCACAATTGCCAGGAGATAAGCATTGAAAAAAAATAAGTTTGTGAAATGGGGATGGCAACTCAAAGCTATTCGTAGATGTCGCTGCGATCGTTATCCCATATGTCAGATTACTGTATAGCTTGTACAAAAAACAAACACGTATTTTGATAAAAAAAATTGAGTTTATTTTAAAAAACAAATATGGAAAATTATTCGTCAATGCAAGTGCATACACTAAACAAGAACTAAGAAGCCGCGGTGCATCTACAAGAGGAAAAAAAAAATGATTTAGTTGAGAGGCTAGAAAGATTCTACTACATTAAACACACATTTACTTGAAGTTAGGATTTAAAATTGTATTTTTTAAGTAAGTATTACATGTGCTAGCCTCTACAAAGAATATAGTACTGCTTCTGACATTCTATATTGAGAAAAATGTCATCAAGTTTTGTGTTTGTCTTCTTCATCTAATTTTACATCTATTTTATAGATTGGAGCAATATGATAAGAATTTTAACTTTCTAACACCACAACTATCACAAATCTCGGTCCCGGTGATAATTCTTCAACCAGAAGAATCATTTCTTAATTTAAAGAGCGATGCAATACTTAACCTCCAATAGAAAAGTAGATATTATTTTCAAAGGTGTATTCGATTGTTTAGTTATGGTATAATCATAGAATTTCATTAATAAATTCAACTAACGGCCTGTCCCGGCTTCGCAAGGGTAGATTTTTGTTTATTGTATAGCTTTTCCTTAGTGATAATACAATTTTTGTTCTCACAGCAGTCTCAGTAGCTACCCATTATTTCTTGATAGTGTGAATTGCCGGAAATTTGTATGTTCCATCATTATTACAGCCTTTTACACAACATCTAGTCATATTACATCAATAAAACGCTTTTTTTTTCAGAAAATTCCTTTGATTTGACAGTTCTTTTGGGACACAGATGTCACTTTTCACTTTGACACTTGCCTTCCCCATTGTTTAAAAAGTTTTTTTTTTTTATGGCAGTAATATTTCGATGAACGATCAAAACTAAAAGGAATCTGGTATAAAACAATCCAGTCTGAACTTCTTCGTTACCCATGGTTTGAAGGCAAAGAATTAGACAGGAAATCAGTAGTAGCTTTGATGAGAATGCGATTCGGTCACATCCCATCAAATAAAGGAGAACATTCACGCTCCATACATTTTTGGGCCTTTTCTGAAAGTTTGTGGCCCAAGTTGGCCAACGAAAAAAATTGGTACCTATGAGTAGTACTAGTCATTTGGAGCAATAATTACTATGGCACAAAAGCTGTAGGATTGCTCTCGGCCAAAATATACAAGTTCGAAAATTAGTAATTTTCATACATTTTTTGATTTCTGAAAGTGCCGAGAAACACCAAATAATGATGAGTATTGCTAGAACTAGCGATCTCAAGCAATTTAACATAAAATATCATCACGCCTGTTATCCCTGAAGGGTTGGGCAGAGGTGTTCCTAATTAAAATTAATAATAATCTCTTTATTTTTTTGTGAAAAGAGATAAAATCATTTTAAAATATACAAATCTGCTGGTGGGACCAGCATCGGGAGCAGAACCGAAGTTGCCTGTGGTTAGGGGTCTTGTTTTTTACGAGGTAAAATTATCAAATAAATCCTCCCACCCAGGGCAGGGCGGGAGGGACTGTCAGTCTTGTACTAAAATCCACGGTGTCCTTCAATAGCCCTTTACGTTCCAGGGTCACGGTAATTTGATAAGTCCTGCGACCCCGGCAGGCTTTGGCCCTCTAAAGGGGGGGCCTCTCATCTCGCTGACACTCTTTGAGGTGCGCGTGGAACACACCGTCGACCCGGGCATGGTCCATGGTCGGACAGCGAGTCGCCCATTACTCGCCGCCCGCATGCCTGCGCCTACGGTGGCCGGAGATTGTCTGCCGACGTCCGGCGCCTTGGGCGTCTACCACTGCGGCTGGGGGTGGAGGGAGGACGCTGTTCTTTCCCTCACGCGGCCCGCCTCCTCCTTCGCGAGCATGACTGCTTCGCAGAAGGAGGCGACCGCTTCCCATTCAATTATTGGGACCATTCGGAAAGTATACCCTTTCAAACAAAAAAATAATTTTTCAAATCGGTTGGTAGACGACGGAGTTATGCCCGAACAAACATAAAAATATTTATCTTTTATCTATATATATAAAAGAACAGGGTTTTTATTAAGACTCGACTACAGCCAAAACCGCTAAACGCAGTAACTTGAATTTTGGACAGCAGTTGCAGTCTACCGTGTAGGGAAGCAATATGACGGGATTTTGTGAAAATCCTCCTCTAAGGGGGTGAAAAGGGGTGTAAACGTTTGTATGGAAAATCTTATTCCGTGGGTTTATAAATGTGAAACTTGCCACGAATAAGAACAATAATAAATTAAAAAAGATTGGCGCTATTATTTTTTTAAAACTACCCTCCATTGGTAATCTAGGTGTTGTTAAAGTTTGTATGGGAAAATCATAATGCGTGAGTTGATTAATGTGAAAATCAGTATTTATATACTAGATCAAAAATAATTAAACACGTATTTTTGGATTTTTCGAAAATCACCCCCCAAGTTAGTGAAAAGGGGTATTCAAGGTTATAGGGGAGATTCTTTAACCGCTAAACGTGTAACCTGAATTTTGATCAGTAGTTGCAATTTATTATGTAGGTGAGCACTAAGAAGGGATTTTGTGAAAATCTACCAATAAGGGGGTGAAAAGGGGTGAAAACCTTTGGATGGTGAAAACCGATAAATTTGAAACTCAGTTTATAGAAATTAGATAAAAAATAATCAAACACGTGTTTTTGGGATTTCCAAAAATCACCCTCCAAGTTAGTGAAAAGGGTTATTCAAGGGAAGAATCTAAAACCGCTATACCTAAAACCTGCCTTAGCCTGTTAGATTTTTCAAAAGTATCCTATATGGAGGGTGACCGGGCATTAAATTCACTGAGTTCGGCGAAGTTAGAAACACACGCAGACGAAGTCGCGGGCGGAGTGCTAGTATTATATAAACATCCGAGTTGACAACCTCCCCATCTTAGATAAAGAAACTCTAGATTCATGTTTGGCGTAGCCACATGAGATAGAGAATGTTGACGTCACGAATGGGGAGTGTTGTTATACTACAAATTTTTACCCGACTAGCGGGTACGTTATTAACACGCGTGATCGTTAATGGTCGATATGGGTAATAATTATGTCAAAAGGATAACCTGTTTATCAGACCAATTGCCTTTTGGTGAAGGAACACATCATTGCATGTGACTTTTTCCCTTAATCTGCATAATTTAGTACAGAGAAGAATTTAATGGCGAAGTTTGTGAAACCTGCTAAGCCATACTAAGTCAACATCACATTATGCAAGGTGGAGTATGATGTGACCCCACTCCTTGAATGTTAGGAATATAATATATCAGGGTTGAAAAAAAACAGTTTTTTATTATTTTAAACAGTGTTTTTTTTGTTCTTTTTAGTTCGAATTAATTTGAAATAATACCCTCACATTATTTCAAATTAATTCGATCATATATTTCCAGACTAGATCTTTTTAAAATGGCCATTGTAAACTCTAATCAATACTCTTGTAGTAATATCAGTAATTATATTGTTAATTTTTATATTGAGCGATATAGGGACTTTCCTATCGGGTCCATCGATCGAGGAAACACCAATAAATATTATTTCACTTATTTTCGCGGACAAATAAAAACACAAAAAAAAATACATCGAGAAAGAGTTGAAGTCTCCTACCAATTTATTTTTAATTTTATATCTCTTATTACGGATTCAAATTCCTGTATCCTGTATAACATGTAGAATATTTGCTAAAAAAGAATTATCAATTTTCATATTATCGTACAGGCCGAATTGTCCGGAAAATAAATATATTGCCTGAATCTGTTATCCCTAAAATCCGCGAAATGTTGTGTCTGGCCTTGAAAAAACAGGCTACGCTACGCGCTGAGAGATGGAGATAGCTATGCTCTGTCCATTTTCTTCTTATGCGATTTGTCGATTTGTTTTTCTTTCTTGAGGGAGAGAGAAGGAAGTATCACGAGTTCTATACTTTCTACGCTCCCCATCCAAAACCCCTCAGAATAAGCAAAACCCATTGAGATAAAGTTATATGGAGACGCCCCGATGTTCTATACATACATTTTGCTTATACAAATATGAGTCAAACATGAGACAGAGACTGAAATATTGGTTTGTCTCTTTCTTTCTAATGCAGTAATCATATTTGACAAAAGAGACAACAATATTTCGGTTGTTGCTCAAAACGGAATATTTTGTTGGGATATTTCCCAGAGTTACAGAAACGTGCCCATTTCGCCATTTTATGTGCCAAGTTTCGTGGTAGTTCTGCTGTCAAACAGTTGTTTACTTTTTGTTGAATTTAGATTTTTGAGTAAATTACGGAGTGTTTTCTTTTAAAAGTGCGTGTTACCATTAAGAAACAGTAATTCAACATGCCTGGATGTTCCATTGTGTCTTGTCATGCCAGGAAAAAGAAAAATCAGCCTGAATTAACTTTGTACAGGTTAGTAACAGGTTTTCATGAAAAACTACATGAAATAGAACAATTTCGATAAAGAAATCGCTATGTGACCTTGTTTTCATGGTTAGAGTATTAATATTTGGGTTTATTTCCGTCCTACAGACAATATTTTTCATTTCTTATTTTCGTTCGTTTGTTTACAATAATAATAGTGTTGTACCGTTGCTGTAATAGTTCCCGATACTAGTCCTTCGTTACACTGAAACTGTTACCAAATGATGTATGGATAAAAAAATACTAATCATTTATACGTTTCCCAAAAATGAAAGATTGAAGAAAAAATGGTTGGACTCTATCGATGACGAAAAAATTTGTCCTCGAAGTAAAGACTGGCTTATGTGTTCACTTCACTTTGAAGAAAAATGTTTTAACAGAACACTTGATGTTATTAGGTTACATGAGAACTCTGTACCTACAATATTTTCGGTAAGTGTGTATTAAAATGATTGTTAAATAACAGCCTGGTTTTTTAGCCTAAGTTATATGGATAGTAATGCATATTTCATTTTTTTTCAGACATCCAACAAAAAACAACTTCCAGAGTCATTTGTATTCTGTGAAACAAGCAACACTCAAGAATCTGATGTTTCTTGTACATCTACTGTAATAAAGGAACCATCTACCGTAATAGATGAACCATCTAGTGTAATGGAGGCACCATTGCAGTTGACCCATCAATTTGTGGGAACAGTGCACAAAGAGGTATGTAGATGTTGAATTTTTAACCGTTTTCTGACAAACAGACAGCAGCACATCAAGCGCCGCAATCTGTCAAAGACTTGTCAACTGTCATTTGAAAATAACTTTTAGCAATAAAATGCAATATGCAAATTATTTTTTAACAGTGCATAATTAAGTTATTGGTTAATAGTGCTGATACATTTGGCATGTTCGTGAAAAGGCGCTGTCAGATGGGACTGGTCATCTCTTAGCTGCCACGGTCTATTTTAATTTTTCATTTTTTTTTTAAATATTAACTGTACACTTAACTTGCTACGTTGAGTGTAAAAAGAGTGTCCATGAAGTTTCTTGTCCGTTCTTTTTCATAGAGATCTTCGCTCTGGAATGGGCACCTACGGTACTTTCACAGTTATTATGTCTTGTGACTATAACTGTAGCACCATCACAATTTTGTACTGATTTATTTTTATGTCTTTTGACCTTCGATCATTTATAACAACTAGATACACAATCAGCGACAAAAACGTCCTCACCAAAAGAATGACCAAATCAGAGATCGGTCATCCTTTTTGTTTAGTACTGTTCTAACGCTCGGAACGTAAACATGCCTCCGTGCTCGTTTAAAAAGTGCAAAAATCACTCTTCCAGGACCGAAAAAAAGGACGTAATTTCATTTTTTCAGTAAGTACTAACATTACCAATATATAATAACTATCACTGTACTATAAATACTGATATTTCGTTATGAAATCGCCGTAAAACATTTATTTTAAAATTGACGAAATTATCAGCCGGGTTTATAAAGCACCTAAATTGAAAAGACTTTTACTAAACGTACAGTTCGTGGTGTCGCATGGCTACTTGATTTAGTCGGGTAACATTGTGTTGATTCGAGTCGCGGTCGTAAAATTTTATATGTTTTTATGACCGTTCTAAATCCGACTTTAACTCATTTGAATACGGTTTAATTTCTTTTGGTATAATATGTTGGCCAGTTATGTTTCTTTCTGTTTTCTTTCTCTTTCTATTTTACGACCTACTTGAGGACAGTTTTTAGTTCGTTTTTGTACGGGATTGTGTATCTAGTTATTATTAATGATCGAAGCTTTTGACCATTCAAAAGTGCCTGTAATTATTGGCCTAGTTGAAATAAATTTGATTTGATTTAACTTTTCTATTAAAGGTTTTACAAACTGGAAAAATTAAAGCCTTTAAAGAAAAATATGTCAAGCAACAGATAACAATTAAACGCCTCAATGAAAGAATACGAAGGAAAAAAATTGCTGATTTGAAGGCTGTTGTAATAGAAGACTTGGCGGGACCAAAAGACTTTTTAAAAAGACAAAAATTAACAAGTCCAAAGGTTTACCTGTACAATCCGAATTAATCGTCAAATTTTAAATTAACGCTAACACATAAATATATGTATAATATTTAATTACAAGCAATAGCGCAAATGTGAAAATTTACATTTTTTTTACGTAACTACATGGATTATAATTCAATCATGGTATCTAGTCGTAATACTATTATGTAATCCTAAAAGTACTAGGGATACTAGTATCCATACTCGTTACAGTAACACTATGTTTCTTGATTGGCACAACCCTAGCATTGGCCGCCATTTTATGTGCCCGGCGAACTTGTAGGTATACACGTTTTTGGTGTAGGTATTTCCAGTCCATAGGATTTTATGTCTATGGCAAAACCCCAAAACCCAAAACATTTGACGTCAAGACATTTTTGACGTTGACAGTTGTATGACAGAAGAGACATGGAAGAGACCAAGAGATGAAGAGACATCTTCAATTTATCACGTTTTGTCTATGTGCGACTTTTCGACAATTTTGTAAATACTTTATTTATTAAATTATGATTAATTGAACATAATTCTATGAAATCCACGATAGAGTGTTGAAAACGGTTTTGTGAAAACTGTAAATGTAGCGATGGCGTACACAGAAAAAGTGTTATTGAGTGGCACCGCTCTGTCATTTCTGTTCTACGAATGCGTAAACTCTGCTAGTAGTCAGGTAATAACATTATTTTACTATATTACCAATGCCTTGTTATCTGATTTTACTGAACCATTTTCATGAACTCACATGTGTTTACTTCCAGGAAGGTTTCCTTATCGGCGATGTGACTTCAGAAATAACTAATCATATTTCTGATACACAGAGTGATAATGCTCGCTTAGACACACAAATAGAAATCAGAACTGTGCTTCCCCTGCCGTCAGTATCACTGTTTTATTTCCCTACCGGTCGGATAAAGGAAGATGTCCTCTCTGATATACTTTCAAGTACTGCCAGTGAAATTGTTGGTTGGTATAAATATCGAAAGAATACCAACATCAAGCCCACTTTTAGGGACAAATTAATAACAAAAGGATTGCAAAAATACTTTGAAAAGTATCATGGAAAGAAAAATTTTGTAACATGTAATTTGTCAAGCAAATTATCATCTGCTGGATCTACACACTCATTTGTGTATAGATTTGGCAAAATAAATTGTTTTGATATGTATGAATACATTGAAGATGTAACAGCTAATTTAGGTGAAAAATATACTGGATACAAGAAACCACATAAATTGTCACCACATTGTATATTCAATAAGATCGTAAAGGAAAGTAATGTGCAAACCAATAACACAAGTGATGCAATTTTACGGATACAAGAAGCCGTGGATGTGAGACTTGTAAGAGAAGCTAAAATGGCAGCTAAAAATGAGTGTTCAATCAGGGAATTAGAAGCAGAAATCAAGCAAATGGCCACAATATTATCAGACAAACACTCATTTGATTTACAATCAGCATACAACAAGTATGTTGAGGAAAAAATAATAAATCGGGAAGCCGAGATGGCTAAGGCATGTTTGGAGGCATTAAAAATTCCTTTAAAAGTTGACATATTGAGTGTTAAAAATGTCCCCATGAACTACAATCATGTTGATATGGAAGAATCAGTGCAGTTAATTGAAAATGATGACAAAGACACCAGCCCAAGTCCTCCTTTGATCACTTCAAACCCAACAAAACAAAAGCTTAATTATGCTGCTGCACTGAAGAACAAGCAAGACACACCATCTACTAGTGTGAGTATTTAATCTACTGTTTTTGGTGATGTTGGTTAGTATTTTTGATTTGTAATCCTCTTTCAATCCTGATCATGGGTGTCAGGGCTTACCCAGTTTCTGGGCCAGGGTGGAGGAGACAAATCAAAAAACAAGGTGGACTTTCAGAATATAGGATAGCTGTTTCAAGAGTAACTTTCGAGAATCTTTAGCAAAACCGTTTATAATGTCTTCTGTGAAAGAATTGCCTGGTATAACAAAGTTGCTCTAAATTACACTCTGCTATAGCCTTATGTTTAAAATCCACTTAACACAAACTAGGGTCAACCCTGCCATGACATTGAGTCTTTAGAGAATAGCATAATTGACATGTTTCCTTGAATTCATAAAATTCAGATAGAGGACATATCTGAATTTTATACACATATTTAAATTTGTTTGAGCTTCATTTTATTTATTGATGCCCATGATCCTACTTGGATGCAGAATGCTTAATTTTTTTGTTTTGGGCTTCATCATGAGTGTACCATGGGGGTACACCCGTGATCCTGCTTGGATGCAGAATGTTTCTAATGATTGAAAAAATTCTTATGGTGATAATATGGTCAAAAATGTTTTTTTTTTAACTTTCAGAAACAAAACAATGGCAGTGAAGATTTGATTATCTTTGATGTTGAAGATAAGCATGTGACAAAAAAGACCTTGGTAGTAAGTGAAGACATGAAGTGTGGTGATAGTTCACCGGAATATTAACAAGTGCCTTTTCATTTAAGTGTTTAAATATTCAATAAATTACCACATAGGTGAATTTTTTCATTATCATAACAATATTGTTTTGTTTGTTACTATTAACTCTCAAAAAAAAAACCATTTTTCTAAATATACCTACATCATTTTTTTCCATGCATGTTTTTTAGGTTCGATACAGATATTATCTATTATTGTTGGTTGATTGATCACAATTATGTACCTCGTTCTGGGTTTGACGCATTTGGTGCACTTCTCAACTTGTACACCATGCTCAAATGGTGAACTTAGCAACTGGTGCACTTCTCATATGGTACACTTCGCAATTGGTGCACTTCTCAATTGGTGCACTTTGCAAAAGGAGCACTTTTTAAGATGAGTGGAGATTGGGAAAAATTGTCTAAAAATTAAAGAATCTTTGGTTTTGCTGGGTAATTTCTTTAAAAATACAATCAACAAAATAATTTTAAACTAAGGCTACACAATCCTAATAACATTTTTATTTTTTCAAAAATAAAAATAACGTCACTCGGAAAAAAATAAAAATAATAACAATGTAGTTATGTAAGAAAAAAATAGATTTACAGCAAAAATTTATCATAATAAAGACATGATATAATATCATATTATATCAATAACCTTTATAATATTATAATTTAAATTGTACTTTAATTAAATTACATAATCACTAATATAATAATTGGAGAAACGTGATCTTTTCTTTTTTGCCTGCAGCAAAAAAATTATAATAACAACAAACTGATTATGCTACCTATATAAAATAAACATACAATTTTCATGCGATATAAAACTAAATGAGGGTAGTTTGTTTATCGTGGTAAATTCACCAAATGAGTCCTCCCACTCAGGGCAGGGCGGGAGCGACTGTCAGACAAACAAAAGTTTATCTATATTAATATAACCTGTTTTTGAGAAACCGGTTATAGTTTATTTTAAAGCTTTTATCTTATTAGTAATAATAACTATAACTAAAAGAAGTACAGTTTAAATTATAATACCCTTCAGTACATGAAGGTTATTGATATAATATGATATTATATCATGACTCTTTATTATAAAACTTTTTGCTGTAAATCTAATTTTTTTTTCTTACATAATTATATTGTTATTATTTCCGAGTGACGTTATTTTTGTTTTTTTTTTTTAATAAAAATGTTATTAGGATTATGTAGAGTTTAAAATTATTTTTTGTTGATTGTATTTTTAAGAAAATTACCCAACAAAACCAAAGATTCTTTAATTTTTAGACAATTTTTCCAAATCTCCACTCATCTTAAAAAGTGCTCCTTTTGCGAAGTGCACCAATTGAGAAGTGCACCAGTTGCGAAGTGTACCATATGAGAAGTGCACCAGTTGCTAAGTTCACCATTTGAGCATGGTGTACAAGTTGAGAAGTGTACCAAATGCGTCAAACCCCTCGTTCTCTCTAGTAATATTAGGTTGCCTGAGATAATATTACAAATGCTACAAAGTAACGTTTGGGTTAATGTAATGACTATGAAACACTTCTACTTATCTTTGTTTTGCCTTAATACTTATTAATAGGATTACATGAATACAAATGTAAATAAAGATGATAAGCAATTTGATTTTTGATTAAACAAACTTAACATTTTTTTTATTGAACAGTTGAATCAACATGGAAGTATCCATTTCTAATTAGCACCATGAAGAATTGTCAGTTCTAGCGTGAAGTTGTTTGAAAATCATATATGGAATCCGAAAAGGTGGGTGTTGGCTCTTCAGTGACGTAACTAGACCAGAAAGTGCCCCATATTAATCCTGAGAATCTTATTCAGAAGGGAAGAAAATTAAGAATGCTGATCAACTGATCGTAGTTCATTCATGGCAGCTATAGCCATATTGAAATTTGAGCTATCTATGTTACAAGCTCGATATTGACGCTTTACGAACAGCAAAAAATTGTTTCTATTCCAATCGTCTGTGGGGCCCTTGGGACTTGGTGGCCCCGTATCACGGCTGTGCGGCCGGCGGTAGCTACGGCTACGCCCCTGGGCCCTGTGGCTTTTCGTCAGACTTGGCGGTCCAGTGTTTGATTTTTTTTCCTAATAAATTGAGTACCGTACCTAATTGCTTACAAAAAAGAGGCTATAGTACAAAATAGTAGCCTACATTTACATCAATGATACACGCAACAACTGCATCAAACTCAAGATGATGCTAGTTTATTTAACATCATATTCCTGCTCATCTCCTGCTCCTTCCAAGAGCTATTAGTCACTATTTCTATTTGGGTTTACAGGAGAATTAGAAAAATATAAAGAATGTTATTATATTCAGAATATGTTTATTTTAAACATGACAAAAAATAAATCATGGCACAATAGAAACAAAATAATATTCATATTTTTAAACTCATGTAAAACATAAAAAATAGGCAATGTGTAATTGATGGGTCACACCTATTCATTTATACATAAAAAAATTACTTGTATAGCCAGCACATCAACTTACTCCAATCTTTAAAAATTTCCCTATCGAATATGAACCTTCCATTCTCGTGATAAAGTTGAAAATCTTAAAAATAGAAACTTGACAGATTAGAGTAGGTTGATGTCTGTTTCTTTTCTATAAATTGGAATGTCCACGGAATATCATGATTCATAAATATCTACTTCCTCTAATTATATCAAATTGTTGCCATTTATAGCCTAGTAACTAGGAAATTAACTAGGCCCTAGTTAATTTTATATACAAATTAATGCTAGTAAAGCCCGTCCACATCACGAGTACCTAGTAGTGGGTCACTAAATAGTGTATTTTCACAAATACTGACTCAGGGTGGGGTGCCTTCTAAAACTTCGGGCAGTTTCTTTGGTGATTAACTTTATCACCTTTTTAACCGACTTCAAACATGACCAGCACGCGTAGCATGGCGATTCTATCTCTATTCTACCAAGAATAGACAAAGTTATTTCATCGTTATTTTTATACAAACGACTGTTTTTTTTTGCATAAATATGACACCATTCGTACACTATTGAAGAATAGAACGTTTATTTTCTATTTTTTTTACATGACCATGCTTAAAACGTTAAAAATATTTCTAAGTTCTGTCATTTTTTCTTTTCTTCCGTCGACAAAACCCCTTTCTACGGCGCTATGCTACGCCTGCTGGTGGCCTATCGTGACGTCTTAAAGCCAGAGTAGTTCCAGAGAGGGAACGAGGTGGCGCTAGGCGACTTGTATAGCTCTGTCTCGTTCCTTCTCGCTTCTCGTTCCCTCATCGACGTCATGTCATGGTAGGTAAGCCACCTGGGCCGATTTGAACAGTCCTTTTGTTTCCAAGGGTATACTTTCCCGGGCACGCCGCAATCGCGGCGGTAAGGCCCCACCACATGACGCAGGTCCTCACCGGACACGGAAGTTTCGGAAGGTACCTGTGTCGGATAGGGAGGGAAGACACGCCTGTGTGTCACCACTGCGAAGATCGCCCGGAGGACACAGTGGACAGTGACGGATTAAGACTACTTGATGCCCTAAGCAATTGAAGCCTTTGGTGCCCCCCTATCCACGGGATTTTTTGAGTCATTAAATGAGTCTGAGAGCGAGAGAGACCTCCCGTCCCGCCCAGGGCGGGACGGGAGGGACTGTCGGACTTGTACTGACTAAAATCCACGGTGATCCTTTAATAGCCCTTTACGTTCCAGGATTACGGTTACTTGATGAGATAGTCCCGCGACCCCGCCAGTCTTTATATTTTTTTTAAGTGGTAAAATCGTCCAATTAGTCCTCCCACCCAGGGCAGGGGGGGGGCTGTCAGACTCGTACTGACTAAAATCCACGGTGTCCGTCAATAGCCCTTTACGTTCAGGGTCCCGGTCTGCAGGGTACAGATCTATGCGAAACATCACGAGATATCCATTATTGTTATATACTAACACTTTCTGAATGTAACGATTAATTTTCTGTAAACCGCATCAAAATTGGTTCAGCCAAACGCGAGATAATCGCGGACAAACATACAATCGACTTTGAAAATCTTCAATCCAAGTAAGCAATAAATTCCCTATCTCAAAAACTACTGAACCGATTTTGATGAAACTTGCAGTATTCCCTAAGTTCAACAATAGGTCTAGTACTTACAAAAAAATAATTAAATCTGACTTGCAGTTCCGGAGATATGCGAACACAAACATAAAAACATACATACATACACTTGTTTGGCACATTTGTTCAGACGCTGATATAGACTAACATAATTATAACATAAAATCTGAGCAGTTCTGGAAATGTTACATACTTACGGGTCGAATTGATAACCTCCTTTTTTTTGAAGTCGGTTAAAAAACACCCTCTTGTGGAGCACTCGCTTTCCAATTCGAACTTGCGCGGTGTGAACGCAACTTTAAACTCAAGAAACATTTTCGTCTAGTATTTAGAAGTTACAGGGGGGGGGACACATTTTACCACTTTGGAAGTGTCTCTCGCGCAAACTGTTCGATTTAGAAAAAAATGATATTTGTAACCTCAATATCATTTTTGTATCCATAGATACCCCACACTGGGTTTGGTGAAAAAAATTGGATTGGAATTGGAAGAATTGGATTTTAGTCAGTAAGAGTCTGACAGTCCCTTCCGCCCCACCTAAGGCGGGAGGACTCATTTGATGATTTTGCCACCCCAAAAAAAAAAAAGTTTCAACAGGATAGCTCTCATACTTTCGAAGAAAAGTGACTGTGACATACGGACGGACAGACAGACAGACATGACGAATCTATAAGGGTTCCGTTTTTGCCATTTGGCTACGGAACCCTAAAAAACTACCGACTATACTTTTAGGATTATTACATAAGAACAAAGTATAGAACTGATATAATTAATTAAATATTATGTAGGTACATCGAAATACATAGACATGCCACTGAAGACACGGGATTAATACATTTTTTAATTAAACAAGTTTAGGTTGATAATCTAAAATGGACTATATTATATACTAGCAGTTCGCCCGCGACTTCGTCTGCGCGTATTTCGAACTTTTTATCTGTGAATTTCTACTCCCGGCCACACTCCTTATGAGACTTTTGGAAAATCTAAATCAATATCCAAAAAAAAATTCTATCAAATCAAAAACAACCTCTCGTGGGTTCAAATTTCGCAAAATCCCGCCTGAGGTAGCACCTACGTACTAAAACAAACCCCTAAGCAAAATTTGAAACTCCTAACTATCAAGAACAAAGTAGCGTTATAGTGAGCATTTTTTTTTTAGCGTGTTAAATTCATCAAATGAGTCCTCTCACCCAGGCAGGGTAGGAGGGACTGTTAGACTTGTACTGACTAAAAGCCAATTCAATAGCCCTTTACGTTTCAGGGTCACGGTATTCGTTAGTCCCGCGACCCCGGCAGGCTTTGGCCCTCTAAAGGGAGACCCCGTCATTGTACTGACACACTGTGAGGCGCGCGTGGAACATAACGCGCCGTCTACCCGGGCATGGTCCATGGTCGGACAGTGAGTCGCCCATTACTCGCCGTCCACATGCCCGCACCTACGGTGGCCAGAGAAATTCAAGATTTTTAAATTTGGCACTAAGGTCCCGTCCCCATCAGTCCCTTGAGCGCGTGGAACACGATTCGCCGTGACTTTGGCCTTGTCCTTGGTCGGACGGCGAGCTCAGCGAGCCCATTACACCCCGTCCGCAAGCGGTTGGATATGCCCCGCGATTTATATTTCGCGAATTTTGAACTATTTAGTACGTACCTCATTTTGCCATAGCAAAAAGACAAAATAGTAGGAAGTCTATGGGCCTAGGCTGTATGGGCTTAAGCCCTTTGCCTTTTCCGTTAGAAGCAAAGATGCAAAGAAAACTACCAAAAAAAAAACTATGGGCCTGTTGCCTAGTAACCAATGCTGTTGATTAAATAAGTCAGAAAAATCTTGTTAGAGCCCACGATAAATCAATTTTAGTATGATTCCCAGATGATACTTACATATAATTATATAGAAGTATTTGTAATAGGAGTAATGTAGATGAATAGGTTTGTAAAAACGTCCAAAGGATACTCTCCTGTTTCTGTCGTGAAGTGTCTCAACAACAAACTTGGTAGTGTCCACGAATGGATTAACACATCAAGCGATTGTGTCATGCCCAGCCCGTAATTTTTTTTGCGGTAATATTTTAAAACTGTGATAGGTATCTCCTAAGATATTCATTGAAATCAAATGATGTCAAGGGCATTTCGTTCAAAATTAAATGCTTGTGATGATTAACGAATTTATTTGGATGAGGATTAATATATGTTAATGAAAATACCTTCGCAAATAATGCATTATTTTAAAACAAATTTGATTTCCATAAAAAAGGTTATAGTGACTTAACCTTAAAAGATAGATATATCCTCTCGCGGACTTTATTTTAGGACTTTTTATGAGGAATAATTCCGTAATACATATTTTTTGCGTAACTCTAACCGTTTACGCAGCGCACGCAACGGAAGCTCTCGAAAAGGAATACATTTTCCCGATTTTGAAACATTTTTCATTGCTGCTCCGCTCCTATTAGTAATAGCGTGATGTTATATAGCCTATGTTACTCGCAGATAATGTAGCTTTCTAATGGTGAAAGAATTTTTAAAATCGGTCCAGTAGTTTTTGAGTTTATCCATTACAAACAAACAAACAAACAAACAAACAAAAATACAAAGTTTTCCTCTTTATAATATTAGTGTAGACTAGCTGTCGCCAGAGGCTTCGCCCGCTACAACTCTAAAATTACCCCACGGGAATATAAAATCGGGATAAAAACGAATTGTGTACCTCTACAGTAGTTTTTCGTAACAGACATACATACAAACGTATTTTCGCATTTATAATATTAGTAAGATACGTGTACGAGTAAAATGGCGTCAATAACACTATTATAAATTAATCATTACGTTAAAACACTGGCAAGAACTTCATAAATAGTAGCACGGAGTCGTAATAAAAAGAGTGCCTACAAATACTGGAAATTGAACTCAAGACTTCAACAATTGAGCTTGCGATCGTTTGTTGAACGAGGTAGTTTGATAAAACCTATAAAAATTACCAGATTTATTACATAAATAGCCTTGGACAAATACCGATTAAATGCAATCTCTCAAAAGTTTAAATTTGAAGGAAGTTAACACACTACATTATTGATACTCCGTGTTTCAAATCTTATATTCACAGTAGATCAGCCGCGCCGGTAGCGACGTCTCCCGCTAGTTCATGCACAGAGTGCGCGAGCCGTCGGGCTTGCTGAACTGCAGTAGACGCCGGTAGTAGGCCCAGGTGGATGCAGATCAGCTCCTTTATTGAAACGCCGCGGGAGTCGTTGGGGAACGCTAGCTCAAGGAGTTGCCTGAAAGTAGGTGAGATAAATAAGCATAATTACCACTTTAGAGCTTATTTGGTAATAGTTGAATTTGCAGTAGGAACATTTCTGGTTATACTTCAGCTCGTGGGTTGGTTTCATCACCCCACAGCTCCTGCACTTCAATGGGGTAGATGGAATCACCAGTGTGAACAAGATCGATACTACTGCAGTGCGACAAAAAACTTTTTCAAAAAAAAAATGTAACCGCCTTCAAAAACAACCATAAAACCGGCCAAGTGCGAGTTGGACTCGCCCATGAAGGGTTCCGTAGCAGCAAGCATAGATTAGAGATATAATTATATTGAGATTAGTAAGTAATATACACAAACAATAAAAATAACTTTGTTTTTCATAGTATTTGTATGAATGGCAAAGTTATATTTGCGGTTTTTGAAAATGTACTATATCTCAAAAACTGCTAACTGTATCTCATCCAAACCAATTTTCGTTGGTAGTTTTGGTTGAGGTCTACATTATGTATTTTTTTTAGTTTTATCATTCTCTTATTTTAGAAGTTACGGGGGGGGGACACACTTTTTACCACTTTGGAAGTGTCTCTCGCGCAAACTGTTCAGTTTAGAAAAAAATGATGTTAGTAACCTCAATATCATTTTTAAAGACCTATTCATAGATACCCCACACGTATGGGTTTGGTGAAATTTTTTTTTTTGAGTTTCAATTCTAAGTATGGGGGGCACCCCCAAAATTTGTTTTGTTTAGACTTTTGTGTGAAAATCCTAATGCGGTTCACATAATACATCTTTCTACCAAGTTTCAACAGGATAGCTCTTATACTTTCGACAAAAAGTGGCTGTGACATACACGGACAGACAGACAGACAGACAGACAGACATGACGAATCTATAAGGGTTCCGTTTTTGCCATTTGGCTACGGAACCCTAAAAAACGGTAAATAATGGTTGTTTTTGAAGGCGGTTACATTTTTTTGAAAAAGTTTTTATTTTACTCTTTTTAGTTTAAATATTCAACCCGAATTCTTGTCAAATACAACATGTGCACTAGAATTTTGTAATCCATAACACCGGTAATAACATCGGTCATGTACACAATAAGCTAATAAAATTCCCTATCTCAAAAACTACTGAACCGATTTTGATAAAACTTGCAATATTCCCTAAGTTAAATGATACCTAGTACAACAAAAAAAGAATTACTTAAATCGGACTTGTAGTTCCAGAGATATGCGAACTCAAACTAAATCAGTCGATGCCTACCCCTTACTATTAAGGAGTTCTACCTTCCATCATCAGCTCAGCTACATGAAATTATGATTACCATACACAAGTACTAAAATTATTTCATAAAATTTGCGAAAACCGGTGTGTCGGCCTATAAAATTCGAGGGTTGCCCTCGATTTCTCCAGGATCCAATCATCAGATCCCAACTTGGTGACTATGGAACCACCTCAGAAGTACCTCCTTTCGAACAAAAAAAGAATTTTAAAAATCGGTCCACAATTGGCGGAGTAATCGACTAATCGCGTAACAAATATACAAAAAAAAAAACATACCGTCGAATTGATAACCTCCTCCTTTTTGAAGTCGGTTAAAAATGCTCTGTGGCCTGATTGGTCGGAAAGGACAAACCGCAGAGTCTTCTCTTGTCGTCCTTTCCACTTTGGTGGAAATTTGGCTTCTAAGCCAGTGGTAGTCAGTTACCTGTAGAAGGTGCCTCTGATGTCCCCGGGCGGCGGCAGCGCGCGCACGGCGGCGGGGTGCGGCGGCGCGGTCGGCCGCACTGGCTGGCCGCGCAGTAGTAAGGTACCTACCTGTAGAAGGTGCCTCTGATGTCCCCGGGCGGCGGCAGCGCGCGCACGGCGGCGGGGTGCGGCGGCGCGGTCGGCCGCACTGGCTGGCCGCGCAGTAGTAAGGTACCTACCTGTAGAAGGTGCCTCTGATGTCCCCGGGCGGCGGCAGCGCGCGCACGGCGGCGGGGTGCGGCGGCGCGGTCGGCCGCACTGGCTGGCCGCGCAGTAGTAAGGTACCTACCTGTAGAAGGTGCCTCTGATGTCCCCGGGCGGCGGCAGCGCGCGCACGGCGGCGGGGTGCGGCGGCGCGGTCGGCCGCACTGGCTGGCCGCGCAGTAGTAAGGTACCTACCTGTAGAAGGTGCCTCTGATGTCCCCGGGCGGCGGCAGCGCGCGCACGGCGGCGGGGTGCGGCGGCGCGGTCGGCCGCACTGGCTGGCCGCGCAGTAGTAAGGTACCTACCTGTAGAAGGTGCCTCTGATGTCCCCGGGCGGCGGCAGCGCGCGCACGGCGGCGGGGTGCGGCGGCGCGGTCGGCCGCACTGGCTGGCCGCGCAGTAGTAAGGTACCTACCTGTAGAAGGTGCCTCTGATGTCCCCGGGCGGCGGCAGCGCGCGCACGGCGGCGGGGTGCGGCGGCGCGGTCGGCCGCACTGGCTGGCCGCGCAGTAGTAAGGTACCTACCTGTAGAAGGTGCCTCTGATGTCCCCGGGCGGCGGCAGCGCGCGCACGGCGGCGGGGTGCGGCGGCGCGGTCGGCCGCACTGGCTGGCCGCGCAGTAGTAAGGTACCTACCTGTAGAAGGTGCCTCTGATGTCCCCGGGCGGCGGCAGCGCGCGCACGGCGGCGGGGTGCGGCGGCGCGGTCGGCCGCACTGGCTGGCCGCGCAGTAGTAAGGTACCTACCTGTAGAAGGTGCCTCTGATGTCCCCGGGCGGCGGCAGCGCGCGCACGGCGGCGGGGTGCGGCGGCGCGGTCGGCCGCACTGGCTGGCCGCGCAGTAGTAAGGTACCTACCTGTAGAAGGTGCCTCTGATGTCCCCGGGCGGCGGCAGCGCGCGCACGGCGGCGGGGTGCGGCGGCGCGGTCGGCCGCACTGGCTGGCCGCGCCGCTCCCACCACACCAGCGCGCAGCCGTGCAGCGCGCCGCGCCGCCACGTGGCCGCGCAGTAGCCCTCGCGCACGATCGCGAAACTGCGACACACCGCACGCCGCACCTGACAACAACAACTCCTTCTAATAAAGGGGGGCGGGGGCGATTAGCTATCTATATTAGCTATAGGGGAACAGACAGCTAATACCTTAACGATAACTCTACATGGAATACAATTTTGATCCTTACCGTATCCGGAGCCAACATGTCAGCACAGTCAGCCATATCGGGTGCCAGGAACCGTCCCACCGTGCGGTCCACGTAGATGAAGTGGATGAGGCCGGGGAACTCCTCCACATACTTGTGCAGCGTTAGGGAACAACTTGCATCCGTCTCGCCCGTGCTCAGACACTCCCACATTAAGCGAAATAATCGATTCCAACATGACATGGATTGTATTGTGACTTTTCATTGTTTTAATGTAAAGTTCATAATTGAAGGAAATGGTTCTTAAAATTGTCAATGAGAAAGTCACAATACAATTATAAATATAATAGGTACAGTGATATAAACATAAAATAATGATGATGATGACTATGCATAAGCAAATGCCTGATACACAATGCAGACAAGACAATAAAGGAAACCTAAGTTTGACCCGGTATTCGTAATATTTACTCGAGGTATCGTATATTTTTCTTACAGCGTACAGTAATGAATTAATGTATCAATTTCTATTTTCGCTTATATCCGAAAAACTTTTTTAGTGTCTCGAACATCCAGAATGAAACTGGTTGTTCATAGCTCACTGAAACCATCTAATATTAAGCTAAATAATAAATATTGATATGAAAAGGATATGATCCCAAACTGAAGTATCTCTTGGCTTTTACACAGAGGAACTCCACGTAGGGCGATAATATTCCTCTTAAGTCTTTCAAAGGTTGCTCCATCTTCAAGCTAGGGATATCTGGCTTCAACTGTTCAATGACGGCTTCCAACGCCGTGTGCATCGCTATGGCAGTTGTCTCAGGGGTCAACGGTGTAGTTGTAGTGCAAGACTTGCGAAGTTCCAGCATACGACTTGTGAGCCGGGCACAAAGATTGGAGTTCGATTTATTCTTACGCAGGGCGTCTGTTGTCTGAACAGAAAATATTTTAAAAACCAATTATATTAACTATGGAATACAGGGGAAATGTCTATAGTTTATCTATATTAGGTACCTTTTTCAATGCCGCTTCTAAAGAATCCAATGTTGTAGGCAACAATTCCAAATTTCTTTGCAACAACAATCTTCTTAAATTGGATAGTATTTGATTTGACATGTACGCCGAGATGCCGACTTCTCTGTAATTTAATCAAATAGTAATTTGTGTTTTTAAATCTTATGAAATCGAAGGGGGGGAGATGATCAGTATTAGTTTGCAGACTATAAGGTCATACAACCTTACTACAAAAACTTAAAAATCTGTTGAACACTTGTCTTAAAAAAGTGTGACTGCAAAACCGACCTTATTTCAACGACATAATCTGACATGACAAGTGTTCAACAGACGTTTAAAAGTTTTTGTGGTACGACGGCTAGTGTTTTAACGACGAAAGGTTTTTACCATTGTGGGTTGCAAGTCATGGTAAAATCATCAAATGAGTCCTCCCACCCCGGGCAGGGCGGGAGGGACTATCAGACTCGTACTGACTAAAATCCACGGTGTCCTTCAATAGCCCTTTGTGTTCCGGGGTCACGGTAATGAGATAAGTCCCGCGACCAATTCTGTACCCTTAGTGAAAAGTTAAAATACCAAATCCTGTAGGACTCGACTGCCTATTTTAAGCAAATTAGACACATCTGCGCAAAAAAATGCAAAGAAAAATAAGCCTTACAGCAATTACTTAAGGCTTATTTTTCTTTGCATTTTTCCTGACTGCGCGACGCAAAGGAGGGTAATGTGTTTATTTGCTTAAAGTAGGCAATCGAGTTGTATCACTTTTCACTAAGGGTGTAAACCGTGTATGTACGTTTGATATCTACCTCAAATCCATATCAACAACGACCACGAAAGTGATCCTGGGTGCGACTTCCGCCAGATGTATCGAATGCGGCGCACAAGGAATACCGGCAGGTCCCGCGCATAAATTCACTACAGCACTATTCTCCGTTGACAACCCTGAAAATATTTCTGAGATAAGTAAGTTTTTTTGTGGAAAGACAATTTGATTGGGAGCAGGACTTGAATCTGTTACCTTCTGAATCAGTACTCTAGACGCCTTACCAATTAGACCATCGGCATCGCAGTCATGCTCAGCAAAATTGAATAGTTCATTCCATACTTATACGTTTTCAATTCTTAAAATTTTAGATATTTTATATGCATGCGCCGCGAATTGTAAAGTATTTTTGTGGAAAAAAAAAAAACGACTGCTAGCAGGACTTAAACCTACGACCATCTGAATCCGTCAGTAGGTATGTTAATGCGTATAATTTTATTTAAATCTCTTAGACTTTATAAATATTATTCCTCACGTAAGGTGCCGTAGGTGACTACCCGAAACTGTCAGATTTTACGAATCGAACATCAACCTTCCACTATTGTGATAAGGTTGAAAATCTATTGAAGAAATTTGGCAGATTGTGGTAGCTTGATGTGCTGGCGTCTGTACCTTTTTTTTTAGCGCGGTAAAATCATCAAATGAGTCCTCCCACCCAGAGCAGGGCGGGAGGGACTGTCAGACTTGTACTGACTAAAATCCACGGTGTCCTTCATTATCCCTTTACGTTCCAGGGTCACGGAAATGGTATAAGTCCCGCGACCCCGGCAGGTTTTGGCCCTCTAGAGGGGGGCCCCGTCATCTTGCTGACGCTCTTTGAGGCGCGCGTGGAACACAACGCGCCGTCGTCGACCCGGGCATGGTCCATGGTTGGGCGGCGAGTTGCCCATTACTCGCCGCCCGCATGCCCGCGCCTACGGTGGCCGGAGATCGTCTTGCGACGTCCAACGCCGTGGGCGTCTACCGCTGCGGCTGGGGCGGAGGGAGGAAGCTGTCCTCTCTCTCTATGGGGCCCGCCTCCTCCTTCGCGAGCAAAACTGCTTCGCAGAAGGAGGCGACCGCTTCCCACTCCGTCTCGCCCCGCAGCATGGCCTCGACCAATGCCGGGTGCGAGAGGTCTCCGCCTATCGGTGCCGCGAGGTCACGGCGGTGCTCTGCCCAAGCGGGGCAATCCTGCACCGTATGCTCCACTGTGTCCTCCGGGCTATCTTCGCAGTGGTGACACACGGGCGTTTTTTCCCTCCCTATCCTACACAGGTACCTTCCGAAACTTCCGTGTCCGGTGAGGACCTGCGTCATGCGGTAGGTCAGGACGCCGTGACACCTTTCCAGCCACTCCTCAAAGAGGGGTCTTACCGCCACGAGGCGTCTGTACCTACTATTAACATTCTGTGCTAACAATCGATACTGTATGTAGTAATCGATGACGAAACCAAAAAGATACAGGCTGATGATAAAAACAAAATTCCTTGAAGAACATAGGTATTTATGGTAATAATGTAATTTAACAAATGCATAAAATACGCATAGGTACATACCTATTTGTGCCTAAATTCGCAAGTCGCAACCCTATTGAGCTTGACCCATAGTAACCTTTTAATGTCGTTGGCGTCAGATAAACCAATATAAACTCTCGCGCGTAACCATTCAGTACATTTTTGCTTGGGCACGGGAAGTTTAGGCTATTATAAAAGTAGTTGGGCGGTACGGCTGCCAGTCAAAATGTACTTTCATTCTCTCGTGCATAGATTTTACATTTGTTTGATTTTTTTGGGAGTAGGATTTCTGTACGTAGTACTATTAGGTATTCTGCGGTCTTAGCAAGAGTTGTTAGGCTTGATGAGCACTCTCTGTTGAAGTATAAAAATTGAAGATCTGGAACACCTGATGTAGAACTCCAAGAGCCCAGCTAAACTATAACATTAATAGGAATGACGTCTTAGCAAAAGTTATTCAGCCTGATGAGCACTCTCTGTTGACGTATAAAAATTGAAGATCTGGAAAACCTGATATAGAACTCCAAGAGCCCAGATAAACTATAACATTAACAAGAATGACATCTAGCAAAAGTTATTCAGCCTGATGAGCACTCTCTGTTGACGTATAAAAATTGAAGATCTAGAACACCTGATGTGGAACTACAAGAGCCCAGCTACACTATAACATATAAAGGAATGACGTCCTAGCAAGAGTTGTTCAGCCTGATGAGCACTCACTGTTGACGTATAAAAATTTAAGATCTGGAACACGTGATGTGGAACTCCAAGAGCCCAGCTAAACTATAACATTTATAGGAATGACGTCTTAGCAATAGTTATTCAGCCTGATGAGCACTCTCTGTTGACGTATAAAAATTGAAGATCTGGAACACCTGATGTGGAACTCCAAGAGCCCAGCTAAACAATAACATTTATAGGAATGACGTCTTAGCAAGAGTTATTCAGCCTGATGAGCACTCTCTGTTGACGTATAAAAATTGAAGATCTGGAACACCTGATGGGGAACTCCAAGAGCCCAGCTAAACTGTAACATTTAGAGGAATGATATCTTAGCAAGAGTTGTTCAGCCTGATGAGCACTCTCTTTCGACGTATACAAATTGAAGATCTGGAACACCTGATGTGGAACTACAAGAGCCCAGCTAAACTATACCATATAAAGGAATGACGTCTTAGCAAGAGTTGTTCAGCCTGATGAGCACTCTCTGTTAACGTATAAAAATTGAAGATTTGGAACACCTGTTGTGAAACTCCAATAGCCCAGCTACGCTATTACATATATAGGAATTACGTTTCAGCAAAAGTTGCTGAATTTGAACTGTCACTCTCTGTTGACTTCTAAAAATCGAAGATCTGGAACACCTGTTGTGGAACTCCAAGAGCCCGGCTACACCATAACACATATAGGAATAACATCTTAGCAAAATTTGCTCGGTCTGATGGGCATGTCCTGTTGACTTATAAAAATCGAAGATCAGAAACATCTGATATGGAAATCAAAGCTATCGCTAATTTCACTGTATTATTATAAAATAACATAAGCTGAGAGTACCTCCACGCGGTGAAGGCGGTAAGACTTTAGGACTGATTTACGATGACGATGGTATATCATTAAAAAACCGGTCAAGTGCGAGTTGGACTCGCCCATGAAGGGTTCCGTAGCAGCAAGCATAGATTAGAGATATAATTATATTGAGATTAGTAAGTAATATACACAAACAATAAAAATAACTTTGTTTTTCATAGTATTTGTATGAATGGCAAAGTTATATTTGCGGTTTTTGAAAATGTACTATATCTCAAAAACTGCTAACTGTATCTCATCCAAACCAATTTTCGTTGGTAGTTTTGGTTGAGGTCTACATTATATATTTTTTTTAGTTTTATCATTTTCTTATTTTAGAAATTACGGAGGGGGACACACACTTTTTACCACTTTGGAAGTGTCTCTCGCGCAAACTGTTCAGTTTAGAAAAAAATTATGTTAGTAACCTCAATATCATTTTTAAAGACCTATTCATAGATACCCCACACGTATGGGTTTGGTGAAAAAATTTTTTTTGAGTTTCAATTCTAAGTATGGGGGGCACCCCCAAAATTTGTTTTGTTTTGATTTTTGTGTGAAAATCCTAATGCGGTTCACATAATACATCTTTCTAACAAGTTTCAACAGGATAGCTCTTATACTTTCGACAAAAAGTGGCTGTGACATACACGGACAGACAGACAGACAGACATGACGAATCTATAAGGGTTCCGTTTTTGCCATTTGGCTACGGAACCCTAAAAATCTGCCTCCAATGGCCAAAACTCCCATTTTTTTTTTCTTGGTATTGGACTTCAGACCAGTTTCAGATCTTCGATTTTGACGACCCCGTTGTCGCTGGCATAAGCAACAGGATCCGCGTACGAAGTCGCGGGCACACTACACTGTAAAAAGTGTTCATCAGTTTTTGTAGAAGGCAGGTATGAGAGCACACTAGATACTACATCTAGCTCGGATCATAGGCTAAATAACTACTAGAATACTCACAAGGCAATCGATTTATTTCCATATTATCTTCATCAGAGTCATCACTGTTAAGATCCTTCCAGTACTCTTGAGCAGCAATGCATTGTATGCTCAATAAAATCAAATCCGGGGGCGACAAATCCTCACTTCCTCGGCTAGAAAATATTAATAGCTTAGTGAAAATCGAACACCTTTCGCTATTATAATATTAAGGATTATACATACCTTGAATAAAGTGCCAGTAACTTGTCCCCAACAAATAGCATGAAATGACTGTGCTGATGTGGTAGTTTTATGTCTTTTGATGCACTTTTGAGGGCATTTAGTGCAGCCATAGTTGCTCCACTTTCACCGATTACACCATTGGCACCGGGTATTGTGTCACCTTTGGTGCGACAGTCCAGAAGAACTGCCAACCAGTCTTGATAAATTGTAGAATGGAGACTGAAAATATTATTATTATGATGCTGTATCAATACTTCCCAATTATGTAATTTAGTTTTAGGTAATTACTGCTTCTGTTATGTTCTCAATTAGTACCTAAGGTTTCAATGACATAAAATTAGTTTACGTTTTTAATATAAAGTTGCCGCTAAATGTTACTTGACTGCTGCATTAAGCTATTCATTTATTTGGAATTATCAATTTCTAATCTTGCAGGATAGATTACACAATTGTAAATTGGAATTTTTGATAGGAAAACTTTAATGTAAATAGGGCATTTAGTACTTAACAGAATCTGAATGGTTTCTAGAAATGAGTTTCTACATGATTTTATAAAAATTACTTACAGATTCATGTTCTGGCCACAAATATGTTGAACAAATGTTTTGAAGTCCAAGAGTTCACGATGGGCATCATCAACATGGTCCTCAGTGATTATCATGAACACATGATCAAGCCACTGTGGGATATTCCACAAAGAACATTATTTGATATAAGTTTGCAAAGCATTTGAAGCGGCTTGCAGTACTATGGCTGTCAGTATGGATGATAAATCTATTTCTGATACCCATACAACATCGAGTACATTGGAAACCGCTTTGATAGCTTGATGGTTAACTTGATTGTGTATGGCTAGCATGAAAGAACGTTATATCTTCTTCAACACAAAACATTCCCTATTATTTTTAAATAAAATTAATTTTGTAAAATCGTTTTTGTACAGGGTAGGGGCAATTTGTCTGACTTCAAAATTGGGAACAAGAAACAATTCCATCTATTCAGATTCGATAATGTGCAAATAGTCCCACATTCTCCACATTCCCCTCTCTGGGAAGGTGTGCCTATCCGAACATATGGCACCCCAACATGGATAGGTCAGCCCCCTTATGCCATTCATGTAAGTTAAATTGGCTAGCTAGGGCAATTTGAGAGGGGAAAAGTAGAGAATGCGGGCCTTGTTGCCTATTTTAAATCAGAAAAGGTAGATTCGGTCCTTGGTCCCAATTTCAAAGTGGTATTGTAGTATTTTAATGAAATATTAACCTTATGAAAGTTTCTTACCTCATCAAACACCAATGTCGTCTTGTCTTTACACTGTATGGAAGAGTATGTGTTACCAAACTGTGCTGCCATAACCCGCTGGGATGTTATGATAGGAGCCAGCAGTTGTGACACAGTATTGTTTTCCGTTACATCTGTTTGACTCTCCTGAAAAAAATACAGTATTATCTGACTGATTAATTAAACACAAAGCATCATAGTCTAACCTCAGTTAATATTTTACAATTTTGCAGTATTAAAAACATTCAAACAGCTAGAGTGATTGACATTCAATTTAATAATCACTCTTTTTAGAAACAACAAATCATAATACTTGAGTATTTGATTTTCTTATATACCAATATTATTGTTTGTAAAATATATTTTGTAAATAGAAAATTAGGTATTACTTTTGGGAGCCACTAATCGGACAGTGGGTCATCTTAGGGGTGGATTTATCAACATTTTATTAAATAGTAAAATTAATAGCAAAAAGGTTACATGCCTGAACACCAAACGTCTTCATACGTTCGATGAAAGTGGAGTCCCATTTTCCAAACACTAAATCATTAACACTATCAAAAACCAAAGCAGCCTTCATTTTTGAGATAATGAGTTAAAACGTTATAATTTTACAATTTTATTATAGATGATTGACTGGCACTTTTGACCTAGTTATCACATGGAATTTTGCGCGAAAACCCAAATCATCTATCAACATCAATTTCCTCTCGCTTGAACAGTAGATAACTGAATAGCCGAGTGATTTCTCTGTGAAAACAAAACCAACTCGATGTAGAAAATTTAATGCATATTATTAGGACGAACAGACGATAAACAACAAATATTCTCCGGTGGAGTCATGTAGAATAGAGGCACCCTTAATAATATTATGCTATTTGCTCCGAAGAAACCTGAATTGCAGTCGTCTAATTTTTAAACTAAACAAACATTCAGGTTCATTCATTGTATAGCTGTTCATTAATTAGTATTTTTGACAGCATGACACTGTCGTATATCAAAGACATTGAGATAAAAGTATATGGAGGCGCCCCGATGTTCTATACATACATTTTGCTTATACAAATATGAGTCAAATACGAGACAGAGAGTGAAATATTAGTTTGTCTCTTTCTTTCTAATGTAGTAATCATATTTGATAAAAGAGACAACAATATTTCGGTTGTTGCTCAAAATGGAATATTAATCATTGAGATGAAGTTATATTAATGGGGATGGCAACTCAAAGCTATTCGTAGATGTCGCTGCGATCGTTATCCCATATGTCAGATTACTGTATAGCCAGGCCTGTCCATAGACATAAAATCCTATGGACTGGAAATACCTACACCAAAAACGTGTATACCTACAAGTTCGCCGGGCACATAAAATGGCGGCCAATGCTAGGTTTGTGCCAATCAAGAAACATAGTGTTACTGTGACGAGTATGGATACTAGTATCCCTAGTACTTTTAGGATTACATAATAGTATTACGACTAGATACCATGATTGAATTATAATCCATGTAGTTACGTAAAAAAAATGTAAATTTTCACATTTGCGCTATTGCTTGTAATTAAATATTATACATATATTTATGTGTTAGCGTTAATTTAAAATTTGATGATTAATTCGGATTGTACAGGTAAACCTTTGGACTTGTTAATTTGTCTTTTTAAAAAGTCTTTTGGTCCCGCCAAGTCTTCTATCACAACAGCCTTCAAATCAGCAATTTTTTTCCTTCGTATTCTTTCATTGAGGCGTTTAATTGTTTTCTGTTGCTTGACATATTTTTCTTTAAAGGCTTTAATTTTTCCATTTTGTAAAACCTTTAATAGAAAATATAAATAGTTAAATCAAATCAAATTTATTTCAACTAGGCCAATAATTACAGGCACTTTTGAATGGTCAAAAGACATAAAAATAAATCAGTACAAAATTGTTATGGTGCTACAGTTCTAGTCACAAGACATAATAACTGTGAAAGTACCGTAGGTGCCCATTCCAGAGCGAAGATCTCTATGGAAAAGAACGGACAAGAAACTCCATGGACACTCTTTTTACACTCAACGTAGCAAGTTAAGTGTACAGTTAATATTAAAAAAAAAAATAACGAAAAATTAAAATAGACCGTGGCAGCTAAGAGATGACCAGTCCCATCTGACAGCGCCTTTTCACGAACATGACAAATGTATCAGCACTATTAACCAATAACTTAATTATTTTCAAGTGACAGTTGACAAGTCTTTGACAGATTGCGGCGCTTGATGTGCTGCCGTCTGTTTGTCAGAAAACGGTTAAAAATTCAACATCTACATACCTCTTTGTGCACTGTTCCCACAAATTGATGGGTCAACTGCAATGGTGCCTCCATTACACTAGATGGTTCATCTATTACGGTAGATGGTTCCTTTATTACAGTAGATGTACAAGAAACATCAGATTCTTGAGTGTTGCTTGTTTCACAGAATACAAATGACTCTGGAAGTTGTTTTTTGTTGGATGTCTGAAAAAAAAATGAAATATGCATTACTATACTATCCATATAACTTAGGCTAAAAAACCAGGCTGTTATTTAACAATCATTTTAATATACACTTACCGAAAATATTGTAGGTACAGAGTTCTCATGTAACCTAATAACATCAAGTGTTCTGTTAAAACATTTTTCTTCAAAGTGAAGTCAACACATAAGCCAGTCTTTACTTCGAGGACAAATTTTTTCGTCACCGATAAGGTCCAACCATTTTTTCTTCAATCTTTCATTTTTGGGAAACCTATAAATGATTAGTATTTTTTTATCCATACATCATTTGGTAACAGTTTCAGTGTAACGAAGGACTAGTATCGGGAACTATTACAGCAACGGTACAACACTATTATTATTGTAAACAAACGAACGAAAATAAGAAATGAAAAATATTGTCTGTAGGACGGAAATAAACCCAAATATTAATACTCTAACCATGAAAACAAGGTCACATAGCGATTTCTTTACCGAAATTGTTCTATTTCATGTAGTTTTTCATGAAAACCTGTTACTAACCTGTACAAAGTCAATTCAGGCTGATTTTTCTTTTTCCTGGCATGACAAGACACAATGGAACATCCAGGCATGTTGAATTACTGTTTCTTAATGGTAACACGCACTTTTAAAAGAAAACACTCCGTAATTTACTCAAAAATCTAAATTCAACAAAAAGTAAACAACTGTTTGACAGCAGAACTACCACGAAACTCGGCACATAAAATGGCGAAATGGGCACGTTTCTGTAACTGTGGGAAATATCCCAACAAAATATTCCATTTTGAGCAACAACCGAAATATTGTTGTCTCTTTTGTCAAATATGATTACTGCATTAGAAAGAAAGAGACAAACCAATATTTCAGTCTCTGTCTCATGTTTTACTCATATTTGTATAAGCAAAATGTATGTATAGAACATCGGGGCGTCTCCATATAACTTTATCTCAGTGGGCCTGTCTCACTCCGCGGTGTAGGCATAAAACTGCAAGTAGTTGCGGGGCCATTTTGTCGTGGCGCATTCACTACGGCTGCCACGCGCCACCCGTTCGGCACGCGCTCCGTCTCCTTTATATTTTTGTTACATTACGTGTAGTTACGCACAAGTTTCTTGCTTTTGGTGCTTTTGGGAAATTAATAACACAATATTATTATGAAGAAAAAAAAATAGTACATAATTATTTAATAATGATCAACAAAATTATCTACCTGCTTGTGAAGTATGGGCATAACTGATCATGATTAGGTAGGTAACAAGTTTGGAAATGAGGCGAGATACTAGGGGGGGGGGAGCCTCCTAGACGACCAAGATAAAAAGACGAATATCAAACCTGACATCACTCTCACTCACCTTAACCTGAGTACTGAGAATTAAGATCGGTAGAAATTGGAAAGATGTTAGCGTTGTTGTTTAAGCACGTTCAAACTCAGAAAATGGCCACACTACGCATTCAAGGTCAGCGATCGTAATTCGCTGCGCGACTTTTTTACCTACCTACAAAGACACGCAACCGCAACGCGGGGCCTGTGACAGTATGCGATAATAATTGGTCGGTTACTAGGTTGAGTGGAAAATGATAAGGACTGGCTATTTTGCCATAGACGATAACAATCTTTTAAATATTATTCTTTTTTTTTGTAATGTTCAAAAATACACACATCAAAAGTGTCTAGGGATCAACATATATTTTTGCAATAACTTTTCTCCTGATTGATATTAATTAAAATTTTCTTTAAGGATTCATCAAATAAAGTGTTTTCGTTTGTCACAGTAACGATAAACCAAGTCACCTTTGCATTAATAAAGAAATTTGCCACTTTCCTAATAAAGGGATTTTTGACATTTGAACCACTTACACAAAAGTTCGAAAAAAAGACTGAAATAACAGTTTTCTTTAAAATTTTATTGGGTAACTTAAACAATTAATAATCCGTGTTTCTACCGCGAACACTAACAACACAAGAACATCGGTTTGGCATACTCAAAATGAGTTCATCCAAATCACGCTGTGGAATGGCCGCCCATGTTCGTTGCAACAACAAAAAAAGGTCTTCTTGCGACTGGATACCCTCCATATTCGGCAGAGCTCTTCTCTGTAGCATATCCCATGCATGCTCAATCGGATTCAAGTCTGGCGACTGAGCAGGCCAGGGCAGGACATTGATGTTAGCTGCGGCGAGAGTCTGTCTTACAACTCTTGCGGTGTGCGGTCGTGCATTATCATGCATTAACTGAAATAAGGGACCGATTTGCACTTGTAGAGGAACGATGACGTCTGATACAATCGTCTCAGCATAAATTTGAGCGTTGAGGTTGCCTCTGATCCAAATCAACTCAGTTCTTCCGCCGATCCAAATACCCGCCAATACCATGATGGTTCCACCACTATAAGGATGGACTTCCTGGCAGGATTTTAATCGCTGTTGGCGTCCAGGGGTTCTCCAGTGTCGTATACGTCTTGTATCCGGTCTCATACCGAAACGAGACTCATCAGAAAAGCACACGAAACGCCATTGTTCTTCTGCCCAATTTCTGTGTTCAAGAGCCCATTGATATCGAATCCTACGATTGTGCATTGCTATAGGTGGTACCCGTAGCGGTCTTCGGGAATGAAGGTTCACTTCATGCAAGCGGTTTCTGACTGTTTGGTCGCTAATTAAGTTCCCTGAAGAGTGATGAAGCCTCACGGCTAACATCATGGCGGTTATTGTTGGAGCTCTTCGAGTTAAGATTTGAATGTATCGGTCTTGTCTCCGTGTGGTGCAGCGATACCGTCCTCCATGGCGCTCAGCCACGGGACCAGTGCTTCGGTAACGTGTCCAAAGTCGACTGATAACACTCTGACTTGTATTCAGAGCTAAAGCCACAGTACGTTGCCGGGAACCAGCTTCTATCATTCCCACGGCTCTGAGCATTTCTTCCCTGCTTAAATGACGTCGCCGCTCCATAATAACGTTGGTTTTAATCAGTAGTAGGGAAACAGTAGCACTAATAATGTCTTCAATGCGTTGTATGTTTTTATAGGGAAAATATTGACAGCTGATTTTCATCTTTTACTCGAATTTGATTCACAGTTCCTGATTCAAATTATGAAATGCACCAAAAAGGATCCATATAAATTTATAAAATCATAAATTTATTACAAAGCCACATCTCAATCTCAAGAAATCCGCATAAAAATGCTTGATCCCTAGACACTTTTGATGTGTGTATAACAATAATAGGTACAAAAGATAATATTTTTATAAATATTATTCATCACGTAAGCTCCCGTAGGTACCTACTATTAACATTCTGTGCTAACAATCAATAATGTATGTACCTAGTAATCGATGACGAAACCAAAAAAATATAGGCTGATGATAAATACAAAATTCCTTGAGGAACATAGGTATTTATGGTCATAATGTAATTTAACAAATGCATAAAATACGCATAGGTACCTACCTATTTGTGCCTAAACTCTCAAGTCGCAACCCTATTGAGCTTGACCCATAGTAACCTTTTAATGTCGTTGGCGTCAGGTAAACCAAAATAAACTCTCGGGCGTAACCATTCAGTACATTTTTGCTTGCGCACGGGAAGTTTAGGCCATTATAAAAGTAGGTTTGCGGTACGGCTGCTAGTTAAAATGTACTTTATTCTCTCGTACATAGATTTTACATTTGTTTAATTTTTTTTGGGAGTATGACTTCTGTACCTATAGTACTATTAAGTATTCTGTGGTATAGCTTGTACAGACGCCAGCACATCAAGCTACCATAATCTTCCAAATTTCTTCAATAGATTTTCAACCATATCACAATAGTGGAAGGTTAATGTTCGATTGGTAAAATCTGACAGTTTCGGGTAGGTTGACCTGCTGGCGTCTGTACAAAAAACAAACACGTATTTTGTTATAAAAATTGAGTTTATTTTAAAAAACAAATATGAAAAATTATTCATCAATGCAAGTGCATACACTAAAACAAGAACTAAGACGTCGCGGTGCATCTACAAGAGGAAAAAAAAGTTATTTAGTTGAGAGGCTAGAAAGGGGTTTGAAGATTTGTGGCATACCTACTGCCGCCATTTTGATTTTTTTTCAAAATCGCGGCCAGCCATGAAACCTTTATAAATCGATAGCTGACATCAATAACAACAAAAAATATTATGACACCAACCCTCGTAAAGTGTCCTGTTTCTGAGATAATAACCGTGAAAGTTGATCACGTGACATTCACAATTCTAAGCTAGTGTATGTATTCGAATGTATCAAGATGTTAAAAATAATAACTTTTTGAACGTAATATGTATGTTGCATTATATCTGGATGTTATTTAAACATTATACGTCTGACATAATCTACTTTTTGAACTTAATAACTTATTTTTAGACCGTCTACACTTGTTTGAATGTAATATCTTCATATGATTTAACTATCAATACGATAGTTATACGATAAATGTTAAACAATGTAAATGTAATACATGAGACAGGTTTAAACATTCTGTCTAAAATACAACTGACAGTACTCGTTACATTTATATTGTGTGATGGTTCTGTGGTTACTACAATTTCTAATTTTAAGCACATAACGTAATAAACTGACGTCAACTCGCGAAAATTGTCTTCTATTGGTTGCATAAACCTGTCTCTCTTTCTAATACACTGGCACAAATAGGGATAGAAAAATTAAAAATCCGTTTTAAGAACATTTTTTTGCCTATCAAACAATTTTAGGCGTCATGTTTTTATTATAATATTTAAACACTTCAAACATAAATTGAAGAACATATTGCTTCTATCCAGATATATTGGTGTGATAGCCACAGTAAGCAGAAACATCATGAGGCATATCATCATCATAACAGCCGTAGAAAGTCCACTACTGGACTAAGGCCTCATCCAAGGATTTTCCATTGGATGGTTATTGCCATACTCGCCAAGCTTGGCAGGCGGGTTGGCGAGCGCATTTATTTCAGCTTATTAGTCTTCCAACGCTGCTGCCCATTGAAAGAGTTTTAAGCTGAGGGGCTATGGATCTTACATTTTGCCCTATCCCTCGACCGACTTTTACGGTCTGCCCGGGAAGAGAAGCAGCTGGCACAATCTACGTTTTTCTTTTTCTCCCAGACCAGGATTATCAATTACTAAAATATTTTATAAAAAAATATTAAGCCTTTGTTATTGTCATGGCTATCCGGATGATCCGGGGATACCGCAAAATCGCCGGCGAATCGGCCAACCTGCTTGCCGGATTACTGCCCTGGGATCTGGAGGCAAACTGCCCTCCAGCGCGTCTATGAGTGGCGCGTGGAGGCGCAGCACCGGGGTGTATCCCCGCTGCCTCGAGAAGTCGAAGCGCGGCGGGAAGAGCTCCGGCGCGATCTCAGGGCAGTATGGAGGGGACGACTGTCGCAACCGACGGCCGGGCACGTCGCAATCGCGGCGGTAAGACCCCTCTTTGAGGAGTGGCTGGATAGGAGTCACGGCGTCCTGATCTACCGCATGACGCAGGTCCTCACCGGACACGGAAGTTTCGGGAGGTACCTGTGTCTAAGGAGAAAGGAGGAAACGCCTGGGTGTCACCACTGCGAAGATCGCCCGTAGGACACAGTAGAGCATACGGTGCAAGACTGCCCTGCTTGGGCAGAGCACCGACGTGTCCTCACGGCGGCGATAGGCGGAGACCTCTCGCGCCCGGCATTGGTTGCGGCCATGCTGCGGAGCGAGACGGAGTGGGAAGCGGTCGCCTCCTTCTGCGAAGCAGTCATGCTCGCGAGGGAGGAGGCCGCGTGAGGGAGAGGACAATGCCCTCCCTCCGCCCCACCCGCGGTGGTGGACACCCACGGCGACGGACGTCGCAAGACGATCTCCGGCCACCGTAGGCGCGGGCATGCGGGCGGCGAGTAAAGGGCAACTCGCCGCCCGGCGACGCCATGGACCATGCCCGGGTCGACGGCGCGTTGTGTTCCACGCGCGCCTTAAAGAGCGTCAGCATAATGACGGGGCCCCCTCTCTAGAGGGCCAAAGCCTGCCGGGGTCGCGGGACTTATCTCATTACCGTGAACCCGGAACATAAAGGGCTATTGAAGGACACCGTGGATTTTAGTCAGCACAAGTCTGACAGTCCCTCCCGCCCTGCCCGGGGTGGGAGGACTCATTTGATGATTTTTTTTTTTCTGATTGAAACCGGACACTTCACGAGGGAGAATTACACTTTACTAAAAATAAGTTATTAAGTTCAAAAAGTAAATTATGTCAGACGTATAATGTTTAAATAACATCCAGATATAATGCAACATACATATTATGTTAACATCTTGTTAACATCTTGATACATTCGAACACATACACTAGCTTAAATTGTGAATGTCACGTGATCAACTTTCACGGTTATTATCTCAGAAACCGGACACTTTACGAGGGTTGGTGTCATAATATTTTTTGTTGTTATTGATGTCAGCTATCGATTTATAAAGGTTTCATGGCTGGCCGCGATTTTGAAAAAAAATCAAAATGGCGGCAGTAGGTATGCCACGCTCCATAGTAAAATCTTCAAACCCCTTTGATTCTAATAAATTAAACACACATTTACTCGTAGTTAGGATTTAAAATTGTATTTTTTAAGTAGGTATTAAATGTGCTAGCTTCTACAAAGAATATAGTACTGCTTCTGACATTCTATATTGTGAAAAATGTCATCAAGTTTTGTGTTTGTCTTCTTCATCTAATTTTACATCTTTTTTATAGATTGGAGCAATATGATAAGAATTTTAACTTTCTAACACCACAACTATCACAAATCTCGGTCCCGGTGATACTTCTTCCACCAGAAGAACCATTTCATGATTTATAGAGCGATGCAATACCTACTTAACCTCCAATAGAAAAGTAGATGTTATTTTCAAAGGTGTATTCGATTGTTTAGTTATGGTATAATCATAGAATTTCATTAATAAATTCAACTAACGGCCTGTCCCGGCTTCGCAAGGGTAGATTTTTGTTTATTGTATAGCTTTTCCTTAGTTATAATACAATTTTTGTTCTCACAGCAGTCTGAGCAGCAACCCATTATTTCTTGATAGTGTAAATTGTCGGAAATTTGTATGTTCCATCATTTGTACAGCCTTTTACACAACATCTAGTCATTTTACATCAATAAAACGCTTTTTTTCAGAAAATTCCTTTGATTTGACAGTTCTTTTGGGACACAGATGTCACTTTTCACTTTGACACTTGCCTTGCCACAGTTACAGAAACGTGCCGGTTTCGCCATTTTATGGGCCGAGTTTCGTGGTAGTTCTGCTGTCAAACAGTTGTTTACTTTTTGTTGAATTTAGATTTTTGAGTAAATTACGGAGTGTTTTCTTTTAAAAGTGCGTGACACCATTAACACACAGTAATTCAACATGCCTGGATGTTCCATTGTGTCTTGTCGTGCCAGAAAAAAGAAAAATCAGCCTGAATTGACTTTGCACAGGTTAGTAACAGGTTTTCATACAAAACTACATGAAATAGAACAATTTCGGTAAAGAAATCGCTAAGTTATCATATTTTCATGGTTTTATTAATATTTGTGTTTATTTCCGCCCTACAGACAATATTTTTCATTTCTTATTTTCGTTCGTTTGTTTACAATAATAATAGTGTTGTACCGTTGCTGTAATAGTTCCCGGTACTAGTCCTTCGTTACACTGAAACTGTTACCAAATGATATATTGATACAAAAATACTAATCATTTACAGGTTTCAAAAAAATGAAAGATTGAAGAAAAAGTGGTTGGACTCTATCGGTGTGGAAAATATTAGTCCTCGAAGTAAAGAATGGCTTATATGTTGACTTCACTTTGAAGAAAAATGTTTTAACAGAACACTTGATGTTATTAGGTTACATAAGAACTCTGTACCTACAATATTTTCGGTGTATTAAAATTATTGTTAAATAACAGCCTGGTTTTTTAGCCTAAGAAGTTATATAGATAGTAATGTCTCGTCCAATCGATAGTAACGTCATCCAACAAAAAACAACTTCCAGAGTCATTTGTATTCTGTGAAACAAGCAACACTCAAGAATCTGGTGTTTCTTGTACATTTACTGTAATAGAGGAACAATCTAGTGTAATAAAGGAACCATCTACCGTAATGGAGGCACCATTGTAGTTGACCCATCAATTTGTGGGAACGGTGTGGGAACAAATTAACGCTAACACATAAATATATAATATTTAATTACAAGCGATAACGCAAATGTGAAAACATTATTTTTACGTAACTACATGAATTATAATTCAATCATGGTATCTAGTCGTAATACTATTATGTAATCCCAAAAGTAAGTACTAGGGATACTAGTATCGATACTCGTTACACTAACACAATGTTTCTTGATTGGCACAACCCTAGCATTGGCCGCCATTTTATGGGACGGTGGGACCAGCGAACTTGTAGGTATACACGTTTTTGGTGTAGGTATTTCCAGTCCATAGGATTATATGTCTATGATCAAAGAATAAGGTTTATCGGTTTATCACAGCCACAGAGTACTTTTATTGTCTTAAAGTATAGTACTTATTATACTCATACTCGTACTTACTATCACCATAACTTACTTAAGTTATGATCACAATATAAAGGGTCATGTGGAAAAAAAACAGGAAATTCAAAAAGTTTATTTAGGGGGAAGTGAGGCAAAACAGTATCAGGTTGGACAGAATGTATTAGTAAGGTCATACAGAAATGGATAGAAGGGAAAGTATTAAAACAATTGGGACCTGTAACATATTTGATTAAGTCAGTTGATCAACTAACTTAATCAAATATGTTACAGGTCCCAATCTATAATGAATTGCGAACTGATAGCTATTTCTGAAGCGGTGGTTTATCTACTAGATTCAAATCAAGACACTTTGTAATATTTTCTGATTCAAAAAGCAGCCTCCAACATTTGGCTCGAGTACCGTCGAGTCTTCGAGGATTCCCGATAGCCATAAGTATTTTAGATTTTAGATACAATTTGGCGGCCAAGCAAGCATCTTAGGAGGGCGTCTCCTACTCATATTTTGTTTACCACTCAGTCATGTCAAAGAACGATGTAGACAAAGGTGGCACAAATATTTTGATGAACGATCAAAGTTAAAAGGTATTTGGTATAAAACCATTCAAGCTGAACCTCCTCGTTACCCTTGGTTTGAAGACAAGCAAATTGATAGAAGATTTATGTAGTGGCTCTAATGAGATTACGTTCTGGCCACATCCCATCCAATAAGTTTAAATATCTAATGGGTAAAATTGCATCACCTGATTGTGATGTATGTGGAGTGATTGAGGATATTTATCACGTGTTGATGGAGTGTGACCGAAACGTACAGGAAAGGCGTGTATATGTGTGTTTGATACAGGTCTGGATGTAGGGACATGTAACAGTATCTTAGCTTCTCCATTGTCAAAAGAGGCTAGGATGCTATGTCTGCTGTTGTTTGCAGTCCACCAGAGAGAATAGGCATCCTGTTGTCTCTGTATACATGGGTATGTATACTGATGTTCAACATGTATACCTAGTAATAGAAGATAATAATTGCTATATGTACTGTTAACACTGTTAAGTTTAAGTTTGCTGTATGTTTCATTACGGGGGCGACATTATCACTGTGTGACAAAACCCCTTAAAACAAATAAAGATTTAAAAAAAAAACTTGATGACATTTTTTCTCAATATAGAATGTCAGAAGCAGTACTATATTCTTTGTAGAGGCTAGCACAAGTTATACCTACTTAAAAATTACAATTTTAAATCTCAACTACAAGTAAATGTGTGTTTAATGTAGTAGAATCAAATTTCTAGCCTCTCAACTAAATCACTTTTTAGGGTTCCGTAGCCAAATGGCAAAAACGGAACCCTTATAGATTCGTCATGTCTGTCTGTATGTCTGTCCGTCCGTATGTCACAGCCACTGTTTGTCGAAAGTATAAGAGCTATCCTGTTGAAACTTGGTAGGTAGATGTATTATGTGAACCGCATTGGGATTTTCACACAAAAATAAAAACAAAACAAATTTTGGGGGTGCCCCCCGTACTTAGAATTGAAACTCAATTTTTTTTTTCACCAAACCCATACGTGTGGGGTATCTATGGATAGGTCTTTAAAAATGAAATTAAGGTTACTAATATCATTTTTTTCTAAACTGAACAGTTTGCACGAGAGACACTTCCAAAGTGGTAAAATGTGTGTCCCCCACCCTGTAACTTCTAAAATAAGAGAATGATAAAACTAAAAAAATATGTAATGTAGACCTCAACAAAAACTTCCAACGAAAATTAGTTTGGATGAGATACAGTTAGCAGTTTTCGAGATATAGTACATTTTCAAAAACCGCTAATATAACTTTGCCATTCAAACAAACACTATGAAAAACAAAGTTATTTTTATTGTTTGTGTATATTATTTATTTATTTAATCATTTATGTACACACAATATAAAATATAAGGACATACGTAATCTTAATAGTACGAAGGCACTGCTTATTTCATAAGAAATTTCTACCAGCAGACCTGCGACAGGAAGAGTGAAAAAAAAGAAATGTAGACAGTAGTGTGTGAGAACAAGAATACAGAGATAAAAAAGAATGTCTTAACTTATTAAATACTAGCTTGAACCCGCGGCTTTGCTCGCGTTAAGTTCTCTCCATTATTATTGTATTAACCAAAGAAACAATACCAAATAAAATCTATTTACTTAATTACATATATTCAAAACAAAACTTAACAAAACTTATTGCCAACATGCACTATAAAGGTTACAAATACAAACATAAAAACAATTAAAGTATGTATTTATTTATATGTATTATTATATGTGTAAGGGTTTGTTCTTCTCATGAAACTGAACAACCTTCCCAAAGGAACGAAAGGCGAAATACGAAAAAAAAAATTTGATTTCCCATACAAAATGAAATATCAGCTGGTGCATAATTTTATGTATGGGAGATAAAAAAACCGTACTTCTATGTTCCTTATGGAAAGTTGTTCAGTTTCATGAGTAGAACACACACTTTAAATGTTTCGGACGAATATTTTTACAGGATAATAAGATCATTATCAAGTGCAAATAGGGGGTAGTGTAATGTGTACATAGTCATTATTTATAACCGACTTCTAAAAAATGGGAGGTTCTCAATTCAACCGCTCATATGATTTTTTTATGTATGTCCTAACGAAATGGGTAACTTTTTTCTGATAGTAAGAAGGTACATAATGCCTTCATCTGGCTATTATTATGGAAATAAGAATTTGATAATGGAATGGAAGACCAGATAAATCGAGGTTGAAAGTTGGAGTCGGTTAGTTTTAAAAATTGTTACTTGTGAAATATTTAGTACTTATACGGGGTGTTACAAAAAGAAATATCTATCCGAAAGGAGGTGAATGTGCTCATGAAACTGAACAACTTTCCCCAAAGAATATAAGTCGCAATATGAAATAGTTATTTGTGCAACAAGAGAGCAAAGTCGTTTTTTGCTGCGAGTGCTGATTTTGAAGCCTGAGCAAGCGAAGGATTCAACGATTGAATCACGAGCGTAGCGAGTGATTCTAAAGTTGAATCCTGAGTGTGGCGAGGGATTCAAAGGCACGAGATGCAAAAAACTTTGCTCTCGTGTAACACACATAACTTTTCACTTCAGCAGCGAGAACACTTTAGGAGATAAAATAATAAACATGAATAGATTGAAATATCTTTTAACTTATTCAACTCTTTACGCCAGCCACGAAATTTTAATCCCGCTTTTTTATTTAAATTAAGGCGTGTTCGGAAATAGCATCCATGATATTTTATTATTCAAAATATTTACGTAACATTATTGAAACTAGAAATAAATATTTACAGGTTAAATATCAGTTTAATTTGAAGTAAATACTTATTTTCGTTTAAATACAACAATAAGTTAAAAATTCAATAAATTACATTAAAAGACATAATTATCTTTTTGCAAAATTTCTTTAGTTAGTACAAATTTCCGAACGTGTTTGTCTTTGAGGTCGAATTCAAAATCGGAACTTCGAAAGGGCTGGTGTTTGTCCCTCTCTCTTTCTAATGGCGGGAAAGAGATAGAGTGTAAATGTTTCGAATTGTATGATTAACCCAAGGCTGAATAAGAAATTCGCGGCTTTCTGAAAACAAAAATTAAAAAGTTACTTTGTCTCACTCAGTGAGCAAAATCGCATTTTGCTCACTGATTTCAGGCAGCAAAACCTACATGTTTGAGCTACTGAAGTGAAAAAATAATTCTATGGGAGGTCCAAATTTTTTTTTTTCATAATTCGACCTTTGTTCCTTTTTTTTTTTTACTTAGGTGGTAAAATCATCAAATGAGGCCTCCCGCCCTGGGTGAGGCGGAAGGGACTGTCAGACTCTTACTGACTAAAATCCACCGTGTTCTTTCGGATGCCCTTTACGTTCCGGGTCCACGGTAACCTGGGTTAAGAAAAACCCGCGACCCCAGCAGGCATTTGGCCCCATAAGGGGCCCCGTCAGTTTGCTGACTACTCCCCGAAGGCACGCGCGAAACACGACACGACGCGCCACCGACCCGGGCTTGGTCCTTGGTCGGACGGCGAGCTAACCATTACTCACCGTCCGCAAGCCCGCTCCGCCGCTGTGCCCTCTGCTAATCAGAGGGACACGCGTTGGAGTGTCCACCCGATAGGCTTTTCGCATACGGGCAAAGAGACCCCTTAGGCACATAGCGCCTAAGGAAGAGTTTTTGCCCGCATCCCAGGGTGCACCGGCCCGAAAACTGGTGTTCCCTGCGGACGTATCCGAGAGGGAACTCCAATCCACGGGCGCACGTGGAGGTTTCCTGTCTTAGCACCCTGACCTTTGTTCCTTGAGGAAAGTTGTTCAGTTTCATGAGCACATTCACGTCCTTTCGGATAGATACCCTCTTTTTGTAACACCCTGTATAAGTTTGATTCGATTGAATCGACAGTCAACAGTATTGACAACAGTCCGAAAGAACCCAGCTCACCCACTACTGTCAGCATCAACATCAATAGTGTTGACACTGACAGTCGTGGTATCTGTTGCTGGAGTTCTTTCCGACGACTGATTAATGCTGCTGAGTGTTGATTCAATAGAATCTAACTCCTCTAAATTAAGCTCGCCCCCGAAGAGGTCCGGCGATTTTGGACACGGCGGCGGCGACGGCGACGGTAGCTCCGAGTGGGCTTTCTTCATTTTGGCGAGGTGGGACAGCATCTTAGCCCGTTTCAGCCGCCGGGACCGTGCAGTCTCCACCCCGCAGATTTCACAAAAACTACACCCGGAGTCAACCGCCGCGTCGCAATTCTGGCACCTTTCCCTTTCCCGGGCCCAATCTGCTTTGCAGAACGGGCAAGTAGCTAAAAACATTAAAAAAAGTTAATAGTGCTATTGTCAATAAAAAAGGTACTAATTGCAATAAATTATAATCTTCAGTTAACTTCAGTTCACTCTTATGACGTACTTGCCACAATAAGGACAATATTTGCCTTTTTTATGAATGAGAAAAGTATTATCAGCCTGCAAAAGAAATAACGATGAATGAAGGAAGTATTATAATAATTTTAATTTAAGCCAAGTTATAAAGGAAGAGGCCAGGTAGCGAGCGAAGCCTCACCTGCGCCTTTATGATTGTAGAAATACTTACGATTTACTGCATTTTAAGTCAACTTCTATTCTGATGAAACTCGATCGAATATTCTTTAAGTAGTACACCTCCGTGCAGCACCTTCAAAGAACTAATCTACGGATGCAATCCAGAAAGTTTTCCGATGTCTACCTATTCCCCCCGCTCCGCCGCCGACCGCACAGCTCCCGTCTTCGCCGATTGGTGATATAACAATATGGCAGCAAATACAATTTTAAAAACCTAGAAATTACCCCACCTAAATAAACCTAAAATTTTAAAACGATTTTACCCCACTCCTTAACTTCCACCCCTTGCCACCCCCACGGCCCCCGTTACCACCCTTTAACAAATAGTGCTTAATTTGCAACCTAATAGCCAACCAAATACTCAAATTAACTGATCTTGCTCCGCCCCCCCACTTTTACCCCCCACCCGCACGCCCTCCTTTTACCCCCTTCCTATAACAAATCGTGCTTAATTAGCAACCGAATAGCCAACCAAATACTAAAATGTACGGAATTCATGCAAACTTTCCCCCCTTTTTTTACCCCTTAAAGGGCGAACTTCCAAAAATCCTAAAACACGTCAGCCTTCATTTGTAGTCAAATAGCTAAATGCCAATTATCATAGATATAGCTCTAAAGAAATACTAAAATTAACTGATTTTAACCCCCCCCCCTTATCTTTTCCACTTTACCTCCCCCCCTAAGCCCTCCCATTACCCACCTTTAACAAATAATGCTTAGTGTGCAACCGAATAGCCAACCAAATAATAAAATTAACTGAATTCACCCCCCCCTCGTTACCCCCCCCCCCACTTTACCCACCCCCCACGCCCTCCCCTTACCCCCTTTAACAAATCGTGCCTAATTTTCAACCGAATAACCAACCAGATACTAAAATATAATATATAATAATCTTAATTTAAGCCAAGTTATAAAGGAAGAGGCCAGGTAGCGAGCGAAGCCTCACCTTCGCCTTTATGATTGCAGAAATACTTTCGATTTTCTGCATTTTAAGTCAATTTCTGTTCTGATGCAACTCGATCGAATATTCTTTAAGTAGTACACCTCCGTGCAGCACCTTCAAAGAACTAATCTACGGATGCAATCCAGAAAGTTTTCCGATGTCTACCTATTCCCCCCGCCCCACCGCCGACCGCACGGCTCCCGTCTTCGCCGATTGATGATATAACAATATGGCAGCAAATACGATTTTAAAAACCTAGAAATTACCCCACCTAAATAAACCTAAAATTTTAAAACGATTTTACCCCACTCCTTAACTACCACCCCTTGCCACCTCCACGGCCCCCGTTACCACCCTTTAACAAATAGTGCTTAATTTGCAACCTAATTGCCATCCAAATACTAAAATTAACTGATCTTGCATAGCCCCCCCCCCCACTTTTACCCCTCACCCGCACGCCCTCCTTTTACCCCCTTCCTATAACAAATCGTGCTTAATTTGCAACCGAATACCCAACCAAATACTAAAATGTACGGAATTCTTACGAACTTCCCCCCCTTTTTTTACCCCTTAAAGGGCGAATTTCCAAAAATCCTAAAACACGTCAGTCTTCATTTGTAGTCAAATAGCTAAATGCCAATTTTCATAGATATAGCTCTAAAGAAATACTAAAATTAACTGATTCCCCCCCCCCGTTACTCTCTTCCACTTTACCTCCCCCCCTAAGCCCTCCCATTACCCACCTTTAACAAATCATGCTTAGTGTGCAACCGAATAGCCAACCAAATAATAAAATTAACTGATTTCCCCCCCCCCGATACCCCCCACTTTACCCACACCCCACGTCCTCCCCTTACCCCCTTTAACAAATCGTGCCTAATTTTCAACCGAATAACCAACCAGAATACTAAAATGTACGGAATTTTATACAACCTTTCCCCCCCTTTTTTACCCCCTTAAAGGGCGAATTTCCAAAAATCCTGAAACACATCATCCTTTATTTGTTATCAAATAGCTATATTCCAATTTTCATCGATATAACATCAGAAATGGCCGAGTTTCATACAAACTTCCCCCCCTTTTTTACCCCCTTAACGGCCGAATTTCCAAAAATCCTTTCTTAGTGCTCCCCTACGCTTTATAAGGAACCTATGTTCCAAATTTGGAGTCTTCAGGCCAAGCGGTCTGGGCTGTGGCTTGATTAGTAATCATTCAGTTTGCCTTTTATACACCGTGACTTTTTAGTCGTCTTACAAAAGCAGCCCAGTTCATGTATCCAATGACTAGAACACGTTTTTAATAAAAAAAAATGTATTTAAGAGATTTGAAAAATTTAATCATAAAACTTTAATTGGTTATTATGACACAAGGCGTAGTTAGAAACGCCCTTGTCTCATAGAAAATGGAAATGGAATGATCTACCCGACTATTGCGCTGGGTAGGTACACTCTACAGATTGATACGTAAACATTTTAACAGGGTGTTTCATATTTCTAATGTACCCATTTATTAAAAATAAAAATTATTATTAACGATTTAAAAAAAAAATAAACTCGCCTAGAGGTATTTTATGTCGGATACATTAAGTGGACGACTTTTGTAAGACGACTAAAAAGTCACGGTGTATATACACAGATAGATGAAATATAAAGAAAGGAGGTTTATTAATATAAATAAGAATGAGTCAAGGAACATAATTAGCAAAAGAAATAAAAAAACAAATGTTGTTTAATAAGATTTATTTGTGTTTAAAAGTCTGTCATGTAGTCGTGACAGTGGCGTGCTGGGCACTTTTTGGCTTGTCATCTATACATGACTGTGGCGGTCAAAAGGTTAACAAATCATGCTTAGTGTGCAACCGAATAGCCAACCAAATAATAAAATTAACTGATTCCCCCCCCCCCCGATACCCCCACTTTACCCACACCCCACGTCCTCCCCTTACCCCCTTTAACAAATCGTGCCTAATTTTCAACCGAATAACCAACCAGAATACTAAAATGTACGGAATTTTATACAAACTTTCCCCCCCTTTTTACCCCCTTAAAGGGCGAATTTCCAAAAATCCTGAAACACGTCATCCTTTATTTGTTATCAAATAGCTATATTCCAATTTTCATCGATATAACATCAGAAATGGCCGAGTTTCATACAAACTTCCCCCCCCTTTTTTTACCCCCTTAACGGCCGAATTTCCAAAAATCCTTTCTTAGTGCTCCCCTACGCTTTATAAGGAACCTATGTTCCAAATTTGGAGTCTTCAGGCCAAGCGGTCTGGGCTGTGGCTTGATTAGTAATCATTCAGTTTGCCTTTTATATATACAGATTAGTACACATATAAATTATAAATAATATATAAGTACTTATATAAATACAAAATCCTAAAATATATGTAAGTAAATGATGATAAAAAATTAAATTAGTCAATTTTGAGAGGAAAGATAATGCTCTTTGACTCTATTTTTGAAAGTAGAAATTGATTTTGACTCTCTAATGCTAGGCGGTAGCGAATTCCATAATCTTACAGCATGTACAGTAAAGGAATAAGAATAATAGCTCGTTTTATGAGGATGGGATTTAAGGAGGGATTTAAGGTGTGATCTGCATATTACTTACTAATCTCAATATAATTATATCCCTGATCTATGCTTGCTACTACGGAACCCTTCATGGGCGAGTGCAACTCGCACTTGGCCGGTTTTTTTTTCCTCTTGTAGATGCACCGCGGCGTCTTAGTTCTGGTTTTAGTATAATTATGCACTTGCATTGACGAATAATTTCCCGTATTTGTTTTTTAGAATAAACTCAATTTTTATGACAAAATTCGTGATTGTTTTTTGTACAGACGCCAGCACATCAAGCTACCACAATCTGTCAAATTTCTTCAATAGATTTCAACCTTATCACAATAATGGAAGGTTAATGTTCGATTGGTAAAATCTGACAGTTTCGGGTAGGTTGACCTGCTGGCGTCTGTACAAGCTATACAGTAATCTGACTTATGGGACAACGATCGCAGCGACATCTACGAATAGCTTTGAGTTGCCATCCCCATTGTTCGGTTCAACATTACACCGGCTAAGCGTTTTTTTTCAAAAAATTCCTTTGATTTGCCAGTTCTTTTAGGATACTAATGTCACTTGTCACTTTGACACTTGCCTTCCTCATTGATGAATTTATCCATAATTTATCAAACAAAATTCTAGTGCTTCTGCAAGGTTTGCTGCTGTGTGATGTACTGATGTCCTATCTCGAACTTCTATGTTGCGATGACAAACTAGGAATTTTGTTAATTTGTTTTGGCGCAGTGTAATACACACGCCAGCACATCAATCTATTTCAATCTGTCAAATTTCTTTAAAAGATTTTCAATCGTATCCCAACAAGGAAAGGTTAATCCCTCTATATAGTTTGTGATGTTAGATGAAAGACAGATTGGGGTAGGTTGACCTGCTAGCGACTGTACCCCGAGCAACTGCTCTCGCCGAACGAGCCCATTTTCTTTTCAGAGAAAAATGGCGTAAGTTTGTTTTACTCTATTCGACCGTATACTTTTACTTTGTTTGGTCGCAGATAACTTCGTCGTTTATGAACGGATTTTGATGATTCTTTTTTTGTTGGAAAGAAGATAATTAAGGAAATCAGGGTTTGATGATGGAAAACCAGAGAAATCGAGAGGAGATTTAAAAAATCGTAGGGTGAATAGTGCGTTTGTAAGTTTTGTCATGAGGTATTTCATGAAGTAAAAAACTGTTTCCGTAACACTAAAATAATACATTTTCTAAACTTAGCTAACAATAACAAAAAGTTCCAGGATTATAATTTCATGAATACCTATCTACTCATTAATGAAATTACAATCCTGGAACTTAAAAAAATTTGCGGGCTTCTCACACTTGACCAAAAAATAAATACACAAAAAAATTACATCAAGAAGAGCTAGTCTCCTACCAAGTTATTTTTTTATCTGGTACGTATTCAAAGGAGATGTTTTCTTTTTCCTACAATAATGGCCTAACTGTGTACGTCCTCAAGGACAAAAGTACGAAATTATAGGAAAAAAATCGTAGATTTTGAATAAAAACATGTTGAATTTATTCGCGCATTTGTACCACCAGAAATCGTCGATCAAAGATGTTAAAACTTGCAAGTCTTGCAACCCAAGAATTTAAATCTGGCAATGTCATGATTTACGTCTCCGATGATGCGTTTCGTTACTTCATTTTATAAACGTGTGAAAATCCAAAAATGTACGTTTTATAGAATTTATTTATGTATTACAGATAAGTTTTTTATTTCTAGTAAACATTTTTTGTGAATAATCATGGGAACAAGAATTAAAAAAATACATTTATTTCACATTTCGTATCATTTTTGCGTTTGGTTATCTACCGGCCAAAAGCCAGGGCTCCCGGCCTAGGCCGATAGTTTTTTTAACCGACTTCAAAAAAAGGAGGAGGTTCTCAATTCGTCGGAATCTTTTTTTTTATGTATGTTCCCCGATTTCTCGACGACGCCTGGACCGATTTGGAAAATTTTTCTTTTGTTTGAAAGGGTATACTTCCCAAGTGGTCCCATGATCATCAGGTCAGGATCTGATGATGGGATCCCAGGGAAATCGAGGGCAACCTTCAAATTTTATAGGCACATAGTACCATTTTCATATATTTTCTAAAGCTGTTCAAGTATTTGCATCTGATAATCATCATCTCAGGTGGATGAGCTGATGATGGAAGCATGGCACAACTCCTCAACGGCTTGGAGTAGGCATCGACTGATTTAGTTTGTGTTCGCATATCTCCGAAACTACAAGTCCGATTTAAGTAATTCTTTTTTTGTTGTACTAAGTATTGTTTAACTTACGGAATACTTACTGCAAGTTTCATCAAAATCGGTTCAGTAGTTTTTGAGATAGGGAATTTTATTAGCTTATTGTGCACTTGAGCGATGTTGTTACCGGTGCTACGGATTACAAAATTTTAGTGCACATACATGTAAGAGAATGATTTATTTGACAAGAATTTGAGTTGAATATTTAAACTAAAAAGAGCAAAATAAAAAACTTTTTCAAAAAAAATGTAACCGCCTTCAAAAACAACCACAAAAAAGGGTAAAACAACCTACAAAATAACTTTTTCATCCCATCTAATTGAAAAGGACGACTTGGTTCGCCTTTAAGTGCACCCAAAAGTGATGTTTTCTATAGGAAACTTTTAGCGGGCAGTAATGAGTTTTTAATCCTCTTTATAATATTAAGTGCGCCGCAAATAACTTATCCGCGCACTTTTTGAATTTGGAACATCTTAGTGTTCGGCGCCAAATAAATCGAACGCAAATATTGTTTGAATAAAGACTGACTGGTACGACGGCCCATAGTCACGCCGTCGCTGCGTAAATAAAAAAAATTACTTAATTAAAAAAAAAAAAATGAAAATTATTAATGTTATTAATAATTATTAATACATCCATGCCACTGTCGCCGCGCCCATGTACATACATCCAAACAACGAGATTCACCGTCACATTTTCCTCAATATGAGCTAGATTCGGACAATATTTCAAACACGTAGAATATAAAATCTTCTCTATTCATAATAAAGCTGTAACAATAATCATAATTGCGAAAATGTCTCAAATGTAAATATAAGTTTTTAGTTGTTTTGTTATTAGATACCTACTAATTTTAATTTCAATTTAGTTGTTACTCTATGTTTTATTAAATAATAATATTACAATAAAATATGAGGCGCTTTTTATTTTCTCATAGTGGGTGATGAAAAGTAGAGTCTGCATACTACAAACATAAAATCAACAGTAAAATTAATGATACCAAAACACTATGGAGAAATTTAAAATCGAATCTGCTGCCATCTAAACGTACCGAATTACCAATGCACTTTGACGACCCTGACAAAATTTGCAATCATTTTCTCAGTGTGCCGGGAGCGGATACTGTTAGTGACTCAATGCTTGACTTTTTTAAATGCAATCGAAATAACGGTTCTACTTTTAACTTGTCGCCCATAACGCACAGGGAAATCGCTAACGCACTGAGTACTATTAAAACCAATGCCGAAGGTTATGATGGCATTTCTATAAATATGATTCTGCAATCACTACCCGCGACTTTAGACGTCATAACCGCATTAATAAACACATCCATCGCAACCTCATCCTTTCCTGAGCCATGGAAAGTTGCTAAGGTGCACCCATTGCCGAAGACTCCTAATGCGTTGGAGATAAAAGATCTTAGACCAATAAGTATTCTACCAGTGCTTTCGAAAGTGTTGGAGAAAGTAGTATGTGCACAATTGGTCAAGTATTTAGAGGACAATAAAATCCTTCCAGACGTTCAGTCAGGTTTTAGGAAAGGTCGTAGTACAGCTACGGCTTTGTTGGACGTGACTGATAATATATTGTCAGCTCAAGATAAGGGAATGTGTACGCTATTGGTTTTACTTGATTTCTCACGTGCCTTTGATTGTATTAACGTAAAATTATTGTTGTCAAAAATGTCTTTCTATGGGTTTGGAGAAGACACAATAAAATGGTTTGAAAGCTACCTAAGCGATCGCACGCAATTTGTAGAAATACAACGCGCAGATGGATCAAGGGTTGTTTCTTGGCGTTGCTCAGTGGAGAGGGGAGTGCCGCAGGGCTCGATACTTGGTCCAATATTGTTTATTTTATATTGTGCAGATTTAGCTAAAGTCATAAATAAATGTAAATACCATATTTATGCGGATGATACTCAGGTTTATATATCGTTTAAGCCAGAAGACTACGAACAAGCATTACATGATCTAAATGCGGATCTTGAGGGCATAGTACAATGGGCCAATGACAACACGCTTGCATTGAATCCTACTAAAACCAAATATATGCTTTTTGGTACTGCAAACCAGCTTAGTAAAATTAAACCCTGTGCCTACTGTGTAACTGTTATGGGTCAGCCTATCGAACGAGTCTATGAAGCACGTAATTTGGGTCTTGTGATGGACCGGAACTTCGTTTCCACAAACACGTGACTCAGTGTATCCGTAACTGTTTTTATAGGCTTAAGATTTTATATAAAGCCCGTCCATATCTCAGTGAAGAGTTGCGAGTGCTGCTTGTGGAGTCTTTAGTTTTGTCTAAATTGAATTATGCGGATACAGTGTACGGTCAGCGACTACTTTCAAAAACTGAGAAACTGATCCAAAGACTTCAAAATGCCTGTGCTCGTTTTTGTTTTAAAGTTCCCTTTAGAGGACATGTCACACCTTTTTTCAACGAGCACAGTATCTTAAAAATGAAAGCAAGACGTAAACTGCACTTGGCGAGCTTACTCTTTGGAGTTATCAGAACCCAGACTCCTTCTTACTTGTTCGATAGGCTGTCATGGACTAGTAGACATAGAATTGGTCAGGGCAGAAAATGTTCGCAACAGCTTTCCATCCCACAGCATAAGTCGGCGGCTTTTAGAGGCAGTTTTCGGTATGCAGCTAGTAAGTTTTGGAACAATATCCCTCCTCCCATTAAATACAGTAAAAGTTCCTCGTCATTTAAGTCAAAATTGAAGCAATTTTTACTAACTCACCAAAAAGAATTTGAAGACATTCGAGCCGACATGTCAGCTATTTGAGAAACCCGTAATGTATTTATTTTTTATTTCTTATGAGTATATTAATGTAAGGTTTTAATGGGGCTACAAGTAGTGCATATGCGTCTGTCTCATTTTGTTTATTTATTTAGTCTGGTTTCATTACCTTGAATTGTTTTTGTTGCACTCAATCTTTATTTATTTAGTTCATTTCGTATTTGTTTTCACTACACACACACATACATATATTTTTTATAATATTAGTACATCTTAATTAAATACATACTGACTCAGTACCTAGTTCTTAACGTATTTGATTTCGAGCGTATGGCACTCGTGGGCTGCAGCTGAAAATCAGCGTCAGGTGGCAAACTTTGTGTTGTCATCTGGCATATGCTGAGCTGAGGCCCTTTGGCATTTAATTGTTAAGTTATTTTTTCTTTTATTCTTACTGAATTACTTTCTTTGAACTTTGAAGAGCAGTGGTGGCCCAGTGGTATCGGCCTCGACTTACGAGTTGTAGGTCGTGGGTTCGAACCCCGTCAGGCGCATTACTTTGTGTAATTTATTTCAACACCACTGCTCTCAAAACGGTGAAGGAAAACATCGTGAGGAAACCGGCATGTCCTAGAACCAAAAATTCGAAGACATGTGACATCTACCAATCCGCACTGGGCCCGCGTGGTAGATTACGGCCCACTCCCTCTCACAGAGAGGAGGCCTGTGTCCCAGCAGTGGGAACATTTATAGGCTGATGATGATGATGATGATGATGAATTACTTTCTTTATAACTTTGTGCCAATAAACACAATTTTCTTTCTTCTTTCTTTCTAGAGTGTATCACTTTGGCGCAAAATATATTTATGGCTCGGGCGACGTACTTTGAATCCCTCGCTACGTTCAGGATTCTATTAAAGAATCCCTCGCTACGCTCAGGATTCTACTGTAGAATCCCTCACTTCGCTCTGGATTCAAAGTAGCGCCCTCGCCGTAAAAATATTATTTTGCTCCCTTGTCATACAATCTACTATTCTTTCAGAAGTCGGTGGCAAAAAAGACAATGAAATGAAAAAAAATACAAGTAAATGTGTGTTTAATGTAGTAGAATCAAATTTCTAGCCTCTCAACTAAATCACTTTTTTTTCCTCTTGTAGATGCACCGCGGCGTCTTAGTTCTTGTTTTAGTGTATGCACTTGCATTGACGTATAATTTTCCATATTTGTTTTTTAAAATAAACTCAAATTTTATAACAAACTACGTGTTTGTTTTTTGTACAAGCTATTGGCACCGTGCACGACTTTAGCGCCACCTAGCGTTTGCACTGTTGACGGCTCTGACCGTTCTAATTGAAATCAGATTTCTTTACAAAACACATGGTTTTGGATTCCATGGCGATCCATCAGCTCTGAATAAAATTAAATAAACATAGGCAAAATGTATTCTATAAGAAAAATGTCAAATACAGGATTAAAATGAGGATTATGATTTATTTACTTTTTTCTCTTCCCGGCAGCTAACCATCTCCTGCATTGCTCATCTTTCCAAGAACCGCTTGGGAATCAATAAAATTTAAATTTACTATTTCTGCTAGTATTCTTGCAGTTTACAACACAACAACTGCTGTTACCTATGTTTTTCTGGCGGAATAACGCGATTATAAAAATTACGTACAGATATGTCTGACAAATTGATTCGAAATTGACAGATGACAGAGTTCAATGAACTCTGGTGACAGAGCCGTCGTACTCCGACTGCTCCCCATCACCTGCCGTTGAAGAAACTACGATATCTCGTCAGATATTTATTGAAATCAAATGATGTCAAAGGAAATTTTGTTCAAAATTAAATGTTTGTAATGATTAACGTATTTATTTGGGTAAGGATTAATATTATGTTCATAAAAATACCGTCGCAAGTAATGTATTATTTTAAAACCAATTTGATTTCCATAAAAAAGGTTATAGTGAGTTAACCTTAAAAGATAGATATATGCTGTCGCGGACTTTATTTTAGAACGTTTCATGAGGAAAAATTCCGTCATACATAATTTTTGCGTAATGTAAACCGTTTACGCAGCACACGCAACGGAAGCTCTCAATAAGAATTTCCCAATTTGACAACATGTTTCATTGCTGCTCTGCTCCTATTGGTCATAGCGTGATGTTATATAGCCTATAGCCTTCCTCGATAAATGGACTATCCAACACAAAAAGAATTATTCAAATCGAACCAGAATTTCCTGAGATTAGCGCGTTTTTAATAGTTGGCATAGGTGAATGTGCTCTTAGACAATCCCACATTAGTTTTACTTTTCGCCACCATGGGCGCTGCAATCGAATAGTACTACCCCCACCTAGTACTTCGCACCCAGCGACTGACTTATGGGACAACGATCGCAGCGACATCTACGAATAGCTTTGAGTTGCCATCCCCATTGTCCAGGAAATAAATATATTGCCTGAATATGGTATCCCTAAAATCCGCGAAATGTTGTGTCTGGCCTTGAAAAAACTGGCTACGCGCTGAGAGATGGAGATAGCTATGCTCTGTCTCTTTTCTTCTTATGCGATTTGTCGATTTGTTTTTCTTTCTTGAGGGAAAGAGAAGGAAGTATCACAAGTTCTATACTTTTTCTCTTTCTACGCATGGAACCCTCGCTAGGTAGTTTAATTTTTATCCGGGCGGCGATTTCGCTGGCTTAAGCTGAGAACATATTATCGGACGCGTCCGTCAGCCGCGGCTGAGGGACGCGGCTTAGCAGTGTGCACGGTAGTTCGGACGACCCTCTTCGGATGCACAAACATCCAGCCGGCCAGATTCTGTTCGGACGTTCGAACGCTCAAGGTCACGTCCGCGTCTTACGACCGACAGTTTGTACAGTGCACAGTGTAGTATTAAATGTACTGGCTAGATAATGAGTAGACCGGTAAGCCGCGTCTTTCAGCCGCGGCTGACAGACGCACAGTGTGCAAAATCTCGGCTGGACCAGACATCATGAGTGAAACTAAGCAATATATATTACGCATATAAGACGACATTTATCAAGCTTTGTTACATCTCCGAAATACTATGGACGATGGAGTAAATTCAAGATTTCATTAAAAAGGTTTCAATTTTTTTTATCGTTCTTACTGCGTGCTTAGCGATCAGACTTATTAAATATACTTAGAAACTTATGTTGTCTATAACTCAGAAAAAAATCACTTGTTACTACTGTAAAGCGAACGAGATAATCGTTTCTAAACTTTGTAATTCCAATAGCGCCTGTGATTTTGTTAAGGCAATTTTACTTAAGGTGGTTTGCTCTTACATTTTCTAAAGGCACTAAGAGGAAAGAAATATTTTTAGAGTTGTCACTTAAAACTGGTTTACTCTTCAAAAATGCTAGTTGTCACGCATGTCATGTTGAATTACATTTTCTTCAGAAAGTTCATCGATGTCGTCGTCTTGTTCATCATTAGCAAATCAAAGTTGCCTTAGTGCCTTTAGAAAATGTAAGAGCAAACCACCTTAAGTAAAATTGCCTTAACAAAATCACAGGCGCTATTGGCATTACAAAGTTTAGAAACGATTATCTCGTTCGCTTTACAGTATTAACAAGTGATTTTTTTCTGAGTTATAGACAACATAAGTTTCTAAGTATATTTAATAAGTTTGATCGCTAAGCACGCAGTAAGAACGATTAAAAAAATTGAAACCTTTTTAATGAAATCTTGAATTTACTCCATCGTCCATAGTATTTCGGAGATGTAACAAAGCTTGATAAATGTCGTCTTATATGCGTAATATAACTGGGCCAAGAAATTTAGATTGAAAGTTTTCTTTTCAGAGAAATCGTACTTTTTGTACTTTCTTAATACCGAAAATGGATTAACTTTGGAGTTTAATTTCTCTGAAACTAAAAAGAATTGCAACGCCGGAAAATTATGAATGAATTTAGAATATTATAAGGTATCTCTTGCTTAGTTTCACTCATGATGTCTGGTCCAGCCGAGATTTTGCACACTGTGAGACGCGTCCGATAATTTGTTCGCAGCTTTACAAGCACCCCTGCTGTCACTACTGTCAAATTGACTTGACATCTACTTTATTCACTTTATTTGACAACCTAGAAAGAGAAAAAGGCCATAAAATACTAAGTTTGACAACTATTGTATTTGACACGGGATGCAAGGAAGCTAGCATCATTGTAGGGCCATCTTTCTCTTTCCTTTATATTACCGAATATATTTAAGGAAAAGAGATAGATAGACGGTCAAGGTCATTATTTGACATTGTAAATGTTAAAATTAGATTTGTTTGTGCACCTGAGAAAAATAACTATTGCTTTAAAACATTTCTTGAATAGTTGTTTTTTTTGGAATTTTCTGTAAAATGCTGTGTTGTTTGCGTACTGTACGTTGAGTTCCGGTGGGTATATATGTCATAATTTACTTTTGGTTGATTTATCAGTAACTAAATACGTTTTTTTCAGAAAACTCTAGGAGCTCTTGCTCCTGGGATATTTGTACCGAGGGGAAACCAAGTTAGAACGTTTTGGGAATTTGTAAACATGAGTTTTAATAAGCCAGATACTGATCGTATCAAACAATTCGGCCCAGATCGTACATGCGCGGAGTGGGTGCTGCGTAACGGTGGCAAGGTAGTCTGGCAAAGCGGACAAAAATTAACTGATTACAATTCGTTACCTCCAGAAAAAGTACCGGTGCCAAAATTAATAGCAATAGATGGCACAGATTCATCAATTTCACATTATGGATTTCCTCACTTAAGTAGGTAATGCTGCAAATTTTTGCTGCACATTATGTCAGTGTCATAACAATTACATTTAAGAGCTGATGAGATTAAATGTGCATAAATTCATACATTTCACTTGATCTCTATACGATTTAGTTAACCTTGAGACTGCCACATCAAAAAAACAAAGATGTGTCCTCAGCGCCAAGCTAAGAAAAATAAATACATACATACAAAACAGTAGCAAGTTTAAATAGAGTTTAATATGCTTTATTCATGTTTAAGTCTGACGTGTACTTGCGATGGTGGTGTACTGTTCATTTTATTGCTTGTCATATATACGACTGTGGGGGTCAAAAGGTTAATAAAGTCATACTTTGCTATATTTCTTACAAATTACATTTTCAAAGTGAATTATCTTCCATTACAAGACTAGTTTTCCAATAAACTATCTTATTTTTTAGTTGGATGCTCTATGTTGAGCAAAGTTATCCTTCACAATGCCAGCTACATTGACGATAAGGCTCTGAAAGGCCTCGCCTATGGACGTGATGCAATAACTTATCTTCAAGTATCCAAGTGTGTGAATGTCACAGATGCTGGGTTGGAAGAACTGAAAGCTCTTGATAAACTTGAAACCCTGCTGTTGTTTAACTTGGAGAGTGTTGAAAATTTAGAAGCATGTAAGCTTTCCCTTCAACAGCATCTGCCGAAGTGTGAAATTCCAAATAGAAAAGGTAGGCGATAAATTAAAAATATTGCATAGCTCCATGTATTTGGTTTTTTTTTCATTGGCATTTTTTTTTACTATTTTTCAGATGGAGTTGAAATAAAAGATAATAATCAACAATGAAAACACATGTTCTTAGTAATTATACAACATAATTATTACTGTAAATATACAATAATAATGAATTAAACTGTTTTGTAAATATTATGTAAACATCTAGGGAACTTTAAATACACACTTGAACATTGAGGTAGTATTTCATTAATTACACATTAAACTTCTAATATTTTATTCCTTTTCCAACTGCTTCATTGACATTACTATAACCATCACGTTCCAGTAGTTCAGCTAGCTCATTCTTTATTTTTGTGACAACTGGTGGTCCGTGATAAATTAAAGCAGTGTATATTTGTATGGCACTTGCACCTGCTAATATCTTGTCATAGGCATCCTGACCTGTGAACACTCCTCCTACACCCACAATGGGTACTTGACCTGAAACAAAATTGGTTTACTTATTAGTATAATGCTAATCCTTTTCCTTGAAATAGGAGTTCAGGGGACTGATATAAAAGGATATTATTTAAATGATGACCTATCCATTGATAATAATTTGTACTAAAACCAGTACTAGCTTACCTTTAGTCAGTTTATACATCTGCTTAATCATTTCAGTGGATTTAAGAGCTAGTGGTTTTCCACTTAAACCTCCTGCTTCATTTGGAAACTCAGTATTTTGTAATTGAGGTCTTTCAATAGTAGTATTAGAGATAATCAAACCATCCACTTTACTTTCTTTCTTCAGTATTACTGAAACAATCTCTTTCATTTCATCAATGCTTAGATCTGGAGCTAGTTTCAGCAGTAAAGGAGGATTATTAGTTGCCTTCAAAGCAATTCTTGCTTTATTAACTTCTGTCAGGAGTTGATACAGTTCCTCTTTCTTCTGTAATGACCTCAGTCCTGGAGTATTTGGACTATAAAATAAAGTTGGTTAGTTATTTACATAAGTGGGGATTATACTGTATTACAAACATTTTATAAACTCCTATATCTACCTGCTTATGTTTATTACAAAATAATCTGCCACATTCGAGAACTTTTTTATTCCCAATACATAATCCTCAATAGCATTATCAGACAATTTATTTTTTCCTAAATTGATTCCCAATAATCCTTTCTCCAGGAGTGGTTTCTCAATCATGTCTAATTTTTTGTACACTCTATCATGACCTTCACTATTGAAACCGTATCTGTTGATAACTGCTTTATCTTCAGGTAAACGAAAAACTCTTGGTTTAGGATTTCCAGGCTGTGCTTCTGGTGTGACTGAGCCAATTTCCACTATAGAGAATCCTAAGTTCCTCAAACCTATTACAGCATCACCATGTTTGTCAAAACCAGCAGCTATTCCAATAGGATTATTTAATTCATAATCAAGAAATTTTGTTTTCTGCAAAGTTAGATTTTTAAATTAACAATTAAAACTTTACTCATAAGTAATAGAATTAGTATTATAAACTTACCAATACCAGTGGATCTTTAAGTTTTGCAGGAGAAAATATTCCATATTTTATAGCTGCAACTCCAAGTTTGTGTGCCCACTCAGGACTTAGATATTGGCTTAGAGGTTGCAGAATATTAGTATAGTATCCATCAAAATCTTTTATGTAGTACATTATTTGATATGTTATAGATCCGCCAATAGTTACAGCACATAAAGATTTAAGTTTTTTCTGTAATAAATAACAACTTATTTAATACCTGATTGATTTTCTAGTAAGCTGACCTGTAAGTTGAGATAATATCTGGTGATATGATAGCCTTATTAACATCTCTGGTTGATGCTTCTATATTTATGCTAGAAGAGTGCAGAGTTTTTATATCAGAAAAGTACCTACAGGAGTATTGTTTTTCGATGAATACAATAGGAACAGTATATTTTGTTTTCTATCGAGTTCCGAGATTTTAAATGTTTGGAGTTCTGCGATTTTATAGGTAAGTTATGGACTAAAGTTTATAATTACTAAATACAGTTTTAACTGAAAGTTATTTATTACTGACCATGGCTTCTGCTTTGGTTGCCATTGTCGTTAAAGAAGTTTAGAAGTGTTTTGGCGTTAGGTTATAGGGATGAAATTGTCAAGAAATCACACAAAGGACGATCAAATTCAGCATCCCACTAAAGTGCCACCAAAGTTTGAAAGCTAAGACATCTGTCAGTGTCAAAATGTCATGGAAGTTTTTTTTTTTGGATTTTAATGACCTGGGGTGCGTTTATGTCATGTTTATGTCGATTATCCAGGTTAAAATTTATACTGACTAAACGTCAAACACCCCAAGCACACCGCGAGGTGAAAAATTAAACTGACTAAAATTTAATCTGCCCCGTTCACGGTCGTCCGCTGGTATAAGTAAGTTTTCGTTTGACTAGGATAAATTTTAGCGACCTTTTTACCTCGCTAAATTTTATCCTGCTGTCAGATTGACATTGATTGACATTGAGTTTTGTTGTTAATGCTCGATTTGCGCCGTAAAAAATCGAATATTTTTATTTTAGAGAGTACCTAATTCATCGTCTCGGTGAATATTATTTGTGGATCATGGATATAATTAATATTACACTGGCAAATTGATTTTTCATGTTCCGGTTCATTTTTACTGTGTAATAATATCGAGATCACAAGTTAAATCCTAATTTTACGGAGATTACAATATAATATTCGGACTGTTAAGTTGAATTAAATTGTTATTTGTTTGATAAACTGAGCTGTCAATTGAATTTGACAACTAACATTGACAGAAACCTATGACTCCGTTCAGCGAACACTCGCTAGTTTAATTTTTATCCGGCGAAAATTTCGCCGAAGTACTTATACGCACCCCTGCGGGCTTATTCGCTAATTTTGACAGATGAAAGTGATCAACACTGAAGCGAGCTCAGTGACCAACCCATAGACATAATTATAACCCTATGGACTGGAAATACCTACACCAAAAACGTGGATACCTACAAGTTCTTCGGGCACATAAAATGGCGGCCAATGCTAGGGTTGTGCCAATCAAGAAACGTAGTGTTACTATAACGAGTATGGATACTAGTATCCCTAGTACTTTTAGGATTACATAATAGTATTACGACTAGATACCATGATTGAATTATAATCCATGTAGTTACGTAAAAAAAATGTAAATTTTCACATTTGCGCTATTGCTTGTAATTAAATATTATACATATATTTATGTGTTAGCGTTAATTTAAAAAATTGACGATTAATTCGGATTGTACAGGTAAACCTTTGGACTTGTTAATTTGTCTTTTTAAAAAGTCTTTTGGTCCCGCCAAGTCTTCTATCACAACAGCCTTCAAATCAGCAATTTTTTTTTCCTTTCATTGAGGCGTTTAATTGTTTTCTGTTGATTGACGTATTTTTCTTTAAAGGCTTTAATTTTTCCAGTTTGTAAAACCTGTAATAGAAAAGATAAATAGTTAAATCAAATCAAATTTATTTCAACTAGGCCAATAATTACAGGCACTTTTGAATGGTCAAAAGACATAAAAATAAATCAGTACAAAATTGTTATGGTGCTACAGTTCTAGTCACAAGACATAATAACTGTGAAAGTACCGTAGGTGCCCATTCCAGAGCGAAGATCTCTATGCAAAAGAACGGACAAGAAACTCCATGGACACTCTTTTTACACTCAACGTAGCAAGTTAAGTGTACAGTTAATATTAAAAAAAAATGAAAATGAAAATAGACCGTGACAGCTTCTTAGCTACTATACTAGGCACTGTCAGATGGGACTGGTCATCTCTTGATGACCAGTCCCATCTGACAGCGCCTTTTCACGAACATTTACCAAATGTATCAGCACTGTTAACCAATAACTTAATTATGCACTGTTAAAAAATAATTTGCATATTGCATTTTATTGCTAAAAGTTATTTTCAAGTGACAGTTGACAAGTCTTTGACAGATTGCGGCGCTTGATGTGCTGCCGTCTAATTGTCAGAAAACGGTTAAAAATTCAACATCTACATACCTCTTTGGGCACTGTTCCCACAAATTGATGGGTCAACTGCAATGGTGCCTCCATAACACTATATGGCTCATCTATTACGGTAGATGGTTCCTTTATTACAGTAGATGTACAAGAAACATCAGATTCTTGAGTGTATCAGGTTGTTCAGGTGTTCAGGCATGTTGGATTACTGTTTCTTAATGGTAACACGCACTTTTAAAAGAAAACACTCCGTAATTTACTCAAAACTCTAAATTCAACAAAAAGTAAACAACTGTTTGACAGCAGAACTACCACGAAACTCGGCACATAAAATGGCGAAATGGGCACTGTAGTGTATGCGCGGGCGCATTGGCGTTGTCAGTCGGTTACCAGCCGTAGGCGAGTGAGCACGTCTTTAGACTTGCGCATACAGTGTATCCTGATCAGATAACCTGAGTGACAAAAAGTGTGTTTTATTGACCCCCGAGACATTACAAATGGCGACGAGGATAAAAGTGAGTACATGACACATTAAAAACAAAATAAAATGAAGGAAGGAATATAAGTAATTGTTTATTGCCTATCAGTTGTTTGCGGGTAGATTCGTTCCAAATAGCCTATTACAAATTATTTGTTATTATATAAGAAAAATACTAGCAAATTAACACTCATTTTACATTGAGTTATGAGCTAAATCAAAATCACATATGAATCGAGCCAATACGTAAGCAATTGTTACTGATAAACAGTTTCATACCACTATCCTTCATTGTAAATGGCCATGCATCGTATTAGATGGAAAATAAGGCCACGCAAGGATACTACAAAAATATAATATTGTGCAAGTATGCGACCTAACGGTAACTACCCACAATTAGTAAAAAAGTTTAACCAAACGTAATTATCGACATAATGAGATTTATGATCGAGATAATAAGAAATACTTGCCTAACTGTTCACAACACAGTAGAAAGGATAGGTAATTAGTTATTTCAGCTCGCTTAAAGATATTATTACTTACAGAATTAATTTTGTTTATGGATTTGTTATACTCATTAGTAAAAACCTATTATTAAATAGCTTTAGATAATGTCATTTTAATAATAGACTTATTGAATTTGGAAGTGTTGATAGCAAAAGTACGTATGTTGTGTTTACACTATACTACTATACATATTCTACGTTTACTGTTTTATTTGAAGAACAATTACATCACAATAGTTAAATTAGGTAGATAACCTAACCTAACTATTTTTATGCTTGCACAATTTATACATATTCGGAAAATAGTTATAATAAAGGTACACTTAAAGGCCACGCAATGAGTAAATAACAAAGGGCCACGCCGTTTAAATAAGTACCTAACAAAAGGCCACGCAATGAGTAAATAACAAAGGGCCACGCCGTTTAAATAAGTACCTAACAAAAGGCCACGCAATGAGTAAATAACAAAGAGCCACGCAAGGTACAACAAAAAATAGGGCTATGCAGTTGTAATACTGTTACTGATTTTCAGTAAAAAGCCACGCAAGGTACAACAAAAAATAGGGCTATGCAGTTGTAATACTGTTACTGATTTTCAGTAAAAAGCCATGCAAAAATAAGAGTCAATATTTTATTGCTACCCAAAATGACTCGTGCATCATCCATAGTTCCCAACTTAGACATTTCGATTGCGAAAGCGATCCGACATCCGTCGGCACTCGCTGGAGGAAATGGAAGAGGGCACTTGAAATTTATTTACTGAATGCCAACATCGACACTCCCGTAAAAAAAAAAAAAAAGAGCTACTCTTCTCCACGTTGGGGGAATAGCAATTCAAGAAGGTATTAAAACCTTCCTGGAGCTCATGCTGAAGAAGGCGCAGGTGTCGATGATTATGCAATAGCTCTAAATAATTTAGACTGTTTCAAACAATCAAAAAATCAAAATCAAAAAATCAAAATCAAAGCATTTATTTCAAGTGGGCCAGTTACAGGCACTTTTGAATTGTCATAGACAAATAAAAGAATATAATTAAACATTAAAAAGTTATGGTGCTACAGTCCCAGTCACAAGACATAAAAACTGTGAAAGTACCGTAGATGCCCGTTCCAAGAAGTAGATCTCTATGGAGAAGAACGGGCAAGAAACTCCATGGACACTCTTTTTAGATCGCCAAAATTATTACAGAACCTTTGTTACATCATTCATTTTGAGGTGGTACATAATGTGAGAACGATGCAGAGAGTTTTTTAATTAAAAGTGTCCATAGTAACTATTAAAACAAAGACAATTCAAAAACAAAATGATCAATAATTATTAAAATAAACCGTGTCAGCTAAGAGATGACCAGTCCCAACTGACAGCGCCCGTTCACGAACATGACACATGCATCAGCACCAATGTGCACCAAATGTTCTTTGTAGTGGCTTAGAATGCCAAAAAATAATGTTCTTATAGCAGCAGTATTATCGCTAATAAGGGAGCGTTTGGGCACAACTTATAAGGGCAAAACCCTTATACTCCTCTTATAGTTGCTTTATAGTTTCAAACTAAACTTATAATGGCAAGAAAAGTGCTCCAACAAAGCCAATACCCCTGTGAGAATGATATGAAGAGCGTTGATAAGGGCGATCACCCTTATACATATTTTATTATGGTCCGATACAAGGTTATTTAAACTTATTGTAGCAAATTAAAGGCTCATAAAAATCCGACGGTCCTTATAGCCATCTGCAATAAGTCTTTTTCTCAGTGATTTACATTATTTTGTGCAACAGTTTGGCAAATAAAGAAAAACGCCAACCATATTATTGAAAATAGTGAGGTTCATTAACAATAGTAACTTAACGCCTTACAAAATTGTTAGGACACTCAAAATTGTCCGCAGTACCGAGCAAGTGGGAAAAGATGGCGTTCTGCGCTGGTCATAATGTAATGAAAATAAATTAAGAAAACTTGAACATTCGTGTAACTGGCGGAAAATTAATTGCAAAGAGAAAAGATCTAATAATAAGTCACTTAAAGCGATATGGGAAATGTTGAATTTCACTACCCATTCTCTTATATCACTACGAATATCAATATTCTCCGACTCTTGATAGCAATATCTATATGTCCTTATCACTATCACTACCGCTACAATTATGTTCTTCCTCACTGGTTTCCTTTTCAATCTCATTTTCTATAAAATAATCCTCTGCGGAACCACTAGCTGATTCGTGAGTATCGGCTTGGTCATTTTGTAGTACCATAAGAGTAGAGGTAGTGTGTGTAAACATCATATAACATGCTAGGATTCATTTGTTGGATAGACGTCTTATAAAATGCTCCTATAAGTTTAAAAGCATCATAGTTACCTTGTGCATTACTTTCCTAAGAATAATTGACCATACTAAAAGCCTTTATATGACTTTGAATATTATGTGGCTAAAAAGCAATGTAACTAGCCTCTATAAGAAAAACAATTTCGAGCCCTTATTGTAGCCGTATAAATTGGATTTATTATCGTTTACCCAGCCAAAATATAAAATTAAAGGTAATTTAAGCCAAATCTTCTAATAATGTGCCACTAAAAGTAATATTGGCATAATGAATGCTCTTTTATAATCAGTTTAAGGGTTTAGACCTTATAAACTTAATGTTATGAGCTTAGTTTGTTTGTTGGGTTACTTTGCTCCAAAACAAAGTCGGATTTATGAAAGATACCTTTTCCGACTCACGAAACAGGAGGAAGGAGAACAATTTGAAAGATTTTTATTAAGGTTGAGAAACCATGCCGATAAATGTCAATTCCATAGTAAAGAAGAGCATATTATCGATCAAATCACGGAAAAGTGTCGATTAATCGAAAAAAAAAATAAGAATACTGGGATACAATATGTTTAGACGAAATCATCAGTAAAGCAAATGCTTTAGAAGTTGTAGCCAGGCGATTAGAACAATTTAAAACTGTAAATACAAACGATGCGAATAATTACACTGCATGGTTCCCATATAATTTGAACAATAGAAAATTGTCTGGACTTTAAAAGAGACTGTGACCTCTGAGTTTGTTTCGGATGTTTCTTCTCAGAGTAGTCAGGTACGAAACACCGGCCTCATCTAGTGTAAAATAGTGTCTTTTGACGTGTAAAAGAGTTTGCCAAAACCAATTTACTGAATAAATAATTATAATTTATCATTTATTACAACAAAGCAAAAATAAATGAAATAGATAAGAAAAAAAAATCAACAAACCGTTCAGAGAACGATCATCGAACACAAAATGTAGTAGATGTGGAAACTCCACCCATCTATCCGAAGACACAAAATGCCCCGCAAAAGACAAACGATGTTTAAAATGTGGATTCATTGGTCTTTTCCGAGAACATTGCAGGACTCGACAGAAAAGACAATTTTCCAACAACAGGCCAGACAACAGGACTGTAAAAAAAAAAAAAAAAAAACCAAGAAAAGAAATAAAAAATGATGCCAATAAATCTGTAATTGACTATATTTTCCACCTGGATGACGGCGAAACTATGAAATGCAATATTAAGGGAGTCACCGTTGATATGCTAATAGATTCAAGAAGTAAATGTAATATTATTACAGACAGAATATAACAATTTCTAATAGTCAATAATGTGTAAGTTTCCAACCAGATACGCAAACCTAATAAGACACTTATTTCCTATGGCAGTAAAAAACTCCTGGATATTATAGGCTCCTTTGACGTTGGCATTTCAGTCATTAAAAATAAAAGTATAAAGTGTACTGCTTATGTCATCAGAAACAGCACACGCGATTTATTAGGCGTGCTTAAAATTGGGCTTCAATTTGGCTTAATGAATTAAACAATGTGACATCGTTAGGGAAAGCGTTTTCAAAGGAGTGACTGTCCAGATCCCAAAAGGCCGAACAGTAAAACCAGTCACTCAACCATATACAACATTATTTTTGGTATATGCGAAACCTGAATATAGTTTGTTCAGAATCAGTAACTGATTCGATTCCATTGCACATAGATTCTTTACACAAAAATACTAGACAGGTGAATCGGGTTTTGGCATAAGCCAAAAATAATTTTGTAGAAGAGTTCCCATTCCCTTAGAAGAAAAGTTTGCCAAAAAACTAGAGGAACTGAAGGATGCGGATATTATCAAGGAAGTAAATGGACCCTCTCCGTGGGTGTCGCCAATAGTTCCCGATCTTAAAGAATACAAGAAGAGGCAAATCTCCCTCAGAGTTGTTTTATAAAAGACAGTTTAGAGACAAGATCCGGGCAGCACCAGACATGGAATACAAATCAATAGAAGAAGAAGTGAGAAAGAGATCTGCAAATGAAGGAAAAAGGGAAGGAGCATGGGGATCTCAAAAGTAAAGCGACAGGCTTGGAAATAGGAGAAAAAGTATTGGTGGAAAATTTAATCAAAGATAATAAGTTGACCCCCAATTTCAATCCTGCGCATACAGTAACGGACGTGAGAGGTTGCGATGTTATCGGAATGATGAAACCGGGAAAGAATATCGTCGTAATGTAAAATCTAATCTAAAACTAGCGTAAATAGTAAATAATTTTGTTAATTTTGTACTATAATATTGTTATTTACTGTTATCAACTATGTCTTTAAGATTTGTTACACAGATTTAAAATTAAGTAAATCATTGCTGTTCTGTAAAACTTTGCGGTAAATCTGAAATAATTATATTTAAAACATTTGATTAGTTATCCACCAATTATAGGTGTTTAGGTCGGAATATTAAAACCTAATCTAATATTGTAATTTTGAAACATTTCAATTCAATTAAAATAAAGAAGGGATGTAGTGTATGCGCGGGCGCATTGGCGTTGTCAGTCGGTTACCAGCCGTAGGCGAGTGAGCACGTCTTTAGACTTGCGCATACAGTGTATCCTGATCAGATAACCTGAGTGACAAAAAGTGTGTTTTATTGACCCCCGAGACATTACAGGCACGTTTCTGTAACTGTGGGAAATATCCCAACAAAATATTCCATTTTGAGCAACAACCGAAATATTGTTGTCTCTTTTGTCAAATGTGATTACTGCATTAGAAAGAAAGAGACAAACCAATATTTCACTCTCTGTCTCATGTTTGACTCATATTTGTATAAGCAAAATGTATGTATAGAACATCGGGGCATCTCCATATAACTTTATCTCAATGGACCAACCGAACATTCCGGTGTTTTGGTATTCAGTAACGCTTCTATGTCACGTGATCGTTCAGTGAATAACTAAAACTAGCGGTGCTTATCGACTTGAAATTGTTCTTGCACTAGATATTACCCGACTTTATGAAGTTAGGGAATATGAAATGTCAGTTTTGACAGTTGAAAGTTGGAAACAATACTCGGTGATCACTTAGACTATGGAAAAAAGAATGGACTCGGCCTATACAATCTATACAAACAGTAGTTATAGGAATGTGATGTATTTCGACGGCATAGTTACTGACATATCGGCATCTCTTTTTAACTTACGATGGTAATCATATATAGAAAGGGACAACAGTAGTTTTATCATTACCAAAATTAGCAACATTATCTTGGTGACGTCACAAAATATCTCGCTGTGGCCGGTCGCCATGTTTTGTCACGGCTTTTTAATCTGTGGTCCTAATAAATAGAGTTTCGGTTTGACATTTTCAATTTATCGATAATAATTATATCGACAGGTGAATATTATTTAAACTCGATTTCTTTTTGTGATTTTAGATTGCCAACAGTGGTCTCCACGGTGTCTTTGGCCGCAATTTCGGTTGCATACTACGCCCACAGGAAAAAGCCAGAAACGCACACAGTTTTTATTCGTGATCGCGGCGGTGGCAATTGGGAATAAATGAGATAAACATACCATAGTAAAATTAGTTTTATTATGAACTTAAGTACCTACATGTCATTGTACAAGTAAAAATAAAGAGGATGAGAGGATGATAATTTAATTGCGATAGAATCTATTTATTATCCACGTGCCCTGCCATATAAAATGACACTCTGAGCGAGTGCGTTTTTATTATAGCCCGCATTACCACGTAAATAAAACTGAAGAAAGCTAATAGAAACTCATTTTCGAAAAACACCGTGCAATTCAACTTTTTTTTATTTAATTCTATCGATAATAAAATGCGCGCAGCTCTACGGTAAGCCGCCATCTTTGTGCCAGACACATTAGTAGGTATGCACGTTTTTTTCGTAGGTATTTCATGTCTACTCTTTTCCATAGTCTAAGGGTGATCATCATTCTCAACTGTCATTAGAGATGCGAATAAGCCCGCTGCGCGCTGGTCATTCGGACCGTAGAAAAAGAAAAAGTATAGAACGCAGGATAATTCCTTCACTTTCCCTCAAGAAAGAAAAACAAATTGACAAATCGCATAAGAAGAAAAGGGACAGAGCATAGCTATCGCAATCTCTCTTTTATTGATATTTTTTATTCTCTACTTTTACCAACATTGTAATCCTTCAATATAAACCTCATCTTCACTAGATATTTTTCTTTTTATAACTCTTTCACATAATCACTTCTTCAATAAATATTCTTATAAAATAAACAGCTACAAAACCATATCTTCTTTACAAAATCACATCACAATTTTTTTTTATACCCATGATATTTTTTCCATGATTTATTTCCACAAGCAATCAACTCAATCATCTGTTTCTTTTCCAGTGACAATTCTATTTTTAAAATATAGAACAGACCATAAAGCTCATTCCAAGATTAATTCTCCAACATCCCCTCTGAATTTTATGTTTATAACAATCAGAATAATATACTGAAAACAAACTTATAACTAACTCCCATCAACTCATTTAAAACCCAACTTAATTAAACCCATCCGACTTAACTAAAAACTACAAGTACTACAACCAAACTTTTGAATTAGGTAATTAATCTAAACACCTTACATAACTAACTTACAACTTTCAATGGGGATGGCAACTCAAAGCTATTCGTAGATGTCGCTGCGATCGTTGTTCCATAAGTCAGATTACTGTATAGCTTGTACAAAAAACAAACACGTATATGTTATAAAAATTGAGATTAATTAAAAAAAAACAAATATGGAAAATTATTCGTCAATGCAAGTGCATACACTAAAACAAGAACTAAGACGCCGCGGTGCATCTACAAGAGGAAAAAAAAGGGATTTAGTTGAGAGGCTAGAAATTTGATTTTACTACATTAAACACACATTTACTTGTAGTTAAGATAGAAAATTGTATTTTTTAACTAGGTATTACATGTGCTAGCCTCTACAAAGAAAATAGTACTGCTTCTGACATTCTATATTGAGAAAAATGTCATCAAGTTTTGTGTTTGTCTTCTTCATCTAATTTTACATCTTTTTTATAGATTGGAGCAATATGATAAGAATTTTTACTTCCTATCACCACCACTATCACAAATCTCGGTCCCGGTGATAATTCTTCCACCAGACGAACCATTTCATGATAATTATAAAGAGCGATGCAATACTTAACCTCCAATGGGGATGGCAACTCAAAGCTAATCGTAGATGTCGCTGCGATCGTTGTCTCATATGTCAGATTACTGTATAGCTTGTACAAAAAACAAACACGTATTTTGTTATAAAAATTGAGTTTATTCTAAAAAACAAATATGGGAAATTATTCGTCAATGCAAGTGCATATACTAAAACCAGAACTAAGGCGCCGCGGAGCATCTACAAGAGGAAAAAAAGTGATTTAGTTGAGAGGCTAGAAATTTGATTCTACTACATTAAACACACATTTACTTGTAGTAAGGATTTAAAATTGTATTTTTTAAGTCGGTATTACATGTGCTAGCCTCTACAAAGAATATAGTAAGGCTTCTGACATTATATATTGAGAAAAATGTCATCAAGTTTTGTGTTTGTCTTCTTCATCTAATTTAAATCTATTTTATAGATTGGAGTAATATGATAAGAATTTTAACTTTCTAACACCACAACTATCACAAATCTCGGTCCCGGTGATAATTCTTCCACCAGAAGAACCATTTCATGATATAAAGAGCGATGCAATACTTAACCTCCAATAGAAAAGTAGATATTATATTCAAAGGTGTATTCGATTGTTTAGTTATGGTATAATCATAGAATTTCATTAATAAAATCAACTAACGGCCTATCCCGGCTTCGCAAGGGTAGGTTTTTGTTTATTGTACAGCTTTTCCTTAGTGATAATACAATTTTTGTTCTCACAGCAGTCTCAGCAGCTACCCATTATTTATTGATAGTGTGAATTGTCGGAAATTTGTATGTTCCATCATTATTACAGCCTTTTACACAACATCTAGTCATTTTACATCAATAAAACGCTTTTTTTCTGAAAATTCCTTTGATTTGACAGTTCTTTTGGGACACAGATGTAAATTTTCACTTTGACACTTGCCTTCCCCATTGAAAAGTAGATATTATTTTGAAAGGTGCTCACAGCAGTCTCAGCAGCTACCCATTATTTCTTGATACTGTGAATTGTCGGAAATTTGTGTGTTCCATCATTATTACAGCCTTTTACACAACATCTAGTCATTTTACATCAATAAAACGCTTTTTTTCAGAAAATTCCTTTGATTTGACAGTTCTTTTGGGACACAGAAGTCAATTTTCACTTTGACACTTGCCTTCCCCATTCTGAAATACTGTTAAATTTCAACAACAAAAAAAAGCAGCGCTTATTAGTTAAGGCCCGGTACTGTACTTTCAATTGATTATTTATGACTTTTACGACAACCCCCTGAAATTTGACAAGGATGCAAAACAACACCTTGTATTATCGTACAGACCGAATTGTCCGGGAAATATATTGCCCGAATCTGGTATCCCTAAAATCCGCGAAATGTTGTGGCAGGCCTTGAAAAAACTGGCTACGCGCTGAGAGATGGCGATAGCTATGCTCTGTCCCTTTTCTTCTTATGCGATTTGTCAATTTGTTTTTCTTTCTTGAGGGAAAGAGAAGGAATTATCCCGCATTCTATACTTTTCTCTTTCTACGGTGCAAAAAATGGTAACCACTTGACAGTCAATGCAAATGTCATCTGTCAATGTCAATTTTTGCTCTTGCAACTCCCAATTTTTACTGACCGGCAGGCATTGTTTTGTTGAAATTTGCAACTTGGAGCTTCTAAAACAACATAACTTTACTGTAATATTGTAGTACTATTCTTGACGATAATTTTGATGTATAATTTGTTAAAATATTCAAGTTACTTACGACATTATTTCCAAATAAATCACTCGCGTATTTCGCTCAACGGTCCGAAATAAAGGATTTCGTTCTTCACGATTCACTTGATTGACATGGCTGACCATAGCCTAATTAGTAGAGTAACTTCCCATAGAATATCCATAGAGCAACCATGGGATAATATTCTCGATAGATATTCGCGTTAGGCGATTTGTTTTAGTATGTTTCGTGGGAAGAAAACTTCACAGTGGCGTTTCACAATTTTGACACTAATGACAGTTTTGGTCATCTGCCCAGTGGCTGTCAAAAGGGTAAATTCGTAGAAAGAGGAAAATAACAAAAAATAACATTGTAATCTAGGGTTCCTTTATCTAAGGGCACAGAATAATTAATAGTACTATATAGTGAGACAGGCCTGCTAAGGCAGGCCTGTCTCACTCCGCGGTGTAGGCATAAAACTGCAAGTAGTTGCGGGGCCATTATGTCGTGGCCCATTCACTACGGCTGCCACGCGCCACCCGTTACGCACGCGCTCCGTCTCCTTAATATTTTTGTTACGTTACGTGTAGTTACGCACAAGTTTCTTGCTTTAGGTGCTTTTGGTAAATTAATAACACAATATTATTATGAAGAAAAAAAATATAGTACATATTTAGTAATGATCAACAAAATTATCTCCCTGCTTGTGAAGTATGGGCTTAACTGATCATGATACCTAATCATGAGGTTACAAGTTTGGAAATGAGGCGAGATACTAATGGGGGGGGGGGGGTGAGCCTACTGGACGACCAAGATAAAAAGACGACAGCTGAGTACTAAGAATTAAGATCGGTAGAAAGTAGAAAGATGTTTGCGTTGTTGTTTAAAAGTTCTAACTCAGAAAATGGCCACACTACGCATTCAAGGTCAGCGGTCGTAATTCGCTGCGTCACTTTTTTACCTACCTACAAAGACACGCAACGCGGGGCCTGTGACAGTATGCGATAGTAATTGGTCGGTTACTAGGTTGAGTGCAAAATTATAAGGACTGGCTATTTTGCCATAGACGATAAAAATCTTTTAAATATTATTCTTTTTTTTTGTAAGATAAATGTTCAAAAATATAACAATAATAGGTAGAAAAGATAATATTATTATAAATATTATTCCTCACGTAAGGGGCCGTAGGTACCTACTATTATCATTCTGTGCTAACAATCAATAATGTATGTAGTAATCGATGACGAAACCAAAAAGATATAGGCTATTGATAAAAACAAAATTCCTTGAGGAACATAGGTATTTATGGTAATAATGTAATTTAGCAAATGCATAAAATACGCATAGGTACCTACCTATTTGTGCCTAAACTCGCAAGTCGCAACCCTATTGAGCTTGACCCATAGTAACCTTTTAATGTCGTTGGCGTCAGATAAACCAAAATAAACTCTCGGGCGTAACCATTCAGTACATTTTTGCTTGCGCACGGGAAGTTTAGGCTATTATAAAAGTAGGTGGGCGGTACGGCTGCCAGTTAAAATGTACTTTATTCTCTCGTACATAGATTTTACATTTGTTTGATTTTTTTTTTGGAGTAGTCCTTCTGTACGTATAGTACTATTAATTATTCTGTGGTATGGTGAACAGAGGCATCTGTGATTTTGAAGTAGAACTGTGTGTTAGTTTGTTGTATGAATGTAAGATGTCGTTAGTTGTATTATATCAGTAGTTTTCGATATTTTTATGGTAGGTGCGCTTACCCCGTCGGCGCGCTTGCCCCGCCTGACCTTACTATTAATTATTCTGTGGCTAAGGGTAAATTGAATAATAGTGAATAATGTAGTATCCAAAGACTACAATCAGGGGTATATATGTTCTGTGGTAGTATCTCTAAGTAGTCTGTGGATTGGAATATGTTGTGAAAGCAGAAAAAGTAAATTAATTGAAACTCCGCAGTTATTTTCTAGGAATAGGATAGTATTAACAATTTGGGAAAGCGCGCACATTAAATTATATATTGTGTATACTGGAATTTAAAAACCATCGCATTATTAATTTAAACCATATGAACATACACAATGTCTGAATCTTACGGTAGGGTTTAGTAAAATTGTAATTTCTGTTTGTGTAATTAAAAGGTGTATGTAAATCGTGTTTGTAATTCGCATATTTTTTATTACAGAATATCTTTTTAAATTTCTGGTAATTGGGAGCGCTGGTACAGGAAAGTCGAGCCTCCTCAATAATTTTATTGGAAACAAATGTAAGTACCTAGCCATAGTCAACATTGATTATCTAAGTAGTAAGCGTTCATCATCTAAGATTAAGTAAAAAATGTATGAACTAACAAATTCTTCTGTGTACCATTAAAAATCTGCCTAAATAACAACCTGTTTATCCATTGCAAAAATATTATTTTTCATCAAAAGTCTTTGATTCATTTTATCTACCTAAGGAATAGCTATCAATATTGTCAAAGAATTACGGTGCTAATCCTAAATGGAATGCTCCTCTAGCAATAACATGTTTTGTTATCAACCGACTATACCAACATAACAAAGTTTGAAGTAGGTTTAAGAAGTTATTAGCACTTTCAAAATTTTGTCCATTAAGCATTTATATTCACAACTTTGGTGTATTGTGTAGTACAGCAACCTTGATTTAGTGATTGTGTTGATCTCATACATATCCTCTGGTCCCTTAATGCTGAGGATCGCGACCACAACAGCGAGCTCTCCATTCGCTGCGGTTGTTGCAGCTGTGGACTGCTGTCTGGATGTCTGGCCCCACAGTTTTCGTGATGGCATCCATCCATCTTGAGGGTGCTCGGCCCCTGGCTCGTCTTCCCTCCATCTGACCCACTATGATGTGCTTCTCCAGACTATGCTTAGGAGACCGCATGATATGTCTGAAGAAGCGAAGAGCCTTTTGGTGGCAGATTGCTGTCTACGGAATTCTGAGGAACCTTCTCCAACACCACATTTCGAAAGCATCGATCTTTTTGCTATTGTTGCTCTTGCAGCAAAAAACATATAGCCAAAACGCTAAATCTTGTAAATTTTCCTAGTTCTTATCAGAGCAATATGGCTAGATTATAGTCGCCAATGCTAAAAAGCTAATAGCCAGATCTTCGCATTTTATTTGTATACCACAAGATTTACACTTTTAGTCCAGATTAGTGGTGTTGTGAATATTCGCATTTGCAAATATTCACATGTTTTTTGATATTCGCATTCGCATCCACATGAATTGATGCAAATGTTTGCGAATATACTTGAAAAACTATTTTTTAATTTAGTAACTTTGAATGTGGAAACTACATGACTGTAATGGAAGAGCATTCGCATCCACATGAATTGATGCAAATGTTTGCGAATATACTTGAAAAACTATTTTTTAATTTAGTAACTTTGAATGTGGAAACTACATGACTGTAATGGAATAGTCTTAAAGTAGGCAACTAAATTGAAATGGTTTGGTAGTTCAATTATCGTAGTTTATGAAACTGGTACATAATGAGGGGTATTATACACGAGTGTGAGTTTAAAAAACGAGCGAAGCGAGTTTTTTAAAAGTATCAAACGAGTGTATAATACCTAGTTATGTACAGTTTCATACACTACTTTATCTACTTTCATTGAACACGAATTTATCAAATAAAAGATAAAGATTGACACAGTATTATGGCGCCAAAATTCCCGTTATCACCGCGCATGGGCCACAGCGCGCGCAGCCACAGATAAAAAATCAAATGGATGTATCTATGATCTGTAATCTGTATCGTAATGAAAAAAAAATTTATTAAAACATTATTTTGTTAGAGAAATAGTGTCATAATTTAATTTTTTAATTTCATTTCGATATACTGTGTGTAAAGTACGTCATTATAAACTTTTTTGTATTTTGAATTTAACAATATGAGAGTAGATAAAAATAATAACAGAATCGCAACAAAGAATAAATGTGAAAATACCTTTTTTTATAATAAGATCATCAAATGTAATGTAAAATCATTTAAAAATAATTATACCACATAATTAATGCGTATTTGAGAAAAAAGAGCTGTTACAATGTCTATTCAAATTAATAAATATAACCAACCATATCTAAGTGACATAAATCTTACTGCACTAAATGCATTTTATTCCCTTAGAAATTGTATAATTTCGATTAAGTTTACAAATTATTTTTTCAGTAATAGACAAACTTTTAATATTAAAAGAACTTCCCGGTCTTCGATTAGGATGAAATTTTGCACACGCTCTGATTTCTGGAGACAATACATGACTAGCTAAGAAACTTCATTACAAATCCAATATGGCGGCCTCCCCAAGATGGCGGACTGGCTATTTGAAATCCACCCCCATGATATGGGTATCACATGAAAGGGTTTGCTGTCAGGAATACGAAAAAAATAGTCACGTGACATAAATCCAATATGGCGGACAGGCTATATGAAATGCACCCCGATGATATATGGATATCAAATAAAAGGGTTTGCTGTCGGGAATACGAAAAAAAATTGTCACGTGACTTAATCCAACATGGCGGCAATATGCACCCCCATGGTATGGGTATTAAATGAAAGGGTTTGCTGAATGGGATACGAAAAAAAATATCACGTGAGCTAAATCCAACATGGCGGCCGTCCCAAGGCGGCGGATTGGCTATTTGAAATGTAGATTTAGGTATAAAATGAAAGGGTTTGCTGAAAATAATGCGAAATGCCATTTTCTTACTAAATTCTTACTGTCATGGGTATCAATCAATAAGGTTCGACGAGAGGAATACGAAGATTGCAATTTTTGATGCGTGCTAAAAGCGTTTTACTAGTTTTTTAAACTAATAGCAATTATTTTTTCTATTTTTTTCCGAGAATTATTTAGGTTTAATAAAATACAAAGTCAAAAATACATGATAATTATATTTCATTTTGATTGCCTTGTTGGTCCATCTGTCCAGGTCGAGCAGTCTTATTGGGTTTTCTTCAGGATTTTTTTAGTAACAGTAACGGCGCTGAATATTTGCGCAGTCGATAGCAATAGCCTCGCCCATTATCAATTGTCAAACATTACCGGCGGAATGTGGGTGAACAATTAGGTACACTCTGCCTAAACCTTCAGGAATTACAGGTGCAACATTACATCTTTTTTCAGAAAACAAAAAAAAAATTTTTTTTATAAATTCTTCATCTTTGTCCATGCCTGTTTCGGTAAAATGTATAAAGGAATCTAGCTACAGTCTAAACTTGTTGAATAAATTTTATGTGACTAACTTCATTCATTCAACTATATCGACTTGGCAATGTTCGGTGTAAATATGTATCACATGAAATATTAAACCTATCTATGATTTTAAGTACGTTTTATTTGTATTGAGTCAATATTCGCATTCGCATTCGCGAATATAGAAATTGAATATTCGCATCCGCATTCGCGAATGTGTAAAATCAGACATTCGCAACATCACTAGTGCAGATATTATAAATTCAAGTAGAATGTTTATTGTTTTACTAGCTGTGCCTGCGACTTCGTTCGCGTGGAGGTCGGAACTCAACAATGTATTTTTTAGTGCTTCTTTATTAACAACATTAGCTGTAAACCATCGTTCTGGAGCATACATAAATATGCGTACGTAAATCATCAAATGAGTCCTCCTACCCAGGGCAGGCTTCTAAGGGGGGGCCCGTCATTGTGATGACACATTTAGGCGCGTGTTGAACACAACGCGCCGTCGACCCAGACATACTCGCCGCCCGCATGCTCGTGCAAGAGAAAAATCTACGTTTAAACATCCTATCCCATCCTATCCCATCCTATCCCATCCTATCCCATCCCATCCCATCCTATCCCATCCTATCCCATCCTATCCCATCCTATCCCATCCTATCCCATCCTATCCCATCCTATCCCATCCTATCCCATCCTATCCCATCCTATCCCATCCTATCCCATCCTATCCCATCCTATCCCATCCTATCCCATCCTATCCCATCCTATCCCATCCTATCCCATCCTATCCCATCCTATCCCATCCTATCCCATCCTATCCCATCCTATCCCATCCTATCCCATCCTATCCCATCCTATCCCATCCTATCCCATCCTATCCCATCCTATCCCATCCTATCCCATCCTATCCCATCCTATCCCATCCTATCCCATCCTATCCCATCCTATCCCATCCTATCCCATCCTATCCCATCCTATCCCATCCTATCCCATCCTATCCCATCCTATCCCATCCTATCCCATCCTATCCCATCCTATCCCATCCTATCCCATCCTATCCCATCCTATCCCATCCTATCCCATCCTATCCCATCCTATCCCATCCTATCCCATCCTATCCCATCCTATCCCATCCTATCCCATCCTATCCCATCCTATCCCATCCTATCCCATCCTATCCCATCCTATCCCATCCTATCCTATCCCATCCTATCCCATCCTATCCCATCCTATCCCATCCTATCCCATCCTATCCCATCCTATCCCATCCTATCCCATCCTATCCCATCCTATCCCATCCTATCCCATCCTATCCCATCCTATCCCATCCTATCCCATCCTATCCCATCCTATCCCATCCTATCCCATCCTATCCCATCCTATCCCATCCTATCCCATCCTATCCCATCCTATCCCATCCTATCCCATCCTATCCCATCCTATCCCATCCTATCCCATCCTATAATATTAGGTTATTATTAGGATTAATATTGTGTTAATGAAAATACCTTCGCAAGTAATGCATTACTTTAAAATCAAATTTGATTTCCATAAAAAAGGTTATAATGACTTAACCTTAAAAGATAAATGTATGCTCTCGCGGACTTTATTATAGAACTTTTTATCAGGAATAATTCCGTAGTACATTATTTTTGCGTATCTTTAACCGTTTACGCAGCGCACGCAACGGAAGCTCTCGAAATGGAATCCTCTTTTCCCGATTTTGAAACATTTCTCTTTACTGCTCCGCTCCTATTGGTGATAGCGTGATGTTATATAGCCTATAGCCTTCCTCGATAAATGGTCTATTCAACACAAAAAGAATTTTTCAATTCGAACCAGTAGTTCCTGAGATTAGCGCGTTCAAACAAACAAACAAACTCTTCAGCTTTATAATATTAGTATAGATGAGATTAGCGCGTTCAAACAAACAAACAAACAAACAAACAAACAAACTCTTCAGCTTTATAATATTAGTATAGATAATCAGGTGACATTATCACTGTGTGATAAAACCCAATAAATAAAGAGAAATAAAAAATTACACTTTGCAATTGAATATTCAGGGTATGATAATAGGTACCTTTAATGTGCCTTGGCCCAGGTTCATCTTCTAGAGCAGGGGTTCCCAAACTTTTTGACCTCGCGACGCACATAGAGGTTTAGATTTTTTTTGCGACACCCTAGTTAGTTGATACCAGGTGAATAACAAAACAATAGTACCTGGTTCCGAACTCCACGAAATCATAACACGTGAATCTGGGTTTGTTGCTGCAAAAGAGATCAATGAGACTAGCCTCTTCTTTCTGGTGGACATTTTATACATATAGAAGCTTGGTTTCACGTAATATCAATCCGGAGAATGGTTGACCCTCGCGTCTCGCGGCGCCCCTCTCTACTCTCTACGACGCACCAGGGCGTCGTGACGCACAGTTTGGGAACCACTGTTCTAGAGCTTTTTGGTCACTGGCAGAAAAATAGTATATTATGCAACTAGTGAATAAAGAGCGGATTTAAAGCGAGGGCCATAAATCACGAGCAAGCGAAGGATTTTAATGACTGAATCACGACCGTAGGGAGTGATTCATGATGATTGAATCACGAGCGAAGCAAGTGATTCAAGTATTTAAATCCTGAGCGACGCGAGTGATTCTTGGCCCTCGATATAAATCCGTTTTATTCAAGAGTTGCATACGATACTTTATACCATGACCACATGACAGAAAAAGAAAGATTTAAGATATAAATAATTTAAAAGATATTAAAGAACAACATAAAGGTTTTTTTTATTAAGAATGCTCCACATTGTTAATTTCTCCTGTACCTTGGGTGCGTTTAAAAACATCTAAATTCACAAACTCAAACACTCAGACCCGAAAAACATAAATGTAGATCATAATTATGAATATTTGCTCCGTGCGAGAATCGAACTCGCGACCCGCAACGCAGCAGTCCAATCGCTCAGTCACTGCGGCAACAAATTAACGTTAAAATCGGAACAATGACTTAAATTAAGAGTCATAATATTTTCCTAACAACACAGGGGTCGAACGCATCAATGTGTTCTAAATTCAAACACCAAAACAGTGAGTAAAAGAGCTTTTTACTCACTGTCTTCAGTGATTAAAAGTAACTTTTTAAAGGGGGAATGGTATAAAAAAATATTAATAAAAACCATACTTGATGAAATAGTGGCTCTGTAGTATGTCAAAATCAAGAAGTTAGCTTGAAAATGTTCACAAGAATTCAATGAACTGATGCTAAATCTAATGCAAATTATTGAGAACTATCCAAAACATGCTATTGATGTACTAATAGGGTTTACTGCATGCTTAAAAAGAATTAAAAAATCTGAGTAAAATATTGCATTGAGGAATGTAAGTTGCATGCATTCTTATATTGGGCATTATGCTGTATACATTTTTGGTTTTGGAACTTTAAACAATCTCCAAAGAAAAGCATTCAAAATTCATTAAGTCAAATATTTGTTCTTTCATCTTGATCACCATAACAGTAAGTTCCCTCCCCATTTTAAAGTACATTAAAATTAGTAGTTTTCATCCATATTTTATATAATAGACTGACTATACATAATATATGGACTGTTATATTTGTTGTCATATTTTTTTTTGTTATGCAGAAATAAATCATGTAGGTATTAAGAGATAAATCTAACTGATATAATTTTCCTAAATTAAAAGGCCCAAAATGTGGGTCCATTTTTTTTTTCTTTATCAAACAGAAGAAAGGACCTCAGAGAACCAAAGACAATAAAAACATATTCAAATACTTTTCCAGTTTTCCTCTGCTTCATTTAATGAAATTGGTTGATTTATTTCCATATTTTTTTATTTTCAGTTAAAGAAGATAGATGTCACACGATTGGAGTTGAATTTGGTTCTAAAATTGTAAACATAGGGGGAAAGTCTACTAAACTCCAGATATGGGACACAGCAGGTCAAGAAAGATTTCGTTCAGTCACTCGTTCTTATTACCGTGGGGCTGCTGGAGCTTTGCTAGTGTATGACATCACATCTCGGGACTCCTTCAATGCACTTTCAAATTGGCTTAGAGATGCCAGGACACTAGCAAGCCCTAATATTGTAATTTTACTTGTGGGGAACAAAAAGGATATGGAAGAATCAAGGGAAGTCACATTCACAGAAGCTAGTCAATTTGCCCAAGAAAATGGTAAGCAAGTTGTTCAGTTTCTAGAGTTATAAAATACTAACTGAATTAAACCCCTTTAGTTTTCTGTTTTTAATTCTGTTGTAACATATCTTCCAGAACTGATGTTCCTCGAGACGAGCGCCAAAACTGGAGAAAATGTAGAAGAAGCATTCTTGAAATGCTCCAAAACAATTTTGGCTAAGATTGAGACAGGAGAATTAGATCCAGAAAGGATAGGTTCAGGCATTCAATATGGTACTGGTACTTCAAAAAGACTTAGCACACCAAAGAAACCAGCTAGAAGTCCTTCAGATTGTGCCTGTCATGTATAAATTTCTTATTATGGTGACATAGAATGCATGATCTGCAGGCAGATAATGAATTCACTTCATATGTTTTTTTGCGGTCTCACTTTTTTAATGCTATGATTATAATAAGTACTTATAAGGATCAAAAGTATATGAAGGCAATTTAATTGTGCTCCATTAGAGAAATGTGGGAGATGTAACAATCTGATTACTGATTAGATATTATAAATTTATGTATAGCTACACTATTATGAATGTGATTTTAAATTATGAATAGCATGCTATCGCATCAAACTGTAATTCTAATAATTATGTTATTTCACTGCGCACATCTTGTCCTGTCAGGTTGAGATATATTGAGACGAGATAAATTAGTTTATAATCCTATTTTTGAATTTTATTTAAAACATCATACAAATCCACTAGCGGTCCAGCTCACTATGCCAGACACACTGAATCGCTTAAAGATACGCAAAATCATGAACCTGGATAGTCTGCAATGAGAACTACCAAAGCCTAGTTCGATTCGAGTCCATCCCAAAGGGGAAAAGACTCTCAAAGAGAAATAATCTGTCAAACCGTCTGCTCATATTCTTTGATTGCATGATAAGAAAAGAAAAGAAACCGGCCAAGTGCGAGTTGGACTCGCGTGAAGAGGGTTCCGTACGATGTTACCTATCACGTTTTTTTTTAATCTGACCCAAATTGGTACGCACAATATTGAGTGATTTACCATGTTATTTTAATATCATGGACTTTTTATAGGTTTTCCTATAATCTATAAGTAGAAAACTAATTTCTGTATTCTTTTCAAAATTTTAGGTTCAGTAGTTTCGGAGATAAGGGGGGGGGGGGAATGGTCAATTTTCGTCTACTTTCTTGAATAACTTGCAAACTATTTATTTTAAAATTACAAAAACATACATTTTGAGATCTTCTCAACAAGACCTTTCATTTGAATTGTCACCAGTTTTCAATTTTTTTTTTAATTTTCCCCTTCCCCCCAAAAATTACCTCCCATATACAGATATGGACTTCTTATAGGTTTTCCTATAATCTATAAGTAGAAAACTAATTTCTGTATTTTTTTCAAAATTCAGTAGTTTGGGAGATAAGGGGGGGGGGGGGGTATGGTCAAATTTCGTATATTTTCTTGAGTAACTTGGAAACTATTCATTTTAAAATAAAAAAAATACATTTAAGATTGACTCAACAAGACCTTTCATTTGATAGGTCACACGATGCAGTTTTCAATTTTTTTTTCCCTTTCCCCTCAAAAATTACCTCCCATATACAGTGTGGCGGACGGACCGGGATGACCAACGGTGCTCCGCCTAGAGGGTAATGGGAGGAAACTTGTCGATCTGCCCCTTGTACGTACGTTCCTTGCGTTGCTGGTGACGCACGTACCCACGCACCCCTGAATGCGTAACGTTTGACGACTATGAGAAATAATACTGGGGCTGGGACCACGGGCAACGGAAATAAAACACTGCACTAGAGTTCAAATCTTGAAGGCTTCGGTCTTCTTTTTTCTGATGTTGTTTCCTCTTCGGTGACTCGGCTGCGACTGACGCAGTGTCGTGGTAGTCGCTGCGTCCCCGCAAGGGGGCGCGGCTGGCGGGTATGGGCTTAGCCCTTGTTCCCGCGGGATCGGGGTGTTGTGCCCGCAACGGCGGGCACACGCGCTAGAGCGGCATATAGCCTTAAAATCCTACGGGCGCGCGCGCTATGTGACGCGCGCCGGGGTGTGTGGCTGCACATCGTTGCTTACAGGCGCGCCGCGGTACTGTCGGCAGTACCGCTTGCTTCACTGCGCCCCGGCGGTCTGCCCCTGCCAGGTGAGACCCCCAGTTATTTTTTTTTTTTTTATGGGACAAACCCACCACACTATTCCCAAACCACTGCAACTCCTGAGAGCCAGAATCAACAGTGGCAACCACCAGAAAAGCGCCAAGACAATGAAGCTCGACGTGTCCCGGAGAATAAATTTACCTGTCTTGGATCCTGCACGAAATTAATCAGAAAAGAATAGTGGAGGAGTAGGAAAAATATGTTTCCACTTCCCTCCATGCAAGCAGGAGACAGAACAAAGCAAGGCCAATAGGCACAAAGGGACATTACAACTGGGAGAAGCCCAGTTGCCTTGCACCACGGGTAAAAATGACTACTAATATTAATGGGTCCTAAATTGTGAGCTGCTATATTTGATTCCAATAATAGGTATGGCAAAAACGCTTGAACGCACGGAAGTTTGTTCGAGTTTCCACAAGGTCCGTATAATAAATGACTCCAGATGTAGTCTGAACAGTATCCAACATAATATTGCGTTCGTTCTGCCAAAGAATTCACCTCCCCAGTTACCTGGGGGAGGCCCGGCAGAAAGCGACCAGCGACAGGGACGCAGGCTTACGACGCACCTGCAAGGAAGAGTGGCTCTCGCCTGCCCCGTTTTCCAGAGCGAGCCGGTAGCGGCGCAGGCAGAGAGCCGGTGTGTGTGTATGAGCGGCATTGTGTGTGTAACGCCGCTCATGTATGCGGTGAGAGGCGAGCCCGCCGCACAGTCACCGCGTGAGTATAGCGCTTGTAAAGTAGCGAGTGTCAGTAGCGACGTACGCCGTGCCTATATTAACTTAGCACACGGCGCACGTCATGTATGTCATGCATGCGGAGTCGTTTTGTTGAGCAAGTCCCGTGTAGCCGGGAATGAGACTTACCCGGTGACGTCATATCCGGTAGTGGGCGCTGCACTTCAGGCGGAGGCGGAAGAAGGGGCGGCCCAAGGCCCTACAGGGCCGCGGCTGTCCAATGTGTGGGCCTCGGCGAGCTACTCGCTGCAGATGGACAGCAGCGTCTGGAGCCCGTCGAGGACCAGGTCTTGTATGTCCTGCCCCTGGCCGATGGCCCTTATCAGGTCCACCGACAGCTTGACGGCGCAGGCAGTCAATTTTTTCTTCCGGCACTCGTCCATGGGAGTGCCGGCGGCGTCTGGATCGCGGCGCCGCTGCTGAGCGCGGGCGCCGGTAGTGGTGGTGGTTGGTGGGGCGGCTTCGGTCGCCTCCGGGTCTCGGGCTGCTTGGGCAGGCTTCGAAGCCTGCCTGACCCGTTTCTTACCAGCGCCAGCAGCGGCGTCGGTGGGCTCCGTAGTGGGGCCCTTTTCTGCCTGCGCCTGTACAGGGGCAGGGTCCTTCTGAAATGGGGGCGTGGGGGACTCGGGCTTACCTCCCTTCCTTCCCCCACGCTTCCGATTCCTCCTCTTCCTCCGCCCTGTGGCGGGGGCGTCCTTGCGTGCGGGCCCGTTCGCTGCCGCCATCAACGTAGCGCTGGGGGCCTCATGGTCCTCGGCGTTCGTCGCTGGCCGGCGCTGTTGTCACGTGATGGCGACAGTGCCCGCCCGCCTGTTTTTGGTCTCCCGTTGGAAGACGGGGCATGCGCTGCGGCACGCCGGGTGGGCCCCTGCACAGTTTGCGCAGGTGGCCGGCTCCGTCTTGGGACGTGGGCACTCGCGAGCGGCATGCCCCTCTCCACATCTGACGCTGGCGAGCGGGCGGAGACACTGGTGCGAGCTGTGTCGAAACTGCTGGCACCGGTGGCACTGGGTGGGCCCGCGTTTGCTCCGCCACGCCTCGATACGGACACCACGCATGTTCAAGAACTGCGTGGTGTCGTAGATCCGCCTGAAGTCAGGGGTCCTTGCAATGACCGCATGGAATAGACAGCCGGGGCGTCCGGCGCGCGCATTAATATTGCGCACGTATTCCGGCTGGAATTCCATGCGGTGGAGTTCTGACGCAGTGCCGGCGTTTGTTCCCGCTTTTATACTAGCCATTGTTACCTTAAAGGGGCCCTCGTATATTTTGCCCATTTTTCCTTATATTTTCGCTAAGACCGAAACTATCGTAGCCTATGTATTATACATAGTTGTCCTTACTTCTATTTTATTATATTATAAAACAAACATATTTTACATACGAGTATATGAAGATACAAGAAAATTCCTAGAACTAAAATACTAAAACTTACTTAGGAACAAAATTTTCACTAAAAAAAATAACTTGAAAACTACTGGACCGATCTTCATGAAACAACTTGTAAACCTATTTTTACAATAAAACACAACCCTTTTTAACACTTTAATCAACGGACATACATAAACAAAAAAGTGAGTTTTCAAGTTACGTAATTATCTAAGAAATTTTAAACTTTTTACAATTTTCATACTAGAAACTTATCTAACTAGAATATAATACGAATGACTAAGATAATCTAATAAGAATTATAAATGTACAATCAACATAAACATAATTAATTCTAATTAGAAAATCACCTTACAAAATTCCTTACAAACTACACTGTACAACGGCAAAAGACCTCCCACTACTTGCACCCCTTGTCCCTGCGTGGGTCTCGCCGCCGCGTATTTGGAAACTATACCTTCAGCCAACGCTCTGTAGTGTTGAGTTCGGGTATACATTAAAAATATATACGCCCGTGTTAGGGATTTCAAAATATACCCGAACCCAACATTTTTCTGGGGTATACTTTCATGTAGGATACTCCATTTTGCTATACTGTAATGTATACCCGTTTCACTGTCTCTGTTGCAGGGATACGAGTATGATAAAAAAAAAATGTAACCGCCTTCAAAAACAACCACAAAAAAGGGTAAAATAACCTACAAAATAACTTTTCTTTCAGAAGTCGGTGCCTTTATTTTTTTTTCATTTCATTGTTTTTTTTTTGCCACCGACTTCTGAAAGAAAATTTATTTTGTAGGTTATTTTACCCTTTTTTGTGGTTGTTTTTGAAGGCGGTTACATTTTTTTTGAAAAAGTTTTTTATTTTACTCTTTTTAGTTTAAATATTCAACTCAAATTCTTGTCAAATAAATCATTCTCTTACATGTATGTGCACTAAAATTTTGTAATCCGTAGCACCGGTAACAACATCGCTCAAGTGCACAATATACTAATAAAATTCCCTATCTCAAAAACTACTAAACCGATTTTGATGAAACTTGCAGTATTCCGTAAGTTAAACAATACTTAGTACAACAAAAAAAGAATTACTTAAATCGGACTTGTAGTTCCAGAGATATGCGAACACAAACTAAATCAGTCGATGCCTACTCCAAGCCGTTGAGGAGTTGTACCTTCCAGCATCAGCTCATCCACCTGAGATGATGATTATCAGATGCAAATACTTGAACAGATTTAGAAAATATATGAAAATGGTACTATGTGCCTATAAAATTTGAAGGTTGCCCTCGATTTCCCTGGGATCCCATCATCAGATCCTGACCTGATGATCATGGGACCAATTGGAAAGTATACCCTTTCAAACAAAAGAAAAATTTTCCAAATCGGTCCAGGCGTCTTCAAGAAATCGGGGAACATACATAAAAAAAAAAAAAAAAGATTCCGACGAATTGAGAACCTCCTCCTTTTTTTGAAGTCGGTTAAAAACAGGGATTTGGATCATATCACGGATGTTAAAGTAACAACACGATTTTATCATTTCCCTAAGCAAATCTGGTAATTTGAATAAATCCCTAAATTGGTTCAGTACAAAAATAACTTTTCTGTGATATTTTAAAACTAAACTAAATCTAGTAAAATGTCAGAGAACATCGACGGAGCGCCGCTCCGCGGTGCTCCTACTTCTGGGTGGTTTAAATATCTAAATGTTGAAACATATTACACGTTAAATATCATTTGTATAAGGGTAAAAGTTACTAATTTAAATTGAAATTAATATTTTTTTTAAAAACGTTGCCCCGCACTAGGAATTTCTCCTGTATCGTGGGTGCGTTTACAAACATATAAACTCACATACACTAACACCCAGACCCGAAACAACTACTTGTAGATCATACAAATATTTGCTCCGTGCGGGAATCGAACCCGCGACACGCGGCACAGCAGTCCAATTGCACAGCCACTACGCCAACCGTGTCGCCATATTGAAAAGCTAATGGAATATTTTTAAAATTCATGATCTTATAAGTACCTACCTATATTTTACAGTGCGTTCAGTAATCTTTTATACATATACGGATTACGAACGTAATGTGTATACATAGAATTATTAGTAGATTATTAACCAAGGGGATAAAGCAGTGTCTTCTGTCGCGGGTGACGATTTAAATCGCGAGCATAACGAAGGACTCGAGGTTTACTCCCGTAGCGAGGGTGTTAAAAACTTAAATCACGAGCGAAGCGAGGGATTTAAGACGAGTCCTGAGTGTAGCGATGGATTTAAGTTCACCCAAGACTAAGACAGCTTTATCACCGAGGATAATACTCTACTTTTCGTACCATTTGCGAAAAAAATAACACAATAATAATATGAGATAAGCATTATTTTATTAAACATTAACATTAACTTATAAAAATAAATTTATATAAACTCGTTTATGTATTTGAAGAAAACAAAAATGCGGCAAATTCCTAGACTAATATTTTTTTGTCGGAAAAGCAAAGGCATCAAGCTCATACGGCCTCGTCGGTTTTCGTAATTTTATTTAATAATCATAACTGCATAATAAATGCGTATTCCTTTTTCAAAAAGATGTATAATGCTTTAAATACAAACTCAATGGTGTAAACACAGATGTAGTTCAGTATGTTCGGTAAGTATTCCAAAGCCGCCCCTCCAAATCTGCCGCCCTAGGCTCTAGCCTACTTAGCCTATTGGTAAATCCGCCACTGGGTGTGACTACGGCCAGTGTAGTACATGGCCGTGTCTTCCGCGAACTGAGCTAACTGAGCCTTTTTGCTCTTGGGAATACCACTAGTGAATAGCGTGAACAAGAGGGGGGGAAAGGATTGAGCCTTGGGGAACACCGGCTCGTATGCAGTGAGGGGAGGAGAGGGCATCCCCGATACGGTAGCGAAAGTTGCAATCCGACAAAAAGTCTCGTAAAATGAGCACGAGACGGTCTGGCATAACCATAAGGTAGAGCTTATAATAATAAGCTATTGTGCCAGACTTTGTCGAAGCCTTTCGCTATATCGAAAAACAGGGCACCAGTCATTGCGCCGCGCTGGAACCCAGCACTGATATACTCGACTATACGGTGGACCTGTTGGAACCGAAACCTGAAGCCATATTGGATTATCAGGAATGAGGCTCTTTGCTACAGCGTAATCTTGGACTCGTTATAAATAAGTCTCTCTTAGATTTTTCCGAAAACGTTCGGGAATCTGATAGGACGGTAACTCATGGACTCAGAATTGGTCTTGCATGGCTTAGAGATATCGATAACAATGGCCTCTTTCAATGCATGGGGAAAGATATTATTGCTCAGGACGCCATTGAAGATGGCGGACATTAAATCACGACCAATAGTTGCGAACTAACTGTAGTTCACCTTTTCTCCACGATTCTACCGACATCGCCCAACAGTGTTACCTTAAATTAAAAAAAAAATGAAACGCGCTCGAGTATTTCGAAATGACGTTTTTTTTTACATTTTCAGTACTTGCTCATTTCCTAATGCCACGCTCAAATTGTCAGATTATTGAGATATACACTCTTCTGAACGTAATTAATCTACCTTTTCTTAATCTGACGCGCTCGAGTATTTCTGCGGATCGATTTTTTTTTACTGATCTGACGGGTTCCCCCCAACACACTCCACCATATGAAGGGTTGATACTTGGTACAGATACATTAAAGGGTGCAAGGATTCTCCCTTATAATAATCTGCAACGCTCGAGTCACTGCAAAAATCCCTTCTTGGGCTCCCCTACTATAACAGCCACTTTATTCCGAAACTATAACATCCCGTTCACTTTGGTCTAACCGGTAAGAAATACGATTGCGGTGCGTCGTGCACGCGACGTAAACACAGTAGAAAATTGATGACGAGATATTATATTCAAGCAGTTGTTGAGTTATACTCGTAGCGCATTTATACACCGTGACTTTTTAGTCGTCTTACAACGGCAGCCCAGTTCATGTATCCAATGACTAGAACACGTTTATAATAAAAAAATAGGTATGTATGAGATTATTTAAATTTAAAATTTAATTAGGTGCGTCCCCACAGAGCGCGCAGCCTCGCGAGGCATTTTCCGCGCGAAGCAGCTCGGTTGATGTGGACGTCTCTCGGGCGAGGCAAATGACAGTGCTGTCGCGGTCGAGCGACCGAGCGCCCGAGCCAGCCAGTGTCGGCTTTTGTTTGCTCGCGTGCTCGCGTATTTTGTTTCGTGCCTCTGTCGAAAAACAATAGACGCGTCCACACAGCATGAGCAGCCTCGCTTGTCAGTTTCCTCGCGCAGCAAATGCCTCGCGAGGCTGCGCGCTCTGTGTGGACGCACCTAATCGTTACCTATTAATTTTGTTTTTGGGATAAGTCAATGATATCTATACATATAATAAATCTGTAGAAGGGTCAATTCTGTACATTGAAAATATTGAAAAAATAAATAGCGGGGGGTGTTGCTGGATCGATACCAAACCCAAATATGTGATTAAAAAAAATTTTGTCTGTCCGTCTGTCTGTCTGTCTGTATGTGCAGGCATCACGTGAAAACTAACGGTTCGATTTCGATGAAACTTGGTATAATTATACCTTATTATCCTGGGCATAAAATAGGATACTTTTTATCCTGGAAAAATACGTAGAAAAAAAAAATCTGTAACAAACCTTATTATGGAACCACTGGCGACACCTATTATCAAAGTAGAACATTACGCCACGCCTGCCTCCATTGATTTCTAAAAAGGTTCCACCACTCACCACTAGATGGCGTTGTGCCTATGACGCGCATTTCTGAATCGCGGTGTTAAGATTATTTTTCTGTGTGACTTAACTAGCAGTGCACTTGCGGGGTTGCGGGCTACGTCCTAATTGGATTAGCTACACAAGACTCGGCTACTAAGTTTTATCATAAAGTTAAACAGTAATTCAATTCTGTTATTTTTGGTATAGAGGACCAAAAACCCCTGCCTTCGTCCTCCCTGGGAAAAGGTGGTCGGGACTTGTCCTATTTTATATAAATAATTTGTACGTTGTGGACAATAAATCTTTGTCAAGAAACCGAACTTCTCTTCGTGCCGGCAACGGTGACTAACATCCCTTAAAAATCTTATTTTTCTTATTATTAATCTTATTAATTCCTTTATTCATTTCTCTACATATGTTTACATTTTTAAATATTTTATAAAAACAAAAAAGTAAAAAAAACATTTAAAAATATAAAAATAGTTGTCCGCCGGCGTGGGAGCAGGGTCCAAGCTACCGGTGGTTAGGGTTCCAGAGACAGGAACCTCCTCACAATACGAGCCGTATCAAGGAGTACTGCCTTCTGAATCTGGCCCTTGATCCAACTACCCAACGAGAGCCTCGACAGATGTTCGTCGAGGCTCTTGGCCATCAGGCCATTGGCCGTTACAACAATCGGCACAATGATAGCCGAGCTCACACTCCACATGTCGACAACCTCGCGCGCTAGGTCGATATATTTGATTTGTTTATCTTTCTCAGCCTTCACGAGGTTCTCGTCATGTGGGATGGTAACATCGATTATCATTGCGCGGCGCGCTGATCTGTCTATCACTACTTTGTCAGGCTTATTGGCGATAATAGTCCTATCAGTAATGATAGGCAGATCCCAGTACAACGTGACATGGTCTTTCTCGAGAACTGGGTCGGGCACATACTTGTAATACGGTACCTCAGATTCCACAAGTTTTCAGTTCTGTATTCCAGTTTGTATTTCAACGCAAGTTGCTGGTGGATGATTCTGGCTACTAGGTTGTGCCTGTGCAAGTACTCGCCGTTAGCAAGACGAGAACAACCAGAGATAATATGTCTAATGGATTCACCTGGACGATGGCATGCCCGACACACGTCAATCGTCCCATCCTTTATAATATGCCTCCGGTAGTTGTTCGTCAAGATAACTTCGTCCATAATCGCACAGACAAAACCTTCAGTTTCCCCGAAGAGGTCACCGAAACGTATGCAGGATATGGACGCCAGAAAATCTACATCGGGCTTATCTTATTAATTATTATTATTATATTATTATTATTAGAACGCGAGCTCAACAGCAGTAGCTCAATAGATCTCCTTAATTATTATAGGCTTAGCCGTATTTGGGTCCAATGGATATTTATAAGATGTCATTGTCAGAGTTACTCAAAATGGAGAAATGAACCATCCACGCGAACACCAACATCCGCGCGGACGGAGTCGCGGGCGGAAGCTAGTTATTATAAATAAAAAGGTGTAGATACGTTATACGCGCTCAGAAAGAACACGCTCAAATGTGGTTGATTCACAAACCTTGACCTCAGTGCAACGTTGCCGGCGTCAACGGATGCACGTCACGTAAACAGAGTGAATCAAAAGTAAAAGTGACTCAAAAGTTCAAAACCATTGAAAATGAAATGAGACATTGTACAAATTATACAAGCAAGACTTCTAAAAGTCAAGCAATCACATATCATTCGTAAATATACTATTTTTCTTAATACACACATCAAAAGTGTCTAGGGATCAACATATATTTTTGCAATAACTTTTCTCCTGATTGATATTAATTAAAATTTTCTTTAAGGATTCATCAAATAAAGTGTTTTCGTTTGTCACAGTAACGATAAACCAAGTCACCTTTGCATTAATAAAGAAATTTGCCATTTTCCTAATAAAGGGATTTTTGACATTTGAACCACTAACACAAAAGTTCGAAAAAAAGACTGAAATAACAGTTTTCTTTAAAATTTTATTGGGTAACTTAATCAATTAATAATCCGTGTTTCTACCGCGAACACTAACAACACAAGAACATCGGTTTGGCATACTCAAAATGAGTTCATCCAAATCACGCTGTGGAATGGCCGCCCATGTTCGTTGCAACAACAAAAAAAGGTCTTCTTGCGACTGGATACCCTCCATATTCGGCAGAGCTCTTCTCTGTAGCATATCCCATGCATGCTCAATCGGATTCAAGTCTGGCGACTGAGCAGGCCAGGGCAGGACATTGATGTTAGCTGCGGCGAGAGTCTGTCTTACAACTCTTGCGGTGTGCGGTCGTGCATTATCATGCATTAACTGAAATAAGGGACCGATTTGCACTTGTAGAGGAACGATGACGTCTGATACAATCGTCTCAGCATAAATTTGAGCGTTGAGGTTGCCTCTGATCCAAATCAACTCAGTTCTTCCGCCGATCCAAATACCCGCCCATACCATGATGGTTCCACCACTATAAGGATGGACTTCCTGGCAGGATTTTAATCGCTGTTGGCGTCCAGGGGTTCTCCAGTGTCGTATACGTCTTGTATCCGGTCTCATACCGAAACGAGACTCATCAGAAAAGCACACGAAACGCCATTGTTCTTCTGCCCAATTTCTGTGTTCAAGAGCCCATTGATATCGAATCCTACGATTGTGCATTGCTATAGGTGGTACCCGTAGCGGTCTTCGGGAATGAAGGTTCACTTCATGCAAGCGGTTTCTGACTGTTTGGTCGCTAATTAAGTTCCCTGAAGAGTGATGAAGCCTCACGGCTAACATCATGGCGGTTATTGTTGGAGCTCTTCGAGTTAAGATTTGAATGTATCGGTCTTGTCTCCGTGTGGTGCAGCGATACCGTCCTCCATGGCGCTCAGCCACGGTACCAGTGCTTCGGTAACGTGTCCAAAGTCGACTGATAACACTCTGACTTGTATTCAGAGCTAAAGCCACAGTACGTTGCCGGGAACCAGCTTCTATCATTCCCACGGCTCTGAGCATTTCTTCCCTGCTTAAATGACGTCGCCGCTCCATAATGACGTTGGTTTTAATCAGTAGTAGGGAAACAGTAGCACTAATAATGTCTTCAATGCGTTGTATGTTTTTATAGGGAAAATATTGACAGCTGATTTTCATCTTTTACTCGAATTTGATTCACAGTTCCTGATTCAAATTATGAAATGCACCAAAAAGGATCCATATAAATTTATAAAATCATAAATTTATTACAAAGCCACATCTCAATCTCAAGAAATCCGCATAAAAATGCTTGATCCCTAGACACTTTTGATGTGTGTATTTTCCCAAAATAATAAAACATTACGTTTCTATATTAATGGCGTCGTAAAAGAAAGAGTGCGACAACAACTTCTCTTTCTCTATCTCTCTATGATGCCAACGAGCGCTGATTGGCACTGACAACATCTAGCTGTCACTTTTTTTCTTATTGGTTTTATCACGCTATCCTTTTTACTTGTAGTGAAATGTAATGTGTGAATAAAAAGTGTGTATGTGTGCTGCCTCTCGCCGCGGAGAGTTTTTTCTGTTGTTTTGCAAGTGTATAACATATCTATGACTTTATAATATCATTGGGATAAGTTATTTTCCAAAAAGGACCTTTTTAATACAGTTGCTCAAAAAGTGGCATATTGCAGGGAGGTATAGCGTTCGGGAAGTGGGCTATTACACACTAGTGCTTTTTTTTTACCTTTCCCGCACTAGTGCGTTCTCTTTCCCAACTGTCATGCCGGGTCAACGACCATTTATATCTAGACGCCGCATGCACGATCTGACTAACGAAAATTTGTGCCGGGTCCAGACTATGGCCGTGAAGCCCCGCGAACAGGCGCGAACGAGGATGTGGATAGTTTTCGCGGGGTTCACGGGTGTTCGCGCCTGTTCCCCGAGAGTTCACGGCGAGAATTCGCGGCGCGAATTCACGGCAATAGTCTGGAGCCGGCATCAAAATAATGTTTATTAAAAAGAAAAACCAACCATGAAGTTTTACTAGAGAGTTTTTGTGATTCATACAAAAACGTAAATTTCTAAAGAGAAGCTACTAATTTATTTCAATGTCAGATTTAATGATTTAATTGAATGAGTTAGGTTAGGTTTCATTTCATCTCATTTTCATTTCATATAAAAAAAAAAAATCTACTGAAGACTAAGCTGTATGGCGTTCCCTTTGCCTACCAAAATGGGTACAGACCTGGCTGTATGGGCTTGGCTCTACCTATCCTAACGGACGAAGAAAAAAAAAATCTACGGTTGGCGTCATTTTCCCCACAAATGTTTTATTATTTATTAAATTGCTTCATTTTTTCGCAACTGTATTAAAAATAGTCGTTCAGTACACGTGCGGAACCGTCATTGCTACTTGTTCCGACTGTCAACCCTCGCCTTCGGCTGCGCCTTGGCTCGGGTAGACATTGATGACAATGACAGCCTTTCCGCACTTGTAATGAAATACAGGGTGTTTGGCAGAACGTTGAACATACGAATATGGTGGATAGGTGGGGTCATCTGCTACTTACTCAGCCCTAATTTATTTGGCCCTGGCCCACTGGGTATTTTTTAAAAAATATTTTCTTCTTTTTTCTTGTTTCACCACTTTCTTAACTTTAAAGTGCAATTTTTATTAAATATTTTGTTTTCTTTTTTTAATCTTTGATGTTGGCAGATTCTTATAAAATTATTGCTTTGTTCAGATGTTAGCTAGAAAAAAAGTTGTGAGTCCTCAAACTTACAGAAAGATATTAAAAAATACTTAAATGTTAATTTCAACTTGCATTTAAAAAAAAAACAAAAAATGATGGAGGAGTTCCAATTCTAGCAAAACTTCCCTAGTGTGTGAGCTTTCTAATGGTATGTAATTTGCTTTTATAAAAAAAAAAAAAACTTAAAGAGTTCTTTCATAATTTTATCAAGTAGGAAATTTTTGACGATGCTCTACCTTTACGGAAAGTTAAATGTTTTGCGAAATTTAATACTGCAAAGTTGGTAAAAATTAAATGATCGATTGAAATTATGCTGTATCAGTTAGGTGCGTTAATGAAACAATTAAATAATTTTAAATAATTTATTTAAATAATAAATTACAGATGTTCAAATTGAAGCCCTTCATTTACAATACAGGTGCGGCATCTACGTCTGATTTCTACAGTTTTGAGATGTATGTTTGTTACTCTTTCACGCAAAAACCACTGAACGGATTTGAATGTTTGGTACACAGATACCTAGTTATTTATGACCTGGATGAACACGTAGGATAGTTTTATCTTAAATAATATTCCCGTGGAATCATTTTCGGTTTGTAGCGGGCGGAGCCGCTGGCAACAGCTAGTAGCTTTTTTTTCAGTTGAACTTTGCAATCCAGGGCCGCGGTGTGTTTTTAAGATAGCATCACTGTTAATAGGAGGTATGCACGTTCGGGAAAACAAGTATCACGTGTCACACACAAGCGCTTGCCAAATAAAAACTATTTCAAAACAAACGTCCTTAATAGTATTTTTTTGGGAAAAAAAAAATGCGTGTTTTAAAATAATCATGGATTGTTATAACATACTAAAAATATTCGCACTACATAAAAAAAATAAAGTAGGTATCTGCCGCATATACCTACTTACCGCATATATTCTTATGCGATGCGGCACGCTCGATCGGGGTTCCCAAACAATGTGCCTCAGCGTCTTGGTGCATCGTAGTAAAGGGGCGCCATGAGACTTTCCTATTGACAAGTCTCCAGATTCTTTCTATGCACCTAGATCAAAGGAGTATTTAGTGATTCACGTGTTCCAATTTGATGGAGATTTCAACCACGTATCGCTGTGGGATTTACCTCCTAGTACCTACACGCCACAACATCACCACAAGTTACCTGTGGTGGCGGGGCGGTTGACTGATCCCACTGGCGGTACGTCCCACCAGCACCAGGACCACCACATTCGAGACCTCCATCCTGTCGAAGTCCAACGATGTTGAACAGATTTCATGGTGTTCTGTCGGTGCGTAGGAGTTCCAGGGTTAGTTTGAAGTCAAGAGCTAAATATAGATAAAAAAACCTGGTCTTCATCACTATAGCTGGAGAGCTACTGAACCCTGCGACTAACGGTCTTCCTGTAAGGTTAGAAATTTGTACACTTTATGATTTACTAGCTGTGCCCGCGACTTCGTTCGCGTGGATGTCGGAACTTAACAATGTAATTTTTTTGTGCTTCTTTATTAACAACATTAGCTGTAAACCATCATTCTGGAGCATACATAAATATGCGTACGTAAATCATCAAATGAGTCCCCACCCAGGGCAGGGAAAGAGGGATTGTCAGACTTGTACTGATTAAAATCCTCGATGTCCTATAAATCCTATAATAGGCCTTTACGTTCCGGGGTCAAGGTAATTCGATAGTTCCGCGACCCCGGCAGGCTTTGGCCTTCTAACTTTCTAAGGGGGGGACCGTCATTGTGATGACACATTGAGGCGCGTGTTGAACACAACGCGCCGTCGACCCAGGCATACTCGCCGCCCGCATGCTCGTGCAAGTGAAAAATCTACGTTTAAATGCCTCTGGAACCTGAGTAGTATGGGCGTACTCCGGAGCCTGCCCGTTCCTGCCTTTACCGGCGCTGGCAGCCCCAGAAACAGGTCGTACCTATGCGTGACCCATCGTATCCCATCGTATCTCATCGTATCCCATTATATCCCATCGTATAACATCGTATCCCATCGTATCTCATCCTATCCCATCGTATCTCATCCTATCCCATCCTATCCAATCATATCCCACCGTATGCCATCGTATCCAATCATATCCCATCGTATCCCATCGTATCCCATCCTATCCCATTGTATCCCATCGTATCTCATCGTATCCCATCGTATCCCATGCTATCCCATCCTATCCTATCCTATCCCATCCTATCCCATATTATCCCATCGTATCCCATCCTATCCCATGCTATCCCATCCTATCCCATCCTATCTCATCCTATCGCATCCTATCCCATCCTATCCCATCCTATCCCATCCTATCCCATCCTATCCCATCCTGTCCCATCCTGTCCCATCCTATCCCATCCTATCCTATTCTATTCTACGATTCCTTTAAATCGCTTTAATTAATTTACATTTTTTGTTTGTAAGGTGTAAACTGATTACGATGAAATAAAAAACATAATGTTACTTCAACTTCAATTCAACACCTCTATTCCAGGTTTTTTTTAACGCCATCTACCGTGTTATCGTTGGTTTAGATGAATTATTTGAATATGTAGTTTTTCTATTCGAAGCTAGATCGCGCTACTGAACTGTGCGTCTCGGTGTGAACTGTGAACTGACCGTAATATTTTATTTCTGGATCACTTTAAATTCAAATATCTTTTGATAGACTGAACCGATTGCAATGAAACAAAAACTAAATGTTACTTCAAGTTACGCTAAATCGTTGTGTATAAAACATATCTACATTGATTTCGTACATTTTACGTGATGCCCGAATAACCAAACATACAAACAGACAAACAGATAAACAGACAAACAGACAAAAATTCTAAAAATGCTGGAAATGGGTTCTATTGGTTGTCCTTTAACATCCTGGCTATATTTTTTTTATTTTTTTTTAATGTACAAAAATTTCTTTTCTACAGTTTTATTATATGTATAGATATAGATAGCATGCTAAGGGCAATAGCCATGACCTGGCAGGCGTCAGCCGTGCACGTCATCAGATCATTTATTTTATAAAGTGTAAAAAAATAAATAAAAAAAAACTTACTACTTAACAGCATGTACCTAGTTTATTGTAAATCTTTGAAAAAAAAATGACAGGCGATTACGAGGTGCACAAGTATGTGACAGGCGAATTGAAAAGTGCACAGTTGATGAGGAAAAATAAACTTTCTCCTGTAAGGTCAAAATTTTGATATGTTTTTAAGTAAACGTTTTGGAGTATGTACAATGACAGGCGGTTTTGAATAGCATAAGACCACAGCATAAGACCTTGACTGTTTTTTTTATCGTGGTAAAATCATCAAGTGAATCCTCCCACCCAGCGCAGGGCGGGAGGGTCTGTCAGACTTGTACTGACTAAAATCCACGGTGTCCTTCAATAGCCCTTTACGTTCCAGGGTCACGGTAATGGGATAAGTCCCGCGACCCCGGCAGGCATAGGCCTGGCTGTTGCCAGCGCGGATTCACCCGCTACAACTCAAAATCATCCCACGGGAAGACAAAATCAGGATAAAAACTACCCTGTGTTATATGATCATAAACTATCGTGTACCAATCCATTCAGTAGTTTTTACGAGAAAGAGTAACAACATACATAAATCCGTCCTTCAAAACAAAGTCGCTTCCCGTTATCTGCCGTCACAATGTATGCTTAGATATTTAAAACTACGCAACGGATTTCGATGCGTTTTTCTTTTAGATATGATGACACGCGATGCGGTGGGTTCAGGGATGAAAACTTCACGCGAACGAAGTCGCAGGGCAGAAGCTAGTAGTCAATATAAAGACAACAAAACATCAGGTTTTATACAAATTTATTTCTGAAATAATAACATTTCTAGGAGCTCCTATGCCTTAAGAGCGTGTACATAATTTGATTACTACCGTAAACGGGCTCAAACATAATTTGATTTATTAATTATCTACAAAGCATTTGAATAATTTAGGTACATACAAATCAAAATTAACATTTAAAAAATAACTCCAAAATATATACCATAACAATGTCACAAATTATAATACATACATTTTGGGACAAATAATTTCTAAATATAATACGCCTTTGTGATATTTTTGGCAAAGTTGATATGTACATTTTCTGCGGGTAGTAATAAAATCAACACATTTATGATTATGACCCTCCAGTTACAAGTGGAATGTGGCATTTTGTTATTTGATGCAGAAAGTTTCCATATCTTTAAATAACGCATCTTACGAATTAAATATTTCATATAGTAATTTCATACCATTTTCAAATAAAATTCTTAATTTGAGCAAAGCACTTGAATAAACTGTGTTTTATTAGCATTTACATTATTTGCATAATTATAAATTAATGAATATAGAATATAGCATTGCAAACTTTTACCATTTTTTAGCAAAATTCATTATCTTTTACATCACTATATGTAATAAAATATTTACTTGTACTTATAAACTCCATCCATAATTTGATGACAAATTAAAACTGTTGCTATGAAGCCCCCCTGTGAAATTCACAAGCTTGGCGTGGTTAAATTAAATATTAGTATCTACTAAATAATAATGTACTTAATAAAATCTAACACTGTACACTTAATCCACCGATAGTACTTATAAATAAATCTAAGTGTTCGTTACAGCGTGCAGCTCACAAATGTAACAACACAACACATACATTAATTAAAATGCACCTAAGTATATAATGAAACTAGGAACTATAATTGGGTGTGATTTATTTACTTATAAACTCTTTATGTATGTTGTGAAACCATGAACCCGATTATAATTGATAAATAGTTTTTAATAACACTGTTTTTTAATAAATTACAATTTTACTATTTTCAACTGTTGTTATTTGAACAGAAAATATCATAGGCACACAATCAGTTTAAGTTTCTGAATAAATACATATAGGTTAATTTTGCTGACAAAACATTTGCAGAAAATAATAATATACTTGAACTAGTCCTAGTTCTATCACAGTAAAATATTAAAACACTTACGGCAACTTCTTTTTTAATTTTATTGAACCCATGTTTGATCTAATAGAACTCCATATTTGACTATTTGGATTCGTTAATAGTTATAGAATAATTTGATTTAATTCAATATAAATTTGATATCTATATAAAGTTTTTTTAGTCGATGGTCTACATCTTGATTGAATGATGGTATTACAAGTGCCTACAGCATACATTATTTTGTTATTCTGATAGAAAAATACAGTTAAGGTATCCCTTTGTAATTAACAAGAACAAAACTATTTAATAGGCAAGGACAAAAGTGTTTCAGTTTTGTTGACACGAACAGTACAAGACTAAAAGGGGGAGGGGTGTAATCTTTTATGTATGCTGTAATTATAATATAACCGCTTTGAAGCCTCGAAAATTCACGTAGATCACGGAAAGTGCTTATTCATCGAAAAAAAAAATGGCGGGAGCCGCGCGCCACGTGGTCTTCTATGATAAACACGTTTTGCCGGTCGCTCGGCGTACAAAAGAGCATTCAAGTGTTGTTTTTATGAATAGTTATGAATGGTCTCATTCATTTTTAAAGATCGCGCCATTTCCAGAATGGTAATATATTACCATGTTGCACTCAACGGTAATATTCAATGGTAATATATTACCATTTTGCATTCATGCGGATATACTAAATATATATATCATTTATCGAAAATACGTCAGTCGACGAGGACACCGTACAAAATATATATCTATGAATAAGCAATTCATCTAAAGAAGTATTTCGCAGTGTTCAGTTAGGTAATAAGTAATTTATAATATCATCATTCTAATTTACTTTTTCAACAGTTGCTATTAGTATATAAAATTACATACCTACTTAACAATATAAGAGCTTTCTCTCCGATAAAATATACATTAATATATAACTACTTATTGCTAATATAACACAAGTCACTGAAGAGAATTCTGAGCCATGTTATTGTGTGCTGGCAAGGAAAAATGCTTAATGTAACCGCGGATACGGATTGACACTAAGATCAATTGTAATTTTGTAGACTAATTACGCCGATGATGATGATCGCATCTTTAAATCAGTCTTATGCTTTTTATTTTGAAAACAAAAAGTGTAAAAGATCTTAAAATATACAAACACTGTTATAGACATAAATAGATCTTTATAAAGGCCAACTCTTAATATCATGACTAGATTTAAGTCATCATTTTAAGTACAAACAATTCGCATTTAAGTAAAATTAAGTTCACATGTTGGGCAAAATATTGGATCTTAGTGTCTAACATGCCACAAGATTTAGACAGATTTTAGAATTCTTTATAACAACGACAATTTTAATATTATTCCAACAGAGAGCGAATGCGCGAAGCCGTTGGATCTTAGCACACAGCGGCGTTATTATTTAATAAATAATTATAATAATTCAAACGTGCTTAATAGCCGCCAGCTTGGCTTGAATGTCTATGTATGATCCTTTTTAAACGACTGTGTTGACTATATGTAAATGTAAAATTGAAAAGACCAGCTTTTATGACGTTCGTTAGTGATCCACACTTAAATAAATAGTTTCATTACGATATCGATATAGAATATCAAGTGGTGTAAATAATTTTAAAAATACATTGCTATTATATTACGAGATGATCACTGCAGTGTCTGTTGTTTGCTTAGGCGGCTTACATGCGAAGGCTCAGAGTTGCGTCGCCACGCGCCGGAGAGATCGCCGAGTGAGGGATGTGTGACGTCTACGCGACCGTGCCGCTCTGGCGGCAGGCCACGGCAGCGACCAGGGCTGCGCCGCGGCCGCTACCGTCCTCTGACAGCATCAGGTCAAACTGTAATACAATTAATTCATTATTAAAAAAAAGATACAGTAAATGATACACTGAATTTACTGCCAGGATTGGCTCAAAAGAACTTGATTGTGATTTTAGGTGTGGAGCCGGATTTTTCCTACACCAGCCGGATTTGTTTGGTGCCTTTAATTTACAAAGTACGCAAAAAGTACGTTCTTATTCTGTTATTACATTTTTTATCATCCATACCCTTTTTTGCGACAACTTAATGCGTCAGATTATTTCAATATCATAACGATGACAGCGTGTAATTTCTATCACGTTTTGCAAAGTCATGTCGGTGACTATACCAGTATATCATTATCAAGAATACGTTAGATTAGAAGTGGAGTGGACTCCTATCTACTTTGCTTTCAAAGGAGACGATGGCGATGTAATCACATTTAATATGACGCAATTGTGTTGTGCTGTACTCAATCTCTAATTATAATTAAATAGGCATTAGATTATTGAAATGATGAGAATCATCACAAAGGATTAAATTTCCGGTCGTGCTGTGTCATTCAGAGATTGTGATTACGCTTACAATCACTATCGAGTCACAAAACTCTGAAATTTGAGGGTGTGTCTTTTATGAATTATAAACGCTTTAACGTTCCTTAATGTAATCGTAAGTTGCAAGTGTCTAAATTGCCCAGAACTTTACCTAAGTATATTGTATTTATATTAGGTAGGTAAACGTTTTCAAATCACAATAGGTTTAGTTTTCCATGTTCTTAAACAATAATATTATAAGTAAAGAACGCCATAATTTAATAATAGTGTACGTGTAGCTACTAAACTATGATTACCTAACTATCAACACGAGACCACATTCGTTGAGGTGGGTGTGTCGTTTGTTTTATTAAGATTATGAGTCATTGCCCCATTCGACATTAATATCAGCACAATATAATATATTAAGTACAATATACTTATACATTTTCTACAATAATAAGAGTTTATCGGTTTGGAATTTGGACGTTGTTGTAAGAAAATTATTAAACATAATCTAGAGCACAAACAAAACTAATAGGGACGTCACTCTACTTGTGATTAGTAAAAGTAAAAATAATAATTATTATTATTTTATCTAGTTATAGCTAGCTTCATTTACGCAAATTTCGTTAGCATGTAGGTACCTAGGTGGAGACCGTCCCGGATATTTTTCCGATAACGTTTACCTTTCAACGTTTTATTTGATTTGATTAGAATCCAATGAAAATTCACTATATTATGGACATAGACGTCACAGAAGTTTTGGCAGCCATCATAGATCCGGTTGTACTAAAGTACGAAATGCAAAACAGTATAAAAATAAAATCTACCTACGTATTTCGATTAAGCCTATGAACGTATTTCCGAGGAATGGCTATGAAAATTGCTTGGAGCTACATAAAAAAACTAATGAAATATTAGTTGCGGTAATGATAAAGCCATTCTCAACCTCACTAAATCATGTAGAAAAGATTGCTGTTACATCTTTGATAAAAAATATTTTTATTTTCATAAATATTTAGACGATGCGATACTACCCCAGTGACGACTTATTAGAATCGCGATTGCGGCTGATGAGATTCTATGGAGACATGTTTCACCGAACTCGAACAAATTGGGAGAAGGGTAGGAACATGGCATTTAAGGAAATAAAAATAAATTTTGGTGTTTAACTGTTTACATACCTGTATGCCAGGCCGCACAAGTTGCGCGATCTTTTCGCACATGAGCGTGTGGAAATGTGGGTGGAATCGGTAGACGGAGCCGTCGATGCCGACAGTGACGTGGGGCTCGTTCATCTTGTTGAGCAGGCAGGCGATGCCGGCCGACACCAGGTGGGCTGCGCGCCGAGACACGCACTCACAGACGTGGCGCACTGCCGCCATATCTGCCTCGGTTGCGTGTGATAGACCTGTAATAAATTGAACATTGAACTATAAGTGTAAATCTTAATAGCCATTTGGAAAGCTCATAGGTAACCGAGTAGTGTTGAATAAAATAAGTAAATTTTTTACCCGACAACCCTGTGTACCTAAACCAGATATGAATGTGCAGTTTAATTTTCCTTAATCGGGCAAAAAAACTTCTTAAGTTAAATATGCAATGCCGTTTCAAAAACAGGAAGTTTTTCGACAATATCTCTGTAAAGTCACATCTGCAAACGAAAATGCTTATTCACGGTCGAAGTCTGAATCTTAAAACATATTTCTTGTGCACCCATTCATGTAGGTAGCCCGGTCAAAGTTCAAAGCTCCGTCATTGGCATGAAATCGTGACTAAGTGAAGTGGAACATTGGACCTAACGCCCTTTATCGATCACTGTGGAAACCTTATATTATTCACTTGTTTTTATGTTGCTACCTATATTCTTCTAATTGTTTCAGAACTAATTTGTTCCAGAAATGTCTTTCTATCCGTTGACATTGTCATGTCAATACTTACTGCTAAATAAAACTAATTAGCATAGTCTCAGGCAATGTAGTTTTACAGCTTGACACAAATGTAAGCAAGAGATAATTCATTAGGTTTTATTTCAAGGAAACACGTGTCTTTACTTTACATTTCCTTATGACGTGGGCAAATGATTGCTAACTGAAATTAGTCATGTCTGAAGAAATTATCTATAGTGCAAGGAAAATACTGAATGATCCTTGAGTTAGTTAGTACCAAGGTTAGATTTTAGTATATAACAATAATGGATGTCTCGTGAAGTTGCCCGCATAGATCCGTTTTTGTTGCTTATTAGGATTGTAGATTTTCAAAGACGCCGATTATATGAAGATTTTGTTGAATATCTAAACTAAAAAGGGGAAAGTAATTTTTTTTTTGAAAAAAAGGGCACCGACTTCAAAACCAAACACAAAAAAATTGTAAAATAACTTTTCGTTCGGGAGTGGGTGGCCATAGTCAATGAAATAAAAAACAAAGCCACTGACTTCCGAAAGAAAAGTTATTTTACACTTTTTTGTGTTTGGTTTTGAAGTCTGTTCCCTTTTTTTTTCAGAAAGTTTTTTTTAAAGTATGTAAATATTAGTGGCCAGAAAATGCTTCCAGTAATCCAGTTGAATCTAGTCGTTTATAATGTTATTGTTATTTTGTGATAACTTTATTGTAAAAGTAATTGTTTGCTTTATTACAATCTTGTATCAGTTATTGTTGAATATTTGATTAATACTAAATCCGGTTCTTAATTAAAATGGAATAATGCTGTTGATGTTGTTAGAGTATGAAAATGTCAGTTCAAGGCTTAATTGACCTTTATCTTATTATGGGCGACTTCTAAAATTTTAATATTATGTCTCTATTGGCATTTAATCCAAGTCGCTAATGGCTTTTTAACCGACTTCAAAAAAAGGAGGAGGTTCTCAATTCCGTCGGTTTTTTTTTAATGTATGTACACCGATTACTCCGAGATTTCTATCCCGATTAGAGTAATTCTTCTTTTGTTCGATGCAGTATACTTTACCATTGGTCCCATAAAAATTTCATCCAATTTGGTTCAGTACTTTTTATTTTGTGAGCATTTTTATTGATGGATAATGTGATGATCTTTACTTTTTGAGTGTTTGTTACGCGATTACTCCGCCAATTGTGGACAGATTTTCAAAATTCTTTTTTTGTCGTACGAGGAATAGTTCACTTTAGGGAAAACTGCAAGTTTCATCAAAATCGGTTCAGCAGTTTTTGATAGGGAATTTTATTAGCTTATTGTGTACATGAGCGATGTTAATACCGGTGCTAAGGATTACAAAATTCTAGTGCACATGTAAGAAAATGATGTATTTGACAAGAATTTGGGTTGAATATTTAAACTAAAAAGAGAAAAATAAAAAACTTAAAAAAATATTAACCGCCTTCAAAAACAACCACAAAAAGAGGGTAAAATAACCTACAAAACAACTTTTTTTCGGAAGTCAGTGGCATAAAAGACAACGAAATAAAACAAAGCCACCATTGACCTTTATCTTATTATGGGCGACTTCTAAAATTTTAATATTATGTCTCTATTGGCATTTAATCCAAGTTGCTAATGGCTTTTCTATTTATTTTTAAATGTGACCTTACTCGTCTGGCTTATACAGGAAGTATCCTATTGATTAAACTTGCATAAAATTATTATACCTAGTAATTCCTGAGATCAGCACTATTTAGCAGTCCAATGCAACTGGCTAACTTTCTGGGCACTAAACGAAATAAGAATCTTAGTAATGGTAACTCCCGAAACGTGCGTCATTGTCATTAGTACCTTTGAAAGTATTATGTAATGACTCAACACGGGTGTTCCCCAATTAAAATGCAGATAAAAGTTAATACGTTTGGGTTTTACAAATACTGATCGAGAAATACGTTAGAAAAACCAATAACGATGTATGTACCTAAATGACGAATGAAACATACCCACCTACATATATAATAATAATAATACTCCACAACTATCCCACAACGCCATCTAGTCCCAAGCTAAGCAGAGCTTGTGTTATGGGTACTAGACAACTGATAAAAATACTTATATATTTATAAATACATAAATATTATAGATAAATTACACCCAGACACAGAACATATTATTATGATCGTGCTCATCACAAAAACATTTGTCCTGGGTGGGAATCGAACCCACGATCTCCGGCATAGCAGTCAGGGTTACTAACCACTAGACCAATAGGCCTGTCAAAATAAAATAAAATTAATAAAAGTTTTCTACATGGGTGTTATGAATGCTGCGCCAAAACTGAAAAAAAAATGTTGCCAATTTCGGATGACAGGGCAGGTGTTATCCTAACGTCCTAACAAATATCATAAATGCGAAAATAAGTTTATTGTTTTTTCATGCCTAAACAATTAACACCGATAATTTTTTTCGTAAAGGTACGTTGTCAGATGTGCAGAAAAGGACTTATAAGGCCCATCTTTTTTCGGTTCTTTCGATACCGAGTACTGTTACCGAGAAAAACAACAATAACGTTCTAATAATAATAGATAGCGCCACGTGTTTTTCGAATCATGATTGAATTATATTATTACAAGGAGACCCTTTTAATGTCGATTTCTTAATTTACGCCACAGAAGCTACAGACATTCTTGCCGGTAAGGCCGGGAGGCCTTATCAAGAAAAACAAACCACAATATTTTTTAAGAAATAAATTATACATCCATTTATTTTTTAAACAATACATCTCTCCCTATCTACTTAATTAACACTCTCAGCGTATTATTAAAATGATAAAGTAATAACTCTGGACGCTATCTTAAGGGGGCGCGTCTATTGCATCATGCAAGTTCGATTCATTCACACCCTGTTTGTGGCGCTGCACAACGTACAATGACATACTGTAATACGTCTATTCTAGAAGATATACTAAGTAATTGTATTTTTAATTTGTATTTTTGTATTGTAGTTGCGGTAGTTATGACGTAAATGATCATGATCATCACCTATAAAAATATGTTGCTCAACATGTATGATTTGGTTTTCATTACGCGGCTTTAATTAACAGATTACATAACTTATATGTGGAAACCCTCGTCATAGAGCTCGACGGCTTTGCTCACGATAGTTCCATTTCGGAAAGTTTAACGAGGATTGATTAGCTTTATCAAAGAAAAAAAAAAGAATGATATAAGTATACTAACCGAGTTCTTCAAGCACTTCCATACAACTGGTGAAGTCTCCGGCTTTGTCTGACTCGATTTCCGATACGTATTTGGTGTAGAAGCTGCCTCGTTGGAACAAAAGGTCTGAACCACGGCCCCCAAACAGCAGACCCATCTTTGTAAACTTTACTAACGCTAGACGTACTATCTCTCCCATGTACATGCCTGAAATCATCTTCTCTTGTCTGAAATCAAAATAAAATTCAAACTAAGTACACATAGAAATAATCAGATAATTTAATGATGCTTTGCAAAGTATTATGCGCCATGACCACTCAAATGACCAGGGCTGATGCAATTATGTTGAAAAGTTGGACGTAAAGAGGCCTTTGCATTTTATAGCGTGTCAGAATAGTAGACTATTAACCAAGGGAATAAAGCATGTCTTCTGTCGCGGGTGACGATTTAAATCGCGAGCTTAACGAAGGACTCAAGGTTTACTCCCGAGCGTAGCGAGGGTGTTAAAAACTTAAATCACGAGCGAAGCGAGGGATTTAAGACGAGTCCTGAGTGTAGCGAGGGATTTAAATTCACCCAAGACTAAGACAGCTTTATCACCGAAGAAAATACTCTACTTTTCGTACCATTTGCGAAAAAAATAACATAAAAATAATATGAGATAAGCATTTATTAAACACTAGCTTCTGCCCGCGACTTCGTACGCGGATCCTGTTGCTTATGCCAGCGACAACGGGGTCGTCAAATTCGAAGATCTCAAACGTCTGATGTCCAATACCAAGAGCCTGGGGTCGGGAAAACAACGGGATGCGCGAGACGATTCGAGATGCTCCAGATCTTCAATTTTTATACGTCAACAGAGAGTGCTCATCAGGCTTAACAACTCTTGCTAATACGTCATTCATATACATGTTATAGTGTAGCTGGGCAATAATTTTATTTAATAATTACAACTGCATATTAAGCGCGTATTCCTTTTTCAAAAAGATGTATAAGTAATGCTTTATATACAAACTCAATGGTGTAAACCACAGATGTAGTTCAGTATAAATTTCGGTAAGTATTCCAAATTTAAATCACCTTCTCCCCCTAGAGGATGAATGAAATTCAGTACAATTTTCTTTCCTTGTTTTTAACAAATTAAAAATGACTATTGTTATGTTCGCTTTTTGTGGCATGGAATGTCACTTTTTTTGAGCAAGTGGTACGAAAGAGAGTTTGATGTTTTTTCTATTGTTCTGAATCGCGGTTGACGGTACTATAGTAGCATTAGAGAGGGAATGGAAAAACAATACTTTGTCGTGTGCAATATTAGGTACTAGTTATAGTATACACCGTGTTCTTCACGTTATCCATAAACTTTAGCAAATACTTCTATGGCTTTTACAAATCAAATCCAACAAAGGAAGTAGTACTTAAAAAGGCTTCGTTACAAAGATATTTGTAATTTCATTTAATGAAATTTAATTGAGCTATGCAGTGAGAAAGTATCTTAATTTGAAATCTATCAAATACTATTTGCATTTCATTTGTTTCAGCCCGCCAAATGTTATGAATGAAAATACGACGTTGCCAATTCGGATAAAGAGGCATGCATATCGGGTTATTTACGTCTAGGTATTTAGTTTGTATGAAAATTAACAAAAAATAAAAAATAAGAATTTATTAATGTGTCCATAATGAAAAATGCTTACTTCCGTGGTTTGAACATCTGGTCGAAGTTTATGTATATCGTCCGGAACACGGTGTATATCAATATAAAGGCGCACCTCTTCAAGAGATAATAGACAGCATAACCGCCTTATTCTAGTTTTCTTTGTAGGTAACATGCTTATTGAAAGATGATACGTGGATCGTGACACGATAGGTAGGCACTTAAATTAAGTAAGTAAACATGAAGATAACAGGTATCAATTCTTGATAATGATATTGTTCGAAATGTCAAGTTTGAGGAGAAAAGATAGCGTTAAGGAAAGTTTTTGACTTAAAGTATTAGTGATTAAAACAAGTTCTTACATCTGTTTTCCTTTGTTGATGGAGTTGTTATCAATTTCGCGGTCGAACTCTGTTCGGACGAAGTCGAGGGCTCCATCGTCACCGAAAGCGCCCCATTCAGTGTTTATTAGAAGTTCAGGCTTTCCAGGTTCTCCATCAAATAGTTCACAGTTCTCTGTCTTCTCTACGTAGCAGGCATTACTGCCGGTACCTAAGTAAACAATGTCTTATTAGAACACAAGAAATAGTAATATTATTAACATTTATAACAAGCATCAAAAATTAAGGAACACGACAACATCAAAAGCCTTTTAGATTATCTTCGACACAAATAACATCCAAATTGTGTTTTAACCGTATTTTATTCAACTTATTAACCAAGGGGATAAAGCATGTATTCAGTCGCGGGTGATGATTTAAATCGCGAGCGTAACGAAGGACTCAAGGTTTACTCCCGAGCGTAGCGAGGGTGTTAAAAACTTAAATCACGAGCGAAGCGAGGGATTAAAGACGAGTCCTGAGTGTAGCGAGGGATTTAAGTTCACCCAAGACTAAGACAGCTTTATCACCGAAGAAAATACTCTACTTTTCGTCGCATTTGCGAAAAAAAAACATAATAATAATAATATGAGATAAGCATTTATAATTACGTACGTAATTGCTTTTGACTAGGCTGAGTTACCAATTTCATCGAAACGTATTACTGCATGTGATTAAAATAACCCTACGAGTATACCCATAATTTGTTTTGTGCATTTAATTAATAGTTATTGTTAAGAGAATGGTATTAATCATGCGGTAAATATGGAAACCCCTATGGTTGTTAGGGATTATGATAAACAATTATTTCAGCACACGATGACGACATTTAAATACCAATGGCAAATCGAATAAGTTTTTAGGAATATTGTATCACTTTGAACGGTAGTTTGCACGAGGCGCGTGTAAATCCAATTTATTATAAGCGCAGTTTGCTATGGTTATTTTAAGTATGCAGGCCACAAACTCACACAACATCCAGTTTAAGCCACATCATAAAAAACTAAGTTACGCTAAAATAAAGTAAACCTACCAACGATGAGTCCTATTTTGCAGTTGTGGTTTTTCCACGCGCAAGACATCAATGTACCCGTAGTATCGTTCAGAATAGCGCATATGTCAATCTGTACGTCCTACAAGAGTGAGAAAACATGCGTTTAAGATGTGAGACAGAAATCATTATTCCAGGTTCCAAACATGAGAGGTTATTCTACACCTGTTTTTAGGTTGAAGATGATTGATTCGTAGAGGCTTTCAAAGAGGGTGTGTCAACTCGCTAAATAAAGTTAGTGATCATTATAATTATTGTAATGTAATGATGATGAAAAAGTTCTATACGAGATAATGGCCAAGTTATGATCAACCATCTGTTTTAAGTATGTATTCCAATGCAGCAACAATGCAAGCTGTTGTTTTTAATATATACAAATTATGTCTTTGAGAAAATTTACCAATCAAAGTACAGGTTTCGTTTTTTCTTTTTTAGAAAAAACTTAGAAAAACTTCAATGGAGATTCAAGTTTTCACTTGAGCGTTAATTTGTTTTGTCAGTATTAAAGAGTGAACGTAGAAAGGTAAAACAGATACAACAGCACACGTTTAAATAACAATGGTATTGTAGGTATATTATTTTAATGTCTTGACATATCTTTGAATAGCTGTTTGTTAAATACAATGAGTAGCAAAACATTGTGCACACGTTGCCTCCAAAGTTATGGATAGCATGCTTGTAATGTAAACCCTTCTTTGGTTTGTGTTCATACAGTGTTTATATGGAGCAATCATATGACATGGCGAAATAGTTTGATTTGATGTAGGTAGGGATTACAACAAAATGATCGATGATTTAATATTAATTACCTATTTATGAAGTATGACTTATTTTCTGCTAAATAACAAGTGTGGTTCTGTGTTCTATTGTACTATTTAGAAGTCACAAACTAACCGTAGATATTCATCATTTGATAAGAATAAACATTATATTGTTTCTTTAAGAAGATAAATAACTAACACTTGTAATGACAATAAAATTGCTACTCAAATATGAAAAATATTGTCATGCTTAATTTTATATATGTAGCACACATAAAACAATTAATATCCACGACAAGACAAAGTGACAATATATCAACCGAGTTGTTACTCGTTTTGAAAGCCTCTACTTGGCTCTCTAATGTAGACTCCAGTAATAACCATGCCTTACATTTCTAATAGAGAGCTGTTATCATCATCAACTCACCAATTATAACCCCTATTCGGCAATGTGAGTTCTTATGTGCACATGACATAAGAGTGCCAGTTGCATCATTAAGGATGCCCGTCACATATATGGCAACGTCCTGTAAAATTTCTTTTTTTACATAATTTGGGCCACTACTCATGCATAAAAGAATTTGAAGAGATTATTATCATGCTAATATTTGTTTACACTTGTTTCAGGTGTAACAGAGAAGGTTGTGAGAATATCATGTTTGGAAATGTTTACATGTTAACTGATGTGTTGTAAAGTCAACTCACCCCTCGTCGAGCAATGGCGTCTTTGAGACCCTGAACGACATCCTCTCCCACAACACCAGAACAAGAGAATCCTTTGGTCCACCGCTGCAGAATTCCTTTTGTAAGTCCCAGTTGTTGAAGAGGGAAACTGAAGGTAAAGCCAAGTGCCAGTCTTTCTTCATAAACTTCATGTTCCTATTTGAAATAATACGAAATAATAAGATAAATCTGCGTACATTTGTTACTGGTAAAAAACTATCGTAAAATGTATAGTTACCCACCTTCATAAAGTTTGCTAGACATTCAGCTATGTGATCAAACAATGCAATCCCTGTGCCAGTCATAATATGATTTGGAATAGCATAAATTTTAGACTGCATATCAAAATGATTTGCTCCTAAGTTTATAATTAAAACTCTGAAATTAGTGCCTCCTAAATCCAACGCAAGGAATTTACCGCGTTCTGAAAGAAACAATAATGAAAAGATGTTACTTTTGAGTAGGAATTAGATTCTTCTCGTTTTCGGATATCGGATTCAAGCTTAGTGAGGATAGTTAGCGAATGTTACCTTTTCCATTGGGTAAATCTTGAATATAAGTGATCCAGCACTTGACAGTGGCGTTAGCATGAGTGTCTTTTCCGAGGCCTTTGACCAGATCATTGTGGAGTCTGCTCATAATCTCCTTTATTTGTTTGTCTGTCAAGTGTAGGATTTCGCATTCTTCGCGAATCTGTAACAAAATACCATTATATACATTATTATTCGAAAGTTTGACGAGAGACAAATGACACGGGTGCTAATTTTAGATGTTCTTGCAGCCAATAATGTAGGTATGTCGATAAGTTTTTGTTGAGGTCTTCAGTCAGTGCAATGTCACTCCAATGCGTCAACAAAATAAATTGGGTATGGTTTTACAGGTTTTTGTTTATTAAACATAATAACAGCTGTCTTATTATTTTTAACTTATACAATGCACAACACATGTCGAAACAGCCTTTGTATACCCCTTATTTTATATTTATTATAATAGAATGAAAGCACACCCTTTTAAGAATCTACATCAATTTTGATTTCTAAATAGTTTTGAAAATTTCGGTATTGTACAAAATATGCAATACTCGTAGACGTACGAGCAAGTTGTTCATTATCGCGAGCGAGTTTCACAAGGTCAAAGCGGTCATTACAACACTACCGTTGCTTTCCAATGTAAAGCCGGCTTTGAAATAATACGTTTTGAAATCAAATTAAATATGTTGCACTTACCTTTGGTAAATTATTAATGACTATGCCCATTTTTAAACACTTGTTTACTGACTATTTAATAAACAATGTAACACCGCGCGATTTATACTATTAAGTACGACACGTCTCGCCAGATCCGCAAGAAAATGAGGAATACGACCACAGCGAGCTAGTAACGGACGTCGCCGTCAGCATTGCATTGAACGCGTTCGCATACGCGGTCTTTTTCATTCATGATAGTTAACTATTGTTGTCTCGCTTTAGTCAGTCTTTGTTGAGTGTGCAAGAGCGGCAAAGGTAGACAATTCATGACTCGCGAAAATAAAAATATTTAGAAAAGGGTTACTTAATCCTGTACAAAAATATGCTTTAACAAAAAAACAAGAAATATATATTCGTATAAATAGGTTAATATTATTTAGATCATTAGAAAGAGTATTTTATCGCGTTTCCCAAGGCGTGCCCCTCAGTGTTCGAATCTGATTGGCTAGCGCGTGGGCTCGCTCTTGACGTCATGGCATTCCTTGATATTTACATTAGCGATTGCACGAGTATTAGTGACTTGTTCCTTCTATATGTGTGCAAAGATTTTTCCTTATGCCATTTAGGAGGAAAAATGTTATTGTTTTCAGTTTTCATTAAGGGTGCGTCCACATCTGGCGAATGCGCCGCAAATGCGCAGCTCGCGCGCCGTTTGCACGCGCGCATTTTATGCTCTTGTGTCGCTCCTGCGCCGCTCAACGCAACGCGAAATAATGTATCCTTCTGATATTTTAGGTAGGTATACAGGGTGTTTGGTGCATCGTGTGCCAAATTGAAATGGTCGACTGAAGGTCCTTTCAGACCCCTTAACACCCCTCATGCCCTGTGGATTTTTTTTCATCGACGATTTATTGTTTTACTAAAAAAGACCCAAATTTTACATTCAAATACATTTTTTTTTTTAATATAAGGCGTAGACTCTGAATTTTTATTTCGATGTGTATTGTTTAAGAGTACTTTTAAATACAAAATTAGTGACATTAGTCTCCTAGTTTTTTTTTTATTCACTCGCAAAGGTAAAACTTAAATTAAAGCTGTACATGTTACAGCTGTTTATATGGCTACAAAAAAAAAAAAACAAAAGTGACCGGGATCTTCCAACTCCCTCATTATTTAACAGTCTATCCTCTTGCTAATGATGTGCCACATGCCATAAAAATCTTTTAACAACTTTGTGAATTCGCTAGCATTGTGAATCGAGTCACCTAAGGCACCTAATTCAAAATTATGATTTAAAAAATATTTATGCTTCAATGATACCTGATAAACCTATAAATCTACTACGGAACCCTTCATGGGCGAGTCCAACTCGCACTTAGCCGGTTTTTAGTAAAATAATAAATCATCAATGAGGGGTGTTAAGGGGTCTGAAAGGCTAGCAGGTGAACCCCTCAGTCGACCATTTCAATTTGGCATACGATGCACCAAACATCCTGTATATTGATTTAATCAAATATTATGTTGTATTGAACATGATTGAATCCTACCAATATTATAAATTCGAAAATTTTATAATTTTATGTAAGTATGTTTGCTTAGTTTTCATGCCAAAACGGCTGAACCGATATTGATGAATTTTGGTACAGAAATATATTCAGTCATTTCAAAGTGAGCCGGCTTAAAAAAAGCATCTTTTTCTGTGATACTTATTTAAAAATTACAAAGTGTGACCTAATTTATTTGTAAACATCGTAATTCGTAATAATTCGGGAAGAGCTATAAATAAAATGAGATCGTTTCGCGTCAAGACAAACGCACGCTCAAACACTTTCTTGGCATGGTGTGTCTGTTTATTTTTGAGACTTAAGTATTGTGTACAATGACGACGACAACGCAGCACGAGAAATAGTAAAGTCAATTATCAAATGAAAAAGCAGAAAAACTATTCTTCAGGCATATACAGCTGAAAGATGAACTGGACAGAGATAACAGACCTCCTAATATTTTCTTTTTTCATTCTTCCAGAGAAGCACAAAGCAAACATTCTTTTGTATGACTATATTTTATGTTTATTAACATTGGTGCAGTTATTAACATCAATATTATTGTTTTTTTTTTGTACCTATTGTTTGCCTTTACCGACCCTTACTACATCTAACTGATGGTTCAGTATTTTTTCATTAAGGTTAAACTGTTACCTATAATTTTATAAGCCTCAACAAATAAGGTTGCGTACATCATTCTAGAATAAATAAAGCTACATGAGTGCTCCACATAACAGTTAACCCGTATGATCTTATCAATCGATTCTAAGGAAAACCATTACGAACAACATAGCGTCCAAAGCTATTACAAAAATGATGCAATCATTTACCTGTATAGGTTGGTTGCTAATTATTGTTCAGTAGTAACATAATCATCTAAGTGGCCAACTGAATCACTATGAATCATTCGATGCCTAGGGGAATCCCTACGCTAAATCAGTCAGGAATTTCAGGACGGAAAATGAACTCTAGCGAACGCACGTATTAAGACAAGATGTAATAATCATAAGTAACAGTATCAGGAGCTATCGATATAGGTAATCATTTGATAGACCAAAAATGTCCCTGCGGTAAATTACCGAGCGGATTCAATATTTCTATAGCGATTGTATAATCTTTGTGACTGAACAAAAATTTCAGATAACGATTGATAAGAGTAATGCAGAACGTCCTTTCGTTGTGGTGGATTGGAAAAGTTCTAATCGGAACAAATATTTGGCTTCGTAATACTCACAACATCTCTTGCTTGCCGCATATCGATTCGTCTTGTCAGCCACGAGGACTGAGATAATAGGTGATGGACGAGTAACGTTGGAGTCCACAGGGTGCTGACATAAATTTAACAGGGCACAAGATAAAAATTGTATCCGCGTTCTAGCAAATACCGGTATCGGTGACCGCTAAGCCGTGTAGAAGTGAAAGGAACGGAGTACAGTGCCGTGAGCCACGCAGAATACTTGCTCGGCAAGTCGAGGGTCACCTTGAGACGACGCGGGCTGCGGCGCATGTGCACCACACCCTCGGACGCCGCCCGCCACCCGCGCCCGCGGAAAGCGGCGCGCCGCGCGTGACGTCACTTCGCGACGTCCCCCAACCCCCCTTGCCCTGCTCCCGCCAACTATACTACAGCTATAGTACCTTGCTCACGTGATGCCCTTCATGTAATATTGCGTCAGTATTTTTATTACCGAATACCTACTGAATAATAATAACGTTGTACCTAAGTATCGCATGATGGTGGTTTTCAATGGGATCTACCAAAATTGTAAAAAAAATGTCTTGCTCAACAAACGATGAAATAAGAATAGCCATTTTGACAGCATGAATAAATTGCTAATTTGTCCGTGAGTAAAGTTTAGAAAAATAATGGATGCCTACGTATTTTTTGTTTTGTTGAATTAATGCATATTTTCAAAGATAAACTGCATTAAAATTCGAAAGTGGGGGCTCGTGACGTCAGAAGCAAATGAAAACTGCACTTGCTTGTGACGTATTGGCAATTTAAAAAGTGTCGTACCTTTATTAGTCAATTTTGGTTAACGTAACCAATATTTTTTTATAATCTAACTGACGCCACGGACTAATTCGATTTTTTTAAATACCCTATTGTGAACTTGCATTGGACTAATTCCATCTACGAAACTGTTATAGATTGATAGAATTTCTAGCTATAACAACTAGTTACCGTATCAATACAGACGCTGTGTGCTGTCTTGATAAAATACTAGCTTTTCCCAGCGGCTTCGCTCCCCCCCCCCCCTTATTGCTTATGTCATTCAGGACCAAAGCAGCTTTCAACTGGTGAAAGAATTTTTGAAATCGGACCAGTATTTTTTGAGCCTATTCATTTCAAACAAACAAAGTTTTCCTCTTTATAATATTAGTACTTATAGATAATAGAATCAATCGCAACATTGAATGTCTACTTTCAACTTGTTTGCGGGTGTCCACACAGATAAGTAGCCCACGGGTGTGTCAGCGACGAGATGACGTGCCCCCAACCATGTAGGTATGTTTGTACAAGTCATGCTCACGAATCGCAACGGACCACAAACACAGGAGCCAGTGTGCCACACTGCGTGACACGGCGCACGTGCTCAGCGTATACTCACATCCCACTACGCCAATTTAAATTATTCGTACTATTTATGAGATGTTTAATCTACGGCGCTAATTGTGCACGTTTACGTCAGCTTCCTTTAATCCTTAATGAAAGGATAACCTTCATGGGCGACCTTTGCTTCCTAAGTCAGAGTCCGGAAAGGAAAAAAGTTGTGCGAGATAATAAAAAGAAACTAGCTCATAATGTTATTGTGAACTTAAGTCATTATTTGTCGAAGGATATAAATGAGAATAATATATCCAGTTTTTCCCTTGTCAAGATAAGGTATCTGGGTAGATAGTGTAACAAAGGGTCACACAAACTAGCAATCATCAACACAACGCCGATTGTTATCGAGTATATTTAATGATCGATACTTATGATTGACCTGCAGACCCTGTCCCGTTTGATCTTAGATATCGACGATATATTAAATATTATTTATGCCCAGCAAATTATATTTTGATAAGCCGCAGTTTATCATTAATTTCTTTTCATCAGAAAACGTATGATGAAATTAAAAATAAATAAAAACATTGTCACTGTCACTATTCTAACATTTCACAAAAATCCTGTTTTAAGTTCTATGATGAAATTGTCCGAAATTGGGTGTAAACAGTGAAATCATTTGTTAACGTCGTTTCATCAGAGTATTTCTCACTAAACGGCTGGTTTGCCGTGTATACTATGTTTTTTAGGAGGTAAAAGTCTGCTTTATCTTCGTACTAAAGCCAACTCAATGGTTTATTACCCACGTCACTAACAAACAACACTAGAAACGTAATTTTCCTTATTCTGTGTAGGGATTACCCGCGAATAAACAAGAGACTTTACAACGGCTATAAATGCTAGGTATTAAATTAACTGAACTGCGCATTAGGTTTTAACTCATTAAGTCATTAAATAGCTTATTTAATACACCATTCTTCTTAATCTAGAATTATGAAGAGATTCATAACAAGTTGCAACGCAAGAGTCAATTTCGTTACATTAAAACTTTTTCAAAAAAGTAACCGACTTCACAAACAACAACAAAACAAAAAAACCGGCCAAGTGCGAGTTGGACTCGCCCATGAAGGGTTCCGTAGCAGCAAGCATAGATTAGAGATATAATTATATTGAGATTAGTAAGTAATATACACAAACAATAAAAATAACTTTGTTTTTCATAGTATTTGTATGAATGGCAAAGTTATATTTGCGGTTTTTGAAAATGTACTATATCTCAAAAACTGCTAACTGTATCTCATCCAAACCAATTTTCGTTGGTAGTTTTGGTTGAGGTCTACATTATATTTTTTTTTTAGTTTTATCATTCTCTTATTTTAGAAGTTACGGGGGGGGGGACACACTCTTTACCACTTTGGAAGTGTCTCTCGCGCAAACTGTTCAGTTTAGAAAAAAATGATGTTAGTAACCTCAATATCATTTTTACAGACCTATTCATAGATACCCTACACGTATGGGTTTGGTGAAATTTTTTTTTTTGAGTTTCAATTCTAAGTATGGGGGGCACCCCCAAAAGAACAATACCCAAAACGTCCCCACCCTTGTAGCATCTTAAAACCTATTTTAATCGAAGGGCCATAACCATCTTATTATTTTATTGTACTACGGCGAAACTGAAATGTGCATCCGAAAAAAGTTATATCGACATGAAGGAACCGGAATCAGTCGCAATATTATGTTCCCGATCACGATGGTTTTCTTCTTTAATTTAATTATTACCTTGGAATGATTTTGTTCGTTCGTGGCTAATTGAAGAACTCGTGGCTAAATAATTACAGCCGCACAGGCCGATCATTCGGGTTAAGCCGCGCTTGCCTAGGTCGGTCTGTGGATGGGTAATAATCTCTCATAGCGAGTTTCCTCCGTGCCTCGGAAAGCACTTAAAGCCGTTGATCCCAGCCATCATTTGTAGATCTTTGACAGTCGTTACAGTCAGAAGCTCTAAAATCTGACCACCAGTCTTACCATGGGGTATCGTATTACCCAGTTGCTGGGTTGTGGAGGTTCAAAAGGCAGTCGCTCTATGTAAAATACTGATATCCACGGGAACAACTCACAGGGCAGAAAAAAGTTCTATGAAGAATTCTGTTGAATATCGTTATTGTGAAGTAACCATTGACGGGTTTTTAGGAGTTTTCAAATAAAGCGTTTACTTTTTATCACAACAAATACATTATTCAGTGTTTTCACGGTCTATTACAATATTGCCCCAGGCACTGGCTGGCCCAACGAATTTATCTAAATGCCTTCCAACCCCAGAATACCACACGATCCTGATGGCATGCGCGCAGGCACCAACTGTCGAAAACCGGTTCCTCAGGAAAGACACGGGAGCCCCGTATTATGTCTGTAACGATAGTCTCCATTTAGGTTTTAAAATCCCCACAATTCTTCAGTTCATGAAACGCCTTTCCCCTTTCCAAGCATTTCTTTGAATCTGCTGATAAGCACCCAAATCCCCTCATCGTATTGGCCGATACGATCCATCGCGTATTAGTACAATTCGCCGCCCCAGGCATACCCTCATCACTCCGGGCACGCCGCAATCGCGGCGGTAAGGCCTCTCTTTGAGGAGTGGGTGCAGATGCGCCACGGGCGGCATCCTCACCTTCCGCTTGACGCAGGTCCTCACCGGACACGGAAGTTTCGGGAGGTTCCTGTGTCAGATAGGGAGGGAAGAAACGCCTGGGTGTCACCACTGCGAGGATCGCCCGGAGGACACGGTGGAGCATACGGTGCAGGACTGCCCCGCTTGGACAGAGCACCATCGTGTCCTCACGACGGCGATAGGCGGAGACCTTTTGCGCCCGTCGAGGTCATGCTGCGGGGCGAGACGGAGTGGGAAGCGGTCGTCTCCTTCTGCGAAGCAGTCATGCTCGCTCTATTCAAGCATATTACTGCTCATGTTTGACGGGTACGAGGACAGTTGGTGGATATGTTGTCAGTATCGTGTGGTACTATGGAGTTGGAAGGCATTTAAAGAATTTCGTTGGACCAGCCAGTGCCTGGGACAATATTGTAATAGACATTGAAAACACCGAATTTTTTTTAGGTCCATGCACCGAATAATGTAATTAAAAAGATATTTTTATTTGAAACTCCTAAAAAACCGTCAAAACTTCACAATAACGATACTCAACAGAATTCTTCATAGAACTTTTTTCTGCCCTGTGAGTTGTTCCCGTGCGGAAGTCACTATTTAGTTCCAAAGAGTTGTTTGAAAACTCCGAACGAAATTATCCACCACCTTCCTAGCCTTTTCCCAACTATATTGTGGTCAGCTTCCAGTCGAACCAGATGCAGCTGGATATCAGTATTTTACATAGAGCGACTGCCTATTGAACCTCCATAACCCAGCAACTGGGTAATACGATACCCCATGGTAAGACTGGTGGTCAGATTTTAGAGCTTCTGACTATAACGACTGTCAAAGATCTACAAATGATGGCTGGGATCAACGGCTTTAAGTGCTTTCCGAGGCACGGAGGAAACTCGCTATGAGATGAGAGATTGTTACCCACCCACAGACCGACCTAGGCAAGCGCGGCTTCACCCGAATGATCGGCCTGTGCGGCTGTAATTATTTAGCCACGAGCTCCACAATTAGCCACTAACGAAAAAAATCATCCAACAGTAATAATTAAAGAATAAAACGATTGTGATCGGGAACATAATATTGTGATGATTCCGGTTCCTTCATGTCAATATAACTTTTTTCGGATGCATATTTCAGTTTCGCCGTAGTACAATAAAATGATAAGATGACATGGCCCTTCGATTAACATAGGTTTTAAGATGCTACAAGGGTGGGGACGGTTTCCATACAATTTTGGACCTTGTTCTTTGTTTTGTTTTGATTTTTGTGTGAAAATCCTAATGCGGTTCACATAATACATCTTTCAACCAAGTTTCAACAGGATAGCTATTATACTTTCGACAAAAAGTGGCTGTGACATACACGGACGGACAGACAGACAGACAGACATGACGAATCTATAAGGGTTCCGTTTTTGCCATTTGGCTACGGAACCCTAAAAAGGGTAAAATAACCTAATTAATAACTTCTTTCGGATGTCGGTAGCTTTATTTTTTATATTTCATTGATTTTTAGCCACCGACTTCCGAAAGAATTAGTTATTAATTAGGTTATTTTAACCTTTTTTGTTTTGTTGTTGTTTTTGAAGTCGGTTACTTTTTTGAAAAAGTTTTTTTTTATTTTACCATTTTTTATTAGTTTATTTATTAAGTATTCAACCCAAATTCTTGTAAAATACAAAATTTTCTTATGAACTAATCTTGTAATCCGTCACAACATAAAAAAATCCATATCTCTAAAACTACTGAACCGATTTTGATGAAACTTGCAGTGTACCCTAAGTTGAACAATACCTAGTACAACAAGAAATACTTAAATCGAACTTGTAGTTCCGGAGATATGCGTGCACAAACATAAAAACATACATACATACATACACTTATGAAATTTGGCACATTTGTTCAGACGCTGATATAGACTAACATATATGAAAACTGGGCAGTTCTGATAATATTACATACATACAGATCGAATTGATAACCTCCTTTTTTTTGAAGTCGGTAAAAATAGAACTAAATGCTTACAAAATAGTGATTGCTCATTTTGGTGTCTAGGCAAATTCTTATTTCAGAGCGTACGCGTAAGGGCGTTACGGGCAGTGCGGCGCGTTGTCTTGAATTCTGAAACTTTGTCATGAAGCCAAGTGTGTAGAATCGTTGATCTTTTGCAGACCAGTACCTATCAAATTCAATATCCTAGGACGAAATCTAACTAAACCGAATCTTACTCTTGTTATAATAATAAGCAAATAAATTAAAAGAAAAATGATTTTCTGTTCATGATATCCAGTGTCCACTTGCATAACTGCTAGTACCTAATTGAAATTCTATTCTCATTTGCAATTTCCAGTGCAGTGCAAATGCATATTACTACATATTTAATGTCACCTTACTAGTGTGTAACGCGTAACTACCATTTCATGTAGATGTTTTGTAAACATGTGTGACTTAATTAAAGTCGACAGTTACGTAACTGAAAATGAGCAAATTGTGTTTTTATAGGTTCCAATAACTAGAAATATTTTACGCAAGTCTATACGGGCATATTAAAATCATTTACCTTGTAATCAACCAAGTCCGAAGCCATTTTATGGTCTTGATAGCTGTTCCGATATTCACCGACGCACTCTCTATCACAGTTAATATGGAAATAAGTCGATTATTTCTCCAACACGTCTTTTCTATGAAGCTCCACAATAAAATCCTTTATCTTGACGTTTACCACTGTATAATCTTTATCTAAATTGCGTCCAATGAATTGCGGTAGAACAAAATCTACCTATATAGCAGTACATACGCATGTGTTATAAATTAACTATGGCGATAAACGCGCGCTGATATCCTAAAAAAAAACACTTTTTTTTTGTTTTCTTTTTTTTTACAATAGAAGAGACAATGAAAATTTAGATTTCAGAAAGAAATACCCGTGGGCCCCTTACTTTTATGGACTGATAAGGTTTTTTGACCGTGGTGGTCTTCGGAAACCAAAATTAAATTCGAGTATTAGGGTTAGGTAACAATCACTGGTCTGATCGTACTTTGGCACTAAAATAACGAAACTTGGAGCTCTCCCAAACTAGGTGTGGGAAGATGAGACTCAGAACACTTCGGACGCATAGGACATAGTATTTTTGCTTGAGATTTTCTGTTGTTGCCTTCTTGCCTTTATAAACAACCAAAAAATTACTACGCTCCGATATATCTATAACGACGTAATTCGATAATTATGCCACTGTTCTATTTTACGCGTCCATTTACGTGTTCGGGCTAAGAGCATACTGATAGTTTAGTTAAATAATTAATTAATTATCAATAACATCATGTAATTTTCCATTGAACGAAAGCAGAGTGGTTAGGTAATCATGAAAATGTGTGCAATTGCCTCTAATCACAATTTAGTCATCATTTTTTGCTCGACCTACAATATTTTATCATTTTTATTTTATACCTACAATATTTTAGTTAAATTTCTTAGCCAAATCCTACTGCCTGGAACTCCACAATTATATCCGACACCTATTTCGCGCGATATAATGCTTACCAATATAAAAAAAAAAAATCAAAATAAAAGATAGTTTTCCAAATACACAAAATTAAAGGTTATCGGCTCCTGAATAGTTCTTTGGCCAAGACATTATGTTGTTGGTTTCGCTAAAAGTTGTACCAAGAAACTAATTCTGCTGAAAGTCAACCTTACACTAGGTTAATCCTATATTTCAGTATAAAAGCGCAACCTGTTGCAGGATTTATAAATATACATATATGTAAATATGATTTTTGTGGAAAGAAAAATTCAGTTGCAAGTGGGATTTTTTTATGAATTTTTCTTTCCTAAAAATTCATCGTTACGATGCGCGTCGCATGCGTTATTGCTTTTAAAAAATAATTAATATATAAATAGTTTTTTTTTTTATAAAATACATATTGTACTTCCCTTATAATTTTACCTACCTTCATAATTTTGTCCGACATGTTTATACACTTTGGAAAATTGCAACACACGACTAATGTTCGAACTGTAAAGTTTAGAAATAAAAGAAACAGACAATAGTTTGCCAGTTTACCTCATTTGAATCATGCAATATTACCTACATAAACTTTATTTTCCGCCTTTCAGATGTTTTTTTCAACTCATCATCAACTGCGCTGTTATTTAGCCCCTCCACCCAAAAATCAACAATTTGTAAGTAAAATATCCATTTTTACACTTCTGGCAATTCAGCCTCATTATTTGTATACACTATGATTTCCCGCTTTATGACTAATCATTTAGAAAATGAATATCCTACCTTTATCATCGGATCTTCACGTTTGCGGTAACACGGCAATATATTGGTCAGCTTCATTTTATCTGTTATAATACACGACTGATGTCTAAACAACCACTTGCTTGAATGTTAAAAATGTATTTAATTCGCATTTTTCTTTTTATAATACCAATCTACTGATGAAACGATTATCATTTGGCGATTGCAATTATCTATAAAAATATTTATTTCTGTATTTTCTTTACTAGCTTTGCACGTTGTTATGCTGCTATTTTGTAGGAAATTTTTGGACATTAAAAAGTGCATGTCCAGGTAGGACATGCACTTTTTCAAATCAACAAATTATTTAAAAAATATATTAGTCTACCTGTCTACTGAACAATAGCGGCCAATTGAAAATATCGCCTTCTCGGTAGTATTAAACTTTTTCTGAAGTGCCTTTGGCTAACTTCATTTTTAGTAATTTTTGCATGAATTTATAGGCCCGATATTATTTCGGTTCGTCTTAGGGCCACTTATTTGTTTAGAAAATACTACCTACTTTCCAAATAAATAATAGAATGTGGCCATAATCGAACTGACATAAAACTCTTGTAATCAGTGTAATAAAGTTTATGAAAATATGGGTTTTAATAAATTGTATAGCGATCATTGCATAATTATCTTCATAGATAACATTAGGTAAGTGATTTATTGTGGTATTAGTGGGTGGTAAACTAATATACCTAGTAACTCTGCTTTCGATTGTTTCTTCATAAATTGCATTGTTACAACAAGTGATTTAGGCTATGTATGCAACAAAATGATAATTATATGGATAAATAAGTTGACAAAATAAATGGAAGTGATAACAACATACATAAAAAATAAGATAAGACTTTGATATTGCTGTTTAGGGTTGATTTTAGCGAGTTTATCATTCTAGTGAGGGAGTAAGGCTGGGGTATTATGGAGACTTGGATAGGTAGGAGACACGGGCGGCGCCTTATTACGCTGTTCTCGATTCCCGTTGAGGTTTTCTGCTAAATCATCTTGGATAGACTGTCGAAGGCCGAGGAGTCTCTTCTACACAAGTAGGCTGGTTTCTGAATGAACCGCTTATGTACATACGGGACAGATCAACATTCTCGGAATCAAACTCAGCATCAGAATGGCAGAGGGAGGTTTATCTAACATTAGCGGATATCGAAAAAGCCTTCGATACGCCGATGTGGTCTAGCATCTGGTGGCCTACCATGAACTGTTAACGCGATCCAGTTTACGCTGTGGGAAAGAGATGGCGCTAGACGACTTGTATAGCTCTGTCTCTTTCCCACAGCCTAAACTGGATTGCGTTAAGAGCTCGTGGTAAGGCCCCACGTCCCGCCTTCTGGAAATTGGAGTACCGAAAATCGTCAGTTTGTTACAAGAATTATTTCGTGGGGACGTGACTTTAATTTGCCTGCTGCGTCATACCCACGTCGATAGCTAGCTAATTTGAACGATCTAAATCAGAAAGCGACAAAAAGAGGGTTTTAAATAAACATTCAGAAGACCCACGAGATAATGGTATGAACAATCGGTCACCGTTGCTGATTGGCTCAGAGGCAGTGGAACGCGTCGCGAGCGCGAATACTTCATGAGCATCGTATCAAAGACTGGTGGTAGTGAAGAGGACATAGCGTCACGGATAGCCAAAGTCCGAGCTACCTTCGCGCAGCTAAAATCTGTTTGGCAATCGCGGCAACTGACCCGAAGGATTATTAAACTTAAAATATTAGAGTGCAATGTAAAATCCGTGCTGCTTTACGGGTGCGAAACATGGAAGGTCACAAAAGACATCTCATGCTAAATCCAAGTCTTCGTCGCATTCTCGGAATTTACTGGCACCTCTTACTTACAGCTGTTAGGGAAATGCCACAAGAGCCAGGTCGACCAACGGATGAAGCGCAAGATCGATTGAGATGGAGGATATCTGTGGACACCCCCTGCCACATCTAGAAAACATAGGACATAAAATAAAGTACATAAGTCAAGCAAGTTGGACCTGTGGAGTGACGGTTGTGAATCAAAGCTGAAGAGGGTGTTTTCTTAGAGTTGGCAACGTCACAAATACTTCGCCGTTTTTTTATGGATTTCTTTTACCCGAGTGCAAACCCGAGCGCTAACGCGCTGACTGCTATTCTGATGACCGTGGATTCAAACTCCAGACTTGAACAGGTTTTTTATGTTTTCATTCACTTAGTTACTATAATAATTATATTGTAGTATACTACTCCAGGCTGGGTAATTGGAGTATTAAAATATTTTGATTTCGAAGTTTCATAAATTCTGTGTAATGACGAAATGCGTTTAACAATGAGGTGAGGAATTAAAATCTATTCAATAAAATTTATAAATGTTCGACGTTCAAAAGTGCCTCTTCGATGACGTAATTGAAATAAATGATTTGACTTTGTAAAAAGTTTCTTCAATCATCTTCAGTGTCTACCAAGATATTAACATTCTAAAAAATTGGCGCGACAATGTCCTGTTTTATATTGTTCATTGTATTCATGTTACATTTTTATTACAAACATCTATCGAATTCTTTAATTCCTTCATTTGTTCTATTCGTGTTGTATAGAATGTTCAGAAAAGAATGGGTTATCAAAGCAAAAATTATTTATTGATCATCAGTGAAGTTAACAGTCTCATTTTTTTTTCCTATTAAAAAAAGGCTTTGGCTTTGTTTTTTATTTTATATTGACTATGACCACCGATTTCCGGGAGAAAGTTATTTTACACATATTTGTGTTTGGTTTTGAAGTCGGTTCCTTTTTTTTTCAAAAAGTAATATTTTTTTATTTTATCCATTTTAGTTGAGATATTCAAGAACAAAAACCTACTATAGGTACAATACTTGGATTGTAGATTTTCAAAGACAACAAAAAACCGGCCAAGTGCGAGTTGGACTCGCCCATGAAGGGTTCCGTAGTAGCAAGCATAGATTAGGGATATAATTATATTGAGATTAGTAAGTAATATACACAAACAATAAAAATAACTTTGTTTTTCATAGTGTTTGTATGAATGGCAAAGTTATATTTGCGGTTTTTGAAAATGTACTATATCTCAAAAACTGCTAACTATATCTCATCCAAACCAATTTTCGTTGGAAGTTTTTGTTGAGGTATAAGTTATATATTTTTTAGTTTTATCATTCTCTTATTTTAGAAGTTACAGGGGGGGGGGGACACACACACTTTACCACTTTGGATGTGTCTCTCGCGCAAACTGTTTGGTTTAGAAAAAAATGATATTAGTAACCTCAATATCATTTTTAAAGACCTATCCATAGATGTCCCACACGTATGGTTTTTTAAAAAAAAATTTTTGTGCTTCAATTCTAAGTATGGGGGGCACCCCCAAAATTTATTTTGCTTTTATTTTTGTGTAAAAATCCTAAAACGGTTCACATAATACATCTACTTACTAAGTTTCAACAGGATAGCTCTCATAATTTCGAATAAAAGTCGCTGTGACATACGGACGGACAGACAGACAGACAGACATGACGAATCTATAAGGGTTCCGTTTTTGCCATTTGGCGAATACGGAACCCTAAAAACTGATCTATGCGGGCAACGTCACAAATATCCATTATTGTTATGTACTAAAACCTTCCACAGAATGTAACGAACACTTTTCTGAAAACCGCATCAAAATCGGTTCAGCTAAACGCGAGATAATCGCGGCCATACATACATACTAGTGATGTTCGCATTCGCAAATTTTTTGATATTCGCATCTGCATAAATCGATGCGAATGTTTGCGAATACATATTTCTGAAAAACTATTTTTTAAATTACTACTATGATTTGAATATGGAAACTGCATGTAACGGAATAGTCTTGAAGTAGACAACTAAATTGAAATAGTTCTGTTAGTCCAATTGTATTAAAATATTAACAGAATCGCAACAAAAATTACAAAATTCCTTTTTTATAAAATCATCAAATGAGTCCTACCACCCAGTTATATTAAAAATCTACTACATAATTTTTCATGTATGAGAAAAAAGACCAACCCGCACTGGGCCCGCGTGGTGGATTATGGCCCACTCCCTGTCACAGAGAGGAGGCCTGTGTCCCAACAGTGGGAACATTTATAGGCTGATGATGATGATGATGAGAAAAAAGAGAAATACAAAAAAATAGGTATTTAAAAATATTTTTAGAAGTCTTTTGACAGTGACATTCATTCAACTATATCGACTTGGCCAATATTCGATTTAAATATGTCTGACATGAAATGTCAAACCTATCTATTATTTTACGCGCGTGCATTTAAAAGTCAATATTCGCAATATCACTAATACATACCAGGTCGAACTGAGAACTTACTTTTTTTAGAAGTCGGTTAAAAACGGATCCATGCGGGCAACGTCACGGGATATCCATTAGTGTTATTTTCTTAAACCTTTTCCAGAATGTAACGAACACTTTTCTGAAAACCGCATCATAATCGGTTCAGCCAAACTCGAGATAATCGCGGACAAACATACATACAGGTCGAACTGAAAACTTTTATACTTTTTTAAGTCTGTTAAAAAATGGACTGAAATTCAAAGTTAATTCAAAGATAGATTCTAAGAGCAGGGGAGGTAGGTACTTCAAGGATTAGTCGAATGATCCCTGACTGCTATAAGACAGCAGTCAATTTCGCAGTCTTTCAGTGAAGATGAAAACTTTCAATTGAATCAAGTCATCAGTGGAATGAAGAGGGAAGAAGGGCTATTTTTAGGTTTCTCATTGATTAATTTGAATAAGTACTTATCTACTTTCTGTAAACTTTTCTACAACTGAGGAATAGGATAGTCGTTTATAATCGCGGACAAACGTACATACAGGTTGAACTGAGAACCTACTTTTTTTTTAAGTTGGTTAATAAAAGTTTAATAGCCGAGATTTAAATGAGTGTAAAGGAAGACAATCTATTTATTCCACTTCAATACCTAGGTATATCAATATTGGTTTTGACAGAAATATAATGTGCGATTAATTTTGGATACCTACTTGAAATTAAAACAGTGACGTAAATCACTGCATTATCACTATCCTATATGATTGATTGCCATATTATAATCTAGTTTAAATCCTGGAATAAGGTAAAGCCCCGGGCCGTTGATATGAGTTTCAATTTCAAAGTCTGTAGTCAGACACGTTTCTCAGTTTGAATTCTTTAATATGTATTTTAGTATATTATACTTCCCAAAAGAGAACACTTGAAGATACAATCATAATAGTCAAGACAGAGCTATTAGCTTAAACATTTTTTTTTACAGATGTGTAATTAGGTCTGTGTACCTACTAGGCAAAAATAGAAAAAAAAATCAAGCAGACATACTCGTAGAATATTATCGCTAAAAACTATAATATGCCTGACAAATTATGTTTATGCATGACGCTTGTAAAAATGATGACTTTTCATCAGTATGATAACTGCTTATGATTAAGCAGCGCCATCTATTAAGTTCGTTAAACATAATAAGCTGAAACTTCTTTGATTACGTTTATGATAAAGTAGCGCCATCTATAGCAAGTTTAGAAAACAAATATTTGTAGCGTACAGTGACATCTAGGTAATACGTTTCGAAATACAATGATATACCTTTATCTGTACATCGTAGTGTTTAGTATAACAATGTGGAGATGGCATAGGCTTCAAAAAGAGCATTCTCTTGAATTGAGAACCATCTTCAATCGATTCAAATCTAATGTGGCCTCTGTAGCTAATTGTAATGCTAAGGGTCGGCTCAGACCGAAACGTGACGCTGCGCGCACATTTCAATAGAGCTATTCAAAATCGAACTCTATTTCCTACACGAAAAGATACACCTGTCACAACCCGGCGCGGCGCAGCGCGGCGCCGCGCTGCATTTTAATAGCGACTCAAAATCTAACCTTATTTACGACAAGAAAAGATACACATTTGAAGTATCGTTGCGTCACGTCGCTTCGCGTCGCGTTTCGGTCTGAACTGACCGTAATGCAGTTTTATTAAGGGCCTGTGGTTTGGTCACTTTTTTTTAGCGTGGTAAAATCATCAAATGAGTCCTCCCACCCAGGGCAGGGCGGGAGGGACTGTCAGACGGGTCCATATTGGCTCACCTAAAGTTGATTACCCGAAATTGTTCTTGCTAAAATTTTTCATCCTAAAGTTTTTATTCATACTATTTGTAGTGCTACCGGTGATGTTCATAACACTCATGTTTCCGAAAATTGTTATCAATAATATCGTTATTGTAAATATATTTAAACTCCTACTGTTTTTTATCATAACGTTTTTATCCCTAAACATTATTTACGATAATATTTTCAGTCATACTCAGAAAGGAACATATTTACTAACTGTAATTAAAAATATATTATGTGGGTAGAAGATGAGCGTGACGTGACGTCATGCAGTTAACCTAGATGTATCCTTCCTTCACAGGAGTAAGTCGACGCTGGGTGGTTTACAAAAAAATAACCACGAAGAGGACCTAAATTGTCCGAGTCGGGGTGTCAGCAAGTCCCGAGGCAGCGCCTAGTTCTAACCGAAGATAAGTAGGGTACATCTAGGTTTAACCGCATGTGGTCGGTTATACCTAGTTTTAGCCGGTTAAAACTGGGTGTAACCGACCTACTGATTATTATGAATAAAAAGAAATCTAAACAAAAAATATATGACTTTGAATAATAGTGTAAAAGATGGTTATGTTGAGAAAATATAGGAAAACAAATAATAGTATAATAGATGTTTATTGCTACTGACATTATGAAGTCGAATGATTCGGAATTATGAACATTACTGACAGTGCAATTAGGAGTTGTGATCATTAGGATTAAAAATGTTAGGAATACAATTTTCGGGTTTCCAATGATCGGAGTTTAAATTTTAAGTGAACTTTGGCGCGCCCCTGTCAGACTTGTACTGACTATAATCCACGGTGTCCTTCATTAGCCCTTTACGTTCCAGGTTCACGGTAATGGTATAAGTCCCGCGACCCCGGCAGTCTTTGGTCCTCTAGAGGGGGGCCCCGTCATCTTGCTGACGCTCTTTGAGGCGCGCGTGGAACACAACGCTCCGTCGACCCGGGCATGGTACATGGTTGTGCGGCGAGTTGCCCATTACTCGCCGCCCGCATGCCCGCGCCTACGGTGGCCGGAAATCGTCTTGCGACGTTCGACGCCGTGGGCGTCTACCACTGCGGCTGGGGTGGAGGGAGGACGCTGTCCTCTCTCTCTCACGGCCCGCCTCCTCCTTCGCGAGCATAAAAGCTTCGCAGAAGGAGGCGACCGCTTCCCACTCCGTCTCGCCCCGCAGCATGGCCTCGACCAATGCCGGGCGCGAGAGGTCTCCGCCTATCGCTGCCGTGAGGACACGGCGGTGCTCTGCCCAAGCGGGGCAGTTCTGCACCGTATGCTCCACTGGGTCCTCCGGGCGATCTTCGCAGTGGTGACACCCAGGCGTTTCTTCCCTCCCTATCCGACAAAGGTACCTCCCGAAACTTCCGTGTCCGGTGAGGACCTGCGTCATGCGGTAGGTCAGGACGCCGTGACGCCTTTCCAGCCACTCCTCAAAGAGGGGTCTTACCGCCCGGAGGACACGGTGGAGCATACGGTGCAGGTCTGCACCGCTTGGGCAGAACACCGCCGTGTCCTGACGCAGGCGATAGGTGACGATCTCTTGCACTCGGCATTGGTTGCGGCCATGCTGCGGGGCGAAACGGAGTGGGAAGCGGTCGCCTCCTTCTGCGAAGCAGTCATGCTCGCAAAGGAGGAGGCGGGACGCGGGAGGGCGAGGACAGCGTCTACCCCTCACCCACGCTGCAGTGGTAGACGCCCACGGCGACGGACGTCGCAAGGCGATCTCCGGCCACTGAAGCCGCGGTCATGCGGGCAGTGAGTAATGGGCGACTCGCTGTGTAACGGGAATAAAAGTATTGGAAATATTGGAGACGGGTAACGCCCTCTATTGACAAAGGCGCGAACTAATGGGAAATAGTTGCAGTTGATTCTGAAAAAAATAAAATAGATGGCGTTAGAGTGTTACATATTTGTTTTCTGAATTCTAAATAAAATATAATAATTACATAGATAAAAATTAAATAATAATTAATTGTAATAGATTTCAGTTGAATTAAGTTTAATTATAAGTACAGCATGTTCTAGGACACGAAAGCCTAGCAGCTGATCTGAAAAAAAATTAAAAGGTTGACGTATAACTTGAAGGTTAGTTTTTTCTTCTTAGAACCGGAACACGCGATTAAGACGCTAATTAGAACAGTATATACCTATTTAATTAAATAATTAATGTCGCGGACAAGGCGTGGAAGAGCACCTAAGATGAAAGTGCATTAATATAAGGGAACCGCATGAGCGTATGTATTGATAATTGTTTCCTGTTTTGTTATAATTACATAACATCATTTTCACCATGATTTTGTGTTGAAATGCTCATAGATTTCTTTTCTGATACTTTCAGGGTTTCAAACATTATTTAAAATATTAATATTTAATTAATTAAAAAACGTCTTCTCAACTCGTGGCACATAATATGAAGTAATCTAGAACAAGCTCTGGTTCCAAACCACGTGTTATATTCTGCAAGACACACACAGACCGCAATGCCGTCTTCGTTGCATATCAACTGATCGACCTGGATAGATGGTAGTATGTCCTACCTGAAGTAAGTGTTATTTCTATAACCTAACATTATAAGGAAGCTTGACAAATGCTATGTTCCTGTATCATTGAAGTGTGCACCAGGACATTAAATAGCTGAGAAGACGGAAGTATCTCTTTTATTTCAATCAACACCTCATGCGAACAGAACCCATAGTCTCATGGCAATCTACGCTGGCAGCTGGTGGTAAGAGACGAAAGGACCTTACAATTGGCGCCCAACGTGGGGCATGAGGTCAGATTGGAATCTTCACTTCAAGATTAAGAGCTTGATCTGACTTAATTTGATTTAACTTATTGATTAGTAATTAGAGTCATTTAACTTAGTACATTTTTCTGAATTTGAGTTTTCAAAATTAGTTGATAGCACATGTTAACATTTTTTTTAATAGGTAAATCTTTCCACATAATTGATGTTATAAAGCTTAAATGTATAGACTCCTCTTAATTTATATAAAGTCATGCAACTTAGAAACATCAACACCTTGTGTTAAAAATTAAGGTTATGCCACATGTCATGTTAACATTGTAAACTTGTAAATTACTTGAATGGATTGACTCTAATTTAATTTAATTCACCTTGATTAATGTAAAATTACTATTTACATTCATTTAACTTAAAAATTAGATTTAAAATACTTATCAAAGACTGTTTAAATATTTTAAATTCAATATGGATAAGACAATTTGGATTGACTATCTTCGTAAAGAAGAATTATTACATGAGCTTAAATATTTTAATATATCCACAGATGTAAAGGCGACCAGGGATGTGCTTCGCAAGCGGTATCGCAGTCTGTGTGGCTTGTTTAGGAGAGGTAGCATTAAACCAGAGGATTATGCAACCCCAGCGAGTGCAGATGAGGTACGCTTATGCAAGGAACCTATTGAGGAGCTGTGCCTATTACATAAAGATATAACCGAGGGAGATAGCTCCACTGTTAAGCGAATATTAGCTCGTTCGCAATATTACTTGATGAGAATTTCACGCGTGAATGATAAATCACCGGAATTAATCGAACTTAAAAATAAATTGGTAACGTTGATAACATCTTTAGAGGATGGCTCTGATGAAGAGGAGATGCAGTCTACTCATGATCCCTCCTCTGAAAATGAATCAGCAGAAAAAACACAATTAGTTGTTGTTAAAGATAGACCAATTAATCTGTGTTCTTTAAATTTAAAGTATGATGGTACTACATGTGTTAGGAGTTTCATTGAACGTTTAGAAGAGTTGAGACAGGCTCGAAGTATATCTGCAGATCGTGCATTGATTGCTTTCTCAGATCTTTTAGATAAGTCTGCATTACATTGGTTTAGATCATACAAACACACCTTTACGTCATATAAACATTTACTTGCTCGTTTAAGGGAAGATTTCGACATTCCTGATCTTGATTATAGGTTGACTCAGGAAATACGCTCCCGTACGCAGGCGAAGCAAGAGACAATAATAGTATATTTGTCACTTATGCAGGGTATGTTTAATAGATTGTCTAGACCTCTCTCTGACGATGAACAATTAGAAATCCTAATGCACAACATAAGACCTGAGTATATGAGGGAAATGGCATTACTAGATATTAATTCCATTAAAGATCTACTTTTGTATGGTAAGAAATTAGAACTTGCTCGTGCTAGGTCAGAACAATTTGTAGAACCTAATCTCTCAAAAGCGAAACTTAGTCAGGATTTTCAGCCTACGAAGAAAACTGATCATAAACCAAGGTCAGATAGGTCTGGAGAACCAGTTGCTGTCGTTAACGCTCCTTCTACTTCAGAAGCAAAAGGGAGAAAATGTTTTAGGTGTAACAGCACAAATCATTTCACAAGCAAGTGTAAAACATCAAAGGATTTGGTCTGTTTTAAATGTGGTGAAAAAGGCGTTAAAAGAACTAACTGTCCTAAGTGCTCAAAAAACTAATTAACGTGAGTCACAAAAACATAGTGATTAATTTAACATCTTTCTCATCACATATTGATGTGGCTCACTTTGAAGCTAAGACACATGACATTCGACCACATTTATTGGTAAAAGTTTTAGATTTGGAAGTTTATGGTTTGCTAGACACTGGAGCGGTTTGCTCAATATTGGGGGATAATTCACATAAATTATTTATGAAATATGGATTTAAATTAGTTAAATTACCAAAAGGTCAAAATGTAAGGGCTGCAGATGGTTCAAGAATTCAATGTTTAGGTTTTATGCAGTTACCCACTAATTATTTAAATAAAATTAAAGTTATAAAATTCTACATAGTTCCCAACATAATTACTCCAATCATTTTAGGTATGGATTTTTGCAAAGCATTTTTGATAACTTTAGACAGCACATTAAATAATAATAAATTTTTTAATATACCTGACAATTATATTAATTCAGTTAGCCTGGACCAAGGTTTAGAATGTTTTGATTCATTGACTTCTGAACAACAATTAATTCTACAGAAGGTCATTGATAAATTTGATAAGATTAATACTGAAAAAGTAGGTTTAGGTAGGACAAAATTAATTACTCATAAAATAGACACAGGTAATAGCCCACCAATTAAACAAAGATATTATCCTTTGTCACCTTCCAAACAATTAGCATTGGAACAGGAACTTGATAGAATGCTGCAACTTGGAGTTGTAGTGCCTTCTAACTCACCTTGGAATTCCCCAGTTGTCATGGTAACCAAACCTAATGGTAAACTAAGGCTTTGTTTAGACTGTCGAAAACTTAATGCCGTTTCTAAGGCTGATGCTTATCCTTTGCCTTACATACATCAAATACTTGATAGCCTGAGAGATGCAAGATATTTAACTTCAATTGACCTGAGTGCTGCATATTGGCAAATTGAATATGATAGTGAGGAGTCTGCTGAAAAAACTGCATTTACAGTCCCTAGACGTGGTCTCTTCCACTATACCACTATGTCGTTTGGTCTGGTAGGAGCATCTGCCACTATGCAACGACTTATGGATAAATTGTTTGGTCCTGAATTTGATAATAAAGTATTTGTTTTTCAGGATGATATTATATGCATTTCCAGTGAATTTGATACACATGTTAAGTTGTTGGAAAAAGTATGTCAACGTTTAGCAGACGCAAACTTAACAATTAATATGAGTAAATCTCAATTCTGTAGAAAGGAACTTAAATATCTTGGCTACATGGTTGATAAGCAGGGTCTTCGTACCGATCCCTCTAAGGTGGAAGTTATTCTCAATTACCCCACACCCACCTCACCCAAAGAAGTTAAAAGATTTGTGGGAATGGCTGGTTGGTACCGTAGATTCATACAGGATTTTTCTAAAATTAGTAGACCACTTAGTAAATTAACTTGTAAGAATATAAACTTTGAATGGACAGAGGAAGCAGAAGAGGCTTTTAATAAATTAAAATCAAACTTAGTCTCAGCTCCAATTCTTAAATGTCCAGATTTTAATTTACCATTTTCAATTCAATGTGATGCCTCAGCATATGCTATTGGTGCTGTGCTGACACAGTCATATGACAATTTTGACCATCCTGTAGCATTCTGTAGTAGATTACTTAATAAGCACGAGGTTAATTACACTACTACAGAACGTGAATTATTAGCAGTCTTGTTTGCTTTAGAGCAGTTTAGAATGTATGTTGAGGGTCAAAAATGTAATATAGTCACTGATCATGCATCACTACAATGGTTTTATAAATTAAAGAATCCCACAGGCAGGTTAGCTCGGTGGAGTATTCGCTTAAGCCAATTTGATTTTAATATCGTTCATAGGAAGGGTAAAGAGATGGTTTTACCGGATGCACTCTCAAGAATTAAAATTGAATCGTTAGACATATCTGACAATATCCAAGATAAATGGTATTTAAAAATGGTAGAAAATTGTGAAAAGTTTCCCCATAAATTTCCAAATTATTCTCTTAAAGATGGTAAATTATTTCGACATTCAAAAAATAAATATAATTTAACATCACAATTCACTTGGAAACAAGTGATTCCAAGTGATGATGTGGGACCTCTATTAAAACAATTTCATGATGATCCCACAGGCGCCCACTTTGGTATATTTAAAACCCATAAAAGATTAGCATTACATTATTTTTGGAAAAATATGTATAAAGATGTCGAAAAATATGTTAATAATTGTCAAACGTGTAAAGAGTACAAGCCGGTAAATTCGTCGAGACCTGGTTTAATGGGCAACCCTAAACAGGTTACAAAACCATTTGAAGCGATTTGTTGCGATTTGTTAGGACCCTTTCCTGTGTCCACTAAAAGGAACACAAATCTCTTAGTATGTTCAGATTATTTTAGTAAGTATGTTATGTTGTTTCCTATACGGAACGCAACAGGCAATGCTATTGTTAAAATTCTGGAAGAAAAAGTGTTTCTGGTGCATGGGATACCGAAATTTGTCTATGTAGACAATGGTCCGCAATTCATTTCAAAACAATTTAGAGATTTAATGTGCAAATATAATGTGCCTAATATTTACTATAATCCTAGGTATCACCCGCAGGTTAATCAGGCAGAAAGAGCCATTAGAAATGTTCTGTATGCGATTGCCTCATATGTGAAAACAAATCACAGGAAGTGGGACGATCACATTCCAGAAATTCAGTGTGCACTGAACACCTCAGTAAACGAGTCAACTAAATTCTCACCTTACTTTCTCGTACATGGAAGAGAGATGTTTGTAGATGGAAAGTTACATAAAGACTCTGAAGTGCCACAGCCTGATTCAGATCTATCAACTGTAGACCCTAGAATTCATGGTGATGACTTAAAAGAACTTAAATCAATTTTCCAGGAGGTTAGTAAAAACTTGAAACTTGTGCACGATAAAAATAAAAAGCACTATGACTTAAGAAAGCGACCTTTAGAATTTAAAGTAGGTCAAATTGTCTATAAAAGAACATTTACTTTGTCGGATGCTAGTAAAAACTTTACTTCAAAGCTAGCACCGCGCTTTATAAGATGTGTTATTTCAAAGAAACACTCACCTGTAGTGTATAGTTTAAAAGACATGCAGGACAAAGACTTAGGTAAATTTCACATTAAAGACATCTTAAAATATGAAGACTCCTAGTTTTTATACATTGTTGTTGTTAATCCAATATTTGCACGAAATTAGCAATAGACGTGCAAATATTTAACTTGAAGAGGGATGGATGCATGTTGGTAGGGTAAAAGGTTTTTTTTTCAAAATTAAATAGGTATACCAATTTTATTAATAAGGAATGTTTGCAGATGTATGAAAGAAAACACAATGATTGTTAAACTTAGTAGTATTCGAATGGGACTTAAAAGTGTCACCACTTAACACTTAATAAAACACATATCTACATTAATTAAAGATAGTGTTTACTTAAAAACTTACCAAGTATAATAACCTATACTTTGTAACTTAATACTTAATAAAACACCTATCTACATCAATTGGAGATAGGGTTTACTTAATAATTTTAAGAACTTAAATAAGTATTTGCCTATACTTTGGCTTGATACTTTCTAGATAACACTTATCTAGGTTTCAAGGATAGTGTTTATTTAACTTAAAACTTAACTTAATTAGTAAATTAATTAGACTAAGGCATGATTAGTCAATAAAAAATTAGTTAATTAGTTGATGTCTGCAGAGAGTAGCTACGTGCTATATGTAGATAGGCAGACATGCGCTTATTAATATATTTAGTTTAGTACTTAGATAGTTTAAGGCAGGAGCAATCAATGTACGAATTTGCCAAATAGGTTTTGTTTCGGAATTGTGCTACTAGCCATTAGCATTTAGCAATTTAGTCTGTAAGTCTAAAGCATTTGGTTTCAGACTGTCTCAGTTTTCAATAGAATGATTTCAAGCTTTCAACACACATAAAAAAAAAATTTTTTGTCAGCAAAAATTTTTTAACTGGGGAAAGGTGTACTGTAACGGGAATAAAAGTATTGGAAATATTGGAGACGGGTAACGCCCTCTATTGACAAAGGCGCGAACTAATGGGAAATAGTTGCAGTTGATTCTGAAAAAAATAAAATAGATGGCGTTAGAGTGTTACATATTTGTTTTCTGAATTCTAAATAAAATATAATAATTACATAGATAAAAATTAAATAATAATTAATTGTAATAGATTTCAGTTGAATTAAGTTTAATTATAAGTACAGCATGTTCTAGGACACGAAAGCCTAGCAGCTGATCTGAAAAAAAATTAAAAGGTTGACGTATAACTTGAAGGTTAGTTTTTTCTTCTTAGAACCGGAACACGCGATTAAGACGCTAATTAGAACAGTATATACCTATTTAATTAAATAATTAATGTCGCGGACAAGGCGTGGAAGAGCACCTAAGATGAAAGTGCATTAATATAAGGGAACCGCATGAGCGTATGTATTGATAATTGTTTCCTGTTTTGTTATAATTACATAACATCATTTTCACCATGATTTTGTGTTGAAATGCTCATAGATTTCTTTTCTGATACTTTCAGGGTTTCAAACATTATTTAAAATATTAATATTTAATTAATTAAAAAACGTCTTCTCAACTCGTGGCACATAATATGAAGTAATCTAGAACAAGCTCTGGTTCCAAACCACGTGTTATATTCTGCAAGACACACACAGACCGCAATGCCGTCTTCGTTGCATATCAACTGATCGACCTGGATAGATGGTAGTATGTCCTACCTGAAGTAAGTGTTATTTCTATAACCTAACATTATAAGGAAGCTTGACAAATGCTATGTTCCTGTATCATTGAAGTGTGCACCAGGACATTAAATAGCTGAGAAGACGGAAGTATCTCTTTTATTTCAATCAACACCTCATGCGAACAGAACCCATAGTCTCATGGCAATCTACGCTGGCAGCTGGTGGTAAGAGACGAAAGGACCTTACAGCTGTCCGACCATGGACATGCCCGGGACGACGGCGCGTTGTCAGCATAGTGACGGGGCCCCCCCTTTAGAGGGCCAAGGCCTGCTGGGGTCTATAGTATTTATATATACTTACATACTATTTATCATCCTATCAAATCATCCTTTTATTGAAAATTTTCTTGTGACACTTATGTCAAATGTCAAACTGTCAGTTTCTTTTTATTTTTCTGTCTAGCTTAGTCTATGATGCTACTTTTTGGTTTATATAATTTAGTTTACTTTTATCAAATTGATTTCGCTGAAATATTGTATTAATTCTAATTTAATTTTTATATTATGATTGTACTCATCATCATCATCTCAGCCATAGGACGTCCACTGCTGAACATAGGCCTCCCCTTTAGATCTCCACATATACCGGTTGGAAGCGACCTGCATCCAGCGTCTTCCGGCGACCTTTACAAGGTCGTCTGTCCACCTCGTTGGTGGACGTCCTACGCTGCGCTGCGCTTGCTAGTCCGCGGTCTCCACTCTAGCACTTTTCGACCCCATCGGCCATCTGCTCTGCGAGCAATATGGCCTGCCCATTGCCACTTCAGCTTGCTAATCCGGTGGGCTATATCGGTGACTTTAGTTCGTCTACGGATCTCCTCATTTCGGATTCGATCACGTAGAGAAACACCGAGCATAGCCCTCTCCATAGCTCGCTGAGCGACTTTGATGATTGTACCAAATAATTTTTATTAATTCTTAATTTTACTTATGAAAGGAGATTGAGCAAACTACTATGGCACTCGGTTGCGCTCCTTTTTGACACAGTATAGTAGTGAAAATTGGACACAAGTAAGGGTTATTGACTTACATGGAAGCAAAGTTAAATACAGATTGATATTTTGTGGGGTTTGTCTAAAAAACATTACTTACTCAGGATATTATTTGAGGTTATATTAGGCGTCAAAACAATATATGTACAACATGTATTTAAAAGATTAACCATATTATCCTTTGCCTCTTTTATTTGGTAGATGCGATAATAACAAAACACAGTCCACACAGCACGACAGATTGTTTATTATCCAGTAGAAATCAACGTAGACGTATAAAATCACTATAACAGCGCACTATACAGAAAGAGTCCAATTGCTCGATGTATATAAACGTGGAGGTATCCTAAAACTCTAATCGACGCGAATATAAGTTTACTAGCAGTGAAAAGCAAGAAATTGTAGTTCGCCGGTAATAACGAAATCAAAGCAAAATAAACACAAAAATCATGAGTTTGACTTTGACAATTGACACTTCACGGAATAGTGTTGTGACACATAAATCAATTACGACATCTTAACATAATCGATTATATCTTTACTTTTATTATAAGACCTCAACATGTGTTATCATAAAATAAATCATATTAGAGTTTATAGAAAAGCAATAATAATGGATTTTAAGGTGGTCTTTAGGGACACTAGTAGATTTTTTTATTTTTTTACGACTTTGTTCTTCGTTAAATCGATCGATTCTGGTAACGTAGCCCTTCACTATACCGGAACAAAAATATAGCAGTAATTACTAATAATATTGAAAAAAAAAACCCACAAATGTTTTAAGTGAATTTTAGTGAAGATTTGCATAAGTGACCATACGCTTCAAAAAGCGAAACCATGAACGCTCATTCTCCTTTACGCACACGAAGGAGGTCTGATATGGTCGGGTTCCACTACATTTGAAGAAACTAATATTTGAAAATAGAAAAGAAGACTGATTTTGAAAACGATCTGATGGGTATAAAAGCGAAGGCCGTCGTCAGAAGCAGGATTCTATCTCAGACTTCTGTCCAGTGAACAGTCTCACCTCAGCCCTTTGTGGAGTCGGATTCTATCGCAGTCTGTTGTTGACCAGTGAACACTCTATCTCAGCCTTTTGTGCAGTGAAGACTCTATCTTAGTCTTTGTGCAGACGTCAGTCTACTTTAGCCTTCTTGGCAGAACACTGTAACTTGCTTGACTCTATCTCAGCCTTTGAGGAGTCGGCGTTTTGACTCGGCCCTTTGTGCAGTCGACGGTCTACTTCTGTCTTTTCTCTACCTGCTGGGGCCACTGCCTCTTGAGACCACTGCCTGCTGCGGTCCTGCCTCTTGAGACCACTGCCTGCTGCGGTCCTGCCTCTTGAGACCAGTGCCTGCTGCGGTCCTGCCTCTTGAGACCACTGCCTGCTGCGGTCCTACCTGTTGAGGTCACTGCCTGCTGTGGTCCTGCCTGTTGGGGCCACTGCCTGCTGCGGTCCTACCTGTGGAAGCCTCTACCTGCTATAGTGTGTGACGATTCCGAACTGTGTTTATGTAGTGCTGTACTGTTTTTATCTTTCCTGTATTTTTTATTCTAAAATATTTATCTTGTAAATAAACTGTTACAGGTCGCGGGACATTCGTATACACAACGGGCTACTGAAGGACACCGTGGATTTTAGTCAGTAAAAGTGTGACAGTAATGGGTGGGAGGACTCATTTGATGATTTTACCACGATAAGAAAAAAATGTATAGTCAATTTTATTTTTCATTTAGTGCGATATTTTATCCTAGAGAAAATGGGAAAGGCGCGTTTGCGGGAAATTCATAATTTTGGTGGGAATTATGAAATCATTAAGTGGCTCTAATAGAATAAACAGAGGAGAACGGCACTACCATCGTTAACTTTGTTTAGCCAGGTGCTAACGTGCAGCAGTAACAGAAGTGTGCCGTCTTGCGCTAGAGACGCAAGAAAGTCTTTTTATGTCAATCGGACAAAAAACTTACAATTTTTGTGTTGATGTTTTAAAAATAATTTTATTAATAAGTCGGTGTTGTATTTTAAATGCATATTAGGGTTTGGGGTGCTTTCAAAATTGTACAAATATAAATTCTATATTTTTAGTAGTTTTTTTTTTAAATAAAGATATTAATCATGGTTCTAATTTTGATGGTACAATTTTGGTGATTTTGGTGAAATTTTTCCATACATCAGTGAGAAAGTTTATTTATTTATTTACACTTTCATGTACAATTGTGGTACATAAGGCGGACTTAATGCCGCAAGGCATTATCTACCAGTCAACCTTTGGGTCAAAAGGAGAACCAGTTGGAATGGGTACAACACTACTTAAACAATTAAAAGTACTACATCTAACTATAGCTATTATATACATATATATATATATACTAATACATATGAAAATACATACCAACCAATATTATATATACCTATAAATAATATTTTATAAATAAATTATATAAATAAAATACATAAATTAAATGGATATATAAAATGAATAGTTGTACTTAAATACAACACAAATCATCGTAAATGATCATGATGATGATGAATTGATGATAAAAGATGTGAAAAATGTGTTATTAAGTTCAAATCTGTAGAATTAACAAAATATATAAAGTTGTATTTGGTGATTATTATTTTCTTTTATTGATCTCGTTTTTGTTATTTTTTTATTAAAACTTACATTCACTATAAATAAGTTCTTATTGTTATTTAATTCATAATTTGGAGTAGAAAAATAAATATATTTCAAGAAGTTCTAATTTTTGTGTCAAAAATAAATTTTGGTGTCTTACCAATTCAGGTTTCAACAATATGTGAGAAACTTTCAGAAATAATTAAATTTCTGTAACATTTTATGTATGTACCTAAAAATTTTTTTCTCACTTACCAAAGTCTTCGAATATTAAAAAAACCAGAAACAAAAAATTTCACCAAAATTAGGTAAAAAAGGTGAGAGCAGTGGTATCGGCCTCGACTTACGAGTTGTACGTCGTGGGTTCGAACCCCGTCAGGCGCATTACTTTGTGTAATTTATTTCAACACCACTGCTCTCAAAACGGTGAAGGAAAACATCGTGAGAAAACCGGCATTTCTCAGAACCAAAAATTCGAAGACATGTGACATCTACCAATTCGCACTTGGCCCGCGTGGTAGATTACGGCCCTCTCCCTCTCATAGAGAGGAGGCCTGTGTCCCAGCAGTGGGAACATTTATAGGCTGATGTTGATAAGGTAAAAAATCGTAGTTGTTGAAATTTCACTGATGACACTTGATTTGTCCAATATGTGGTTTTTGGTTACACAAGCAAGTAATTTATGAGTTCCGGCATGGATGGATTTTCTGTCAGTCAAATAAGAGTCTGACAGTCCCTCCACTACTCTACAGGAAAGGGTTTATCTGGAGATTTTTGCCAGTGGGGACCTAGTGACCTACCATGACGTCATAAAGCGTGTGTAGTTCAGCTGTGGGAACGAGATAGCGCTAGACGACTTGTATAGCTGTGTCGCTTTCCCTCAGCGGAACTACTCACGCTTTAAAACGTCATGGTAGGCCACCTGGCCTTCTCGCTTTAAAATAAGAAAATGCAGTGTAGTTATTTTTCAGCCTTAATTTTTTTTTGTTAAAATTCTGGGGATGGTTTGGTACCAGACTATTCTGTGATATGCACGGTTCAAAGGTCTCTATTGATGATTTAACCACTTCATAAAATAAAGGAGTTCATGATTCAGCCCATGCTTCAACGTTATATTTACGCAAAAGTCGTAGACGCAGCTTTCGTCTACGACGTTATTTTCAAAACTGATATCCATACTGAGATGGAAATCCAAAATTCAAAATATCTAAACTTTTCATATATCAGTAGAAACAAGTAAGTATGTAGTACGAGTATCGTCATCGTCTCGATCTACGAGTATCATACAAAAAAAAAACAAGCTAAATAAAACCGTTGAAAAGGAAATTATTATTATTTGGACCTCAATTATAAAAGGCATAGAATTTGAATATAACCAGGCCTGTCTCACTCCGCGGTGTAGGCATAAAACTGCAAGTAGTTGCGGGGCCATTATGTCGTGGCCCATTCACTACGGCTGCCACGCACCACCCGTTCCGCACGCGCTCCGTCTCCTTAATATTTTTGTTACGTTACGTGTAGTTACGCACAAGTTTCTTGCTTTAGGTGCTTTTGGTAAATTAATAACACAATATTATTATGAAGAAAAAAATATATAGTACATATTTAGTAATGATCAACAAAATTATCTCCCTGCTTGTGAAGTATGGGCTTAACTGATCATGATTAGGTAGGTTACAAGTTTGGAAATGAGGCGAGATACTAAGTGGGGGGGGGGTGAGCCTTCTGGACGACCAAGATAAAAAGACGACACTCTCACTCACCTTAAGCTGAGTACTAAGAATTAAGATCGGTAGAAAGATGTTTGCGTTGTTGTTTAAAAGTTCTAACTCAGAAAATGGCCACACTACGCATTCAAGGTCAGCGGTCGTAATTCGCGCGCCACTTTTTTACCTACCTCACAGAGTAAACTGTGCCTACCTACAAAGACACTCAACGCGGGGCCTGTGACAGTATGCGACAGTAATTGGTCGGTTACTAGGTTGAGTGCAAAATAATAAGGACTGGCTATTTTGCCATAGACGATAAAAATCTTTTAAATATTATTATTTTTTTTTGGAAGATAAATGTTCAAAAATATAACAATAATAGGTAGAAAAGATAATATTATTATAAATATTATTCCTCACGTAAGGTGCCGTAGGTACCTACTACCTATTCTGTGCTAACAATCAATAATGTATGTAGTAATCAATTATATTCTCTATGGTAGTAATCGATGACGAAACCAAAAAGATATAGGCTGATGATAAAAACAAAATTCCTTGAGGAACATAGGTATTTATGGTAATAATGTAATTTAACAAATGCATAAAATACGCATAGGTACCTACCCAATTGTGCCTAAACTCGCAAGTCGCAACCCTATTGAGCTTGACCCATAGTAACCTTTCAATGTCGTTGGCGTCAGATAAACCAACATAAACTCTCGCGCGTAATCATTCAGTACATTTTTGCTTGCGCACGGGAAGTTTAGGCTATTATAAAAGTAGGTGGGCGGTACGGCTGCCAGTTAAAATGTACTTTATTCTCTCGTTTATAGATTTTAAATTTGTTTGATTTTTTTTTGGAGTAGTCCTTCTGTACCTATAGTACTATTAAGTATTCTGTGATATAACGGAATTATGTTTTTCAGGGAAGGAGAGTTGATAGTAACGAAACGAAGGCAATCACAGTAGAATGGAAGAGAATGACACTTGGACTATCTTAGTTGGAATTTGGAACAGCAGCAGAGAAAAGAAGTAATGAGAAGAACAAACAAAAAGAGAGAGAGAGAGAATTATTGACGGATAACCGAGACATAGAAGTGACATGTGTGTCAAAATAAGTACCTATTTGTTTTATTATTAATTTTTCTTTCACAACATGACCTCGCTTCAGTTTACGGGTCAACATAGAGTCGTATACAAGCTTTTACTTTTGGGCGGTAGAAAAAGCCCATGAAATTTTTTCAACTTTAAAATTTATGCATTTAAGACCATGCTGTCATTCCCTTCAGCATTTTGTACCCGCTATATATTTTTTTCTCCCGGAACCGAGCCCATATACATACGAGTGATACGGCTGGAGACCACAAACTTTTTGCCAGTTAAGTTAATAATTCAGATTCTGAAATAACTTATGTTTTTAAAGAAATGAAATCATCTTACGAATGGAATGTTGCTAAGCGTGGGAAGTCATACATGATGGAGAGTAGTTAAATTAATTGAACTCTTCGTGTGATGGCGCAGAGTTCTCGTATCATTCGACGGCCTTGCTCCTTACGCTGATATACGACGTTATAAAACATACTTTAAGATTAAGATCAACGAGGTTAACTACGTGAACACCAAATTCAAGAGCAGTAACAGGTTTTTAATAAGACACAAATGTCATCTCACTGTAAGTTTGGTACATGATCCAGGCAGCTTTTTTAGTTTAGAAAGCCTGGCAATAAATATAAATAAGGTAATATACATTGACTGCCCATAATAACCAAAAAACGAAGATTATACTGTGCAAATTTCAAGAAGAAACCCTGTCCGATAAATGATTGAAACTTAGTTTAATGTTAGAGGACATCGAATAATAGGTGTTACAAGTTCGTTTGGCGACAGGTAGGGGCTACAGTTTAAATGGCCGTAGCGCCCAAACGAACCGTCCTCGTCCTCGTAGCGCGTGCGCTGGCGGGCGGATGCGCGCGACTCAGTTCATGAGTAGCTTTAGCTGCGTGCGCGCACCAAACACTCCCTTGCCGCGCTTTTCGAATTCGGAGGAGTATGCCGACTCGCGTAGTCAATATCGCGCAAATACTTTTTGTTACAGTTTAGCCATAAACTAAAATTACGATCACGTGTGTAAAACGGATTAGATAAAGGATTGTAGGACAAATGCAGTGAGTTTTATAAAGAAAAATGCTACATTGCGGGAAAAATGTGTGACTCGTGTGAAGGTGCGCAAGAGTGAATTCAGCGACTGTGGCGGTGATCGGCGGGCACAATGAGTGCGCCGCTGAATTGGCACAAATGGCTAGTGTTGTCGCTGCTCGGATTGGCTTTGTCCGCTCGGACAATTGGCTGCGATTACAGTTCCATCACCGAGAAATTTGGAGCGGAAGCCGTGGCTCGATGCAATGAAAAATGCCCGTTCCAGGTTCGTTTATCTAAATCAATATTTTTTGCCAATCAACGAAGTCTCTTTCCACACCCATAGTTATATTATTTTTCATAAAAAGAAAATGAATATGGTGAAACAATTATTATTGATTGTAATGTTTATGTAAGTACATAGGTGATACAAATGCACGCACAACACAACATTCCGCTTTGTGCGTTCATTGATAAAGATTCCAATTAACTGTTTATTGGTCGAGTATAAAACGATGATCTTAGTTTATTATGTACCTAGTTTATTTGCGGCGACTGTCATGCAGGTTCAACGCACATCTAAGTAATTGTCGACAATTAGCGATCCACTATAATCAACGCAAACGCGCTAAATATAGATGAGCGTTCCCAAACGACAAGCGAGTCCGTTGCGGACGAATCAGCCCCTTGCATATTTTAACAATTGATAAAGTTTTAGGTCTTCGTGAAATATTTTATAGCAACAGAAGGCATCCATGTTCATCATCATTAAGTTCTAAAATGATTCTCTCTACAATCGGAAAAGGTAGAAAAATCTTGGTTTTGATAGATATGACGATAATGTAATCGTAAAGGCTACTGATGCAAAATACAAAAGGCGATAGTTGAGAGTCAAATTAATACCACTCATTCATGCATTATGTACGGCAAAATGAAAGATTGATACCTTATATGAAGGACCGAATGTGGGAAAAAAACCAAAACATAGAAACCGCGGATGGATCACATTTCGGGATGAAGCCTTTGAGGTGCTACTCGGCAAGTCCGGTCACACGCTTGCAAAAAACCAACAAAAACTAAAAAAGTGGATTACAGTAAAACTTCGGTTAAAGAAGTTGTTCCATCACACTGAAGTATTATAAAAGGAGATGAATTTAGAAAGCTTGGTTTCCGGATAAGGATGCTGAGTTTTCACTCGTGCATGAAAGAATATATGAGAAAAATTACAAAAAAATTACTATTTATGAATAAAAAAATTAATCTTAATTGAGACTTGGTCAAACTTAATATTATAAATACGAAAGAGTGTATATTTTTATGTATATGTATTTTTACTTCAAAACAGCTGAACCGATTTTGAAGGATTGTGGTACCGAGATAGACGTACGGTAGGCTATAGGAGGGGGAGGTGGCGAGTGAAGTCGCTAGTCGACCTAAAAATATGATTGACAACGGAACATGTCAGATATTTAAAAAAAAAAAGACTATACAGAGCTTGCCATTACCATCACGACTCCTGTATGCCACACCAGTGCACCTTAGGGGCCTAAACATATTATAAATTGTCAAATTATAAACATTCATAACTTATACATAATATATACACCGTGACTTTTTAGTCGTCTTACAAAAGTCGTCTACTTAATGTATCCGACCTAAAATACCTCTAGGCGAGTTAATTTTTTTTAAATCGTTAATAATAATTTTTATTTTGAATAAATAGGTACATTAGAAATATGAAACATCCTGTTAAAATGTTTACGTATCAATCTGTAGAGTATACCTACCCAGCGCAATAGTCGGGTAGATCATTCCAATGTCCATTTTCTATGAGACAAGGGCGTTTCTAACTACGCCTTGTGTCATAATAACCAATTAAAGTTTTATTATTAATTTTTTCAAATCTCTTAAATACATATTTTTTTTATTATAAACGTGTTCTAGTCATTGGATACATGAACTGGGCTGCTTTTGTAAGACGACTAAAAAGTCACGGTGTATATATTATCCTAATAGCTCCTCTGAACACTCATGAACAGCCTATCAAATTCCTTATACCTACTCACAAAAACTATTTTAAACTATGATGACTAGCTGTTAGCAGTGGTTACACCCCTGCTGCTCGGCTCCTATTGATCTTAGCGTGATGTTTTATATACTATAGCCTTCTTCGATAAATGGACTATCCAACACAAAAATATTCTTTTTCAATTCGGACTAATAGTTTCCGAAATTAACTCGTTGACCCAAACAAACAAACTTCTCAGTTTTATAATACTCGTATGAGTTTAGATTTATTTATGTATTTAATTACAACGGCTGTGTGACCAAGCAATTACAGTAATGATTAAATCTCAAATAAAAAAAAGTCAAAACAAACTATTAAAACATCAGTACAAGATAAACAAAGAAAACATTATAAATCAAGGTTAATAAAAATAAAACTTTTCATAAATTCCTCTCACATTACCTACATTTGACACAAAAATATCGTCTGTAGGATGATGAGGTCCTGTCATTTCCAGCACGCGTAGCATAACCAATATATTATTATGATATACCCCGAAAATTAAATCATTGCAACAATTATTTTTTAAATTTTAAACATCACCATGCTTAATTTGTTGGAGATCTTTCTACATTCTCAGTTTCTATGGTATCATGCTACGCGTGCAGGTGAATCCTGTCGTTTTTGGGATCTTGCATCTGATATTTAGCAATAACAAAATGTATAGAATATGTACTAACTATCGACACACTTAGGCCTAACTTTTCAGGAAAACAGGGGTAATATTATGCATCTTACATTACTGCGGCAAGGGACCATTCAAGTATTACGTAAGCACTAGAGGGGCGGAAGCAAAGACCCCCGTCTTTGCTTTTTTAGTAATTAGATCAATATAATTTTATAGAAAAACATACAAGCATGGAGCTAAAATAAAAACAAATCAATCTCACCTAAATTACAGGTAGAGGTACTGATTATCACGCTCCGTTGCGCTCACGCCGCCGCCGACCGTGTCGCAACGGAAGTTATCAGGACTGTGGCTCCGATGAACATCCCGTGATGACCCTATTTAATAAAATATCCGTTTTTATAGGAATTCAAAGTGTCCACTTTATACATATACTGGCTTATGCCCCCGGATTCGCTCATTGAGTTCGGTAATTGGGTCATCAAATCGTTTTTCTACGATAAAAGTATCAGGTAAATTTTTCTGCATGCCAAAGGGCATTCTTCAAATAACTCAGAACTCAGCGGCTCAGAACGAAACAAAGATGAAGTATATATCAGTAAAAAAAAAAACAATTATAGAATTTAAGGGTACGCTAGTCGGTCATTCTTCCATACAAACGTAGTTTGGCGATTACTCCAACATTTGACGGTATACATTCAGAATAAACAATGATTCACATTCATCTCATCGTTATCTAGCCCTATATGGGAAAAAAAGTAAAAAAACTTGAGAGGTGTCAAGGGACACCCGGATGGAACGAAGTTACTGTATACACTCAACAAAAATAATCGTCGCGTCACCACATTGATCAATGCGACCGAATTAAAATGGTTGTCTTGTTTTTTTACCGATTTATCCTACTGGTGGGAATCAGTTGGACAAATCGGTAAAACAAGTGAAGGTCGGAAAACATTTGCTTAACGATAGCAAGTAAAAAAAACAGGTTCAATCGATTATTTTTTCTCACATTCTCGTTCGCTAACTCCACTCCACTCCACCCCACCTCATTCCATTCCATTCCATGGTAATAAACACATTACCCTCCTTTGCGTCGCGCAGTCGGTAAAAAGTGTCGCGACAACTTTTTCCCTTAATTTTTTCCGTCTAGACCCCTTTCGCAACGCGCGATAAGGAACTTCGTTCCAAAAAACATCTATTATGAGTTATGGGTGTCGAAACTTCCTTATTTTAAGACTAATTTTAACGCATCTTCGGGGGGAAGTAAATAACAAAAGAAGACGGTAAATTGTAAAATAATTACCATACAGGGATAGATAATTTGCTCAAAAACTTAAAAAAAAAATGTAACCGACTTCCCACAAAAAAGTTCAAAATAACCTACAAAAAAGCTTTTCTTTCGAAAGTCTGTGACTTTCTTTTTTATTTCATTGACTTTTTGTCACCGACTTTCGAAAGAAAAGTTTTTTTGTTTTGAACTTTTTTGTGGGAAGTCGGTTACACTTTTTTTTTAAGTTTTTTATTTTATCCTTTTTAATTTTAATATTCAATCCAAATTATTGTCAAATACATAATTTTCTTACATGTACACTAAAATATTGTAATCCGTAGCACACATAATAATGAGCTAAAAATGAAAACTACTGCACCAAACTAAATGAAAATTTTATGGGACCAAATGGCAGATACACTGTATCGAACAAAAAATATCAATAAGAATCATCGAAATCGGACCAGAAACCTCGGAGTAATCGGTGTAGACAATGTTGAAAAGTCTTTAAAAAAACTCTTTTTTTTTTTGGTTTTTGTTGATTTTTCAAAAAGTGCTAGTCCGATTTCGATAAAATTTAATGTGACCATTCGGTAAGTATACCCTTTCAAACAAAGAATTTTTCAAATCGGTCGGTAAACGACGAAGTTATGCCCGAACAAACATAAAAAATATATATAAACATCCGAATTGAAAACCTCCACCTTTTGGAAGTTCGTTAAAAATATATTTTTTTTATTTTGAACAGATACATTCAGTAGTTTTATTATAATATCCAAACTCCCGAAGGTCTCTTGAAAAGTTGCAGTAGTCCATTCTTCAATGAAATCACGTATGTATGAGTCAGTCGAAGGTTGGAGTATGTGTGCGTAGGCGCCCTAGCTTCTTACTGCTCATCCATCTCATTGGTACGTGATGTTGGATGAAATAGCATGCATTTTAATCTCGCCCGCCAACAAGTTCGTCCCGCCGACTAGGGCACCCTTAATAGTATAATTAGTTTTCTATAAGAAGAACACCGAAAAAAAAAATGATTGTATAGAGTTAACAACTCAATACTTCTAACTTAACAGAACAGAAACTTAAATGATTTACTAAATTTATGATTTTTTGCATAATTATTCTCGAATTATATGTTTTATGTTGAAATGAAATGAAATGATGATGAAATGATGTTTATTTTTGCAAGTAGGTTATATCAACACTTTTACACGTCTTTTCATAAAACTAGAAGAGGCCGGTGTTGACTACTCTGAGAAGAAACATCCGAAACAAACTCAGAGGTCACAGTCTCTTTTAAAGTCCAGACATCATAAAATTAGATCAGGTTATACGAGGACCATGCAGGTTAATGTCTGAAATGGTCTTTAGAAGAAAGAACCACACAAATTCGAGTGGACCTGTCCAGTCAGTGCAAGCATTTGTCAGTTATCGTGGAGCTCGACTTATAACTCAAGGAGCTCAACGAGACGACGAACAACACCAAAGAAAGGACTTGTGTAGGCCGCTTAAGTTACTCAAACTGTCAGACAATCACTATAATTAATAATAATAAAAAACAACAACTTGACCCACACGGGTCCTCGTATTCACAAAAAAATAAATAAAAACTGTATGTAAACAATAATATAATGTCAGTATGTATATAAAGCGGAAGAGAAAAAAAAAATAATAATAAAAAATGCATGACAGATTGTATAAAAAAATCGTACATGTATGTCAGTTTGTATATAATAAAAAATAAATAAAAAATAGTAAAAAAAAATAAAGAGTAAATAATGATTTAACAATCGGAAAATTGTTTCGTCAATACATGTGAGGACCATGTAGATTCTCGCCTGAGATAGTGCTCAAACACACTGCGAGCCTAGCGCGGTGGCGGCGGCGCGGGCGCGGAAATATTGAATGTATGAAATCGCCACTCGTGGCCACATTGAAGTGACTAAGGCGGGGGCCTAGCGCGACGGCTACAAGCGAATTTGCGAGCCTAGGCGTTGCTAGGCAACAACCGATACAACGGGCGGGTGGCAGGTGTATCAAACCTTTTCGGTCTTTTAGTAGCGTCATCTAGTTACCAGAACATGCACTAAAGTACTACCGTTGGATGTTTTTGTACATATTTAAATTATTTTTACCATACTTTAGTATAAAAATGTAGAATGATTCATAATTATCTTGTATGCAATCCTAAACAACCTATAAAACATTTTAAAATTAATTTCTTTAAAGAAGATTTATAGAAACTACTTTGTACCACTGGTTTGCAACACCTGAATTCGCCGCTACGCTTGATCGGCAGTGTGGACACAGATCGCGCCCGCCATCGCGCCCGCCACCGCGCCCGCCACCGCGCCCGCCGCCGCCGTCGCGCTAGGCTTCCAGTGTGGACACACACATAGTCTTTTTAAGAAAGAACTGCAAAGTACTGCTTTAAGTGGACCTGTTCAGTCAGTGCAAGCATGTGTCAGAGAATGGAAGCTCAACTCAGTACGTAAGGAGCTTAACGACATCTGAAACCACATATTCCTCACATTTATGTTATGACATGAATCGGGCCTATACTTGTCACTCCCCTTTTATCCAAATTCATTCAGACGCGTTTGCGTGATTGATTGGCATCCACCAGAAAACAGGCTACTTTCATGTTCTATGAGCGCTATCTATAAAGGGCCAAACGTCTGCCAGGGTCACGGAACTGTCTAAATAGGTAACTGTGACTCTGGGACCTAATGCTATGTTTTATTATAGGCTATTAAAGGAACACCGTGGATTTTAGTCAGTGCGAGTCTGACAGTCCCTTCCGCTCCACTCAGGACTCCTCTGATGATTTTTTCACGTGATAATAAAGAAGAGTCCTATCTCTGTCATACACTACTTATACGATGTTTATGGCTGGTTCGTCATTCGATGTGCTTAGGGCTTCGTGCGAAAAATTATATCTCAGGCGATGTGCATTATTTCTCGCTGGTGCCTAAAGGACACAATTCATAAACTCACCTCCTTTTCTGATTTGGGTGGTAGAAACTACATAATACCACTTGCTGCGGTTCTTACATACCCCTTTTGTTTTCAAAGGAAATGGTACACCCACGGTCTCTAAGACTAAGAAAAGAAGATATTTTACTGTAAGGTCTCTCATTACATTTACTTTTTGTTTGTTTTCACAGAACCGTACTGGGGATGGCCACTTCGATGTAAGTTGTGGGTCCGATTGCAGCGTTCAACAGGTAAGTCATCCTTAGGAATAAAATAATTAAATTATACTTCGGAACCAAAAACTAAGTCATTCATATTTAATCATTGGGTTTTATAACAGGGTCGCATCAGCATTCGCTACAACACTTTTGGCTTACGGTATACTCGTAAATTGAACTCGGAGAGCACAACAGCGCTTCAAAGTCAGCAATATTGCTGTTCAGTCATGTTTTTTTTAGTTAATACAGAACGCGTAGCATTTTTCTACACAAATGTAGTCCCTAACTCCCTACTGTCCCCTAGCCTACTATCTACTTCGCGTCTAGAAATTCAGAATATTTCTGCAAAATCCTTTAATGTATTTGGTTGAAATTTTGACGAATATGAATATTCGACTTAACATTTAACATATGTTTCGTAATTTACAATCTCACATTTTCATGTCTAATTATCTTCTTACCCTTATTTCAAGTCATTTATGTATCTAATAATTTGCATTAGAACGTATTTTTTAACTAAACACCTCTATGAACCGCCAACTAAGCGCCATATCATATTAGTAATCGTGCTGCTGGATTTTCGATATCAAAGTAACTATATAATTTTTGACCCTGTTTGCTGGCCACCCACATATTTAATTGTTTTACATTATAACGCGTCAAAACTGATCGGCCATAACTACGCAAGCGATCGTTAAATTCAGCGGTCCGATAAGTTTGTTTATAGTATATTTATGAACGTACTCCCAGTATTGGGTAACCCATTTTTACGACCCTGAAAGTCGCAACGGAAATTGTTATGAACTGATCTAAAATATGTCATATTTAATATTAATAGTGTAGAGGTTCTTTTGGGTCACCATATTATCTACAGTCAAAATATTAAAATAATTTACAAAAAGTTTATAATTATTGTACGATAACTAAATCTCAGTTTCTCCTTTAACCTTTTTGAGATATAAGTTACCTATTTAATGAATACTGGATTTCCAACAAAAGATAATTTACACATTAAGATTGTGATTATTATTTACAATGTTACACTTTGGAAACAATGTTACAATGTTAGTTACTATTCGGCTGTAGTGTTTGGATGGCGTGTCGCAACTAGAACTAGCATCAATATAGGTTTACAAAAGAGAAGTTGTAACTAGATCTCATTGAAACTAGCCAGACCGTGTACATGAACAAAAGGACCTCGAGGGTCACTATCCTAGTTCCTTTGTTGCAAAATAACATCATTTAAATTACATATTTACTGTAGCGGACTCACTGTAGGTATCTAAATGCAGTGTAAACCATTATGTAGCTAAACGTATTATGAAATTAAAGTTGATGATCACAACTTACATGTTTGTAGGTAATTCAATTCAATAATTGCATTAAATATGGTAAACTGATAACAAACCAAATCAAAACAGCGTGTTTACAGTTTTTTTTTTTAGTCTATAAAGTATGTGCAGAAGTGAAATTACATATTTAGTTTTGATTTTAATCATTTATCTTGTTCGTAAGGGTACAAACACATGCATCAAACTGAATATTTTTGTTACTCTTATCCATCATAATAATAAAGCAGAACTGACATAAAACGGAGTATTCGTTGGAAACTCTGACAGTTACTACTGGTTTATGTCAAAATTATCAGTTATGTCCAATTTACGCCCCTGCGCAGCGCAAAAAAACTCAAGTGGCGGGCGGGCGGGTAGGACGCGCAAGCGCACCCCTCACGCGGCAAACGAAGTCAATTGACTTGCTTCCATTTTATTATTATTTGTAACCATTACAATAACAATACTGCACTGCAGTAACATTTGACATAAATTGTCAATATTATTTTATTTTTACGACTTCATTATATTCTTTGTTAGTTAGTGCAGATTACTTAAAAGTAACTTTGTACGTCTGTTTAGTGTTTCTTTATCATTTAATTTAGAAACAACAACGTTTACGGAAATGTTACGTTCAGCTTCAGTCTGTTTTGTTGTTCAGGTGTGTCTGTTTATGGTTTTACACCTCCGGTGCTGAAGAAAGCATGGGAATTTATTTATCTGAACCTCGCATCAATGATGTATGAACTGCGAGGCTTTGCGCAACATCTTTCGTCAAGTCGCGAGGTGTGGCAGACAGAAAGCATCGAATGCACCGCCCTTCTGCTAAACAAACTCATTTATATCGCTTTCCTTACAAGACAACGTGTTTATATTGTATCTGCCTGTAGATACTTATATTTACATGGATTATAATATTTTTAATATTTTACTCGTTTATTAAAATATCAATTTAGGTAGTTGTAAGTCTTAATAATTTCTGAACTCTTAAAGCTCTAAGCTTTATTAAGACTACTAAATAATTTCTGAACTCGCCCAGGTCTCGCTAAACATCATCTAGGTATCCAAGCCATAATTATACTTTTTACCGACTTCAAAAAAAAAGGAGGTTATCAATTCGACCCGTATGTATGTAATATTATCAGAACTGCCCAGTTTTCATATATGTTAGTCTATATCAGCGTCTGAACAAATGTGCCAAATGTCACAAGTATAAATGTATGTATGTTTTTATGTTTGTGCACGCATATCTCCGGAACTGCAAGTTCGATTTAAGTAATTCTTTTTGTTGTACTAGGTATTGTTCAACTTAGGGTACACTGCAAGTTTCATCAATATCGGTTTTAGAGATATAGATTTTTTTATGTTGTGACGGATTACAAGATTAGTGCATATGTAAGAAAATTTTGTATTTTACAAGAATTTGGGTTGACTATTTAATAAATAAACTAAAAAGGGTACTAAAAAGGTAAAATAAAAACTTTTTCAAAAAAGGAACCGACTTCAAAAACAACAACAAAACAAAAACCGGCCAAGTGCGAGTTGGACTCGCCCATGAAGGGTTCCGTAGTAGCAAGCATAGATTAGGGATATAATTATATTGAGATTAGTAAGTAATATACACAAACAATAAAAATAACTTCGTTTTTCATAGTGTTTGTATGAATGGCAAAGTTATATTTGCGGTTTTTAAAAATGTACTATATCTCAAAAACTGCTAACTGTATCTCATCCAAACCAATTTTCGTTGGAAGTTTTTGTTGAGGTCTACATTATACATTTTTTTTAGTTTTATCATTCTGTTATTTTAGAAGTTACAGGGGGGGACACACATTTTACCACTTTGGAAGTGTCTCTCGTGTAAACTGTTCAGTTTGGAAAAAATGATATTAGTAACCTCAATATAATTTTTAAAGACCTATCCATAGATACACGTGTGGGTTTGGTGAATAAAATATTTTTGACTTTCAATTCTAAGTATGGGGCCACCCCCAAAATTTGTTTTGTTTTTATTTTTGTATGAAAACTAATGCGGTTCACATAATACATCTACCTACCAAGTTTCAACAGGATAGCTCTTATACTTTCGACAAAAAGTGGCTGTGACATACGGACGGACGGAAAAACGGAACCCTTATAGATTCGTCATGTCTGTCTATCTAGACAGACATGACGAATCTATAGGGGTTCCGTTTTTGCCATTTGGCTACGGAACCCTAAAAAGGGCGAAATAACCTAATTAATAACTTCTTTGGGAAGTCGGTGGCTAAAAATCAATGAAATAAAAAATAAAGCCACCGACATCCGAAAGAAGTTATTAACTAGGTTATTTCACCCTTTTTTGTTTTGTTGTTGTTTTCGAAGTCGGTTACTTTTTTGAAAAAGTTTTTTTAGAAGTTATTTTATAACATTTATTTATTGATGAGCTTTTCTTTCTAAAACTTACATGAGGCAGCAAAACAACAGCTTTAGGTTATAGAAAAATTCGAAAAAAATGAATTCTTTGAAAAAAAAATTGAGGATAAGGATGAAAAAAATAAGGAATTCAGACTACCTAGAAATAAAGACTAAGTATGTTCAGTTGATACTGTAGAGGTTTTACAAAGATCGTTTTGCCAGATAACCATTTTTATGTAGTAGCTTGTCCCCGATAAAATAATACCTACTGAGCCATTTTGGTTTAGATACCTACTAAGAAAGATCTCTCCGCGGTCCGCGATGGACTAACTTCTAGCTGTACGTAATTCAAAGCGGTCAGTTTCGTTTTGATGAATGTAAATCTTCATCCTGCAAGGGATGTAGTTACGGAGTGATAGGTGGTCAGTGGCATGGTGCGGCTGCCGAGCTCGCAAGCGCAAGGGTCGCGTGAGACTCGACGCCGGATGGACGCAGGAAGGAAGCTTCTAGTTGCCAGCCTGCTCCCCTCGGATCTATTTTAGAGTTCATTCGTTTTATTCTATCATTTACAGAACATGCCTTTTAATATAAGCCGACTTGGGATGGCGGCATCCCGTTTTGGCAACCGCACTTTCAATTAGAGTAAATTTTCCAGACTACTTACGTAACTGTTGTATGATATTTACACACTTTCCTTAAAGCACGGTACTCATTTTATAGGTACCAAAAAGTACGAATGCTCATCGATCCTACATTATTATTGATCGGGCACGCCGCAATCGCGGCGGGAAGACCCCTCTTTGAGGAGTGGCTGGATAGGCGTCACGGCGTCCTGACCTACCGCATGACACAGTTCCTCACCGGACACGGAAGTTTCGGGAGGTACCTGTGTCGGATAAGGAGGGAAGACACGCCTGGGTGTCACCACTGCGAAGATCGCCCGGAGGACACAGTGGAGCATACGGTGCAGGACTGCCCCGCCTGGGCAGAGTACCGCCATCCCCTTACAGCTGCGATAGGCGGATACCTCTCGCGCCCGGCATTGGTCGAGACCATGCTGCGGGGCGAAACGGAGTGGGAAGCGGTCGCCTCCTTCTGCGAAGCAGTCATGCTCGCGGAGGAGGTGGGCCGCGAGAGGGAGAGGACAGCGTCCTCCCTCTGCCCCAGCCGCAGTGGTAGGCGGCCACGGCGACGGACGTCGCAAGACTATCTCCGGCCACCGTAGGCGCGGGCATGCGGGCGGCGAGTAATGGGCGACTCGCTGTCCGACCATGGACCATGCCCGGGTCGTCAGCGCGTTGTGTTCCACGCGCTCCTCGAGGAGTGTCATGATGACGGGGCCCCCATCTAGAGGGCCAAAGCCTGCCGGGGTCGCGGGGCTTATCTCATTACCGTGACCCCGGAACATAAAGGGCTATTGAAGGACACCGTTGATTTTAGTCAGTACGAGTCTGACAGTCCCTCCCGCCCTGCCTTGGGTGGGAGGAATCATTAGATGATTTTACCACGCTAAAAAAAAAGTCATTTTTGATGAGCATTTTTGTAGCGGTTGCTATTATGAACTAAAAATGACCCTTAGTTTATTGATGCGACTAATTCTTTAAATTTACATAATAATATCGGTAATTAAACTACTTAGATTTGTTGCAGATTATCCACGTATGACGCGTTTACCATGTAGACAGATTATGTAACATCTTCCGGTATCAGCCGAAGACATGGATTATATCTAGACAGAACACGTGTTGCGAACGCTAGAATTAACGGTTAAATTTTATCTAAGAGCTTATCTTTCTTTCAGAGAAAGCAGTTAAATGGCACTAAACGTGGCACTATATTTTCAGAAACGATTTATGCACGCAAACTGAAATATTCTATTTTTTATCTGACATCAGTATTTTAAAATGAAATGCTTACCAAATAATCTGTTTCTCTAATAAATCTTGAGTAAATACTTTACGGCAAGCTTACTCCATTGTCGACCACAACCTAAAAAATAAATGATAAAAAATAATGACTACATGGTAAAGGTACTTCAAGAGAAGTGGAGCATAAAGTGACCAATGCATGAATATTGAACTCGTGTAAGGGAATTTCAAGCCCCCTGCGCGCTTCGTTGCGTTTCGTTCGGAAATGAACAATCATCTATCGGAAGTAAAGGTTGTACCTGCGATTATAGTTAATAATTTATGTGTGAAATTAGAACGAATCGTAAATGCTGGAATCTGTTGTTACAGGGAGTAGGGAGATATTTATATAAATGATGTGCTGTATTTAAAAGATTGATCTAGGAATTTCTTCGTCTACTATTTTCCAATAACCATACCTTATACACTTTACGCAATTATACTGACTTATCTAACCAACAGTAGAGCATTACGTTTTCCCTTTGACGCAAAACGACCCTACGTCAAGATTACTAGGTTCACTCAATATCATGATCTTGCATAATCTGATTAAAGGTCGTTTACGATCATGATCGAGGAATGTCTAGTGATCTAAGTTAGAAGATTTTATGTACACTTAAAAAAAAATACAAATGCCACTAGGTAATTAACAGATAAGTATAATTATAAAACAGGTTTTCACCACGAATTTGGTACGTTATGCTGTAGGAGTTGTAGGACCGTAAGTACTATTATTTACTCAATGAAGTTTAAAACTTTTTTCCACTCGATATTATCCTACTAATAAAGAAATACTGTCTAGCTACCTTTTCAAGTAATTCTGACCATAATATAGTCAAATTGGTAGCGGAACGAGTAAACAAAATGTGACCGCATTCGGAGTCAGGTGCATTCATGAATATTCTGAATAATTTATAATATAATTGTGTGAAAATGTGGGATTTTATGGCGTTAACGTGCTCATAGGGGAAGTAACTGGAAAGTCAACCTAAATATTTTTGGTAGTTGGCGCCAAGTCAACTGCATGAATAATAAATTATTGTACTTAGATTGCATTTCAAAGTCAGATTTAATGCTATTGAAATTTATAAACTAAACCGATATGTTTACCATCGTCCTTTGCAGCTCGCGTTAATATATAAAAAAAAAAACAGTAAAATTATCATAAGTTAAGTAAGTTCATGTTGAGTTTCTTAGAAATTACTTATCAGCAAAAATTAATTTGTTTATATTTCTGAGACAAAGAGCCTGTTCACGGTTCACGCTTGCCCTCCGTTCAGTTTTTCATTCGTCCCGTTACTGTGCTAGGAACTAGTCACATTACTTCTAAATATAATATCAAGGTTAAATTAAAAGTCTCTATTGAAAGTTAACCTAAACAGTGAAGTTTGATTATCCCTATCACCTAATAAATTAATAGGTTATGGGCCCAGGTGTGCGCGAGTGAAATATTCACTGTGTTGGACAATAGTTTTAAAATCCGCCGTTGGACAATAAAAATAAAATGGACAATTCGAAGGTTAAAAGAAATATTAAGCCATTCGATGGTGAAAAGTACAGTGTATGGAAGTTTCGTATTCGTGCGTTGCTAAGTGAAATAGAAGTGATAAAAGTTATCGACGAAGACCCGTTACCTGGCAACGAAACCTGGGAGAAAAACAATAAAATTGCTAAAAGTGTGATCATAGAATATCTTTCCGATTCTTATCTTGGTTTCGCAAAGGAGGATGTTTCGGCAAAAGATATTTTGAAAAATTTAGATACGTTGTACGAACGTAAGAGCATCGCGACGCAGTTGGCACTAAGAAAAAAGTTGTTATCGTTGAAATTGAAAAGTGAAGTGTCGCTCATTCAACACTTTACAACGTTCAATGACCTCATCACTGAACTACTTGCTGCTGGTGCGAAGTTAGAAGAAACCGATAAAGTTGCTCATTTACTACTAAGTTTACCCTCAACTTATGACGGAGTCGTTACAGCGATCGAGACGTTATCAGAAGATAACATAACGTTAGCTTTCGTTAAAACACGGCTATTGGACCATGAACTGAAGTTGAAAAATGAGTCAGGCGAAATGAGCGAAAAAGTGTTGCAAATAGAAATGCAAAACAATGACAAGACGAAGAAAAGAAAATTTGATAACAAACAATCAAATAAATATATAAAACGCAGGAGAGAGAACGCTAAGTTCATAAAATGTCATCACTGCGGGCGTAAAGGACATAAACGGAATGATTGTTACTATTTAAAACAAAGGAATCAGCAAAAGGGCTATAATAAAAACAATGACCGACCAAGAACAGTACAGTCAGTCAAGATAAGCCAAAATAAACAATCAGCATCGAATGAGTTCTCAGGATTTGCTTTCATGACCGGCGAACATGAAACGCAAGACGATGATAACAAAGTTACCTTTATTCTGGATTCCGGCGCCTCGAATCACATCATCAATAGAGATGACTTGTTTACCAACTTTGTTGTTTTAGATACACCACTTAAAATGTCAGTTGCTAAAAATGGTGAATTTATTTCAGCTACGAAAAGAGGTGCACTGCAAGTTACTAGCAACATGGGTGTCCAGGGATGTTTGGATGGTGTTCTGTACTGCCCTGAGGTACCGTACAATTTGCTGTCCGTATCCAAAATGCAGCGAGCTGGCTACACTGTCATATTCAGTACTGACGGTGCAAGGATATGCAAAAATGGTAAAACAGTAATGAAAGGTATGCCTTTTAACAATTTAATTGCTGTAGATTTTGTCGTGTGTGTAAACGTGAGTCGTCTAGTTTCTCAAGCATGCATTAGTGACAAAAATAATTACAAATTATGGCATCAACGCCTTGGTCACTTGAGTAAAAACAAATTTATAGAAATAAAACGACATGAGTTGTTTAAAGACGTAAGTGAATTAAGCACTGTAGTACCGGATGACGAATTGTGTGAAGCATGCATTAATGGAAAGCAAAGCCGACTTCCGTTTAATCACACCAAGGACAAAAGTCACATAAATCGACCTCTATTTGCTGTCAGTTCTGATGTCTGTGGTCCTATCACTCCAACGACAGTTGATAATAAAAACTATTTCGTAATTTTTATTGACCAGTATACTCATTATTGCTTTACGTATCTGAAAACATACAAATCAGACGTATATGCAGCATTCAAAGATTTTGTTGCAAAAAGTAAAGCTAAATTTAATTTAAAGGTAGCTAACTTGTTTTGCGATAACGGTGGTGAGTATTTATCCGCCGAAATGAAGAACTACTGTGCTGAAAAGGGTATTTCATACCATTTAACAGTTCCTAGAACTCCACAGCAAAATGGTGTTTCTGAAAGAATGGTGAGAACCATTACAGAGAAAGCTCGTTCAATCTTAAGCGGTGCGCGATTAGATAAAGTTTTTTGGGGTCAGGCAGTATTGACTGCTGTTTACTTAAAAAAAAAATGTAACCGCCTTCAAAAACAACCACAAAAAAGGGTAAAATAACCTACAAAATAACTTTTCTTTCAGAAGTCGGTGCCTTTATTTTTTTTCATTTCATTGTTTTTTTTGCCACCGACTTCTGAAAGAAAAGTTATTTTGTAGGTTATTTTACCCTTTTTTGTGGTTGTTTTTGAAGGCGGTTACATTTTTTTTTGAAAAAGTTTTTTATTTTACTCTTTTTAGTTTAAATATTCAACTCAAATTCTTGTCAAATAAATCATTCTCTTACATGTATGTGCACTAAAATTTTGTAATCCGTAGCACCGGTAACAACATCGCTCAAGTGCACAATATGCTAATAAAATTCCCTATCTCAAAAACTACTGAACCGATTTTGATGAAACTTGCAGTATTCCGTAAGTTAAACAATACTTAGTACAACAAAAAAAGAATTACTTAAATCGGACTTGTAGTTCCAGAGATATGCGAACACAAACTAAATCAGTCGATGCCAACTCCAAGCCGTTGAGGAGTTGTACCTTCCATCATCAGCTCATCCACCTGAGATGATGATTATCAGATGCAAATACTTGAACAGATTTAGAAAATATATGAAAATGGTACTATGTGCCTATAAAATTTGAAGGTTGCCCTCGATTTCCCTGGGATTCCATCATCAGATCCTGACCTGATGATCATGGGACCAATTGGAAAGTATACCCTTTCAAACAAAAGAAAAATTTTCCAAATCGGTCCAGGCGTCTTCGAGAAATCGGGGAACATACATAAAAAAAAAAAAAAAAAAAAAAAAAAAAAAGATTCCGACGAATTGAGAACCTCCTCCTTTTTTTGAAGTCGGTTAATAAATTTAACACCCACTAAAGCTCTCAAACTTTTAAAAACACCATATGAGATGTGGCACGATAAGAAACCTGAATTAAAATTTTTAAAGGTTTTTGGATCAACTGTTTATGTGCATAACAAAACGACCAAAGCTAAATTTGATGATAAATCATGGAAAGGTATTCTGATGGGTTATGAACCAAACGGTTATAAAGTTTGGAACCCAGATTGCGAAAAATTTGTGGTGGTCAGGGATGTTATCGTGGACGAAAGCACCTTTTTGAGGTCCAGGCCTTCTTGGAAGCCTGAAGAGAATATTGGAAGTTCTCACGACAAAACTGATAATGACATTGTGTCTTGTAAATCAGTGTCAAGTAAGTCCCGTGACCATGTTGAAATGAAACTAGATAGTTATAAATCTAGTGGGTCAGACCATGTTGTAAGGAAACTAGATAGTTCAAAATCTAGTGGGTCAGACCATGTTGTAAGGAAACTAGATAGTTCAAAATCTAGTGGGTCAGACCATGTTGTAAGGAAACTAGATAGTTTAAAATCTAGTGGGTCAGACCATTTTGTAAAGAAACTAGATAGTTTAAAATCTAGTGGGCATGATGAAAATCCTGCTAAAATTCGCAAACCGAACCATGATACGCTAAGCGAGGTACGTTTTGATAATTCAATGAGTAGTTCTATTGAAAGTGTAAACAAAAATACTGGATTAAGGAGGAGTGACAGGATTAAAGACAAAACCCCTGTGTCTTATAATGAAATTGATCACAAAGACTATTTGATGTGCGCTCAGTCTGTTTTATACAGTTTACCAAAATCATTTGCAGAAATTAAATATAGAAATGATAGATGTAAATGGGAAAGCGCAATTAGGGAGGAAATTAATTCATTACATAAAAATGAAACGTGGACTTTAGTACCACGACCGCCAAACAAAAACATCGTAGATTGTAAATGGATTTTTACTGTCAAAAATGATGAATTTGGATATCCTCAACGATATAAGGCCCGTTTAGTTGCGCGAGGCTTCAGTCAAGAGTATCTGACAGACTACAATGAAACTTTTGCACCTGTTGCGAGAATAGCCAGTTTTAGATTCATTATTAGCTTTGCAAATCAGTTTAATTTATTAGTTCATCATTTGGACGTTAAAACTGCCTTCCGTAATGGCAAATTAAAAGAGGAAATCTATTTACGAGTTCCTGAAGGTATTTCATGTAAAGAAGGCTATGTTTGTAAATTAAAAAAGGCGTTATATGGGCTTAAACAAGCGGCTAGATGCTGGTTCGAAGTTTTCGAACACGCTTTAAAAGAAAAAGGATTTAAAAATTCATCAGTTGACAGATGCATATACATACTAGATAGAGGGGATATATGTAGAAATATATACGTAGTGCTTTACGTTGATGATTTAGTAGTAGTATGCGAAGACCAAAATACGATGACTAATTTCAAAGGATATTTAATGAGCAAATTCGAAATGACGGATTTAAATGAAATAAAACTGTTTCTAGGCATAAAAATCACTAGAGAAAGTGATCAAATGCTGTTGGACCAAAGTGCATACATCAAAACAGTCTTATCTAAGTTTAATATGCACGAGTGTAAACCTGTGTCGACCCCCTTAGAACATAAGTTAAATTATGACGCATTGAACTCTGAGGAGAAATATGACGCACCCTGTCGAAACGTCATAGGATGCCTTATGTATATTATGCTTTGTACTAGGCCCGATTTAAGCGTCAGTGTAAACATCCTGAGTAGGTACACACACAAAAATAATAAAGAGTTATGGCAATGTCTTAAACGAGTACTAAGGTACTTAAAAGGCACAACTAATCTAAAATTGTGTTACAAGAGGTGTAAATACAATGATATTTTGTGTGGGTACGTAGACTCAGATTGGGGTGGCAATGATACACATGACAGAAAGAGTACAACTGGATATTTGTTTAAACTTTTTAATCAGTGTACAATTTCTTGGAATACACGAAAACAATCGTCAGTTGCGGCTTCTTCAACTGAAGCCGAATATATGGCATTGTTTGAGGCAGTTAGAGAAGCATTGTGGCTTAAGTCTCTAGCGGCCAGTATAAATATACTAATCACTGTACCAATTGTCATTTATGAAGACAATAATGGCTGTATAAGTATAGCCAATAACCCGACATGTCATAAACGGTCAAAACATATTGACATAAAGTATCACTTTTCTCGGGAACAAGTTGAGAAAAATGTAATAACATTAAATTACATTCCCACAGGTGAACAGTTGGCCGATGCTTTGACAAAAGCTCTACCTGCAATCAGTTTCCAAAAGCTGAGGTGTCAAATGGGTTTACAGTGATAGTAGTGTAAATAAGTGTATAATGTACATAACTTATATATTATATAATGTAATATAGTGTGTACATAAGTTAATGAGTTCAGCTGGACTACATATTATGTTGATTTTAGAACTTAAGTTAGTTATATTTAGCTTAAGTATTAATTTTGATTTGAATTGGTCTGGTTGAAGGTTTTACTGGGTTTTCCTCAACCCTCGAACGAATGTTGGACCAAATTGTAATTCCCCAGCAAGTATTTGGAAGTTAATGTGATTTAGTTAGGTAGTCAATTTACATAATTTTTTGTTTGTATAACTACCGATTAATTTTTGAGGGGGCGTGTTGAGTTTCTTAGAAATTACTTATCAGCAAAAATTAATTTGTTTATATTTCTGAGACAAAGAGCCTGTTCACGGTTCACGCTTGCCCTCCGTTCAGTTTTTCATTCGTCCCGTTACTGTGCTAGGAACTAGTCACATTACTTCTAAATATAATATCAAGGTTAAATTAAAAGTCTCTATTGAAAGTTAACCTAAACAGTGAAGTTTGATTATCCCTATCACCTAATAAATTAATAGTTCAAAGCAAAATGTCTTCATGAACTTTCACATGAGAACATTCTCGTAATGCGTACAAAGAACTCTTATCATGTAAGTAACAATTAAGCGATCAATTGTAATAAGTGCAATATGAAGTCGAGTCGGCCCTTCAATTAGCTAATAAACGCTGATTATGTTTGTTTGTTACTGCTTTTATTATTATACCAAATCATACGAAGCTATATTTGAGCAGCTAATGACCCTTCATTTCAAGCCCACACAAACTGGGCCTGTTAAAATAAATTGTCAAAGAATGCTCCTAATTTACTGTAACAAAGACCTTGCAACTTTTAAGTCACCAGGGTGCTAATTTTAGCAACACTAATTGTTGTTCCTAATTCAATTGTTACTGTTGTGCTATTCAACCTGCACAGAGGCAGCGCTAATCTCTGGCTAGAGTGTCTAGAGTTAATTGAAAGCCAGACGGCTTAATTCCTAACACAGCTTGCAAACAAATATCTTTTTGAACCATCGCAAACGCATATTTCATACTTAAACCGACAATAAGTGGCCATCTTCAAGGGAAATAGCTTTCTCCAGGAATTTACCCATTATTAATATGAATGAAATAAACATCTTTGGGTTACCAATCTCCTTTTGAAGGTTTTATTTTAACGAGCATCCTTTCATCTTTAAATGATCGAAAACCGCAACGCAAGTGGTAACTTAAACATTTCTTTAATGAAATACCTATAGCAGTATATTTTACATTTATTGAACTGCATGTACACCTTTCATCTTATTTTATGAGTAGGGAATCTAATTCAATTGTTTTCTATGCCAGCTTTAAACGAATTGAAATATAAATCTGTACAGATATTCAAATATCCCTCACAATGCATATAATAAATCATGAAGAGACGCTCAGTTATGATAAAGAACTGCACTCGCTTCGTCGTCGCCCGCTAATTCTTATTTCCTCATTAGGTGGACCGTTCCCCGCTTGCGAGCTGCGCTTGCGCCCATTCAACAAGTCGCCTCACCTCCCCTCTGCGCCATTATCCCTCGACTGCCCCTTCAACACTCAGATACCAATCTGTTGAGCGAAATTACCTAGAGTGCACTCAGCTTCTGCTAAGTGTTTTGATTTATTGTCCTTTTATTGGACACTCGTCCGTTGATCTCGAATAAAATACAGATAGATCCATCATTAAAATTATTTTGGACGGTCATATTGATTCTCTTGACATTGAGTTAACAAAAAGTGTAAAAATCTAAAATTTTGTGATCAGAAAGGGGGATCAGGTCATCTTCCAATTAAGCATTCTAATTATTTTCTCATTTCATTATTTCATCTTTCTTTTGCCGGTATGTAAATATTGTTAGGCGTTGTAAACTCGACTGATAAAGGCTAGCAATAGAACGGTAGATAGAGAGGAGTGCTCTCGAGGCTAGAGTGTCGAGGAGGCGGCGGGAAGCATGCCGGTGGGCCCCAATTTGCTTCAGCATTATCCAATTGCCAGAATAAAATGGTTGGCGTGGGCCAGCGCGTGACCTGCTCTCGAATTTTGGGTCCATAACATAGGTTCAATACGAATGTTTTAATCATAATTATATGTTTAAAAATGATTAATTTGCTTATGATGAGTGTAGGCAAAGACATAGCCATAATAATATCTGAATGGGTTACACATGCAGATAAACTTTTAAGGAAAATAAAGCAGTGTTTAGCCTTTGGTATTTCCGAAAAGGTTATATTACAAGCAACTTCCACAGAAAATTTGAACAGTGATAATTATTAACTTTAGAAGTAGGTGATTTACATTTGATAGGGTTTATCCGGTACAATTGCAATCTTCTTAGCATGTCGATGGTAATCTAAATTGTGTCAGCCCTGAACTTATTTGCGAGATCGGCGTCAGTGGATTTGAGCGTTTATTAGTTCCTGTAGGTACGAGTAGGTAACTGCATGTAACAGAGTAGGTATACAAGGCGTTTGATAAAGTGTAAGTCGCTTTGGGCAATAAGCATGTATTAGTGATGTTGCGAATATTCGCATTCGCAAATATTCGCATGTTTTTTGATAATCGCATGTTTGCGAATATTTCTGATAAACTATTTTTTAATTTACTACTATGATTTGAATATGAATAATATATTTAACGGAATAGTCTTGAAGTAGACAACTAAATAATAATTGAGATACTCGTAGTTCTGTTAGTCCAATAAAAATATTAACAGAATTGCAACAAAAATGTCAAAATTCCATTTTTATCGTGATAAAATCATCAAATGAGTCCTACCACCCAGTTATATTAAAAAATCTATGTACTACATAATTATGCATTTATGAGAAAAAAGAACTTGAAATATCTATTCAAATAAAAAAAATATAATCAACCATATCTAAGTCAAATAAGTTTTATTACACTAAATACATTTTTATGCATAGCTAATTGCAATTGTAAGTAAAAGTAATCTTTGTTTTTAGGGTTCCGTACGTCCGAATACAAAAACGGAACCCTTATAGGATCACTCGTGTGTCCGTCTGTCTGTCGCTTACGGTCAATTATCTCCGATTCTACTAGACCGATTGGGTTGAAATTTGGTATACATATCAATTCCTGTGACCCAAGCACAGAGGTGTGACGTGAATAGATGAAATCTGTATGTGGGAGGTAATTTTTGGGGGGGAAGGGGAAAATGAAAAAAAAAAGTTTTGAAAACTGCATCGTGTGACATATTCAATGAAATGTCTTGTTGAGACAATCTTAAATGTATTTTTTTTTTAATTTTAAAATAAATAGTTTCCAAGTTATTCAAGAAAATAGACGAAATTTGACCATTCCCCCCTCTTATCTCCGAAACTACTGAAACTAAAATTTTGAAAAAAATACAGTAAATAGTTTTCTACTTATAGATTATAGAAAAATCTATAAGAAGTCCATATCTGTATATGGGAGGTAATTTTTTGGGGGGGAAGGGGAAAATTAAAAAAAATATATTTGAAATCTGCATCGTGTGACATACCAAATGAAAGGTCTTGTTGAGACAATCTTTAATATATTTTTATTGTAATTTTAAAATAAATAGTTTCCAAGTTATTCAAGAAAATAGACGAAATTTGACCATTCCCCCCCCTTATCTCCGAAACTACTGAACCTAAAATTTTGAAAAAAATACAGAAATTAGTTTTCTACTTATAGATTATAGGATAACCTATAAGAAGTCCATATCTGTATATGGGAGGTAATTTTGGGGGGGAAGGGGAAAATTTAAAAAAAATATTTGAAAAGTGCATCGTGTGACATATCAAATGAAAGGTATTGTTGAGACAAACTTAAAAGTATTTTTTTGTAATTTTAAAATAAATGGTTTCCAAGTTATTCAAAAAAAATAGACGAAGCCTGACCATTCCCCCCCCCCTTATCTCCGAAACTACTGAACCTAAAATTTTGAAAAAAATACAGGGATTAGTTTTCTACTTATAGATTATAGGATAACCTATAAGAAGTCCACATCTGTATATGGGAGGTAATTTTTGGGGGGGGAAGGGGAAAATTTAAAAAAAAATATTTGAAAAGTGCATCGTGTGACATATCAAATGAAAGGTATTGTTGAGACAAACTTAAAAGTATTTTTTTTGTTATTTTAAAATAAATGGTTTCCAAGTTATTCAAAAAAAATAGACGAAGCTTGACCATTCCCCCCCCCCCCTTATCTCCGAAACTACTGAACCTAAAATTTTGAAAAAAATACAGGGATTAGTTTTCTACTTATAGATTATAGGATAACCTATAAGAAGTCCATATCTGTATATGGGAGGTAATATTTTGGGGGGAAGGGGAAAATTAAAAAAAAAAATTTGAAAACTGCATCGTGTGACATATCAAATGAAAGGTCTGGTTGAGACAATCTTAAATATTTTTTTTTTTTGTAATTTTAAAATAAATAGTTTCCAAGTTATTCAAGAAAATAGACGAAATTTGACCATTCCCCCCCCCCTTATCTCCGAAACTACTGAACCTAATTTAAAAAAAAAAACAGAATTTAGTTTTCTACTTATAGATTATAGGAAAACCTATAAGAAGTCCATGATATTAAAAGAACATGGTAAATCACTCAATATTGTGCGTACCAATTTGGGTCAGATTTAAAAAAAAACGTGATAGGTAACATCGTACGGAACCCTCTTCACGCGAGTCCAACTCGCACTTGGCCGGTTTTTTTTATTTAAATAGGCATAGTAGAATAAATAGTATGTCATTCTACTATGCCTATTTAGTCTTATAATTATACATTACAACAAATAATTTCATCTTGAAATAATGCCCAATACCTGAACTTTACGTTCCATAAATAAATTAAATCGATTGTGTTTTAATTACTGCAAAAAACTCTTCAAACGCAAATATACATTTTTCAACCGTAGCGCGTAAATTCACAAGCTGTAAATAAAATGTATCGTAGTGACGAAGGGGGTACATTAAAAAGATATAAAAAAAATGTAAAACAGTGCATTGATATGTGGTTAACATGACTGCTACAAATTGGTTTACCAAAATAACTTTTCAATGTTTGAATTTCTGCAATGTTTTGTGGGTTCCTGCCCCACTGTGCGACGTTGCAACAATTTATTTTTTTAGAAAACAAAAAAATATGTAAAATTATTTTTATCTATGTTCTTTGTCCATGCCTGTTCCGGTGAAATTTGTAAAAATCCAGCTCCAGTACCAGACTAAACTTGTTGAATAAATTTTAGGTATGTGTTGAATGAATGAAGTTACTTTCATTCAACTATATCGAGTTGGCCAATGTTCGGTTTAAAAATGTCTGTCGGACATGAAATGTCAAACCTATCTATCATTTTGCGTGCGTTTTATTTGAAAGTCAATATTCGCATTCGCATTCGCGAATATTGAAACTGAATATTCGCATCCGCATTCGCATTCGCGAATGTCAAAAATCAGAAATTCGCATCCGCATTCGCATTCGCGAATGTCAAAAATCAGAAATTCGCAACATCACTAGTATACAGGGTGATTTGTTATTCGATGCAGTCCTTGAAATGGGTGATACTAGACCTTATTTGCAACAATTTTAACCCCGACAATATGGGGTCTAAACTGACTGGTTTTAGAGATATCGAACTTTAAAGATTTTTCGAAAAATTTCTACCTCTCCCTCATTAAGTGCTTATTGTTAGAAAGTAACGATAGTCACCACTTAGAATTTATGCTTTTCTGATAGAATATGAACGACTGAATCTAGTAAATACAAGTTTGTTATAAAAATAATCATATCTTGGGGAATTAAGTGTCATAAAGTTTCTGTTTTGAAGATTTCTGAAAACTTTCCTTGTCTTTCAAAGCATATTTTTCAAAATAAATGTATGACACTTGGTGTACAAATTACAGAAAAAACTTCCTTGTCTCATCACCTTTCTAAAATGGTGTCACAGTATCCACTTTTAGTTAGTGTGTTACCAGAACATTAGGGTTGTTACTAACAAAGTAGTAAATCAAAGAAAATCGTTTCTAATGTTTTTTCGACCCAACATTTTTTTTCTGTGGTTTTGGTCCAAACTGCTGTCTGATATTAGCTTTTTGAGTCAATGTGCTTAATTTTGGTCGATCGCATCAATCAAAATCGGTCTTTATCTGGAGTATTTTTACCTGTCCTACAAGTAGGGTGACCCAACTTTTATGCACGCCAGTTTAGTTTTTTTTTTGCGAAACCAGAGCTGTTAAACATTCCGTCATTGTACATTTGTTTCAAGTAGCTGTTTCAAATGAAAGAAAATTGATGGTTTGACTATCTTTTTTAGCAGATTTTGCTTGATGCGATCGACCAAAATTAAGCGCATTAACTCAAAAAAGTTAATATCAGATAGCAGTTTGGACAAAAACCACAGAAAAAAAATGTTGGGTCGAAAAAACATTATAACCGATTTTCTTTGATTTACTACTTTGTTAGTAACAACCCTAATTTTCTGGTAACACACTAAGTAAAAGTGGATACTGTGACACCATTTTAGAAAGGTAATGAGACAAGGAAGTTTTTTCTGTAATTTGTACACCAAGTGTCATACATTTATTTTGAAAAATATGCTTTGAAAGACAAGTAAAGTTTTCAGAAATCTTCAAAACAGAAACTTTATAACACTTAATTCCCCAAGATATGATTATTTTTATAACAAACTTGTATTCACTAGATTCAGTCGTTCATATTCTATCAGAAAAGCATAAATTCTAAGTGGTGACTATCGTTACTTTCTAACAATAAGCACTTAATGAGGGAGAGGTAGAAATTTTTCGAAAAATCTTTAAAGTTCGATTTCTCTAAAACCAGTCAGTTTAGACCCCATATTGTCGGGGTTAAAATTGTTGCAAATAAGGTCTAGTATCACCCATTTCAAGGACTGCATCGAATAACAAATCACCCTGTATATAATAATACACGACATTTTAAGTTTCTTTATTTCGCAAGTATTACAGTCGACTGTACAACTGCTATAGCTACAATAACTGTAAGATATTGTTTGATCACCCTATCTGAACTTCCTCAATTCGTTAATCAGATACTGCCAGGCCAGATAGTACTTACTAGGCACTAGAGCAAAGTGCGAATCGACAACGATAGACATAGAGTCACTGTGTTTATGCACCATTGATGTATGATAAGCAGGCGCCACAGTTGCTTAGACTTAACCCTCTAGAATTCCATTAAGTCCTACAATATGCCCCCTGAATGGACCTACGATGTGATTACAATTTCTCATGCCATTGACAGCCGACCAACTCGTGTTAGAATATTACTAATCAAAGCTACTTATAAACAATTTTGTGAAATAAATGTGGGATACGCTATCTGAAGTTTATCTCTCAGGTCATAACGTACGGAATTAGAAAAACAACATCAACGCAAGTTAATATCTACTGGCGCCTATTTACAAATAAATGAGATAACTAAGCATTAATTAATTTAAATAAAAATTGCACTTGTTTTCATTTTCACACATAACATCACAGCCGTTACACATAATCTATATACAAGGGTCACAGGCCAGATTTATGTTGCTATGTGAATATTTATATATATTACGCAGAATAAAATTATTATAACATTGGCAGGTGATCAAAATATTGCAAAGGTAGTGCATATACGCTCACACTCAATCTCGAAGAAAGAAAATAATGTAAAGAAATGTTAGCAATATTTTCTTTCTGATTCACAGGATCCTCGGGCACGCTGCAAACGCGGCGGTAAGACCCCTCTTTGAAGAGTGGCTGGATAGGCGTCACGGCGTCCCGCGTCCTGACCTACAGCATTAAGCAGGTCCTCAGCGGACACGGAAGTTTCGGGAGTTTCCTGTGTCGGATAGGGAAGGAAGAAACGCCTGGGTGTCACCACTGCGATGATCGCCCGGAGAATACGGTGCAGGACTGCCCCGCTTGGGCAGAGCACCGCCCGCCGTGATAGGCGGCGATAGACGGAGACCTCTCGCGCCTGGCATTGGTCGAGGTCATGCTGCGGGGCGAGACGGAGTGGGAAGCGGTCGCCTCCTTCTGCGAAGCTTTTATGCTCGCGAAGGAGGAGGCGGGCCGTGAGAGAGAGAGGACAGCGTCCTCCCTCCGCCCCAGCCGCAGTGGTAGACGCCCACGGAGTCGGACGTCGCAAGATGATCTCCGGCCACCGTAGGCGCGGGCATGCGGGCGGCGAGTTATGGGCGACTCGTTGCCCGACCATGAATCATGCACCATGCCCGGGTCGACGTCGCGTTGTGTTCCACGCGCGCCTCAAAGAGTGCCAGCATGATGACGGCCACCGCCACGCCGGAGTGGTGAGACTAACGAATACTGTGACCCTGGAACGTAAAGGGCTATTGATATGATTTTACCACGCTAAAAAAAAGTCACAGGATGCTATGTGTATGCTAAAAATGCTTCGCACTCTTTTAATTCAAATTAATCATCTGCATCTGCAGATTCAGCGAATGTTTTTAGCTACTAATATTTGTAAGTGCCTTCATTAATTTGTTTTACCTAGAAACATAATTTGTCACCAAGATGAGATCATGCATAACAACAACATAGAACTAATGGTTATATTATAGTTCAAAGGTGTACAGTTTCGCTTGTCTCGCCGCGCCCACCTGATCAATCTATCTCATTTAAAACTTGGCTATTTAGGTTATTCTGCGCAAACAAAGACCAGCCACATAAGTAGTAGAACTTTGCTATGAAGCAATTAACAAGTAAATTATCAGTGAGTGCTTTCACAGCGCCCTGCGTCCGGCGTGCGCTTGCGCTCCCAATTGGACTTCCGAGCGCGTTTCCGAAATCGCTCCAACAATGAACTGACGCGACGATTTTAATGACTGCAAAGGGAGTAGTTATTGTTTTGTTATTATTACGGCACGAGACAGGAAACTGGGTAATTAGGCGTTAATTTACTTTGTTACTTTATTAGTTTTATTTAAGTTTCTCGTGTGTGCAGGCAATTGATGGCTGCAGGGCAGGGCAGGCAGAGCCCAAGAAATTCGAATCTCGGGACTTCCTAAAACGTAGTGGCTGCGTACTAAATAATAATTATGGATAAGCACCTACTGAACATGTGCTTTCAACACGTTCATATTAAGCGTGTCATATACTTGTTGGCATAAGTAAGAACTTTCTTTATGTTCGTAAACAATTGTTAAGTAAACTTTGGCAAGTTCAAATTCACATGTTTTTACGCTTCACTGGTCAATCGAGTGCCTGCCTAGTGCCTATACTATTATGAAAGCATTAGTTACCTACATGTTCTAATATACTATTGTGCTCTTACTAGTACTTATACATATGGCCAAACTAGCCCGAAAATGAAATCCAAAAATAAGAAACTGAAGTAACTTTCGATTCTCATAAGGGTGATGCGGACAAAAGCGAGCAAACTGACTGAATTTCCCTTAATAGAGCGATCGCCACTTTAATAAAAATTGACAGCCACCAAATGCAAGTATGTATCTGATAAACATATCCAAAAACGAGTTCATCCGTCAGTCACAAATATTAATAAATTGGACATGGAGGGTGCGTCTGGGCGTGGTGTTGTGACAACTATGGCGGAAGAGGCGCGTTAGCCAGGGATACCTTCGTACTTGTTCTTGTACATGGCATAATAAATGATGCCGATACTGATTAACTCAACACTACAACAGTGATGGGAACACTGGTAGAGATTAGCTTTTGCCCAACAACTACACAAAAATTGTACTTTAGGAGGCAATTGTTTAACCAGCAAATTGTTCACAGTAGTCCTTGAGTTAAGAAAAATATCAGTTCAGAATGGAAGATACAAATATACACACACATGAAGCGAGTGTCCTACTTGTGTTTGATCCGTCTGATGGTTGTGCGTGCGCAGGCCGCGACCCGCAATTATACACCCGAAACAAACGGCACAGATCGCGTCCGCGCCGGTCCTTGCATCCGTTTTAATTGTTACGCGTATTGTTCATCACACTGAATGGACATGACTCAAATGAGATCTGTCTGCGTCACATTTTGTTCCTACTAAGCATTTAACGCGCTGTGATATCCAACGGAAACTAACTTTGTAATTAGCAGTGCAACACGAGACAGGCTAACCGAATGTGTCAGCATTCATCTATATTCTAATGAGTTACCAAGTAGGCCACAAGTCGCAAATTGATCATTCAATTCACTGATAACATCATTCCCACCGAAGGGCACCCGCTGACAAACTAATTGAATTTATCTATTAAGTCAAACACGCCATTAGGTATAATTACAGAGAGCTTGTCACGATATTTTGTCACATTTGCGTTAGTTGATGAGTCTATTTCTCATTGGGATAGGATTGTTTGTTTTAATTAAACTCTTACCTTCAAGAAATGTGTAAGGTTGAGGTAAGAGGGATGCACCTGCGGCATCCGGTCACTTGCCATCCGTAAAGGACGTTACCGAACCGTGAAAATCCGTTACAAGCCCTGTTTTTTACTTTCTCAGCCATGGAAATGAAAGAGTCCGTTACAAGAATACACAACTTGGAATATATTACACGCACTTCTTACTTTCAATTTTCTTTAGCGAGCTTTGTTTATAATATATCAAAACAAAAATTGGCAACACCACAACAGCTTTGTTTGCACTTAAGACGTGTCTCGAAAGAGTCTGCATTTCATGTTTATTTAGGTTAACAAAGAAGCTGAAGAGCAACGACCAAGTGTACACATGGGACTTGTGAGATGTAAACATCGGCAAAATTCTCTTGTACACACCAACAATTAAAAACGAATAAAACAGATCAATAAAACCGGGAGCGAAGACCTTATTTCAATTCCAGCGATAGATTTTACACGTGTACAAAATGACTACAAATGAGCTATTTGCATGAATTTGATTAAAGGAAGTTTATTGAACGTAAAATAAACAAGGAATTGGTGTCTCGGTAATTTAATTGGATTAAAACCCGCACCATTAATTATATGACAACACAAGTCATGTTCCTAATAAGGAAGCTCTTAGTTACTATCACTGTCGCCCTCTTGAGGATTGGGTAATTTTTAATTATTTTATCTTATTTACAAATCAACATGTACTCGTAACACCAGTTAGTACAGGTTAAGATTTAGAAAAAACCGAATCTATGAAAGTTGACAGAACTAGTCAAAAGCTTGATCTGAGGAAGCAAGCATTGTACGTACAGATCATTCCCCGGATAAGGCTCGAAGCATTGTTATTGCTGTCAGAGTTCATATTGTGCTAAACTTAACGTTATTAATTAGTAGCATCACCTTCTTGCCCTAAAGCCGGATTTACATTACGAAACTAGTTGCATGACATTAGTAAACATTCACACGTGTAAACTTTCAGTTTTACAATGCATGCATTATTTTCGTGACACTGAAGTAGTTTCGTGCTGTGCGCATATTTTTTGTAAAACTAATGTCAACTAGTTTCGTAATGTAAATCCGGCTTAATCCCTACTTAATATTTATTTGGAGTCGGCGTAAAACATCTTCCTTCATACTAATTTATTATTATCAGAGTTTACTCCTTAGTCATATCAGCTTTCACGATATTAATCTTCCATTATTTTGTTTGGTCTACCCATTTTTGTTGTAGTCATCCACATTCGTACTTAATACTTAAACATGCTCTTCATCCCTTTGCATGACATGCCATTCCACGAAAATTGCCTATTCCTCAGAATTTCAACGGCGGGTACTACTTTCGGGGTGTGCAAACCAGATGCAGTAAAAATTTCCTTTCCCTTTACTCAACATCAATATGAAAATCCCAATTCCAAAGATCACTTTATATTATACGCTTAGTTGCTTCAAGTAATAAAACATGAGTACCTATTTTGTCATTATTGCATGGTTTGTTCAGTGTAACAGAAGCTATTAATTATTTATTGTTTTAGTGCAAACTGGGGTGTAGCTTATGGCAAGAAGGATTGGAAAATTCATGTCAAATCGTTTGCGTAAGTATCACATAGTAGGACATGCATAATTTAATAATAATCATTACCATTATTTATTGGGTAGCAAGTAACAAGTTATTGAATTTCCAGAATGTCACGTCGGAGACTGTATTTTCTCGAGAGCTGTATTGTGTAATGGGTTGTAACGAGGCTTTGAATACTTACTTTCAAAAATTAAGAGGTAAGATACAATTGAACTTTTTTTGCGAACATATACAACGTGACTTTTTAGTCGTCTTAAAACGGCAGCCCAGTTCATGTATCCAATGACTAGAACACTTTTATAATAAAAAAATGGTATTTCAAGAGATTTGAAAAAGTAAAAAATAACATTTTAATTCGTTATAATGACGCAAGGCCTAGTTAGAAACACCCTTGTCTCATAGAAAATGGAGATAGAATGCTCTGCCCGACTATTGAGCTGGGTAGGTATACTCTACAGCTTGACACGTAAACATTTTAACAGGATGTTTCACATTACTTATTAATTAATAATAAAAAATATTATTAACGATTAAAAAAAATTAACTCGCCTAGAGGTATTTTAGGTCGGATACATTAAGTGGACCACTTTTGTAAGACGACTAAAAAGTCACAGTGTATTATGTGACTACTATCGATCCCTAACTACCCATGTTTTCTTAATATACAGAATTGATTGGTATACCAACCGCGCCAGCTTTGGTCGCTGATAGCCTGACGGCTACTTCACTTTCGCTAGTGTGGGAAGCGCCCAATCTTGGCAACCTGAGCTACATGGTACAATGGCGTTACGAGGAACTGCCGGGCACGTGGCAATATTACTCAAACTCTAGTCATTCGGATCAATCCATAATACATGTGGAGGGTCTGAGACCCTATACGAAATACAGGGTAAGATTGATAAATTTTATTGGTGTTTAAAATAAAATATTAGTATTGCCGGACCATAATGTTTCTTTTTTCAACAGTTTCGAGTGGCCATATTCCTTTCCGGTCGAGGAGGTAATGGTGAGCCAGTTTACTCCGCGCCATCAGTAGTAATTTCTACGTTAGAGAATGGGAAACCTAGTTCAGCTCCGTCTTCGTTGCGAGCCGTCGCTCCTGACCCTAGCCGAGTGGCCATTTCTTGGGAACCTGGCCCATTTCCCAATGGACCATTGATTTCATACGTTTTGCGACTGACGGATACCCAACCCAACACCAACGACGCTCTTGAGGTAAAGAAGTTGTTCCTATTACATTCGTATATTTTTTTACTCTCTAATATTATTGTGTTTTAATATTCTGTGATATCTAGGACATGCCAGCGTCAAACTACACGCTATTCTACATGTTTCAAAACTTAGCGCCAGCTCGAGAGTATGAGGTATCAGTGGCAATGCGCAATTCAGTGGGAGAAGGGCCAAGAGCTTACGTTAGAATATCCACGCCGCCTTTACCTACGTGTAAGTAAAAAAAAAAAACATTTCAACAAACGCCGTACTATCTTATAATGATTTGATAAATAAATTAATGACGATTCATTTTTTTTTTCAGCCGTTCCTAGTCAGCAACCGATTTTAATTTTGGGTGGAGAGCAAAACGTTTTAGCAGCACCCGCTAATGATATGTTATCAGATCCTGTAGAGTTGTATAGCACGGAATACTCCATCACTGGTATGATCTTCCTAGTTTTTTTTTCAAGTCTATCATTGTCAACACTGGGCTGTTTATTTTTTACTACACTTTATTTATTTCAGGTGTTGGTCTAGATATTTCAAGTGATTCACTTTTCACATCAGTATCAAATGGTTACGTATATCGGAGCTCCCTTTCTAAGAAAAGTACGTCCGAAGCTATCCTCACACCAGAAAATTACAAGCCACAGGATTTATCAGTAGATTGGTTGAATCGTCACTTGTATGTCTTGGGAGAAGTTCAGTATCGAAGAGCTGACTTCTCGAATGTAACCTTTATTACGAATTGGGAAATACTCCGATGTGATTTCGATGGAAAGAATTTAATTGTTGCGTTATCCGGTTTTATTTCACGTCCGATTCATTTTGAAGTGGATGCATACAATGGGTTAGTTTTATTTTATAACTACAGCAGAGCCATTGTGAAAGAAGAATTATATTCCAGTAATTTTTGTTTAATTCCAGTTACTTATTTTGGGCTCAACAAGGAGGCGATCGCGGTGGTCTATACAGACTCGATTTGGCAAACATATCAAACGGTGTTCGTCACGATGGTCCACCAGAAATGATAGTTCGCGACGCGCACCTAGGAGCTTTCACCGTAGATCACGCCGATTTCAGAATACTTGTCGCACATCTTAGGAGGAACACAGTGTTAGCTGTGTCGCTAGATGGGTAATCACCAATAAATTCACATTTATAATAATTGGCTGTAAGGACTGTTTTCACAATTTATATATTTGTCATGTTCCAGACGAGAAGTTGCTGACTTCCGAGCTAACACACAAACCCCAATGTTTCTATCAACGCGCTCCATAGCATACGCTGGCGGACTTTTTTATTGGACGAATGGCAAAGAAATGTTAACAGAGGAATACCACGGACAAAGCGATAGCTATTTCCACAACGAATATCCTTTAGCTTATAACACAAAGACCATAGCAACAAGACAGGTATTGGTTGCTTTGAGGAGTTGTCAACCTATCCCAGTGCCTGTGAACCCGCCTTTAGGTTTGCAAAGTGTGATGGGTATCAACCGGGCGAAGGTCTCGTGGTCGCCTCCCCATCTTTTAGGTCATCAGGGAAGTGGAGCATGGCAGCAGTGGACTTTCCATCTGCAACTCACGCATGTCGATACAGGCGAAGTGATAGACATGTGAGTTTTACTTAAACGATTTTGTATATTGCGAAAATCGATTAAAACAGAAGCACTAATTGCAAATTTTGTTTCGTTTTAGTGTGAATATAACCGAATCAACCTGCGTTGTTGAAAATTTAAAACAAGGCGCAGAATATGTAATAAGAGTAGCTGCTGTCACTGAATCTGGTTCAGGTAAATGATTAAATTAATCAAAGTAATTGTTTAAGAGTTTTTTTTTTTTCTTTAACACGTATACTTAAATTCATGTCATAATCTTTAGGTCCATGGTCTTCAGAATTTGTTGGTAGTACTCTAGCGTCATCGCCGAACACTCTACATAGCACGTTATTATGGTCAGGACCAGATGGACTGCTGCAAACTGATTTAACAGGAGATAATTTGCAAATCCTGATTCATGGGTAAGATGCAACTTTATTCATGTCGTATTTTTTTAGGGTTCCGTAGCCAAATGGCAAAAACGGAACCCTTATAGATTCGTCATGTCTCTCTGTCTGTCTGTCCGTCCGTATGTCACAGCCACTTTTCTTCGAAAGTATGAGAGCTATCCTTTTGAAACTTAGTAAGTAGATGTATTATGTAAACCGCATTAGGATTTTTATACATAAATAAAAACAAAACAAATTTTGGGGGTACCCCCATACTTAGAATTGAAACTGAAATTTTTTTTTTCACCAAACCCATACGTGTGGGGTATCTATGAATAGGTCTTTAAAAATTATATTGAGGTTACTAATATAATTATTTTCTAAACCGAACAGTTTGCGCGAGAGACACTGCCAAAGTGGTAACATGTGTCCCCCTCCTGTCACTTCTAAAATAAGAGAATGATAAAACTAAAAAAAATATATAATGTAGACCTCAACAAAAACATCCAACGAAAATTGGTTTGGATGAGATACAGTTAGCAGTTTTTGAGATATAGTACATTTTCAAAAACCGCAAATTTACCATTCATACAAACACTATGAAAAACAAAGTTATTTTTATTGTTTGTGTATAGAAAGAAAGAAAGAAAAAACATTTATTTGGCGCAAAATAAGACCACGAAACACACAACATTTAAACTAAAGATTAACACAAAAAAAGAAAGGACTTATATCTAATACAGGAGTAAAATTTAAAAAAAAAAACTTACTAATCTCAATATGATTATATCCCTAATCTATGCTTGCTACTACGGAACCCTTCATGGGCGAGTCCAACTCGCACTTGGCCGGTTTTTTTTACATTATTCAATTTACTATCTTCAAAAGTAATCTAAAATTATATTATATTATTTATTCTCAATTATTTATTTCTGAATTACGCGTTTTTGTTTTAAAATGGAACTGGTCCCTAAAATAATTTTAACTGATCTGTTATTATTTCAGGGCCGATCTAAAAAACTTTCAGATTACCGATATATCATGGTATCGTGACCAGCTTTACTTGGTCACGAATGTCTCGACAGTAATTTGGTACAACACTACAACTCATACGAAAGGTTTTATGCCTAATATGGACAATGTGGGCAGCTTAGCTGTAGACTGGGTCGGCAAGAAGATTTACTGGTCTAATCCGAAACAGCAATTGGTAAGGAAACTAAACAACGTTCATATTACTTTTTAGAAGGATTTTTGGAATTTTGTTTTTGGAGTCTAAGATCGCCCCCTCGTCAGTAGGTGCGTCCACACAGAGCGAGCAGCCTCACGAGGCTGCTTGCTCAGTGTGGGCGCGCCTATTGTTTCTCGACCGAGGCACGAAACAATATACGCGAGCAAATCAAAAAGCCGACACTGAATGGTTCGGGTGCTCGGTCGCTCGACCGCGGCAGCGCGCGTGCTTAACACGTCCACACTAACCGAGCTGCTTCGCGCGGCAAATTCCTCGCGAAGCTGCTCGCTCTGTGTGAACGCACCTAATGTCTATCAAGGCTGAACAATTCTTGTAATACTTTTTTTGGAGTGTAAATATTATCAAATGTCAGATTGCGTAATGAATCTGTGTCAGACTGCGACTGTTAGACTCTTACTGGCTAAACACCACCCTGTTCTATCACCTGCCTTTTACATTCTAGCGCGAGATATCCTAGGCTGCTTAGGCAGTCCCACAACGATATAAGACTAGTTTTTAAAAGTGACTGTTTAAAAAAAAACCAACAGAGGATAGAGACGTAACTCTACAAAGCCCAGCTTGTTTTTTATACGACGTGCGTATGCCATTTATCGGCCGAGCATCTTCCCACGTCTTACCCACAATATAACATGTTGCTTCAATTGCAATTTTTCTTTCTTTAGATAACACGAGGCAATTTAGACGGTGGTAATCGAGAGCCAGTACCAATTGTGACGGTAGCTAAAGAACTGACAATAGACTCGTTAGGCGCATACATATACTGGAATACAGGACACGCCGTCGAGGCGGCAAGACTTAATGGAGAGAATAAGATGATATACTATCCTGCGCAGTTGTTTAGTGGGAAACAAGGTAATGATATTATCTAAATACTAGAATTAATTAAATTGGCAACAGAAATTCCACAGACGTTATTAACAAATCTTGAATTTTATTTTGGAGCTTCTATTTTTCTTGACAGGCCTGTTGGTCTAGTGGTTAGCGACCCTGACTGCTATGCCGGAGGTTGTGGGTTCGATTCCCACCCAGGACAAATGGTTGTGTGATGAGCACGATCATTTGTTCTGTGTCTGGGTGTAATTTATCTATAATATTTATATATTTAGAAATATATAAGTATGTTTATCTGTTGTCTAGTACCCATAACACAAGCTCTGCTTAGCTTGGGACTAGATGTAGTTGTGTAATATTATTATTTCGTTATTCATATTTTTACTTATAAATTACATTTTTAAATATTTTTACAAAAAAGAAATAAAAAACATTTAAAAATATACAAAAAATAGCAGTTCACCAGCACCGGGAACAGGGTCCGGGCTGCCGGTGGTCAGGGCTCCTGAGAGAGGAACCTCCTAACAATACGCGCCTGTCCAGAAGTACAGCCTTCTGAATCAGGCGCTTGATCCAGCTGCCAAGCGAGAGCCTCCTCAGATGTTGTTCGAGGCTCCTGGCAATTAAGCCATTGGCAGACACGACTATCGGCACAATGACTGCCGTATTCACGTCCCACATGTCAACAACCTCGCGAGCCAGATCTAGATACTTGAATTGTTTATCTTTTTCTGCCTTCACGAGGTTCTCATCATGTGGGACCATTATATCAACAATCATTGCGCGACGCTCCGATCGATCTATCACCACAATTTCAGGCTTATTGGCAACAATAGTCCTGTCAGTGATGATAGGTCGATCCCAATACAACGAGATATTGCCATTTTCGAGAACTGGGTCGGGCGCATACTTATAGTAGGGCACTTCCGATTCCACAAGATTGTACTTCAAAGCAAGTTGCTGGTGGATAATCCTGGCAACGAGGTTGTGTTATATTATTATTATTATATTCTGACAGCATGATTTGAGAAACGTGTAGATACTCTACGGTATTCAAGAAATTTTCACCATCAGATCAGATTGTGAAGTGTGAAGTTGATATGATAAAATGTTGCAATTTAGGACCGAATAAATATGAAAATACTTTCACTTTTTTAGTAATGGGACTGACTGCGGACTTGGAGGAGAAGTGGCTGTACTGGCTTGTTCGAAGTTACGACGGATCTGAACTTCACCGCGCTCCTACTGCAGATCAAATAACGGCCGGAGTTAGCGAGGTATGTCGCATACTTTATCGAACGTACATCTGCTAATTTGTATTTATACTACTACTGTAAAACTACGGAGACCTAGGTTTTGTTTCCGGTTACAAGATTTTTTTACTCATAGAACTGACTAGACTCTCGTGAGTATTTTGGCCAATCACGTCAAATTTGTAGCCGATAGATTGATGTCGATTGACTGTACAGAAACATGAAAACACCGTTAAAGAGAGACTTCATCAAGAATCACGTCACACAAAACGGGGCAAATGTATTTTCTGTTTTTGTAAATATACCAATCGTACTAGATCGCTAAAGGTGGAAAGAGAGAAGGGAGGCCTTTGCCCTGCAGTGGCATAACACAGGGCATATAGGGCATACAGTATCGATGCCAGCAAAATACTATTTCATGCTCTACTCACAATTGAAAATTCCACAGATATCCGGTTCGCTAGTGACGCGTCTCTCCGGCACGGCGACTTTAGGACCTCTCTGCTACTTCAGCGGACGCCTGGTGTGGGTGCAGGACGCTTCCAGAGCAGTCGTGTCCGACCTGGCCGGTAGATATACCGCTGAACTGGTGCCGAGGGTACATGTCATCGCTGTTCGGGACCCCACCTTGCATGCAGAGAGTGGTAAGTTAATAAAAAGCTTATAATAACTTACTGCAATGGAACTAAACTTACCTATTTGGGAGGAAGGGTGAAATTTTATTGTCGATCCCAAAATGACTTGATGTGCCACACATTCTATCCAACCTGCGTAAAAAATAATGCAGTAATTAAAGGCTTGGTCAAGCTGAGCAGAACGGACAGGACAGTGGACTGACAGCAAACACCGTACTTGGACAGACATTTCAGTGCGTTATCTCCTAATCTACTGGCCACAGCTAGTCCACTGCCAAACAGCTGACTGTATAAATTATATGCCATAAGGTAGGACCACAAAGAAAAACTTAGGTATCACCTAGGTACATAAGGTTTTAATGTTTACAGAAAAATTGATAGCAATTCCGGAGACAATCAATTCCTCATCGATAGCAGTGTCGGGGGTGTGGGACAAGTTCAACGTGACGTGGGACCCCGCTACTCGCGTCAACGTCAACAACAGCAGAGTCTATTACGACGTCAACTTGCACTTCCCAGGACAATATAAAATTGAGGTGAGAGATTAAAAGAAATGGCCGTCGTTTACCAATAAAAGCTTACCAAATCTTTGTTTTTTTTATCATTTCAAATTACATTGACAATAGGCTATTTGACAGTATTAATATATCACAAATCTAATTAGTCCCCGATTTAGAGTTTTGAGAAATAACGGACACGTGTTTTTTCTTTTGTAAATTCAATGAACATTTACCAAGATATAACGCATCGAAACTCGAGAGTGGGGGCTGGTGACGTCAGAATTCAGTAGAAATTGTACTAAATTGTGACGTATTGCCAATTTTGAAACCGTTGTATCTCCGTCAATTTTGGCAGTCATACAAAAAGAAAAAATACGAGGCGAATATTTTTTGATAATCTTACTGACGGACGTCGCGGACTAAAGTTTTTTTTTTGTCAAATAGCCTATTCATGCGTTATTTACTGTTAGGTACTCCAGAATTTCATTAGTCAGAATAAGTAGGTAAGTAATTAATTTTGAGATAACCAAGATTTGCAAGTGTCAATAAAGTAAATATACGTTATCGGTAAAACCCAAATAATTTTGTATTTGGTAATAGATTACTGACGATATTATGATATCATCAAGAGGAATGTGACAAGGAGCATAATTCTTAACATATTGATATCGAGATACGGGTACGCTCAATTCGACGTCCACCTTTATATCGATTTTGCATTAATTTAATTGCTAAAATACAATCACAACTTACAATACCACTTAGTATCACATTGATTTTTGAAATCATAAAAAATTAACGGTAAAAAAAACTAGGTTTTCTCTTATTTTTTTCAATTGCCCAGGATTGACTAAGGAGATGACCATTAATATATATGGAATAAAAGCAGGAAAAGATAATTGCGACCTATTGCACCTTAGATTTCGACCATACGACATCAACGTTGCACAATGTCGCAACGTGCAGTAATGCAACTTCGTATCGTGTGTATTTAATTTCACTCTAATAAACGCCCATCGTAGATAAGCATGTTACTGTACTACCACTTATCCTCAGACTTCGTCGAGCTTCAATCCTCGGCGCTTTTCTGATGGTTACCACTGTTGGTTTTGGCTTTCAGGAGTTACAGCATTGACCTACCATGACGTCTTAAAGCGAGAGTAGTTCCGCTGAGGGAAAGAGACAGAGCTATACAAGTCGTCTAGCGCTATCTCGTTCCCACAGCGGAACTACTCGCGCCTTAAGACGTCATGGTAGGCCTCCAGGTTTGCGAGTAGTGTGTCGGGATTATCTCAACATTACTACGCCACCATTAAAAAATATTATTTAAACCAGTACATATTTCACAGAGGACAGTAGAAGAATCATGGGTGGAAGTGGTGTCAGTGTCGGTAGCGCCGTACAGCAGTATGGAGGCTACCGTCCGTGCGCACACGCACTGGGGGGGCGGGGCCGCCGCGCGCGCGCGTCTGCACTCCCCGCAGGCCCCGCCCTCCGCGCCCCGCGCACCGCGCATCTACGTGCAGCCTGCACTCAGGTATTAACACCATTTACTGGTTAATGTTGTCGACTACCCAATTTGGGGTGATAACAACTGCAAATTGGTGTGCACACGAAAACGGAATAGTTACGAGTATTTGTCAAGGCTGCAAAGTTGTTTTTGGCGCGAGTACTTGAATTGAAAACTGAGCGTAGCGAAGTTTCCAAAGATACGAGACGCAGAATAACTTTGCTGCCGAGGGCAACACACAACTTTTCACTTCACTAAGCGAGCAGTGGAGCCGGCTCGCCTGTCAGTGTAGAAAATAATTGAATAGAAGACGTGTTCGAATTTTGAAAACACTTTGTGCTCTAGAGCGCAAAATGGAGTTTTAAAACATCTTAAAAACATTTTTGTTTTGTATCAGCGGCGGTCCCCAATCTGCGATATTCCGGTGGGGCAGCCCGGCCCGCGCTAACGGCGTCATTCGTGGTTATGAAGCACAGTGCTGGGTAGTCGGCGCAGACTCCAAATCGACCACTAAACCTTCTGCCTGTGCCGATGCTCATCTTTCGCCCTCACATACGCAACTTATGCTGAGGGATTTGACGCCTGCTTCCAAGTATTTCTTTCAGGTAAGAATGATTGATTAGCCATCCAGCAGCCATTACGACCATTTTAAATTTGGTAGTGATTTAGACCTAATGCCATTTCTTTATTAAGTTAAGAGCTCTAAATAGGGTTTAAGCCTTGCCAAAAACTGAGCAGAAGTTCAAGCTGCGGGCTGCTATTGAGAATGAGAAATGTCTAATAGATAATCCAGTAACACCTTTGCAAGGACCCATGTTCCTTTATGTCGAATTTTAACCATTATTATGTTCTAGGTACGTGCACATACCGATGCGGGATTTGGTCAATATTCCGAAGTTGTGTCCACATCGTCCGATGAAGTAAATCCCATACCAAAAGTGATGGTGTCCTCGCAAGAATCTATTAAAATTATCGATCTAGACTGTGGAGAAAGTGAAACGATACCCAAAAGTACTGGAATACCTGTTGACTTTGCTGTATCAACCGAAGAAAACATCGTTTACTGGGTCAATAACTTGGAAGAAATTTTTTCTTCGAGGATCAATGGAAGTGGGCACTTTAAGGTGAATAAAGGATCTATGAAAGAAATGTTTTGGTAATTTTTGTAGTCCTGTTTTAAGATCTACTATATATCTGTTTTCCTCTAACAGTTTTGCGGTAGGTTAGGCTGCCAGTCTAAACGGAAGCAGCTCAATACCTGTATTTTACATGGAGTGACTCTCTGTCCATCCTCCACTACCGACTGACGTACTTACTTGGTTATTTGTTAACCCTTTGTTGCAAACGTAGATGGCTCGCCATAGACTGTCAAAGATCAACAAATAAAAACCATTAGCACATACCAATGTGGAAGCCATGTAGCAAAAGTAAAGAAAGATCTTTTTTTTTAAATTAGATTTAATTTATGTTTAGCTAACATCTATCAACGGTTCAGCAACAAGCATGTGTGTAGACTGGGTCAGCAGGTCTGTGTACTGGACTCAGCTGGAGATCACGTCTATCGAGTCTTACGTCACATACCGCGCTGATCTAGGGATGCCCAACACCCGCCCACACATTACGCGGGTCTTCGCACGGAAACAACCAATCTATAGTCTGCAAATAGCACCGTTACATCAGTGAGTAGAACATTCATCATATTCTTTTAGTTACTATTCCGAATACTTTATAGTAAAAAAATATTAATGTTTTAGATCGCTATTTTGGTACGAGGAAAGCGACACCCGCTTCCCAGAACTAGGAACAATAATGACATCTCATTTAAACGGTTCCGATATAAGAAGATTCTTCGGAAACCCTGAAACTACAGGCCGTGACTGTAACTGCCCAGAGAACCCTCAAGTCGCGAGACCTTTCGTTATCGACATGACCAGAAGTAAAAACTATGATCTATACTGGGTCGATCCTTGGGTACACCACATAATCGCTACAGACATGGACGCTTGCAAATGCAGGATAGTTGTAGATGCCACCGAGAAGAAAAAGTACGGATTCACACCTCGGTCCATCACAGTGGACAGCAGATATGTCTACTGGTTCAATTCAACTCAAAAGGAAATATTTTATACCACGAAACACCATAAGACAAAAATAGAAGAGAGAAAGACTGCATATGGATATAAAATCATGGCTTTGGATCCAGGAAATCAGCCTTATCCGCCAAGACTATGTCTGTTCCCCAAAGTATTACATTTAAGACCCCGAGTGCTTGCTAATTCGGCAAACAGTATAACGCTTCACATGCCTTCGGTGGAGAAACCAAATCGATGCCACTCTATGGAGTATGAAATGTCGACGACAGAGTATACAGTATTTTACAGAGTTCAGATGAAGAACGACACTTCTCTTTGTGACAAAGAATCATGTCCATACATCACTACTACGAACTCGGAAGTAGTGATAAATGAGTTGAAACCGTTTACGAACTACACGGTGATGTTAGAAGCTACTAACTACTACGCGAAGTTGCATGAGGTTAAGCCACTTGTTGGAACACCGATGACAATACAGACAGCCGCTGAAGGTAATTTGAAATCTGATAATCATTTCATCATTAATGGCTCGACTTCGTAAAGCTTAGCCTGTAACACCTCTATAACTAACTATTCTGTGGCAACACTTCTTGTAACATCTTTTATAAGCTAGATGTTTTAAAACAAACTTGTTGTCCAGCAACTTTTATCTAAATCCTTTTTGCTGACACGAGATCTACGAGTACATCATTATGCGATTTTCGAGAGCGAAAATTTAGTTTCGAATTACAATAGGCGTTTCATCGATGATGGGACTAGTATTTTACAATATAAAGGTGATGAAATCTTACAAGTTTCCGTATATTTTCAGCTCCTTTAGCTCCCAAAGACGTGACGGGCATGGTGTTAAGTCCGGTACTGGCGCACGTTGAGTGGAAGCCCGCGCCGGGACTCTCGTATGAAGTGCACTGGAGAACCGACGACCATAAACTGAAGGGTAAGAAGAATTTATAAATTTGTTATTACATTTTGTTTGAAAGCCTAGCGAACTTTGCTTGTCTGGCAATGGCACCTAGGTGTCATTCACAAAAAACTTTTAAAAATTCATAAATTATTTTTAAAAGCATTAACGCATGCGCTTCTCAGTGTGAGTTGCGGTAGCCTAATTGGCAAGGCGTCTGGAGTACTTATAAAGGAGACGCGTGTTCAAATCTCAGTCGAGCTAAATTTTTCTTTCCTTAAAAATATTTTAAAAAGTCGTCAGGAAGTTCACACAATTTGTAACCCCTTTTCACGTGTAATAAAGATTATTTATTTATGCATCTTTCTTCCGCAGAGCACAACACGTTCGAAGTATCACAAGACCGCAGCGCCAACATAACGCGTCTCTCCCCGAACACCGCGTACACGGTGTGGGTGCGCGCCCGCTCGCGACACAGCGCGGTGAGCGCGGACTCGGCCCCGCTGCGCCTGCGCACGTACCCGCCGCCGCCCGCGCTCACCACGCAGCGGGTCACGCCCTATGAGATACGGGTGCTTTGGCCGCCCCCCACTTCCTATCAACTTCATCAGTAAGACTCGCCAGAATAACTTCAACTCTCGGACATAGTACATTGTTCATAATAATATCCTCCCAGCCAAATACAGGTGTACTCCCCCTTTACTCACTTTCATGATAAAATTTGATAACAATGTGACCAGCAGGCGTAGCATGGCGCCGTAGAAAGGGGTTTTGTCGACGGAAGAATAGACAAGGACAGAACGTAGAAATAATTTTAACGTTTTAAGCATGGTAATGTAAAAAATATTGAAAATAAACGTTCTATTCTTCAATAGTGTACGAATGGAGTCATATTTGTGCAAAAAAACAGTCGATTTGTTTAGAAATAACGATGACATAACTTTGTCTTTTCTTCGTAGAATAGAGATAGAATCGCCATGCTACGCGTGCTGGGGGGTATTACAACGTCTTAAAACCAGGCTTATTCCGGCGAGTGAAAGTGACAGAACTATACAATTTTAAAACCACCAGATAATGATGATTTATAAAGTGAATTTAACGCCACGTCGAACCGACATTATAATCTTGCCCTACTCACCAAACATCTTCTTTCCAGATTCAAAGTCGAATACTCAGAAGTGACACAATCAAGCGCAACATGGAAGGCTTGCACTCAAGACGAGGGCAACGAGTGGGTTGCCTCCGACCTCCGCCCCTGTAAACACTACCGCTTCCGCTTACGCTTGCAGTACGTCGCCAATGCCCCGCCGTACTACTGGCCACACGACGACCGCTTCACTTTTGAAACCCTTGGTGAGTTCTTGTAACTGACAAAATATAATATAGCTGGTTATTTTAGGCTGTATCATGTTCCATTACGAGTGAGTTTTGCACACCGCTTTCGGAAGACAATATCAAACATCGTAATCGTCAAGAAGTACAGTGCCTGGTTATAGATCTCTCCAATAGCAATTGGGGCCGTTCAAGTATTACGTAAGCAGATTTATTACAATTATTTACCGTCCCCCTTGTCAGCAAAAGTAAGCAAAGCTCTTACCCTCTCCCCCCATGCTTACGTAAACATTTTTCAATTTATGTTTTGTTTTTTTTTTTAATATTAAAATTATAACTATAAAAATAAATAACTACCGATGACGTAATCATCAATTAGAGTCCCCCACCCCCCATGTCATCCAAAATAAGCAAAGCAAAGACCCCCCCCCCCCCATAGTGCTTACGTAATACTTGAACGGCCCCATTCTTTCAAATCGAAGATCACTGTTTTATCTAGCCTAAGGACCTTACAACGCACTACGAGACGATGCGACGTAGGTAGGTGGTGACTCAATTTTTTTAATGTATGTGTGATCTCTAGCACACATAAAACCCCTTTGGAGTTCGTCCAGTGTCAGTTTCAAGGTCTCATCAATAACCATTACGTTTCGTCCACCAGGCGACGTGCCCGGTCCTCCCGGTCCACTGCGGGTGGAAGGTGTCGGTGAGCGAGTGTTGCGAGTGTGGTGGACGGAGCCCGACACACGAGGGTCTCCCATCATAGCCTACCGGGTTTGGGGACGGCCACAACACAGGTAATTTATAGAAAAAAAAGACATGTCAAAAATATTCCATGTCCTAACAAGACCGTATTGTCTCACTGCAAGGAAAAGACAGTGATACTGTCCTACTTTGCTACATCTAGGCAAAAAATGATACTTTACTATTTTTTGTAATGATGTCATTACAAAAAATAGTAAAGTACATTTCATCGATCAACACCTTTGCTGAACTAAGCTGAACTTATTGTCCGTCAAACTGTTACTGTTACTATACATATTTCAGCCACTTTAACCTTTTTTTTTTTGGTTGGTAAAATCATCAAATGAGTCGTCCCACCCCGGGCAGGGCGGGAGGGACTGTCAGACTCGTACTAACTAAAATCCACGGTGTCCTTCAATAGCCCTTTACGTTCCGGGGTCACGGTTATTCGTAAGTCCCGCGACCAGCCACTTTACCCATGGATAAATAAAATTGTCCATCGTCTGCTTAGCATTGTAAGGGCAAATGGTTGAACCTTATTGGTCGTCAATATTTTCTACTAGCTTTTTTGTCTACCAGGATTGCGCAAGGGAACGATAACATCACAAAGAACCTCAGTGAGCTTCTGCCAGCAAATCTGCCTTCAGACATTGATGACAAGATGAAGATGCGCATCGCAAGAGAGGGTCTGGAGTTACTTCATAATGGTACAGGTATGTATCTAAGTGTAAACATCACTAGTTCATAATCTGCACGAATTTATGTAGTTGGATGTATTTCAGCTCGTTCTCTTTGTCAGTCTGCCTAGTCTTTTCCCAATTATGTTGAGGTTGGTTCCCAGTCTAACCGGACGCAGATGGATAACAGTATTTTACATTTAACAATTGCCTATCTTGCTTCCACGACCCAGTTAAAACAATTTTTTTTTCATTCTCGGAGATAAAGTTACTAGCTGGAGAAATGCTGCTATCAAAATTGTCCAAATCAGTTTAGGAAAAATAGTTTTATATTGTTTTATTTTTCAATGTTTTCGTTCGATCAAGTGTTTACGACCATGACGCGATTCGTGCGATATGCAATTTCTACTAAGTCAAAATGAAAATCGACCTTGCTACTAAAAAATAATGATGAAATTCGATTGACTTGACGTCGTCGTAGCGATCGTGTTTTGTTTTTCATCTACCCGTAGATAACAACGTGTTTTATGTCATATTATGTCGTATTGGTAAGGTTGATTTTCTCTTGTAGTTGGAATCGGTCGAATTGCAATCGCATCGCGTCATGGGTAAGCTCCCCTAATGAAAGATGATATTGATAGATACGTACTGGCTGCTGAGCGACGGCGGTAGCGGCGGCGGCGTGGGCGTGGGCTGGGTGGCGCGCGTGCAGGCGCAGAACTCGTACGGCTGGGGCGCGCTGTCGCCGGCCGCCGAGCTGGACGCGGCCGCGCTGGCCCCGGCCCGGCCGCCCGCCGCCGCGCTGGCACTGGCGCTGCTGGCCGCACTAGCGGCGCTGCTGGCGGTGGCGGCCGCTGTGTTCTACGGTACATGTTTCAATATTATTCAACACACCCTGCGCTCTGGCCACGCCGCCTGAACATTTACTCAACTTATACAAAAACGCAAATTCGGCGTGCATGTAGCAACATGCGTGGAGTAGGTACAGGTGACCTACCATGACGTCTTATAGCGAGAGTAATTCCAGTGTGGGAAATAGACAGAGCTATACAAGTCGTCTAGCGCCACCTCGTTCCCACACTGGAATTACTCTAGCTTTAAGACGTCATATTAGGCCACCTGCTCTCACCTGTGGAAAAGGTCTGCCAAAAGCCAACTTGATGCACTTGAATCGATTGACAAACATGCCAAGAGACTTATCGGCAACGATGCACTGGTTGGCACAAAGCTCCAGAGTCTAAAGGCCGCTGCATACGTAACGAGATAAAACCTCGGACGGGGCGTGCATGGGAACGGGACGTGGCTGCCTCGTTCGTCAGTGTCACATTCCCGCCCCGCCCGGATCTCCGTGACATTTACGCTTTTTAAACATTTTGTATGAAACGATATTTCTAAAAAAATCCCGTCCCGTCCGTGAAAAAACCCGTCACGTATTTCACAGCGGCCTTTAAACGTCGACGACGAGTTGCCAGCCTGTCGGTTTTTTATCGGTTACATTTCGGGGAGTGTGCAATGGAACTGCTCAATTTGATTCTGCCCAGCCCTTTCCATCATAGGGCTACAAGACGTACGGCAATGCGCCTTAAGAGTGTTATCGGTAAAAATTGAAAATTTTCATAAAATCGGGGTTTTTTAAAGTTAAATTACTACAAATTGGCACGAGATTATTCAAAACTAATTTTAGTACCGCATTAAGGGGAATGCTCCAACCAGCCCGCGAAATTCAAAATTTCTTGGGTTTTTTGCAATTTGCAGGCCAGTGCTAGGTTGTATGTTGATTAAAATATTGATCGCGCTTGTAAGACGTATGTAGTTACAGAACTATAATCAACAAAATCATTAATATAACGCTCTAAGTTCATAAAGCTTCAGGAATGACTTTTTATGTTATTTTTTTGTTCCTGAAGCTTTATGAACTTGGAGGGTTGTATTGGTGATTTCGATGATAATAATTCTGTAACTACATATGTCTTACAAGCGCGATCAATATTTTAATCAACATACAACCTAGCACTGGCCTGCAAATTGCAAAAAACCCAAGAAATTTTGAATTTTGCGGGCTACCCTTGAGCATCAACCTTAAGCATATCTTTATATTGTATTTGTATAGAACTGGCCGACACAGCTTGGCGCTGCGTAATTTATTAGTAACTTTGAAATTTATTACTGTCGATAAATAACTTTATGTAAGTATTTTTTTTACTGATTTTTGTTTGCCTGAACTCCACTTACAAACAGTGTATTTTTTTTAAAAGTTATTTCAGCCTTAATATTATATAAAATAATGTTTTATTTTGTCAAATTTAGGTTGATAAAAATATTTTTTTAGGTACTTAATGAATTAAAATTACTTTTTTATTTTATACAAAAACAATAACGGTATCTTTCCTTTTTCCACGTATTTTTTCAGGCTTCTACGACTCATTGTTGATTCATAATTTCATTCCGAAATTCAGTCTTCCCGCATAATCTCAGAAATATCAGTTCAAAATAAGCTTTCATTTTGATATTCAATAATGTTTTTCAATTTTTATTCTATACAAATACCATATAAAGATATGCTTAATGCGGTTCTCAAATTAGTTTTTAATAATTTCGTGCCAATTTGTCGTAATTTAACTTTTAAAAAACCCCGATTTTATGTAAATTGACATTTTTTACCGAAAACAGCCTTAAGTAAATGGTGAATATCCCACCAGGCATATAAAGCGTTTTGAAAATACGTTCATTGTGCGCACACTAAGCAGTAGAATTCCCTACCAGAGTTTGTATTTCCTTTAAGTCATGACGGAATAGGTTACTTCTAGGCAAGCGTGTTACACCGCCGACCACATCATAGAGCCAGTGCTTATACGCGAGCCTATTATATATTATAAAAAAACATGAATTTCTCAGCAATGAGAACGCTATAATTATGGACGACTTTAAACAAACCGTGATCCTTCTAAACTGTGCATTTAAAGTTCACTTAAACCAAATCTTAAATATAATCTATTGTTTGTTGGTACTAATTATCTAATTCTATGAAAACATTAGCAGCATACAATGCCCGAGCTCGGAAGAAAGCAGCTATGGAAAACCAGATAACCACGAATCCAGCAAGAAGAGGACCTGATGTAGAACTAGCAACCCTGAGGCAGTTACCGACGAGACATTCCACTAATATACTTTACAATCAGGCAAGTATGGTTTGCATTAAAAAATGTATCGAAAGATTCTGGCCATCTGTTCCTAGACATCTACTCTAAAGCACGAAGCCTTATTCAAATTAAAAATGAATAACATCACGCTTCCCTTCTCTACATGTGTTTTTAAAATTCATAATAGTATAGTTGATTTCGAAATTTTGAGCTACTTTTGGACCTTCCTGTATTTTCGTTGACGACCTTAGAGAACAGACCTCTTGATATTGTACTGCATGGTTCCTTTAACGCTGTAATTATATTTTTAGAAGGGTTTTGTTTGTTAGCAGATGCAGCAAGATTACGGACCGATTAAGACCCATATGGCCCATAATTAGCTATAGTTAGCTATAGCTCATTGAATTTCTTGTTAAACTCCTTAACCAAGGCCAAGGTATTATTACTTGGGTCTATAACATTCCTATTCATCATCATCTGCCTAGCCTTTTCCCAAGTATATTGTGGTCGGCTTCCAGTCTAACCAGATGCAGCTGAATATCAGTATTTTACATGGAGGCCTATCAGACTTCCACAACCCAATCAATTATCAAAAATTAAGGAGCGCCATTTGGCTTTGTGGTATTTAAGAAAAACTATCAATAAATAACGGGTAGGTCCACAATCACACACATAAGGGACAGTAACGGCGTGAAGCAAGGAGATAGGACTAAGGTCATGCAATTATGCACGCAATTTTATAAGTCCTTATACTCCGAAAATACTACTCCCCAACTCGTTGCTGAAATATACAAATGTGCAGATGATATACCAATAATAACTGGTTTTGAAGTTCATAAAGCTCTAAGATGCATGAAATACAACAGAAGTCCAGGGGAAGACGGTATCACCACTGAAGCACTTCGAGCTGGGGAGCCATCCTTACTACCTCATATCTGTAATCTATTCAACACCATTCTTAAAACAGGCACCTTTCCTAGTAACTTTTTTCACTCAAATATAATTCTCTTACATAAAAAAGGTGATAAATCTGATATTGGGAATTACCGTCCTATCAGCTTGGTCTCGCACCTATACAAAGTTTTCATCAAAACCCTTGAAAACCGCATATCAGGAACATTGGACCTCAATCAACCTCCTGAACAAGCTGGATTCCGCCGTGGCTTTTCGACTACCGACCATCTACAGTCCCTAAACCAGATAATAGAAAAGCACCAAGAGTTTCATCGACCTCTGTATCTCGCATTTGTCGACTATTCGAAAGCTTTCGACAGCCTATCGCATAACGCGATATTTTCTGCACTGTGCAAACAGAAAATAGAATACACCTATGTACAATTAATACAAGAAATATATCGCAATAGTACCGCAGCCATCCGACTATCTACCACTGGAACAGCTTTTCCCATCCAAAGAGGAGTCAAGCAAGGCGACCCGCTATCTCCAAAACTCTTTACAGCTACGCTGGAAGAGGTTTTCCAAAATATATACCCGCTGTGGCAGGACAAAGGCATTGTCGTCGGCGAAAAGAGATTAACTAATCTACGGTTCACCGACGACATTGTCCTTTTTTCGTCTTCAGCAGCTGAGTTAGGCACAATGCTCGAACAACTGAGCCACGCTAGTCATCAAGTCGGACTGACCATGAATATGACCAAAACGAAGCTGATGACGAACAGCTCCCAGCGCAACATACAAATTGAGGGTGTGGCGATTGAATATGTCCATGAGTACATATACCTCGGCCAAATAGTCTCTTTCCAGGCACGACAAGATAAAGAAGTTGCACGACGCACCGAGAATGCCTGGAAGAGCTATTGGTCGATGAAACATCTAATGAAGGGTTCTCTGCCTCTTTCACTCAAACGAAAGCTCATGGACATGTGCATTCTCCCCACCCTCACGTATGGTGCGCAAACATGGTCTCTCACAAAGAACCAGAAGTCCGCACTTGGAGTTTGCCAACGAGCTATGGAGCGAAGTATCCTGGGTGTCAAACTTACGGACCGCATTAGAAACTCCATACTTCGCTCCAAAACACAAATAGCCGATGTTGGCCTAACAGCTGCAAGGTTGAAGTGGAATTGGGCTGGTCATATATGCCGTATGTCGGATGAGCATTGGGCAAAAATAACTACTCAGTGGATCCCAAATGGCGGTAAAAGACAACGCGGCAGGCCCAGAAGGAGATGGCGGGATGAGCTCGACTCATTTTTAAGGGATTGGCCTACAATCGCACTAGATCGCGAAAAGTGGAAGGAGGGAAGGGAGGCCTTTGCCCTGCAGTGGGACGACACGGGCTTATAATAATAATAATAAATCAATAAAATATCATTTTTGTCCTACCAGGGCGTCCACTGTCCAACAGACGCAGAACTAGCAAGTCTGCCGCACATTCGACGAGAGCAGATCACTCTGACCAAGTTCCTGGGTTCGGGCGCATTCGGAGAGGTGTTCGAAGGCGTCGCCAGGCAGATCAATGGCAGTACTGCTGACACTAAAGTGGCCGTTAAAGTAAGTCTAGTCACGTCCGTTTCAACCGCGCGGCCATGACGTTTTTTTTAAATAAAAACCATCCCAAGTTTTTGTAAAAAAAAATGTAAAAGTCGATTCCCAAAAACCATAAATTTGTCAAAGCAATGGTTAAAAAGTTATAAGGGTTTGAACGTGGCCGCGCCATCGAAACGCGGCGAACCGCGCGTCCATGGAGATCTTTAAAACTAAGCGTCGCAGAGACCTGAAATTTTGGGAAATAGTAGATTGATTTTGTGAAAAATTTGTAAAAATACAGAAAAAAAACCTGTGTTTATATTTTAGGAGCTGTAAGGCTAAAACCTCATGGCCGCGCCATTGAAACGGTGTCAAAAACGTTATCGCCGATATCTCACTGAAAAAACATCGCAGACGTCTGAAGTTTTTTGTAAAACCTTGATTTAAAATTGTCGAAACTAGCAAAAATACAACAAAAAATCCTAGGTTTATATTTCAGGAGCTGTTGAACAAAATCTTCAATGCGTCTTGAATATGTCGATTAGGGTGACCACGGATTATTATTTACAGAGACTTTCCACCTTTTTTTATTAGAAATGAAATCTCAAGAATTCGGTGAACAATAAGGAGCAATAAGATGGCTATTTCTTTAAAAATTGCGTAAATTAGAGATTGTTTGCTTACATTAAGACAAAAAATTCTTTAAAAATCACTTAAATCATAGATTGTTCGTGTACCTACACTAAGATATGCATTTTTTATTATTTCGTAACAGTAAGTTTATTTCTTGTAAATACGACCTTGTGGCCAAAGACTTTCTGTAAACTTAACAAAAAAAAATTACATTACTTATATTAAAACTTTAAAATGAGGTAATTTGGTTATTTTGGTTAGGTACAGTTTATTCTCATTATGTAATTCTTAAAATCCCCCTGTTGTTTAATATCTTAATCGTCATCGATTAAACTGTATGCTAAATTATGTATCGTCATAACCTGAAACCGACCTAAAGGGGTATGACAAGATTCGGCCCGATTCATGTTGTGTCATAAAATTTTATGATGTGAATTTCTAAATAATAATAGATAATTAGTATCATAACACAATAAAACAAATAATAATAATAAGAGAATAATATGCAAAAAATCATGAATTTAATTAATTATTTAAAAGTTTCTATTACGTTAACATTAAAGTTAAAAAAATGTAACCGACTTCTAAAAAAAAAACAACCACTAAAAAGGGTAAAATAACCTACCAAATAACTTTTCTTTCGGAAGTCGGTGGCTTTGCTTTTTTATTTCGTTGATTTTTTTTGACACCGACTTCCGAAAGAAAAGTTATTTTACCCTTTTTAGTGGTTGTTTTTCTTAGAAGTCGGTTACATTTAAAAAAAAAAAACTTTTTTATTTTAACCTTTTTAGTTTAAATAATTAACCCAAATTCTTGTCAAATACATAATTTTCTTACATATGCACTAGAATTTTAGTATCCTTAGCACCGGTTATAACATCGCCCATGTACACAATAAGCAAGAACACCAAAATAAATGATTTTTTATGGGACCAAATGGCAGGTATACTGCATCATGATTGATGCTTACTTATGTTTTACAATAAATAATATTCTATTCTATTCGAACAATAACCCATATAGGTCATTATTAATAAATGAATTAAGTTCAAATACAAGATAGCTGCTATAAACCGTTGAGGAGTTCCCTGCACTGTTCTTCGTCTTCATCATCAGAACCCTAATGACAGTTGCAACCCATCTAGGTGTAAATTTCTCATCAATATAAATGAATTAAGTCCAAACACAAGGTAGCTACTGTAAACCGTAGAGGAATTCCCTGAACTGTCCTTCGTCTTCGTCATCAGACCCCTAATAACAGTTACAACTCATCTAGGTGTAAAGTTCTTATCAATACAAATTAATCAAGCTCAAACACAAGATAGCCGCTGTGAATCGTTGAGGAGTTACCTCGACTGTCTCTCGGCTCCATCATCAGATATACTCCAGACCTTTATAAAATTGTAGTGCTTTGAAATACTTAATGAAAAAAATAATTTACTAAATCAGTCGACGCCTACTCCTTACTGTTAAGGAGTTGTACCTTCCATCATCAGCTCAGCTACATGAGATGATGATTACTATACGCAAGTACTTAAATACAACTCATCTAGGTGTAAAGTTCTTATCAATACAAATTAATCAAGCTCAAACACAAGATAGCCGCTGTGAATCGTTGAGGAGTTCCCTCGACTGTCTCTCGGCTCCATCATCAGATATACTCCAGACCTTTATAAAATTGTAGTGCTTTGAAATACTTAATGAAAAAAATAATTTACTAAATCAGTCGACGCCTACTCCTTACTGTTAAGGAGTTGTACCTTCCATCATCAGCTCAGCTACATGAGATGATGATTACTATACGCAAGTACTTAAATTACTTCATAAAATTTGAGGGTTGCCCTCGTTTTCTCCAGGATCCAATCATCAGATATTGAAATGGTGACAATGGGACCACACGGGAAGCACCAGCTTTCAAATAAAAAAAGAATCATGAAAATCGGTTCACCCAGTCGCAAGTTATGAGGTAACAAACATAAAAAAAATACAGTCGAATTGATAACCTCCTCCTTTCTTTGAAGTCGGTTAAAAAGTAAAAAGGTCTATGGGCCGAGGCTTCAAGGGAAGCTTGGCAATATCTTTTTTAATTTAATAATTACTTGTAAAAGAAGTTTATACTTTAATGTAAGCGAACAATCTCTTATTTACGTGATTTTTAAAGAAATAGCCATCTTATTGCTGCGTATTGTTCACCGAATTCTTGAGATTTCATTTCTAATTAAAAAAAGGTGGAAAGTCTCTGTAAATAATAATCCGTGGTCACCCTAATCGACATATTCAAGACGCATTGAAGATTTTGTTCAACAGCTCCTGAAATATAAACCTAGGATTTTTTGTTGTATTTTTGCTAGTTTCGACAATTTTAAATCAAGGTTTTACAAAAAACTTCAGCCCTCTGCGATGCTTTTTCAGCGAGATTTTGGCGAAAAACTAAATTTTCAACGTTTCGATGGCGCGGCCATGAGGTTTTAGTCTTATAGCTCCTGAAACATAAACCTAGGATTTTTTGTTGTATTTTTACTAGTTTCGACAAAATCAAATCTGTGTTTTACAAAAAACTTCAGACGTCTGCGATGTTTTTTCAGTGAGATATCGGCGATAACGTTTTGGACACCGTTTCAATGGCGCGGCCATGAGGTTTTAGCCTTACAGCTCCTAAAATATAAACACAGGATTTTTTTCTATATTTTTACAAATTTTTTACAAAATCAATCTACTATTTCCCAAAATTTCAGGTCTCTGCGACGTTTAGTTTTAAAGATCTCCATGGCCGCGCGGTTCGCCGCGTTTCGATGGCGCGGCCACGTTCAAACCCTTATAACTTTTTAACCATTGCTTTGACAAATTTATGGTTTTTGGGAATCGACTTTTACATTTTTTTACAAAAACTTGGGATGGTTTTTTTTTTAAAAAAACGTCATGGCCGCGCGGTTGAAACGGACGTGTCTAGTCGTCTAGTTATTGTTTCATATTTTTGACAGATTTTGGTTGTTTAATTTAAAGTTTCATAATATTTCGACAGTTGTAATACCTGTCTTTTACAGAGACAACTTGCAATTTTGCTCTGTTCAAATAAGATATAAACACCTGTATAGTGTCCAATGCCTCTCATTTGCTGTTACCCCCGTTTCAACAGGACGATACTACTGTGGTTCTCAGTTTTTTGTATATCAATGGGTTCTCATAAAACAGTCTGAAAAATGGCTATAAAAATGCAGCAGACAGAAGAACCTAATTATCGTCCCAGGTTGACGCTTTTGACTTGTTGACACTTCCCGTGACCCAAGAGCTGATTTTACCTTGGCCAGTGCTAAGCATTGCCATTAAAAGAGGCAACGCCGCCAGTCTCTTGGGCACATTACCAGTTGACAGCGTTGAGGATTTTATTTTAGTATTTTATATTTCTATAGTTAATTTTGTCCCAGGTTTACATTGAGTTTCCTTTTACAGACATTACGCAAAAGCGCCACAGAACAAGAAAAGACTGAATTCCTGAAGGAAGCGGCATTGATGTCCAACTTCAAGCACGAGCACATCCTGCGTCTGTTAGGAGTGTGTCTGGACAACGATCCGAACTACATCATAATGGAGCTTATGGAGGGCGGCGATCTGCTCAGCTACTTGAGGGCGAAACGCGTTTCACTGGTATGTGAACTTTAACTTAATTTACTACCATTTACCATAATTTATTCCCTCACTCTAGGCAACACTCAAAAATAATCTAACTATTGGCACTCTGCTCAACACAGAGTTTACTAACTTTTACGTAAAAATAATGATCGAAGCACTAATTTATGTTGCACTAAAGTGTTCAATAGGAGTATCTTATGCCAACATTTGGATAGAAAAAAAACTTACTCTTAAAATATTATACCTACTTTTTCATTAAAGGTTTCAAAGCAATGAGAATTATCCGCTTTCCCGCTGTCTCTATATCAATGCTCAAGTAAAAAAAAATTGTTTCTTTCACAGTACACTCCCGAATCCCTCACACTACTTGACCTCCTCAACATGTGCGTGGACGTGACAAAGGGCTGTCGCTACCTAGAAGAGATGCACTTTGTCCACCGCGACTTGGCATGTCGCAACTGTCTCGTCGCACATCGCGGTAACGGCAGAGTGGTCAAGATCGGAGACTTCGGACTGGCTAGAGATATCTACAAGAATGATTATTATAGGAAAGAAGGGGAAGGTAAGCAACTTTTTGCAATTTTCAGTGCCACAATAACCACTATGGTTTAAGTTAAAATTGCCAACCAGAACTATTTAAAAATCCATTTTTTTACTTAACGTTAAGCTCGCTTTTACCACTATCTTGCCTGATGGTAAGCGAAGATGTGGTCGACGGTGAAGAAGGCTTGCCTGAAAGTAACCTGTTCACTCTTGACTTAAAGACCCCAAGGTTGTCGTATTTTCGTGACAAGTTCACAATTCGAAACTAGCTAACAGCCCTTTCATGACTTTGGTGTTAGCGGTGATCGATGCGACGGGCGATATAGCGAATAAGACATTAATTACTTAGAAATAAGCGAATTCGCCATTGGCGGCGCCTCGTGGCGTGTTTCAAACATTTGTTTACATTTGATCTTACCGCTCGCCGCTCCCCCGGTAAGTCACTGCGTGAACAGGTCGTTAGTACACTTTATTGAAAAAAATGTAGGAAGAACAGTAAAGTGATAGATTTAAGAACTCTTTTATGAAGGTGTTACTACACCGAAATTATAGTTTGAAAGGAAAGTGTGCAATTTAGCGGTTTTTGCAGTTATTTTAGGACGGATGCACCAGAATAATAAAGATGATACAAATGTTCTGACCCTTATTTTCCCCCTTGCAGGGTTGTTGCCGGTGCGATGGATGGCTGTGGAGTGCTTAGTGGACGGAGTGTTCTCTTGCCAGTCTGACGTGTGGGCGTGGGGCGTACTCTGTTGGGAGGTAAAGAAATTAGTAGACGGCAATACACTTTGCAACGTTATTTGATTATTTATTGCTTGATCTTATTTAACATAATATCATATTTTAAAAGAGTAACCATGGAGTTTCTTGCCGGTTCTTCTGCATGGAATCGACCAACCCGAACCGAGCACATGCTGTCGACGTTTTATAATTGCCCTCATGGGCCTATATGAAATAAAAGCATTTGATCTTGATTTGAACAAAAATATTGTGTCCTAAATAAGTCTCAGAATTCTCCAAATCGTGGAACGGCAACCAATAACGTTGATGTATTGGGTTGTGTTCTGCCACTCTTCTCTCCAGCTAAAACAGAAGGAAGTGGCGAAAGCCTTGTCTTATGTAATTTTTGACGTATTCAACCATAAATATATTTTTGATAATTTATTGCTTGATCTAAAAAACAAATATTATTGTGTCCTAAATAAGTCTTAGTGTTCTCCAAATCGAGGAATGGTAACCAAAGACGTAGATGTATTGTTGGGTTCTACCAATTGATTTTGATTTATCTTTGACGCAGTATGTAACTTACAGGCCCCGTACTAGAAATCTTTTCTTGAGCTTATCTAGAAATTTGGCCTAACTGCTTTATCGCCATATTGTTCTTTCACTGAAATCATTACAATCCTGTGTGAGCAGGTCCTGTCCCTGGGCCAGCAGCCGTACCCGGCGCGCACCAACCGTCAGGTGCTGTCGTACGTGCGCAGTGGAGGGACGCTCGACAGGCCGCCCAACTGTCCCTCACTTTTGTAAGTATCACATTATGTACGACCAATAACGGATCCCATAACTTTGTTGCTGATATTTTACACTCTGGAGAGTTCTTCAAATCGAATGTTTTCAAAAATATGTTGTTCAGTTGAACAACATATTTTTGATTGAGGAACATTCGGATTAAAACATTCGATTTAGGTATATCTCTGAAAATGTTTTTGTGTTGCCTACTTGCTCAATCTAAGAGAAATGGATTTTTCAGTTGAGCTAGATGTGATAAAGTTGCATGTGATAAGACTGGAAGCCCATAGTTGATAGTTGGGAAAACCAGTTGCTTTTGTGGTCGCCTGGTTATTTATCACAGTGGTTCTTAACCGGTGGTAAGCGGATCAATGGTGGTCTTTATAAGCGTCCCAAGTCGTCCACAGAACCTTCTGATTAGTAACAACATAATATTGAAGCGACATAACTCGACCCGCGTGCCATGTGTAACGAGCAGCTGGAGTCTGTCTTAAAAAGCGAAGAAATTAGTGAACAAAAATGTCATTGAAATCTGTAAAGTACACAGTTTTTAACCGACTTCAAAAAGGAGGAGGTTCTCAATTCGGTCGGTATGTTTTTTTTTTTTTATGTATGTACACCGATTACTCCGAGGTTTCTGGTCTGATTAGTGTAATTCTTTTTTCGTTCGATGCAGTATACTTTCCCATTGGTCCCATAAAAATTTCATCCAATTTGGTTCAGTACTTTTTATTTTGTGAGCATTTTTATTGATGGATGATGTGACGATCTTTACTTTTTTGAGTGTTTGTTACGCGATTACTCCGCTAATTGTGGACCGATTTTCAAAATTCTTTTTTTGTTGTACGAGGTACGAGTTCACTTTAGGGAACTCTGCAAGTTTCATCAAAATCGGTTCAGCAGTTTTTGATAGGGAATTTTATTAGCTTATTGTGTACATGAGCGATGTTAATACCGGTGCTAAGGATTACCAAATTCTAGTGCACATGTAAGAAATGATGTATTTGACAAGAATTTTGGGTTGAATATTTAAACTAAAAAGAGTAAAATAAAAAACTTTTTTCAAAAAAAATTTAACCGCCTTCAAAAACAACCACAAAAAAGGGTAAAATAACCTACAAAATAACTTTTCTTTCGGAAGTCGGTGGCATAAAAGACAACGAAATAAAAAAACAAAGCCACCGACTTCCGAAAGAAAAGTTATTTTGTAGGTTATTTTACCCTTTTTTGTGGTTGTTTTTGAAGGCGGTTAAATTTTTTTTTACACAATAATTTAATTAATGTATTCACTTTCGAACTAATCAGCAGAGTGGTCCATGGGAAGACAGAGATTTTGTCAAATAGTCCCTCATAGCTAAAAGGTTAAGGAACCACTGATTTACCACCTAATGGAACCTTTGATACAACTCTTGTGTTCTAGCTACGACTAACTCTTGTGTTCTAGCTACGACTTACTCTTGTGTTCTAGCTACGACTTACTCTTGTGTTCTAGCTACGACTTACTCTTGTGTTCTAGCTATGACTTACTCTTGTGTTCTAGCTACGACTTACTCTTGTGTTCTAGCTACGACTTACTACAAAAGTGCTGGAGCTACTCCGCAGAGGCGCGGCCGTCGTTCCGCCAGTGCCTGGAGGTGCTGCGCGCGCTGCGGGACAAGACCTCGCCCAACATCACGCTCACGGCCACGCCCACGCCCGCGCCACACTACCTCACGCTGCTTGGAGACGGTAACACACTACTGCTCATATCATCATTATCAATACTCACTCATATGCATGAATTGCAGTTAAGATAGTCATCCCACTTTTGATGGTAAGTGAGTAGAACTAGACAACTGTCGTGTCGCTCTGCTGCAAACAATCTTTTGTTACATCGTTGCAGAGAGCTGGGCTGCCCAGATGGTCGGTCCAGGGCAATTCATAGCCTTACAGCACATTGCTGGTTGTAATTAGTCAGTGGAATGTATAAAATAGTTCCGGAATCTTCCTCAATCAGCATGTTACCTGAAACTTGAAATAGGATACGGATTTAATTGGAAATCTGATAGGGGAGAATGGAAGAAGAAAACGTGTTGCGCCGACCCCAAATAGAATGGGATAAGGGCAGGAAGAAGAAGATTCTATAATTAATTTAAAAATCTTAATTTCATGTAATCCCAACTAACCGCTGTATTGTGCATGGGCTGCATGTTCAGACGCCGTCGACAACCGCACCTACCTATTGGACGAGAATGACAACGCCTGCTTAGGTTCGTGAACAATCATTGAATGATATCATGCTACTTACTGTATTCTCCGTCTTCTTGTGACTAATGAATAATTATGACGCAGATGAGGACTTCCCCGAGCAGAACATGGAGCCCTCGCGCCTACTTCCCGCGCGCACTCCGAAGTACTTGGAGCTGATGTACGACAGTGACTCGACGCCCGGCACTGTCGACGGGTACGAGGTACCCCGCGCGCCCATCACGTACCTGCCTCCCTTCTCCCGCCACAGCATCGTGGGCGTCGCTCCTAACAGACTGATCAAGCCGCCGCTGTACAGAACACATTCCCTCCGCACTCACACGCGACCTCCCAACGCCACCATCGTTCCTCTCCGGAACGGTCTGGTGAAGCGAGCTTCGTTGTGTGAAGAAATTAGCGCTCGAGAGCCGCGACCTTGTTCGTCACGTGAACAACCGCGCGTCGAATTAGACTTTGATAAACACGTATTCAAGACTCCACTTTGAACTGTGATATTAGAAAAAGTAATTAAGCAATGTGTAAATTTTCCACCGAATGAGGATACTGTTTTAGAATTAAGTGAATATTTTATATTATTTATTTTCACTAGATTACAGTTTGTAAATAGAGGTGAATAAAATCGTTGTACATATTAGTTTAAGTTGCCATGCAGTAATTACTATTGCATCTGTAGAAATATCACGAGATAACATATAATGCATTTATTAAAAGCCAATTAACTAAATATAATTGCCTATCATCATGATCGTGTATTATTTTTGTTTTATATTCCATTGCAAGTTTTCCATCTAAGTAATATTCTGTTTTATTAGTGTTCTATTTAATCAATTTTTCAAAAAAACGACCCACCTCAGACTTTATCAAAATGTTATTTTATTAGATAAGCAGCATAATACAAGAAGTACTTCTTGTACTTTGCCACAGATCCAATAACATTTAGCATCGCCTTATACATTTAACGCAAATGAGGAACAAAAAAGAAATAGCAATACATAGCTTTAGTGCGTTTCAACTAAGAAGGATAGTTGATGACGCCATATTGTAGTGTCATGCACCTATTATTAACACTTGCCGGCTTTTAAATAAACAATCATCATTTGAAAATAAGTCTAACGAGATGATAAACACAATATAGACTATTCAAAATTAATTAGCACAGAGCATTTCATTGCTAAACGTTATTTTCAAGTGACTATTGACCATAGAACACTATCCATCTTAGTTGAACCGCACTATACTCCCAAAGATCATTTGTGCACCCATACCACTCGCATAGATGTGTTATGGCTATACAATGAAGTTTTAGAAGACATCCAGCCGGTAGGTACCTATGTAAGTATACAGTTTGTGTTACATGTGGACTGTTGGTTATCATTAGCGGAGGTTAGCTGAGCCAACTAAGACGCAACAAATACCACCCTATTAGTATTGCAGATTTCTGCGGATGATAAGGCCCGGCGTGTCATAGCAAAAGATTTTATTACTCATCAAGTTATTTTGAATCTTATTGTAATGAGTTTAGAATTCATGTTACTTTATTTCGATACCGCGAAATGACGCGACGGGCCGTGGAATGCCGTGTCATTCCACAGGTTGCCACATCATGTACGATGTAGCAACCTGTGGAAAATGGATGCTATTGTGTACAATAGCATCCATTTTTACATGGTGAAATCATTAAATGTCAGTCCCTTCCGCGCCACCCAGGGTGAGAGGACTTCTCACCCTGGGTGGCGCGGAAGGGACTGTCAGACTCGTACTGACTAAAAGCAAAGACAGGCCCGCGACCCCGGCGGGCTCTGCCCCTCTAAGGGTTCCCAGCTCTTTGAAGCGCGGCTGTCGAACCGGGCATATAGTTTTTAGGTACCCTTTTTTTTCGTGGTAAAATCATCATACGAGTCCTCCCGCCCAGGGAGGGGCGGGAGGAACTGTCAGACTTGTGCTGACTAAAATCCACGGTGATCCTTCAATAGCCCTTTACGTACCAGGGTCACGGTAACCAGGTGAGAGTCCCGCGACCCCGGCAGGCTTTGGCCCTCTTAGGGGGCCCCGTCAGATTGCTGACAGCTCTTTGAGGCGCGCGTCGACCCATTATTAGGTACCCTTAGATTATATTTCGCGGTTACGTGCCAACACTTATACAGAAGTAAAAATAAAAAAAACAAAGCACGAACATTTAAATTTTTATTTGATATACCTACGATTAATTTATTTGCTAGTGTTATATTTTACATCTAACTTATTAGGAAAAGTGCATCTTGTATAACAGTTTAAATAGCTAATATATCTAGAAAATAGATTTTATTTACCTGTTTATGAGATGTACTTTTTTATTATAATAGAGTCACACATCGGGTTACTACGCATGTACAACAGACTGGTACACATTAAAAAGTTTGTTTGAAATTGAATACCAACAAAAAATACGCTATAGGAAGTTTATTGCGTCTCACAACATTATTACCGTCTCACTTTTTTATGTGAGAGGAAGACAGTGGAACAAGTGCTCCGACCAAATGGATTTATTGATCATGTACTTGAAGCGGGGCACAAAAACTAAAAATTACCCATCGAGTCGCTGGTGGATATAGGCCCGACATGTGCCTAACAGCGAAAAGTAACGACAAACATCGCATTATTATGCTTGCACATTTATTCATTTAAAGGGTGTAGACATCTACATTAAGACTTATTGCTGATTCGTGTTTAAGTCGTGTCACATTTGACATGATTGTCGTCGAGCTATACTTCTTATTCCGGAAAATAAATCGAGGTAGTAAAATAATTAGACGTGATACCACGTCATTAATCTGAGAAAAAAAAAAGCGCTTTCGTGCGGGCAATTCCGCAAACGAAAACTAAATAATAAAAATAAAATTATACCTTTCTTAACTAAATAAAATGTCTTAGATTTCCTAGTGTTATCTAATCGCCGTCTTCGGCTATTTCTTGCTTGACGCGTTTCTCGTGCTTCAGCTGCTCGGTGGTGGTGACGTTCCCTCCGATGGCGGGAGGGTCGTGCTGGTCGTCGTCTTGTGCGTCGTCCTTGCTGTTCTCGTGAAGCAGTACGTACTCCCGCTGAGAGAACCCGAACTTGACCACATCGCGCTCAAGTAACTCGACATACCGACGTGGCTCTATCTTTTTGTTGTTCACGAAAGTACCGTTCGCCGATTCTGGTAAGGAAGAAACAAGCTCTAGTAAACATTACATCACAAACCAAAAGATATGAAATAGTATATTTCATTACAAGTGCGGAAAGGCTGTCATTGCAAAGAGTTCCGACAAATGTCTACCCGAGCCGAGGCGCAGCCGAAGGCGAGGTTTGACAGTCGGAACAACTTGCGTAAGCAAGTGTACTGGGGGGGGTATTACAACCTTTTTCAATTCCGGGCAGTTTTCGAGCAGTTGAATTTACGGCCATAAGCAGGCTTGTTCTATTTCGTATTATGACGCACGTAATTCTGCAAGGAATCATTCAGGATTATTTGTCTCTGGATGATTAAGACGGGCTAGCGAATTCGTTCAAAAATCGAATCGACAAGTTACCGATGATTACCGGTTTTATAATTGTGGGTGAAAAACTTCTTTTTCATTGTAAATTTAGGAGATATTTGAGTTAAACTGTATTGTAATAACAATTTAAATATTTATAATCAACTTAAGCAACATTTACTGTTATTTTATGCAAAAACTTAATACTAAATATTCAACTCTCGCAAAGGGGTTTGTTTCTGAACGATCGTGTTGCAATATTTTTTTAATCTGTGACTAGTGATGGGCAGAGGATAAATACTCAGAGGATAAATACTCGAGTATTTATCCGAAATGGATAAATACTCGTATTTATCCGTTTTTATCGGATATTTACTCAAAATGGTGGATATTTATATTTATTGCGTATTGGGTGTTTTTTTTTCATTCAAAATGACTAGTAATGTCAATAAGGCTTTCCAAAACACAACAATATAACATTATTATTAGTTCTAATGTCAAGACAAAGCAGCGCGCAAGCATCGTGGCTCTCACTGCGCCCTATCCCGCTATCTTTTTGTCCAGTTTGTCTCTTTTGTTTGTCTTGCTCTCTATCTCCCCGCGCCGCATGTCCTAGCAGTGCATGGATTTTCGTCATAACCAAGTAAAATTAGTGATTACTCAAATATGAGCGAAACTCTGAACAAGATTAGAGAAAGAACTCCAAGACCGATCCCTGTGGAATACCGCACGACACCTCTCGCCGGTTCCATTCTCCCCGGTGACCGGGGTAAATGACGGCTCTGTCCGTCAGGTAGTCCTCGACTATACGACGGAGGTAGGTCTGCACCCGGTGATACCGGAGTACCTCCCTGATGTAACTCCAGGGCAGGGTGTTGAAGGCGTTGGTGATGTCCAAAGACACTGCCACGACGACCCTGCCCCGGGCCACTGCATCCCCCGTCGTGAGGGCTCTCAAACGCATGATGGCATCCACCGTCGAGCGTCCCCTGCGGAAGCCAAACTGGCTCTCCGCAAGGTCCGGACCCACCCGATTCAGGTGCGCGACGAGACGGTTTGCAATTACTCTTTCAAAAAGCTTGCCCACCTCGTCGAGCAGCACGATGGGCCGGAATGCGGACGGAGAGTCCGCAGGGCGCCCGGGCTTCTGGATCAGGACCAGTTTCCCCGTCTTCCAGCAAAGCGGGAACTGGCCCCTCTCCAGGCACGCGCTGACGAGCCCCCTCAGTCGAGGCCCGAGAGTCCCGGAGGCCACGACCCAGGCTTTTCCTGGCAGACCGTCGGGTCCTGGGGCGATATTTTTGGCCTTGAGCCGTAGCACCGCCACTCTCAGGTCTACCTCGGTCACCTCGTCGTCGCTGTGGTCCGCGTTTGCGCCAGCTTCACCGTCAGATTCCGTCGGAGACGGAGCCATAGGCGGGGGAGTATGCTTCCCTCGCGATGGGAACAGGGCGCTCACCACTTCCTCCACGAACTGAGGCCGGAGACTGCGTCAACGGGGGAGCCCAGGGGCGGAGCTTCTGTCTCGCCCACTTGTAGGGCCGGCCCCATGGGTCCCCGTTCAGAGACTCCAGCATCTCCTTGCGGGCCAATTCTTTGGCCCGCCAGATCTCGTCGCGGAGGACGGTCTTCGCTGCCCTGTAGCCTTCGCGCAGCTCCGCCTCTACAGTCGCCGCATCCGGAGGTCGGGTGCGGCGCCTGCGGAACCTGGTGTACTGGCGTCGCGCGGCAACGCACACCTCGCGCAGCGCTGCCAGCTCGTTCGACCACCAGTACAGCTGACGCCGGGCGCGTCCTTGCCGGACCCGGGGCATGGCCACGTCGCTGATATCCGTCATGGCCTCCCGGAACCACTCCGCCTCGTCGTTGATGTCGGCAGGCCTGACCGGTGGTGACACCCAGGCCTGCACGATCGAGACTTCCAGGAATAGCTCCCGGTCCAGCTGCTTCAGCGCCCATCGCGGACCACTTGGGTTCCGTTCACTTGGGACCGGCGCGTCTGAGGTCTGGGCGGAGACGTCAAACCGGATATACCGGTGATCGGAATAGGTCTCCACCTCCTCCACAACGCGCCAGCCGGTGACGCGCGGCGACAGGTCTGAGGTGGCGAACGTAACGTCCACCACCTACTCGCCCGCCCATCGCACGCACGTGGGGACAGAACCACGCGGTTCTCGATGACCAGGCCCTGCGCCAGGGCCCAGTGCTCGAGCCTTCTGCCCCGCACAACGTCCGTAAACCGGGAACCCCAGGACACATTTTTGGCGTTAAAGTCCGGGGACGAGCGCGGGGAAGTTTGTCAGTACTTAACGAAAATTTTCGTTATTGTACAGTAATTTTGTTTTTATTAAAGCGATTAATATACCTTGGTTAAAATCTATATTTTCAGATTTTCATTTATTCCCACCCTTTTATTCATAAAACAAATAAAAACCCGTGAAATAACGGAATTAAAACTGTAAATAGTTTTTATCCACTGTTTTGAGTAAATACTCGAGCAGAAACGGATATTTATTGAGTATTTATCCATTTTGAGTATTTATCCGGATAAAAACCCATCACTATCTGTGACGGTTTTGATTGCCAAAACAAACAAGAATAATAATATCGTATTCTATTTATTTATCATGCCACTATGTAGTGCTTTTTAGTGCAATAATAAAGGAGCAGTCTTTTCCTGCCGCAGAGAAAGTAAGAAAACAATGGACTAAGTCACGAGCGGAAAAATTTGAAAAACGGAGCTGTACCAACGTTGTTATTATTTTTAAAGCAAGAGGCTCCAAAATCAAAGAGGCGCCTAAGATATGAAGCTAGAAATGTTTCAGCAAGAGAAAGAATGATAAAACCTAGGACGTTTATTTACACCGAAAGACAGTGTACCTAGTTCTTACCATGTTAGTGCTCCTGAAATTGGCTGTGAAATTGTGGTACCAGAAGCAATGGAGGAAGTGAACTTAAAATGTCTGTTGATACATCAAAGACTGCCCAATGTACCCAAATAAAAAATTTAACACAAGTTTTGGCTCTATTGGACTGTACCGTTTCAGGAATGATGCTGAGGCTATTAATTTTAACACAGGGTTTGAGTCCTATCATACATTTTGTTTGGTTTATTCAACCCTAAGTCCATTGGTACGAAAGATTACTTATTTCAGTCTCCATGTCTCAAATCTAAGCTCTTGATAATTTTTTTCTTACACTGATGGAACTACGACAGAATAAAACATTTTTTTCAGGAGAAACATGTTTTTTATTTAGAACAGTATATTATTATATGAGTAAACGTTTACGAATATGAATCTATTTATTGCTTATCGTTCAGCAAACGAGTGTAGGAATAAGTAGCGTAAAATGTAATAACTTTGTCGTCTTTTTATAAAGCTTGTCAGCTGACATTATATCGTGTATTCACTCTCCAGATATTCGGTAGTGCCTCCATTATTAATACTAAAGCTTAATTTAGGTAGTTTAAACTGTTTAAAGACAAATTAAAAGAAACAAGTCAGTAAAAGTTACTAAAAAGTGGCGTAAACTGAATGATTTTGGAGATGCCAATTTTGACAGTTAATCCGGCCTTGAAATGTCATTATGTAGCTTGTAATACGAAATTTCCACGACATTTCCAGTCACAAGCACAGGCAGAAGTCGGTATGAGGTCACGTGACTGTTTACTGGCCGTCAATGTGTGTTCGTAATACGACTAAGCAAGGCAGTTCACTTTAAGGCGTAAACTGACAGGAATTAAGAGGTTGTAATACGCCCCCTGAACGACTATTTTTAATACAGTTGCGAAAAAATGAAGCAATTTAATAAATAATAAACCAATAACATAATAAACTAAACTCGCAAAGAAAGTTTCTGGAAAATGACGCCAACCGTAGAACATAAGCAGTTTTTTTTCTTCACCCGTTTTGGTAGGCAAAGGGAACGCCCATACAGGGGGGTATTACAACCTTTTTTAATTCCGGGCAGTTTTCGAGCAGTTGAATTTACGGCCATAAGCAGGCTTGTTCTATTTCGTATTATGGCGCACGTAATTCTGCAAGGAATCATCCAGGATTATTTGTCTCTGGATGATTAAGACGGGCTAGCGAATTCGTTCAAAAATCGAATCGACAAGTTACCGATGATTACCGGTTTTATAATTCATCATCATCATCATGGGTGAAAAACTTCTTTTTCATTGTAAATTTAGGAGATATTTGAGTTAAACTGTATGTTAATAACAATTTAAATATTTATAATCAACTTGAGCAATATTTACTGTTATTTTATGCAAAAACTTAATACTAAATATTCAACTCTCGCAAAGGGGTTTGTTTCTGAACGATCGTGTCGCAACATTTTTTTAGTCTGTGACGGTTTTGATTGCCAAAACAAACAAGAATAATAATATCGTATTCTATTTATTTATCATGCCACTATGTAGTGCTTTTTAGTGCAATAATAAAGGAGCACAGTCTTTTCCTGCCGCAGAGAAAGTAAGAAAACAATGGACTAAGTCACGAGCGGAAAAATTAGAAAAACGGAGCTGTACCAACGTTGTTATTATTTTTAAAGCAAGAGGCTCCAAAAATCAAAGAGGCGCCTAAGATATGAAGCTAGAAAATGTTTCAGCAAGAGAAGGAATGATAAAACCTAGGACGTTTATTCAAACCGAAAGACAGTGTACCTAGTTCTTATCATGTTAGTGCTCCTGAAATTGTCTGTGAAATTGTGGTACCAGAAGCAATCGAGGAAGTGAACTTAAAATGTGTTAATTTTTTGTTACACTGATGGAACTACGACAGAATAAAACATTTTTTTCAGGAGAAACATGTTTTTTATTTAGAACAGTATATATTATTATATAAGTAAATGTTTACGAATATGAATCTATTTATTGCTTATCGTTCATCAAATGAGTGTAGGAATACGTGTCGTAAAATGTAATAACTTTGTCGTCTTTATAAAGCTCGTCAGCTGACATTATATCGTGTATTCACTCTCCAGATATTCGGTAGTGCCTCCATTATTAATTCTAAAGCTTAATTTAGGTAGTTTAAACTGTTTAAAGACGAATTAAAAGAAACAAGTCAGTAAAAGTTACTAAAAGGTGGCGTAAACTGAATGATTTTGGAGATACCAATTTTGACAGTTAATCCGGCCTTGAAATGTCATTATGTAGCTTGTAATACGAAATTTCCACGCCATTTCTAGGCACAAGCACAGGCAGAAGTCGGTAAGAGGTCACGTGACTGTTTACTGGCCGTCAATGTGTGTTCGTAATACGACTAAGCAAGGCAGTTCACTTTAAGGCGTAAACTGACAGGAATTAAGAGGTTGTAATACGCCCCCAGCTTAGTCTTCAGTAGATTTTTTTATTGATATGAAATGAAAATGAGATGAAATGAAACCTAACTCATTCAATTAGATCATTAAATCTGACATTGAAATAAATTAGTAACTTCTTTTTAGAAATACTTATACGTTTTTGTATGAATCACAAAAACTCTTTAGTAAAAACTTCATGGTTGGTTTTTCTTTTTAATAGACATTATTTTGACAGTTGGGAAAGAGAACGCACTAGTGCGGGAAAGGTAAAAAAAAAACCACTAGTGTGTATTAGCTTACTTCCCGAACGCTATACGTCCCTGCAATATGCCCTTTTTGAGCAAACTGTATTAAAAACTTCTATCTATTTACTGCAATTTGTAAAATTACAATTTCGCACGGATGAAGGATTAATAAGAGGTACCAAATTTTGCTAGTTAAGAAAAAGAGCTAATGGAAGAATCACATAATACTGCCCAACCAAGGAATCGTACCCAGGGTGTCTTGTTCAGCAGTCACGTCTTGCAGTACCTACCTAGATCAATGACGTAGGGCCGCACCCTCCTGCCCTGCGTGCCGTCGCTCCTGGTGAAGGGCGTGGCGCGGTACTGCAGCGCGGCGTGCTGCTTGCTGATGTACATCTTGTTCAGCAGTACCTACCTAGATCAATGACGTAGGGCCGCACCCTCCTGCCCTGCGTGCCGTCGCTCCTGGTGAAGGGCGTGGCGCGGTACTGCAGCGCGGCGTGCTGCTTGCTGATGTACATCTTGTTCAGCAGTACCTACCTAGATCAATGACGTAGGGCCGCACCCTCCTGCCCTGCGTGCCGTCGCTCCTGGTGAAGGGCGTGGCGCGGTACTGCAGCGCGGCGTGCTGCTTGCTGATGTACATCTTGTTCAGCAGTACCTACCTAGATCAATGACGTAGGGCCGCACCCTCCTGCCCTGCGTGCCGTCGCTCCTGGTGAAGGGCGTGGCGCGGTACTGCAGCGCGGCGTGCTGCTTGCTGATGTACATCTTGTTCAGCAGTACCTACCTAGATCAATGACGTAGGGCCGCACCCTCCTGCCCTGCGTGCCGTCGCTCCTGGTGAAGGGCGTGGCGCGGTACTGCAGCGCGGCGTGCTGCTTGCTGATGTACATCTTGTTCAGCAGTACCTACCTAGATCAATGACGTAGGGCCGCACCCTCCTGCCCTGCGTGCCGTCGCTCCTGGTGAAGGGCGTGGCGCGGTACTGCAGCGCGGCGTGCTGCTTGCTGATGTACATCTTGTTCAGCAGTACCTACCTAGATCAATGACGTAGGGCCGCACCCTCCTGCCCTGCGTGCCGTCGCTCCTGGTGAAGGGCGTGGCGCGGTACTGCAGCGCGGCGTGCTGCTTGCTGATGTACATCTTGTTCAGCAGTACCTACCTAGATCAATGACGTAGGGCCGCACCCTCCTGCCCTGCGTGCCGTCGCTCCTGGTGAAGGGCGTGGCGCGGTACTGCAGCGCGGCGTGCTGCTTGCTGATGTACATCTTGTTCAGCAGTACCTACCTAGATCAATGACGTAGGGCCGCACCCTCCTGCCCTGCGTGCCGTCGCTCCTGGTGAAGGGCGTGGCGCGGTACTGCAGCGCGGCGTGCTGCTTGCTGATGTACATCTTGTTCAGCAGTACCTACCTAGATCAATGACGTAGGGCCGCACCCTCCTGCCCTGCGTGCCGTCGCTCCTGGTGAAGGGCGTGGCGCGGTACTGCAGCGCGGCGTGCTGCTTGCTGATGTACATCTTGTTCAGCAGTACCTACCTAGATCAATGACGTAGGGCCGCACCCTCCTGCCCTGCGTGCCGTCGCTCCTGGTGAAGGGCGTGGCGCGGTACTGCAGCGCGGCGTGCTGCTTGCTGATGTACATCTTGTTCAGCAGTACCTACCTAGATCAATGACGTAGGGCCGCACCCTCCTGCCCTGCGTGCCGTCGCTCCTGGTGAAGGGCGTGGCGCGGTACTGCAGCGCGGCGTGCTGCTTGCTGATGTACATCTTGTTCAGCAGTACCTACCTAGATCAATGACGTAGGGCCGCACCCTCCTGCCCTGCGTGCCGTCGCTCCTGGTGAAGGGCGTGGCGCGGTACTGCAGCGCGGCGTGCTGCTTGCTGATGTACATCTTGTTCAGCAGTACCTACCTAGATCAATGACGTAGGGCCGCACCCTCCTGCCCTGCGTGCCGTCGCTCCTGGTGAAGGGCGTGGCGCGGTACTGCAGCGCGGCGTGCTGCTTGCTGATGTACATCTTGTTCAGCAGTACCTACCTAGATCAATGACGTAGGGCCGCACCCTCCTGCCCTGCGTGCCGTCGCTCCTGGTGAAGGGCGTGGCGCGGTACTGCAGCGCGGCGTGCTGCTTGCTGATGGACGGATGCTCCAGAGCTATGTCTACCACTTTCTTGTCACGACCGATCAGGAATGCTGACTGACGGTGGATGTACAAGATCGGTAGCGCTTTGTCACCTTTGAAGGGGTAGAATCTGAAAGTTTATATTTGAATGCTATTATAACTGTAAACTTAATTACTGAGAGGATTATATGACATAACATGAGGCCTATTACAATAGTTTCTGTGAAATCTAAGTTAGGTAAAAGGTAGTAAAATGGTAAGCCAGTTTTTTTTTAAAAAAAAAAAAACGTTGCCCCACACTAGGATTTTCTCCTGTGTCGTGGGTGCGTTTACAAACATATAAACTCACATACACAAACGCCCAGACCCGGAACAACTACTTGTAGATCATACAAATATTTGCTCCGTGCGGGAATCGAACCCGCGACAGGCAGCGCAGCAATCCAATCGCTCAGCCACTACGCTAAACGTGCCGTCAAAAGTTACTTCACATTTATAATATTTGGTTGTGTAATGATCTAATATTTGAGAAAAAATGTTGCTAGACACTGCACAACACAGAGAGGTTTGGAAGCAGAAAACAAAGGCTTTCGCTAAGCAGTAATACTCGACAAAGGTTAATAAAAGGAACAAAATTATATTTTTTTTAAGCCTCATTTATCTAGATTTACCTCCATCGTCTTTTAGGCTGCTTGGCATCATCAGGTTCTGTGTACTTAATCACAACTCCGTTGACCGTATTGGCATCAGCAGTCAGTTTGCCAGATAGACCAAAGTTAGGCTTTTCTTTATCAGCCGGAGCTTTGCCATCCTCTGTCTTATCACCTCCCTTGCCCCAGTCGTATTCTTTATTCTCGTCAGCATCTGCAAATCTATAAAACTGATATTTTAGATGATGAGTTTCAAGAAATGATTTTATTATTGTAATCCTCATCTGTATTTAATGATATTGCTTATCTTATCGAATGTTTGGCTGACAAAACTAAATTGCTTAGCTGTTGGGTCTTCAAAAATTTATAATCTTTTTAATCTAATTCTTTATGTTTTTGGGATTTTAACGCATTTATGAACTTTACAAACCTGCTTTTGCGATCTCGTCCCCTGGCCTCCTGTTTGACTGTTGGTCGTCCTCGCTCCGCATTCCGCTCTTCCGGTCGTCCAGACCGCTCTCTGCGCTCATCTCCGCGCCCGTCTCTGTACCGCTCTTCTCTCCCTTCTGGTCTCTCCGGCCGACGACCACGTTCCTTGAAGCGCTCTTCTTGACTTCTCGATCGAGACCGCTCTCTGCAAAAAAAAAAACATATACATTAAATAAGTTTTCTAATCGCCTGAGACAGTAGAAATAAATTGTTGTATCATAGTTAAAGTCGATTAAAATCTACGACTATTTTAAATAAGTTTTCTAATCGCCTGAGACAGTAGAAATAAATTGTTGTATCATAGTCAAAGTAGATTAAAATCTACGACTATTTTAAATAAGTTTTCTAATCGCCTGAGACAGTAGAAATAAATTGTTGTATCATAGTTAAAGTCGATTAAAATCTACGACTATTTTAAATAAGTTTTCTAATCGCCTGAGACAGTAGAAATAAATTGTTGTATCATAGTCAAAGTAGATTAAAATCTACGACTATTTTAAATAAGTTTTCTAATCGCCTGAGACAGTAGAAATAAATTGTTGTATCATAGTCAAAGTAGATTAAAATCTACGACTATTTTAAATAAGTTTTCTAATCGCCTGAGACAGTAGAAATAAATTGTTGTATCATAGTCAAAGTAGATTAAAATCTACGACTATTTTAAATAAGTTTTCTAATCGCCTGAGACAGTAGAAATAAATTGTTGTATCATAGTCAAAGTAGATTAAAATCTACGACTATTTTAAATAAGTTTTCTAATCGCCTGAGACAGTAGAAATAAATTGTTGTATCATAGTCAAAGTAGATTAAAATCTACGACTATTTTAAATAAGTTTTCTAATCGCCTGAGACAGTAGAAATAAATTGTTGTATCATAGTCAAAGTAGATTAAAATCTACGACTATTTTAAATAAGTTTTCTAATCGCCTGAGACAGTAGAAATAAATTGTTGTATCATAGTCAAAGTAGATTAAAATCTACGACTATTTTAAATAAGTTTTCTAATCGCCTGAGACAGTAGAAATAAATTGTTGTATCATAGTCAAAGTAGATTAAAATCTACGACTATTTAATTCTGTGAAAACTGCTTTCAGATCCATATGAAGAGGTACTACAGTATCAGTACCTGTGGTGTGACGCAGCCGGCTTGTCGGGCCTAGCAGCGGTGTTTACGGGCTTCTCTCGACGAACATCACGTGGTCTGTAACCGACAAACATAATAACTGATTAACCATCTCAACACAGACGATTCATAATTATTGCCAAGGATTGCAAACTGGGTGCTCCACCATGATACATTTTATTTCAAGCTTTAACAAAAAAAAAATACAACAAGAATAATAATAAATATATTGTAATTTTATTATTTAACTGAAGTAACCTATAAGCCTTACCAAAGATCCTTTTATTTGGTCAATAGTAAAAGCGAGATTTTTATTGGAGAAGGATAAAAATGGAATACTATCGACTCATAAATAAGAGAATATTATACTAGAGGCAATCATCCTCAGTTTAATAAAACTTTTAGCGTAACAATATATTCATTAATTTATCTTCAACACGAAGAACCAATTATTTTGACACTCCTATAAATCATACACTTACCATTACTTTTGAAACACAATGTTGATTCACGAGCATACCTACTATGTTCAGCCTTTCGTGAACTTCTCATGTTTTGACTAATTTTTAGATTTATGATTTAAATCAAATTTTTAGCTTTCAACTAAGCTATGGGCCAGTCACGGCATACAACAATGCATGAGTCTATGTTCTGACATTATAAAGTAAAAGTGTTGTCTTCTTTCCTCGTATTAAAGTTTGTTGCAAATCAGCATATTTCTATTCCTGTTATATTTATGTGGCAAATGAAGTCATGGTTATTTTCTGGCCTTATTTGTGAATAAATTGTCCGATTTGTGTTTTTCTTTCTATTCATTGTTACTATCTTGTATAACTGGTTTCTATATCTTCATGTGCGTCAATTCTTTACATTTGCGTAAATATACGCGAAACTGGTTATTAATCATTGTATTACAACCTTTTCAGAGGTTCTCTGGTAGAAATTGACTTGCGCCCAAAGTATTTTTTTTTTAATAATTTGATGATGATGATGAACTCCAACATAAAACAGCGGCAAATATTTATCAGTTTGGTGGGTAAACGAAGTGATTTTCCAGTTTGAATCATTCATTATTTCTATTCTATAATTACAGAAACTTTATTTAGCTGTACAAGTTCCAACATCAAAGTAGTTCTGGAACCTAAAGTGATACATTTCATAGGAGAAGATAGTATTCTGAATAAACATAAACAAATTAAAATAAATAAATTCGAAGTCCTCCAAATGTGTGTAATCGAAAAGTCCATTCCTCAATATGATTATGTTCCATAAATATTACAACTGCATCCATTAAAAGGAAATACCATTATTCATTTTGAGTATCTGTCATGAGTAGAACAATCTATTGTCTTCTTCCCTCAGTTAAAACTCTTCATAATACGAAGAGTAATTATTTATTTGTTCATTTTCATATTCTGTGTATGTTTTTAAAATCATTCCTTTTCTTGTTTTCTGAATAATGCCGAAAGTTTTTCAATATCATTTCTAAAAAATGGTTCATCACGCGAATCCATCTTGCATTCAGCCATCATGTATTTTTTTTACATAAAATTAATAATTGAATGTCCTGTGCATCATTTGATTAAATAAGCATAATTTTCCCTCGTTGCATAATTTTCACTTGGTGCCTTGGATTATGCAAATCCAGAATGAAAATAGTAATCCATTGCTAATAAGCATTCCAACAAATCTATAACAATCGATGGTTTCAAACATGCCTATAGCAAGTATCATTTAGGGTGCAAATATTAAAATATCTTTGCAACACCGACATGCTCTGATCATTACATTTTTCTGTAGAGTAGTCACTGTAAAAATAAATATAGTTATTTAACGTCGCAGGTACACTGTTACTGACCAGCTGCAGCCAGCAGACACATGCAATAACACTCTGTATCATTTGTGTTAAAATGTTTTAAATAGATGAAAGAATGTTCTTTTTTGACACAAAGTACCAGTTATATCGAACCTAATACCGTAAACTACTTATTTCTAATTAACGGTAACAAAGACGCATTTACGTACCTTTCGGATGAGAAGGCTTCTTCGTTATATCTCTCCTTCCTGTCGGGATACTCTCGCTCGCGGAAGCGCTCGTTTTCAGGTGGACCACGTCTAAGACAAGATTTTTTTTTTGGGAATATTAATAAGAATAATATTGTGGCAATGGTGGTAATCTTTTTGGCAGTAAAACTACCAAGTTTTACTGCCAAAAAGTGTTATTGCACAGCTATTGTAATATTTTACTGATAAGAACTAGAGAGTTCTCTTTGCAGTTTCTTATTTACAGGTTAGTATATGATTCTTAAACACAATCATTACTAAATACCAATGTTTAGCAATAATCACATTATTACCAATACAGAGTAATTACTGTAATATTAATCAGTAAAATTAGATATTCCACATACTCATAGGAGTAATAGTTTTATGAATAATGTTAAAAATATTTGTAACTAGTGTTTGCCCGCGGCTTCGCTTGCGTTAATTTCGAATTTGAGAAACAATAAGGATCGTGTAAGTGGCGCCATCTGCACCAATTCAAAGCATAGGTAAACAAAAAATAACACAAGGATTGATTGCTTTTGAACAATTAACATTCCTACACCTCAAGCAATAAATTACAGTTTAAAAAATATCCAACTTTAACCTACAATTTAAATCAGCGTACATTTTATCCTGGAGAACTATTGAAAAATATTAGAAAAAAATAAAATTGAAATAAAAGTATGCATAAATTTATTTTAATTATTTGAAACTCTCAGAATATACAAAAACAAAAAAAAAGAAACGCAAAAAGTGAAACAGAAAAATGCAAGATTTGATCCCGAGACCCATTGAACAAGGTAAGCAGATTCCTTACCAGACTGGCTGAGTCACTGACACAAGCTTTCAAATAGCGGTTCTTATACAAATGTTAACAATGACTGAAAATCAACATATTATAACATTGCTAATCCCCCAATCGAGTGTGTTCATGAATACATTTATCTGGGTCAAGTAATCTCACCAACAGAGCTCACTTCCAAAGAGATTGATCGTCGAATAGGAAATGCATGGAAACAGTACTGGAGCTTTAAAGAGATCATGAAAAACAGCGATACCAGCATGACTGTTAAACGGAAACTCTTCGACACATGCATATTGCCTGTGTTTACTTATGGTTGCCAGACATGGGCAACTACAAAAGCACATATAATAAAGAAACTGGAAACTTGGCAAAATGCCATGGAAAGGAGTATGCTGGGAATAAGGCTGTCTGACAGAATAAAAATATCAACCATAAAGAAAAATGCAAAAACGAAGAGTGTGGTTGCCACAATAAAGAAGCTCAAATGGAGATGGACTGGACACACAGTAAGAGGGAAGGAGAAGTGGTCCAAAACCATAATGTACTGGTTCACAAGAGGCATGAAAAGAAATCGAGGCGGACCAGTCAAAAGATGGGCTGATGACATAAGGGCCATAGCGGGTGCAACCTGGACAAGAACTGCCAGAGATAGGGTTAAATGGAAACAGATGGAGGAGGCCTTTGCCAAAGGGCAAACAGACAGGAAGCCAACCAATTAACTGCTAAATACACACTAATATTATTTATTACTTGTAAAAACGCTACTGTTTGAATAAAGGCTTTTATTATTATTATTAATCCCCCAAGGAGAAAATCGTAATTATATTTTACCCTATTAATTGAAGAGCAGTTTAAGGAATATTTGAGGAAAAATTGAATAAAAATTATCCAGTGGTTAAGCCGCCAACTCAAAACAACATAATTCAAAATTGCTTACCTCTCAGTGACAATAGCGTAATAATCAGTGATCGGAATAGAGTGAGTACATTTACCTACAGTTTGTAGAACAGAGACAAAAATCGGAGACTTCCTTACAACAAAAATATTTTTTACCGGTAAATTTACTAGAACTTTAATTACGTGAATTTATAAGTCTTATTAATTTAATAAAAAACGTTTACTGCGTAAATATTCTTCCTTAGAATTTTTTTTCACGTGGTTCTATATTTTTAACGACATAAAAAGAAAGCATTCAATTAAACTATTTTTTGTATGTTTGTTACGCGGTTTTTCTGGATCTTGCGGACCAATGATTATTTTAAAAAATCCACGATCACGAGGCTACTTCTAAAGCATGACTTTCTCAATAAATTGAGAAAGTCATGCTTTAGAAGTAACCCCGTAGTAATTTTTGAACAGCTACGCTAAGTTACTTAAAGCCTTAAGAGCATAGCTAATGACGGGGCCCGGGGCTCTACAGGGCCAAAGCCTGCCGTGGTCGCGGGACTTATCTCATTACCGTGACCCCGGAACATAAAGGGCTATTGAAGGACTCCGTGTATTTTAGTCAGTACGAGTCTGACAGTCCCTCCCGCCCTGCCCGGGGTGGGAGGACTCATTTGATGATTTTACCACGCTAAAAAAAGTTACTTAAAGCCTCACGTAAGTTTACCATGGTAACAGAAAACAAACGAATAAACGGATTTTTATTACTTACTAGCTGACCCCGCGAACTTTGTTCCGCCTTAGAGGCAATAATGAGCAGATTTTCGATTTTTACACGCGCAAGTAACGCAGATGGTTATCCAACCCGTGAACATGCCATATAATTATATATACCTAACTGACCATGTGAAAAATATGGATTTTCTATATTCTGACCACAAACTTTCAAGCATTGGCCGTGTGATTTCTTAATGGTCATGGCGAATGCAAGACGGATAATGGGGGTCGTTTGAACTCAAACGGCATATCGTTTGGGATCCTCAGAATGAGAACTTCCTCACCTTCGAAAGGAGATGTTTTTTTTTTCCTACAATAATGGCCCAACCGTGTACCTCAAGGACAAAAGTACGAAATTATAGGAAAAAAATCGTAGATTTTGAATAAAAACATGTTGAATTTATTCGCGCATTTGTACCACCAGAAATCGTCGATCAAAGATGTTAAAACTTGCAACCCAAGAATTTCAATCTGGCAATGTCATGATTTACTTCTCCGATGATGCGTTTCGTTACTTCATTTTATAAACGTGTGAAAATCCAAAAATGTACTTTATAGAATTTATTTATGTATTACAGATAAGTTTTTATTTCTAGTACACATTTTTTGTGAATAATCATGGGAACAAGAATTAAAAAAATACATTTATTTCACATTTCGTATTATTTTTTGCGTTTGGTTATCTACCGGCCAAAAGCCAGGGCTCCCGACCCAGGCCGATAGTTTTTTTTCTATTGTTGTTGATATCCATTTGTCATAATACTGTCAAATATTGAAACGCCGATGTCATATTTTGACGTAATTTTGACAGATGAAACCAGATTGACAGGCTTAAATGCTGTCTTAAACCTTTCTTTGAACGCAGTTACGTTGCGAGGTAGTGTTTTTTCATATACTTTTATTTCTTTTTCTATCTAGTATTGAAGGATTTTAAATACTGCTAAAAATACTAATTATTGGAAGGAATTTTAATAGTAATTTGTACCTCGGTACATGTTTGGGCCGAAAAAAAACACCTCCTTTCCTTTGAGTATCGTCGCGAAAGTCACATTGTTCATCAATTTACTTAGGTACCACCGCAAACGCGTTCTGTTGCACAGTTTTGGTTGATTTATGTTTGGAAGCATGATTACTAAGAAGCCAACCTTTGTTCGTAAATTGTGCGGTGGTAAGCCAGGCATATAGAAGGGGGTTCAATACAATTGGAAAGTTGGTGGCTAAACGAAACTGACATTTTTTTTTAGCGTGGTGAAGTCATCATGTTAGTCCTCCCACCCAGGGCAGAGCGGGAGGGACTGTCAGACTCGTACTGACTAAAACCCACGGTGTCCTTCAATAGCCCTTTAAGTTCTGGGGTCACGTTAAATCGTAAGTCCCGCGAACCCGGCAGGCTTTGGTCCTCTAAAGGGGGACCCCGTCATAATGCTGACACTCTTTGTGGCGCGCGTGGAACACAACGCGCCGTCGACCCGGGCATGGTCCAAGGTCGGACAGCGAGTCACCCATTACTCGCCGCCCGCATGCCCGAGCCTACGGTGGCTGGAGATCTGGTGACGCCCGTCACCGTAGGCATCTACCATTGCGGCTGGGGTGAAGGTAGGACGCCAATGCCGGGCGCGAGAGGTCTCCGCCTGTCGCCGTCGTGAGGACACGGCGGTGCTCTGCCCAAGCGGAGCAGTCCTGCACCGAATGCTTCACCGTGTCCTCCGGGCAACGACCATTTATATCTAGACTCCTAATCACAGGCGACCGATGTCTGTCAACACATTAGGTAAAAAAGTCTTATAACCGTCGTGACTCGACCACTCCTATGAGTCCCCTTGTCGCACTGACCTTGAGTTAGCCAATCAGAACGCAGTACCCCGTCCCGTTAGCCAATCAGAACGCATTACCCTGTCCCCCTCGCTTACGTCGTACCTCAGCGACTTGGCAGAATAATTTTCGTTAGTCAGACCGTACATGAGGCGTCTAGAGGGTGATCCTCGCAGTGGTGACACCCAGGCGTTTCTTCGTCGTATGGTTGTATTGAATTTATGAACTCCTAGTACATTTTTGGGTATTCAGAATTCACCGAAATACTTTTTTAGCATTGAAGACCGGTGGACGCCGGGCGGCATGAACATTTTCTTCATGTTTCTCTAGTACTTTTTGTTCAGATCCCTTATTCAATTTCGGCACCAATACCTTCTTCGTGATCATGTTACTACGTTTTATGTCACGTCTCAAGGAAACAGGATAAAAATTAGATCGTCTTGGTGGCGGCATGGCATTGATAATTATGATAATATCGGCACAATAACTTTAGAAACTCAATACAAACACTCAACCGGGCAATTATTATTGATGTTTTGATTGATAATTTTTTCTTATTCTGTCATTCCATGTCAATTGCGTTTTATTATACCACGTTTTATGTCACATCCCACGGAAACGGGAAAAACAAAAAAAAAAAAACGGTAAAAAGTATCCTATATGTTTCTCCTGGTTCTAAGCTACCTCCCCACCAATTTTCAGCCAAATCGGTTCAGCCGTTCTTGAGTTATAAATAGTGTAACTAACACGACTTTCTTTTATTACCACTAACTGTTTACCAAGCCTATTTGCATTTGAAAAACACGTCGCTCATATATTCCGTAAAGAACACGACAACAAGAACTTGGTAAAAAAAACCAGTACCCTTAGCACGAGTTTTCAGTATTTGAGACGTAAACTGGAACTTTGACAATTTCAAATTGACCATTTTCAAGGAAAAAATTAGTTCCTTCTCCGCACACCAGAGGCGCTGTTCCATTTTTTCATACAAGAAACGCTGTAAATACTGAAAAGACGCTGTAAAGTAAAAGAGTGAAAACTCGTGCTAAGGCTACTGTTGTTGCTTTAGTTAGTGTCCCTTGTGAAAAATCATTATTAAAAAATGTTCAATTTTAGTCTACGAATTCCTGAGAAATCACATAACAAAATAAAAAACCGTTTATTCGTTTTTAGGGTTCCGTAGTCAACAAGGAACCCTTATAGTTTCGCCATGTCCGTCCGTCCGTCTGTCCGCAGCTTAGCTCAGAGACGCCCAGCACTAGAAAGCTGTAATTTGGTGTAAATATACGGATTTGTTGCGTCAAAAAAGTGGTAAAATAAAATCTCGTAAAATATTTTTTTTAGGGTACCTCCTGTACACGTAAAGCGGGGATGTTTTTTTTTTCTCGCGTACCCCTTAGTGTGGGGTATCATTAAATAGGCCTTTAAAAAATATTGGTAGTTTCCATCAACATTTTTTTGATAAAAAGATTCGTTTGTGAAATATTAAGCTTTAAAGTGCTAATTTTTGCCCTACTCGAGTGTCCCCCCCCTCTACCAGCTAAACGGTTATGTTTGGGGGTGTGAAAAAATTTACAATAGTAGTATACACCGTGTTCTTCACGTTATCCATAAACTTTAGCAAATACTTCTATGGCTTTTAAAAATCAAATCCAACAAAGGAAGTAGTACTTAAAAAGGCTTCGTTACAAAGATATTTGTAATTTCATTTAATGAAATTTAATTGAGCTATGCAGTGAGAAAGTATCTTAATTTGAAATCTATCAAATACTATTTGCATTTCATTTGTTTCAGCCCGCCAAATGTTATGAATGAAAATACGACGTTGCCAATTCGGATAAAGAGGCATGCATATCGGGTTATTTACGTCTAGGTATTTAGTTTGTATGAAAATTAACAAAAAATAAAAAATAAGAATTTATTAATGTGTCCATAATGAAAAATGCTTACTTCCGTGGTTTGAACATCTGGCCGAAGTTTATGTATATCGTCCGGAACACGGTGTATATAACGAAGTTTAAAAGAAAATTATCATGACTAAGTGGGCTTTACAAGTTTACGAGTAATAGTTGACCAACTTATAAAACGTACTGGGATAACATTTTCCTAAACAAAATGTATCGGAGAACAACTGCAAATGTAAGTTTGTCAACTTCATTTTTACAGCTATAATAGGTAGTGGAGTGGAGTGCAGTGCAGTGGAGTGGAGTGGAGTGGAGTGGAGTGGAGTGGAGTGGAGCGGAGCGGAGTGGAGTGGAGCGGAGTGGAGTGGAAGGGAGTGGAGCGGAGCGGAGTGAAGTGGGGTAGTGTGGGGTGGAGGGTCGAAAATCGCTTGAACCTTTTTAACAGGTTCATAGCGATTTTCGACGTGCCTTGACACCTCTCAAGTTTTTTTTTTTAATACGTCATAAATCGTAAACCTTTCAAAGTTGGAACCAACTACAAGAACTTTTATAGTATGTTATTACTTGCTGCTACGGAACCCTTTATGGGCGAGTCCGACTCGCTCTTGGCCGGTTTTTTTCTGTTACCATAGTAAACTTACGTAAGGCTTTTCTTTTTTTTATCGTGGTTAAATCATCGAATGAGTCCTCCCACCCCGGGCAGGGCGGAAGGGACTGTCAGACTTGTACTGACTAAAATCAACGGTGTCCTTCAATAGCCCTTTGTGTTCCGGGGTCACGGTAATGAGATAAGTAATAGGCCCTCTAGAGGGGTCCCCGTCATCGTGCTGACGCTCTTGGAGGCGCGCGTGGAACACAACGCGCCGTCGACCCGGACATGGTCCATGGTCGGACAGCGAGTTGCCCTTTACTCGTTGCCCGCATGCCCGCGCCTACGGTGGCCGGAGATCGTCTGCCGACGTCGGACGCCGTGGGTGTCTACTACTGCGGCTGGGGTGGAGGGAGGACGCTATCCTCTCCTTCACGTGGCCCGCCTCCTCCTTCACGAGCATGACTGCTTCGCAAAAGGAGGCGACCGCTTCCCACTCCGTCTCGCCCCGCAGCATGGCCGCGACCAATGCCGGGCGCGAGAGAACTTACGTAAGGCTTTAAGTAACTTAGCGTAGCTGTTCAAAAATCACTACGGGTTTACTTCTAAAGCATGCTTTTCTCAATAAAAAATAATCATTGGTTCGCAAGATCCAGAAAAACCGCGTAACAAACATACAAAAACAGTTTAATTGAAAGCTTTCTTTTTTTAAGTCGTTAAAAATGTAGAACCACTTGAAAAAAATTCTAAGGAAGAATATTTACGCAATAAACTTTTATTAAATTAATAACACTTATAAATTCACGTAATTAAAGTTCTAGTAAATTTACCGGTAAAAAAAAAATTAGTTCTAAGGAAGTCTCCGATTTTTGTCTCTGTTCTACAAACTGTAGGTAAATATACTCACCCTATTCCGATCACTGGTAATAATACATAGCCTATTAACAGAAGCATATTATTAGGAATATTTGAGGAAAATTTGATCCGAAAGTTTTCAGTAGTTTAGGAATTAACGCAAAAGAAAAAACCGCAAAAATTCCGGAAAAAAGTTGATTTGTCATCAGAATCGATCCCTTATCTCGAAAAAAATACACAAAGAATAGTTATTTATGATACTAGTGCGGTAAGTTGGTTTTTAGAAACGAATAGACGAATGTAAGCCCGAGATGAAGTCGAGGGCTTACCATAGTCACGAGTTTGTAAATACCAATTTCCGCACGTGTGTCATACAATGTTTTTCAACACATTTGCGAAAAAACAGTACAATATGTAATTAAACAAACTTTATTTAGAAGTTTCTAATATGAAAATGGCGCGAATTTGCAAATGGCGCCACATGCACGTGGTGAAAAATAGAACTACATCTTTCGTCTCATTTACTCTTTAGTATTAAAATGAGACAACGTATTGAGCAAAAGCGCTTCCAAGGAGGTTCGACCAGTCAGGTTGTTTATTCTCATAATGTGAAACTATTTGGTGGAGTTCTAGTTTTTTTAATGGAAATAAAAAAAACCGTAAAGAAAACGCACGCCCCGTTGTATAGACAACGGGGCGTGCCGTAAAATAGGTACTTAGGTGAGAGTACCTATTTTACCGCACGTTCCGTTGTATGGTGCGTAATTTTTAACTTTCGAACAATGTATACAGGCTTCGTAAACGCATTTTTCGAGCAAATGTGTTGAAAAAAAAAATTCAATGTTCAGGAATGACAGCTCTACGATTTTATTATATATGTATAGAAATGTCATGTTTCATTTCCATTTCTATTCTTAATTTTAGCTGGCAAAGGCAACACCTTTACATATCTATAAAGAACCAATTATAAAATATCAACATTCACAATAGGTTAGTTGCCCTAAAAAATGTAATTAGTCCGTCTTTTACATTATTCAAAAATAAGGGACACGTACACGTTTTATTTGTAAATTAGACTAAAAATGACAAAGATATAGCCTTTTAAAGTTACGTGTGACGTCACGCCGCGTGGCATTTTTCGCGCAGGGTGACGTCACACGTAACTTTAATGGGCTATATCTTTGTTATTTTTTGTTTAATCGAAAAAAGAAAAAATACGTGTCCAATATTTTTTTTTAATCTAAAATACGGACTAAATAGATTGTAATTATTTTGACCCTGGAAACTACCCTATTATATGTATAGCATTCAATTATAATTTTGGATCAAAACAAACTAATACATGCTACGCAAGATAAAAGTTTACCACTCGAATCTAGTTAGACTGATAACAATAAAACAGCACAAACGGCGAGAGTTCATTTCTCTCATTATTAAGTAAAAAAAATTCTGGAAGTGATTTCTAATTGAATGAATGTAGGTTATTTCCTGTGTGTGTTCTGTGTGTACATAAATAGATAAATATAAAATGTAATATTTTATAAATATTAAACGCATTAACGCATGCGTAGCGAATTTTCAAAGATTTTCTTCGGAAAGAAAAATTCGAACCACGGACAGGATTCGCTACGCATGCGTTAATGCGTTTAAAATTTATAAAATATTAAGTACGGTTGACGTCATCTGTTACAACATTGATTTTAACTGTAATGTTAAACATGTTGGTGTAGTAGTTGAAATGCTCTGCAGTAGATGGCGCTACACGTCACCTTGAGACGTTAGAAATGGAAGGAAGAATTCACCGCGGCAGGTGTGAACCCCGGTGGCTCGGTTGAAAATGAGCGTCGGATGTACTGAATCCGAAGGCCGCAGGTTGGAATCCTGTCCGTGGTTCGAATTTTTATTTCCGAAGAAAATCTTTGAAATATAAAATGGCCAATAAGACCATACCTTTCACGGTAGTCTCTCCTTTCTTCAAACTCTCGCCGCCCGCCTTTAGGTCCTCCACGCTCCTCATACTGATTGTAACGGTTGAAACCTAGAATGAAATCAGCATGTGAACACATGAAATGCGTACAAACCAAACACAGCTATTATAACTTAGCAAGCTTATTTATTTTGTGTACAATGACTAATGTTAATTAATGAGACAACATCAAGGCCACAGTGTTTAAAAAAAATCAGATATAATTTTACACCACACCAGATTATTCAAAATGTTTTACCTCTTGTATCATCCCTCTGATGATAACGCTCTTCTTGCTCTCTTGCTCTTCGTTGTTGGTAATCTTCTTTTGGAGATCTGTGCTCTTCATACCTGTGATTCCTAAAGAAAATAATTTACATTATTATAAATACTATATTGATTTGCCCCAAAATAAGACCAGCACATTGAATTAGTATCCTACAAGCAAACATTAATGCGTACTTGTAATATACCTTTTATAGTCATAATCCCTCTGGCGTCTATTATGTTCTTCATTGGGATCATTATATTGAGAGCTTTGACCATATTTTTCTTGGCGATATTGGTTATATCTGCAATGATTTAATGATGTAGTGTAATGGGATATTACACATTATCATGTTAGCCTGGGATCCAAATTGTTTACCTGTCATTATGTTCTCTGTCATACTGTTGATATTGTTCCTGATACTGCTGCTGCCTTCTCTCTTTGCTGGAGCCTCTGTAAAAGCGCTGAACTTCTCGCTCCCTCTCATAGTCCTCAGGAGACACTGATCTTTGGTATTCCTTCCTAAAATACCAACTAGTTATAGCCTACATCTTTTTATGTTGTTGATATTCAAACATTAGTATTGTATTTGGTAAAGATCTTACTGATTATAATAGGTCCGAATAGGTTGATTGGCTTCTTCCGAAGAACCACGACGTTCTTTAACAACACTGTGCAGGCGGCGCTGAATTTGCTCTTCATCTGTGATGGAAGAATTCAAATGAAAAATATGCGGCAAATTGAGTGTAAGTCACCAGTCATCATTTGCATTGTGTTACGTATAACCACTTTTACCAAAACAAAGTTATTTCTATACAATTAGACATTTCTGGCCGAGTATGACAATGACCTGCAGGTGACTAAAGAACAGAAACATTTGTTAACTATTTTGCTGTAAATAGAAAAATATAATAACAGTAAAAGTTAAAAGGGGGTAACTTTAGTATCAGTTGACAGGTTAGGTTCCCCAAGTCCTGAGCTTGCTTCGCTCGCTCTTGCATACTAAGGAGAAGTAATACTGTAGTAGACTCGTAGACTCCTTATCTTTCTGGGTTGTTCTACAAATTAAACAACAAATGGCACATGACGCATTTGGCGAAAAAAAAAATTGTCTCTGTAAAAAGTTTTTTTTGCGTACCTTTTCTCTAATTTGGTATGACATTGTACAACACAGACAATATACTAGAACACACTCGGTTGTAAATCACCCATTTTAAAGTTCCATTTCACCTAATAACTTTTACATTTCGCCTTTTATTTAATTTGAGGTTAGAAACAATTTTTGTAATTTCTGGAAAAATATCCATTACCTTGTAATAAGAGTGGTAACGTTATAATCGGGGCCCCACCCTCTACCAGGTTTGACCACTTTTAAACCCCTCCGCCTGCCAAACGACACTAAAGCCAACCCGTTAAAAGCAAATAATGACATTGGCAAACAGCATACACCTGGGTGCTTCCTCTTATAAAGTCATCAAAACATCAATATTCAACAGGAAGAGTTAAGAACTGAAAGCTGACCCTTGATGCCTACAGATAAAATGAGCTTTTTGGTGTTTCCAGCAGCTGACCAAATTTCTAAATGTGGTACTCCACCAAATGTTAATGTTACTTCAACAAATGTTATCATCAAAGATTGGAAGTATAACCTTCGCCCATCCTTTCATACTATGTAATGGCATGAGCTTTATCTCCAAAGAGTCTTGCAGCGCTGCACATCATCTTATTTTTTTAATGGGCATTATCTAACTACCATTCCTATGGGATTGGGTCAGTGGGCTTGAGCACACCATCATTAATTCTCTAGATTTTTATTGCTTATAACTGATTAAGTTCTTTCTGGCCTCTAGGACAGTCCAATGAGTCATACATCTGCCTGTGACATAGAAAACTATATAAGTACTAATCTTATATATAAAAATCAATTGCTCTTCGTTAGTCTCGCTAAAGCTCGCTAATGGCTGGACCGATTTGGCTAATTTTGGTCTATTACTTCTGAAGTCCAGGGAAGGTTTAAAAGGTGAGGCGGTACGAAGTTTGCCCGGTCAGCTACAATAGTAACAAAATAAAAACGCAGAAATATCTCACCCTTCGGACTAACTGAAGTACTCCGCGCCCGCTTGTGCTTATGTTTATGCTTGCGCTTCTTCTTCGAAGCTATTTCACCCTCACTGACTGAAGACACATCTTCGGGTCCCGAAACACTTTCAGCCACGGAATCTGAACGCCTCTTCTTCTTACTGTGCTTTTTCTTCTTTTTCTTGTGCTTACGTTTCTTCGAACGTTTTTGCTCGTCGGAATCGCTATCAGACTCTGAAGAATCAGCAGCACGTTTCCTTTTCTTTTTGTTGTAGCGGTGTTCCGATACTGACGAGTCGTCACTATCGCTGCCAGAAGAACTGCTGTTGCCACTCGCGTCGGATTCATCTGAATCTTCCGATGATGTGTGATGGCGTTTCTTAGATTTCATTTTAAGTATGATTTTGATAACTTAGTACAAATCAAATCACAATTTCTCAACGCAACCAAACCATCAAACGCAACGCTCGACGCCTCGACGCGACCGACGGCAACATAGGGACACGATATCGAATCCGATACTTTACTCATATCGCTACTTTTTGATTCGATACTAGTATTCAGATATTCGATACTTTCTTTCGATACTAGTACTAATATCAGTACTTAGCATCAAGTATCGATTCCGTAAAATAAAAATAACAACTAACTCATAAATACCAATTTAACGCATCAGCTAGCAGCTTAACGTACTTAGATAGAAATTCTGAACCTCAGAATAATAACTAAAATAATAGAAATCTTAACTAAAATAGCAACAGACTGTTTTTGTCTCTGTGCATTGCGAAGGCGTAAGAAAGGGATGCATAATTATACATCATGCATCCCTTTCTTACTTTCTTACGTGATTTATAACGTTGCCAATAGTTTTCTATATGCGTGTGTTGTAACTCTCACTCTTGTGTTCAGTGTACTGTCAGATATGAGTAAGATAGCTGTACATAGCTTTTATTTTTGCACCTATCAAACTTTTTTTTGTACCTATTTAAATTGTTATTTAATTTTAATTGTGGTCCACTAATAAATCACAACAAGTCACATTCATGATCTGCTCATCTCTGTTGTGGATCATGTGGCTGTGAATTAATTTAAAGTAGTTGTAGTGGTTAGTGTTCTATGTTTGAACTTAAAGCCATTAGCTTATGTCATAGTTTGATGAATAAACCAGTCGTTCTCAAGATGACGTTTGACTCAATCTTACTTCAGTAGTAGAGAAACTATGGCGCGGGCATGCGTGTGGCGAGTAATGGGCGACTCGATATCCGACCATGGACCATGCCCGGGTCGACGGCGCGTTGTGTTCCACGCGCGCCTCAAAGAGCGTCAGCATGATGACGGGCCCCTTTAGAGGGCCAAAGCCTGCCGGGTACTTTTCAAATTACCATGACCCTGGAACGTAAAGGGCTATTGAAGGACACCGTGGATTTTAGTCAGTACAAGTATGACAGTCCCTCCCGTCCTGCCCTGGGCGGGAGGACTCATTTGATGACTAATTGACTACCATTACAAAGCTAAAAAAAAAAGTAGTAGGAAAACTCCAAATTCATTCGATACTTACTCATATCGATACTTTCGTTTCGATGCTATTACTAATTTGATACTTTTGTTTCGATACCGATACTATATCGATATCGCTACTTATGGTTGCGATATCGTGTCCCTACCGGCAACATGAACTGACATGAACAATTGAACATAGAGCAAATTGCCCTACACAGACTACTTAGAGATACTACGTATTTGCCCTAATAGAAAAGTACTCTGTGGAGCAAATATAGTAATTATAAAGGATCACAGAATATCTAACACAAAGACATCCACAGAACATACAAATAACTAGGGACACGATATCGAATCCGATACTTAACTCATATCGCTACTTTTTGATTCGATACTAGTATTCGGATATTCGATACTTTCTTTCGATACTAGTACTAATATCAGTACTTAGCATCAAGTATCAATTCCATAAAAAAATATTAAAATAACAACCAAACCAACTCATAAATACCAATTTAACGCATCAGCTTAACGTACTTAGATAGGTATTCTGAACCTCAGAATAATAACTAAAACAATAGAAACCTTAACTAAAATAGCAACAGACTGTTTTTGTCTCTGTGCATTGTGAAGACGTAAGAAAGGGATGCATAATTATACATCTCAACATTCGTGATTCATAACGTTGCCAATAGTTTTCTATATGCGTGTGTTGTAAAAGTGATGTTCAACACACACACACAAAATCACTAAACCGTCCACATTAATGCCGGCCACACACGTTACAGTATACTTGTACAAATTTCTAACATAGTCACTGGCCTGTGTTTGTGCAAGTCTAGATTTGCACAAGTATACTGGTACCGTGTATGGTCCGCATAAGACGTATACCATTTTCAGTTGGTCTGACTTTACGAAAAAGATCATCGTGCAGTACGTACGTATTATTTAGTAGCATTATTACAACCAAGTAGAACCACTTGACATTTTAACTCGTGACTCATTCGAAAATATTTTGAACTGTGCGGTGTTTTTGTTTCACTCACTCTCGTGTTCAGTGTACTGTCAGATATGAGTAAGATAGCTGTACATAGCTTTTATTTTGTACCTATCAAACCTTTTTTTGTACCTATCTAAATTGTTTGTTATTTTATTTTAATTGTGGTACATTAATAAATCACAACAAGTCACATTCATGATCTGCGCATCTCTGTTATGGATCATTTGGCTGTGAATTAATTTAAAGTAGTAAAGAAACTATGGCGCGGGCATGCGTGCGGCGAGTAATGGGCGACTCACTGTCCGAACATGGACCATGCCCGGGTCGACGGCGCGTTGTGTTCCACGCGCGCCTCAAAGAGCGTCAGCATGATGACGGGGCCCCCTTTTAGAGGGCCAAAGCCTGCCGGGGTCGCGGGACTTATCAAATTACCATGACCCTGGAACGTAAAGGGCTATTGAAGGACGCCATGGATTTTAGTCAGTACAAGTCTGACAGTCCTCCCGTCCTGCCCTGGGTGGGAGGACTCATTTGATGACTACCATTACAAAGCTAAAAAAAAAGGTAGTAGGGAAACTCCAAATTCATTCGATACTTACTCATATCGATACTTTCGATACTTTCGTATCAATGCTATTACTAATTTGATACTTTAGTTTGGATCCGATACTATAACGATATCGCGCTACTTACAATATTTGCGATATCGTGTCCCTATCCACAGACTACTTAGAGATGCTAACATCAGTCTAATGATCACAGACTACATAGACCATAGACCAGTAGACTACTAGAACGACCATGAACAACAAACAAAACAAAAAGCCATAGATATATTCTATAATCTAGATCGTGCTCTTCAAGTTTTTTGCCGCACAAAAATGAATCTTCTTTTTGACGAATTAAATTTCCTTTTTTGTCTGGCAAAACTAACGAGAGAAATGAGAGGTTAACTTTGAAGGTCTCTATCTCTTTTCCACAATTGCCAGGAAAATTTTATAGTTTGGGGCTTATTTAATTTATTTGTAATTTATGTTATTTTTAAGCTACAAGTAAAATAAGTTTGTGAGATTGCTCAAAAATGTATTTTACCATATTTTTGTAATACATAGAAATTAGTAATCATTATTTTTTTGTAAAGTTATATTTATTTTATGACTATGTTGTTGTAATTACGTTATTATTCTGACAACACTGAATTTGACGTATGACGGCTTTTTGTAAACCATAAAAATACCTTTTAACTACAGGTCTCTTCTATTTTTATTGTGAAAATAGTAATATATGATGTATTAAGACATATAGAAGTGAATAATAATATTGGTTGTGGCATATCATTTCACAGGTAAGGAATATTTAAGATTTTGTTACCTAACGTTGATTAGTGTGACAATACTTCAGAAGTTTTGAAGACAAATCTACTTATTCTTTCATGACTTTTTGCGTGGTAAAATCATCAAATGAGTCTTCCCACCCCAGTCAGGGCGGGAGGGACTGTCAGACTTGTACTGACTAAAATCCAAGATGTCCTTCAATAGCCCTTTATGTTCCGGGGTCACGGTAATGAGATAAGTCCCGCGACCATTCTTTCATGACTTTGCGTTGAAAACTAAGGAAAATATGGAAAATATAATTTGAACCTACGAGTAATTATCATATTATTGCAATAGTTTATTGATTAGTTTAATTTTTTAGTTGGACGTGACAAAAAATGTTGTGTGGAGACTCCATTTCAAGCCAAACGAAACTCTATTACTTAGACTTCGCTGTCCGTCTGTCTGTCTGTCACCAAGCTGTATTTATGAACTGTGATAGTTAGACAGTTGAAATTTTCACAGATGAATTATTTTTGATGCCGCTATAACAAACTAAAACAATAGGAAAAAATCCTATTTAAGGGGGCTCTAATACCCGCGCCCGTCCGCATGGATCATGCCTGGGTTGACAGCGCGGCGTGGTCCATACGCGCCTCAAACAGCTGTCAGCAATCTGACGGGGCTCCTCTTACAGGGCATTTGCCTGCCGGGGTTGCGGGACTGTCTTATCAGTTGACCCGGAACGTAAAGGGCTATAGAAGGAACACCGTGGATTTTAGTCAGTACAAGTCTGAGAGCCTCTTCACGGCCGCCTGGGATGGGAGGACCCATTTGATGAATTTACCACGATAAAAAAGAGGGCCCAGAGTTTTTTGCTCTTGTTTACTCAATAACGGCAACAAGTAGACGTTTCAAATACTTATTCACAAAGTATTGAGTTATATATTCTCTATAAAAATAAATAATTAAATTAAAGCAAATATTTAAGGGAGGCTCAAATACAAAAAATCGTGTTTTTATGGTCTGTGGGTACTAAACTGGGTACAATGAAAATACTTTAAGGGGAATGCTCCAACCAGCCCGCGAAATTCAAAATTTCTTGGGTTTTTTGCAATTTGCAGGCCAGTGCTAGGTTGTATGTTGATTAAAATATTGATCGCGCTTGTAAGACGTATGTAGTTACAGAACTATAATCAACAAAATCATCAATATAACGCTCTAAGTTCATAAAGCTTCAGGAATGACTTTTTATGTTATTTTTTTGTTCCTGAAGCTTTATGAACTTGGAGGGTTGTATTGGTGATTTCGATGATAATAATTCTGTAACTACATACGTCTTACAAGCGCGATCAATATTTTAATCAACATACAACCTAGCACTGGCCTGCAAATTGCAAAAAACCCAAGAAATTTTGAATTTCGCGGGCTACCCTTGAGCATCAACCTTAATAAATTCTCCATTTTTATCAATAATCGCCTAATCGAACCTTCAGGATCCTGTGGGATGTTCGAATAGTAGGGTGTTGAAACAGCATGGGGTCAACGACCTTGAGGTAAAAGTCAAATCCGAAAGTCATGAACACATGATCCGCGATTCTCGTGGAGTTGATAACGTTAAGGTCAAGGTCAAATGTCCTTAGAGTTAAGGTAAAATTACTTTGAAATTAAAATCAAATGATTCCGAGGGCATTATTTGTATACCTCGAAGGTCAAGGTCGAGTGGAAATTATGGTCAAGGTCAAGTGACTTTAGATTTCAGGTTCATGATCTTGAGACTCACAGTCAAGGTACTGGAACTCCAGTTGATTTGACTTCAATTGTAATAGTATATGTTTCTCTTCTTTTGTTTAAATCTCCAAAACAGTTGTGTCCTGTCGCAAAAATAACGAAAAAATTCAGCCAAGTTCATCATCATCATCATCATCTCAGCCATAGGACGTCCACTGCTGAACATAGGCCTCCCCTTTAGATCTCCACATATGTGGAGATCTAAAGGGGAGGCCTATGTTGCGACGCTGGATGCAGGTCGCTTCCAACCGGTATATACCGGTTGGAAACGACCTGCATCCAGCGTCTTTCGGCGACCTTTATAAGGTTATAGCGAGAAAAATCTTGTTTTAGAATCTTATGGTCACCCTACTAGAAAGAGACGGTTACCTCCAAATTAGCTCTCTCAGCTAGCACGTTTTTCGCAGAAACTTATATTACAGACCTGGCTGTATGGGCTTGACTCTTTGCCTGTCCTAACGGACGAAGGATAAAAAAATGATTTGATGTGTCAAGTCACAGATGTCAAGCGGATGTCAACGTCAAGCCGTCAAGCACAGGAAAGTTTACGATTTTGCAAATTGTTGACTTTTACACCAGTTTTAATTAATCTTACTTGTATTTATTTTAATGGTAGACCTTGGGCAGTAAATAATTACAAGAAAAGTTTTATCGTTTATATTCAATTTTAACTCTACGTCTAACAGAAATTAACTGTAGAACTTAGCCCGATATGGTATCGTTGGCATATTTAGAGGTCGATTTACTACAATAAATTGTTTACCCTAGGCCAAGATATAACATAAAAATATGGCTACACGCAAGAGAAGTGGATCGGGGTCTAAAAGACACCTAAAGGAGAAAGTAGTTCAAATATATGAATCTTTCTTTAGAGGGGAAGATTTGACTACGGACAATGCCACATTCTGGGACGAATTCTTTCTCCTGAAGCCTAAAATTCCCCAGTTAGAAGCCGAAATTCATAAACTATCTGTGGAACAACTTATGAGCATGAGAGAGAGTATGAATCTACTTGTAGCCCAATGTATTGAAATGTTAGGGCAAGAGCATCACATAAGGTAAAAATAATTATGAATTATTTATTAAATTATACATCCAGGTTTTAAATTGAATTCATTTTTAATAAGCTGCTTAATATAAATTAAAATATAAAAAATATATATTTTACAAGTTTCTTGTTACAGATTGGTGTATGCACTTCAAACTCTAAGTGCTGTATTAATAACTATGTACCAAAGGGCAGGACAAGACCCTAACATTAATATAAAAACAATTTTAATTGGATCAGACAACCCAGACTTTAAAATGATGAAGTTGTTTGAACATTGTAGCACTATTTTATCAGGTATGATTGTATGATGTAGCTAAGATCAAGATTTGATAGAAACCAGATAACAACTTGTACAGTTAATTTGTTCCATTTAATTTATTTCCTTGTCACAGAACTTCCAATCATCATCTTCCCGCCCTTATCTTATACTTAAATTTTCCTTAAAATAGAATGGTGGAATTGTATGTCATAATAAAATTCTACCCATAATGATAGAATAGAATAGAATATACTTTATTGTACACCAAAATTTTAAAAACTACTGCTTACAATATTGCTTAATCTAGGGTTACAATGGCGGTCTTATCGCTAATAGCGATTTCTTCCAGACAACCTTTGGATGGACTGTATGAACTAAGATAAGAAGGGGAGGGGGTAGTCAGTGGTGTACTATAAATACTCTTCAAACAAAATTAAAATAAATGATTATATATATAGATATATGTATATATTACTAGCTGACCGGGCAAACTTCGTACCGCCTCACCTTTTAAACCTTCCCTGGACTTCCAGAAGTAATTCAAGACCAAAATTAGCCAAATCGGTCCAGCCGTTCTCGAGTTTTAGCGAGACTTACGAACAGCAATTGATTTTTATATATAAGATATATATATATAGATTTATAAATATATATGTATATTATTTAAATACAAATGAAGTTATCAGAAAATTATGACATTAAATAAATAAAACAATATTGATTATACAAGTAGGTAATAAAAATAATAATGATTGACTTGGAAATTTTAAATCATAGGAGTGAATGAAAATGATTCACAACTAAGTTTTTAAAAGCAATAAGTGACTTTGCTTGCCTTACCGACTCCAGCAATGTATTCCATAAACAGATAGCCTGAACCGTAAATGATTGGTCATAGAACTTAGTGGTATGTGCAGGCATCAAAAGCCTCAAATTCTCCGATGATCTCAAATTTCTAATATGTGTGTCATTAATGAACATTATAATATTTGTAAACAATTTCTAATATTTTCAGGAGATGTCCCAGACAGCTTAAAGTCAATGGTTTTAAAGCTCCTTTTAGTAATAGCAACAGGCATAGACAACATTGATGATAACTCTTTGGTTGAGTACTTTATGCAGAACTCTTTGTTTGAACCTTTGATACAGCTCCTGTGCACATCTACCGAAAGACAACATCATGGTAATTCACATTCTATTTAACTTTTTTATATTTTATCAGTAAACTGCATTGTGTTATTAACTAAGTAGAAAATAATACTATTATGTTTTAGCACATAATAGTGAAAGATGACCTTTCCAATGGCATAATGGAATTCATAATTTAATGTTATTGTTCATAATAATTGGATTTTAAGAACAGGCAGCCCAAACACTTGTATTGATAGACATGCATCAGGCCACTATATGCATGATTACCAATTGTTTTTTTTACAACCGCTTTTTTTGGAATTCTACTGCCCAATAAAAACTGTCCTGCTTTTGGAAAAACATATTTATTTTAATTTCTGTTTTAGGGTATGACGTGGTCATGTTGTTGATGTTCTTAGTAAATTATAAGAAACAGGAATCTGCTAACCCTTATGTTGTGAAATTATCAATACTAGATGATGAATTAGCATTGAACGGGTAAGTTGCTGTTAAATTATGGTACCTATAGGTTTACATTATTTTTAGTAAGTATTCATTTCTTGAATCCATAATCCAGGGCAAAAAATAAAAAACCTCAAACTTAGATTATCAAATGTCCAGATCCCGTGTTCAAAATAAAAAAGAAATGTTTTTAGTGAAGCCACTTTAAATCTATTCCGTGTTTTTGGCTTCAATTCTCAATGGCCTACACTTGGAATCTGGACATTTTATAATCTAAGATCTCAAATTTAATAGTCCATGCCAGTTCTTTGAATTAGCCCATTAAAAAGAACTTTTTTTTTCCAATTAAGATATGGGCAAGTTATAACAGCAGCTCTGAACGACTACGTGATGTCGACTTTCGGTAGCATGCAGGGGGGAGGGGGAGGCGGTGGCTGGCTCTCCTCCCTGACCAGCATGGTCGGTGGAATATTCCTGACCAGCGATGAGACCCAACCAGTTGTTCGAGGGCAAAGGAATAGGTAAGAAACCCCAAAAGTAACCATTACTATAATCCAACGATGCAATCCTGCTCCAATCTAATAAAAGGAAATGGATGGACCCAATTTTGTCTGTGATCCGCATTGTACCACGTGTCGTAATTTTTTACGATACGCGTCATACCTATTTAATTGGTATGGCCGAAGCACTGTGAGAGGAATAGTGTTATTAACTTTTTATTTATGTTCTCACATCGAATTTTTCCTTACTTTTTTTTATTATAAAGTTATAATTGTCTTTTGTTTTATAATTTTTAGGGTTCCGTAGCCAAATGGCAAAAACGGAACCCTTATAGATTCGTCATGTCTGTCTGTCTGTCCGTGTATGTCACAGCCACTTTTTGTCGAAAGTATAAGAGCTATCCTGTTGAAACTTGGTAGAAAGATGTATTATGTGAACCGCATTAGGATTTTCACACAAAAATCAAAACAAAACAAATTTTGGGGGTGCCCCCCATACTTAGAATTGAAACTCAAAAAAAAATTTTTCACCAAACCCATACGTGTGGGGTATCTATGAATAGGTCTTTAAAAATGATATTGAGGTTACTAACATCATTTTTTTCTAAACTGAACAGTTTGCGCGAGAGACACTTCCAAAGTGATAAAAAGTGTGTGTCCCCCCCCGTAACTTCTAAAATAAGAGAATGATAAAACTAAAAAAAATATATAATGTAGACCTCAACCAAAACTACCAACGAAAATTGGTTTGGATGATATACAGTTAGCAGTTTTTGAGATATAGTACATTTTCAAAAACCGCAAATATAACTTTGCCATTCATACAAATGCTATGAAAAACAAAGTTATTTTTATTGTTTGTGTATATTACTTACTAATCTCAATATAATTATATCTCTTATCTATGCTTGCTGCTACGGAACCCTTCATGGGCGAGTCCAACTCGCACTTGGCCGGTTTTTTGATACTGTAATTGGTTGTACTGTAACACAACCATTATAATTAAATAAAAACAGAACCCTCCTTTTGACGTATGCGGCACAAATAATAAAAAACCGGCCAAGAGCGAGTCGGACTCGCCCATAAAGGGTTCCGTAGCAGCAAGTAATAACATACTATAAAAGTTCTTGTAGTTGGTTCCAACTTTGAAAGGTTTACGATTTATGAGGTATTAAAAAAAAAAAACTTGAGAGGTGTCAAGGCACGTCGAAAATCGCTATGAACCCGTTAAAAAGGTTCAAGCGATTTTCGACCCTCCACCCCACACTACCCCACTCCACTCCGCTCCACTTCGCTCCACTCCGCTCCACTCCGCTCCACTCCGCTCCACTCCGCTCCACTCCGCTCCACTCCGCTCCACTCCGCTCCACTCCGCTCTACTCCACTCCGCTCCGCTCCGCTCCGCTCCGCTCCGCTCCGCTCCGCTCCACTCCCTTCCACTCCACTCCGCTCCGCTCCACTCCACTCCACTCCGCTCCACTCCACTCCACTCCGCTCCACTCCACTCCGCTCCACTCCACTCCACTCCGCTCCACTCCACTCCACTCCACTCCACTCCACTCCACTGCACTGCACTCCACTCCACTGCACTCCACTCCACTCCACTACCTATTATAGCTGTAAAAATGAAGTTGACAAACTTACATTTGCAGTTGTTCTCCGATACATTTTGTTTAGGAAAATGTTATCCCAGTACGTTTTATAAGTTGGTCAACTATTACTCGTAAACTTGTAAAGCCCACTTAGTCATGATAATTTTCTTTTAAACTTCGTTATATATACTACTATTGTAAATTTTTTCACACCCCCAAACATAACCGTTTAGCTGGTAGAGGGGGGGGACACTCGAGTAGGGCAAAAATTAGCACTTTAAAGCTTAATATTTCACAAACGAATCTTTTTATCAAAAAATTGTTGATGGAAACTACCAATATTTTTTAAAGGCCTATTTAATGATACCCCACACTAAGGGGTACGCGAGAAAAAAAAAAAACATCCCCGCTTTACGTGTACAGGAGGTACCCTAAAAAAAAATATTTTACGAGATTTTATTTTACCACTTTTTTGACGCAACAAATCCGTATATTTACACCAAATTACAGCTTTCTAGTGCTGGGCGTCTCTGAGCTAAGCTGCGGACAGACGGACGGACGGACGGACGGACATGGCGAAACTATAAGGGTTCCTTGTTGACTACGGAACCCTAAAAATCACGACACTACTTCGTGTCATGGTATGTGTTTGATGTACAAAACATACTTAGCCCCAAGGTGACATTATATAGACACCCGCAGGTTGTTCTTTTTACACATTTATTGATCTATACATCCATACATATAAATAAAATTGGAGTGTCTGTTTGTAATATTGAAATAACCGTTTTTAGGGTTCCGTAGCCAAATGGCAAAAACGGAACCCTTATAGATTCGTCATGTCCGTCTGTCTGTCTGTCCGTCCGTCCGTATGTTACAGCCACTTTTCGTCGAAAGTATAAGAGCTATCCTGTTGAAACTTGGTAGGTAGGTATATGTATTATGTGAAGTGAACCGCATTAGGATTTTCACACAAAAATAAAAACAAAACAAATTACGGGGGTGCCCCCCATACTTGGAATTGAAACTCAAAAAATTTTTTTTCACCAAACCCATACGTGTGGGGTATCTATGGACAGGTCTTCAAAAATGATTTTGAGGTTACTAATATCATTTTTTTCTACACTGAACAGTTTGCGCGAGAGACACTTCCAAAGTGGTAAAAAGTGTGTCCCCCCCCGTAACTTCTCAAATAAAAGAATGATAAAACTAAAAAAAATATATAATGTAGACCTCAATAAAAACTTCCAACGAAAATTGGTTTGGATGAGATACAGTTAGCAGTTTTTGAGATATAGTACATTTTAAAAAACCGCAAATATAACTTTGCCATTCATACAAACACTATGAAAAACAAAGTTATTTTTGTTGTTTTTGATTACCTATTAATCTCAATATAATTATATCCCTCATGCTTGCTCCTACGGAACCCTTCATGGGCGAGTCCAACTCGCACTTGGCCGGTTTTTTTCTAAACTGAACAGTTTGCGCGAGAGGACACTTCCAAAGTGGTAAAATGGGTGCCCTCCCTGTAACTTCTAAAATAAGAGAATGATAAAACTAATAAACATATATATTGTAGACCTCAACAAAAACTTCCAACGAAAATTGGTTTGGATGAGATACAGTTAGCAGTTTTTGAGATATAGTACATTTTCAAAAACCGCTAATATAACTTTGCCTTGCATACAAACACTATGAAAAACAAAGTTATTTTTATTGTTTGTGTTTATTACTTACTAATCTCGATATAATTATATCCCTAATCTATGCTTGCTACTACGGAACCCTTCATGGGCGAGTCCAACTCGCACTTGGCCGGTTTTTTTCTACTTGCATATGAATATATATATATGGTACATACAAAATAACATTTTTTACAATTTTTGTCTGTCTGTCTGTTTGTATCGGCTAATCTCTGAAATGGCTGAACCGATTTTGACAGGACGACTCAAACACAAGATAGGTGCTGTGAATCGTTGAGGAGTTCCCTCGACTGTCTCTCGGCTCCATCATCAGATCAACTTCAGACCTTTATTAAATTGTAGTGCTTTAAAATTTTTAATGATAAAACTTACAAACGCACGAGTCGCCCCTACGATTTTTGAAAGTTCCCCTCGATTTCTCTGGTCTTCCATCATCAAACCTTAATTTCCTTATAATGGGACCACCTCTGAAATATCTTCTTTCCAACAAAAAAAGAATCATCAAAATCGGTTCATAAACGACGAAGTTCAATAGGATTATGTGCACTTGGTATCACAACTTCACGTAACTTTTATACGCAAAAATTATGTGAGTAAATTGAAGTAACATTAAGTTTTTGGTTTAATCGTAATCAGTTCACATCTCATAAAAAACAAATGTAAATTAATAAAAATTATAATAGTGATTCCGAAGTATTATATTAAAAAAACAGCGCCATCTATCGAATGTTTTTTTCTTTTTCTTTGAAAACACGTTGCCCCTCACTAGGAATTTCTCCTGTGTCGTGGGTGCCTTTACAAACATATACACATACACAAAACGCCCAGACCTGGAACAACAACTTGTAGATCATACAAATATTTGCTCCGTGCGGGAATCGAACCCGCGACACGCAGCGCAGCAGTCCAATCGCTCAGCCACTGCGCTAATCGTGTCGTCGAATTATGACTGGACTATATCAAGAGATCAAAAATGCGTGCGTATTCGCTTTAACTTTCAAAAAATTTGGTTAGATTCGCTTTAGGGTCAGCTCAGATCGAGTTACCGAGACCGAGTATCGTTAATTTTGAAGTGCGAAGTAAATAATGACTTGCAATTTGAGTCAAGTAGTTTTATTTACTTCGTAGTTTAACATTTTATTAATCTTCATTCTCATATTGAAAGTTTGTGTTGTTGTTAATTGTTGATTTATTTGGTTAAACATTTTATTTGTTTGGTTCATTTTTTTTTTTAAATGCCTTCTACAAAAAAAAACAAACCTGTCGCAGCGTAGCCGAAATGCGAAAAGGGTGAAGCTAAGTAGGTCCCAGGAGTCACAAGATCGTAAAGTGAGCTTAACAGTAATTCGAGCAAGGCAAGTCAGAACTCTTGGGTCAGAAACGCCTACCCAACGTGAGTCTCGACTTAGTATACCTACACTTATACAGTGTTCTCTTACGGCAGTTTCTCGATCACAGGAGAGTTTGGAGAAACGCGAAACGAGGTTGACGGTTGACCAAGAGCACGCCCTCTCACGTGAGTCTGAGACTTATTCACCGAACGGAATTCGCGCCACTAAAAAATAGATTGTTAAGTTCCGACATCCACGCGAACGAAGTCGCGGGCACAGCTAGTCATAAAAAAAACCGGCCAAGTGCGAGTTGGACTCGCCCATGAAGGGTTCCGTAGTAGCAAGCATAGATTAGGGATATAAATTATTATATTGAGATTAGTAATATACACAAACAATAAAAATAACTTTGTTTTTCATAGTGTTTGTATGAATGGCAAAGTTATATTTGCGGTTTTTGAAAATGTACTTTATCTCAAAAACTGCTAACTGTATCTCATCCAAACCAAGTTTCGTTGGAAGTTTTTGTTGAGGTCTATATTATATATACGCCACCCTTAGGAGCATAAAGAAGCAAGACATAATCATCGTCATGGGGGACCTAAATGCAAAGGTTGGAAGTGTTAATACTCTCCGCGAGCGACATATGGGTACACAGGGACTCGGAGTGTGCAATGAGAATGGAGAGAGATTTATAGAGTTTTGCCAGAACCACGACCTTACCATCGGAGGAACATTATTTATTCATGGCGACCACCATAAGTACACGTGGAACTCTCCCGATGGGGTCACCAAGAACCAAATTGACCATCTTGCCATTAGTTCCAAATGGCGTTCTTCATTGCTAGATGTCCGCAACCGTAGGGGCGCCGATATTGATAGCGATCACCACCTGGTGGTTGCTGAAGTCCGGCTTAAAGTTGCAGTAGCCCATGCGGCTGGAGGACTTGGCAAAATTGGAAAAAGGTTTGAGGTGAATAAACTGCGTGATTCAGATATATGTAAGGCTTTTCAACTTCAATTGCGCAATCGATTTGCTGTGCTCGATACTGCTCCGGAGTCATTGGACGAGGAGTGGAACCGCATCAAAGTGGTCTATACAGAGACCAGCTCCGCCGTCTTAGGGCGCAAATCGTCTCATTCTCGGGAGGACTGGATGTCACAATCTACGTGGGACCTGATTGACGATCGCAGAAGGCTACATGTAAGACTGCTCGGAACCCATGACGACGCCATACGAGCCGACCTTAACACTCAATACCGTCAGAAACGTAAAGAAATCTATCGCAGTACCCGCAAAGATAGGAGGCAGTGGGCTGATGGTGTTGCTGATCGTGCTCAACAAGCTGCAAACACCGGTAACCTGAAGGAGCTGTACAAAGCTACTAAAACCTTGGCGGGTAACAACAGAAAATCTAAGAAGAAGCCGCTGAAGTCTAAAGATGGTCAGCTCATTGTGACGTCAGAAGGGCAGCTTCTACGCTGGCATTAACACTTTGAGGAGGTCTTCCGTTTGTCAGCTACATCGACGCCTGATGTTGCACAAGTAAGTTCCCCACCATCCCGGCTTCTCGACATCAACACGGAACCACCGACGGCCTCTGAAATTGCGGAGGCAGTCCGCTCTTTGAAAACAGGCAAAGCACCAGGACTCGACCTGATAACTGCGGAAATGCTACAAGCTGACTTATCCTCCGCCGTCGACGTCTTGACGCCTCTAATTGAAAAGATCTGGACCGCCGAAGAGCTCCCTGACGATTGGAACAAAGGACTCCTTATAACTGTGCCTAAGAAAGGCGATCTAAGCCAGTGCGATAACTGGAGAGGTATTACGCTGCTCTCAATTCCCTCGAAGGTTTTCTGCAAAATCATGCTGGATAGACTGTCGAAGGCCGTGGAGCCTCTTTTACGCAATGAGCAGGCTGGATTCCGCAGGAACCGCTCATGTACGGACCAGATTAACACTCTCCGAATCATACTGGAACAGGCATCAGAATGGCAAAGGGAGGTTTATCTAACCTTTGTCGACTTCGAAAAAGCCTTTGATACGCTGAAGTGGTCTAGCATCTGGTCCCGCCTCTTGGAAATTGGAGTGCCACCGAAAATCGTTCGTTTGTTACAAGCCATTTACAAGAAGTATTCTTGTAAGGTAACTCACGACGGCCTCATCTCGGACGACGTAGCAGTGCACGCGGGTGTTCGCCAAGGTTGCCTCTTGTCGCCGCTCCTTTTCTTAGTCGTTCTTGACGGAATAATGCTTCGCATCCTAGAAAACAAGCGCCGCGGCATAGAGTGGGGATTATCCAACGTCTTGAAGGACTTGGATTACGCCGATGACCTATGTCTGCTGAGTCATACCCACGCCGATATGCAAGCTAAGTTGGACGATTTGGAACAGGAAGCGGCGACAACAGGGCTTAAAATAAACATCCGGAAGACCCAGGAGATGAGAACTGGTGTGAAGAATCGCTCACCGTTGCTGATTGGCACAGAGGCAGTGGAACGAGTCCACAAATTTACATACCTCGGGAGCGTCGTGTCAGAGACTGGTGGCAGTGAGGAGGACATCGTCTCACGGATAGCCAAAGCCAGAGCTACTTTCGCGCAGCTGAGACCTGTTTGGCAATCACGGAAACTGACCCGAAGGATCAAACTTAAAATATTCGGGTCCAATGTGAAGTCCGTGCTGCTTTACGGGTGCGAAACGTGGAAGGTTACAAAGGACATCTCACGCCAAATACAAGTCTTCGTCAACCGTTGTCTTCGTCGAATTCTCGGAATTTACTGGCCCGAGACCATCTCCAACGTAGAACTGCTGGGGAAATGCCACGAGAGCCCGATCGACAGCCAGATCAAGCGTCGCAAGTGGAGATGGATTGGCCACACGCTCCGAAGGGACCCTGACCACATACCCAAACAAGCTTTGGATTGGAATCCCCAAGGAAAAAGAAAGCGTGGCCGTCCCCGTCAAACCTGGCGACGCACCGTGCTAGCGGAAGCGGCGAGCATTGGATTGACGTGGAGCAAGGTGAAACGTGAAGCTCAAGACAGATCGCGATGGAAGACATCTGTGGACGCCCTCTGCCCCATCTAGGGGACATAGGACTTTAAGTCAAGTAAGTCACATTATATATTTTTTTTAGTTTTATCATTCTCTTATTTTAGAAGTTACAGGGGGGGGGGACACATTTTACCACTTTGGAAGTGTCTCTCGTGCAAACTGTTCAGTTTAGAAAAAAATGATATTAGTAACCTCAATTTCATTTTTAAAGACCTATGCATAGATACTCCACGCGTTTTGAGTTTCAATTCTAAGTATGGGGGCACTCCCAAAATTTGCTTTGTTTTTATTTTTGTGTGAAAATCCTAATGCGGTTCACATAATACATCTACCTACCAAGTTTCAACAGGATCTTATACTTTCGACAAAAAGTGGCTGTGACATACGGACAGACAGCCAGACAGACATGACGAATCTATAAGGGTTCCGTTTTTGCCATTTGGCTACGAAACCCTAAAAATGGATATTTATGAATAATACCTAAAGATCGGACTTGAAAACACCTGTTCAAACTACATGCTATGATGCATTTTAAATAAAGACTTAAGGAGTAATAGCTGCATTATGATTAGCATTCAATTGACTTCTCTCTTAATAATTCAACGTAAGTAAATGTAACATATATTTACTTAACAGCAATTATCGTGAACTACACCAATATCTATAACTTGTAGTACAGATTAACTGGAAAGTAAAGAGCTCAAGGCTTTTAAAAATAAACAACAAAATCCATCTAGATTTATGATAAGGATGTGATAAATAGAAAAGCCGAATGGCTCTCCTAAACTCCACAAGATAAAATACCTAGGTACATAAACTGTTCGTCCTTATTATCGTAGTATATTTGACCTAGTCTAGTTGCAGGAAATATCTTTATCTACTTCTATACTTTATCTATACTAATATTATAAAGCTGAAGAGTTTGTTTGTTTGTTTGAACGCGCTAATCTCAGGAACTACTGGTTCGAATTAAAAAATTCTTTTTGTATTGAATAGACCATTTATCGAGGAAGGCTATAGGCTATATAACATCACGCTATCACCAAAAGGAGCGGAGTAGTAAAGAGAAATGTTTCAAAATCGGGAAAGTGTATGCCATTTCGAGAGCTTCCATTGCGTGCGCTGCGTGGGCACGGTTGTTGCGGGAGGTACCTCAGGGATTCGCTGGCGGGCGACGGGAATGGGGAGCAGTTGGAACGCATGATTTTTGATAAACTTAAAAAGTACTGGACGGATTTGAATGATTTTATTTTCGCTGTATAGGTTCTTGGAAACTTGAACAACTGGTGCAAAACCGCAACAGACAGCTAAACTATAAGAGATGCAAAAATGGTGCCATAGCAAAAATTGTTCCACGTGATGAGCATTTTCTTTCATGGAGTAATCCATGATGTAAATTCAAGTATCAAATGACGATTGAAGTATCAAATGACGATGAACGATGTAGATTTTTTGAATTTGCCGCTATTTTCCAGGCTCATGTTTCGTGTGTCAGACTCTATAATAGGCTAATTGCCAGTATCAATAAATTATAAATCTAATAAGTCCGTTATTTAGAGTTTTCAAAAATAACGGACACATATTTTTTCTTATGTATTGTAAAATCAATGAATATTTACCAAGATATAACACATCAAGACTCGAGGGTCTCGTGACGTCAGAATTCAGTAAAAAATGTACCAAATTGTGACGTATTGGCAATTTTGAAAGCATCATATCTCTGTCAATTATGGTTTGCGTAAAAAAAGAAAACATACGGGTCAAATATTATTTGATAATCTGACGGATTAATTAGAATTTTTTAGTCAAATAGCCTATTACTACCACTTAACAGAGTATTACTTACCAGAATTTATTTACAAACTAGCTTCCGCCCGCGACTCCGTCCGCGCGGATGTCGGTCTTCGCGTGGATGGTTTATTTCTCCATTTTCAGTAACTCTGACAATGACATCTTATAAATATCTATTGGACCCAAATACGGCTAAGCCTATAATAATTAAGGAGATCCCTCTATTGAGCTACTGCTGTTGAGCTCGCGTTCTGTAGTAAGTATTTTTTTCATAGTAATTCCGACCTTGTATTTACAAATAACTGATCGGAACAGTAATCAAAAAGGTCGCGCTGAAAAGCACGGTTTAAAATGACACGCATACAATATTAATTCCACGGACGACCGCTCGCCACACTGGACACGTCCGCTCGCATCAAAATTCAGAATTTATATGCATCGCGCGGCGCGGAACGCGGCTCCTTATATAGGAGTCGGGGAGGCGTGGCCCGCGTGTGCCGCAAACGGTTCAAGCCAAATCCGACTTTCGGCGCTACAGGTTACGGCGCTGAATTCACTGCGGGTAATGCAACGTGTGTTCGCGGTTCTACAGAACAACGTCTATGAATAAAACTGAAAAATAAGATTTTTTTTCTACGTATTTTTCCAGGATAAAAAGTATCCTATTTTATGCCCAGGATAATAAGGTATAATTATACCAAGTTTCATGGAAATCGAATCGTTAGTTTTCACGTGATGCCTGCACATACAGACAGACAGACAGACAAAAATTTTTTTAATCACATGTTTGGGTTTGGTATCGATCCAGCAACACCCCCCGCTATTTATTTTTTCAATATTTTCAATGTACAGAATTGACCCTTCTACAGATTTATTATATTATGTATAGATTCTAAATTCATCGAATTAATAAACAAAGCGCGGGCAAGTAAATGGCATGTCTATAATTCCTTACTAAACTAAAATTAAATTATAATAACTGCATCCTGCTCGCTCAAACTTGGTCGCTTACCGATTCGCAGAGGTTCTGCTTTGGAGTTTGCCAAAGGTCACAATGAAACGCAGCATTCTGGGTATCAAACAACAGGACAGAGTTCGCGACACCACGCTGCGTTCCAAAACGGGCATTCTGGACGTCGCGGCAAGAAGGCTGCCAGGCTGAAGTGGGACTGGGCAAGTCACGTCAGCCGCATGAACGTTGACCGCTGGGCGCAGGCCGCCACACAGTGCAGGGTACCTGGAGATGGACGGCGCCGCCGAGGCCGGCCCAAAAAGAGGTGGCGAGACGAGCTGGACTTAGAAAAACATGGGGGAGGCCTTTGCCCAGTGTGACAGTGTAAGCTGAACAAAAAAAAAAGTCTATTAACTTGATTTTTATGCATAACCCAGTGGCGGAGAAGAAGGAATGTTACTGGCTCTATACGAGGCGGCACACTTGAACCGCAACTTCATGACGACTCTGGCGCATTCCTCGTCTGCAGCAGCCTCGTCAGCACCACCGTCACCGCCAGCGACTCTGCCTCCACATCAGGTAATCTATCATCTGCTTAGCCGGGCATGGGGACGGTGAGTAATCGGTGACTTGCCGTCCGATCATGACCATACCTGGGTCGACGGCGCGTCGTGTTCCACGCGCGCTTCAATTGTCAGCTATTTGACGGGTCCTCCGTTAGCGGGCCAAGCCTGTCGGGGTCGCGGGACTGTCTCATCTAGTAATCGTGACCCTGTAACGTACAACACCCTTTTCTCCACCTTTTGCATTTAGTCTGGCGTTAGTCACCTAATATAATACCTATATTACCTATTATTAGAAAAAAAAACTATGTAACAAGTTCAAACTTCAGTAGTCAAACTAGTCAACTGCCTTTGCGAATGTCACCATCTTGCTCCGGATTTTTCTCAGTAAATAATTAAATCATTATGTTATTTCAGACTCCTCCGAATTTAACACAAATTCAAGCCCTTGACAATGAACAACCAACAAATCTACTAGTAACCTTCTTTCAATATTGGTAAGTGTGATTATGGTACATTTAAAAGTGTGCGTCAGAATAAACGTAGTGATTATATACTCTCTGGTCAGAATGGCTGGTTGTCTGTGGCGTTGGTCTATGAGAGTTGATTCGAAAATTGCTGCATAATTGCTTATATTTGCTACATAATTAATAAATAATTGCTACATTTTTTTTTTCGTGGTAAAATCATCAAATGAGTCCTCCCAGCCCCGGGCAGGGCGGGAGGGACTGTCAGACTTGTACTGACTAAAATCCACGGTGTCCTTCGGTAGCCTTTTTGTGTACCGGAGTCGCGGTATACGTATGTCCCGCGACCCCGGCAAGGCTATGGCCCTCTAAAGGGGGGCCCCGTCATTGTGCTGACGCTCTTTGAGGCGCGCGTGGAACACAACGCGCCGTCGACCCGGGCATGGTCCATGGTCGGACAGCGAGTTGCCCTTTACTCGCCGCCCGCATGCCCGCGCCTACGGTGGCCGGAGATTGTCCCGCGACATCCGTCGCCGTGGGCGTCTACCACTGCGGCTGAGGGAGGACGCTGTCCTCTCCGTCGCGCGGCCCGCCTCCTCCTTCGCGAGCATGACTGCTTCGCAGAAGGAGGCGACCGCTTCCCACTCCGTCTCGCCCCGCAGCATGGCCTCGACCAATGCCGGACGCGAGAGGTCTCCGCCTATCGCCGTCGAGAGGACACGGCAGTGCTCTGCCCAAGCGGCGCAGTCGTGAACTGTATGCTCCACCGTGTCCTCCGGGCGGTCCTCGCAGTGGTGACACCCGGGCGTTTCCTCCTTCTTTATCCGACACAGGTACCTCCCGAAGCATCCATGTCCGGTGAGGACCTGCGTCATGCGGTAGGTGAGGACGCCGTGGGACCTATCCAGCCACTCCTCAAAGAGGGGTCTTACAGCCGCGAATAATTGCTACGTATATACAACCCACCTAGATTGTGAAATGTTTATCATGCATGTTGTCAAACAAGACTATGGAAGTATTTAAATAAATAAGTGGGTATTCCGGAGTTAGATAGTCTTTATATCTAATATATAAAATTCTCGTGTCACAGTTCTAATATATAAAATTCTCGTGTCACAGTTTTCGTTGCCATACTCCTCCGAAACGGCTTGACCGATTTTGATGAAATTTTTTGTGCTTATCCGGTATCTATGAGAATCGGCCAACATCTATTTTTCATCCCCCTAAATGTTAGGGGTAGTCCACACCTAAATTTTTTTAATTATTTATAAGGCAAAACAACGTTTGCCGGGTCAGCTAGTTTAGAAATAAAAAAATTTTTTTGATCAGCCATCCTGCCGTTTGGTTGGCTGGTCACCTCCTAGTTTAAAGTCAAGCATGCAGAGTTTCCCGAAATGTATTGCGTCAATAATTGCTACATATTTACTTCATTTATCTCATTTAGTTGTAACTTCAAACATCTGTTAAATAAAGGATGTAGCAATTATTTAAATTATCCCAAGGAAAGGTGCCTGATAAAATAATAAAGGTAAATAGTTGCAGTGCGTCTTCACTCAACGGTATTGCTACTTTAGGAGGCAGGCGTTCTAAATTGTTAAATGGCATTTTATCTATGAGTAACGGCCGCCACACATAAAAACGATATGACGTTGCGTCGTAAAACGATGCGGCGTCGTTTCACGATACGACGTCGCGTCGTCGAAATCTACGATGAGCATCGTTACAGTGGGGTGGTGTTTTAGTTCATTCTTCATTCCGAAAAATGGACTGTGAAAAAACCTTCCATATTGGCAGAAAAATATAGTTAAACTCGAATTTCTTTTTCAGTTCCATTGTAATGGCTGACACACGAACTGAATCCAGCATTAATAAATGCAGCCTTTGTTTCATAATACTTACGTGCATAGTAGAAGAACAGTTTGCGAACTCGATTATGCACGACCAAAATCTTACTTTCAAGGTAAATACATTTTATCTGAATCTGAAAAGTTTAGACAACATAGACTTTAAATCTTCTGAACCATAACATTAAGTATGTTTTTGTATTTATAGGTGCAATTGTATAGGCTCCCAATGCGCCACAGGAAAATAATCCTCGAAGAACCACCATCGCAGCCCCTTGCATCTACCTTGATAGGTAAAACAAACTTTTATTTAGGTATCTAAAAATAATGACATTCATACTTTTTTTTGTTTAATTTTTCCAAAATATTACAGATCTCCTCGTCGAGTTTATAATGTGCCATCTACTGAAGAAATTTCCTGGTGAATTGTATCAGTTATGCGTGGGAGTTTTGCTTCGGTTGCTAAGCTACCAAAAACGATGTCGCGTAAGACTTGCAAGGGATTGGCGACCGCTGTGGGCCGCACTCATTGCGCTGTTGAAGTTTTTAGTAACCAATGAGAGCACTTTGCTAAGGAGACATAACATCTTTATCATGGCACAACAGGTATGTATGAAACTACAGATGTTTAATTTCAAAATCGCGCGTGTTATACTCTAATTTATATCTTATAGTCAAGGACATACTGAGTCACACGACGTGCACTCTTGAGTCGCATTAACTTACTATCAATTTAGTAACGGTTGTAATTTTTTTCAATTATGCGCTTTGTTTCTAGGTCGTGAACATTTTCAATCTTTTCATAACGTTTGGTGATACTTTCCTGCCAACTCCTGCTTCTTATGATCAGCTATATTATGAGCTGATTCGAATGCATCAAGTATTCGATAACCTATTCTACATGGGTAAGTTTATTGATACTGAAATAATTTATACGAAAGTAAAAAGGGCTTATTAATTAAATTAATTTTAATATTACAGCGTTACGCTATTCGACCAGTGATGGTGAATTCAAAGCGGAGGCGTTGCGACTAGCTAACTGCCTAGTTAACGTACGTGCAATCATCCAACACTTTTCGCCAAAGATTGAAGCCTGGTTGGCGTCACAAAATCTGTCGACACCTACTGAGGATCAGGTCAGTATTTGTTCTATTAAGGCGCTCCCTCACCGCGAGCATTCACCTGTAATGTAACATAAAAGTGCGCAATTTGATGCTCTATTGTTTTCGAATGTTTGAGTTTGTAGTTTTAGTTATATTAAAGTTGACACACCTAAAACGACATTGTAATTAATTCTTATATTACAGATTCTAGAGGTAGTCCGCAAAAACTACGACAGTCTGATTCTAAAACTACAAGAAGGTTTGGAGTCGTACGAGCGATATTCGGAAAGGGACCATCGTCCACTTTTATCGCGTCTCGTTTTGGCCGCGCGACAGAGAAGTGACAACTCGGCAGTACACCACCACACCGCGGCAGCACTTGAGCATTATACTAGCATTTCTTGAAAATATTGACTTTTTATCACCTTATGGCGCTAGAAACAGTTGTTTTTTAAGCTCTACTCAGTTAGCCTTATCTTAAATCTGGGATTCGGATGGTTGGGTTCAGTTTATCATGAAAAACCTATAGAAAAAGAAAACCATGAGCCCCAACTATATGACGTGTTCATAAAAATGTACACATGTAATCCATTTCGGATTTCACAATTCCTGAGGCCCAACCTGACCGCCTGACCTAACTATTATGGATAGATCAACTACAGGCACCCCAGAAATAAAGGGCCTCATAGGCCTTAAGGTTAGTACCCCTAATGTTGTGTCTAAATTATAAAATAAACTATTGTCTAAAGCACACTATTGAGCCAGTAATTTATATTTTAAACCTAATTGTGATAAGTTTCAGGAACGTTTCACGGTGACTGTTTTACTTTTTTATGGCATTAGATAGTTATATTACACGATTCATATAAGCCTAGTCGACATCTAGTTTTAGATTAGATTAAATGGCTAAAAGATGGAATATTTTTGATTATCTTACATACTTAATCAATTATTATTACTGATTTACTGCATATAGTATCAGCAATTTTATCAAGTTTGTATTAGTTTAGGTGTCTTATTGTTTAAATATTTCAAGTGTTGGATGATCAGAAATCAACTTTTCAAAAACAATTTTGCTGATATTTAAAAAAATCAAGTATAATTTGCCTCGTAAATCCCAGTGGTAACATGATAATTACATTAATGGATTCCAAATAAAATTATCAGTTGATATACCTAATATGTAATCATAATGGCAATACATAAAATTATGTCATTAATTTGTTCTATTATTTAAGTTAGTTTATGAACACTGTAATATGTAGTGTTCCTTTAATTCATTTTTTTATTTACCTTATTGTATATTACTATTTTTAAGGTTTAGTATATATTGAAGCTATTTGTTTGTTACCTTATTGCTCTAGTGCTATGAATGAGTGTTTACCTTGTAACTAAGACCCTGTAGCCCGAGATGTGCTTGGTACAAATAAAATAAGAAAGAAAAGTGCTTGAAACAAAAAACCACATGATTGTTTCATATGTGGAGCAAATGTAAGACTTAAGTATGTGTTTAACTTTAAATATTTTACGTATTATTAAAATACAAGTTATATTTTGTTGTCATGTTATATTTTAGAAGCCTAGTGAAACTATTTATATTATTGGCTTATTTTTAGAAGTAACTATACATATTACTTTTCCTAATCGAAAATCCCTACAACAGAACTACCTATCATTAAACACTTATGAATTGAAGTAAAAACTCTCTAAACAATTATAATATTATATATTATGTATAGAAAGAGCTTCTAAATTAATATGCGATAATATTAATAAATTATTTTTTCGAAATAACTGAATGGCTTTCTTTTTTCAACAAAACGAAAATACTCATCAAGATTTTGTAAAGTATTAAATATAATAAAGTTCGACGTAAAATTGAAATAACAATAATTAAACATACATCAATAGTAACACTGACTAGATAATTGCTTTACATAGACTAGAATTGCATTGGAATCTTTCTTTGCTTTTCAGATCATTGTACCTACTCATGAGCAGCAATTTATGAACATATCCATCAAAATCATTCTGCAGGTTTTAATTCAGCCAGTGCTTCTTTCACCAATTGTTGCAAATCCTGAGGTAAAACCGTTCTGGACATGCTTCTGTGTTCACTGTTTGAAATATGGCACTCATCATCATCCACTTCATAAGCTTTCAGATCTGTTGATGATCCATCACTGTTCTCTTTGTTGTCATCATCACTATCAGAATACTTGCTTCTGTTATTTTCTAACTTTTCATGGGACTTTAGCTGTTGTTCTTTCGAGTCATTTGAATTAACAGACCCAGAGTCTGTGAAGAACTCATCTAATAACATTTGAGAAGGAAATATTGGAATGTATTTCTGGCCATTGCACCAGCTTTCTAATGTTTTTTCTAGTTCTGTTATTCTGTTTGCTAGGATTCTGTAAATAAGGATTTTGTTTGGACATGATTATTGTAACAAGGTCTTATCTAAATGCTGTATCCCAAACACTATAGATAATTCTTTGAGGCCGGATATTTAAAAGCATTGGATATGGGATGATAGATAACAAAATCAGTTTTTTGTTTTATACAACATTTGATTAACATATTTTAAATATATGAACAATACATACTGGTTTGTCTTTCGTTGATGTTGAAGGGCCACCGATTTATCATTCAGTGCTTCAAATAGGCCAAGACATAGAGACCTCAACTCAGCTGCAGAACCTTGCTTCAAACCTGTCTTTGAAGTAATGTTGTCCAGAAATTCTCTCACTGTGAAAGTACAATAATAAACAGAAAATTAATATTTCTCAAAAGACCATTATTAGATTAATGTTAATTTAAATCATGTTTTGTCAATATAACAAACCTTGCTTTTGCGTCATAACATCTGCGAAACCTTTCTTCACATAGCTAGAGTAGTTTTTGTTTCTATTGTCAAGCAGCGTCTGAAAAATCAATAAAATTTACATGCTTATCTATTGCTACTTCCTGTACATACTGATAAACTAACAAACAGTACTAAAAGCATAGTATATACCTTATATTTTGTCAATGTTCGTTTTAAAATTTCTTTTTCCACTTGTAGCTGTGTTATTCTTTCATGCAGGTATTTGTTTTCAGTGACTAGTGCATCTATATCTACTATAGGCTTTGGTGGATCAATCTCATTATTATCTTGAGGCTTGGCTCTGTTAGATAGAATATAACTGATCTGATGGCTCAACCTCTGAACTTTGTTCTTGTAGTAATCTCTGTCAGAAACTAATTCTTCTTTTTCATCTAGTGTTGCTCTGTAATCTAACTGGATTTGTTGATACTACAAGAAAGTAATATTAATTAGGAATGCTGGAATGTGTACAATGCAAAGTAGGTATTAAACTATTTAAATTCAAAGTCAATCTTACTATTTCCTTAATTTTTTGCTAACCTTTTTCTGATTTTTTTCAAGTTCATTAACTAATTGCTCATAGTCTTTGTGGGAATAGCTGAATATAGTAGAATTCTTTCTATTTCCATTGACTTCCTCAGTGAGGCTTTCTCTTTTCTGCAACTGTTTCTTTAGTGCTACAATATCCCCTGTAGCCTCCTCTAACTTACTTCTAAGAGCTTCCACCTGAAATGGAAATAGTAGTTCATAGATCAATCATGTCATCCTCAAGTATTGATTGCATTCTATATATAAATAATTTAAAATGTAATTAAATAATTATGAAAGGACCCTGTTGAGCACAACAAAATAGTTGATAATACAGGATGGCCCTGAAAATATGGATCAAATTGATAGAGCCATGAGCAAGGTCATTTCCAAGCTTTTTAACCCTGAGTATTTTGTTGCAATAGGTATCTATGGTTCAAAAGCTATTAGGATCAATTTTTCAATCACCTTTACAAAGATCTTTTGATTTTATTTATACCCTGCGTCAATAGCAATACCATTGATGGTAACATCGCTGCTGATAACGTCATGCTATAACCATCATTAAGCTTTTCCAGGTTTAGTGGAAACACTATAATTTCATAGTCCTATCAAATGTAGTGTAGCAATGATTAAAACAGGAGTACCTTAACAAATTAAATTATTATTTTCTTTATTCATTTTATACACTTATTTTACATATTATGAAATATTTTGCAAAAAAAAAATTAGTAATGATAGTCTTCTTATATTAAAAATCAATTGCTGTTTGTTAGTCTCGCTAAAACTCGAGAACGGCTGGACCGATTTGGCTGATTTTGATCTTGAATTACTTCTGGAAGTCCAGGGAAGGTTTAAAAGGTGAGGCGGTACGAAGTTTGCCCAACGATTTCTGGAAGTCCAGGGAAGGTTTAAAAGGTGAGTAAATTAATTTAAAAAAAATCTGAGGCTGTATGAAGTTTACCAGGTCAGCTAGTTTTTTAATAAAAAAATCTGCAGTTATTGAAAAAAATATACAACGAAACAGGATTACCTCTAATTTCAGCATATTGTTATGGTCTTGAGTTTTAGCAAGCATCTCTCCACCACTGATAGTGTTAGTAGGTGTTAGCCTGTAAGCTATGTTGTTAGAACCCGGGCTGGATTTCATAGGAACTGTCTTCTTGCATATTAGTTGCTCTACTAATACTTTGAACCTGTCTCTTTCCATGCTGCATTTGTCCAACTCCCTGCTCATTATAGATAGAGCATCGATTTTGCTCTGTAACTTACTTTTCAAGACTGAGTTCTGAAACATGCATATTTTTTACTAAGAATAATCAATATTTTTTTCAACAGTTGTTTTGAGCAAATAATAATGGGTACTTAGTATATATGAACTTTAAATATCTGTACGTATTCCCTAAAAGAACTTTAATTCTGCACAATGTGCACAATCTTGAAGAAAATATATTTTTTTTACCTCGAGAACGTAGTCGTCTAACTGTTGATCTTGAAATTTCACTTTGTTAGAAGATTTATTAAACATAGTTTCAGAATTTGTGCGATATAGTCGAATTAGTACAATAATTATAAAATTATACGAAATATTTTTTTGTAAAATACAATAATTATTCCTTCGCGCACATTTTTAGCAACAACAGGACCACAGACTGAAGCTGAACTGAACAGGACCGACAGACAGACAGTTGACACCATCTGGACCATACCTGGACCAATCAGCGGGCTTATTCGTTAATTTTGACAGATGAAAGTGATCAACACTGAAGTGATAATCACCGAGCTCAGTGACAAACCGAACATTCCGGTGTTTTGGTATTCAGTAACGCTTCTATGTCACGTGATCGTTCAGTGAATAACTAAAAGTAGCGGTGCTTATCGACTTGAAATTGTTCCTGCACTAGTTATTACCCGACTTATTTGATATCCTTGGCAACACGAAATAAAATAACGACATCATTAGCTTTTTAATTTTTGCGGTTTATACGTTCGCCACTTGAGTTGTCAAGAATGTCGAGTGCCAAAGATATTCCTAAAAAAAACATTTATAAAAACATCCAATAATCCACTTAAACGCTGGGATTTCGGAAATAATGTTTTGAAGTGCTTGTGTTTCCCTGGGCATAAAATGATACAGCAGCCAACACCTAAAACAAAATCAACCAATCAGTTTGATCATGATCATTTAAGAAATAAAATATTTTTGGTTAACATTGCATTTTTGAAAATGTTTGTCAAATTGGGTACAGTATTTCGTTTTTACAGGGCCTTGAGTGGCAAGAATGCACTTATTTTCATCATCTTATATCTATAACGTACTTTGAGATTAAGGGGCACTCCAGTATTTCGCCGTCGTTGTGTCATAAACGCACGAAGCTCCTCAGCTAAGTTGTTAAAAGTGTCTTTGGACAAGCGAAAGTGTGCCTCAAATTCTTTGTCCGGCAAATTCATGTAGTCGGTCAAAGCACGCCCTGCCCGACGTTCTCTGCGCAAGACATTCATTTGCCTTTGCTCTTCAGCAAGTCCCAATAAATATGCGCGTGCCATACCTAAAATTAGCAAAGTAGTATAATCAGACTAATGTGATATAAATATTTATTAATGACTTATTCTTGTTTTATCGCTTGTTTAATTATATTACATAAAGGAGATGTTTCATTCTGGGCCCAGTCTATGTACACCACATCAATAAATAGGGAAAAAATAGGAGAGTTTCACAAAAATACTATAAAAATAATTTGAAGACGGGTTTAGCTGTTAAAAAATGATAATCAGTAAAGTTTTTTAATAAGTTAACCCTGTCTTTAGGGCAGCCATGACAGTTATGTTTGACATTTGACATGACGTTTGTCGACTTTGACGTTTCTCGCACCCGAGTCTCTGTTTGCTTTGAGCCACATTTTCGGAATTTTTAGTGATTGTTTTAGTTTTGCGACCCAGATTACTACTACGGACTGATAGATTGCTTACCTGCTGACCCCGGCTTTGTTATATGGTTTTTGATTCGTCTGTGATTCGGATTTCGTCATGTTATTTTACAAGAACGAGTTAGTTTCAGGTATGTCCTATACCCGTGCATTTACTTGTATTTTGTTTTAATGCTTTTACTATGCGAGTTATTTTTCCCTTGTGTCATATTCTAACAGATTTTACTCATTTTTATTCCAGTTTATTGACAATGGCACGTCTTTAATGAATTAAAATGACCAGTCTTACGCTGCCGATGATAATATGGGTCCCGAAATAATTTCTGTCATCGAGCGAAGTCTTGGCCATCTGGTAAGAGACATTTATCTAATCTAAATACTGTTTAACCAAACGGATTGATAAACACTGTATAACCTCTTTTTCTTTTATTGTTTTAGATTAATGAAAATGAAATAATGTGCTCACAGTGCTTTGGAGTCATAATGTGTGTGAGATGTCAAATAATAGTGCACATGGAGATCATGAACTTCAGCATTGTCATGATAGCAATGTCTGTGTCCGGTGTAGGATGTCATTATTTAGGAGGTGTAGTCATTCCACTGCGGAGGGTGCAGAAAGACAATTTATAGCTGCAACAATTGCTCCAAGAGAGGTAAGTTCCCCTCTTTTATTCATATGGATGGGGTAGGCACAAATGCAATGTTTCTTAATTATGATGCAAGACAACGTCATTGATAGTAGAAATAGAACTGATACAATATCATATCTGGGAATGTGCATATATAACAATAATTATATGACATAGAACATTGCCTAGGGCCCTAGGACAAGTCTATAAAAGTGATATTAAAATACTCTTACATAAATCTTGATAAGTTTATATTTATTATTAATGTTGTTATTTAAATAAATCTCGTTTTTTTTGTTTTAGATACCTGAAGGTGGCTTATTATGTTTTAATTGTTGGATTCATACTCAGCGTACAATCCTCTACTAATAAGAGGTAGAATAAAATCAAGTCATAGCTCAGGACGAACCTATTATACATATATATTGCTGGCAAGGGAAGGATCATGTTGGGATGATAATATAATTAGTTATTATTGTAGTTGCATCTCTGGACGACGGACAATGGGTTGCTGTGCTCACATAATGACCATCATGTGGTATTTGGGTTGGGCCCGGCACCAAGAAAACATAGAAGCACCAGCGTCATTCCTGTATGGAATATTAATAAGGGATGATGTGAATGATGAATAAATCATAAGTCTCAACAAGTTGTTTTATTTAAATGTATACCCTTAATGTCACTACATAGTATAAAGTCACTTCCTGCTGTCTGTCCCTGTTTACTTAGATCTTTAAAATCATGCAATGGATTTTTATGTGTTTTTTAAATAGTTAGAGTGATAAAAGAGGAAGGATAACATGCATAATATAGTAAAGATTGTACCCGTGCGGAGCCGGGGTGAGTCGCTAGTAATAGATATAAAATAACAAAAACTTGTTTCATATATTGTAAGTGCTCAGTTGGATTGGGTGTGGAATTCTTCACAGAATGGAGATCTATGTCCTAGCAGAAGTATCAGCTTATAATGTTCCCAACACAGCTGATGCTAGACTAAATTACACATTTATTGTCTTCTTCCTAGCTATTACTGTGTGATGTTAACTAGGTACTATAACAATATCTTGAAGTTGTTAGGTACTACACATGTCACTGCTCCTCGCGTCGTATTCCTCATTGCTGAGGGACGTGATGCCCCCGATGTGAAGTTACTTTCAGCTTGAAGATGCTTCGCCATCTGTGTCTGTCCTTGGCAGAATGAAGAGCATCGTGAAGTTTCGTTTCTTGGCATTGAGATATAGGAGAGATTATATAAGTGCCGCCGTTTACTATTCTATTATTTTTATTAAAACCTAAGATATTCGAGACTTTTAGCCCAGCCTCTCCCCGCTTACACCTACATAAACATCAATCATATGTCAATGTCATTGTCAAAATGCCCTTTCGCATATTTACTGTCAGATCCACCATGTTTGATTTTTTGTCGAGTGTTGTTATCCTTGACAAAGTTAATTGAAAAGCACAATTCAACGAAGTAAAATTAAAGAAAATTAACAATTAAAAACGGTTTATGTATTAAAAAGCTATTTTTACATATGGTGTACATAGACTGGGCCCAGGCTCCATACATTTTTGGACCATCTCCTTTACTTGATACGAATTCCTAATGAAAACATGATAACTAATTCCAATAAGATTAATTCCCTAGCCTTTTTCTATAATAAACAAAGGCAATGTATTACACTTCACTTTTTATTCAACAATCGTATTTTACTATACTTACTAAATTAGCGAGGTGGCCAGTGTTGCCAGATGCCTTGAACCTTTTATCTGTAGTAGAAACTCCTAAGTCTGTATTAAATCTGTATGCTATTTTAACTTATAATCTGTATAAAATCTGTATAATCAAATTAACCAAAATAGAACATTAATCATCATAATCATTGCTTCTTTTGAAAAACAAGGGTTAATGATGATGATGATGATTTAAGTACGTATGTACCTACATAAATAGTAAAATTAAAAACATAATTAAAACAAACACACTTATTAAAATTTAAACAATTGCAACAAACGAAATAAAAATTACTTTTTTAGTCAAGTTATGTATCTCAAACACAATAAATGGATTATAGTTAGAGTGATAATCACTGATCGCCTATAAATAACTGCTATCGAACAGTGATTTCAACTTCAGTTTTGACAACTTGAGTGGTCCACACTTAAACGTCAAAAGGATAAACACCGAGCTTACTACCAAATACTGCATGTCAGTAATTTAAATAATTTAAATATTTGCACGACTTGTAAGTCGAATATAGTGAGACTTAAACCTTAATTTACCAAGTAACTGTACACCTATATTCTGGCAAATAAATCATTCATTCATTCATTCATATCGATAGGCATTCAGTGACTATCGACATAGCAGAGTGATAATCACTGAACCACACCATCTTGAAATTTTACGGTTCCTCACCATTGAGATGAAGTTTTATGGAGATGCCCCGATGTTCTATACATACATTTTGCTTATACAAATATGAGTGAAACATGAGACAGAGAGTGAAATATTGGTTTGTCTCTTTCTTTCTAATGCAGTAATCACATTTGACAAAAGAGACAACAATATTTCGGTTGTTGCTCAAAATGGAATATTTTGTTGGGATATTTCCCACAGTTACAGAAACGTGCCCATTTCGCCATTTTATGGGCCGAGTTTCGTGGTAGTTCTGCTGTCAAATAGTTGTTTACTTTTTGTTGAATTTAGATTTTTGAGTAAATTACGGAGTGTTTTCTTTTAAAAGTGCGTGTCACCATTAACAAACAGTAATTAAACATGCCTGGATGTTTCATTGTGTCTTCTCATGCCAGAAAAAAGAAAAATCAGCCTGAATTGACTTTGTACAGGTTAGTAACAGGTTTTCATGCAAAACTACATGAAATAGAACAATTTCGGTAAAGAAATCGCTATGTGACCTTGTTTTCATGGTTAGAGTATTAATATTTGGGTTTATTTCCGTCCTACAGACAATATTTTTCATTTCTTATTTTCGTTCGTTTGTTTACAATAATAATAGTGTTGCACCGTTGCTGTAATAGTTCCCGATACTAGTCCTTCGTTACACTGAAACTGTTACCAAATGATATATTGATACAAAAATACTAATCATTTACAGGTTTCCCAAAAATGAAAGATTGAAGAAAAAGTGGTTGGTGATGGTGTGGATGACTCTATCGATGTGGAAAATATTAGTCCACGAAGTAAAGACTGGCTTATATGTTCACTTCACTTTGAATAAAAATGTTTTAACAGAACACTTGATGTTATTAGAACAAGATTATGAACGATCCACGTGCTCCTGATTATTTAAAAACTCAATTTAAAGTGTTGGGCAGTTCTCATAGTTGTAACCTTCGAGCTTCCAAAAAACTACTTCTCCAAATTCCTTCACACCGCACCGGTTTTATGTCTAATTCTTTCGCTATAGCAACTATAAGACTCTGGAACGCGCCACCCTTTAGCATTAAAAAAGCTGAAAGCGATTTCACTTTAAAAAAATGCGTAACCTCTATTTAAGTCACAATAAATAGCTCTCTTCTTTTTCTTTTCAAGTCTAGTCATAATAGTTATTATTAAGTTATATGTATATATATATATATATATATTCATTTATTCTATTATATTGTTTAGTTTATTTTATCAGTATTATATGTATTAGTATCTATATTAATTTATATATGTGTTTGATTTTTTTTTTGTACCCTACCACAATATTCTCTTATTTAACCCAAAGGTTGACTGGTAGAGAATGCCTTGTGGCATTAAGTCCGCCCTTGTACCACTTTATGTACATGAAGTTTAAATAAATAAATAAAGGAACCGTCTACCGTAATAGAGGCACCATTGCAGTTGACCCATCAATGTGTGGGAACAAATTAACGCTAACACATAAATATATAATATTTAATTACAAGCGATAACGCAAATGTGAAAACATTATTTTTACTTAACTACATGGATTATAATTCAATCGTGGTATCTATTCGTAATACTATTTTGTAATCCTAAAAGTACTAGGGATACTGGTATCGATACTCGTTACACTAACACAATGTTTCTTGATTGGCACAACCCTAGCATTTTAGGCCGCCATTTTATGGGACCAGCGAACTTGTAGGCATACACGTTTTTGGTGTAGGTATTTCCAGTCCATAGGATTATAATGTCTATGTTCCTCACCGAAGTTATGGAATACGAAATGTCAGTTTTGACAGTTGAAAGTTGGAAACTATACTCGGTGATCATCATTCTCAACTGTCAACGAAAAACGTGCCGGCTGCCTAGCTGAGGTTACTGCCTCTTTCTAGTAGGGTGACCATAAGATTCTGGAACAAGATTTTTCCCGCTATAACTTGGCTGAATTTTTTCGTTATTTTTGCGACAGGACACACTGTTTTGGAGATTTAAACAAAAGGAGAAGAGTAATTATTAGAGATGAGTCGTACTAGGTAAATTTGGTACTAGGTGCATCTAGTCCGATTCCGTACAAATACTTGATCCAAATACCTATTCCACCTAGTCCATTAAGAGCGTAGACGGGCTGCATTTTTCCATACAAATGTATTCCCCTATTCTCTTCCTGGATAATGCCTCTAGAGTAATCGTTTTTATTTATAAAAATCTAGGTCTATTGAAGGCATGCCCCTGTCATTTTTTTTTTTCAAAAAATTTATTACAAAAATAAATATGACTTACCAAAAACCTAAAAAAATACATCATTTTTACCTACGTAATCAGACGACTACCAAAGAAAATTGAAAAGTTTTTAAAATAAAAACAAGTAATAGGGGCATAGATCTATTCTTCCTTTAAATTTTGATACCAAATATAATTTAATTGGCTTAGGTTTCGAGGAGAAAACAGGAGAATACGAAACGTCGATCGGACAAGGTTTTTTGTGTTGTGCTCTGTGGCCACGCCACCTTATATTTTTTTATTATGATATAGCCCATTTTTATGTACGGCTAACGTTCATGACGTACATGCATTGTTTGTGAATGTACGACTTTTAATTTAAAAGAAAAAAGCAAATTAATGTGGCGTTGCTGCGGAGAATTCTCTGTAGCAACGCCACCTGTAATCAACATTTGTAGATTCAATTTCAGCTATTTCTCTGAAGTTATGTAATGTACGAACGCTGTTCATTATGTACACGTGATAAGTATGAAAAAATGTGTTAATTCTAAACGCACAAATCTATATACACCGTGTTCTTCACGTTATCCATAAACTTTAGCAAATACTTCTATGGCTTTTACAAATCAAATCCAACAAAGGAAGTAGTACTTAAAAAGGCTTCGTTACAAAGATATTTGTAATTTCATTTAATGAAATTTAATTGAGCTATGCAGTGAGTAAGTATCTTAATTTGAAATCTATCAAATACTATTTGCATTTCATTTGTTTCAGCCCGCCAAATGTTATGAATGAAAATACGACGTTGCCAATTCGGATAAAGAGGCATGCATATCGGGTTATTTACGTCTAGGTATTTAGTTTGTATGAAAATTAACAAAAAATAAAAAATAAGAATTTATTAATGTGTCCATAATGAAAAATGCTTACTTCCGTGGTTTGAACATCTGGTCGAAGTTTATGTATATCGTCCGGAACACGGTGTATATAAAAGAACAGGGTTTGGTATCAAGACTCCACTACAGCCGAAACCGCTAAACGCAGAAACTTGAATTTCGGACAGCAGTTACAGACTACCATGCAGGGGAGTAATAAGACGGGATTTTGCGAAAGTCCTCCTCTAAGGGGGGTGAAAACGTTTGTATGAAAAATCTTAATCCTTGGGTTTATAAACTTGAAACTTGGTATGAATATGAGTATTAGTAAATAAAAAAGATGGGCATTATTAGTTTTTTAAAACTACCCTCCATTGGTAATCTAGACGATGTTAAAGTTTGTATAGGAAAATCAGTCACATCTGTTGATAAATCTCGTTGGGGCCTGCTGGATAGACATACGCCAAAACTTGGCCTAAATAATCTCTCAATTACTATTACTTGGGTTGGGGTTGGTTTTTTAAAACTATTAAAAAAATCAACCCCTATCGGGGTGAACATCGGAAAATCAGTTTGTCTACACTAATATTTTAAAGAGGAAATATTTGATTGTTTGTTTGTACGGAATAGGCTCCGAAACTACTGGACCATTTTTAGATTTTCCAAAAGTATAAAATTACTGAATTTGAAGTTAGAAACACGTGCAGACGAAGTCGTGTCTACCTCTCCTTCATTAAGTACTTTGTTAGAAAGTAACTATGGTCACCACTTAGAATTTATACTTTTCTGATAGAATATGAACGACTGAATCCAGTGAATAAGTTTGTTATAAAACTATTCATATCCTGGGGGGGTATTACAACGGCTTAAAACCAGGCTTATTCCGGCGAGTGAGAGTGACAGAGCTATACAAGTCGTCTAGCGCCGTCTCGTTCACTCACAGGAATAAGCCTGGTTTTAAGACGTTGTAATACCCCCCCTGGGAAGTTATGTGTCATAAAGTTTCTGGTTTGAAGTTTACTGAAAACTTCCCTTGTCTTTCAAAGCATATTTCTCAAAATGAATGAATGACACTTGATTGGCAAATTACAGAAGAAACTTTGTTGTCTCCACAGTACCCACTTTTAGTGTCCTACCAGAAAATTAAGGTTGTTACTGAAAAATTAGTTAGGTTTGCAAGTCATCATCATCATCATCTCAGCCATAGGACGTCCACTGGTGAACATAGGCCTCCCCTTTAGATCTCCACATATACCGGTTGGAAGCGACCTGCATCCAGCGTCTTCCGGCGACCTTTATAAGGTCGTCTGTCTCTAGTTGGTGGACGTCCTACGCTGCGCTTGCTAGTCCGTGGTCTCCACTCTAATACCAATACCAGTGGCAATGGGCAGGCCATCTGCTCTGCGAGCAATATGGCCTGCCCACTTCAGCTTACTAACCCGGTGGGCTATATCGGTGACTTTAGTTCGTCTACGGATCTCCTCATTTCGGATTCGATCACGCAGAGAAACACCGAGCATAGCCCTCTCCATAGCTCGTTGAGCGACTTTGAGCTTTGAGATGAGGCCGATAGTGAAAGACCACGTTTCGGTGCCGTATGTCATCACTGGTAACACACATTGGTTGAAGACTTTCGTCTTGAGGCACTGAGGTATGTCGGACGAAAAGACATTGCGTAGTTTCCCGAACGCTGCCCAACCGAGTTGGATTCGGCAGTTGACCTCTTTCTCGAAGTTGGACCTACCTAATTGGACTACTTGTTCTAAGTAGATATATGAGTCAACAACTTCGAGTACCTACCGAGTTTCCAACAGAGACTGGGGTGGGCACAACATTGGCATTTGACATAATTTTCGTCTTTTCCATATTCATTTTCAAGCCCACCCGTTGTGAAACTCGGTCGAGGCCATCGAGCATCATGCTGAGTTCCTCCATCGACTTTGCCATGACTACAATGTCGTCGGCAAACCGAAGGTGAGTGATGTATTCGCCGTTGATGTTGATGCCAAGTCCTTGCCATTCCAGGAGCTTGAAGGCGTCTTCCATTGCGGCAGTAAACAGTTTCGGGGAGATAACGTCCCCCTGTCTTACGCCTCTTCTCAATGGAATCGCCTTCGTGCTCTGCTCCTGTACTCGGACCGACATGGTGGCGTTATTATACAAACACTTCAACACCTCGATGTACCGATAGTCAATACGGCATCGCTGGAGTGACTCAAGTACCGCCCATGTTTCCACCGAATCGAAGGCTTTCTCATAGTCCACAAACGCTAAGCATAATGGCCAGGGGTGCTAAGACAGGAAACCTCCACGTGCGCCCGTGGACTGGAGTTCCCTCTCGGATACGTCCGGGGGGAAGACCAGTTTTTCGGGCCGGTGCGCCCTGGGATGCGGGCAAAAACTCTCCTTAGGCACTGTGTGCCTAAGGGGTTTCTTTGCCCGTATGCAAATAGCCTGTCGGGTGGACGCTCCAACGCGTGTCCCTCTGAACAGCAGAGGGCACAGCGGCGGAGCGGGCTTGCGGACGGTGAGTAATGGGAATGCTCGCCGTCCGACCAAGGACCAAGCCCGGGTCGGTGGCGCGTCGTGTTTCACGCGTCACCGACGGGGCCCCTTATGGGGCCAAATGCCTGCCGGGGTCGCGGATTTTTCTTAATCCAGGATACCGTGGCCCCGGAACGTAAAGGGCATCCGACGGAACACGGGTGGATTTTAGTCAGTAAGAGTCTGACAGTCCCTCCCGCCCCACCCAGGGCGGGAGGACTCATTTGACGATTTTGCCACCCTAAAAAAAAAAAAAAAAAAAAAGCATAATGGCCAAGTTATACTCTTCGGTCTTCTGTATAACTTGCCGCAGCGTATGGATGTGGTCTATGGTACTATAGCCTCTTCGGAAACCGGCTTGTTCGAGAGGCTGGAAGTCATCAAGTCTGTGTTCGAGACGGTTCGTGATAACCCTTGAAAACAACTTATAAACATGACTCAGAAGCGTGATCGGCCTGTAGTTCTTCAATAGGCTGTTATCACCTTTTTTGAAAAACAGCACCACCTCACCCCTGCTCCACGTTTCAGGCGTTTTGCCCTGCCCTCGGACAGGACGGAATTAAAGAGTTTCTGGAGGACTTTAAGTACCGGTGTTCCACCCGCTCTCAGAAGCTCTGAAGTGATTCCGTCCTCGCCCGGCGCCTTGTTGTTCTTAAGCTGCTTCAGGGCCATCCTAATCTCGTACAGACTGATGTCCGGGATATCTTCGGTATAATGTCGGGACAGCTTGGCTCTTGGATTTCCTAAAGGTTTGCAAGTAGCTGTTTCAAATGGAAGAAAATTGATGGTTTGACTATCTGGTCCATTGGGTAAAAATACTCCAGATAAAGACCGTTATTGCCTGATATGATCGATCAGGATTTAGTGCACTGTCTCAAAAAGCTAATATCAGATAGCAGTTTGAACAAAAACCATAGAAAAAAATGTTGGGTCGAAAAAAAAATTACCGATTTTCGTTGATTTACTACCTAATTTTTCAGTAACAACCCTAATTTTCTGGTAAGACACTAACCAAAAGTGGTTTCACACCGCTAGAGATTGATTTTTTAAATATAGATAAATATGCATCCTTTATTCGATTGAGAGATTATTTAGGCCAAGTTTTGAGTTTATCGAAGCAAGCAGTAAAATCTTTCCCTTAAAAATCAAAATCAAAAGTCATTTATTGAAATTAGGCTGATTTATCAGCACTTTTTGAAGGTCAATTTTTTACATAAGACAGTCCCCCAAAGCGCCCCCCCTTCGACACTTCCTAGTGTTTTGGCTGGGAAGAAGAAGTGGCGGAACAAACTCCCCAGCAACACATCTGTCTGTACGGTTAGAAGAACCAAGATATTATACAATTTAATAGAACATTCACATCATACATCAATTCGAAATTACATCCCAACCGTGACTAGAAGGCACAAAAAGATAAACTAAAACTGTTAAAAAAAAAAAAAAATTAAGATTAATATAAAACAAACACAGACATAAAAAAACACAAAAACACAAAATATACATAAAATAAAACTAAAATGACTTAACTAAGTCAAAAGTAAAAAAAAAAAAAAAAACTTTAAAAACTTAATCACCCCTTTTCGCCAATGTAGGGGGTGATTTTCGAAAAATCTAAAAACACGTGTTTGGTTATTTTTTATCCAATTTCTATATACTGAATTTCAAATTCATCGGTTCGCACGTCATGATTTTCCTAGTTTTAGAAAACTAATCATGCCCATCTTTTTTATTTACTTATACTCATATTCATACCAAGTTTCAAGTTTATAAACCCAAGGAATAAGATTTTTCATATAAACGTTTTCACCCCTTTTTACCCCCCTTAGAGGAGGACTTTCGCAAAATCCCGTCTTATTACTCCCCTACATGGTAGTCTGCAACTGCTGTCCGAAATTCAAGTTTCTGCGTTTAGCGGTTTCGGCTGTAGTGGAGTCTTGATACCAAACCCTGTTCTTTTATATATATAGATTTGTGCGTTTAGAATTAACACATTTTTTCATACTTATCACGTGTACATAATGAACAGCGTTCGTACATTACATAACTTCAGAGAAATAGCTGAAATTGAATCTACAAATGTTGATTACAGGTGGCGTTGCTACAGAGAATTCTCCGCAGCAACGCCACATTAATTTGCCTTTTTCTTTTAAATTAAAAGTCGTACATTCACAAACAATGCATGTACGTCATGAACGTTAGCCGTACATAAAAATGGGCTATATCATAATAAAAAAATATAAGGTGGCGTGGCCACAGAGCACAACACGGTTTTTTGTAGGTAAAATCGTTCTGAGCTGCAGTTGTCTCTATCGCACTCTACGGGGGGAGACGAGACGTGAGGGAGGGTTAGACTAATACGTACACAATTAGGGAAGTGACTTGTCTCGACGTTTTTATCGAAATCATAGTGATGTCAGTCGATATCGACGTTTATCCTATACTGATTTACTGAACAGTGAAATTTGATGCTCATTTAAGAGACAACGAAGTAACAATTCAATGACATTTTTAGGGTTTATAATTAAATAATATTTGAAATGAACTTTAGCGAAGTGTCTCTTACAAAAATACAAACCGTAAGCATTACGTATAATACGTAACTAAAGATTGCACTATACTTCTTGGTGTGATAATTCTGCTTTTGACTTGACTTAAATATTTACAGGGGAGTTTATAAAATAATTACTGCTCTTATAAAGTAGTAAATTTATATATATTAAAGGAAGTCGACAATCGTGTTAATTACACCGGTTTTTATATTTTTTGTGTTTTTGGATTAGCCGTCGCGTCGTCCGAAATAGGATAATAAGTTTTTTAAATTATTTTTTTAGGTAGGTAGGGTAGTAGTCAGTTGTCGGGAGCGAAGCCGTGGGCAAAAGCTAGTTCTTAATATTTATGCAGAAGAGGCAGAAAAGGTGCTTGTGGGTATTTTAAATAATACAAAAGTTATATAATAATATGTACATTTATTCTGTCGTCATTTCCATCCTTTCTCTTACAGGTAAATTTCTTGGTATCCGACCGTCAATTATTTCAGGGAGAAGGCATTCGTGGAAAAAAATTTCTAATTTTGGTTCCATATTTTGCCAAAACTCGTCGTCTTTTTCAATTTTCTCATATAATAAACCTTTGGGGCTCCACAAAACGAAATAACAAAATCTTCGGCATGTGATGTGCAATTGGCCTTGTACTTGATAGTAGAAATTGTGATTCCTTTTTAATTTTAACTTGTCGTTGTAGAGTATGCAGGAGTCGATTTTTTTATTTTTTATTCCTTCTGTGGGAGTCATCTCAGCAATTTTATACGGGCATTTTATTTCAATAATTGAATCCTCATTTATTAGTCCATCGGGACTTGCGGCCAAAAAGCTTTTATTCCTATCGATGAACAACCCACACTTGACTACGGACAGTCCTGTTTCTTTAGAAAAATCAATTGCTGCTTCATCTTCTTTCTCTTTTCCGTAATTTGTAGCAGGAGTGCCTTTGAATTGCGAGTATAACAAAGATTTTAATAAACCTGCACCTGATGTTTTTTTACGCAGTTTACATACTTTGCCAAAATTTGACGCCGTGATACGCTTGCGCCTTTCTATTGCCCACAATTCATTGTCACTCTGGCCAATCGTGCTACATTCAAGTTCTTCAACACTCTTTTTTGATAGTTCTAGCCCAGAAATAAATGTTTTTTTCTTTTCCTCAAATATTTCTGATGGCATATCAGGCTCTAATTCTAGGCGACCGTAATTTTCGTCAGGTCCAGTAACTTTTCGTTTTTTACATGACCTATCGTCGATGAACGAAAGTTTTCTCTTTCGGCATTTTTCATTGTATACTTTTGATCGCCTTTGTCTTTCAATGAACTTCTTTGTGTATTTGCCAGGGCTGCAACCCTGAATTTTTTTTGACAGGTGTGAATGTATGGTGGTGTCGCTGTTCCATGATAGAGCCGCACCAAAGCATCGTGCTTGGTAGGAACCTCTGGCCGTGTAATTGACTCGTTTACCTCCAATAAATTTTGCAATTACATTATTAAATTGTTCTACTGTATTGTTAGTTATGTCGAGTATCAGACTTTCTGCATTTGATGCTAAACTCAATGTGTAATGCTGGATGTCAGTCCATAATCCGCTAGTCTGAAGATCAGCAACAAAATTTGTGTCCTTTTTGTATTTTTCGGGATTACAAAAGTAAGCGCTGCAATTACTGTGATCTCCAAAGACATGGTTGGGTGCATTTTTTATATCCTTTTTTAGATTTTTTAAATTTTCATTGGGATTAATATCTTTTGATTTCCTATGATTTACTGCTCCAACTATCGCTTTTCTCAAACGCAATACATTTTCATCCACCTTTTTTCGAAGCTGCACTGCTACAAAGCCTTTGTGATTATTTGTTTTTTTCCCCAAAGCTTTCAATTTGTTGCAGAAATTTCGCAATAAATGATTTTTACACTCAATTTTTGATATAATGAAATCTGGACCGTAGGGTTTGTTTAAGATCAATTTCTTCATTATGCTAGAATCACCATCTCCAACGAGTTTGTTATATTTGACTCCATGCATATCTATGCTTTTTGCAAAACCTTCTGCAATTATGTCTGCTTCCATAGCATTAGCGCAGTCATTCCAATTTTTAAAACATCTGTGTTCAGCTACATCTACATTCAGCTTTTGACTTCTCGCACATATACAACAGTATGAGTTACGTACGCCCAAGAACAATACCTTTTTAGTACGTAGTCCAACAATGCATCCAGCACCAGACGCAAAGCTAAATCCAGTTTTGTAGGATCTTTTTGCCCAAGAGCCATCTGCAACTACTGTTATTAAAGGCCAGCCATCTTTGTCTACTTCGCCATATAAAATAGCAAGCCTTTTTTCTTCTTGCCCAGCGGCGATCATCTCGTCGATGGCACATTCTTCAATGATTGGTATCAAAGATTGTTCAATAGTCGTATATGTTGATTTATTCATATTTGGCATATTTAGCACGCTGCAAATTTCGTTTAACTGTGCATATCCATTCCCTGAACAGAGAATTCCTTCTACAATCGCCTTATTTGCATTTAATTTCACATTTGGGTCTTCACTGTGCACTGTTTCAATTATTTTACACATTTTACATTCAAAAAAATATTTGCTTGTAAAACCATGTCGTTGCTCTTTAAAGAAATTTAAATCGGCAAATGTGCAGCCTAAATGTTGGTGCTTAATGTTTGAAATTGCAGAAAACAAATATTTTATATCTACGACTCTGCGTCCTGATAACTTGTCGTTTATAATTTCCTCCTTATGGTCACCATCATCGTCATCACAAACTAAATGCAAGTCATCGAGTGTAGTGGTCGACGATGAGGAGCTTGCGTTTTCTTCTAACAAATCTTGACTGTCTCTGAAAGTTGTATTCAATGATGTTGAAGAATTTTCTTTATCTTCATCGCTGTAAATAGGTACAAAAAAAAAACATTATTTTTTGGTTTAGTGGTAATATAATTTTGGGTATGATTATATCTTTACAAATATGCCGCGGCCATTTTTCATTACAACACAATGAGAAAACATCTAAGAAAGACACTTCAGATCGGTTTGTTTCAGTAATGTTGAACAAAGCATTTCATGTGCCTGTCAAGTTTCCTTCTAAATCTTATATAGAATTAATTATGGAACATCAGTCGTAATATTGCAAAGGCCGGGAAATAGGCAATTGCAGGTCGAGTATGTGTTTGAAGGCCGAGCCGTAGGCGAGGACTTCATTATACGAGACAGGCAATTGCCATTTCCACCGAGACATATACAGTGCTTTTCTCAAAAAAATGCAGGGAAATTAAACATACTTTTTCACAAGAGCAGCTTAAACAAGCAGGTTTTGCTGCTTGAAAACAGTGAGCAAAACTCGATTTTGCTCACTGCGTGAGACAAAGTAACTTTTTATTTATTTATTTTTTTTAGCCATACAATTCGAAACATTCGAACTGCACTGTACTCTGTCTCTTTCTCGCCCTTATAAAAAAGCGAGTGAGAAACATGCCATTTCGAAATTCATTCCGATTTTGAAATTCCACCACAAAGAAAAACACGTTCGGAAATGCGTATTATTTAGAAAATATTTGTAAAATATAAAATAGTTTTTTTTTATAAATAAATGATTGAATTTTAAATTTATTATTGTATTTGAACAAAAATAAGAGTACCTGAGTAATTATAGTAGCAGATAAAACTGGTATTTAACCTTTAAATAATTATTTCTAGTTTCAACATTGACTGTTTTAGAACGTGCTTTAAAAACAGTGAGCAAAATCGAGTTTTGCTCATTGTTTTTAAGCAGCAAAACCTACTTGTTTGAGCTGCTGTGGTGAAAATAACTATTTCTATTGTAGAACTAATTGAAAAGTGACAAACGGCGTGCTGGGGCACCACCACATTGCCGGCGCTTTTTTGAAATTAGAACATTACAACGCGCCGGCAATGTTGAATGAAAAGGCGTGCTCGGGGCATTGACCCAATATGACTAATGTTCCAAATTCAAAAACCACTCCTGCAATGGATTTGATTTTCATCTGTCCGTAAATTTGACACTTCGCGGTTCTTTTTTCGAAAATAATGACCACATTTCCATGCATGTTTGAGAAAACCAATTTTTTCCACTGAAGCATTTTTCCATTTAAGCTCCATAACGCAAAAACACTAATTGTTTTGAAAATAGTTATTAACACTGTATTTATCATAAAAAAGTAAAAGCCCTATCATCGATGGCAAATCCAGTCAGAAGGTAGGTAACGTGCTTGTGCGCACGGCACCGCGCAGCGCCGACAAGGACCATTTGGGGTAGAATCACGCCATGCCATTCAAAATTGACCACCTCACTCCCCTTTGACCATAATAGATATGAAAATTAATTACTTAGGTGGTACTGTACACGGTGCAAAATGAATCTTCCGTTTTATACGTAAATGATGTCTTTTTCTCTTAGCACTCAAGAATAGACGAGTTTTATTCCCTTTTCTTCCACCCATTATTAAAGAAAAAAGGTTTACCTGAAACAAAAATTATTACGTTATGATTATACGAGTAATATATTAGTAAATTGACATTTTATCAAACAAAATGTAATTATTTAACAAAACACTACTCAAGTAGGTAGTGTTTTGGTACATTATTGAAATATTTTTTCGATTTAAAATTTATTTACAAATAAAATAATACTCACGATTTTTCTCCAGTCGTAAACAAATAGGTACTTATTCAAATCCGATATACAAGCCGAGTCAAAACAGTGAAGCAAAGAATCAAGTCCGTAAACAATAGCAAAGGTCTAATAAGTACTAAATAACACAATAATAAGCGAGTATAAATAGCACGATCACACGAAACACTGCGCACGCCGATATCTTCAATCCGACTGAGACAGAGACGAACGTAACGTAGGTAGTTTGGTCGGCGCGAGCGGGCGAGAGATGCGCGCTACTGAGCTACGCACACAAATACAGACTTCACTCACATATTGATACCGCCCGGTTGCTAGAGCGCAGCGCGACGGCAATAGTTTCTTCAAATACCTATTTTTCAATTCCCGCGCAGCCCGTCTACGCTCCTGTTTAGTCTTTGCGTACCACCGTTAATTGTAATCTTTCCTTCATACTTTATGCAGGCTTAGGAGTTTAGGACTGTCAACTGAACGTAAAGATTTATCTACATTGTAGGTAGCGTAGGTAGGTAGTTGGCGTATTTGAAAAATTCAATTCATGTTTCAAAGCAATCAGATATTTTTTTAGATTTTTTTTACTTACTTTTAAATCGTTTTAATTTTTTTTTGAATTTATCAAATTTTTGTCTTTTTCATTTTTTTTTAAATCACCTTTCTACAAATTATTGTTTTTTTATTTATTTAAATACACGTACAAACCAGCTATGTTACGAGAATCGATTGCTTAAGTCTGATACGCGTATCCGATTACGTCATCAAAGCAGCCACGAGATCACACCCGTATGAGTCCGTATTTGATACTCGACTAGTGCAAATGCATCATAAAGTCTTCATTTACATCGAGTATTAAGTACCTAGAAAACTGCGGAATAATGTAGTTAAAAAAGAACATTATTTGTATACACACGAATTATTTAGGTTGGCATGAGTGCGCGTCGCGTTACTTTTAATAACATTGAAATATGGTTCAAATTCAAATGACTGGCTTACGAATGCTTTAGGTAAACACGAGTGAGCAGCATAGCAGACTGGTAACAAAATGCTATCTCGCTTCGTCGCGCCCGCGCCGCCCGGTACAGTACTTCGGACTAGTTCGGCGGACTTCGATTCGAGCGGGCCGCGGGAATCGGGAGCCTACGCAATGAGACTAGGTGGATCGAGTATTTTAAAAGTTGGAATAGGTGCGACCTAGTCTCGTTAAATACCTAGTGCCTGGATCTGTTCTAGTATATACGCTTCATCTCTAGTAAGTATTCTTTATTTGAGAAAATATATTAATAAAGAAAAATATATTATTGCAGTTGAAGTCATTGGTGGCCCAGCGGTATCGGCCTCGACTTACGAGTTGTAGGTCGTGGGTTCGAACCCCGTCAGGCGCATTACTTTGTGTAATTTTTTCAACACCACTGTTCTGGAACGGTGAATGAAAACATCGTGAGGAAATCGGCATGTCCTAGAACCAAAAATTCGAAGTCATGTGACATCTACCAATCCGCACTGGGCCCGCGTGGTAGATTATGGCCCACTCCCTCTCACAGAGAGAGGAGGCCTGTGTCCCAGCAGTGGGAACATTTACAGGATGATGATGATGAATTGAAGTCAAGTCAACTGGAGTTCCAGTACCTTGACTGTGAGTCTCAAGATCATGGGCCTGAACTCTGAAATCACTTGACCTTGACCTTCGAGGTATATAAATAACGCCCTCAAGTCATTTTATATTATCTCTAAGGACATTTGACCTTGACCTTAACGTTACTCCACGAGAATCGCGGATCATGAGTTCATGACTTTCGTGAATAGTTTGTGAGTAGAAATAGTCCAGATCTCATAATAATAATATGTAAGTAGGATGTTTAGATGTTTTAGTTTATTAGGGTGACATTATCACTGAGTGATAAAACCCAAAAATTAAGTTTAAAAAAAAAAGATTTGACTTTTACCTCAAGATCAATGACCCCATGCTGTTTCACCACACTACTATTCGAACATCCCACAGGATTCCGAAGGTTTGATTAGGCGATTATTGATTAAAGTGGATAATTTATTAAAGTATTTTCATTGTGCCCAGTTTAGTACCCACAGACCGCAAAAACACGATTTTTTGTATTTGAGCCTCCCTTAAATATTTGCTTTAATTTAATGATTTATTTTTATAGAGATTAAATAACTCAATACTTTGTGAATAAGTATTTGAAATGTCCACTTGTTGCCGTTATTGAGTAAACAAGAGCAAAAAACTCTGGGCCCTCTTTTTTGTCGTGGTAGCCCCCTTAAATATTATTTTTCTATTGTTTTAGTTTGTTATAGCGGCAACAGAAATACATCATCTGTGAAAATTTCAACTGTCTAACTATCACAGTTCATAAATACAGCTTGGTGACAAACAGACAGACGGACAGCGAAGTCTAAGTAATAGAGTTTCGTTCACCCTTTGGTCCCGGAACCTTAAAAAACACCTGGCTTGAAATGGAGTCTCCACACAACATTTTTTGTCAATTCCAACTAAAAAATTAAACTTAAATAAACTATTGCAATAATGTGATAATTACTCGTAGGTTCAAATTATATTTTCCATACTATCCTTGGTTTTCATCGCAAATACATGAAAGAATAAGTTAGATTTGTCTTCAAAACTTCTTAAGTATTGTCACACTAATCAACGTTAGGTAACAAAATCTTAAATATTCCCTATCTGTGAAATGTTATGCCACAACCAATATTATGAATCACTTATATATATCTTAATACATCATATTTTACTATTTTCACAATAAAAATAGAAGATACCTGTAGTTACAAAAACGTATTTTATGTATGGTTTACAAAAAAGCCGCCACTATTATTTCATACGTCAAATTTCAGTGTTGTCAGAACAATTATGTAATTACTACCACATAGTCATACAATAAATAAAACTTTACAAAAAAATAATGATTACTATTTTCTAGAGTCTGGCCAACGAAAGCTGTCCACGACCTATTTGCTAAACTTTTGATATGGCAATATTTTTGGACTGTCAAAATTGTCAAATCATTGAACTTTCATATTGGTGAACCATCTTGATACTTTTGAACTTGAAAAAACATTGTATTATTTTGTAAATATAAAAATTAAATGGTACATTTTTTTTCACGGTTTTTCTATTTTAAGTAATATTATATTAATGGCGAAGACGAGGAAACAAAACTTTACAGTAGGTATCAGGTGTAGAGTACTTCGAATCCGATTTCGATTATGACTCCTAACCCCTGTGTTGTGGCGATTTAACTATTGTTACTTAACTATGTCAAATGTAACTATTCCATCAAATATAATATCCCTTAATGGTCTTGAATAATAATAAGTATCAACTCCGTTTAAGCAGTGTGTAGCCGGGGTTGTCATGCCTTGATTTTTTCAAATTTGCCGCTTTTTTGCGTGGACAGCTTTCGTTGGCCAGACCCTATCTACATCTACATCTACACTTCTACACTAATATTATAAAGAGGAAAACTTTGTATTTTTGTTTGTTTGTTTGTTTGTTTGTAATGGATAAACTCAAAAACTACTGGACCGATTTTAAAAATTCTTTCACCATTAGAAAGCTACATTATCTGCGAGTAACATAGGCTATAAAACATCACGCTATTACTAATAGGAGCGGAGCAGCAATGAAAAATGTTTCAAAATTGGGAAAATGTATTCCTTTTCGAGAGCTTCCGTTGCGTGCGCTGCGTAAACGGTTAGAGTTATGCAAAAAATATGTATTACGGAATTATTCCTCATAAAAACTCCTAAAATAATGTCCGCGAGAGCATATATCTATCTTTTAAGGTTAAGTCACTGTAAGAGACCTTTTTTATTGAAATCAAATTTGTTTTAAAATTATTTTAATTATTATGTATGCATTATTTACGAAGGTATTTTCTCTAACATGATATTAATCCTTATCCAAATAAATTCGTTAATCATCACAAGCATTTAATTTTGAACGAAATGCCCTTGACATAATTTGATTTCAATGAATTTCTTAGGAGATGTCACAGTTTTAAAATATTACCGCAAAAAAAAAAAAAATGACGGGCTGGGCATGACACAATTGCGGCGATAAGATCCTTCTTTGAGGAGTGGTTGGAGAGGCGCTATGGCGTCATCACCTTCAACCTGACGCAAGTCCTCCCGGGCGGGGTGCTAAGACAGGAAACCTCCACGTGCGCCCGTGGACTGGAGTTCCCTCACGGATACGTCCGGGGGGAAGACCAGTTTTTCGGGCCGGTGCACCCTGGGATGCGGGCAAAAACTCTTCCTTAGGCACTGTGTGCCTAAGAGGTCTCTTTGCCCGTATGCGAATAGCCTGTTGGGTGGACGCTCCAACGCGTGTCCCTCTGATTAGCAGAGGGCACAGCGGCGGAGCGGGCTTGCGGACGGTGAGTAATGGGTAGCTCGCCGTCCGACCAAGGTCCAAGCCTTAGCCAAGACCAAGCATTGGGTCGTTGGCGCGTCGTGTCGTGTTTCGCGCGTGCCTTCGGGGAGTAGTCAGCAAACTGACGGGGCCCCTTATGGGGCCAAATGCCTGCTGGGGTCGCGGGTTTTTCTTAACCCAGGATACCGTGGCCCCGGAACGTAAAGGGCATCCGAAGGAACACGGGTGGATTTTAGTCAGTAAGAGTCTGACAGTCCCTTCCGCCCCACCCAGGGCGGGAGGCCTCATTTGATGATTTTACCACCTAAAAAAAAAAAAGTCCTCCCGGGCACGGTTGTTTCGGGAGGGTATCTCAGGGATACGGCGGCAGGCGAGGGGAATGGGGAGCAGTCAGAACGCGTGAGGGAAAGAATATCCAATCGCTTGCAGACCGGGAGTAATGGGCTCGCTGAGCTCGCCGTATATAAAAGCAAAAGGTCACTCACTCATAGGACATGTCCGGTTGAGCAGTAAACAACCTAATAGAGGTTGACCTGCGAGATACTATACAAAAAAAAAACTCATAGGACACGAAATCTCGGAAACTGTCAGTGCTAGGGGTTTAAAATTTGCATAGAGGTTCTTTTTAGGACGTAGGTGCTCGCTAAGACGGAATTTTGCGAAATTCCAATCCTAAGGGGCAGCTTTTGGGGTTGATAGTTTGTATGAAACTTTGTTACTTAAGTACTAGGAGTTTCAAATTTTGCATGCGGGTTCTTTTTAAGACTTACGCGCTACCTAAGACGGGGTTTTGCGAAATTCGATCCCTAAGGGGTTGTTTTTGTTGTTGATAGTGTGTATGAAACTTTCGTTATACAAGAGCTAGGAGTCTCAAACTTTGCATGGGGTTTATTTTTAGGACTTAGATGCTCTCTAAGACGGGGTGTTGCGAAATTCGAACCCTAAGAGGTTGTTTTTGATGTTGATGATAGATAGAGGTCTCAAATTTTGCATGGGGATTCTTTTGAGGTCGTAGGAGCTCACTAAGACAGGATTTTACGAAATTTCACCCCTAAGGGGTTGTTTTTGGGGTTGATAGTTTGTATGAAACTTTGTTACTACAAGTACTAGGAGTGTCAAATTTTGCATCGGTTTTTTTTTAGGACGTAAGTGCTACCTTGAACGGTATTTCGCGCAATTCGACCCCTGAGTAGTTGTTTTTGGGGTTGATAATTTGTATAAAACTTCATTATGAGTGCTAGGAGTTTCAAATTAAGCATGGGGGTTCTTTTTAAGACGTACGTACTTTTAAGACGAGATTTTGTGAAATCCGACCCCTGAGGGGTTGTTTTGGTGTTGATAGTTAGGTGTCTCAAATTTTGCATAGTGGTTTCTTTTTAGGAAGTAATTACTTACTAAGGCGGGATTTAGCGAAATTCGACGGTTAATTTTAGGACTTAGAATGATGCTCTCTAAGTCGGGGTGTTGCTAAATTCGAACCCTAATGAGTTGTTTTTGGTTTTGATAGATAGAGGTCTCAAATTTTGCATGGGGATTCTTTAGGGGACGTAGATGCTCACTAAGACAGGATTTTGCGAAGTTTCACCTCTAAAAGGTTGTGTTTGGGCTTGATAGTTTGCATGAAACTTTGTTACTACAAGCACTAGGAGTTTCAAATTTTAGATGGGGGTTCTGTTTACTCACTAAGATGGGATTTTATGAAATTCAAACCCTAAAGGGTTGTTTTGGGGTTGAGATGTAGAAGTTTCAAATTTTGCATATGGATTCTCTATAAGCATCTATAAGTAAGTTGGTGCTGTCTATGACGGGATTTTCTGATGTTGGATATTGATTTAGATTTTCCAAAATTATCCCATATAAGGAGGAGTAGAAATGGGAGTAGAAATTCACAGAAAAAAAATCGAAATACGCGCGGACGAAGGCGCGGGCGAAGTGCTAGTGTATTATAAAATATGGTAAAATACATTTTTAAGCAATCTCACAAACTTATTTTACTTGTAGCTTAAAAATAACATATATTACAAACAAATTAATAAGCCCCAAACTATAAAATTTTCTACCATTTCTACCAATGCTTATCTCCTGGCAATTGTGGACAAGAGATAGCGACCTTCAAAGTTAACTCTTTAGTTTTGCCAGACAAAAAAGGAAATCTAATCCGTAAGAAATAAGATTAATTTTGTGTGGCAAAAAACTTGAAGTCCGCGGTCTAGATTATTAGGGTTCCGTAGCCAAATGGCAAAAACGGAACCCTTATAGATTCGTCATGTCTGTCTGTCTGTCCGGCCGTATGTCACAGCCACTTTTTGTCGAAAGTATAAGAGCTATCCTGTTGAAACTTGTTAGGTAGATGTATTATGTGAATCGCATTAGGATTTTCACACAAAAATAAAAACAAAACAAATTTTGGGGGTGCCCCAATGATATTATAAGTAAAAAAGGTGTAGATACGTTATACGCGCTCAAAAACAGACGCGCTCAAATGTGGTTGATTCACAAACCTTGACCTCAGTCCGACGTTGCCAGCGACAACGGATGCACTTCACGACTTCACGTACTACAGAGTGAGTCAAAAGTAAAAGTGACTCAAAACCACCGAAAATGCCGTCGTGTGTGATGAGATATTGTACAAATTATACAAGCAAGACTTCTAAAAGTCAAAGAATCACTTATCATTCGTAAATATATTATTTATCTTAATATTTTCACAAATAAAATATTACGTTTCTATAATATGGCGTCGTAAAAGAAAGAGTGCGAGTGAGATAAAAGAGAGAGCGTCACCATCTAGCTGACCCTTTTTTTCATATTGGTTTTATCAAGCTATCCTTTTTACTTGTAGTGAAATGTAATGTGTGTGAATAAAAAGTGTGTATGTGTGCTGCCTCTCTGCGCGGTACGCTTTTTTCTGTTGTTTTGTACGTGTATAACATATCTATGACTTATAATATCATTGGGGTGCCCCCCATACTTAGAATTGAAACTCAAAATTTTTTTTCGCCAAACCCTTACGCGTGGAGTATCTATGCATAGGTCTTTAAAAATGATATTGAGGTTACTAATATCATTTTTTTCTAAACTGAACAGTTTGCACGAGAGACACTTCCAAAGTGGTAAAATGTGTCCCCCCCCCTGTAACTTCTAAAATAAGAGAATGATAAAACTAAAAAAAATATATAATGTAGACCTCAACAAAAACTTCCACCGAAACTTGGTTTGGATGTGATACAGTTAGCAGTTTTTGAGATATAGTACATTTTCAAAAACCGCAAATATAACTTTGCCATTCATACAAACACTATGAAAAACAAAGTTATTTTTATTGTTTGTGTATATTACTTACTAATCTCAATATAATTATATCCCTAATCTATGCTTGCTACTACGGAATCCTTCATGGGCGAGTCCAACTCGCACTTGGCCGGTTTTGTTATATTATGTCAATGCGGTTATTAAAATCGACTAAAAAGTCAAATCCAAATGCCTCTTATTTTATCTGTGAGCGAGATGGTTGGACGAAACCTCCGAAACTTTCATCTCAATGACGAAACGTCACTCAATTAACAAATGTCAACTTGGTTTTAGAACAAGTGGTACATAAAGAGTTGGACGAATTTTTCTCATTTATTGCAGATGAGTGAAATTGCTGCTTGTATTAATACTGAGCACTGCTTCGATGCAATGCGTGCCGGACAAACACAGAGGAGTAGGTTCCGTTCATCCTAACGCATGGCAAGGATGGCCGCATCTGGTACAGAAATCGAGGAGTTCTTGAACGGGCCTCTAGTTTCGTGGGTGAGTGCACAACGATTCATGCCTCTGTTTTTATTACAGTGCGCGTAAAAATGAAGCGTGAGATGGATTTAAGCAGTCGTTCCGTATGAATGAATGTGGTATTTTATCATTTGTGCATGTTCTACAGATCAACAGTCATTATTTATTTTTAGGTCTAGGTGAGACTGTTAAAGAATATTATAGTCGTTGCCTATGTTGTCATACTCGAGTGATCAAGTTGTTTTGCAATGGATGTTTGATAGACTATGTAGTTACTAGTTACTTTACATCCCCTTTATAATTTAATAATGTTTTTAAGCTTTGTTTTAAAAACAACTCCTTCCAGTTGTTACCAAATGTTTGGTGATTGTAAAGACTCTGCAAATGGAAGTTATAAATAGACATGTTTGTGATAAAAATAGACATATCAAAACACTTGTTGAATAATTGAAATAATCTGGAAGATTTGAATAAATATATATTTTTTTAAACTAGAGATTTCATTAAGCAATTAAGTCATCAAGTGCTGTCATATAAGAGGGTTCAGTTCAATATCTGTGCACTACATTTCACTTTGTTCCCACACATGTTCATTGATCTATTGTTGGTGTGTGCTACCATTGCAACAAGAATACACATATTAATAACAAAGAGAAATTTTTCACATAATGTCTTGATGGGCCCTATACCATATATACCTAATTGATCATAGATCTAATGAAGTTAAATGATATTTATTTTGTAAGTTGGTTATAAAAAACACTTTTACATGTCACAACCAATATTTTTTTTAAAACTAGATGAGGCCGGTGTTTCGTACCTGACTACTCTGAGAAGAAACAGCTGAAACAAACTCAAGCAGTTCACAGTCTCTTTTAAAGTCCAGACATTGTTTTGTTGAATTAACTTTCTTTTTGACTGTGGATCAATTTCTGTTTATGTGTCAAATTCTAATATAAATAATTGTGAGTTATGTAGCATGTTATGTACTTCATCAATACTTCGAATAAACTTAACTTATGCGTTTCAGATAAAATCATGTATACCAAATCCAGATGCCATCACAGACTACTCATCTCTGTTCAATGGAGACATTCTACATCAAGTCTACCTTCAGATAGATCCAGAACCATCATGTCACATCACAAAACTAGCCGGGTTAGAAGACCAAGCCCTGATATTAGGTAGAGTGAAAAATTTTGATGCCATCATCAAAAATGTGAAGAGCCTGTATGAAGAAGAACTGGGTATGACGCTACTGGTGGTCCCAGAGTGCATATGCTTGGGAAAATCACCTGAATCAAGGGAGGGTCTGGAAACCATGAAGCTATTAATACTGCTTCTACTTGGTGCTGCTGTGCAGTGTCCTAATAAGGAACTGTTTATCACAAGGATCAAGGAACTGAATGTTGATTTGCAGCACAACATAGTGGAGTGCATCAAGCAGGTATGTTTTGTCCTATGTTACAAAGTACCTCTAAGATATTTAAAACAAACAAAAACAATTAAATATCACTTCTAACTTGGGTAGTAATTTGTATTAGGTTTCCAAGGCCCTTGCTTTGCTTTCCATTAAGGTATAATGTATGGAGGCACATTATCAAAGAAGTCAGTCATCCATTTATGAATAAGGAAGTGCTCAGACTTACATATGCAAGCATGATAAATGAAGCAGTCAAGCATGACTTGAATGGCAATTGTCTTATAAAAGTACAAGCTTACACACTTTGTGTGTTGTTGTTTTTGAAGATTACATTAATAAAAAAACTAATATCATTTTTTTCTAAACTGAACAGTTTGCACGAGAGACACTTCCAAAGTGGTAAAATGTGTGTCCCCCTCCCTGTAACTTCTAAAATAAGAGAATGATAAAACTAAAAAAAAAAATATAATGTAGACCTCAACAAAAACTACCAACGAAAATTGGTTTGGATGAGTAGAGTAGAGTAGAGTAGGGACTCCATTTTCCGCACTTAGACTCTCATTCGGTCCGTTGTGCGTAGGTGTCCTGGCTAAGTTAGCCAGCCTAGCTCCGCCCAGAAGCACAGAAGTTTCCTGGGAACTTCACAGGCTTCGCGAAGCGACCTCACCGTTCCGAGGATTTGTTCACGTTGGGTAGCCACAGCCTCGCATTCCAGGATGACGTGGGCGGCTGATTCTTCGGCGTCAAAGCAGCCCCTGCAGAGTGGGCTGTCCGTGGCGCCTATGTTAAAGAGGTGTTTGTTTAGGGGGCAATGGCCCGTTATTGTCCCTATTATTAATCTGAGGTTATTTCTACTTAGGCTGAGCAGTCGTTTTGTTAGTCGCGGATGTAGACTTGGCATCGCCATTTTTGACTGCCTGCAGTCTGTAGACCGTGACCATTTTTCGTTGTGTAGTTCAATTGATCTCTGGCGGATCCATGTTCGAAATTGTGAGAAAGGTAAGGGAAGGAGTGGGTACGGGCCTAACACTGCCATCTCGGAACCTCTCTTAGCAAGTTCGTCTGCGGCGTCATTGCCAAGGGATCCGCTGTGCCCCTTAATCCACTGGAGAGTGATTCTGTTAGACAGCGATATACTCTCCAGGGCGAGGTGACATTCAAATATTAATTTACTGTTAGTTTGTTTGTTTTCTAGGGCTTTAAGCACAGCCAGGCTATCGGATACGAATCTGATTGCGTAGCTGTGAATCCCTAGACGCTTTACGGCTATTGCGGCTTGTGTTAGGGCGACACACTCGCATTGGAATATCGAGCTGTGTTCGCCTAGTGGTAGGTGAAAGTTAATATTGAGGTCTAGGGAGTGTACGCCAGCACCTGAGCCGTTCTGGGTTTTGGAGCCATCTGTGTAGATGCGTACTTCATTGACTCCTGACTGATCCCTTAATTCCTCTGTTGTTTGTATGCTGTAGCTTTTGTTGAGCATAGGTTTGTTAGGTGTCCTATCACACGGGGCAGCGATGAGAGGTTGATACTCAATCGCCCGGTCGAGGATGCCTGCGTGGGGACTGGTGTGGTTCGTACCCCATATGCCTAAGTGCATAAGCCTGATAGCTGCTAGCGCTGCCTCCTGCTGTATGTACAATTCAAGGGGAGTTAATTGTAGGGCTATCTCCATTGCCGCGGTTGGGGTTGTTCTCATACAGCCAGTGATAGCTGAACAGGCCAGCCTTTGGAACCGCTGAAGTCTAGAGACGGTGGTCGAGAGTTCAGTCCTCGTCCATGGTTTGGATGAGATACAGTTAGCAGTTTTTAGGGTTCCGTAGCCAAATGGCAAAAACGGAACCCTTATAGATTCGTCATGTCTGTCTGTCCGTCCGTATGTCACAGCCACTTTTTGTCGTAAGTTAGCTATCCTGTTGAAACTTGGTAGGTAGATGTATTATGTAAACCGCATTATGAATTTCACACAAAAATAAAAACAAAACATATTTTGGGTGTGCCCCCCATACTCAAAAAAATTTTTTCCCCAAACCCATACGTGTGGGGTATCTATGGATAGGTCTTTAAAAATGATATTGAGGTCACTATTATCATTTTTTTCTAAACTCAACAGTTTGCACGAGAGACACTTCCAAAGTGGTAAAATGTCCCCCCCCCCTGTAACTTCTAAAATAAGAGAATGATAAAACTAAAAAAAATATATAATGTAGACCTCAACAAAAACTTCCAATGAAAATTGGTTTGGATGAGATACAGTTAGCAGTTTTTGAGATATAGTACATTTTCTAAAACCGCAAATATAACTTTGCCATTCATACAAACACTATGAAAAACAAAGTTATTTTTATTGTTTGTGTATATTACCAGTACTATTAATAGTTCACCCAATAAATCACCTATAAGGAGTTGTAGAGTGCGTGAGTTAGGCCCTAAGTGATTTCTTCAGAAAATTGTTCAGGGTGCTTAGAGAGTTAACATACTAAAAGTCCTGACATCTAGGGGGTGAGGCGGGGTGAGGGGAGGGGGTTAAAGTTCCCATTTTTCAGTTTTTCGCTAATAACTTTTAAACGGTGCGTCATGGAGATAAGAAGTCTTCTACGCAATGAAAGGTTATAAAATGATGTACAACTTTTATCTGATACACTTTTTCACATTCCTACCTATTTTCGAACTACACATTCCGGAAAAGTGAAAATTTTAGAAAAATCTACTTTTATGAATCTTTACCTGTTGCCTGCTACTTTGTTTGCGTTATTTCGGGATAAAAGTAGCCTAGAAATACGATGGGACACGATGGGACACGATGGGATACGATGGGATAGGATGGGATACGATGGGACACGATGGGATACGATGGGACACGATGGGACACGATGGGATACGATGGGATACGATGGGATACGATGAGATACGATGGGATACGATAGGATACGATGCTATACGATAGGATACGATGCTATACGATGGGATACGATGGGTCACGCATAGGTACGACCTGTTTCCTTGAAAGAATGACTTTCGCCCATGTCTGCTTACGTCCTGGGGCTGCTAGCGCCGGTAAAGGCAGGAACGGGCAGGCTCCGGAGTCCGCCTATACTACTCAGGTCCCAGAGGCGTTTAAATGTAGATTTTTCTCTTGCACGAGCATGCGGGCGGCGAGTATGCCTGGGTCGACGGCGCGTTGTGTTCAACACGCGCCTAAATGTGCGGGCGGCGAGTATGCCTGGGTCGACGGCGCGTTGTGTTCAACACGCGCCTAAATGTGTCATCACAATGACGCCCCCCCCCCCCCCTTAGAAGGCCAAAGCCTGCCGGGGTCGCGGAACTATCGAATTACCTTAACCCCGGAACGTAAAGGCCTATTATAGGATTTATAGGACACCGAGGATTTTAATCCATACAAGTCTGACAGTCCCTCTTACCCTGCCCTGGGTAGGAGGACTCATTTGATGATTTACGTACGCATATTTATGTATGCTCCAGAATGATGGTTTACAGCTAATGTTGTTAATAAAGAAGCACTAAAAAAATACATTGTTGAGTTCCGACATCCACGCGAACGAAGTCGCGGGCACAGCTAGTAAATAATAATTAGTCATGAAGTCGAATTGGGGAGCTGAAGACCTGAGCTGAGACGGGCCTGCCTCTTCTTGAGATGTAGATGCAACACTTACATCTTTTTTAATTGTATCGGCTCGAGTGTAGTTTTTACGACAATTAGTGTGAATTAAAACGGATGTCAAGGCGCGGAAAATTTGGTGCTTATCATCGTTCCGATCTTTACTAGCTTTGATAAGGCCGAGTATTCCTTTTTGTTTCACCTCAGAAACATCCTTACTCCCTTTAACGATGTCCTTATCACACAGGACACTTATAATTATTAGCACTCATGATGGATAATCCAATTGCGTAACTAATGACGATTACAAAGCAAATAACTGTTTTGGCTGCTCCCCTGCGTTGCCGGGTAGGCTACCGTGCCAAAGAGGTTGAAATCATAAACAACAACAATAACATAAGCCCGAAGGCATGGATGATTATGGGAGTTTTAGCCAGTGAGATCTCGTTTTCTACGACAGGAAATATGGAATAAAATGTGACGACCTGCTTCTGCTCCATTAACACTGCTGGAAAACGAGATCTCAAACTGTTACCGCCTTCACCGCTTGGAGGTACTCCCAGCTTATGTTATCAATAAAATACCTAATTTATAAACTAGCTAATTTATATACTAGTAATGCTTGTTACATCACACTAATTGAACTCCATTTCACTTTCTTCGGAGCACGATACTCGAACACTGGTGAAAATTTGGAAAAAGTGTATAAGACAAGATTAGATAAAAGTTTTGATATCCCAACGGCTGTACAGATTTGGATAAAATTTAGTAAATTGATATAGTAGGAGTTGATTTAAGATATAAGATACTTTTTATCCCCAAATAACGTGAAGGAAGTAGTATACAAAAGGTAGTGTTCAATTTAAGTAGTTTTTTTTTCAATTTTCACTTTTCCGGAATGTGTAGTTCGAAAATAGGTAGGAATGTGAAAAAGTGTATCAGATAAAAGTTGTACATCATTTTATAAGCTTTCATTGCGTAGAAGACTTCTTATCTCCATGACGCACCGTTTAAAAGATATTAGCGAAAAACTGAAAAATGGGAACTTTAACCCCCTCCCCTCACCCCGCCTCACCCCCTAGATGTCAGGACTTTTAGTATGTTAACTTCTAAGCACCCTGAACAATTTTCCGTAGTAATTGCTTAGGGCCTTGCTCACGCACTCTACAATCTCTTTGTTGGATGGACTATAAGTATTCTGTGATATTACTTACTAATCTCAATATAATTATATCCCTAATCTATGCTTGCTACTACGGAACCCTTCATGGGCGAGTCCAACTCGCACTTGCCCAGTTTTTTTATTGTGGTAAAATCATCAAATGGTTCCTCCCACCTCCCAGGGCAGGGCAGAAGGGACTGTCAGACTCGTACTGACTAAAATCCACGGTGTCCTTCAATAGATCTTTACGTTCCAGGTTCACGGTAATGAGATAAGTCCCGCGACTGTCTGAGATGAACCTAGATCGAATCTAACCAAAACTTTTTGATAGATAAAACGAATACGCACGCAGACTTTTATGATAGTTCAGTCTTAATTCGATAGTTAGCGCTGTTTTATTTAATACTAGCACTCTGCGCGTGTTTCTAACTTCGAACTCAGTGAATTTGATGCCCGGTCACCCTCCATATAGGATACTTTTGGAAAATCTAAAAATGGTCTAGTAGTTTCGGAGCCTATTCCATACAAACAAACAATCAAATCTTTCCTCATTAAAATATTAATGTAGATATACCGATTTTCTCCTTTATTCGATTTAGAGATAATTTATGCCCAGTTTTGAGTTTATCGAAGCAAGCAGTAAAATGCTTCCGTTAAAACTTAATCACCCCTTTTCACCAATTTAGAGGGTGATTTTCGAAAAATCCAAAAACACGTGTTTAATTATTTCTGATCTAGTATATAAATACCGATTTTCACATTAATCAACTCACGCGTTATGATTTTCCCATACAAACTTTAACAACGCCTAGATTACCAATGGAGGGTAGGTTTAAAAAAATAATAAGCCAATCTTTTTTATTTACTTGTGTTCTCATTCGTGGCAAGTTTCAAATTTATAAACCCAAGGAATAAGATTTTTCATACAAACGTTTTCACCCCTTTTCACCCCCTTAGAGGAGGATTTTCGCAAAATCCCGTCTTATTGCTTCCCTACACGATAGACTGCAACTGCTGTCCAAAATTCAAGTTACTGCGTTTAGCGGTTTCGGCTGTAGTCGAGTCTTAATAAAAAACCCTGTTCTTTTATATATAGATTATACTTCGGAAACACTATTATAATTTTTATTAATTTACATTTTTTTTTATAAGATGTGTACTGTGATGTGTGTGTAAACATAGAAATTATAAAAAAAAAAGTAAGATGTGTACTGATTACGTTTAAACAAACTAATGTTTTCAGTTTACGCACATATTGTTGCGTATAAAAGTTACGTGAAGTTGTGAGACCAAGTGCACATAATCCTATTTTTTTTTTTAAATAAAAGATTTTTTCTAAAATAAAAGTAGCCTAAGTTACTCCTTATTGCATCAGCTACCTGCCAATAAAAGTCCCGTCAAAATCGGTCCATGTATTTCAGAGAGTAGTCGATACAAACAGACAGACAAAAAATGTAAAAAAATTTGTTTTGGTGTATGTACCGTATATACACCGTGACTTATTAGTCGTCTTACAACGACAACCCAGTTCATGTATCCAATGACTAGAACACGTTAATAATAAAAAAATTCTGACCCAAATTGGTACGCACAATATTGAGTGATTTACCATGTTATTTTAATATCATGGACTTCTTATAGGTTTTCCTATAATCTATAAGTAGAAAACTAATTTCTGTATTTTTTTTAAAGGGGTTTGAAGATTTTACTATGGAGCGTGGCATACCTACTGCCGCCATTTTGATTTTTTTTTTCAAAATCGCGGCCAGCCATGAAACCTTTATAAATCGATAGCTGACATCAATAACAACAAAAAATATTATGACACCAACCCTCGTAAAGTGTCCGGTTTCTGAGATAATAACCGTGAAAGTTGATCACGTGAAATTCACAATTCTAAGCTAGTGTATGTGTTCGAATGTATCAAGATGTTTAAAATAATAACTTTTTGAACGTAATATGTATGTTGCATTATATCTGGATGTTATTTAAACATTATACGTCTGACATAATCTACTTTTTGAACTTAATAACTTATTTTTAGTAAAGTAAAGTGTAATTCTTCCTCGTAAAGTGTCCGGTTTCTGAGATATAAAGTGTTAAAGTATTAAGCCTTTGTTATTCCGAATTAATGTGGTCACACATTAAGTATTAAGCCTTTGTTATTCCGAATTAATGTGTGACCACATTAATTCGGAATAACAAAGGCTTGTTATTTTTTTATAAAATATTTTAGTAATTGATAATCCTGGTCTGGGAGAAAAAGAAAAACGTAGAATGTGCCAGCTGCTTCTCTTCCCGGGCAGACCGTAAAAGTCGGTCGAGGGATAGGGCAAAATGTAAGATCCATAGCCCCTCAGCTTAAAACTCTTTCAATGGGCAGCAGCGTTGGAAGACTAATAAGCTGATATAAATGCGCTCGCCAACCCGCCTGCCAAGCGTGGCGAGTATGGCAATAACCATCCAATGGAAAATCATGGTTGAGGCCTTAGTCCAGTAGTGGACTTTCTACGGCTGTTATGATGATGATGTGCCTCATGATGTTTCTACTTACTGTGGCCATCACACCAATATATCTGGATAGAAGCAATATGTTCTTCAATTTGTATTGAGACGAGCGTGTCATATTTTGCATAGATATTTTGATGACACAACTGTAATTTAGTATACAAACTTCGTCATAGTCGTCCCATTTCTTGTGTATTGTTTCTACAACACAATACGGCACAATTAGGCATTTTTTACTTTTTGTATTACCTCTGACTTCGAGAATATTCGAGTGCGGACTCATTAAAAGAAATCAAAATATCTCCTTTTTTACACGCGAAGTAAATACACTTCCGGTACAAGCCAATCCAAGTCTGTAGTGGTCATAATTGTTGATGATAGGGATACAATGTAACGGCTAAGTTATGGCTTCAGGTACAAACAAGAAAATTCGATATTTAAAAATGTGGCAAAATCTAACCATCCCTACCAAAATTGCAAAAAGTAAAGGTGACATGCCATGGTTATATTTATCAAATAAAAACATGACGCCTAAAATTGTTTGATAAGCAATAAAATGTTCTTAAAACGGATTTTTAATTTTTCTATCCCTATTAGTGCCAGTATATTAGAAAGAGAGACGGGTTTGCAACCAATAGAAGACAATTTTCGCCAGTTGACGTCAGTTTATTACGTTATATGCTTAAAATTAGAAATTGTAGTAACCACAGAACCATCACACAATATAAATGTAACGAGTACTGTCAGTTGTATTTTAGACTGAATGTTTAAACCTGTGTCATGTATTACATTTACATTGTTTAACATTTATCGTATAACTATAGTATTGATAGTTAAATCATATGAAGATATTACATTCAAACAAGTGTAGACGGTCTAAAAATAAGTTATTAAGTTCAAAAAGTAGATTATGTCAGACGTATAATGTTTAAATAACATCCAGATATAATGCAACATACATATTACGTTCAAAAAGTTATTATTTTAAACATCTTGATACATTCGAACACATACACTAGCTTAGAATTGTGAATGTCACGTGATCAACTTTCACGGTTATTATCTCAGAAACCGGACACTTTACAAGGGTTGGTGTCATAATATTTTTTGTTGTTATTGATGTCAGCTATCGATTTATAAAGGTTTCATAGCTGGCCGCGATTTTGAAAAAAAAACAAAATGGCGGCGGTAGGTATGCCACAAATCTTCAAACCCCTTTAGGTTCAGTAGTTTCGGAGATGAGGGGGGGGGAATGTTTAAATATCGTCTATTTTCTTGAATAACTTGGAAACTATTTATTTCAAAATTACAAAATAAATATATTTAAGATTGTCTCAACAAGACCTTTAATTTGATATGTCACACGATGCAGTTTTAAATATATTTTTTTAATTTTCCTCCCATAAAAAAATTACCTCCCATATACAGATATGGACTTCTTATAGGTTTTCCTATAATCTATAAGTAGAAAACTAATTTCTGTATTTTTTTCAAAATTTTAGGTTCAGTAGTTTCGGAGATAGGGGGGGGGCGATGGTCAAATTTCGTCTATTTTCTTGAATAACTTGGAAACCATTTATTTTAAAATTACAAAAAAAATACATTTTGTCTCAACAATACCTTTCATTTGATATGTCACACGATGCAGTTTTCATTTTTTTTTTATTTTCCCCTTCCCTCCCAAAAATTACCTCCCATATACAGATATGGACTTCTTTTATGTTATCCTATAATCTATAAGTAGAAAACTAATTCCTGTATTTTTTTCAAAATTTTAGGTTCAGTAGTTTCGGAGATAAGGGGGGGGGGGAATGGTCAAATTTCGTCTATTTTCGTGAATAACTTGGAAACTATTTATTTTAAAATTACAAAATAAATATATTTAAGATTATCTCAACAAGACCTTTCATTTGATATGTCACACGATGCAGTTTTCAAATATTTTTTTTAATTTTCCCCTTCCCCCCCAAAAATTACCTCCCATATACAGATATGGACTTCTCATAGGTTTTCCTATAATCTATAAGTAGAAAACTAATTTCTGTATTATTTTTTAAATTTTAGGTTCAGTAGTTTCGGAGAAAAGGGGGGAGGGGGAATGGTCAAACTTCGTCTATTTTCTTGAATAACTTGGAAACTATTGATTTCAAAATTACAAAATAAATATATTTAAGATTGTCTCAACAAGACCTTTCATTTGATATGTCACACGATGCAGTTTTAAATTTTTTTTTAAATTTTCCTCCCATAAAAAAAATTACCTCCCATATACAGATATGGACTTCTTATAGGTTTTCCTATAATCTATAAGTAGAAAACTAATTTCTGTGTTTTATTTTCAAAATTTTAGGTTCAGTAGTTTCGGAGATAGGGGGGGGGGGGATGGTCAAATTTCGTCTATTTTCTTGAATAACTTGGAAACCATTTATTTTAAAATTACAAAAAAAAAATACATTTTGTCTCAACAATACCTTTCATTTGATATGTCACACGATGCAGTTTTAATTTTTTTTATTATTTTCCCCTTCCCTCCCAAAAATTACCTCCCATATACAGATATGGACTTCTTATAGGTTATCCTATAATCTATAAGTAGAAAACTAATTCCTGTATTTTTTTCTAAATTTTAGGTTCAGTAGTTTCGGAGATAAGGGGGGGGGGGGGAATGGTCAAATTTCGTCTATTTTCTCGAATAACTTGGAAACTATTTATTTTAAAATTACAGAAAAAAAAACATTTAAGATTGTCTCAACAAGACCTTTCATTTGATATGTCACACGATGCAGTTTTCAAATATTTTTTTTAATTTTCCCCTTCCCCCCCAAAAATTACCTCCCATTTACAGATATGGACTTCTCATAGGTTTTCCTATAATCTATAAGTAGAAAACTAATTTCTGTATTTTTTTTTAAATTTTAGGTTCAGTAGTTTCGGAGATAAAGGGGGAGGGGGAATGGTCAAATTTCGTCTATTTTCTTGAATAACTTGGAAACTATTTATTTTAAAATTACAAAAAAAAATAATTATTTAAGATTGTCTCAAGAAGACCTTTCATTTGATATGTCACACGATGCAGTTTTCAAAACTTTCTTTTTAATTTTCCCCTTCCCCCCCAAAAATTACCTCCCATATACAGATATGGACTTCTCATAGGTTTTCCTATAATCTATAAGTAGAAAACTAATTTCTGTATTTTTTTTTAAATTTTAGGTTCAGTAGTTTCGGAGATAAAGGGGGAGGGGGAATGGTCAAATTTCGTCTATTTTCTTGAATAACTTGGAAACTATTTATTTTAAAATTACAAAAAAAAAAAATATTTAAGATTGTCTCAAGAAGACCTTTCATTTGATATGTCACACGATGCAGTTTTCAAAACTTTTTTTTTCATTTTCCCCTTCCCCCCCAAAAATTACCTCCCACATACAGATTTCATCTATTCATGTCACACCTCTGTGCTTGGGTCACAGGAATTGATATGTGTACCAAATTTCAACCCAATCGGTCTAGTAGATTCGGAGATAATTGACTGTAAGCGACAGACAGACGGACACACGAGTGATCCTATAAGGGTTCCGTTTTTGTATTCGGACGTACGGAACCCTAAAAATAGGTATTTAAGAGATTTGTAAAAAATACAATTTTAATTCGTTATTATGACGCAAGGCGTAGTTAAAAACACCCTTGTCTCATAGAAAATGGAGATGTAATGATCTGCCCGACTATTGCGCTGGGTAGGTATACTCTACAGCTTGATACGTAAACATTTTCTTAATTCTAATGTACCTATTTATTAATAATAAAAATTATTATTAACGATTACAAAAAAAAAAAACGCCGCCTAGAGGTATTTTAGGTCGGATACATTAAGTAGACCACTTTTGTAAGACGACTAAAAAATCACGGTGTATATTCATATGCAAGTAGAAAAAAACAGTTATTTCAATATTACAAACAGACACTCCAATTTTATTTATATGATGATGATGAATAGATATTATACAAAATAAGTGTTCCTAATTCCAGTGTTTTTAAAACCCTTAAAAATTCAAGTGCTTAAAATAATACAATGACGGGGCCCTCCCTTAGAGTGCCAAAGCCTGCCGGGGTCGCGGGACTAACGAATACCGCGACCCCGGAACGTAGAGGGCTATTGAAGGACACCGTGAATTTTGTCAGTACAAGTATGGCAGTCCCCCTCCTGTCCCTTCTGTCCCGCCCTGGGTAGGAAGACTAATTTGATGATTTTACCATCTTTGTTTGTAGCTCAAAACTCATAAATCTGGTAGATCATTACCATAGCCTTAATTTCTTATAGCTATATCTTATAGCCCCACCTAAATTATCTTAGATAGCAATAATTCAGACCAAAAACAAGGAACTCCACTTAGTTAAAAAGCTAAAACGCACCTAACAAAGCTCACATAAAAAGCTGAAAATTACTTAAATACTTCTTCATAAAGACCAGAAGTATTTTTTTCTGAGGCGTACGTCATCTTCAGCAAAACGTTACGACAGCGCTTTATCCGGCGACAAAGACTACAGTAACTGGTCTTTTATATTTGAAACATCCGTAAACGGCGGTCCACGCGGTAGATTTACTAAACACATCATTAAATATGCCTCGGTATACATCGCCTGGGTGGGTGGCTCATTTGATGATTTATCACGCAAAAAAAGTGCCCAAAATAATAATGTGGTACTACTGATAGATAACAAATTCAACATTAGTTCCATTATTTTAAGATTCTTCTAAAATGGAACTAGTGACAACAAACGGAAATTCCTAGTCTGGGGCAACGTTTTTTTTTTTAAAAAAAGAAACCTTTGACATAATAAACTGGTCGTCAAATGTTGCAACAACCATCCATGCAATATTTGATGTTCTGATTGATAGTTTACTTCAGTTGCTTGCAAAGTTATGTCATATGTATGTATTTAACATTTACTCACTCAATTGTTAGTAAGTGGTGGTTTATCTAAGAAATTAGAGCTATTAAATAAAAAAAAAATCACAACTTTGGGTCATATTAACAGATACTAAAGTAATAAACGATTATATAAAATATGGTCCTACTTAACAATAAAGTTTTAATTTTTTTGACTTCATAATCAGTTCAAGTTATTGAGCTTTTGCGATTTTGTGGGCCTTCCTAACCAAAAGATTGCCAGCCGCTGTGCTACGTTATAAAGTTTCGGGCACGCCGCGATCGCGGAAGTAAGGCTCTGCAAAGAGGAGGCGGGATGCGTGATCGAGAGCACAGCCACCACCTCACAACCCAGCCGCCGCGCAAGAAGCCCACGGCAATGAACCATAGGCGCGTGCACGCAGACGGCGACTAATGAGTGACTCGCCATTTGATCATGGACTACACGCGGGCCTCAGGGAGCTGTCAGCAATCTGACGAGGGGCCCCTTAGAGGGCCATTACTGCGATCTACAGTTGTTGTCGCTTTCAGTAGAGCACCTTTACTTAATGATGTAATTATTTTAAAGGTTACAGACATGCAAACAGTAGTACTGACTCCCGATGCTATCGACCTCTTCCAATCACCAACTATGTTCAATCACATGCGTCGACTGGCCAAAGAACGTGATCACTATCTACAAAACTGGGCTTCCTTAGTTCTTCACGAAGGTTTGTGTGAAAACGAAAATGAAAATAAGAATGGAAAGAATCGGTCGACGCAAAATGTCAATCAGAATAATGGCGATACTCAACATCTTGCTGTGGAGTTGGCAGATTGGAAAGCACGACTTAGGAAGCAGAGACAAGAATTGTAAATATTAAAATATTCCCCAGCACCCAAATTGCGTAACACACTTTCAAATTGCAACCAATTATTTTTTATAATCTAAAAGAAGTTCTTAATCCATTGATTACAAATTCTGAATAATTTGTCTGCTTTGCAACAGAAATAACACAATTAATATTCATGAATTGTTAAAATTATAAACATTAGCAGTGCTTGTGTTATGCAAATACCTTGCTGCTTTGCTGAACGAAAGTTAATAATTTGCTGATGTCTCCAACTTTATTTTAGTTGTGTAACATCATTTTAATTATTCATTTTAGGGAAGAAAAATCTGAGCAGTTATCGGAATGTCGTGAAGAACTGGAACACACAAAGCTCGTGTTGGGTAAGTTACGCTCCGACAGCCAGGAGTGGTTCAACGAAGCAAGGAAGTCAGCTGGCTATAGAGATGAAGTTGATGCTCTCAGAGAAAAGGCTGAGCGATGTGACAGGTATGATGTAACAGTTGTTTTGCAGAAGTACTAATTGATGTAGATCTTGCAAAAAGCTGCCACAAAGGTTGCAGCTTACTGTTACTCCACTAATGCCTAAATGTTTTTGTCATTGTAGTAAATCATAACTGTACTTCTCTTTATAGACTAGAACAAGAAATCCAACGTTACCGTGATCGCCTCGCGGACGCGGAATACTACAAAACTAGAGTCACGGAACTTCGCGAAGACAATAAAGCTTTAATGGAAACAAGGGATGCTTTAGAAGAACAACTGCAGAGAGCTAGGAAACGTGCTGAACAATGTCTTACTTTAGAAGCAGCTATGATCAAGTTAAAGAGGGAAGCTAATGATATTGCATTGGTAAGTTGAACATTAAAACACAATTCAAGGCATAGCAGTGGTAAATTCATTTATTAATTCATTTTTTTTTCATCGTTTAAAGGAAAGAGATGCAGACCAACAAAAGATTCAAGAGCTTATTGAAGAAAACAATCATCTACAATATATTACAAAATCAGTATTGAGTGAAAGCAATAACAGTAACTTAGATACCGACAACGAAGGCGAAAGTACTCTCGAATCTGGAGAGAACAGCTTATCTGAACAATTGACCAGCAATGCTCAAGCAAGAGCTTTGAAGCTCGAACTAGAAAATAAGAGACTGCTATCAACTATAGACAGCTTAAGGGAACAATCGTTATTGGAAAGTAGTGACAAAATACTAGAGTTAGAAAAAGAAAAGAAAAAATTGTCTTTAAAGTGTGAGCAGCTTCAGGAAAATTGTAACAGAGTTATGCAGCAAAATGCAGAGCTGGAAGAAGTTTTCCGAAACGCTTTAGAGGAAAATAGAAAGCTACAAGACTCTTTCGATAGCCAAAAGACTTTCATAGATCGTCAAGCAATTGACAGAGATTCAGAAAAGAACAAATTACAAGATTTCGAAAAACATTTAGAATCTTTAACCAAAGATAAACAGAGAATTCAAATGTTATGTGACTCTATTCAAAGAAGAGCTGATGAATTGGAAAAGTCTTTGGATGCCAGAACTAAAGAGCTTAACCTTGTAAAGCCTGAAGCTGACAAGGTGACGGGACTCATCATTCTAACTGAGGAATTAAAAACTAAACTAACATACAGCGAAAGAGACACGCACAACTTGCAGAGAGAAGTTAACAAATTGAGAGAGGCTGTTGAAGAAAAGGATGTTTCTCTAGATAAACTCACTACTGAAATTGAACTTAAGAAGAAAGAACTGGAAAGGTTAGCAAGAGAACTGGAAATTAGCCACACCATAACAAGCAGAGTCCAAGATTTAGAACAAAAAACTCAAGAGCTTAAATCACAAAAGAAAGTCGACTCAGAAACTATTCAAACTCTACAAAAAGACCTTATTACAGAAAAAGTTAACTTCGACAAACTAAGAAATTGTATGGACAAATTAGGGATTAATGCATCTGAAATATTAAGCAGAGATATTAGTATAGAAGATTTGTTGGAGAAAGTAATTACAAATGTTGATCATGAAGGTTTAATATCAGATATAGCTGCTAAAGCCAACTTAATGAAACTGGTCCCATGTGACTGCAATCATGACAATGATAACATGAATAGTGACGACAGTATAGTTAACCCTCAAATTGAACAGCTCACATCAGACCTCACGGCACTACAAGCTTCTCTAGAAAGTAGTCAGGCTGAAAATGCTAAACTACAAGTTAACATTGCAACTTTGAACTCTCAAAATGGTTCTTTAATATCTCAGCAAATGACTTTACAACTTGCTAATAGCCAACTTGCTGCAGAAAAGGAAGAAATTATCAAACAGCTGGAAGTTTTGAAAGATAAACAAGATAATCTTCTGAGAGACCAAGTTGCTTTACAAACACTTCATGAACAACTTAACACTGAATATGAAATGTTGCTGAGTGAGAGAGAGCCTGTAAAAATAACTGTCAGAGATTTAAAACTTGAGAATCGTGAATTAAAAGAAAAAGTGACGCATTTAGACAAAAAAGTATCAGATTTCGAAGTTGAAAGGGAAACCTTGAAAATTGAGTCCAGGAACCTAGTTAATCTTAGAGCAGAGCATTCAAAATTAAAAGATGATTTTAGGAACCTCTTTACAGCTAGTGATAGACTGAAGAATGAATACAGAAACATGCAAGAAGAATACAGAAATCTGAGAAGCGAAGTAACACAGCTGAAACTAAGGAATACAGAGATATCTGGTGAAGTCAATACGAAAATTGAAATAATTACAAGCATGGAGTTGGAAATTAACAAAACTAATCAACATTGTGAAATGTTAATTCAAATGAATAAGAGTCTAGACGCGGACAGGCGCTCTCTGATGGACCACGTGTCTCAGCTTTTGACTCAATACCATGAACTGCTTGCTCACTCACTAAAAGATAAGCAACATTATCACGAAGAAGAAAAGATGTTTGCTGACAAGGTTAATGCATTATGCCGTCAGAAAGAAAAATTAGAAGAAAAGATTATGGAACATTACAAAAAATTAGATAATTGCACGACGAAAAGACGTGGCTTTGGCGCGTCATTTGTAAAAAGGGTTCGCAAAGCTGGTACTGATTTGATTAATAAAGTGCCGACAAGAAACAATAAGCGCATTGAAGATGCGAGTCGCTCAAAATCCCAACTAACCTTGGCTGGTTCTGAGTCCGGTGAATCAGATCCTGGAAGCCAAGAATTGGAAAAAATGTCCAAAACTTCTGATCAAGATCAGGGATCTTCTAACCCAAGTGCTGAATCACCGAGGCACAGTATAGACTCTAGTTTTACAAGACGGTTTGATGATAAACTTCTAAAAAAATCTGATAACATTGACATGAGTGGATCAATACCAAGTCTGGATTCAACTAGGTTGACCAACGAAAGTAACTTTGTGCGAAGACTTTCCGGAACATCGATTCACAGTGGTGGAGGCGATGACGCTCTTATAAGAGCGTCGCTGAGGAGGCGACCGCACAAGGCTGTGCCGCCGCAACACAGAAATAGTTTCCAAGGTTTAGAAGGACAAGGCATAGACACAGGACTTCCAGCAGGTATGTTTAAACAGTTTACTAATTTCAATTTTCTTTATTTACGGTATTCTACTGATCTGTTTGATATTATGTTTTATGATGGAACTGTCACTCTTACAAGACTTACAAACTGATTTTTTTTCTAGCTTCAACACCAACGCCTTTTGGTACAGCCGGCACTCGTCGAACAGTGTACGTAGCTGACGACGACCCCAGTGCCAACCTGAACAGTAAGCCACAAAGTACTCCTATCAAAGAAACTCCTCCCACTTACTTGGTATACAATCGAATATCCACCGTCATTGGTGATGGTGCTTGTCAAAGTATGAATGATAGACCGCCAGCAGACCTTCATCGATCGATGTCTGAACACTCTCGGCCAGCAGTCGAAGAGAACTTGCCGGAAAGAGATGACCTGAGAAATGACAGAAGGTCTATAAATCGTAACGAAAAAACAGAGAACTCGAAAGAATCTGCTATTTGGTACGAGTATGGTTGCGTATAATGTATTTTTATATGTTTATTAACTATAATAGGATGAATGTGTGGAATTTTATGAATACAGACTGATGAGATGCCTTATACTTCGAATTTTACGATGTTCGAATTGATAGTATGGTTGGAGTAATCAAACATTTATACCTACTTATGACAAATTGGCAATGATATTATAATGTTGTGATAAAGTTCTTTTTTTATTATTTTATTGTAAAAGCAGTATTAGTTGGCATTTAATTTGTTGATATGGGCGACAATAAATTTCCTTTAAGCTTTAAAGACCTGTTACGTAAATGTTTGTGACATAAATACCAGTGAACAGTGTATGACATGGTAAATACCGTAAATTACTTGTAAAACAATTAACTAGAATTTAGTAGTAGATGAGTAGATTTATTAATTCACTAAAGCTTCCAGGCAGCTACTTATTTTTGAAAAAATTAAGTACAGACTTAATTTATTTGTTTGTAAGAGTAAATGTTAGATGGTAGCTAGAAACAAAAATAATTATTTTATGCTCTTGACAAAGCTTTGTTTAGCAAGCATAGTGCTTAGACGCAGGAACACGTTTGAGCTCTCAAAATACTAGTGGAATAGAAAAAAAAATGCAGGGCTATGTAATCATTCCACTTTTAAACACAGGCTATACAAGATGTAAAAAAAAATAATGTTAAAGTTATAATAATGTAATGAACGAACAGTTTATTTTTACACGACCAAATGATTTTATATTAAATACATTTTATTGACTTGGTATTTGAGATTAATACTCGAATATATTTTGAGGCTACCCATCTTATTGATTTATAATACTTTTTATTTAAATGTAAATATAAGTTTTATTTTATAATTTGATCGGTAAACTTTGTGATGTTTCTTTAGAGATAATATTTCCTTGCCAGTGATACTGTGACTATTGATATTACATTATACATTGTATCTCTATTTCAGTGTATTTATTTTTAATAAACTGTTAAGCATAATAATAATTAATATACAGCACATAATTATGTACAAATACGTTCTATATTCGTATAATAATGTGAATGTTCTTTTATAATTAAGATGTAAGGCATGTACTTTTCGTATTTCCTTTAATATATTTTTATGTTTAAAAACCCATCCATAATTCGAATATTACAATAATCTTAGAAACACTGTATTATTATTTTCATCACATATTTTGCTCTAGTACAAACGAATGTAATGCAGAAATGTCGGCATTGTGTTACTTACCGATCATAACTAGTTTTAAGTTTATTTTTATTAATTATTGCAAATACTGTACATTTGCACTTGGTGAGATAAAATAACCATTGACAGGCATGGAGTAAACCTAAGTATTCAAAATATTGAAGAACACAATGAAATTGGATCTGTATTCCAATATGAAAAATAATTTCTTCAGAATTATACCTATTTTTTTCCATGACAAGTATACCTAATAATTATTGTTGTAAAATAGTGCCTTTTCATCTCTAAAATTAATTTTCCCCACATTCTGGGATATCAGTTTTTTTGCTACATTCTCTTTTTAATTGCTACTATACATGGTGCTCTTCATTATATTGATGTGAATAACGAAATGTGTTACATAATCGAATTGTGTTTATTATTGTGTTTATTTGAAGGTCTTATCAATTAACCCTTAAATGCATAAAGTTGTAAAACTGCAACATACCATTCAAACGACCATAAAATTATTAGTATGAGTTCATTGCATGCTGTTGCAGGATTATCACTATCATGGTTATATATTTAATCGAGTGGCAACACACTTTTTTTCTTCACGACTGTCAAATTTAAACTTGACATTGACAAATCAAAGCCGATCGTAATTTTGGAGCGGATGAAAATTGTGTACTTGCTTTGCAGTGTAATAATTTGATTTTCGAAGGTAAGTTCAAACAAAATTAGTTATTTTACGTAATAATTCATCTTCTTTTCAGTACAATATATAAGTTATAAAAAAAACTTTTGGTGTGTTCGGAAATTTTGTTTATTTTGTTGTTGTAAATCTGCAACAATATGCATTTACTAGAAAATGTCCCTGTTTAGATTCTAACTATCACTTTTATTGGTTTTCAGATGCCAAACTTGAATCAAAAGCAAATAGAAGAGTATTTAGCTCTAATAAATGATGGAGAGAGGTCGGAAGATGATCTTGAGGAGTCGGATACAAAAGGTCATGAGAATTTTTATGAAAATCGAGACGATTTGCTTCACGATCTTGAGAGTCCATTAGAAGAGGAAAATGATGACCCCGATAATGATCCATTCATGGCAGGAGACCCGCCATTGATAAATGAAGCTACAGCAAATGATCAAGTGCCACAGGTTCCATTCCCCTCAACAAGTCAAGCTAGTCGCCGAGCAACTATGAGAGGACTCGTATGGAAGGTAAAAAAATTTGTTTTGAATTCTGACCAGACAGCTTTTCATGGAGACACTACATACCCACCAGAACTGAAGGATGAGGCTACTACTGGTACTCCCTATAGTATTTTTTCACATTTTATTACATCAGAAATAGTTCAAAGGATTGTGGAAGAGTCTAATTTGTATTCCGTTCAAAAAAATGTGACTAAACCATTAAATTTGTCTGAAACTGAGCTAAGAAAGTTTATGGCGATACTGATATACATGTCTGTTATAAAATATCCCAATGTACGGCTATACTGGTCAAATACTGTAGGTTTTCAACCAATCAAGGACATAATGACTGTCAACAGATTTGAGACTATTCGTAGATTTCTACATTTCAACAATAACGAGAAACATTTACCCAAGGAACACCCACAACATGATAGGCTCCATAAGATAAGGCCTATAATTAGTCATCTAAATGAAAAATTTGCTTTAGCTCCTATGGAACAAAGACTCTCAATTGATGAACAAATGTGTGCCACAAAAGTGGCACACTTCATGAAGCAGTATTTACCTAATAAGCCCCATAAGTGGGGGTTTAAATTATATGTGATGTGCAGCGTGAAAGGTTATGCTCATAAATTTGAAATATATACTGGCCAAGAGAATGAACGGCTTTCAGATGAACCAGATTTTGGGCCAGTGGGAAATGTTGTAGTCCGGCTTGCTAGAGGTGTCCCAAGGCATATAAATCATATAATTTATTTTGATAATTTTTACACCTCTGTACCTTTAGTTACCTATCTTGCCAAACAAGGAATCTATAGCCTAGGTACTGTCCAATCTAACAGGTTAGTGAACTGCAAACTGCCGGACAAAAAAACAATGATGAAGAAATCTGTTCCTCGTGGAACTTATGAAGAGCAGATGACTGAATTTGACGGTATTGATTTGACAGCAGTTACTTGGAAGGACAATAAAGTTGTAACTTTTCTATCTTCATATGTTGGAGCTGAACCTGTGGGCCAAGTAGAAAGATTTGACAAGGCAAATAAGACTAGAATTAAAATTTCATGCCCACATATAATAAAGGAATATAATGCCCATATGGGCGGAGTGGACCTAATGGATAGCTTTATTGGGAGGTACCGAATTGCAATGAGAAGCCGAAAGTGGTATCTTCGTATCTTTTACCACTTATTGGACATGACGGTAATAAATTCTTGGCTTGTGTATAAAGATTTAAAAACAAATGAAGCCAATTCATCAGTTCTAAACTTATGTCACTATAGACTGGAACTAGCTGAGGTATTAGCCAAAGTAAATAACTCATTTGAACTCTGCAACAAAAGAGGAAGGCCAAGTACCAGCAACAGTGTTGAAATGGAAATACAAGCAAAGAAAAGGAGAGGACCAGCTCAACATATTCCTCCTAAGGACATAAGGACTGATAATGTTGGTCACTGGCCTGGTAATTGTGTTCGCAGCAGGTGCAAAATGCCTGGATGCAAGGGATACACGCAAACAAGGTGTGAGAAGTGTGGAGTAGCTCTTTGTCTTACCACAACCAAAAATTGTTTTAAAAATTTTCATATGTAGTTATTGTCTAGTGAGTGCATAGTGTTGTAGTTCTGCAACATATGGTTTTTAATAAAAATAGCTATGAAAAAAATATTTACGATTTTTTTTATTATTTTTCCCTGAATCAGCATATTCATGGCTCCAAAATATATTTTTTCTCGGTCTAAAAATAAAATCATGCATTTAAGGGTTAATCGCAGTTTTTCCAGATGAGTTTTTTGTAAGATTAGAACTAGCGTCAATAGATTTGTTTATTATTTACTCAAATTTGCATTTCATCAAAAATTTATTTATTTAAACTTTTTTTCCTTTATAATTTGTAACATAATTAATTAATGTAGGTACTTATAATGCCTCTCACCGAATTTATATTTTAGCACACATTTGTAACTTCTCGAATACAGTACTTTAATAAACAATGAATTGAGTGTCATTTTATATTATGAAAACAGGTTCCCATCAAACTGCAGGAGAAATATTTCACCACATATTGTCCACAATTGAAGTACCACAACAGGCCTATTCCATGGGAACATGCTTGTGCGAAAGCATACTGTGATTATCTTTCTGATTATTAAGGGCCGAATCACACCGAAATGGAAACGGCCGCCAGCGTCGCCGCTGGCGGCCTCGCGACCTTTTCAAGCGATACTGGTCTTTTAAGTATGCAGTTAAAGTTTAAAATTATTTCACACTGAAATTGCTCGCTGCGCCGCTGCCATTCCGGTGTGACTCGGCCCTAAGAAATGTATATTATAGGTATAAAGTAATAAAACTAAATTACACTATGAACTTTATTTTCCAACTGCACTTTACTTATTTATTGCTTACATCTATATAATTGTCATAATAATCTAAAGAGATCCATTACAGCTGGGTTCAGCCTTCACCTCCCACTTGAACACAGGGCAGGCTTGCATAGTCACTTTGAATGATTGTCCAGATACAACTGCCTTCCTTCCAGGTTCCACTTTTTGCGGCAAATAGGATATGACGCACTGAAAATAAAGTTAAGCTTTACTCAAATCTAACTCAGTTTGGAATCATTAAAAAAATATGTAACTAGTAAAATACCTTAGGTCTTTCATTTTCAGTAGACATATATCCAATACACATTGTTTTTGTACTGTGCCCCCAAAGTAACTCTCCCTCTCCATTTATTGAGTCAAACTTTAAAGCTAAAGTACCACCTAGTCTTTCAGGAACATCCCATAAAAATGGTGACTCTAAGAAGTTTTCTTTGAAACATCTATCAAGACCTAAAACAGGGGAAGATTCCAGCAAACTTTCTGCTGAATTCTTAGCTAGTTGTGTTCTGATCAAATGTTCTCCACATCCTGAAGTGCAGGCAGCAACTGAGGGCTTCATGCCATCTCTGCTCATCACTGCCCAGACACCACTTCCAAATGATGCTGCCTGGCCAACTCTTCCTTCATGCTTCAGAGAAACCCCACCGGAACTGGCTCCAGAGGCTACCACACCATTTGAATCCACACAAATAGCCCCAACTGTATCTAAGGGGCTAAATTTAACATCATTTTGTATGGAATACCTTTTCAGCTTTCTTTTGCAGTGTTTATAATTCCGAAATGCACGGGCTGTTACCATTTTGTGATCATCTACAATTTCTAAGCCCATTCGTTCTGCCCAAGACCTTGCTCCATATCCTGTAAGTATGCAAGGAGGCACTCTGCCCAGTGACAGATTATCACACTGTTTAACACACAGTTGTTTGGCTAAAGTAATAGGATTCCAAACATTTGACACTGCTCCACAAGCTCCAAAATGCAGTGTTTGACCATTCATGAGTGAAGCATCACATTCCACAAGGCCATTCCAACTTAGGTTTGATCCATAGCCAGCATTTGTTAGTGGACTATTCTCCAATTCTGTAAAAATCAGAAGGCATATCTATACTAATATTATAAAGCAGAAGAGTTTGTTTGTTTGGTTGAACCCGTTAATCTCAGGAACTACTGGTTGGAATTGAAAAATTGTTTTTGTGTTTGATAGTCCATTTATCAAGGAAGGGCTATATATCATCACGCTATTACTAATAGGAGTGGAGCAGCAATGAGAAATGTTTCAAAATGGGAAAAACTATTCCTTTTCGAGAGCTTCCATTGTGTGCACTGAGAAAATGGTTAGAGTAAAACAAAAAAATATGTACCACAGAATTATTCCTCATGATAAGTCCTAAAATAAAGTCCGCGAGAGCATATTTCTATCTTTGGTTAAGTCACTATAACCTTTTTTATGGATATCAAATTTGTTTTAAAGTAATGCATTATTTGCGAAGGTATTTTCATAAACATGAATATTAATCCTTATCCAAATAAACGCTTTATCACCACAAGCATTTAATTTTGAACGATATTACCCATGGAATCATTTGATTTCAATGTATATCTTAGGAGATATCAAAGTTTCAAAATAATACTTAAAAAAATAAATGAGAGGCTGGGCAAGCCACAATTGCGGCGATAAGATCCCTTTTTGAGGAGTGGTTGGAGCAGCGCTACGTAATCGCGGGCACGGTTGTTTCAGGAGGTACCTCAGGGATATGGTGGCAGGCGAGGGGAATGGGCAGCAGTCAGAACGCGTGAGGGAAAGGACATCCTCTATCTCTCACCCCAGCCACCGCTGAAGACACCCAGGGCGTCGGAAACCGCGGGGCATATTTCAGCCGTTTGCGGACGGGGAGTAATGGGTAGCTCGCCATCTGACCAAGGACAAGGCCCGAGTCACGGCGCGTCGTGTTTCACGCGCTCCTCAAGGGAACTGATGGGGACGGGACCATACTATAAGACTCTGGAACGCGCTACCCTTTAACATTAAAAAAGCTGAAAGCGATTTCACTTTTAAAAGAAAACTGCGTAACCTCTATTTAAGTCACAATAAATAGCTCTCTTTTTTCAAGTCTAGTCATAATAGTTATTATTAAGTTATATGTTTTTTTTTTTTTCATTGTTGCTATAATATTGTTTAGTTTATCAGTATTATATGTATTAGTATCTACAGGGTGTTTTTTTGATTTCCCATAACTTTAGGGTTATATTCTAGACGTAAAAATAATACAAAAACTCCTACATTATGTGGTCCAAAAATGCATAGTTTTGAAGATATCATCAATCATAATTAAATTACATCATAAATTGTCACCAGTATGACGAGTCATTACTTTTACGACGTTGCCGATCTTCACAGCATTGTAAGATAAACTAGTGAAGAGAAAGCACCTACTCGTTATCGATGAAATCTCAAGTGGTTTGAAGAAAAATTACTAAGCAAAATTGAAATCACATTAAAACAGGCAAATCTTTATTGATTACGTTTTAGTACTTACAAAGGGTAACTTATGGCTAAAGTTATTTTTTTTTAAACTGGGTTAAGGTTATTATTACTTTGAGCGAACTTTGTATTAATCGCTATTCTACTGGATTAGAAAATTCGTAATCTTCGTTTAATACTTATGTCCGTTAAATCAATCGGAGTACTTATGTTAATAAGCAAAAATAAATTCTGGATTTAATCGACATCGATAACATTACAAAGATGACAACAGAACATACCCTAGCTCGAGGCGTCCGATTACAAGTACTTTGCAACAATGTTGTGTGTTTATGTTTAGGCAAGTCGGTGAGGTGTAGCTGCTATGATTCGGATATTTCACTCTCTCATTGGTGCTTGTCGCTTTGCGTAAATAAGATAGAACTATTGAGTAGGTTCCTGCTTCAGGACAACGGACTCTCGATGTGCGCATCTTACTCTAACTTTCATTGATAAATCCGAGTTAATTCATTTTTCTTCAAACTAATCATTCATATTAAAGCTAAGAAAATGCGACGTTGTCATATTTCACATAAGGGTGTTTTACATTAAATATTGTGACTCTGCCGAATTATTTTGTATGAAAAATGAAAACAAAAAAAAATACATGATTGAAAAATAATTCTTATGCCAATTGACTCTATTATATGCCCTCATTCATACCCTAGAGTTATGGGAAATCAAAAAAAACACGTTGTATATTAATATATACATGTCTTTGATTTATTTTTGTACCCTACCTTAATTTTCTCTTATTTAACCCAAAGGTTGACTGGCAGAGAATGCCTTGTGGCATTAAGTCCGCCTATGTACCACTTTATGTACATGAAGTATAAATAAATAGTGTCAAACGCCTAACTTGACGCGGGTGAAACCGCGGGCAGAAGCAAGTAAAATAAATATGTGTATGTTTGACTGAAACAGAAGAGAGCATTCTACATACTTAAACTAGCGCCTTGTTCGCATTGGGGTAGGCAGAAACCACAGAGCTCACCCTTCTACGATTCTTCTACAAGCATCCTCCATCCTCCTAAAGCTATCTTGTTACAAAATAAATAATCAATACAAAGTACAGACCAATTACGGCTTTTTCTACAGCATCTACGGCGTTACCACCCTGCTGGAGAGCTTCAGCGGCTTTCCTGCACGCTAAAAAGCAAGTTTTCTGGTATTCCTTCTTCAATGCGTCGCTGTGATAACCAGCTCCTGAAAATAATTTGTGGATCAATTTATTTTGCAGTACTTATACAAAAAACCAAGAAGCTACGTGGTTTCATAATATAATTTATTTAAACTAAACGTTGGCAAATTATAATTTTAGGAAATGTTTACCGCAGTGGACAGCAATAAACCCATTCATTTTATGTATATAGTAAATCCCTTCTGCAAAAATTCGTCACATTATAGACATGTTACTTGTATTTAATATGGAATACAACAAATCTTTGTTGTTTTAATTCAAATTAAAAACTAAGACATTCGAGCGTCAACAACAGTAGAAGGTGCAAATGTGCAAATTGATTGATTGATTACAATAAACAATAAACTTCAAAAAATGTTTCGATTTCGATGATCGAACGAACGAAATGGACTGAAAAATGAATGAATGAAAATGAATGACATTTCGTTTTTCTGCCTGAGCATAGGCCTGAGCATAGACATTATAATCCTATGGACTGGAAATACCTACACCAAAAACGTGGATACCTACAAGTTCGCCGTGGCACATAAAATGGCGGCCAATGCTAGGGTTGTGCCAATCTAGAAACATAGTGTTACTGTAACGAGTATGGATACTAGTATCCCTGGTACTTTTAGGATAACATAATAGTATTACGACTAGATACCATGATTGAATTATAATCCATGTAGTTACGTAAAAAAATATATAAATTTTCACATTTGCGCTACTGATTGTAATTAAATATTATACATATATTTATGTGTTAGCGTTAATTTAAAATTTGACGATTAATTCGGATTGTACAGGTAAACCTTTGGACTTGTTAATTTGTCTTTTTAAAAAGTCTTTTGGTCCCGCCAAGTCTTCTATCACAACAGCCTTCAAATCAGCAATTTTTTTTTCCTTCGTATTCTTTCATTGAGGCGTTTAATTGTTTTCTGTTGCTTGACATATTTTTCTTTAAAGGCTTTAATCTTCCAGTTTGTAAAACCTGTAATAGAAAAGATAAATAGTTAAATCAAATCAAAATTTCAACTTGGCCAATAATTACAGGCACTTTTGAATGGTCAAAAGACATAAAAATAAATCAGTACAAAATTGTTATGGTGCTACAGTTGTAGTTACAAGACATAATAACTGTGAAAGTACCGTAGGTGCCCATTCCAGAGCGAAGATCTCTATGGAAAAGAACGGACAAGAAACTCCATGGACACTCTTTTTACACTCAACGTAGCAAGTTAAGTGTACAGTTAATATTTAAAAAAAATTAATGAAAAATTAAAATAGACCGTGGCAGCTAAGAGATGACCAGTCCCATCTGACAGCGCCTTTTCACGAACATGCCAAATGTATCAGCACTATTAACCAATACCTTAATTATGCACTGTTAAAAAATAATTTGCATATTGCATTTTATTGCTAAAAGTTATTTTCAAGTGACAGTTAACAAGTCTTTGACAATTGCGGCGCTTGATGTGCTGCCGTCTGTTTGTCAGAAAACGGTTAAAAAATCAACATTTACATACCTCTTTGTGCACTGTTCCCACAAATTGATGGGTCAACTGCAATGGTGCCTCCATTACACTAGATGGTTCATCTATTACGGTAGATGGTTCCTTTATTACAATAGATGTACAAGAAACATCAGATTCTCGAGTGTTGCTTGTTTCACAGAATACAAATGACTCTGGAAGTAGTTTTTTGTTGGATGTCTGAAAAAAAAAATGAAATATGCATTACTATCCATATAACTTAGGCTAAAAAACCAGGCTGTTATTTAACAATCATTTTAATACACACTTACCGAAAATATTGTAGGTACAGAGTTCTCATGTAACCTAATAACATCAAGTGTTCTGTTAAAACATTTTTCTTCAAAGTGAAGTGAACACATAAGCCATTCTTTACTTCGAGGACAAAGTTTTTCGTCACCTATAGAGTCCAACCATTTTTTCTTCAATCTTTCATTTTTGGGAAACCTATAAATGATTAGTATTTTTTTTATCAATATATCATTTGGTAACAGTTTCAGTGTAACGAAGGACTAGTATCGGGAACTATTACAGTAACGGTACAACACTATTATTATTGTAAACAAACGAACGAAAATAAGACATGAAAAATATTGTCTGTAGGACGGAAATAAACCCAAATATTAATACTCTAACCATGAAAACAAGGTCACATAGCGATTTCTTTACCGAAATTGTTCTATTTCATGTAGTTTTGCATGAAAATCTGTTACTAACCTGTACAAAGTCAATTCAGGCTGATTTTTCTTTTTTCTGGCATGACAAGACACAATGGAACATCCAGGCATGTTGAATTACTGTTTCTTAATGGTAACACGCACTTTTAAAAGAAAACACTCCGTAATTTACTCAAAAATCTAAATTCAACAAAAAGTAAACAACTGTTTGACAGCAGAACTACCACGAAACTTGGCACATAAAATGGCGAAATGGGCACGTTTCTGTAACTGCGGGAAATATCCCAACAAAATATTCCATTTTGAGCAACAACCGAAATATTGTTGTCTCTTTTGTCAAATATGATTACTGCATTAGAAAGAAAGAGACAAACCAATATTTCACTCTCTGTCTCATGTTTGACTCATATTTGTATAAGCAAAATGTATGTATAGAACATCGGGGCCTCATTGAGATGAAGTTATATGGAGATGCCCCGATGTTCTATACATACATTTTGCTTATACAAATATGAGTCAAACATGAGACAGAGAGTGAAATATTGGTTTGTCTCTTTCTTTCTAATGCAGTAATCATATTTGACAAAAGAGACACCAATATTTCGGTTGTTGCTCAAAATGGAATATTTTGTTGGGATATTTCCCGCAGTTACAGAAACGTGCCCATTTCGCCATTTTATGTGCCAAGTTTCGTGGTAGTTCTGCTGTCAAACAGTTGTTTACTTTTTGTTGAATTTAGATTTTTGAGTAAATTACGGAGTGTTTTCTTTTAAAAGTGCGTGTTACCATTAAGAAACAGTAATTCAACATGCCTGGATGTTCCATTGTGTCTTGTCATACCAGAAAAAAGAAAAATCAGCCTGAATTGACTTTGTACAGGTTAGTAACAGGTTTTCATGCAAAACTACATGAAATAGAACAATTTCGGTAAAGAAATCGCTATGTGACCTTGTTTTCATGGTTAGAGTATTAATATTTGGGTTTATTTCCGTCCTACAGACAATATTTTTCATTTCTTATTTTCGTTCGTTTGTTTACAATAATAATAGTGTTGTACCGTTACTGTAATAGTTCCCGATACTAGTCCTTCGTTACACTGAAACTGTTACCAAATGATATATTGATAAAAAAAAATACTAATCATTTATAGGTTTCCCAAAAATGAAAGATTGAAGAAAAAATGGTTGGACTCTATCGGTGACGAAAAACTTTGTCCTCGAAGTAAAGACTGGCTTATGTGTTCACTTCACTTTGAAGAAAAATGTTTTAACAGAACACTTGATGTTTTTAGGTTACATGAGAACTCTGTACCTACAATATTTTCGGTAAGTGTGTATTAAAATGATTGTTAAATAACAGCCTGGTTTTTTAGCCTAAGTTATATGGAGAGTAATGCATATTTCATTTTTTTTTCAGACATCCAACAAAAAACTACTTCCAGAGTCATTTGTATTCTGTGAAACAAGCAACACTCGAGAATCTGATGTTTCTTGTACATCTATTGTAATAAAGGAACCATCTACCGTAATAGATGAACCATCTAGTGTAATGGAGGCACCATTGCAGTTGACCCATCACTTTGTGGGAACAGTGCACAAAGAGGTATGTAAATGTTGAATTTTTAACCGTTTTCTGACAAACAGACGGCAGCACATCAAGCGCCGCAATTGTCAAAGACTTGTTAACTGTCACTTGAAAATAACTTTTAGCAATAAAATGCAATATGCAAATTATTTTTTAACAGTGCATAATTAAGTTATTGGTTAATAGTGCTGATACATTTGGCATGTTCGTGAAAAGGCGCTGTCAGATGGGACTGGTCATCTCTTAGCTGCCACGGTCTATTTTAATTTTTCATTAATTTTTTTTTAATATTAACTGTACACTTAACTTGCTACGTTGAGTGTAAAAAGAGTGTCCATGGAGTTTCTTGTCCGTTCTTTTCCATAGAGATCTTCGCTCTGGAATGGGCACCTACGGTACTTTCACAGTTATTATGTCTTGTGACTACAACTGTAGCACCATAACAATTTTGTACTGATTTATTTTTATGTCTTTTGACCATTCAAAAGTGCCTGTAATTATTGGCCAAGTTGAAATAAATTTGATTTGATTTAACTATTTATCTTTTCTATTACAGGTTTTACAAACTGGAAGATTAAAGCCTTTAAAGAAAAATATGTCAAGCAACAGAAAACAATTAAACGCCTCAATGAAAGAATACGAAGGAAAAAAAATTGCTGATTTGAAGGCTGTTGTGATAGAAGACTTGGCGGGACCAAAAGACTTTTTAAAAAGACAAATTAACAAGTCCAAAGGTTTACCTGTACAATCCGAATTAATCGTCAAATTTTAAATTAACGCTAACACATAAATATATGTATAATATTTAATTACAAGCAATAGCGCAAATGTGAAAATTTATATATTTTTTTACGTAACTACATGGATTATAATTCAATCATGGTATCTAGTCGTAATACTATTATGTTATCCTAAAAGTACTAGGGATACTAGTATCCATACTCGTTACAGTAACACTATGTTTCTTGATTGGCACAACCCTAGCATTGGCCGCCATTTTATGTGCCACGGCGAACTTGTAGGTATCCACGTTTTTGGTGTAGGTATTTCCAGTCCATAGGATTATAATGTCTATGGCCTGAGTTGCCTGACCATTGTCATAGTGCATTTACACATTCGCACGAATAGCGAGACGAATAACGAATTTACCGTTCACACATTCGTGTTCGTTATTCGCCTCGTCATTCGCCTCGCAGCTGGTGCGTTTATACATTCGCACGAATAGCGAGGCGAATAATGAACACGAATGTGTGAACGGTAAGTTCGTTATTCGCCTCGCTATTCGTGAGTTCGCGTCGAGAGCGGTTTATTGGACGCGAATCAAAGGACACGAATAGCGACACGAACTGACCGTTCACACATTCGCGTGCATTCAGTTTGAGTTGACTTGACAGCTAGCATCCGTCGCGAAAGTACGTCATTATGTGTGACTGGAGTGAAGCGCAGGGGTGCGTTTAAGTACGCCGGTGAAATTTTCGCCGGATAAAAATTAAGCTAGCGGGGGTTCGCTGAACGGAGAGATAGGTTTCTATCAATTTAGCTGTCAAAGAACATCGGTCAGATAGGACTAGAATAAAAAAAAATTAGACTCTAGATGAGACTGTCACCAATATGTAATGCATTGTTAATATAATTGCGGGATACCAACAGTTTATTTTTAAAAGCAGGGAAAATATAGAAAACCAATTTAATAAAATACTACTTTAATTACGAGAACGCAGTTTATACTTTATCTAACTTTGAACGCATCTGTAATTATTACATTACTAGAGACGTCCATGCTTTTTCTTGAGCCTTAGACGATTTTATTTCCTATTTGAAAATAAATTCCAGGCAATGTGAACCGTATAAACTCAACATTGATTATTGAACTAATCGCAGCCATTAATAGAATATTATGCTAGTTCATCATAAATAATTAATTAAAGCCATGAATTAAATAAATAAAAACTAATAAAGAACATCTAAAATCGATTCTGCCGTATATCAATTGATTATAGCTTGGCAAAAAAGTCGTGAAAATAATGGTGGCGCCTCTATCGTACATATTGTAACCCTATATAGTGCGGCAATAACGATCTTGATACTTTGGTTTTTTTTTCAAATATTTTTTAATTAAATTTGTTTTGACGGGTTTTATAGGAGCTCGGGGCTATAAAACAACCGCTCATGACAATCTTCAAGGTTAAGCCATGATTGAAGATTGTCCTGTATGTTATTTGTAGATTTTTACTGTGCGTTAGAAACTCAAAAATCTGAAAACGTGACTTTCCAAGTGGCATTGTATTACTCAATTGCTTGGTTGTGGAGGTTTGAAAGTCAGTCGCTCCATGTAACATACTAATGTTTACGCTGCATCCGGTTAGACTGGACCGACCCCAAAATGTGTCGGGAAAAGGCTAGGCAGATGATGATGTCTTTGACGGGTTTTACATTACTTAAATTAAAATTTCTCTACTCGTTACACACGTTCGCTTTTGTATGTTAATGCGCAAGTAAGTACGTGTGTATATTGATTTTCATTATGAGGAAAATAAAAGTCAATGATTCTTTTAAGTGGTTTTTATTAATAACAAAGTAAATGTAACCTTTTGTCTTTAGACACACACACATACATACACAGACATACACACTTTTGTCATATTAAATGGTTAAAAATTCGACTAGAAAATCAATTGTATCTTTGTAGGTATATATCATATTAAATGGTTAAAAATTCGACTTACAATCTTTTTGACAGTGTAACAGAATTGAACTTTTTGTCTGATCGCGCACAAGTCAAAATCATCCAACTGTTTTTTGGGTCGCCCTGTTTTATGTTTCCCTGGAGTGGAGAAAACGCCCTTGTTTGTTTGCCCTTCCTTAGCAATTCACCGTATGGTACTTACGGATTTACCTAGAGAAAAAAAAACTTAGTTATTTTTATTCTGGAAGTAACACAAAAAGTATCAAAATTATATGAGCGTCCATCTTTTGCAAATAAACATAACCTCTAATTCATCAATGTTTTTCAATGTAAATAACAGTTATAATAATGGTTTATACTATCTATTGCAAGTTTGGACAAACATAATATATCAAATTACTTAAATAAAATAACATATTACCTGTCATTTCAGCAGTTCTTTCATAAACATCGTTGATATTCGATAAAATTTGTCCGGCTTCAAATTCCGGCAAACATCTGGTGTACAACTTATAAATTATCGCTCTAGCGGAGCTGCGAATGGTTTTTCTGTTCATTTTGAGCACTTTGAGTCACCAAATTCAACACAATAATAAAAAATACACAAAAAACAGCCAGCGATAACATGAAATGACATTACATGTACTGACTAGACGTGACAGTGGGTGAAGTTGCCAACGATGAAATTTTTTAGTACCGTTTCAGGACATTTTTGCCAAGCTGTACGTCCCTCCCTATTTTTGACAGGGTAAATAAAAATGTCTATTGTTGTAGTCTGTGGTTGTCTGCCTAAGTAATCCTAACAGATAGACTTATAGAATGGACTGAGCCTGTGAGAGACAAGGCACACAAGACAGTATTTTTCTATGTCTTACAGGAAAGATAAATTGGGCTAATAATAACTGTTATTTTCTCTCTTTCTAGAGAGAGTATGGCCAATGTCATACATGATACAGATGATGATGCATAGTTCATTCTCTATGTCTATGTCGTAGTCTGAATGCCACAGATTGTTAAAGTATGAAAATAACCTCAACAAATATACATAATAATTACTTGATTCTCCCATCTTTAAAAAATTCTGAAGACCGCATTATGTTATATTTATCTATACGAATGAAATGATACATGTTGCATCAAGCGTCGTTTTGATAGATTTTTCTAGTCCAAGCATGTTCGGCGACTGGCCATTATTCTTTAATTGACACCTCAGTTTATCAAACAAATAACAATTCAATTCAACTTAATAGTCCGAATATTTTGATTGTAATCTCCGTAAAGTTAGGATTTAACTTGTGATCTCGAAATTATTACACAGTAAAAATGGACCGGAACATGAAAAATCAATTTGCCGGTGTAATACTAATTATATCCATTATCCACAAATAATATTCACCGAGACGATGAATTAAATACTCTCTAAAATAAAAATATTCGTTTTTACGGCGCGAATCGAGCATCAACAACAAAACTCAATGTCAATCTGGCAGCAGGATAAAATTTAGCTAGGTAAAAAGGTCGCTAAAATTTATCCTAGTCAGGCGAAAACTTATACCACCGGACGACTGTGAACGGGGCAGATTAAATTTTAGTCAGTTTAATTTTTCACCTCGCGGTGTGCTTGAACGGGGTGTTTGACGTTTAGTCAGTATAAATTTTAAACAGGATAATTGACTTAAACTGTAACTATTCCATTGTAACTATTCCATCAAATATAATATCCCTTATTGGTCTTGAATAATAATAAGTATCAACTCCGTTTAAGCAGTGTGTAGCCGGGGTTGTCATGCCTTGATTTTTTCAAATTTGCCGCTTTTTTCCGTGGACAGCTTTCGTAGCCCAAGTCTAAGCACAATCGCTTCCAGTGCCTAACCGAATGCGAAACTGTGGACGAGATTATCGAGATGAGTCTGCAATCTTCAGCTGATATGTCGGAATATGGCAAACTCAATAGACGAATCTCTAAATCAATGCGACGTGACCTGCGTGCCTATAGTGCGGCACGGATCAAAGAGGCAATCGAGCGGAACCAGGGCTCAAAAGTCTTCGCAAAGAATTCGTCAATTGGGCAAAGCCAAATGACAAAGCTGAAGATTAACGACGGCAGCATCATCATTTTGACGAAACCGGAGATCCTGAGAGAGTTTGAGAGGTTTTACGGACAGTTATACACATCAACACGACAACCCAGTGTCAGTACAGTTCGAGACGCAAGAGCTAAACTGACTCGACACTACACTGAGGATATCCCGGACATCAGCCTGTACGAGATTAGAATGGCTCTTAAACAGCTAAAGAATAACAAGGCGTCCGCGCCGGGTGAAGACGGAATCACAACAGAACTTCTGAGAGCAGGTGGAAAACCGGTACTTCTGGTCCTCCAGAAGTTATTTAATTCCGTCATACTCGAAGGTACTACGCCAGAAGCATGGCACAGGAGTGTGGTTGTTCTTTTCTTCAAAAAGGGTGACAACACCTTGTTGAAGAACTACAGGCCAATCTCACTTCTGAGCCATGTATACAAGCTGTTCTCAGTCATTACGAACCGTCTCGAACGCAGGTTTGATGACTTCCAGCCTCCCGAACAAGCCGGTTTCCGAAAAGGTTTTAGTACTATAGAACACATACACACGCTCCGCCAGATTATACAGAAGACAGAGGAGTACTTATAATCGGCCATTATGTTTAGCGTTTGTGGACTATGAAAAAGCCTTCGATTCAATCGAAACCTGGTGGCCTACCATGAACTCTTAACGCGATCCAGTTTAGGCTGTGGGAAAGAGATGGCGCTAGACGACTTGTATAGCTCTGTCTCTTTCCCACAGCCTAAACTGGATCGCGTTAAGAGCTCGTGGTAAGGCCTCTGGTCAGTATTGCAGTCCCTCCAGCGATGTCATATCGACTATAGGTATATCGAAGTGTTGAAGTGTTTGTATAGAAACGCCACCATGTCCATCCGACTTCAGGAAGAGAGCACGAAACCAATCCAATTGCAGAAAGGCGTGAGACAGGGAGACGTTATTTCTCCGAAACTGTTCACGAACGCGTTGGAGGACGTTTTCAAGCTTTTGAAATGGAACGGATTCGGCATCAACATCAATGGCGAATACATCACTCACCAGCTTCGTTTTGCCGATGATATAGTCATCATGGCAGAATCGTTGGAGCACTTCAATGCTATGCTCAGCGACCTCAGTATCGTTTCCCAACGGGTCGGCCTTAAAATGAACATGGACAAGACGAAAGTCATGTTGAATGTCCATGTGGCACCCGTACCGGTTGTTGTTGGGAATGATACTCTCGAAGTTGTAGACCATTATACTTACCTTGGACAGATTGTTCAGTTAGGTGGGTCCAACTTCGAGAATGAGGTCGCCCGAAGAATCCAACTCGGATGGCCAGCGGTTGGGAAGCTACGTGATATCTTCTCATCGAGAATCCCACAGTGTCTCAAGACAAGGGTGTTTAACCAGTGTGTGTTGCCAGTGATGACATATGGCTCTGAAACGTGGTCTCTGACTGCTGGCCTTTTAGAGAGACTAAGAGTCACTCAACGAGCGATGGAAAGAGCTATGCTCGGAGTTTCTTTGCGGGATAGAATCCGGAACATGGATATTCGGCGAAGAACCAGAGTCACCGACATAGCTCGTAAAATTTGCAAGTTGAAGTGGCAATGGGCAGGCCACATCGCTCGTAGAACTGACAACCGATGGGGAAGAAAAGTTCTCGAGTGGCGACCACGGACCGGAAGACGCAGCGTGGGCAGGCCTCCCACTAGGTGGACCGACGACATCGTGAGGGTCACGGGCAACCGATGGATGCAAGTGGCGAATTGTCGTCCGGCGTGGCGGTCTAAGGGGGAGGCCTATGTTCAGCAGTGGACGTCTTCCGGCTGATGATGATGATGATGAAACCAATAAAGAATTAAAATACTTACAGGTATAATTTATATTATATTTCTTTTGTTTTAATATGATTGCATAATGCCCACCATTTTAGCAACGCGAGTATTGCGTTGCCGGATTTGCCCATAATATTTTTATAGCTGTGTGCCACCAACGCAATCTATGAGTTTGCTCTTTTTTCTGTATTTTCAGCTTGTTTTTCGAATAATGGATTATTTATTTGTGTAATAATTAATTTAAAATTAAGTAAAGAAAAAATAATAAGTGGATCAAGTTAAAAAGAAAAAAAAATCTTGTGGCGTCGAATGGGTTAATTTAATATTAATTATTCAAGGATTTAGGGGTGCTAGTTCAATATAGAATTGTTAAGTCATTGTTAGGTATAGATTTTTTTGATACGTTTGCTTGTACTTATGTAACGTAAGTAATAGAAATATTACGGTGGTTCCGCTGGGAAGGATACTCCCCAGCTGAATCACTTTAAGTCAAAGTTTACGTCGGACTTTTTTTAATAGGACTAGAATTTTATAGACTTTTCATATAATTATTTAATGTACCTATCTTATACTTGTTATAGCAAAGGTGGTTCCGCCAGGAAGCATGACTTTTCGTTTGAACATCAAATTCCACACTCCTTTCGCCTCATCCTCATTTATTGATGGCACGGCCCGGCTCACGCAGTGGCTGAGCGATCGACTGCTGCGCAGCGTCGCGGATTCGATCCCCGCATGGAACAAATAGTTTTTTAGGCAGTGATGAAATTTTTTGTATCAAACTGTATTGTAAAGGTACCCAATCATCGTCATCATCATATCAGCGGTTCCTACCGCTTAGGCTTATATTCAGCTGTGGACGTCCTCGTCCACGGCTGAATATAAGCCTCCCCCATAGATTTCCAATCGGACCGGTTGGAAGCGGCTTGTATCCAGCGCGAAAGGTGGACGTCTCGCGCTGCGCTTGCAGGTGGCTCGGCCATCAGTTCTGAGTGTTATTTGACCTGCCCACTGCCACTTCCTTTCCTATGTCTCATTGGAAAGGAAGAAACGCCTAGGTGTCACCACTGCCAGGATCACCCGGAGGTCACGGTGGAGCATACGGTGCAGGACTGCAACGCTTGGGCAGAGCACCACCGCGCCGTGTACTCACGGCGGCGACCTTTCGCGCCCGGTATTGGTCGAGGCCATGCTTCGGGCGAGACGGAATGGGAAGCGGTCGCCTCCTTCTGCGAAGCTCCTAAGCAGTAATACTAGGGAAGACGGAGGCGGGACGCGTGAGGAAGAGTACAGCGTCCACCTAACAACCCAGCCATTGTGGGAGACAACCACGGCTTCGGACGTCGCGAGGCGATTTCCGGCCGCCGTAAGCGCGGGCCATGTGAACGGGTGACTCGCCATCCGATCATGGATCATGCCCGACTTACTAATACTAATTTTATATATTTTTCATTTATGATGCGATTCTACTGGTGTGCGGCACAAATGTTCGCTCTGGTCGCAAACAACGTGAGCAGTGGACTCGTCGTTATTGGTTAGCGCACATTGCTAAACTCAGTTCAGTGGAAATTGTTTAAACTGACCCGAGACACCCACGGCATCGGACGTCGCGAGGCGATTTCCGGCCGCCGTAAGCGCGGGCCATGCGGACGGGTGACTCGCCAACCGATCATGGATCATGTCTGACTTACTTATACTAATTTTATATATTTTTAATTTATGATGCGATCCCACCGGTGAGCGGCACAAATGATTGCTCTGGTCGCAAACAAAATGAGCAGTGGACTCGTCGACACCCGGCTAGCGCACATTGCTAAACTCAGTTCAGTGGAACAAACATCTTTCCACTTTTTTCAAAGTTTGCTGTGCACACACCCACAGAAATAAAAATTGTCTTTGTTGAAGAGCTATTTAATAAAATACTACATAAATATCAATCAAGACTTATTGAACATTGAAAAATCAAAAGTAAAGGTTTAGTACTAAAATCTATTTTGTGAGACTTTTTCCTGTGGTCATCATAACACCAACAACTAAAGCAGTTATGGTCAATCCTTGTGCAACTATACGGACTCGCATCATTTGCTGAGATAACCTTTTGCGGCCAGTTCTAAAGCTCCACAAACCATAAGACAGTGCACCTGCTGTGGCCAGACATCCTGAAATTATAAATGAATTTAGTAGGGTACAAGGATATAATAAAATTGGAATTGGACTTGAATTTAACCAAAAGAAAATGAAGGATATATAAGTATTCTATACAACAAAGTAGGTAATATGAATTATTGCATTAGAATAAAAAAAACCGGCCAAGTGCGAGTTGGACTCGCCCATGAAGGGTTCCGTAGCAGCAAGCATAGATAAGAGATATAATTATATTGAGATTAGTAAGTAATATACACAAACAATAAAAATAACTTTGTTTTTCATAGTATTTGTATGAATGGCAAAGTTATATTTGCGGTTTTTGAAAATGTACTATATCTCAAAAACTGCTAACTGTATCTCATCCAAACCAATTTTCGTTGGTAGTTTTGGTTGAGGTCTACATTATATATTTTTTTTAGTTTTATCATTCTCTTATTTTAGAAGTTACGGGGGGGGGGGACACCCTTTTTACCACTTTGGAAGTGTCTCTCGCGCAAACTGTTCAGTTTAGAAAAAAATGATGTTAGTAACCTCAATATCATTTTTAAAGACCTATTCATAGATACCCCACACGTATGGGTTTGGTGAAATTTTTTTTTTTGAGTTTCAATTCTAAGTATGGGGGGCACCCCCAAAATTTGTTTTGTTTTGATTTTTGTGTGAAAATCCTAATGCGGTTCACATAATACATCTTTCTACCAAGTTTCAACAGGATAGCTCTTATACTTTCGACAAAAAGTGGCTGTGACATACACGGACAGACAGACAGACAGACAGACAGACAGACAGACATGACGAATCTATAAGGGTTCCGTTTTTGCCATTTGGCTACGGAACCCTAAAAACCGGCCAAGTGCGAGTTGGACTCGCCCATGAAGGGTTCCGTAGTAGCAAGCATAGATTAGGGATATAATTATGTTGTTAGTAAGTGATATACACAAACAATAAAAATAACTTTGTTTTTCATAGTGTTTGTATGAATGGCAAACTTATATTTGCGGTTTTTGAAAATGTACTTTATCTCAAAAACTGCTAACTGTATCTCATCCAAACCAATTTTCGTTGGAATTTTTTGTTGAGGTCTACATTATATATTTTTTTTAGTTTTATCAGTCTCTTATTTTAGAAGTTACAGGGGGGGGACACACATTTTACCACTTTGGAAGTGTCTCTCGTGCAAACTGTTCAGTTTAGAAAAAAATGATATTAGTAACCTCAATATAATTTTTAAAGACCTATCCATAGATACCCCACACGGATGGGTTTGGTGAAAAAAAAAATTTTGAGTTTCAATTCTAAGTATGGGGGGCACCCCCAAAATTTGTGTTGTTTTTATTTTTGTGTGAAAATCCTAATGCGGTTCACATAATACAACTACCTACCAAGTTTCAACAGGATAGCTCTTATACTTTCGACAAAAAGTGGCTGTGTCATACGGACGGACAGACAGACAGACACGATGAATCTATAAGGGTTCCGTTTTTGCCATTTGGCTACGGAACCCTAAAAAGTACATAAGTAGATACTAATTCTGACCCTTTCTATTTAACTTAATCTAAATATCAATCATAATAATGTTGGCTTTAATTTTAAGGAACTTTATTCATTTACCAAAGAAAATAATTCTTCTATAATAATTATTTTTTTGATGGACATACCTATTGGTACAAAGGGATTTTCGTAAAATTTTCGAGAAAATTTTTCACTTGTTGTTTCAACATGTTGGTGCTGTCCCATTTCTTTTCGGAGCTGCACCCAGTCCAAATCAGTGGGTTCATCGTTGGCCATCATTGGATAAGCTTATAATATCTGAAGTAGCAATTTTCTGTAATTTACAACAGTTTGTTTTTATTGCATTGCAATTTTTTTTTGTCAAAGTATAATAACCTAAAAGTCCGTCTGTCAAAACTGACAGTTTCTGACAGAACAGCTGACTGATTGAAGATCATTGGGTGCGTTCAGCCGATACCACACCATTTTTAAGTAGGTATTACATGTGCTAGCCTCTACAAAGAATATAGTAGATACTGCTTCTGACATTCTATATTGAGAAAAATGTCATCAAGTTTTGTGTTTGTCTTCTTCATCTAATTTTACATCTATTTTATAGATTGGAGCAATATGATAAGAATTTTAACTTCCTAACACCACAACTATCACAAATCTCGGTCCCGGTGATAATTCTTCCACCAGACGAACCATTTCATGATATAAAGAGCGATGTAATACTTAACCTCCAATAGGAAAGTAGATATTATTTTGAAAGGTGTATTCGATTGTTTAAATATGGTATAATCATAGAATTTCATTAATATATTCAACTGACGGCCTGTCCCGGCTTCGCAAGGGTAGATATTTGTTTATTATATAACTTTTCCTTAATATTGATAATATACAATTTTTGTTCTCACAGCAGTCATAGCAGCTACCCATTATTTCTTGATAGTGTGAATTGTCGGAGTATGTTCCATCATTTTTACAGCCTACTACACAACATCTAGTAATTTTACATCAATAAAAGCGTTTTTTTTGCAGAAAATTCCTATGATTTGACAGTTCTTTTGGGACACTAATGTCACTTGTCACTTTGACACTTGCCTTCCCCGTTTGTCCCTACCCTAAGAGCGCTTATTCTGAAAGTTGGCAACGTCGCAAATAGTTGTCAAATATTAACAAGTTTTAATTAATTTAGCAATGTTACTGTATGAAAATAAGAAATATGGCTTTGTAGTGCATTAAAACATTGATAAGGGAATGCAATAAGTAATATCGTAACAACGAATAAATAGTTTTAGATGTAAAAAAAGTATTTGGAAACCTTCCAAATGCCTTTTTTAAACCTGAAACGGTGACAACATCAAATTCAGTGTTTTAATTGCATTCCTATATCAATGTTTTAGTGCACTACAGAGCCTTTTTTCTTATTTTCATACAGTAAATTTACCAAATTAATTAAAACTTGTAAATATTTGACAGCTATTTGCGACGTTGCCAACTTTCTGGAATTCTGCATGGTATATTTCGCCAGGTATGGCATTGCGAACCACATTGGTCACGTGGGAAACACAAGCCTACGTCATCATCACTATCAATGGTTCTCAAACTTTACAGTTTAGAGAAATTCAACCTAATAAAACATTGACCTAATTATTACATTACTGTGTGATTACTGCTAACTTTTGCCCGTGGCTTCACCTGAGTAGTAGGTTTTCTTCAGTGACAAATAGCATTATTTATCCATCCTAGGGTTCCAAGCCAAGTCTATTTATGAGAACAAAGGTGCACACAGCTAAATATTATCAAGCTAGATACTTCCAGTATAAGCTGATCCCGCATTATATATGAATATGATTCCTGTACAATGAGAGGTCAGCTTAATATGAACCTATACTAAAACACATTGTGAAACAGTCGTCTTACGAAGTGTTTTTTTTTTTATTAAAGATAGGTTTGCGTTAGAAGAAAACGTGTTGCGCCGACCCCAAATAGAATGGGATAAGGGCAGGAAGAAGAAGAAGAAAGATAGGTTTGCGTTAGACCACTACCGCGTGAAGATGTGGTATAAAAATAGCAATAGCCGCGATTTAGCATTCGTGAATTTAGCACAGAATCACTACCAATTATAATTTAAATACATCAGTAATTTAACATTTACAGCTTGGCAAAAAACAGTAGAAAACCGGAAGTCGCCACTGTCTTCTCGCTACCAGCACTTTGAATGATTTTATTTTATTTATTTTCACTTATTACGTTAGTTTTATGGCACAATAATAAATCTTACAAACCTACGTCTTTGTTTACATCAAATATCAAATATTTTAAAACGTTGTCAGCAAACAAAAATATTAGTTCCGTTTCAAGACGTTCTGGCCAAGCTGTACACTGTCACTGAGCGAGACAGGCATAGGCATAAAACAAGAATAGCGATACACGACAAAATGGCGGAATAACAATAAGCGTAGAAAGAGAAAAATATAGAACGCGGGATAATTCCTTCTCTTTCCCCCAAGAAAGAAAAGAAATCGACAAATCGCATAAGAAGAAAAGGGACAGAGCATAGCTATCGCCATCTCTCAGCGCGTAGCCAGTTTTTTCAAAGCCAGCCACAACATTTCGCGGATTTTAGGGATAAGTCACAGAATAATTAATAGTACTATAAGTCCCCATTTGTGACGTCAACATTCTCTATCTCATGTGGCTACGCCAAACAACCAGCTAGGTATTTCTTTATCTAAGACAATAAGACAGCCCGTTCCTGTGTTACCAGTAGTGTGTGGTTATAACTCCCTAAGCACATTTATTACCTATGCGAATACGATAAAACGCTGTGGTTTTATATAACAATTGTATTGGTATACGTATTGAATGGGGAAGGCAAGTGTCAAAGTGAAAAGTGACATTTGTGTCCCAAAAGAACTGTCAAATCAAAGGAATTTTCTGAAAAAAAGCGATTTATTGATGTAAAATGACTAGATGTTATGTAATAGGCTGTAAAAATAATGGAACATACAAATTTCCGACAATTCACACTATCAAGAAATAATGGGTAGTTGCTATGACTGCTGTGAGAACAAAAATTGTATTATCAATAAGGAAAAGCTTTATAATAAACAAATATCTACCCTTGCGAAGCCGGGACAGGCCGTCAGTTGAATATATTAATGAAATTCTATGATTATACCATAACTAAACAATCGAATACACCTTTCAAAATAATATCTACTTTTCTATTGGAGGTTAAGTATTGCATCGCTCTTTATATCATGAAATGGTTCGTCTGGTGGAAGAATTATCACCGGGACCGAGATTTGTGATAGTGGTGGTGTTGGGAAGTAAAAATTCTTATCATATTGCTCCAATCTATAAAATAGATGTAAAATTAGATGAAGAAGACAAACACAAAACTTGATGACATTTTTCTCAATATAGAATGTCAGAAGCAGTACCATATTCATTGTAGAGGCTAGCTCATGTAATACCTACTTAAAAATTACAATTTTAAATCCCAACTACAAGTAAATGTGTGTTTAATGTAGTAGAATCAAACTAGCCTCTCAACTAAATCACTTTTTTTCCGCTTGTAGATGCACCGCGGCGTCTTAGTTCTGGTTTTAGTATATGCACTTGCATTGACGAATAATTTCCCATATTTGTTTTTTAGAATAAACTCAATTTTTATAACAAAATACATGTTTGTTTTTTGTTCAAGCTATACAGTAATCTGACATATGAGACAACGATCGCAGCGACATCTACGATTAGCTTTGAGTTGCCATCCCCATTCCGAGGGACATCTCTACGCTTGCTTGCCATTTTTGTTTTCTTGGATCTCGTGGATTGTGGATTGTGTTGGTTGTCCTAGAAATTTACTATAATGTTGAGAATTATTAATGCTTCAGACATTATTGTTTTAACCGTAAGTTTAAATCTGTATTTGGTTACCTACTTTTAGCAATATAAACACGCTTTCTTTTCTTATTTGGTGTAATTTAGTCGATCCGCATGCTATGGGCTATTTGGCTACGGGCTACGCAACAATTTATCAATTAAAATCTGTCCGCATTGCGAATTGTTGCAATGTTTTATTTTACGATATCAGTGTCTTGTGAGACTTGAGATGTTAACGCATCGACTTGTGTTCACATATTGTAATCGTAACTCTGGTTACGATTACAATGTGTGAACGTATGTAATTATTTTGAACATGTGAACATAGGTATTTATTTTGATCTCCTACATGTTAAAATTAATTGCGAGAATACTGACGAGATATTCTCGAGCCTCTTGATGGATACATGTACGCTATACATAGATTAATGCTAAGTTTCGACTGCATTACTGCACGATTTAAGTGTCTAAATGGTTATGTGTAACTTCTGAAACAAGAAGACGACCCACTGACCAAGTCTCTTATTTGGTTCAATATTACATTACCCAACAAAAACTCATCTGAAGGTCATCATAGTTTTTGTAATAGATATCGCACACCTAGCAGTATAATGGCACATCTACAAAAAAAGCGAAATTGAGTTTTTACGGCCTAAGTGTTTAGAAGTGGATAATCTATAAAGCGGTAAAACGGCACGGCGTTATTTTTCCTATTTATCGAGAGAGGGCGTTCAGTGTCATTGTACTACTTGGTGTATATTCCCCGCTTCCGAGTATAACAACGGCTCATTTGTCAGTTGTGCCGGACTATGACATTTTATTCACTTAGTAAATAAGCAGAAATGGCACATTTGACAAATGTGACATCACAAGGTTTAATTTGTCTGCTCTACCATGACCTCTCTCAAGGAACAAACTTCATCCCCGGTGGTTTTTGCACTGGACAAGTATCTCTCTGGAACCGTACTGTCATCTGCATACCCAACAATACCAGATTGAAGTAGGTCATTGATGTGCAGCAGGAAAGTTGCAGAGAGAACAGACCCCTGAGGGACACCGGCATCAATAGCCATGAGGTCACAGGAGCAGCCATGTAGCCCAACCAGGAAGTCTGATATCCAGCTACAAAAATCACCTGGGATGCCATAAGCCTTGCTGAGTAGACCAGCGTGCCAGACCCCATCAAATGCCTTCGAGATATCCAGCGAAACCGCAAGTGATTCACCGTGTTTCTCGATAGCTTCGCCCCAGCAGTGCGTGACATACACAAGAAGATAACCTGTTGACCGTCTCCGACGAAAGCCATATTGACGGTCACTGAGAAGATCATTGTCTCCTGGGTAGGTTAGCAGCAGTCCTCTTTATAGCCTTGCAGAGAATGGAGGTAATGGCAATCGGACGGTAATGAGCAGAGTTTGCACGGTCACCCTTTTTTGGCACAGGTTGTACATTCGCGACATGCGGACGGTGAGTAATGGGCTACTTGTTGACCGATCATGGACCATGCCCGGGTCGAAAGAGCGCTCAGCACAATGACGGGACCCCCTTAGAGGGCTGAAGCCTGCCGGGGTCGCGGGACTAACGAGCTACCGTGACCCCGGAACGTAAAGGGCTATTGAAGGACACCGTGGATTTTAGTCAGTACAAGTCTGAGAGTCTCCTGCCCTGCCTTGGGTCGTCCCGTCCCGTCGTCCGTCGTTTGATTATTTTACAACGCTAAAAAAAAGGTTGTACCAAGATTTTGGCGTGGTGCCAAAATCCTGGAAGCTTTTATCAAAAGAGAGGCGGTACAGGCGTGTCAACACAGAAGACAGTTCAGGCGCACACTGCCTCAACACTCTTGCTGGTATGCAGTCCGGCCCGCTGGCCTTGTTCACGTCTAGACTGACTCTTTAATATAAACTGTGACCTCCAGCATCGAAGAGTTACCTCGAGGTATAGTTGGTGGTTGCTTGGAGCCAGTGTGTGAGTTAGTAGACGTGAGTTGCCTGCAAAGAGAGATGCAAAAAAATTGCCTTCTCACATGCAGAATGGGCCAGTGACCCATCAGGTTTAAGCACTGGAAGCAAATTGGGGCGACAGAAATTCGTTTCGACCGCTTTCGACAGGGTTCAAAACTGTTTACTACCCGGAGGGTGCGATATTAGTTTTTCGGTTTCGGTTAGAGCTGCAGAATTAAAGGCTCTCTTGCTCGTGCGAATTTACGTGCCTTAGGTTTTCCGTTACGGGCCTTGACCCAAGCTTGGTAGGAGCGCGCTTTCTGCATTGTACCATAGTTCGAATTTGTGACCAAGCTGGATGTCCGACAATGGAATAAAATAATCCATCCCCTGTCGAATCACGTCTGCAAGCACGTTAGCATAGCACGAGGTTATACTACAGTTGATTTAATGTTCAAATAAGGAACAAATCTCTAATTGATTATTACTTTAATGTCATTTTAAGTTACATAAAAACAAGGGATTAAATATGAAAGTATTACCAATGTATTGAAATCCATGTTCAACCCCCAAAAATATTACCAATGTTCAACCCCTGGGGATTGTCCGGGGAGAACATTTAGGGGTTGAACATGGACGATGGTAGAAATTATGATGGCTGAACGTGGATTAAACCATAGAAGAAACGTGATTGTACTTTATTTTAGTTTGTTATAGTTAAGTGATGTCTATTTCTTAATGATTATGAGCCAAATACAGGTTATTATAAAATGTTAGTTAAACTTTTTCAGGTATGTTAGTTTCAAATATACTTTTTAAATATTCTTTTAACCAAATTTTCTTTATTTTTTGGTTTTCACATCCTGTTTATTTATGGTTTTAGGGGCATATATGACATTTTTGGAAGATGTTAAAAGTATAACGGCACAATTGCACGACTCTTCTTCTTCTTTGACTGTTATGAAGTAACTCCTGGAAACCTGAAGTGGATTTTTTTATCCCTAAGTATCTATTAGGGTCTATGCTAGTTGTTTAAACCATAAAATCCATGACAAAATGTAAAATAAACTCATAACTTCGTTTCAAACATTTGTGAAATCTTTGACCCTCATTTCTGTAAAATAGGGAAAAGGTAGATGTGTCATTATACTGCTAGGTGAGCGATATAGTCATGAGCGTTTTCTGGTGACATTGACAGTAAATGATTTATTAAGATTTACTTGCAGACCAGTAACTAAAAAAAAACATGGTAATAGTGGGTAAGCCAAGATATCTTATGTAGGTACTATACAGGCTAGCCCTGTGAAACAAAAAGATTCTTAAATGTTGCCAAATGGAGTCTACTATTGTCTATGCATTATTAAATGTTTTGGGACAATACTTACTGCTGTTGAGAATATTAAAAAAAAAACTTCTAATTCACCCATAACTAATTACTATGAGATTGGAAGCTCTAGAAAAGCAATGGAAATTGCCTACAAGCAATTGATAAACAAGGAAAACTAAATACTTACTCATTCAATTTAATCACTATAAGTTGATATACTCAGCGGTGAGTATATTCAGGTCATGGGCATGTTTTCAAACATAGTGTTATTGTTGATTTATGTAAAGATTTAAATTTAATATTAATTGAAAAATATTTCCTTGAATACTTGAAACAAATGAAATGAGAAAAGTAAGCCTAAATTTGAAGGGTTTGTTTTTTTTTTTGCACATATGAGGCTTGTTAGTCCCACAAAATATATTTCTATTGTTGTAAAATAAGTTAAATGTTGAATGTTTTGTTTCAGATGACTTCATCATCTCTTTCAATGAAGTCTAGTGAGGCCCAAAGGGTGTCTTGAGCACTACCATTATTAGTTTATTTAGTAGTTTAATAATATCTTGTTATTTAAATACTTCTTTTAAATATTTCTTGTTTCATAATGTTGTCACACAATATTGCCAACTGAAACAATCTTATCATTTTCTGCTCAAGATAAACCATCAGTTTTTAGTGTACTTTCAAGATAGTTGTCATATTATTCTTGGTAGATAAGTCATTTTGTTAAAAAGTTTTGTTTTTTATATTCATTACAATAAGAGATAATAATGGCTTCAAGTGATCCAGAAATCAAGGATGGATTCTCACTTTCCGGTTGGATGAAAAGCAAGCCTGTCAAGTGAGTACTATATTTTGTATCTAAATATTTTCAAAAGGCAGGTAGTTGAGACAGCTGATAGCTGCTTGTGACCTGTTCCTTGCTTTTCATAATGCATTCGGTTTTCGTTCAGTTGATTTTTGAATTGGTTTGTGCTGTGACTGCATCATAATCATTTGTATCGTTATTGTTATTGTTAGGGGCTCCCTTTTCCGCATTTGGACTCGTAGGTGGTCCGTTATGCGTGAGGCGGGACAGTTGGCTATATGAGCCAACCCAGCTCCTTCCAGAAGCTCAGAAGTCTCCTGGGACATTCACAGGCTTCTTGGAGCAACCTTGGAGTGCCAACGTTTTGTGCCCGTTGGTTAGCAACACCCTCGCATTCCAGGATTACGTGGGATGCCGTTTCATCCGCGTTCAGGCAGCCCCTGCACAACGGGCTGTCTGTCGCGTTGATGGTAAACAGATGTTTGTTGAGGGGGTAGTGACCGGTGAGCATACCCACCACAACTCGTAAGTCTGTTCGTTGGAGGCTGAGAAGTCTGCTGGTCAGTCGCGGTGTTAGTGCAGGTACCGCCTCTCTAGACTGTCTGCAGTCGGTTGTAGATGCCCATCTGGCATTATGTTTTGTTTGGGTTTGCAGACGTATCCAGGTCCTGAGTTGACCGGATGGGATTGGCAAAAAGGGTGTGGGGCCAGCCACATCCACACCCGAGCCTCTCCTTGCAAGTTCGTCTGCCGCATCGTTACCCAATGATCCGCTATGTCCCTTTATCCATTGCAAAATGACCCTGTTGCTGTTAAGATTTTTTGCAATGCTAAAGGTGGGTACAGATTGGTGCAATGCAACATGTAATGTAATATTCTGTCTTACATTGCATGTTCCCTGCTGCCTTGGACGTGTGGCGCGCGCGGTACGCGCATTGACTACGAATCATTCGAGAACATCTGTTCCCGCATTTCGTTACAAACACTAGCCCTCGTCACACGTGTTGTTTTCTTTGCCCACATCACTACTTAAGTCGATATTCATTTTGAGGGTTCCATAAAACTTCCCTTGTTCTGTATTCCTCTATCAATAAAAGTGACTCGTCATCACTCCACGCACCCTCTTTCACCGCCATGATCGTTGCGCATGCGAACGAAACGTCTGTCTGTTTGTCTGTGTGTCTGTCTGTGGCACCATAGAGCCCGAACGGATGAAGCGATTTCAATTTAGTTTTTTTTTGTATTAAAGGTAATTTACGGGCGAGTGTTCTTAGACATGTTTGATGAAAATCGGTTGAGCCGTTTAAAAGTTATCGGGGTGAAAGTGGGAAAGGGTAACCGAAGGTTTGCAAATAAACTCGAGTGGGGTTTTAAATGAAAGCGCACTGAATGGGAATATTGATGATTTAATCGAGAGTGTTCTTAGCATGGTTTGATGAGAAAATTGGTGCTGGGGAAATTGGGAAATGGAAATCCGATGGTCAAGTGAGAGTGTCAATTACTACAATCTCAGTCTTTGTAATTCTGTTAAAGATGATTTGTCAATATGCTGTAACCGCTCAACATAAAATGATATAAAATAAGTATGTACGGTCAGCCAAGAAAGTGGTGTACCAGTTTTGATTTAGTTTCCCGGTCATCGAAAATTACAACAAGGTTCGTTATAAAAAGATATTACTGAAAGAGACAACATTATCATGACGTAAACCTATGTATTTAGTATTCATACGTCATATGTCACATATGAGTACATGACATTTTAACCTTTAGCATAAATGAAAAGGACATTAGTTTCTACAAAGCAATTGAAATGTTTCCAAACAAAAGTAATAAAAACTATTTAAATAGACAACCGAATTCCATTTGAAAAAGAAAACTGACAATTGACATTTTGTCAAATATATGCAAAAAATCGATATATTTTCCGTGTTATTTTTCAATCAACTGCATATAAAATCATCTCAATGCCTGCCAACTTGACCATTGCCGAAAGAGCACAAATAATTGCCCAATTTAATGAGGGAAGCAGTATCAGTGCGATATCCCGGAATTTGAATATATCGAGGCGTTCTGTCCGCTTTTGGATTCGTCGTGAAGGAGAGGAGGGAAGTTTGTTGGATCACAGAAGAAGTGGTCGCCGGCCTGCACTCTCCAATAACGATAGAGAATTCATGAGACGGGAATATGAAATCAATGGTTTTAAGCCCACAAAACATTTTGCGGAGATGTTCGATGTGAGTGCCCAAACAATAAGGAATCATCTACATTACATGGGGTTGCACCACATGCATTACGCCAAGAAAATACACACATCAAAAGTGTCTAGGGATCAACATATATTTTTGCAATAACTTTTCTCCTGATTGATATTAATTAAAATTTTCTTTAAGGATTCATCAAATAAAGTGTTTTCGTTTGTCACAGTAACGATAAACCAAGTCACCTTTGCATTAATAAAGAAATTTGCCATTTTCCTAATAAAGGGATTTTTGACATTTGAACCACTAACACAAAAGTTCGAAAAAAAGAATGAAATAACAGTTTTCTTTAAAATTTTATTGGGTAACTTAAACAATTAATAATCCGTGTTTCTACCGCGAACACTAACAACACAAGAACATCGGTTTGGCATACTCAAAATGAGTTCATCCAAATCACGCTGTGGAATGGCCGCCCATGTTCGTTGCAACAACAAAAAAAGGTCTTCTTGCGACTGGATACCCTCCATATTCGGCAGAGCTCTTCTCTGTAGCATATCCCATGCATGCTCAATCGGATTCAAGTCTGGCGACTGAGCAGGCCAGGGCAGGACATTGATGTTAGCTGCGACGAGAGTCTGTCTTACAACTCTTGCGGTGTGCGGTCGTGCATTATCATGCATTAACTGAAATAAGGGACCGATTTGCACTTGTAGAGGAACGATGACGTCTGATACAATCGTCTCAGCATAAATTAGAGCGTTAAGGTTGCCTCTGATCCAAATCAACTCAGTTCTTCCGCCGATCCAAATACCCGCCCATACCATGATGGTTCCACCACTATAAGGATGGACTTCCTGGCAGGATTTTAATCGCTGTTGGCGTCCAGGGGTTCTCCAGTGTCGTATACGTCTTGTATCCGGTCTCATACCGAAACGAGACTCATCAGAAAAGCACACGAAACGCCATTGTTCTTCTGCCCAATTTCTGTGTTCAAGAGCCCATTGATATCGAATCCTACGATTGTGCATTGCTATAGGTGGTACCCGTAGCGGTCTTCGGGAATGAAGGTTCACTTCATGCAAGCGGTTTCTGACTGTTTGGTCGCTAATTAAGTTCCCTGAAGAGTGATGAAGCCTCACGGCTAACATCATGGCGGTTATTGTTGGAGCTCTTCGAGTTAAGATTTGAATGTATCGGTCTTGTCTCCGTGTGGTGCAGCGATACCGTCCTCCATGGCGCTCAGCCACGGTACCAGTGCTTCGGTAACGTGTCCAAAGTCGACTGATAACACTCTGACTTGTATTCAGAGCTAAAGCCACAGTACGTTGCCGGGAACCAGCTTCTATCATTCCCACGGCTCTGAGCATTTCTTCCCTGCTTAAATGACGTCGCCGCTCCATAATAACGTTGGTTTTAATCAGTAGTAGGGAAACAGTAGCACTAATAATGTCTTCAATGCGTTGTATGTTTTTATAGGGAAAATATTGACAGCTGATTTTCATCTTTTACTCGAATTTGATTCACAGTTCCTGATTCAAATTATGAAATGCACCAAAAAGGATCCATATAAATTTATAAAATCATAAATTTATTACAAAGCCACATCTCAATCTCAAGAAATCCGCATAAAAATGCTTGATCCCTAGACACTTTTGATGTGTGTATATTTGACGGATGCTCACAGACTTGCTCGTCTGAACTTCGCCAGAGAGCACTTAGAGTTTGATTGGTCTAATACAGTGTTTTGTGATGAAAAAACGTTTAAATCCAATCAGCATGGACGTCTTCACCTTTGGCGATATAATTCAACACGGTATAAAGATGATCATGTAATCCCAAATAGAGAATCAGGTCGAATTTCCGTAAATATTTGGGGCTGGATGAGTGCGGATGGTGTAGGAGAATTGTGTTCTCTACCTCCTCGAGCGACGGCTGTAAATTATATCGACGTGCTTCAGAATGCAATGCTACCGACAGTCCGTAATGTTTACCCGGAGAACGAAGTGCCACAATTTGATTTTGTTCAAGATAATTGTTCAATTCATAATGCGAGGATCGTAAGAGCCTGGTTTCGTTCACACACTGACGTAAGGGTAATTCAGTGGCCCTCAAGATCGCCGGACCTCAACCCGATAGAAAATCTTTGGGGCCTTATGGTCCAACGATGGTCGCATCAAAATGAAAGAACCAAACAAGCTCTTATTAGTCACTGTAATTATATTTGGGAGGAAATGCGGGGAACCGATATTTGCTCACAATGAGGTCTCGTCTTTTAGAGGTAATTACAATTTTACAGAAATTGTAGGTTTGTGGATTCGCCTTGTGCCTTTACAATTTTATGTAACTTGTTGATTACAATTCTGAATTTGTAGATACAATTTTGTCATCAAAATCTACAGCCCCCCGCCGTTGATTTTACGACGTCATTGGTTCCATCAAGTTCAAACTAAGAACAGCTGTCACGTTACAAACAGTAATAGTCGTTATCAATAATCAGATAAAGACAGCAATAGAAGTTGTCAGATCGATCTGCAAGCGAAACTAATCTTTATCACCTATGAATCTGCAAGCGATATTCAACCTTAGGGTGGTACACCACTTTCTTGGCCGACTGTACCTACCTATAAAAAGTATAAAATAAAAAAATAAATTAAAAATTTAAAAAAACCCCGACAAAAAACCAAGTTCCCTTTAAAAAGTAATAAATAATTAAAACAAATAAAACAATACGTCGCGTTGGGGGACCGAAAAAAATCGTAGATAATAAATAATTTATTACTTTTTAAAGGGAACTTGGTTTTTTGTCGGGGGTTTTTTAAATTTTTAATTTATTTTTTTTGACGGTTTCACTGATAGTTCGTGCTTCAGACACCATTGCTCGACGATCTTCAGAGCCTGTTTTGCCAGGTTGCACAGCACATTCTCAAAATGTCCTGTTATGAGAATGGCTAGATCGTCCGCATAGCCTACCGTATAATACCCATGTTCAGTGAGTCTGCAGATCAGCTCATTGACCACGATGTTCCATAGGAGGGGGGAGAGAACTCCTCCCTGTGGACAGCCTTTTGCTACCACACCTCTGGTCGTGGTATTTACGGTTAATTGAATAGCCCTTTGTCTTAGCATATTGTCTATCCACCCGGCAGTCGTGGGTTCGACTCCATGCCTGGATAGGGCTCGGCTAATGCTGTTAAAGGTGGTTTTGTCAAAGGCGCCTTCCACGTCAATAAAGGCGCCTAAGGTTGATTGTTTAGATGATAGTCCGTTCTCAATTCGTGATACGACGCTATGTAGGGCGGACTCTGTTGATTTGCCTATACTGTAGGCATGTTGGTTAGCGTTGAGTGGCTTACACGACAGAGCATGCGTTCGAATATCCCTTTCACAGAGCCTTTCGAGGGTTTTAAGTAGGAGGCATGTGAGGCTAATTGGCCTGAAGGACTTCGGCTGCGTGTAGTCACTTTTGCCGGGCTTGGGAATAAATACGACTTTAACTTCCTTCCATTTGAGGGGAGTGTAACCGTAAGCAATGCATGCTCTGAACAGGTTCACGAGATGCACCACCAGACGGTTATCGCTCCATTTCAGTAGTCCTGGAAAGAGACCGTCCAGGCCAGCTGATTTATATGGGAGGAAGCTGTTGGTAGCCCATTTCACCTTATCATGTGTGACGATTCTCTGGGCTTGATTCCAGTCGGTATTGGATGCTGAATTGCTGGTCTCAGCTTCCCAGCTCCCTGAGGAGGTAATAACACAACCTGGAAAGTGAGTTTGAAGCAGCAGTTCGCATGTCTCTGCATCCGACTTGGTATACGTGCCATCCGGTTTTTAGGGTTCCGTAGCCAAATGGCAAAAACGGAACCCTTATAGATTCGTCATGTCTGTCTGTCTGTCCGTGTATGTCACAGCCACTTTTTGTCGAAAGTATAAGAGCTATCCTGTTGAAACTTGGTAGAAAGATGTATTATGTGAACCGCATTAGGATTTTCACACAAAAATCAAAACAAAACAAATTTTGGGGGTGCCCCCCATACTTAGAATTGAAACTCAAAAAAAAAAAATTCACCAAACCCATACGTGTGGGGTATCTATGAATAGGTCTTTAAAAATGATATTGAGGTTACTAACATCATTTTTTTCTAAACTGAACAGTTTGCGCGAGAGACACTTCCAAAGTGGTAAAAAGTGTGTCCCCCCCCCCGTAACTTCTAAAATAAGATAATGATAAAACTAAAAAAAATATATAATGTAGACCTCAACCAAAACTACCAACGAAAATTGGTTTGGATGAGATACAGTAAGCAGTTTTTGAGATATAGTACATTTTCAAAAACCGCAAATATAACTTTGCCATTCATACAAATACTATGAAAAACAAAGTTATTTTTATTGTTTGTGTATATTACTTACTGATCTCAATATAATTATATCTCTAATCTATGCTTGCTGCTACGGAACCCTTCATGGGCGAGTCCAACTCGCACTTGGCCGGTTTTTTAAAGAACCGATGTTGCGCTCAGGTTCGCTAATCAGAATGTTTTTTTATTCTGGTGGCATGGCTGTTTGATTCTGTGTTCGAAGTTCGAACAGAAGCGTTTCCAGCATTCGCTTTTCCTGAGACGGATACGCTTCTTGTATTGATTTTGGGCTTCTTTAAATTTGTCCCAATCGTTATCCTGTCGGGTGTTTTTAGCTCTATTGAACAGCTTTCTTACCTTGCGACGTAGTTTTTCCAGTTCTGGGCTCCACCAGCTGGTCTCACCTGCGGGGGCCCTTCTTGGCGTCGCAAGTGGGCATGTTTTTTCAAAGCAGTCCACTAGAGTCTTGGTGAGTTGATTGTTGTGGGTGTCAATCACCGCGGCGTTGTCATAGCTAGGAATTGGAAGTCTCTTCAGATTTTCCGCCGTTTCGGCATGATACCTAACGCGGTCCATCTTCCGGGGATTCCGTCGCGGCTCCGCGGGATTTACCATGATGTTAATAGTATATATGATCCACCTGTGGTCAGAGCAAGATAAGTCTTTCGAAACATGCCAGTTCAAGATGTGCCGCGAGATATTCTCTGTTGCAAGAGTGAGATCAATGATAGTTTGGGCTTGTCTAGTGACAAAGGTCGGTTCAGAGCCCCGATTCATAATTCTTAAGTTAGTGGTGAAGAGATAGTTCAGAAGTTCCTCACCTCGTGCGTTCGACTTTTCGCTGCCCCAGATGATATGGTGCGCGTTGGAGTCGGCTGATATTACAAGCTCCAGTCCTTCCCTCTCGCAATAGGCCACCAGTGCTGTTAGCTCCGGTGTGGGTACCTCCTCGTCGCCTGGCAGATAGGCAGACGCAAGTACCACCTCGGGTAAGCTGAGGGATGGGTTGCTCAGGAGCCTGATGGCAGTCAGGTCCCTGGAACAGAACTCGGTTAATAGAACTACAGGTACATTATTTGGTGTAAATATACAAGTCCTTGGTTTACTTACGGTAGTGTTCAGGAGGAGCTTACCCCCGATGTTGGATAGACCACAGATTCTGCCATTCCTAATCCAGGGCTCCTGGATTAGGGCTATGGTCTTGATTGGTCCCTCCAGCGCCTTACGCAAGTTGGTCGTAGCAGTAAGGCTGTGCTGGAGGTTGGTTTGGACGATTTTATTGGTCTCGAGGAGGGGAACTGCTTGGGCCATCGCTACTGTTCCCGAGCAGTTTCTCCTCATCGTCCACACCATCCCCACTGAACCAGTCCAGCCTGGTGGTCTTTGCCGAGGCATCGACGACGGCCATGGGACTGGGAGGTGAGTTATCTCCAGACACCTGCGGAGACGCAGGGTTGTTTTGGCTCACCGTGGAGGAGGGTGTTGATAAAGCCGGACCTAAGCCTCCAGCAGCTTGCTCCGTCCATACTGGGACGGTTGCTTGCTCGCTTTTGGCACTAGGTCCGGTGGTCTGAGTGGCAGAAGGTTCGGCTTACTCGCCTTTGGGTCCGCTTGCCGTCACCTCCTGCTGGAACATCATGTATACCGACCCCGTCTTGGAACAGACGCGGTCCTCTGGATGATCCGGTCGGTCTCCGATTGCGGGATTCTAAGGACGATGTAAACACCGTCCTTGTTGTCCTGCTTCTCGGCGTGGTAGAGGCTCCAGGAGTCGACGCTATACCACGGGTTTTGCCGTCGAAGCCTGATGCGCAGCCTGTCCACGGTCCCGTCCGTGAAGTTGGGTAGGAACATCCCTGCCCTAATTCAGCGAGGGATCTCTGACTGGCGGCGAACCACCAGTTTGGTCCCATCGATAGGCGAGGGAAGTTCCGCGATGGTACGGCGAACCCATTCCAAGGTGAAGACGTCCTCGCACCAGAGTTTGAGTACGCCATCACTCAGGAAGAGCTTGCCGCGGAAGGAGGGAGCACGGTCGACATCCGTCGATGTTGACGGGGCGAAAATCGCCTCATCTAGCGCCAGATCAATGGCAGCCTGGATGGCAGTCGAGTGCTCCTCGGTTAGTTCGTGGATGGGTTCCGTTGTTACGGCCACGGCCAGGTCGTTGGACCCTATCGCGTCCGCGTAACTAACCCCTCCACGATGATGGTTAATTTTGTATCGTTATGAACATAGGTACTTACAAAGAATCAATAGTGCCCAAGAGAATAATATTGTTTCCCCATAGACCACTATGATGAAGAATCTGTTGGCTTTGTGTGTTGGCATTGCCTAACAAGGAATGCCAGTATTTATCTCAGTATATGGTACGCAACAGGTATCTAAATATTGCCCTGGTAGAGCACTAGTCAGTGATACCCGTAATATTATGGTTATAATTTGTGCTATGATTAGAGTCTTTTGTTTTTGTTCCACCAAACAAAATCAATGTTGAAAAAAAGACATTGAACAATGTGTAAATGGGTCACTTAAATTAAGATAATTATTATCACCTATGGACTCCTAATAATACCAAGGGTTTTTATATGGTAAAATCATCAAATGATCCGCCAACCCCGGGGCAGGATGGAGGGGATTGTCAGACTCATACTAACTAAAACCCATGGTGTCCTTCCATAGCCCTTTATGTTCTGGGGTCACGGTTACCTGTCAGAAAGTGTATCTTCTCTTAGAGTACCTATTAGAGGGTAACAGTAGTTCTAACAGACACTCAAGTTTTTTTTTTTTAGAATATTCATACACACATCAAAAGTGTCTAGGGATCAACATATATTTTTGCAATAACTTTTCTCCTGATTGATATTAATTAAAATTTTCTTTAAGGATTCATCAAATAAAGTGTTTTCGTTTGTCACAGTAACGATAAACCAAGTCACCTTTGCATTAATAAAGAAATTTGCCATTTTCCTAATAAAGGGATTTTTGACATTTGAACCACTAACACAAAAGTTCGAAAAAAAGACTGAAATAACAGTTTTCTTTAAAATTTTATTGGGTAACTTAAACAATTAATAATCCGTGTTTCTACCGCGAACACTAACAACACAAGAACATCGGTTTGGAATACTCAAAATGAGTTCATCCAAATCACGCTGTGGAATGGCCGCCCATGTTCGTTGCAACAACAAAAAAAGGTCTTCTTGCGACTGGATACCCTCCATATTCGGCAGAGCTCTTCTCTGTAGCATATCCCATGCATGCTCAATCGGATTCAAGTCTGGCGACTGAGCAGGCCAGGGCAGGACATTGATGTTAGCTGCGGCGAGAGTCTGTCTTACAACTTTTGCGGTGTGCGGTCGTGCATTATCATGCATTAACTGAAATAAGGGACCGATTTGCACTTGTAGAGGAACGATGACGTCTGATACAATCGTCTCAGCATAAATTTGAGCGTTGAGGTTGCCTCTGATCCAAATCAACTCAGTTCTTCCGCCGATCCAAATACCCGCCCATACCATGATGGTTCCACCACTATAAGGATGGACTTCCTGGCAGGATTTTAATCGCTGTTGGCGTCCAGGGGTTCTCCAGTGTCGTATACGTCTTGTATCCGGTCTCATACCGAAACGAGACTCATCAGAAAAGCACACGAAACGCCATTGTTCTTCTGCCCAATTTCTGTGTTCAAGAGCCCATTGATATCGAATCCTACGATTGTGCATTGCTATAGGTGGTACCCGTAGCGGTCTTCGGGAATGAAGGTTCACTTCATGCAAGCGGTTTCTGACTGTTTGGTCGCTAATTAAGTTCCCTGAAGAGTGATGAAGCCTCACGGCTAACATCATGGCGGTTATTGTTGGAGCTCTTCGAGTTAAGATTTGAATGTATCGGTCTTGTCTCCGTGTGGTGCAGCGATACCGTCCTCCATGGCGCTCAGCCACGATACCAGTGCTTCGGTAACGTGTCCAAAGTCGACTGATAACACTCTGACTTGTATTCAGAGCTAAAGCCACAGTACGTTGCCGGGAACCAGCTTCTATCATTCCCACGGCTCTGAGCATTTCTTCCCTGCTTAGATGACGTCGCCGCTCCATAATAACGTTGGTTTTAATCAGTAGTAGGGAAACAGTAGCACTAATAATGTCTTCAATGCGTTGTATGTTTTTATAGGGAAAATATTGACAGCTGATTTTCATCTTTTACTCGAATTTGATTCACAGTTCCTGATTCAAATTATGAAATGCACCAAAAAGGATCCATATAAATTTATAAAATCATAAATTTATTACAAAGCCACATCTCAATCTCAAGAAATCCGCATAAAAATGCTTGATCCCTAGACACTTTTGATGTGTGTATTATAAGCTCTGCACATAACTTTGATCAGTGTACTCGTGTTTACTGTTTAGGTACCTACAGCTATACATTCTATTGGTTTAATTCATTTTAATTCACCAACAATTTAAGCAATTAAGAAATATGCATTGTTTAGAGTGCATCCTAGCAATAAATGAACGTAAATAGAATGCATTAAGATGCACAATTACGTTTTTGGCAAACGTAAAATAGTTTGCTTGGGTAATTTAAAGAATGTTCTAATGCCTTTGAAATAAGATCACAATTTCTAGGAATTGTTTTATGGCGTGTATGTAACATGCACAGGGCACGTGTATGGTATGCATGTAATTTATAAACATGAACTAAGGTTATGATAATATATTTATAAATATTCCAATTAATTTTAATGTAGATATGTCTATAGGTAAGTACATATTATAGTGTTTATACACTTGTACTGAATGGAAGTCTTAAAGGTATATTCTTGTGTATTTAATAGGTTAGGCCAATATTCGCCTTTTGGCGGTTATTATGTGTACAGTTATCTATCACTGGTGCAGTGCAAACAAAACAAATATTTATTAAGAGTGTAGGTAGGTAGGCAGCTAATAAAAACATGAATAAAATCAAATCTCTGTTTATTGCCGGCCATACACGGTACCAGTATACTTGAACGGTATACCGGAAGTACCGGAACTGAAGGCTTGTGCAGGTATAACTAACATCCATAGTGACCACACACGATTCAAGTATGCCTGTGCAGTCTCAGTTCTGCGCCTGTGACAAACCGAAAAAGTCGTGTTGTGCAATAAGTATTTTGTGAAATATGCCACCGGTTCTATCTAAAGTGACACCCACAAATGATGACGTTTTGGCTATTGTTGGTTTGGTGCAAGTTTGGACCTTAGTGCACGCCGAGGGGAAAGCACGGGGAAAGGGAGAGAGGTAGTTGTCAGTTACATGTATTGCAACCATGTTCAGAGATTTTCCTTGAAGATTGCTCCCCGTGGCACTGGCGCGCGTGCGACTGAAGCGTTCCGACACACACGCTCATGCATACTTGCACAAACTAGTTTGCGCAGGTATACAGATCGTAGTTTTGATCTGCCTACCAGACTTGTGCAAGTCGGGAAACTTGTGCAAGTTTTGTCACACACAAAGTCTTCAGTTCCGGTATACCGTTCAGGTATACCGCTACGTGTATGGCCGGCATTAGATAAGATTTTCAGAAAAAATATTTTGAATTTCTTATTTACCTTTCCAAGCGCAGAAAGTCGGATACGCTGTGATAAGATATGTGACGTCACAGTCGTAATAATTATTAATAATTAGATTGGTGTGGGTAGGTAAAGTTTGCATTAATTTATTGTTAAGTAATAGAGGACCACGTTTACAATATCTTGTAAGTTTTTCTTATCTTTGCACCAATGGCTAGTCACGCTATTTCAAACTGATGGCAAAACAATGATTAAAAAATATAAATATTACATATTTAAAATCTTCGCTTCTAATTGATGTCTTCCCACTTAAAAGAAAGTTAACTTTATGATTGTGCCAACTATGATGGTTTTAGAATGGCTAATACTCGTAACTAAAAAAAACCGGCCAAGTGCGAGTTGGACTCGCCCATGAAGGGTTCCGTAGTAGCAAGCATAGATTAGGGATATAATTATATTGAGAGGTGATTGAGATTAGTAAGTAATATACACAAACAATAAAAATATCTTTGTTTTTCATAGTGTTTGTATGAATGGCAAAATTATATTTGCGGTTTTTGTAAATGTACTAGGTATATCTCAAAAACTGCTAACTGTATCTCATCCAAACCAATTTTCGTTGGAAGTTTTTGTTGAGGTCTACATTATATATTTTTTTTAGTTTTATCATTCTCTTATTTTAGAAGTTACAGGAGGGGGACACACATTTTACCACTTTGGAAGTGTCTCTCGTGCAAACCGTTGAGTTTAGAAAAAAATGATAATAGTGACTTCAATATCATTTTTAAAGACCTATCCATAGATACCCCACACGTATGGGTTTGGGGAAAAAATGTTTTTGAGTATGGGGGGCACACAAAATATGTTTTGTTTTTATTTTTGTGTGAAATTCCTAATGCGGTTTACATAATACATCTACCTACCAAGTTTCAACAGGATAGCTCTTATACTTTCGACAAAAAGTGGCTGTGACATACGGACGGACAGACAGACCGACATGACGAATCTATAAGGGTTCCGTTTTTGCCACTTGGCTACGGAACCCTAAAAAAAACAAATTTTGGGGGTGCCCCCATACTTAGAATTGAAACTCAAATTTTTTTTTTCACCTATCACATACGTGTGGGTTATCTATGGATAGGTCTTTAAAAATGATATTGAGGTTACTAATATCATTTTTTTCTAAACTGAACAGTTTGCACAAGAGACACTTCCAAAGTGGTAAAATGTGTGTCCCCCCCCTGTAACTTCTAAAATAAGAGAATGATAAATCTAAAAAAATATATAATGTAGACCTCAACAAAAAGTTCCAACGAAAAATGGTTTGGATGAGATACAGTTAGCAGTTTTTGAGATATAGTACATTTTTAAAAACCGCAAATATAACTTTGCCATTCATACAAACACTATGAAAAACAAAGTTATTTTTATTGTTTGTGTATTATACTTACTAGTCTCAATATAATTATATCCCTAATCTATGCTTGCTACTACTACGAAACCCTTCATGGGCGAGTCCAACTCGCACTTGGCCGGTTTTTTTAAATGCTGCATTCTGGTCAGACTAAATGTTAACACTAATATAAATTAATGATGATTTAATCGTTTACCAGGAAATTCCTCGTTTATGTTATTTGTTATCGCCTACTACCTATACATATAATGAAGTTGTATTCTATATAAATAATACATAGTAAATAAAAAAAACGTTGTCTGCTACCAGCTATAAAAACAATACTCGATAGAGCACAATCATTGTCTAGTCGTGGCTCTGATAAGGGCTTGATAACGTTATTAGTAATAACCGAAAACAAATGCTGCGTAATATTGAACACCTGCCTAAAATCATAGATCTGGAATGTTCATGCTGTGCGTTTAAAATGAAAAACAGCCAGCTCCGTAGTGGAATTCTTTGAAGGAAGCAGCTACAGGCATATACTTCCAAACAGAACAATTTTGCCATTAGGTTCTGTCGAGCATATGTATTACTGAATTAACAAATGAAATGGAAATAGAAAACCCTCCCATTTTATGACCATTTTTCCATAGTAGTCTTTATTGTGGCGATTTCAGTCGCCTGAATTCGAGAATAATTTAAACTTCACAACTTTCAAACCAAGTCTGGGGAGAATATTATCTTCTATTTATTGCATCCAACCATAGATATCTGTGCTTCCAACAGTGTTTTGAATATTTGCAATAGCAAAGGCGTGTTGAAGTAGAGGATCTGGATGTAAAGTTCTTGGTTACTCCGTTGAATATAGGTCTTTAGACCGGGTGTTGGTCTGGTCCATTCATAGATAGGTGTTTTTCGGTGTACCCATAGACTTAGCGGATGGATTGAGCCTTCCATAACCAAATCTCAAAAATTAATGAGAGATACAAGCAAAGAAGTTGGTTGCATTGTCTTTTCTATGTCATTCACTGTGTCTTAGGCAGTGGTTATTTTCACATTATTATTTTCACACATGCGTATGCTGCAAATATGTAATGTACATTTCGTCTTTGTCTCTACTCTACACCTCTGATATTTCATGCAGGTGTCTACAGACGATGATATTACACTGATTGTACTGCTAACCACAAAAACAGCACGTTTTTACATTTTCGTGGAATAATGTCATGTTTTACATAAGGTTGCAACTAAATCCTTAAGTTATCTTATCTCATTTTCAGTTTTTGTCGTCACAGATGTCTGAGACACGATTGTTTGCACGTTCGTTAACAATTCTACTTATAGCATCAACAACTTGTTTTGATTTCTCAATAAACTTGGCTTGGAGGCTTGTCTCAGACGTCACAGAAATACCTGTTTGTTTTTATAATCGGCACTAGCACGATGAAGTTTTTAAATTCTCTCTCTATCATTTTATTTTGTTCTTAATATAAAGAATTATTTTCTGACACTGAATTCCATTCCATTCGCCATAAATGGGACCCTAGATATTTATATAAAAGAACAGGGTTTTTTTATTAAGACTCGACTACAGCCGAAACCGCTAAACGCATTAAAGTTTTGTTTTTATTTTTGTGTGAAAATCCTAATGCGGTTCACATAATACATCTACCTACCAAGTTTTAACAGGATAGCTCTTATACTTTCAACAAAAAGTGGCTGTGACATACGGACGGACAGACAGACATGACGAATCTATAAGGGTTCCGTTTTTGCCATTTGGCTATGGAACCCTAAAAACTACAGGACCGAGTAAGTAAGTTTTTAAGACAATCGTCTACCGAGCGCTGGTCCATACTAAAAGAGAAAATGTTTTCCTGCCCCTAGATGTTATCCTATCTCAATGATTTTTTAGAATGCTTCTGACACGGTAAAAAACTAGGTTTATAGGTTTTCATTTCTTCAAAATTTATAATAGTTTGAAAGTTACAGGCGCCTAAGTGTTACTATTTTTCCCACGTTTTTATACACTCACTTTTCTTGTTTGTTTGTATGTTTGTTTGTTTGTTTGTTTGTCGTTCCGGTTGGACTTTTGCAACTCAATTTTGAGGCACTTCCCGATAAGCTAGCAGGCTGAAATTTTGCACACGCTCTGAGTTCTGATGACAATGCATGACTAGCTAAGAAACGTCATAACAAATCCAATATGGCGGCCTCCCCAAGATGGCGGACTGGCTGTTTGAAATCCACCCCTATGATATGGGTATCAAATGAAAGGGTTTGCTGTCAGAAATACGAAAAAAATAGTCACGTGACTTAAATCCAATATGGCGGACGTCCAAGATGGCAGACAGGCTATTTGAAATGCACCTCTAAGACATGATATTTATGGGTATCAAATGAAGGGGTTTGCTGTCAGGAATACGATAAATACACTCATGTGACTTAAATCCAATATGGCGGACGTCCAAGACTGCGGACAGACTTTGAGGCACTTCCCGATAAGCTATCAGGCTGAAATTTTCAGGATAGCTTCAAACCCAATGAACAAAGATAAAAATAATAAAATAATTAATAGATTTAAAAAATCTAAAACCCCACGTTTTTAAATGTCCTAAAAATAAGAAAATAACCCTACGGGGCTGAGAGAGGGGCCACTCAAAACGTGGGGGCGTATCTTTGCATGTTACATCCACGATCTATACACGTCATGTAAATATTTATCCCATAAATAATCCCTTAAATAATATACGCCCCCACGTTTTGAGTGGCCTCTCTCTCAGCCCCGTAGGGTTATTTTCTTATTTTTAGGACATTTAAAAACGTGGGGTTTTAGATTTTTTTATGACAAAATCTTCATTGAAGTAAAACCTTTGTATTTTAAAAATAAAGAAGTTTTAGAAAAAAAGCAAAACCTACAAACCTAGAATGTAATATGCTGAAACGATTGACGCCAGAATCTAAGAGATTGGTCGTGATTTAGTATGTGAAAAACGTTTTCTCCCGAGAGACAAATTTCATATAAAAAATACTTACAGTCAGTCGCGAACTGCAACGCTCTCTATCGCACGATCGGGGGTCGGGGAGGTGTGTAGCGACAGCACGAGTTTTTCTAAATACCTATTTTTTAACCCATTCCATGCCAGCAACGCACTCGCGTGCGTTTAAGTTTTTTTTACTTGTGTGCCTGCAACGCACCCGTATGCGTGTAGTGTATGTTTTAATAAAGTATAATTTATTCACTGTGCGTTGCATTATTGTTGCCATTTTTTAATTTACCTCAATCTAGATTATATTTCTGATATAGCAACACCGTTACAGTAGTAAAAGAAATGTCACATTTGAATTGACGCCGGTTTTTGTGCTTGTGATTTTTGCTAGTATTATAAATCAAGTTTTTACAGTGATTTAGGTGTTAAAAGGTAGGTAAATATGATTTTTTAATCGAATTTAGTCATTTACTTATTACAACAACGTAATTTTAAGTCTACTGATAATATTTTGGATAAATTTTGAAGTCCAAAACATACCAACGTTAATGGTGCGTTCAATGGCATTTATGAATGACTTTGTTCATGGATGGTCTTACACATCGACAATAATCATACTACTGCTATTGTAACTTTATAACGTTATTTTATAACTAGAGATATTTTACTGCAGTGTTCGTATTACATACCTTACATGGTACAAAATAAAACCGTTTGTGAAAATACGCTTTTATTTTTAAATTTGAATGGGATGAATTGTGTAAAGTAACTAGTATTTTTGTCGTTTATAGGTCTTTTGTTTTCTCCTCAAGCATTATATCCTTAGGGATATACTATATTACGACTTTATCTATCATACTGCGACATATACATATTTTTGTCTTTATTTAATTTAATTATAACAAATCATTTACTAAAATCTTGTATTATGTATTCTGCTAGAATACCTACATTACTTAATCTTTTAGCTTTTTTTTAGATACTTTTTTTACATAACTATGTTGAAGCTCTTGGCATAAATATTTTCTGTATTTGCTAAATATTTTTAATTTTACTATAATAATTATTATGAAAATACGTACTCGTAATACAATTATGAAAAAGGTGAATCAAAGACTGCTTCGACCTTATATAAGTATTTTTATTTCTGTCACCTACCCTACACCCTAACGATTTAATTATTGGTTCATGTTTCCCAGTCGTGCATAAAGCCATCCACTATATACTCTCAAAAGTGCGTTCTCGGATCTTTCGAAAAACTTTTTTCACCATGTGCCACCCACGCACCTTATGCGTTTGGTGTTTTTTTTCGTATTTATCAACAAAATTTATTTTTTAAAAATCTAAATACATCATTAGTAATCCATTTCCTACCATATAACATAATAAAAACTGGTGGCACCTGGTCAACAACTTTAAAAAAAAGGTGGCATCGAATGGGTTAAAATGGCAGCCGGTATACTATCCTCTTAAGGAGCAATCATAGACAATTATATAAGCTTTCAAATGACATATCAAACAACGGAATTGATGCAGTAGAACTCGAGGTATAAAGAAAAAATTGGTACGGCCGGCCGCCATCTTTGTGACGTCACAGCTATGCATGTCCCAACTTCCTCTTCTTAAAACCCTCGGTTTCGTGTTCTGTAGAGCACAAGGAACACGTACATACAGTTTTAGGTAAATAGAAGAGGGTCCGACGAAAAATCTCCAAGCTGCTTCTCCGCCGCCTGACTAGAGTTGTTTCGTTCAACTAACAGTCTTCAATGAATGTAATTATTTCAAATGTCTATGCCTACAATATTAAACATTAACCAGTTTGTCGGTGTATTATACCCAATATACCTAACGCGTGACTGGTAAGTAGGTACAAACATTAGCTTTGATGACTAGTTGACTACATAGAATCCCGTTGATTCATGTCCATTTAATTGTCCTACATAATTTCCCAATGAAACTACTAGTATTGAATGGAACTTTCCTATTAATTATATGCTTTCGCAAGGAACACCGGGGTTTAAGTCAGTCGAGTTTGACATGCCCCCCCCGCCTTCCATCATCATCATCAGCCTATAATGTTCCCACTGCTGGGACACAGGCCTCCTCTCTGTGAGAGGGAGTGGGCCATAATCCACCACGCGGGCCCAGTGCGGATTGGTAGATGTCACATATCTTCGAATTTTTGGTTCTAGGACATGCCGGTTTCCTCACGATGTTTTCCTTCACCGTTTTGAGAGCAGTGGTGATGAAATAAATTACACAAAGTAATGCGCCCGGCGGGGTTCGAACCCATGACCTACAACTCGTAAGTCGGGACCGATACCACTGGGCCACCACTGCTCTTTCCATGATGGGATTAAATCCATGAGGATTTCAACCTTGAGAAAAAAAGGTGTGGTCTGGCTAACCTTTAACATTCTATGTATAGAAGTTATGCAACTAATGACGGCATTAAATTAAGCAGTACCATGAAAGTAGCATTCTCTCCATTGCCTTGAAGGCTATAGAACGCTCTTTTATACTTCACGGCCAATCACGGCAGTCACCTTCTTACAACTGTTTGATCAATTGAATTAGAAAGATTGTATAACAAGCTGTAAAATTAAGGTCTTCACAATATTAGTAGGTAGGTTTATAAAATAGGTCTTTGTTTGACTAAAATAAAAACGGACTAAAATACAAACTCCCAATTATAGAATTCTTTCCATTTTGATCATTTGCCATTTTGAGAATTAGACTTTCTGCGACTAAATCCTAAAGACTATGGGGTAGTATTTTCTACGATATTTCATACATTTCCTGTAAATTTATTGTGTGTAAGTTAGGGTTGGCATGTTTAAGTTTAAAACAAGTTGTTTTAAAACACCTGTTTTAAACAGTGTTTAAAACAGTTTGAAATTAAACAGTGTTTTTATTACACGCTACTTTTCATGGCGGATGAATGCCTGTAAAATGAAAATAAATTAATATTCAGGGGTCTTAATAGCTTTACATTAAATAATTTGAGTGTTATGTCCTGCTATGTCACATTTTTTAACTTTTATTGGCATTGTAATGAAATAATACTTCAAAACATTAGAAAAAAACAGTAGATGTTTTTTTTCCAATGATATTTTTTTGTAAATTTCATTACAAATAGCGAATTTAAAAAGATCTAGTCTAGAAATGAAACATAATTTATTTATAAGTTAAGACGTCGACCCATAGTCGAATTAATTTGAAAAAATCGGCTAAGTGCGAGTTGGACTCGCGTGAAGAGGGTTCCGTACGATGTTACTTATCACGTTTTTTTAAATCTGACCCAATTTGGTACGCACAAAATTGAGTGATTTACCATGTTATTTTAATATCATGGACTTCTTATAGGTTTTCCTATAATCTATAGAAAACTAATTTCTGTATTTTTTTCAAAATTTTAGGTTCAGTAGTTTCGGAGATAAGGGGGGAGGGAATGGTCAAATTTCGTCTATTTTCTATTCTAGAAAATAGACGAAATTGAAAATTGAACTTGGAAACTATTTAAAAATTACAAAAAAATACATTTAAGATTGTCTCAACAAGACCTTTCATTTGATATGTAACACGATGCAGTTTACAATTTTTTTTAAAAATTTTCCCCTTCTCCCCAAAAATTACCTCCTATATACAGACATGGACTTCTTATAGGTTTTCCTATAATCTATAAGTAGAAAACTAATTTCCGTATTTTTTTTCAAAATTTTAGATTCAGTAGTTTCGGAGATAAGGGGGGGGAATGGTCAAATTTCGTCTATTTTCTTGAAAAACTGGGAAACTGTTTATTTTAAAATTACAAAAAATATATATATTTAAGATCTTCTCAACAAGACCTTTCATTTGATATGTCACACGATGCAGTTTTCAGTTATTTTTTTTTTAATTTTCCCCTTCCCCCAAAAATTACCTCCCACATACAGATTTCATCTATTCACGTCACACCTCTGTGCTTGAGTCACAGGAATTGATATGTGTACCAAATTTCAACTCAATCGGTCTAGTAGATTGTATAATATAATTAACTAATGGCCCGTCCCAGCTTCGCACGGGTATATTAAGAACCGCTTGTCCGATTTCGTGCAAACTTCACATAAAGCATCTACTAAATAGTTCGAACAAGCCTAAACATTTGGTTTGGATAGGTAAGCCCGTTCTTGAGTTATAACATTACAACGAAAAGTGGCATTGATTTTTTTTTATATATTAGAAGATTAATTTATGTTGAACTTCTGTAAATAAAGAACTCCAATACAACTTATAATTATTATGAATTGACGTCATTGGGACCACTTTGACTATAACATCAACAGTGGTTCATAATAATACGTCGGCATTTGTTTTGCAAACACTGGAATCAATACTTACGAGGTTAACGCGTTCAATATGGTCAACAAAACGTAGCCGTATTTCTACGATATTTCTATACAAATACATAGGTAAGCAGTAAGCATTACGTAGACACAAACATGTTTCGAAATGTTATGTTCCACGGCTCAATTAACTAATTGTTTCTGATGCTGATAATTTGTTAATTGATATTGCAAAAATGAAAGTTAAATGGTTGGTTTGATATTGACATCAATTGTTACGAAGCAGGAGTTGATGATTTGGCTACATGCTCTGATAATATTTGTAAAGACAAATACGTGACGTAGCGCAATCCATCTCTTCGATAATGTCACCTTATTTTTCAAGGTACATTCAGGTGTAAAACTCATTTATGTATGTACCTACCAACCATTAAATTGATTACTCGCATTTTATTTATCATTTAATTAAAGTGATGGTTTTATTGTTATTTGGTTTTTTGGATTACTTTTCTATCATACATTTTCGAGTAGGTTATTATTTTATTAATGTATTGATGTTTTATTTAAACAACATCATGTTTTTGCATTGCTGTGCCTGTAATGAAATAAAAGCCATCAAGAATCGATTAAATAGTCTTGTTTGTTTGTGTCCACATTGGAAATATTCCACGGCCAATTCCACGTAGTACAATATCAGATACAGTGGTAGAATCAAGTTTGTAAACAGTAATTCATTATGGCAAAATTTGTCTTAAAATAAAATATTTTGACTTTTTCAATTTGTAATAGAGTGGTTAGTTTCCAATTCCAATATTCTTATACAACCTTTATAAATAAATTATACACTGTGATGACTGTGATACAACGTCAGTACTTTTTTATTGAAATTTGTATACTTTCTTTCACACTTTTGCATTAGATTGTACCTACTTGTATGATTTAAAATACTGTTTTGTCCATGACATTTAAAATAAATCGGGGCTTATCAAGCTTTGTCTGATAGAATGATTTATTGAAAAAAAATAACTCTGTTTTTTATTGCACTCAATCTAAAACAAGTAAATTTTAAAATCATTACACCTCGCATATGTAACTTTAGTAAAAATAATCTTTTGAAGATTGATATATCAAATGATTATGATATGGTCATGTCTTTCATCATCTGCTAAGGCTTTCCTGCAGGCGTAGCATGGCCCGTAGAAAGGGGTTTTGTCGACGGAAGAAAAGACAAAATGACAGAACGTAGAAATATTTTTAGCGTTTTAAGCATGGTAATGTGAAAAATATAGAAAATTAACGTCCTATTCTTCAATAAATATATGCAAAAAAACAATCGATTTGTATAGAAATAACGATGAAATAACTTTGTCTATTCTTGGTATAGCGGAATCGCCATGCTACGCGTGCTGAAGTAAGAGGTCAACCTCCGTCTTCCAGTCTCTATCCAAAAATTTAAAAAGAACTATCATGACCAAAATAAGACGGTAATCTTGAAAATTCGCGATCCGAAATAGCAAGATGTTGCTTTTGGATACAAAAATTTCAGTCTGTTTCATGATTGGAAATTATCTATTTAATGAATGAATCAATCAGTATTTTTTTCTGAAAAGTGACAGACTAGCAAAGCCCAGATATGTTTGAAACTGAATTTTGAAGATTATACCACTTAATTTTTACAGATATTTCGAATGTGCTATCTTATGCACGCTCACGAAGTTGGCTTTCGCAATTCTTCAGGCTATTTCTTCAAATCTGAAAAAGAGTATTGTGACAGGCACGCATGTTTTGATCTTGTTTTCAAATGAATTGGACCAATATAATGAGCTCTAGGCCGTAAGTGACATGGTCCGGTCGCTAACATCAGTAACTTTTTGTTGGGAACCCTAAAAAGTCAATCTCGAACCTTTTAATCAAAATGTCAATATTTTTATAGTATTGTACTTGTTTTTGTAATCTTGCCCACACGGGTAGTCTTATCGGTCTTTGTGTTATACATTATACCTAATAAACTTTGTTTTCGAGATAGCCTGAGTATTATATTTTATAGCCAGCAGATTTTGCACTGAATATTGTGTTACTAAGTAATATTTTCTGCTATCACAATGGTAATCGTTATTTATTTGTTCAGTTTGAAACAGCTTCTCAGTTTAGATTCGCAACGGCTATATTTTGTGTGTGGCATACATATTTCTCATTGTATTTTGGCCTTTATTGGCGTGTAGCCCTGCGTTCTTTGGCAAGGGTTTTTAGTCGAAGGTTCGTTGACATTTTTATTTGGGCTTCGTTTAAAAATGTTATTATTTGAATACTAATTTAAACATTCTTTTGTTGCCGTAAATTGTTCTGTGTAGACCTGTTGCGTGTTTGTCTAAATAAAGATCCATTTTAAAATGAATATAGTTTAGCTAATGTCGTCTGCGGTCGCCGGATATTGGCTAGCGTTCTGTACAGTCTCGTGCCCACTTCTATTTTAAGTTAGTCTTCGTAACAATTGCGTTACCAATGTTAATGACTTCGACATGGAATCTCATTTCGTGGAAATCTAGATAGAATCAACATTTTTATTTGCCAAGATGTATCTATAGGTACGTACTTACGTAGCTAGTAGAAACTGTGCTATTCTAAGAGTTTAACCTCTACAGTTACGCGCATGCCATTCCTCGTGATGTATTCTTGTAGAAGAGGGAGTGCGCTAATCACGCCGTCTCATTGGTTAACATTATCGTGACGTCACGTCGGCTTGTGATTAGCATTACACTTATTTTTCAAAGTGACGTATCATTGTGTACGCTTATCATTATATCGTGTGCCTATCTCTATTAGGGTATATAAAAAGGAAATCTTGTGCAAAACAATTTAGTTCTTTTTCACAGAGCGTCTGGTGTATTGTGTCTCTTGCAAATTTATTTTTAACGTTTTATTTTTTGCGATAATTTTCTTGCATCTCAGCCAATTGAAACCAAGTGCTGTGCGGCATAATCTAAACTAAATACTTTTTTGAAACGATTAACTACTCGTAACAATGTACAAAAAGAGAAATATGGTGGCTCAGTTCAACAACATCTTATCGTGAGTGCCTTCGGAGATTGACCGACAATAATATCTAACTTTTAAACAATAATCGCCCATTGTTGTATTATATCATGTTTGTTATGTGACAATAATGATTTGTTTAACTAATTCACAATTGTTTTATCTGCAGGGAGTTCGAGCCATTCGCGGGATCGCCGCCTCCTCCAGAGGATTCATTCTTCTACATCCGGTACCCTAGGACTGACGTATTGTTTGGGAAGCCGAAACTCGAGCAAGAAGTGCCGAAACTGTTACCTGAGTCTTCCAACGAAGTCAAAGCCCCTTCAGCGTATAACATAGTGAAGGAGAAGGACTGGTCAAAGCACACCAAGCCGTGCCAAGACGTACTGCACGGGATTGCACCAATCAACACAGCTGGTAAGACAACTTTAAATATTTCAAAAGGTTATTGAATGACATTGACAGTGGCTGGTGCACGGCTATATTTGTGTTGTTTTCATTTTTTAACAAAACGTGATGGTGTTTACCTGCATGTGTAGTGATTAAAATAAATATTCATGTTGCTGTAGTCATTTATGTGTTATACACTCAATTAAAAATTGTTTTAAAAACTATTGACTTCAAATTACAAAAGTTGTAAAACTTTCTAAACAACCAAACTCCGTTTTGTAACCATATGACGTTGTCTGCCTACACAAAATGACGTAATTTCATCTACGTGATTGCATTTTAATTGTATATTGCATCGTGTTTTGATTGCGTGTGTTTGTTTACAGTGAACTCGGTTTCTTCGAAGCCGAAGCCAGCCGGGACTGACGACGGATTCAAAGGACAGGGCGCGGCTTGTGGCACCTCAATTGTCAAGGTTGGTAGCTAATAGCATAGCGACAGATAGACGTACCAGTCACGGGCACTATGTGCCTACTAAGCAATTTTTGGAATTGATTATGGGGGTTGTGTTGATTGCTATTTTGTCGTTTCCAAAGATAAGGTATAACAAAATTTTGGGTCACATACGTATTTTTAAGAAATAGGTTTTATCTCAACATAAGTACTCCTTTATTCAGCTCATTATTATGAACAATTTCCACAATGTGATCTGATCATTCAGAATTTGTGCATGTTTATTTAAAAAGTTTAAAAGCTTGTAAGCAAACCCATGCTCTACTGGAGAAATTCTTAGTGTGGGGCAACATTCTTTTTTAAGAAAAAAAAAATAAAGCACAGCCTAATAACAATTTTAAATTTAGTGATTACCTGTTTTTTGCGTGAGTACAATAACCTCTTTGTAGGTTTCTGTTTTCTTTACAAAGATAAACTAAAGTTGTATACTAGTGCTCCTAAGACTGTACATATGAATCAATTTAGGTGAAGAAAAAGGGTGTCGTCATTCATATGACTATACATTTATTTGACGCCTACATTATAAAAATAATACCTATGTGATGGCAACCGGGATTTCCAAACACTTGGCTGTTATCTTGTATTGACTTTCATGATTTAGTATGCACGTTTTATATTGTACGTAAATACGTCATGAATGATTTATGTTAGCATGTGACATTAGTTTACTTAGCTACAGGATGAATGACATCACGATGTAGTTTAAAAAAACGATGTATCAACTTTAATCTTTGGATTTTAATCTAGCAGTGGGGTCCGTATACACCGCCATATCATACGAGCTGTATGATAACTCGTTTTGCCGATTAGCAATGAATATGTTTTTAGTTACCTCTTATCAACAACCTACTTGTTTTGAGTCTGTAGAAATAGAAATATTCGCAGCTATTACATCATTTTGTAGGAGACCGGTTTGATTTCAAACACTGTATTCCATTTTAGTTTATAGAATAAGTTAGTGTTTGTTTGAGTTGAGAGCAAAACATAGTTGTTTGTTTTGCAAAGATAATGCTATCGGGGAATATTAACATAAAGTGGACAAACATAACACAAGAAACGCATTGTTTTTATTGTCTGTACAATTCCTAGGCTGTGTGTATAATTCCTACTCTGTATTGAAGAAAGATGATGTCTGCATAAAACAAATCTTTCCTCCTTTTTTGGTGTGGAGGAAGTGGCTACACTTTGGTGTCAAACTAAATTAAACCGCCTCTCTGGTAGGTCTATGGCCTAACATGGCCCTAGACTTATATTAAGGCCATGTTTCCCTAAACCTAAGCAACTGTGGAATGCAATAAAAAATTGAGTATTAAAGACGCTTTGGTACTTGCCTGGTTTTGAACTCGTAACCTCTGGTTTGAGAGGCGAGTCGTAAGTTCTTCTATGCTATATAATAGGAGTTTATAATCTAAACAGAAAATTCAATAAGGAGATACAAATAGCCACCATTATCCAATCAATACCACTATCAATCAAGTATTTAATTATACCAGTATTTTAATGACCAAACATTTATTACTTTAATCTCATTACAGGTCGCAAATCAAATAATATCTTCAAAGCCATCGCGTGGTTTCACTGTGGCTTCCCCTGAAGAGGAACAACACGCGGTGGCGCCAGATCTCCACCAGTACAACTTGATGACCCGTCGTGGCAGCAAGAGTCTGCCCGCCACACCCGCGCACACGCCCCCCGGGAGCCCTAACAGCCGCAGGAGAATGAACGGCAACCGGTATGTACTTGACTTACTTGTATGTACAGACGCCAGCAGGTTAACCTACCTGAAGCTCTCAAATTTTACCAATCGAACATTAACCTTCTGCTATTGTGATAAGGTTGAAAATCTATGAAAGAAATTAGACAATTTCAGGTAGGTGGATGTGCAGGCGTCTCTACATACATACATACATCAAAAAAGTTTGTGATTACTACCATAAACGGATGTAATTTTTAATTTTATGGAAAACAATAGAGCTGTTTTGTTGTTTTATATTCTAAATCTATTTTTTAAACAAAGAATCTAAAAAGAAGAAGAAATCATAAAACCTTCTGTAACAAAAAAAATATAGTTTTTTCATAGTAGGTAATCACAAACTTTTTAGATGTGTGTACAAAACTTCTTTTGTACAACATAATGGTTGTACAGAGCTTATTGAAAAGGTAAAATTACAGTTTTAGTTCCGATTTAGACCATAAATATTTTTTGTAGACTGATGGTGGTAAACAAATATTTATCATGTTCATTTTCTTTAACAAAACAATAATAAAGCCGATGTAAATAACAAGTAGGTGGTTAAGCTCTACATTGTCTTTTAATTGCAAGACTGGTACCTGGAATTTTAGATTTTAAAGTCGACTTGGTAGATTTTTGTGAAATAAAAATAATAAATGCAGACTTCGATCATGTTATTAATTAAGTCTAGCCTTCTTTGAAACATGGATAAACAGTTTTTTGTACAGGATATTATATCGAAACGTTTTTAGTCGCTGTTCTGGTTATGTTAATTCACTACATGTCTAGATCAAGCTTGTTTGTTTCACACCCAATACATTCGCGAACCAATACCTACTACTTTGTTTATTTAGTTTCGATTGAGTAAGTGTCCTTTGAACTATTATCAACTACACAATTGTTTATTCTTTGATTCATTTCAAGGTTATTTTATAAAGTTGAATTTTGCATTTGAGTACATTTGCTGTATGACTGATAAGATTAATATTATGAAACTAATTAAATGCCATAGCAACAGTGGCCTAATTTGATATCGTGAATACATTCAATCAATCGGCATAGGGTTCATGCAATTTCAAGAAAAGGACCGCCACACGTTCTACATTCTAGGATTTATAGTTATCCACAAATATGAGATGATCTAAAAGCAGAAAAACAATTTTTATCTGCTGTCAATCTTGCAACTCATGGAAATCACTAAGTAGGCCAATGACTATCACTTTTGATTACATTACTCCAGTCTCATAATACACGTGCCTACAATTCTCAATTCAGTGGGTTGGCGTTTCGATTTAGTTACTCTGTTTACCATCTGACCTTTAAAGTTCAATAACTAGTGGGAAGCTTCCTGATTAACATTACCAATATTCACATCTCAGTCAATCCAATTTCAACTTAATATCCATCGAAATTGGTCTAAGAATGGCGCAATCTAAGTATTGTTTGTTTGTTACAGTTTCTTCACATCTCCGTACGAGCCGGTAGAGGACGCTAGTGCTCCTCGTTCCTGGTTGTCTATGGCATTGCTAGGCTTGAAGAAAGACCTCGCCACTTCAACCTCCACACTGGCTGAGGAAGACAGTCTTGAAGTTCACACCATTTCGCACGGTATGTAGTTTTAATTTTAATAAACTTCAATTAAATAGGATACATGAGTAGAGTGACAAGTGCATCCTGGACAAAACGATTTTTCGCCACAGTACATTATTTACTGAATTCATGTATTTCAATATAAAAGTTTTCAATTTATTAAAGAATATAATTATGCTGTTATCCCCTTGGTTGCTATAATTTTTGATTAGTTTTAAGTCTTATTTTGCTTCATAAAACTATTTTTTTTTTTTATTATTACTAGGTCATCTTGCGGAATCAGTAGAAAGTCTGGGACCAGCACCTAAAAGAAAAGACGCAGTCAACACAATGTCTCACGAGCCAGCTACCCAGCCAGCAAAACCCGCCAAACCTCAAGCCTATCGTCCGAAGCCTTCGGAACTACGCGAAATGAATTTCTGGTCCCCAACCTCTATGTGAAACTTCTTCCGGGGTTGCGCTTTACTATGCTATGATCACATTAATTGCGTAACTCAACATAAAAAGGAGTACATTTTACACGGTTTCTTTTCACGTGTTCTAGTGCACAAAGCGTATGAGCTCGCTTGGCTATGTTATGCAGAACAGATTTCTGATAACCATATGTTGTTGTGACCTAAGTTTTACTACTACAGGGTTCTCGTGTAGTTTAGTAAAGTAGGGCGGCTGCCAGAGTCGCTGTGGAAGTGCTGTAAGAAGCAATCTTCAATGTGTAAACCATGTTTCTAACCGGAGGTTGTTTTATAGCCTAGATTTGACTGGGTTACCCATACTCGTACATTTTCTCTCATATTGAACATCTTGAATCTTTATTTATTGCTGTATTCCATTATTATAAGGCGTGTTGTATGTAGCTCGTTTTATATATTTGTAGGATTATTCTTTTGTGTAATTTAAGGATTAATCATACAATAAGGTTAGTACCTGTCCTAGTTTGTGTCAGTCTTCATTCTTCGTTCATATGGATAATTTTATATCATAAACAGAAATACTGAAATCGACGATAAGTAAAAACTTATATTATCTGTAGGTAATTACATTTATTAACTTCTTGTGACTTTATACATTATAGTAATAGTCGATATTATTATTTTGTATGTGAATGAATTCTAAGTGTGCATCAAATAATTTATGACACATTCTGAAATGAAATAATGTGATATTATTTATTATATAAAGCGTGTTCAATTCAAATCGGAATATGTATCTGTATCATTGTGGAAGTATTACTTAAGACTTATTTAAAATATTTTTGTAACAAAACAAAAAGTGAAAAAAATACATAAGATTACTATTTTGTCAAACGCATACCTATGATATTTGAGCAGAACTTATAAGATTGTATTTAGATGTAACAATATTCTTCAAAATCCATTTATTGATAATAGTTGTAAGCACAGGTTTTACCATGAAAATAATATTTAGCTAATAAATATTGTTAATCTACACTCAAATCGTTGTTTTATATTGAATACCTTCATGTTATCCATTCGTTAGTCTTAGGGCCGAGTCACACCAAAATGGCAGCGGCTGGCAGCGGCCGCCAGCGTCGTCGCTGGCAGCCGCTGCCGGCCGCTGCCATTTTGGTGTGACTCGGCCCTTAAGGCCTGAAACTGCGTTAAACGGTCGCCCGCGACAGGCACCCCATGAGAGTATATTATAGGGCACCCGTTGCGTGCCAACGCGCGTGTGCGCGCGCCTGGCCTCGCGGTCGGCTTCCGTGGGACCGCAACGGTCCTCGTCGCGGAGACCAGATTATCAGGGCTCGATGCCGCCACCGCGAGAGAAAGCGGCTCAAACAATAGCGAATGGCGGCGCGGTGGCGGCGCGATCGCGAAGGTATACACATAAAAGCGGCGCGGCGGGGCGGCGCGGCGGCGCGCGGCATCGTGTACAGGAGTCCTTACGCAGTTTCGCTAGTTCAACATGAACGGTTTGTAGTAGTTCAACATTAGGTATCCTTTCAGTATGCAAAGACTATTTTCTGCGTGCGTGCAACCCGTATTACATAGAGACTAAACACGTGCGTGTTATCGCGGGCCTCCGTCGCAGGGCGCCCGGCTTCCACTAGGGGAGTATTGTATGAGACCGCGCGGCCGTCAGCTTCTCCACAGCAAAATGGAGGACCTCAAAGTCGTTAATTTTTATTAACCGTATTTTCTAAGCCAGTGCCGTACCACTGCGAAGCAGGCCAGGAAGGCCAATTTCTTCCTTCATGAACTCTGTGCGCTGCCTGAAGGTAGCCCCAGATATTATATTTTATAAAAAAAAATAAGGAATGAAAAGCAATTAATTTGTCATCGATGATTTATCGATAATTTAAGGTGTTCTTGTTTAGGAAATTCCCTTGATTTTGTAGTTTGGCGTGTGGAAGGTGTAGCAGATTCATTTAGGCTCTGGAGTTCAAAAGGTTTTTTTATTTAATGTTAGGTTCGCGTTTGACCACTATGTCGCCTGATGGTAAGCGAAGATGTGTGTGAGTAGGTATTACTTACTGTCAGACTTTGTACTGTCTAAAATCCACGGTGATTCTTCAATAGCCCTTTACGTACCAGGGTCACGGTTACCAGGTGAGACTTCCGCGACAAGCTGGAAGCGTACTTCAAGTACGCTGTAAATAAAATACTGAAATCTTGTGGTCGAGCTACAGATCGTGTCAACGTGGCATTAGGACTGCTCAAAAGAATGAATATAAGTAAATATATTTTTTTTTTATCGTGGTAAAATCATCAAATGAGTCCTTCGACCCAGGGCAGGGCGGGAGGTAAGTCCTTAAGTAGCCCTTTGTGTACCGGGGTCGCGGTATACGTGTGTCCCGCGACCCCGACAGGATTTGGCCCTCCTGAGGGGGGCCCCCGTCATTATGCTGACGCTATTTGAGGCGCGCGTGGAACATAACGCGCCGTCGACCCGGGCATGGTCCATGGTCGGACAACGAGTCGCCCATTACTCGCCGCCCGTATGCCCGCGCCTACGGTGGCCGGAGATCGCCTTGCGACGTCCGTCGCCGTGGGGCGCAATGGAAACTTCAGTAGAGTAGATAAAAAAATATTAAATACTAGCTTCCGCCCGCGACTCCGTCCGCGCGGATGTCGGTCTTCGCGTGGATGGTTTCTTTCTCCATTTTGAGTAACTCTGACAATGACATCTTATAAATATCTATTGGACCCAAATACGGCTAAGCCTATAATAATTTAGGAGATCCCTCTATTGAGCTACTGCTGTTGAGCTCGCGTTCTGTAGTAAGTATTTTTTTCATAGTAATTCCGACCTTGTATTTAGGTACAAATAACTGATCGGAACAGTAATCAAAAAGGTGTCGCTGAAAAGCACGGTTTAAAATTACACGCATACAATATTAATTCCACGGACGACCGCTCGCCACACTGGACATCGTACTCCGCTCGCATCAAAATTCAGAATTTATATGCATCGCGCGGTGCGGAACGCGGCTCCAGTCGGGGAGGCGTGGCCCGCGTGTGCCGCAAACGGTTCAAGCCAAATCCGACTTTCGGCGCTACAGGTTACAGCGCTGAATCCACTGCGGGTAATGCAACGTGTGTTCGCGTTTCTACACAACAACGTCTATGAATAAAACTGAAAAATAAGTTTTTTTTTTCTACGTATTTTTCCAGGATAAAAAGTATCCCATTTTATGCCCAGGATAATAAGGTATAATTATACCAAGTTTCATCGAAATCGAACCGTTAGTTTTCAAGTGATGCCTGCATATACAGACAGACAAAAATTTTTTTAATCACATATAATTGGGTTTGGTATCGATCCAGCAACACCCCCCGCTATAAATTTTTTCAATATTTTCAATGTACAGAATTGACCCTTCTACAGATTTATTATATGTATAGATGATTTTTAAACGGTTCTGCTAAATGAAACAACTACCACTGCGGCGTGGGTGAGGGGTGGACGCTGTCCTCTCCCTCGCGAGTCCCGCCTCCTCCTTCGCGAGCATGACTGCTTGGCAGAAGGAGGTGACCGCTTCCCACTCAGTTTCGCCCCGCAGCATGGCCGAAGCCAATGCAGCCATGCTGCGCGAGAGGCGCATTTATTTTCGATACGGTGCAGCTTTCAAATAAGGTATTCATGTTTAAAGAAACCAGAGTCACAGTTTAGAACAGTTGGGTCACTTCCCAAAAACAATCAAACAAATGTAAAATCTATACTCGAGAGAATAAAGTACATTTTTACTAGCATCGGCATCGCCCACGTACTTTTATAATAGCCTAAACTTCCCATGCGCAAGCAAAAATGTACTGAATGGTTACGCGCGAGAGTTTATTTTTGTTTATCTGACGCTAACAACATTACAATGTGATTACATTGTTGCTATCCGTGAATCTCAATAGGGTTGCGACTTACGAGTTTAGGAGGCACACTAGGGTAGGTAGGTGTATTTTATGCATTTGTTAAATTACACTATTAACATAAATGTTCTTCAGGGATTTTTTTTTATTATCAGCCTATATCTTTTTGGTTTCGTTACTACATTCTACATACATTATCGATTGGTAGCACAGAATGTTAATACATAGTACCAACGGTACCTTACATTAGAACCTATTATCGTAATATTTTTAAACATTTCATCTTACAAAAACAAAAAAGAATATTATTTAAAAATATTTGAAATGTTAGGCTTTGTTGTTTATAGGCTTTATTAAATGTATTGGTTTACAATTACTTAGTTATTATTCTGCAACAAACACTACATAAAAATTAGTATTTATTTTGCTTTACGACACACAGATTCTAAAACAACAAACAAATGAATTTTAATGAATGATGATGACGCAACAAGAAATGTCAGTCACAGAATACAAAAAGAAAGTCAAAGATTACAAACGTTACTTTTTTTCGATCTCTCGACTCTTATCACTATTGTCGTTTAAGCAACCAAAAGCTATGCAGTGTTTGCTTTTCCTTATATTTTATAACTAAAATATATATAAAGTTATTTCACACAGTACCTAATTAATAATACTACTTTTTATTTTGGTTATTTTCTCTTTCACATACTCGTACGTAAACGTAACAAAAATATTTAGATACGGAACGCGTGCGAGACGGGCGGCCCGGCATACGGCACCGTGAACGGTGTGCGCGTGTGTGCGTGCCGTTTCATACCTACACCGCATAGAGACCCCTCTTTAGTACTCTGTGCTAGAGATGGGTAACTAGCCGAAATTTCAATAGCTTAGCTAACCGGCTATTTGTGGTGTAATAACCAGCTAGCTAGCCAGCTATTTGGCTACTTGGCTATTGAACAATAGCGTTTAGTAACTAGCGGCACAACGAAGCGTCGCCGGTGTAGCTAGGTAGGACTTAAATAACGCAACATCAACTGCCCGATCTGAATTCGATCCTAAATCAAAAAGAAATGATTTCCTCTCTGAGGTCACAATAACCAAAATACTAACTATCAAATTTTTATTTATTTTAAACCTGACGGTAACTAACCAGCTTTCTAATCAACGCATTTCATAAGTTCGTTTATTAAACGAATGAAATCACTAAGTATAATGCTCTCTCTTTGTCTAATCTATTTTGTGAATATTGTGAAAAAAAAAACGACGATATCAATGAAGATCGTACACGCGTAGCGCAGTGAGCGCGCACACAGCTATCGGCTATTTTGGCTACTCTAGCAACCCGGCTACCGAATACCGGGACGGCTATAAAACGTAGCAGTTAGCTATACTCCGTGGCGGCTACGCGGCTACGAGCGGCTACGCGGTTACGAGCGGCTACGCGGCTATATCATAACCTGTCAGTTATCTAGCCAACCAGTAGCCGATAGCTAGCTATCGTGTTGACGGATATCATAGCCGTGGCTATTTTGCTCATAGCCGGTATTTGGCTAGTTATGGCTATAGCTACCCATCACTACTCTGTGCCAGAGTTTACTCCATGAAAAATAAAATGCAACCTTCAAATACGTTGAAGTTAAAAATATCATTAGCCGCTGTAATCGAAGTCTTATCAATCACTCAATATAACGCGGCGATCATCAATCATTTCCACCTTAATGGATTTTATTACTTTCAATTGTGGCGGGAGGTAAGCCAAAAATTGTAACAACATTTTTATAAAATAAATCAGTAGTTACATAAAAGTTCCTGTTGCGTGACAAACCTTCGTGTACATTACCACGATTACCGACCATTTTGTTTTTTTTTTTAATTTCCTATTTTTTTTCTGAAATTATGTCGCCCCACTATTATACCTACCTGTTTCGTTCTTTTAAACAGGGTAATGACTAGTAATGTAAACGAACTTTTACGATAAAAAAACTCGCTATAATTTTCGAGTAATTATGGAAATAAATCATGGAACGTGTATTTATTTACGCTGTAAAAGAAAAATGGTTTGGGCACGATACATTTAGATATTCATGAAAACCCATAATGAAAACCATTAGTTGGGAGGGTAATGTAAGCAGGTAGGTATCTTAACGGTACCAACCAACATAGGCTACCAAAACAGTGATTCATTAGCACGACCGCATACTGTAAGAAATTTGTATCAGAAAAGTTCTGATGCTCGTGGGAAGGTACTCAGTGCATACATTTTCAAAATTTTTGATAGTAGGTATGCGGGGTGCATCCGGCAAGCATCTGATTTTTTCTGACAGAAGTTTCTTATAGTAAGTGGTTCGCTTATGCTCTAGTAGATCGAGAAGCCCTGAGCGAATATGGCGCCGTGGAGGTGGCACAATGACGATGACCAGGGCCGCGCCGCCCCTATGTGCGAAGTGTGCGGCGCACACAGGCGCCAGGGCTACAGAGGCGCCGGATGACCAGTGCCAGTTGTTGAAATTATTTTTGTCACATTACAACATAATATTAATACTTGAGTATCGATAAGTAAGTAGATACAAGTCTCCCAAGACGATACTTATCTAAACTATTTGAATTGACCCACTGTTTATATTTTGGGTTTTGTTTTGTATACAAATGAATTACGAGCTCTGCTTTAAAATCAAAAGAACTGCCGGCCGCGCCACATTCGTTATGATAGCCGACTATTATTATTAGTATATTAATCTATGTATTTTAATACAAAGGCCGTGCCGTGAATTAGTTTATAAACGTAACCCGATGCGAACGGACGGGGATGCCCCACAACAATTACAAACATTCTATCGAAATGGGTATTAGCTAGTGGAGTCGCGAGTACGGCGCGTACTGGCGGAAAACTGATAAAACTGATGAAAAATATTTCAGCAACTACATAGAAGGCGCTTCATAGGTTTTGCACACAGGCGCTGCAAGGGGTCGGCGCGGCCCTGACGATGACCACGAAATGCGAGGACACGATTAAGTACTTCCAAATTCTAAATTCAACTAAAAGGAATTGTCGTTGTTCAGCATCTAAATCGAAATACTCGATTCCGTCGTATTGAGAATCTACCTTCTCCTTTTGAAGTCGGTTAAAAACAAAATTAGATTGATATAGGTACTTGAGATTCTTCATACTATTAGGAAGTTTGGCTCAACCTCAGGTTCTACACACGAATATAATATTCCGAACCAAAAAATGAAAGGAAATACAGATATACCTACATGAGTTTGGGGTTCGGGGTTTTTTGATCGAAAGTTACTCGGCGGGATCAAAACAAGGTGAACAAGTTATATTGTTACGGCGGCATTTACGTAAAGGCGGGGCCACACGCGATCTAACGCACGCACCTTTGAAAAGCCGGCTTTGAAAGGCTCTGCATTTATAGCTTCCTTGTTCAACTGTAATTCGTCGACGGGCCGTCGATTCTGTAAGGCTGTAAGGTCACGACATAAAATCACGCAGGCCTTAAAGCTATTGTGTTATAGGTAGGTTACTTATGTATTTATGCTTGTGTTAGGTTAGCACGCTAGTTTCTTTACACGTTGATAAGACTATGCGGAAATAACGGGCAATTCTAGCTGCGTGTAAAGTGGAGTAGAATTAAGTAGAAGGTCTTGCATAAATAGTTTAGGTCTTATTTAATCTAGTAGGTGGTATAATAGCCATGGGTAGTGTACCGGTCAACTACAGGTTAACATGAAGTGAATATTAATTTATTAATGTGCACTAAATTAAAAAAAAAAAATCTAATGCACACGTAAGAAAATGATTTATTTGACAATAATTTGGTCTGAATATTTAAACTAAAAAGGGTAAAATAAAATAACTTTTTCAAAAAAATGTAACCAACTTCAAAAACAACCACAAAAAAGTTTAAAATACCCTAAAAAAATACGTTTCTTTCGAAAGTCGGTGGCAAAAAAGTCAATGAAATATAAACAAAGTCACCGACTTTCGAAAGAGAAGTAATTTTGTAGGTTATTTTAAACTTTTTTGTGGTTGTTTTTTTGCATTAGAATTTTGTAATCCGTAGCACCGGTAATAACATCGCCCATGTTCACAATAAGGCCTAGGCCGCACTACCGTACGGTTAAACCACTGTGGTTTTTAATCGCGTGAATTTGTGCCCCTAGAAAACTAATACAAGCGGCCGCACCTGCGGTTTTATCCCGCGACTGATTTTAAAATCGTGCTACAAAATGATCGCGGGTAAAAACCGCGGCAAAATTTGTAATCTATATTATAACTTAGTTGACGCGCACGCACTGGCGTTGACCGCGGGCGGTTTTTTCAGTATTCGGTAGACCGTCTTGCAGAGCAGAGCGTTGGCGCGCAATTTAAACCATGTCATCCACTGAGTCGGAGTCTGTTTTAAACGAACCAGAATATGAATTTATTGGGATGGACTCATAAGCTTTGAGCTTTGATACTTCTTAGGAAAGAAACCTTTCTCAAATCTACGCCCAGTAAGTGGATGGATCCAATATTTTCGAAAGGACATCATTTTTTCTGGGCATTTTCTGAAAGTGCCGGCTAAAGAAAAAAAAATGGTAATGGTGGGTAGTACTAGTCATTTGGAACAATAGTTACTATGGCACAAAAGTTGTAGGATTGCTCTCGGCCAAGTTATACAAGTTCGAAGATTCATCATTTTCATATATTTGTTGATTTCTGAAAGTGCTGAGAAACACAAAATAATGGTAAGTATTGCTACAACTAATAACGACCTCAAGCAATTAAACATAGCATAACATCACGCCTGTAATCCCCGAAGCGCCAAGAAGCAAAGAGATCCTATAAGCAATTACTCTCACGAATATGGATCGAAAGACAGTCGTATGGAAGATCCTAAAATTCAAAAAGCCGATTAAAAGCAGCCCTCTCGATATTTTAGCCTTCAACGCTTTTTGGCTCTATGAATAACCAACCGTAAGTCATATGAAAGCTGTTTGAAAGCAACTGAATTGCTAATTTGTCGTAAGATTAGCTTTTGTAGCACTATCTTTCGACATGTATTTGTTACAGCATAATTATCGAGAAAACGTTGTTTATTCGACAAAATAGCACCTCAGTTACTATACCGACACTTAATGTCCTAAGATAGCTTCTTACACGGCTTTCATTCCGCTTAATTTTTGAAGTTAAAAAAACGCTTTCAAATTATCAATTCAGCGCCAAAAGGTGCTCAAAACATCATTTGAAAGCCCTCTTACAACATAATTGTGGTACGAAACGCCATTTTGGTACAACAATACAGATGTTGTATGTTGTGTAAATATGTTGTGTTGTACCGTATTGCGTTAAGTGAAAATATGGATTCAAATCGGTGGAAAAAAATTAAAAGAAGCGGAGGGTTCCGACGAAAAGTGAACTAGATTTATAAAAGTTTAAAACTATCGACATCTGCATTGGCAGCAACCTCAGAAGATGAGCAAACAAAATTAAATATAAGTGCAGTAAGAAAATATTTTTGAAATTTGCCAACCGTCAAAATTTCCACTTTCAAAAATATCTCTGCTGATCAAGTTAAACTAAATTCAAATTACTTAACTTAGATATTAATATAATGAAAAAGTCAGTCACATAATAAAAATCACTAAAACATTTTGTTTATGTTTAATTTTCTTTCAAATTCCTCTGGAGTATTAATGACAGTATTCTGATCTAATATTAAGGATTCAACATTTTGCGCTAAGGAACCCCAAACTAACTGCAATGGCGGTCCTAGAAGTCGTAAGATTAAAAACTCATTTCCATCTCTCGGCTAAAAAGCCGAGTGAATGCTTCGTAATGATAAGTAAATTGCTAATAATGGCGAATTGGATAAACTATTAAATTAATATTAAGTATTTGTAATTAATTATTTACTAAGAAATCTTACGGTCCATGAAAATATGAACTAAAATGTAAGGAATGTAGACGAAAAATTTAACTCCGCACTTGAAAGTAGCACCTTTGAGCTAATTTTAGGTCACTAATTGTCAATATGATTTTAAAATTGTATGGCTCAAATAATATGGCAAAAGAATGATGCAATTTTTGGGCCTACCCTCCAATAGCAACATGTAATACATCGTCGGATAGGTATGTTTAACACGTTAGCTGCGGCACCAATTTTTGCAAACTTTCCGTTCCTGCGGTACGAGGTATTATCGGCCCGCACCGTAACCAGACGTTAGGGCGACACGCGGTCTATTAGACCCCACCTCCTTTAACGGACTAAAATTCATTTTCTGGGGCGAAGTCAAAGTCAAATGAAAGTTTTGGTTCTTATCGATATAGACAGTGAATTGATGAACCCTAATCTACCATCGCCCCGGGATCTGATAGCTAGTTTAGGAATTATTGGCAAAACAAAATATGGGATCTTATACACCTCGTAACGCACTGAAATAGGGAAAATTTTCGCTAAGATTAGTGATGGGAAAAATAATATCGACGCAACGACGTTTATCTATTTTTGTGTGAAAATCTTAATGCGGTTCACAGAATAGAAAAAAAGAAAACCAGAAGTAGAAAAGAAACTATCCTATTTATTCTGCCTCGGGCTTTAAGAATACACTTATTAGAAATTTCATATTAAAAATTGAGTTTCTTAAATTACTAACACATAATTTCTGTACTTTTACCATCGTACAATAACCTACTCCGCCTGGTCCTCTCTTCCGACCACGTGACTGACACAGGCTTACGTCATCATATATCGTGGTCTAAAATTTACATAAGTCGAATCTAACACACTCAACAAACTTGGTGATTAAAAATAACCCTGTACATATTTTGTTGTTTTTAACGTTTTAGTATTGTTGTTACAGCGGCAACAGAAGTACTCTATTTTGAGAAAACTTCAACTATCTATGTATTTCGACGTGCTCTCCAATCGACGTGATGCACAACACTAGTCGCGGGAAGCTCGCGTTGGGTGCGGTACGAGGTTCGGGGGGATATGGGACGTTTTAGCCTCGTTCCGCACTGCATTAAAATTATATTAATTCAGTGCGGTACGAGGCCTAAGACATCCGGTACCAGGGTAGGTATACCACCGAGTCCGGGACCATTAGCGCATCTCAAATATACATCTATCTCTTTTCTATACTAGACCAAACCAAAGCTGTGCCCTTCGCACGACAGAGATGTTCACGTTTTTCCTTGCCGCACCACAATGAAGTTGCATGAGGGGTGATTTAGGCCTCGTTTCGCACTTAACGTGTTAAGCTGAACATAAAATACTATGGCACCAAGTCTGAAATATTAGTATGTTCTGAGATATGTTTGATTTAATATGGCAGTTTAAGATATAACCAAATAATGTTTTTTTCGTAACATATTTCATTTTGGTGCAGAGGAGGAGGAGGAGAAGCTCGGTTCTAAATAATGACAGCCACACAGGTCGATCTTCCATGTCAAGCTGCGCTTGCCGAGGTTGGATGGGTGACAATCTATCCGAGTTTTCTCCGTGCCTGAGAAAGCACTTAAAAGCCGTTGATTACGGCTGTCATTTGTAGATCTATGACAGTCGTTACCTACTATAGAAGCTCATTTTGCCGTTAATCACCTCCACTACGGAGATGGTTAACGGCAGGTTGCAGAGCGATTTTAAGCTGTGACTCCAAATATATTTCAACAATGCGTCAATGTCTTGTCGCATTTAGTCACTACACATAAGAGCTTTTTTTTTTTTATCGTGGTAAAATCATCAAATGAGTTGTCCCACCCCGGGCAGGGCGGGAGGGACTGTCAGACTTGTACTGACTAAAATCCACGGTGTCCTTCAATAGCCCTTTATATTCCGGGGTCACGGTAATGAGATAAGTCCCGCGACCCCAGCAGGCTTCGGCCCTCTAGAGGGGGGCCCCGTCATCTTGCTGACGCTCTTTGAGGCGCGCGTGGAACACAACGCGCCGTCGACCCGGGCATGGTCCATGGTCGGGCAGCGAGTTGCCCTTTACTCGCCGCCCGCATGCCACACATAAGAGCTAAGTTTTTTTTTACATGGTAAAATCATACAAGAGCTAGTAGGTACAATTACTAAGGTACTTACTATTTCACACCAATGTGGTATTCAAAACTATTGTACCTGCAAGACCCGACTTTCTTCTGAAGGCACCTGTGCGCATCATTTGTGGTAATTCTTTGGTACCTAGGGTCAGATGCCATACCGTGTGTCATGTGTTGTAGAGGCGGAAGCCTTCCAGCACTATAATTGGCGTGTGGAGCGGAGGCACAATGCCGGGGCGGATCTCCGCTACCTCTGACAAGTCGAGGTGCTGCGGGAAGAGCTCCGGCGTAGTCTCATGGGGTATGGAGGGTACGACTGTCGCAACCGAGGTTTGGCAACGCCGCAACCGCGGCGGTAAAACCCTTCTTTGAGGAGTGTCTGACGCAGGTCCACACCGGATGTTTCGGGAGGTTCCTGTGTCGAATTGTGCGGTAAGAAATAGGTATGCCCGGGTTTAACCATTGCGAAAATCGCCCGGAGGTGCACACGATCGACCATACAGTGAAGGTATGCATAGCTTGGGCGGGGCACCACTGCGGAGCCAGACGCAACCGTTTATTAAGAAGTAATCACCTCCTCCTACTCCTCCTAAGCAGTGATGCTAGCGAAGGAGGAGGCGGAATACGTGAAGGAGAGGACAGCCTCCATCTCACGACAAAACCGCTGCGGGAGAAGCCTACGGTATTGGACGTCGCGAGGCGATTTTTGAACCACAGTAGTCGAGGGCATGCGGACGGCGAGTAAAGGATGCCTCTCCGTCATGGGCCATGCTCGGGTCAACTGCGCGTCGTGCTGCACGCGAGCTTCAAAGAGTTGTCAGCAGTCTGACGAGAATCAAACGCCTGCCGAGGTCGCGAAACTGTCTAAACAAGTAACTGATGTGACCCTAAAACGTAAAGAGCTATTGAAGGGACACCGTGGATTTCAGTCAACGCGTGTCTGGCAGTTCCTTCTGCTCCACACTGGGAAGGAGGACTCATTTGTAAATGTAAAAAAGGCCCCCCTTAGATGGCCAAAGCCTGCCGGGGTCGCGAGACAAACGAGTAACCGTGGCCTCAGACCGTAAAGGGCTATTGAAGGACACCGTTGATTTTAGTTAGTCCATGTCTGACAGTCCCCCCCGCCCTGCCCTGCGAGGGAGGACTCATTCGATGATTTTGCCATGTTAAAAAAAACTTTCTAGCTCTTATGTGTAGTGACTGAATGTGACAAGAGCATTGACGTATTGTTGAAATACGAGTATCTTCGGCGTAAACGCACAGAATACTTGTAAAAGCTTAAAATCGCTCTTCAACCTGCCGTTAACCACCTCCGTAGTGGAGGTTGTTAACGGCAAAGCGAGCTTCTATAGTAGGTAACGACTGTCAAATATCTACAAATGACAGCCGTAATCAACGGCTTTTAAGTGCTTTCTGAGGCACGGAGAAAACTCGGATAGATTGTCACCCATCCACAAACCGACCTCGGCAAGCGCGGTTTGACATAGAAGATGGACCTGTGCGGCTGTAATTATTTAAAACCGAGCTTCTCCTCCCCCTCCTTTGCACCAAAATGTAATATGTTACGAAAAAACATTTGGTTATATCTTAAACTGCCACATTAAATCAAATATATCTCAGAATTGATTAATATTTCAGACTTGGTGCCGAAGTATATTTCGTTTAACAAAATCAAAGCATTTATTTTAAATAAGCCAGTTACGGGCACTTTTGAATTGTCAAAGACAAATGAAATATTATTAAACACAAAATACAAAATTATGGTGCTACAGTCCCAGTCACAAGACATAAAAACTGTGAAAGTACCGTAAATGCCCGTTCCAACAAGTAGATCTCTATGGAGAAGAACGGACAAGAAACACCATGGACACTCTTTTTAAATCGCCAAAATTATTACCTGAGAATCTTTGTTATATCATTCATTCTTAGATGGTACATTATGTGAGAACGATGTAGCAAGTTAAAAGTGTCCATAGTAACACATGGATCCTCCTTCGTACGACTAATACTATTACTAAAACTGTTACTATAAATATGTACACAACAAGACGAAGGCATACTACTTAGGTCTGACTGAATATTAAAACTTAATAGACTAGCTGCTATTATATGTCTTTATCTAATAGGCAGATACGCTGAATCCTGGGTCGACCTAAGTTTATCAACAACAGTGTAGATGTCTAAACATAAAAGTTTGTCACTATAATGAGTTGCTAAGAACTGCACATGCTTATTCAGCCTATGTATAACTTGAAAATACCTATCCAATGACGTATTACACGTTGCTATTGGAGGGTGGGACCAAAATTTGCGTCATCCCTTAATGTACCTAGATTATAAGTGAATGATGTGGTCTCCTATAATTGGAAGGGCACACTTGTATTGTCCCCTGTTAAAATGAAAATTGCATGAAATTGTGTAGCCTCTGTTGGAGATCCAATAAATAAATAAATTGATAACCTCCTTCTTTCTGAAGTTGGTTAAAAACAGATTAACGCTTTGAGTGTCAGAATAATTACTATAATAGTAATTATTCTGTAATCTTTACTGTACTATCTAAAAGTATCCCTAATGAGTTGTGGGGAAAGGGTTATCTACACTTAAGCACACTTAAGTATATTAATTTGGCGCCCAACTGGGAATGTCCCAGTTTGGGCGCCATAACTTAAATAAGCTTTTCTTGTTCACGAATATAAAAATAATGTATGTATGTCGTGAATAGCAATATCATTTATAATAAAAGTTGCTCAATTGATAAGTGTAGTGGGGCAAACGCTGTGACGTTATTTTGTAATGGCGGCACGTGGACAGAGTCGTTTTGGGAAGTGGGGATTGTCGAACGGTCACTTCGCATAATAAAAGTACTCTGTGCTTCGCATCGAGACGCGGACCAAGTCACTTCTCCAAAACGAAACTGTTGGTTTGCCTAACTAAATTAGTATCTAAAAATGTTGTGAATTAAGTGATTGTGAATAAAAGTGAGGTTATATTAACGTATCGTGTTATTTGTGCTATACTTCAACGACACCTACGAAATGGACCCTTCACCACCGAACCGAGATTATGACGTCCCTATCGCTCGCTGACGTCGTCATGTATATGAAATGGTTTGTTAACCATTTCATCAAATCAGTATCTGATATCTGTCGGTAGTCTTTTTCAGTAACTTCAAACTGACGGCACAGTTTGGAGCCAGGCAACAAGCCTTTTTCATGACACATAACTGCACCCTGGTCTGGCCAATTATGGTATGGGGCTATTTCTGCGTGCTTCCAGGATTTGCGTTCTGTGCCTGGGCATCGGTACCACACCCCTATTTTCGGCAGTGACCCCATAATCATTTTAAAACCCGATAACATCTCATTTTTCGCACAGTTACAGTCAAGTGACATTTTTATTAAATGGACAAAGGCCCAAGTATGGAAATCTGTACTTATAACACCTACTTCAAAGGCATTATAAGTTCTAAAAAACAAATAGCTTCTCAGATAAAGCCCTGTTTTTTCATAATTTTTCTTCCGACTTTTTAATTAGTCCCGTTTCATTACTCAAATCGGATTTGCGTTCACGCCCGTGGCTTTTAAGGGACGACTAATTTTGTCGTCTGTAAAATAAATATTCTGAGGTAAGAAATAAAAGTGTTTTTGTCATCTACGTTGAATAACATGCCAGTTTTAATTACATAGGTACATTAAGGTTCTGTTGAATTATTTAGGTAACTTATTTGTAAGCAGGTTAGGTACCTCATTAATTAACTTTTTTTTTAACACTGCCCCACACTAAGAATTTCTCCTGTATCGTGGGTGTGTTTATAAACATAGAAAGTCACATACACAAACACCCAGACCCGGAACAACTACATGCAGATCATACAAAATATATTTGTTCCGTGCGGGGATCAAACCCGCGACACACAGCCATGCGTCAAACGTGCCGTCAACTTGGTTTGATAATTATCTTGTCTGTGTTTTACTCAATCTAGTTGTAGTCTTAAGGTAGGTAACCTGGAGGACACGGTGGAGCATACGGTGCAGGACTGCCCCGCTTGGGCAGAGCACCGCCGTGTCCTCTCGGCGGCGATGGGCGGAGACCTCTCGCGCCCGTCATTGGTCGAGGCCATGTTGCGGGGCGAGACGGAGTGGAAAGCGGTCGCCTCCTTCTGCGAAGCAGTCATGCTCGCGAAGGAGGAGGCGGGCCGCGGGAGGGAGAGGACAGCGTCCTCCCTCCACCCCAGCCGCAGTGGTAGATGATGTCGGATGTCGCGGGATGATCTCCGGCCACCGTAGGCGCGGGCATGCGGGCGGCGAGTAAAGGGCAACTCGCTGTCCGACCATGCCCGGGTCGACGGCGCGTTGTGTCCACGCGTGCCTCACAGAGCGTCAGCATAATGACGGGGCCCCCTTTAGAGGGCAGCCTTGCCGGGGTCGCGGGACATACGTATACCGCGACTCCGGTACACAAAAGGGCTACCGAAGGACACCGTGGATTTTAGTCAGTACAAGTCTGACAGTCCCTCCCGCCCTGCCCGGGCTGGGAGAACTCATTTGATGATTTAACCACGAAAAAAAAAGGTAGGTAACCTAATAATAATATTATTAAAATCTGAGGCCATATAACAAGATTTATATATTTTATTTACAGCAATAAACGCAGTAAATACTTCAAGTACGCTTTTATTTTTTTGTGTACGAACCAAGAACTATTTTTTTTCCATGAAATTAAAGTTCCAATTTACTTTACCTACCTAAGTCACGAAAACGTGCAAAGTCATGCTAAAAAAATAAGCCGTGTACCATGTACCGTCCCGCGTCCTATCCTAAAACTATTTAATACATGATACGTATTTAGTTTATTTAATATATAGGTAATGCTTGCATGTAACTATCCAGTAATCTAGGTGTGCGTTATAGAACTTCTAATACTGTCATGCTATATTAATAAGTATAAAGTTCCACTTATACGCAGATTGCATACTTCGATACTAATTGTATCCGATTGACAAATGTAATTCCTATTGGAATCCGGGGTTCGCTTCCTAGAGTCGTTATTGTGCGTATGTAATCCGAGTATGCTTTTCAATTTAGGCTCGAGGCTCTAACGTAGAGCGCAATTCGAAACCCGACATAGTCGTACAGCTGAGATTTTTTGAATGCTGCAGGCAAATCCGATTGGATTTTACCTGGGACCTGGGGTTTATACTGTACTTGTTTTCTACAAAGATTTTTCTGCTATATCACTTGATTGATTAGATGACCGGTTAATTGGTCTATGTTTTTCGAAAGGTGTTACTTGCCTGTATCTGTTGTTTTCCTATTAGACCAGGGGCGTAGCTACCAACTATCAGCCGTATCAATGATACGGGGCCCCCAAGTAACAAGGGCCCCCGACAATTGGTATACAAAACATACAATTAATACTTTATGAGGTTCATAAAGCTCCAAATACCAAAACTCATACGTACGTAACATAGCCTCTCAATATGGCTATAGTCGGCATAAATGAGCTACTATCAGTCGATCAGTATTCTCAATTTTTTAGTACCCTTCTAAATTTTCGTTATGGCATCAGTAATAGCTTTAGCTATAGGTACAAATACCGGCATGGATCTTGAGCGCTGACCTTCACCTGCGCAGAAGTGAGTTATTAGGTCCTCTTGGTAGATGAAGTGAGGAACGGGGGCGGGGAAAGTGTAGTGATTGGCCCGCGTAGCGTGCCGTAGCGCATCGCGTCATAGCCGCCACTCGGGATTTGTTCTTTTGTGCATTTTATTTGTTTTATTGTGCTTTTCATTTCTCGATACCTAAGTGTACAATGCGCAAAGCGATCCCCACTCCTACGCCAAGCGCTCATTAACCGTGCCGGTATCTGTACGAGTCAGAATACTATGTTCTTTATTCTGAAAAACTTCACTTAGGTTAGAAGGGCCCCAAACAAGTTTTGATATGGGGCCTCTTCTGGCCTAGCTATGCCCCTGTATTAGACATTAGGTGGACTCTACCATTTGGAGACAGAACAAGCGCTGTCGAAATGCCTCAAAACAAAGTTAACTTTTGACGAATCTGCACACGTATGTCTCACACATGTCTACTTACATACATTCATGTCTTTCTGCCCAAGGGAGAAGGGAGACACGAGCTAGCACTAGCACGCCATTTGCTGCGATACTCACCTACATTTTTTCATGATGTCATGAAAATACTAAAACAATTTTCATGTTCTCATACCTTTTGTTTTTCAGATACTATTATTTGGTTGATATCAAATCATACATGCGTATCTCTAGATATGAAAAGGAACCAAAATTGATGATGACATACAATATGAAAGATGCAGCATACTGATTAAAAGTCAAGTGACACAAAACAAACTCATGTAAATAAGGTAACGCGTGATCTCCGAATGATTACGAACGAACATTTATAGGTCGCTAAGTGATACAGTTAATCTCTTCACTAATTAGTGGAATAGTTGTTGGACCAAGATAAGGAGCACGAGCAATTATTATAATATCATATGTTTATTGATGCAACTAAACAGACACATTTCAGTTTTATAGTTTGGTAATAGAACTTTTAGATTAAAAATTTGATGAATGTTTATCAACTACAGATCGGATTTCAGTCCCAGGGAGAAAGAAGTTTTATTGGTTCTTCCCGCCAAGAAATATTCTACATATATCTGCCTGGAGTCTTTTGAAATACTTCTGTGATATGGCATTACCGGCATTGTCCTGGTATGGTCATGTGATGAGAAGGGATGACAATCATTTGTCACTACGAGAGTGATGGGTATGAATGTTGATGATTGGAGAGGAACAGGAAGGCCAAAGAAAAGATTGATGGATTGTGTAAGGAATGATATGAATGTACAAGGAGTAAATAATGCTTTGATGTCCGACAGGGGAGAATGCAAGAAGACAACGTGTTGCACCGACCCCAAGTAAAATGAGATAAGGACAGGAAGATGACGATGGGGTATTACCAGCATTACTTCATGTTATATAGATCTATCACCATTTTACTGACGCATATTCAGCCTTTTCCATTTTCAGCACAATTTGCCGCCAATTTTAACCCAACGCTATAAATTACATGCGGCTCTATGTTTAATTCATTTACGCAAAATATATTCAATACCGCCATAAATATAGGCAAAGTTGACATGGCACTATACCTCCCTTGGGTCTAGCGAGATGAAAATTAATTAAACAGTTATGGGGTTAATTTGAAACAGCTGGTTCAGATATTATAATGGATATTGGAACCCTTTGTTCTTATTAAGTTGGTACTGAAGTGCTGACACGACAGCGTCTAACCAAACGTCAGGTTTGTCAAACAAACCGGTAGGAAGATTATTTTAATTATAATTAGTAATGACAATTTCAGGGACTTTGTTTCAATATTTATTATTATTATCAATAACTGTCTATCTGTTCGTATTATAAAACAAAGTAGTTTTTTAACGAAAATAGGAGGAGGTTCTCAACTCGTTGGAATCCTATTTTTATATAGGTATATGTTTAGAAATAGAAAAACATTTATTTGATATTGGACATACACACACAGAAATAGAAAAAATAATAAAAATAATAGAATTAAAAATACACAATAAGAATTCTGATTGAGCATGTCCACACCAAAAGGGTTACCAAATCAGCATTTGCTGGGTGAAAGACACCCAGCGCTGGTTTTCAGTTGGCACCACGCAGTGACACACGGACGAGGGTAGGCAAATAAAATATATCTAGTATAATAATGTTTGCCGATATCGAAGACGCCTGGACCGATTTAGAAAATTCTTTTTTTGGTTTGAACGGGTATACACAGATGATCCCAGGTTAGAATCTGATGTCTTTTTTTTTTGCTGGGTAAAATCATCAAATGAGTCCTCCCACCCCGGGCAGGGCGGGAGGGACTGTCAGACTTGTACTGACTTGAATGAGTCAGAGAATCTGATTCTTGGTGAAATCAAGGGAACTCTTCAACAAATGACATCAATACATCGGCGATCGCTGCTATCGCGTATCTGTACATTGTTTAAGCAATCACACAATATAATATTACACCTGTACTCACTAAAGGGGTAAAATAAAACGGATTCATTTTTTTCAAAAAACTTGTGTCGTGACTACTTACAATAATAATTCTTGTAACAATGAATTTTGATGCGGCCAATTTTGACATGTCACCATTGTATTCGAGCGAAGCAGACAGTTAATTAAAAAAGAAGATAAAAAAATTAGAAGAATATTGGAAAATATATTTACTTGTTAGCAAAACACGGTTTCAGGTTATAGTAACATAATTACCATTTTCATGTTTTTCTAAAGTCTAGACTAGCAAGTTTACTTTCTACTGAAGTGGAATAGTGGATGATGGTTACTGAAACGGCCAACTGGCCGACTGTAAGCTCAATGGCCATTAGGTAGGTACTTACATTAAATAACATAGACTTGTAAGTACAATTAGGCATCATGATGTAGGTACCCATAATTGTAATAGTGTGTAGTAATTTCATTAAATAATTAATTTATAGTTGCACAAGGACCTTTTGGCGCGGGGCTCATACCAACATTCTATACCGCCATTTCATGACTTAAATGTCAACAAAGCGTCAAAATATCCTTGTAGCAAAATATTCTTGCCAAGCCATATAGAGTTGTGGTAAAAGTAAGTACTCTCTGTTGAATCGCATATCTATTTGTCGAACTCCTACATAATTTACAACTAAAACCTTAGCACCTGTTCATTTAAAACTTAAACACAGTATCGATTTCATATGAAATTTAGATCTAATCTTAAATTGATTCGGGATAGTCGTGAGGGGCAACCGCGCGGGCAATCGAATTTCTTCCTAGTCTGGTCACGTTTTGCCTCGTAGGTCCTGCCTGCTACATATGGCGGAACATAGTTATAATATATCTATTACATGTGTTTGGAACTACTCTACAACTTTCTAAAGCACGAAGATTGAAGTGCTGGAAGATTTTTTTAGGTCCTTGTTTTTTATAAGTTCGTAAGAGCCGGTTATTCGATCATTACATTATGAAAGCTTTAATAAATGGCCCTTTTACGAGTATCTCCTATTTATATTCTACCAAAAGATAAGTAACCATATACAAGACTATTTTGATATTTTTCACACGCACGCACAATTTCAGTTATTAGTTATTCCCAATCAATATTATATTATATTAGCTTCAACATTATTATTTATTTAAAAGTGATTACCAAAAACTTTGGCTTATCACTTTCTGAGATGAGTTCGTCTAGTCTAGTTGTACCGTTTTTAAATCGGGACTTTTAATAAATGTACCGTTCCCAGTTCCAGAGCAGAACACATCAGTTTAACTGTCACTTGGCGCTATTTCTGACTCGAAACAATTCCAGAAATGAAATATTTTTAAAGCCATTTGCTAGAAAGCCTTCCACCTAGAGCAATACTGAAGTTATTTTTTATTTATCTGCTGTGTGAAGATAGCTCTGGTACTCGTATAACTTACTAGTATAGGAATAAAATCATTTTATAACTGGTACTTTCATGTTCTGACTATAATACAGTTTTATGAACTTGTATGAAGTGTGTACAATGATATTACGTCTGTGTTAAAAACATTAGAGGGTTTAAGTGCAAGTAAAGTTATCTGGCGTAGTGCTGAAACGTTCAGTAGCCACAGTGGTCGCAATGGTAGGTAATTTGCGTGCCTACTGTTGTTGTGAGACCTGTTTTCATAATATACATAGATTGTATTCTAGTCTCAAGATGAAATCCTTGGGTAAAAAGATTTTTTAGCGACGACTAAACCATAAATCCTCTTCATTACCCGTGACCTTACTGTAAAAAAAACCTTGTTTTTAAAACAACGTTTATTTAGCTTCCTAGATAAGAGACGGAAGCACATATAAACAGATTTCGGCGCCTCCGACACCTACCTGCCTGCTAGTAATCGGATTAACTAAAGTGTGGTACAGACGGCATTTTGTCAACTCGACTTCCCTATCCGATAACATCCGCCTACAAAATGTCAGACCTAATCGCTGTCTATACTAATCGTATAATCCGGTGAGAGAAATATTATACAAAATCCCGGGATATATAGGAATATAATCCGACTTAATTGCTTTAAAAGTTTATATAGACGAACTGAAAAGTCTTGTCGAGGAAAATAAAGTTTCTAAAAATCAATAATGTTATTAAGATACTCGTACTTCGTATTCATTATTGACGAACATAAATTACCTGCCTATGTATAAAGTAATGACATTGCAGACGCGGATGTGTACGTATAGGAAACATTTGGGTAAAAGTAAATTTAACGATGCCCATGGTCGGCCACGTCCGCTGAACACCTACTGTCATTATCGTTATTGAATAACAAATAAGGGCGAGTATACACAACGAAAGGGGTGCGGCGACGCCACCAAACCGGTCAATATGGCCGGATTACCCGGCTTTGTTCTACTGATGAATAATTGTGTCCAGTATCCGACCGGGATTAAAGCGCTTTCTACTGATTTAATTGACAATCCTAGTATGATTGTTAGCTATTAATTGAACAAACTGGGGCCCAGTGATCCGATCAAAACGTCGGATGGAAGGCTAAGTTAAGATATGCAGAACAGTGTCACTGTGTAATAAAGTGACGGGAGCTAATCGCCGGTATTCGGTCATCAGACAGTTTCAAAGCTTACCGTTTATTGACGAGGTGTGATTAGTGCCTGCCACTCGGCCGCCTCGAGCTGCTCGTAGCACTAGCTAGTCTAGCTGCTACGTTATAGCCGGATAACACGGCGACGCGCGACGTCCTGGTTGAATTACCGGCTTTGTGTGACTGATGACTCATTGTGCCGACTCCTCGTTAACTGCTATTGGACATTCCTTCAATCACAGGGTTCGACGTTCCTACTTTATCAAAACAACATGATTTGTTCAAGGTTAGGTATTCTGCAAGATCGTTAAAATGTCATTGAAAAGTCTGAGTACGTTAATTAAACTTTTTAATGATGCCATTTTGATTCACTATTAGCTACGTAATGGCGTAAAAGTTAATAAAACTTTGGAACCTATATAATTAATTGGTAATGTGAATTTTGGCGCAGAATTCCTGCCAACAAATACTCGTAAGGTGAAATTAAAAGTTCTGTGTTAAAATGGATGTGAGTACATTGATTGAAAGTGGATGAGTAATTTAGGGTTACCATTGGGGTTACCTACCATCGTAATGGACGAACCCTATATTAATAGGATATCGAAAGGGCACACGGGACGCAGGGTGTGGGTGGGAGCTTGAGTGATCCTGTTCTGAACATTTTCGTGAAAATGGATTTTATAATAGCGGTATTCAAGTAGACGGAATTAAGCCTCCTGCAGATACACGCGATTAATCGCGCGGGGCGACATGTCGCGGTCCATTCGCAGTACATTTAGAGTGGAAAATAGCTTGGCTCGTTGTCGCAACGCGATTAATCGCGTGTGTCTGCAGGAGGCTATAAGCATAATTTTAATTTAGTGAGGCTCACTTGTGAGCAGTGGTGGCCCAGTGGTATCGGCCTCGACTTACGAGTAGTAGGTCGTGGGTTCGAACCCCGTCAGGCGCATTACTTTGTGTAATTTATTTCAACACCACTGCTCTCAAAACGGTAAAGGAAAATATCGTGAGGAAACCGGCATGTCCTAGAACCAAAAAATTCGAAGACATGTGACATCTACCAATCCGCACTGGGCCCGCGTGGTAGATTACGGCCCACTCCCTCTCACAGAGAGGAGGCCTGTGTCCCAGCAGTGGGAACATTTATAGGCTGATGATGATGATGATGATGATGAGGCTCACTTCGAAGTTTAATTTACTAAAACAACATTAGTGCTCATTAGCACCAAATTAATACCTGAAGCCTAAACATAATTATGTGATATAATACATATGCTAAAATATATTTCAGTAATATTGTTTTTAACGCTGAGCGAGATTCAAAATTCTCACAGAATTATAACATTAGGCAGTTGTTGCTTCGGGCAGATTTTAAGAGTAGGTAGTACCCATAGACAAATCAATCCACTAGATGAATTGAAATAAACGCTCGTGGGTACATTTCTCATTCATCTGTGGCCTGTGGGTCAGCTCATTTGAAATGGTCGCGGTTGATTTGATGTCGGCGTTAATGGCCCCCACGACCTGGCAAGACCAACATGTACCCAATTTAAATTGACCCCTGACATTTGACATTGTAGTTAAATAGGTACTGTCGACCGACGAAGTGGTTTTGATAACATTTTCTAGGGGCTAAGGATGAAAATGCATACATTACTACAATCGTCATCAGCCTATAAATGTAACTGCTGCCTGCAGCTGCTGGGATACAAGTCTCCTCTCGGTGAGAGGGAGTGGGCCATAATCCACCACGCGGACCTTGTGAGGATTGGTAGATGTCACATCACTTCCAATTTTTGATGCCTTTAGTCTCCTTACGATGTTTTTCTTCACCGTTTTGAGAGCATTGGTGATGAAACACAAAGTAATGTGCCTGGCTGGATTCGAACACATGACCTACAACTGATAAGTCGGGGCTGATATCACTGGGCCACCACTGCTCTAAAACTTATTTTTTTAATAGAAAAGTGACTTGATTACTGTTTAAAGACGCGTAAACGACGGATGAATTTAGTGATGGATGAGAAAGAAGTTTACTATTGAGATGACGAGAAATAGAGAATTATGAAAGAAAAAGACATGCTGCATCGACCCCCAATTTATTTTAAATAGCTAGGATCGGATCACCGTTGAGATTGAGAGAATGGGAGCCGATTCATCATCATCATCCGGCTCCCAATCTTGCAGAAGTGGTAGACGGTTAAACCATTTTTCTGCAAACTATACATGATACCTATAGGTAATTTATTCAGAATAGTCTGTCTCCAAATGTCTAAATACTTTGTCAAAGGAATTTCTGATTGAAGGTAGGCGTTTAAATTGAAACTTTGATACAGCTGAATAGGATCGGATTCTTGTTTTAATATTAAAGTAATTTTAGACAAATTCTAATTTATTAGATTGTAGTCATTTATTTTGGAACAAGTACTTATTGTATTTATAAAGAAAAAGAGTTTTTATTGTCATTTTAGTTAGGTAGGTTAGTATGGAAGAAAATATTCGTGTGATCATGAGTGTTTCTGTTTATTCAAGAGTGTGTGTCAGTCTTGGAAATGCAGTCTTGAATTACACAATATGACGCCAAGGTTATCCTTTTATTGGTTAAAACGCACAGTAGATATATAATAGGTACCTACTCCTCGGTCTTACCTGACGGATCAAGGATTATGGGGACTTTTTATAATGAAACATCTGCTATCATTATGTTCAGTGCACGTAGGAGATACAAATATGTTCTATAATATTATGGGAACATGATTATTTATATAAATCTCTATTTATATGTTAATAACTCTTAAGAAATATACACAGTATACACTAATTACCCTATTTTACCAAAGCTTAAGAATTATACACTTGTATACCCAAGGGCGGATCCAGCTTTTGTTTCAGGGGGGGGTCACCATGCCGCAGACAGCTTGTCTCCGTAGTCTAAGTAGTTCGGATAGATATAACTATACTTTTTTTTTATCGTGATCATCAAATGAGTCCTCCCACCCAGGGCAGTGCGGGAGGGACTGTCAGACTTGTACTGACTAAAATCCACGGTGTCCTTCAATAGCCCTTTACGTTCCGGGGTCACGGTAATTCATAAGTCCCGCGACCCCGGCAGGCTTTGGCCCTCTAAAGGAGGGCCCGTCATTATGCTGGCACTTTTTGAGGTGCGCGTGGAACATAATGGTCCATGGTCGGACAGCGAGTCGTCCATTACTCGCCGCCCGCATGACCGCGCCTACGGTGGCCGGAAATCATCTGCCGACGTCCGTCGCCGTGGGCGTCTACCACTGCGGCTGGGGTGGAGGGAGGACGCTGTCCTCTCCCTCAAGCGGCCCGCCTCCTCCTTCGCGAGCATGACTGCTTCGCAGAAGGAGGCGACCGCTTCCCACTCCGTCTCGCCCCGCAGCATGGCCTCGCCCAATACCGGACGCGAGAGGTCTCCGCCGTCGTGAGGACACGGCGGTGCTCTGCCCAAGCTATGCTCTACTGTGTCCTCCGGGCGACCTTCGTAGTGGTGACACCCCGGCGTCTCTTCCCTCCTTTTCCGACACAGGTACCACGCAAAACTTCCGTGTCCGGTGAGGACCTGTGTCAAGCGGAAGGTGAGGACACCGTGACGCCTATTCAGCCACTCCTCGAAGAGGGGTCCTACCGCCGCGATTGCGGCGTGCCCGGAGGTCCGTTGCGACAGTCGTTCCCTCCATACTGCCCTGAGATCCCGCCGGAGCTCTTCCCGCCGTGCCTCGACTTCTCGAGGCAGCGGGGATTCGCCTCGGCGCTGCGCCACCACGTACTACTCATAGACGCGCTGGAGGGCAGTCGCCTCCAGATTCCAGGGCAGCAATCCAGCAAGGAGGTTGGCCGATTCGCCGGCAATCAGATATGCAACTATACTTAAGGACTTACTCTCAAGGAATGTGAAAGTTTATTTGTCAATTTTTCACGTTGAAACCGCTAAACGGATAAGATTTCATGGGTCCTCCACTGCAGCGAAGTTACCTGGTCGCGGTCAGAGTCACCGGAAAAATCTAGTAAATAATGCTATTTGTAAACAATAGTTACTGTATTTATTATGCAAGGCTGCAATGTTGATTTTTGGCGCGAGTACTTAAATTGAAAACTGAGCGAGTGAAGCGAGCGGTTCAAATATAGAATCCTGAGCGTAGCGAAGTTTTCAAAGGTACGAGACGCAGAATAACTTTGCTGCCGAGCGCAACACACAAATTTTCACCTCACTAAGGAAATGCAGTGGGGCCGACTCGCCTGACAGTGTTGGAAATAATTGAGTACAAGAAGTGTTCGAATTTTAAAAACGCTTTCCGCGCTAGAGCACAAAATGGAGTTTAGCGCTCAGATTTTGAATGAGGAACAGAGTCTTTCCAAGCGTGTGAGGTGAAAATTAGGGGAACAGTGTATAAGACGGGGACGCGAGGTATGATGGGAAATCACACACTTAAGGCAAACTTAACACCATACTAACGGCGCAAGCGCCAACGGGACGCCATTTGTTAATGGCAGTTTGCAAATGACGTCCTGATGGCGCTTGCGCTACGTTAGTGTTGTGTCAAGTATGCCTAAAGAGTGTATGTCCCCATTATACCTCGCGATTATTATCGCCCCCGTCTTATACACTGTTCCCCTATATATTTTTATTGGTGCACACTGAAGAACAACTAAAACTTGCGGGCGCGCGGAGAGGGGTTGCCTCGTGCCGCTCGCTGGTGCGCCCGCCATGCGGCGCGATAGGACAATAAGCACAGCGGCCACGCTGCGCGGCAAACTTGAATAATTTTATTCGATAGCACTATACATATAACCACAGAACATATAATATTCTGTGCATATAACTATACATATAACCATTCACCAATAACAACACAGAATTGCATTATTATGATTATGTGCGTCTTTCACGTATAATTTGTTTTTGTTTTTAAATAAAATTAGATAAAATTGCAGTGGTCGCCTATGACCCAGCCTGTCGCCCAGGGGGGGGGGTCATGACCCCCATGACCCCCCCCCTGGATCCGCCGTTGTGTATACCTAACTAAATTAATTCCCTATTCAACCACTTCAAAACAATAAGTCTGCAGCTCGAGTTCAGAGTCAGAAAACAACAGTATTTCAATGAATCAAAGTTGATTCGAGCAACTGTGTCCAAACAGTCGACATAAAGGGTCTCATTAGGGTAGAGTTATAACAATGCTATTACGAAACCCGAGCTTGTCACTCTGACCGCAGGATAGTAAAACGGATTCTTGGGCAATTCTCTGGGCCCACTTTGATTTGCCACCACAATTTATTGTGCCCGTACGCAGAGTTTGTGACAAAGGGAACTTTCAATCTGAAGCAGTATTGTTGGCCCTTAATAGATCGGTATAGGCTGTGTTAATTATGAATGTAGATGTGTAGGTTATATGTAGGAGGGTAGGCTATAGTGGTACCTATAGTGTAGATCCTCGAATCGTTCGTTAACCGGCGTAATGTTGAGGCGACCGGTTTTCAATTGTCAAAAGAATTGTTAAAAAAAAATGGCCACAGTTTGAGATTTAATAGGGTATAGGAGCACCCCCGCTCTCGAATTTTGAATCTTTATAATTCAACAAAAGAAAACATACGTATCCATTATTTTTCAAAACTCTTACTACCTAACGGACTTTACAATTTTTGATATTCTGTTAATTTGCCTATTTCAGAAGTTTCAATTTTATTTCTCCGAAACTGTTCACGAACGCGTTGAAGGACGTTTTCAAGCTCTTGGAATGGAACGGATTCGGCATCAACATCAATGGCGAATACATCACTCACCTTCGTTTTGCCGATGATATAGTCATCATGGCAGAATCGTTGGAGCACCTCAATGCTATGCTCAGCGACCTCAGTATCGTTTCCCAACGGGTCGGCCTTAAAATGAACATGGACAAGACGAAAGTCATGTCGAATGTCCATGTGGCACCCGTACCGGTTGTTGTTGGGAATGATACTCTCGAAGTTGTAGACCATTACACTTACCTTGGACAGATTGTTCAGTTAGGTAGGTCCAACTTCGAGAAAGAGGTCGCCCGAAGAATCCAACTCGGATGGGCAGCGTTTGGGAAGCTACGTGATATCTTCTCATCGAGAATCCCACAGTGTCTCAAGACAAGGGTGTTTAACCAGTGTGTGTTGCCAGTGATGACATATGGCTCTGAAACGTGGTCTCTGACTGCTGGCCTTTTAGAGAGACTAAGAGTCACTCAACGAGCGATGGAAAGAGCTATGCTCGGAGTTTCTTTGCGGGATAAAATCCGGAACATGGATATTCGGCGAAGAACCAAAGTCACCGACATAGCTCATAAAATTTGCAAGTTGAAGTGGCAATGGGCAGGCCACATCGCTCGTAGAACTGACAACCGATGGGGAAGAAAAGTTCTCGAGTGGCGACCACGGACCGGAAGACGCAGCGTAGGTAGGCCTCCCACTAGGTGGACCGACGACATCGTGAGGGTCGCGGGCAACCGATGGATGCAAGTGGCGAATTGTCGTTCGGCGTGGCGGTCTAAGGGGGAGGCCTATGTTCAGCAGTGGACGTTTTCCGGCTGATGATGATGATGATGAGAAGTTTCAAGGTACTTACTTGTAAATCGTTAGCAGAAGGCGATTATTACATAATGTAGTTTTCTATTCATTTTATTTTCGTGTGTTTACATTCACGTGTTATAATTTTTTTTTCTAACATCACGATCGGATTTTTGTGTCTTCAGTGAAGTACTTATTGACGAAAATACTGAAGATCTGAAAGTTCTGAGGCCTTATTACAAGATTTTTGTATTCCAAAAATCTTATTTTATTTAGTTTTTGAAGTGTTTACTGCGTTTATTGTAATTGGATTGAAATAGTGCATGTAGTGTGCTAACGAGGAAGTATTTTTTTTCATCAAATTAACGTCAAAGTTCCCGTTTACTTTACGTCACAACTTGTGATGTAAAGTAAACGGGTCTTGTGACTCACAAGAACGTGAAAAGCCGTGCTACTCGTAGCTTCGGAAATGAAATTTTTTTTAATGTTAATCTGGCAGTTTGTAAATTTTAATTTGAAGAATTAAACGAAAGAAAAAACGTATCATTCAATAGATCGTTTTCAATGAAAATGGAATATGTTAACAGGAGCGTTCAACTGAGGCGCCGCGCCCGCCGTTCAAAGCGCGGCCGCAACATTCCTCAAAGGGCCTGCATTCCTGTACTGCGATTGTTTAATTTTGACTTTAAGGGCTTTGTAGCAGACCGTTTCCAGTGATTGAACTGCTTCAACTGTTTTATTGATATGTTAAATTGATAAAATTGGACAAAGATGGAAGGGGTTTCGACCTTTTGTCTTTCAGATAACTCAAAGTAGGTTCCTACATATTATGTACCTATTAGTAGTCTACTGTTATTGGAATTGAGGCCTTATTGCAATGTTTCTGTATTTTATTTACAGCGTATTTGAAGTATTTACTGCATTTATTGTATGGAAAAATGAAAAACCGCCTCTAGCGTACGAAGGTGGAACCAATTTTTTCCATCAAAGTTATCGTTTACATTACGTCAAAAAATGTGAAAGGTCATGCTAGGGCTTTCCTTTTCAGTTAGTTTCGATCTTAATACTCCCAATAAAGTCTCAATTAATATCAAGTTGCAGCCAATATACCAATATAGCCGGCAAGACATGAGCCAAGTCATCTGTAATCCTGTAACAGTGCTAGTCCTGTTACAACTATCGTCAATAGCCAATTACAGGGTTAATATAGATAAGGTCGAGCCAGCTAGTATGCTTACTGGTTTGTCACTGCACTTTAGATAGCCAACCACAACCTATGTAAGTAGTTACCTACGAGTATAATCCTACTTTCTACTATCCTGTCCTTTCCTACTAGCCTATCCCTCCTACTAATAGAAAGTTTGTTTTTTTTTTATGTAAAATGGGTTTGCTCTTGACCTTAGTCTAGGTCAGGAATGTTTAAGACGAAGACGAAGCAAGCTTACCCAGAAGAAGCGTGGTCACTCTAACTTTGAAGAGATTAGGGTTGTATGCGTTCGGAAACACATGCAGACGCAGGCAGAGAGTTTTGATGTTTATTACTCTGTCCCGCATAAACTACTGAACGGATTTGAATGAAATTTGGTACACAGACAGTTTACAACCTGGATTAACACACAGGATAGCTTTTATCCCGATTTTATGTTCCCACGGGATAATTTCCGAGTTGTATCGGGCGGAGCTGTTGGTAACAGCTGAATAGGTAAGTGGTAGGTTAGTGAATGTGTATGTTTGTTTGTTACTCTTTCACGAATAAAATCGATGAAAACTGGTTAACAGTTATTCGTTTATCTTTAAAGTTTTGACTGAAAATAAGAAGCAGGGATCCTATATACCTACTAGTATATGAGACAGCTGAAATTAAATCTGTGTTTAGTCCTTTGAACTATAAAATGTACTAGTAATATTATTACAATAGGTACATACAATAAAATCAATATAATACAGATACAATGGTTCCATCAAAAGTATTGCAAAATACGATACTGTAGTTCCTCTATACATATAATAAAACTGCAGAAAAGTAATTATTGTACATTAAATAAAAACCCAAAAATATAGCCAGGGTGTTAAAGGACGGGGTGCTAAGACAGGAAATCTCCACGTGCGCCCGTGGACTGGAGTTCCCTCTCGGATACGTCTGGGGGGAAGACCAGTTTTTCGGGCCGGTGCACCCTGGGATACTAAACCTGGGATACTAACTGCAAAAACTCTTCCTTAGGCACTGTGTGCCTAAGGGGTCTCTTTGCCCGTATGCGAATAGCCTGTCGGGTGGACGCTCCAACGCGTGTCCCTCTGAAAAAAAAGGGTGTTAAAGGACAACCAATAGAATCCATTTCCAGCATTTTTAGAATTTTTGTCTGTTTGTATGTTTAGTTGTCCCGCATCACGTAAAATGTACGAAAGCTATGTAGATAGCATGCATAGCATTTTAAAGGTACTGCCTGCGTCAAATATTCTTGAAAAATCTAAGAAAATTCTAAATACAGGGTTTATATGAAAAACATGGCGTGAATTAAGCGCTTAGCACTAAAAAAATACATTGTTAAGTTCCGACGTCCACGCGAACGACGTCGCGGGCACAGCTAGTAAACAATATAATTGTGCATATTTTTTTAATTTTTTGTTTTTGATTTATTCACTCAGCAATAGTTACACAATTTGTAAAATACATAACTTCTGCCAAACTGCAGGACAGTTTGTCGGCAGTGTTCTCGTGGACGTAGATTACATAAGGTCTTTACATTCCAAAGTAAGGGACAAATCACAGGTTTTTTTCATGGTAGGCACATCGCCTTGTCTTTAGGCCGTGCGCACATAGACGTACACACCACACACCACGCCTAACTGCACACATACTCGAGCTGCCCAGTTTTTGTTTGCATGGAAGACGAGTAGGTACGTCATAATTATACTGTTCTACAGCTCGAGTATCCGCACATGTAGGTTGGTACCAATTGGTACTGTACAATCGGCAAAGTTGAATTACGACCCGACATAAGCTTACGTATTTTCTTACAGACGCGTAGACGTTCGAATACAATTGAATTAGGTCCTACATTTGCGTAGACGTACATATCCATGGTAACGACCTTGATCTTTGTTATGTTGACGGATTCAAACGATTTATTGACAAAATGGGTCATGATTCAACTTTGTCTATTGTGCAATAACGTCTATACCTAGATAGGTACACAAAGACTTGCCCGCCGTGCCAGCACGCGCGGCGCCCCGCCGCTGCCGTCCCGACCACCGCCACCAAAGACTACAATATATGTAATGAGATAGACGGTACTCTCGACCGTGATTTCGTCATCATACAAGCAACGCCATCTATCCGCGGTGGTGATGAACTAAATCCATAACTATATCTACGTATACATATAGCTACAGGCCGCTTTAATTTTATTCTGATTAGGGCTGATTTTTCAATAGTCAGATAACTTTTATCTGAGGGATAAAAATGGCGGTTTGACAGCTTATCTATAGAAAATAATGTCAAACCGGTATTTTTATTCCTCAGATAAAAGTTATCTGACTATTGAAAAATCAGCCCTTAGTAAAATATCGACTCTTTCCTATAAATAGATTTTGACATAACTCTCTAAAAGTTTTGTCAAAAACTATTTACAGGAAAGAGACAATTAATCGATTTTGTTGTCTGTAATAAAAAACGTTGTAAATTACTTCTACACTTATTTTTATTTTAGAAATTAGACGACAATAAGTTTACAATGAATTGTCTAAGTAAATACATAACAAGTAGTATGTATTAAATTAATGCAAATCTCGCTTGCTACTATCCTATTAATATCCTTAATTGTGCAGGCCTGGGCCAAATACAAAAAAAATAACTATTATTAGGTATTCTCACAAGTTGAGAGAACATTATTGTCTGATTTTATTGGTATGTTTGTCAAAATTCACTAATATCTTTATCAAATTTACTTAATCTGTTCTTTGGGTAGTGGAAGACTGCTTCAAAGCGTCTTCGGCATACTCTTCGGTTGTTATAAATGAAGATTTCATCAAACTCTTTGATGGTATCTCCAACACTTTGAACCCATCTCTGGAAGCGTTCTCTTTCAATATTTGGGTTTGGAAATTTGTGCAGCACACCTGGAATTTTAATGATTAATTACTTTTGACTGGGCTTAATTCATGTAAAATAAACAACAACATAAGTAATAATATTATATGATGTATACCAACCGTCTTCTGTAGTAGCCAGGCACACAAGAAGACATGAAAGACATTCTATGTGTTAAGTTGACCAGAAAATTATGAAATACAGAAGAGTCAATTTCTCACAACACTGACACGAGTCCTATCTCAAACAAGAGTCAATTTCTCACACTTATCAATAACTACCGAGTCCTATCTCAAACCAAAATAGTCAATTTCTCACACAGAGTCCAATCTCACAAAACAATAGCACTTGACTGTGAACACCTCACGCCAAAACGGACGAGCATCAGCTCAACTCGAAGTGGAAATCCAGGGTCAACGGCTCAACTAGAAGTCGAAATCCAGGGCAAAACGTTTTTCAATATCATCTGAAATATCGAAATCAAAATATCAAATTAACAATTTTCTATGACATGTTAAGTCGTTTTTTTTTGGAATTTTATGGCCTGGTAACTAGACCTTTGAGTCACCTTTCTACTAGGACACAAAACGTTTTTGCAATGTTGATTGAATTCGTTGTTTTACTTTTTCTATTTACTGAATTAACCTAGTGTAAATTAAATAAATACGTTTTAGCAACATAAATATTTTTATTTATATTAATATTTTTGATTAATTCATAACACAGTTATAAAGTGGTAACCCAACGGGTAAAACGGCTAAATAGTTTTCACCATAAGGGATAGATGGACCTAGTTTCCGTACAAAAGTTTCAAGCAGGCTGCAATGTTCTAAGAGAACATGGCATGACCGCCACAGCACTCTCCGATGGGAGACGAGTAGGGACACGATATCGCAACCATAAGTAACGATATCGATATAGTATCGGTATATTATCAGTCATCCTGAACTAAAACATGTTTTCTAATAGACATTTATGCCTGGCTATGATAAACAGTAATGGTGGAAATAATGTAAGCACTCGCAAGCGTCATGTTTCCGATGCTTTTAAACCAATTGTCTTGGGAAAAGTAAGCGGTGTTGAGTGCTACGTCACAACGAAAACAATGTTTTTATTTTTTTTTGGAAACTTGCTGGAGCTCAAATCAATAGCTATGTTTGGATAATTTGAAACTATGTTGATGGTAATGCAGAATAGTCTTTATCAGTAATAATAATAATAATATTCCACAACTATCACACAATATCTATATGTTACTAGCTGACCCGGCAAACGTTGTTTTGCCATATAAATAATTTAAAAAAAAATTTGGGGTGGACTACCCCTAACATTTAGGGGGATGAAAAATAGATGTTGGCCGATTCTCATAGATACCGGATAAGCACAAAAAATTTCATCAAAATCGGTCAAGCCGCTTCGGAGGAGTATGGCATCGAAAACTGTGACACGAGAATTTTATATATTAGATTACCTAATGAACAAAGCGAATAATTATGTTGTTTCAAAATGACGATTCACGGGAAAATGTTGAGTTCGATTTCGTGGAGTGAAACGGAGAAAAGTTTGATTGAATTACACTTTCGGTGGTTTCTGTATGATTGAGGCTTCATAGGCCTTTTATTCTGTCCCACTGGTGGGCAAATTCCACTGCTGGGCCTTTCCCATTTTTTTCTACATCTAGACACACCAGTTTATCGAGTCTGTCCCGGCCGATTTCAGGTGTTTGTGTGACAGTTCTGAGTCATCTGTATATTATGACAATTCGGTTTAAGTTTATTAAGTAAGTAAGTGATGTCACATCTCGTTAAGTTCTAAATAAGTATTTCAACCTCTATAATGCCACCCTTCTTGTAGCAATACTAAGTTTACCGTTAATAATATCGCCAGGAATTCTGGCTGGCTCGTTTACGTACGCGCTTAACGACCCATACATAGTTGGCAAAGCATTGCGTATTTAAAGCAATTAAAATGAGGTGACGTCGAGATCGTTTAGACGTGGCGTAGGTACAAAGTTGAATTAGGCTTGGTTCGCATGTCGCAACCGCGTTGATTTCCCCACGGCCCTGTCAATTCCTCCGAGCTAGAATACCACTAGCTGCACTCCACTTGATTAAAAATTAATGTGTTTTCAGACTTTTCAGCCTGCAATAATATAATTTCGTATAGAACTCGTTTTAATTTAAGTTCCCTTTTTTCATTAAAGTTACGCTGATGGCGAGTAAAAAACATGGTACACACGCGACTGAGCTTCGGAGCAACTTACGTTGAAACGTTAATTAATATTTTTACATAGTTACGAGTATAAGGACGAGTAAAAGTAGACAAGCATCATGGGTAGACGATTATTTTTCTCTTTAGGATTCTTAATAAAAACGCTTTTACTAATATTCAACGGCACGTTGAAGGTATAATGAAGTATAAATACAAGCTAATGATTTAAACAAAACAATGGAAAATTTATTAAATGAGCGTTATTTATGAAGAGAGGTGTAGACAAGCGAAGAGCTTCAGAGAGCTTCGTACAAAACGGATTGTTTCGAAAGTATTGCAAAGATTTTTTTTATTATTTAATTGCCAATACTTGTAACTGCTAATGGACTGTTTATTAAGGATTTTAGAAACCGAGTTAAGTGGAAACGATTGGACTGAAAGGTGGACTAACAAAAAAGCGACGAAGATTTTAAATTAACCTGAGATGTAATAGCAACTTTAGAGTCTGTAAATAAGGTTGAGGTTTTAGTACACATCTTAAGAATAAACAGAGATGTTTGAACATGGTTGGTTGAAATAGAGTCTACATTGTTATGAAAATCGGTTATAGCATTAAGTACCACAAGCGGCGGGTGTGCGGGGTAGCCGAGGTTAGATGGTATAGTATGCAGTTAATTTCGTTACGATGTAGATAGAGCACGTTGCCATTTGCCTCCGGCCCGTTTCCTCTTACCACCTTTTAATTTCTGTTTAAATATGTTCACTGACTAAATATAGCAAAATTTTCTTTGAACGACCTTAATGTGCGTTTTTTTATAATTGACTTTAACAAAAGTAGGTAGTTAAATAAAAGATGGATTTAACAGAAGTGTCTCTTTGTGTAGATACAACATTTTCTTTCTTTAAATATTTGAATTGGCAGGAAGGTTTTTTCTACCTTAATTATTTTGTAAATAACTTTTTTGAAAACATTTTTTGTTACTGATATGTTTTTTGTTGAGCATTGTTTTATCTTCATTGTAGGATTAAGTACTTTTGATATTTGAAAATACAAATTGTTAATGTCAAAAACGAACGTCTTAATCTAAATCACTTCACAAAAGACATGAAAATAAGAAAAATCAGTTCACAGAACAAGACCTGGGTACTTCCCTGGGTAACAAAAAATTGACGAAAAACCTGTAGCCTTCTGTTTCCGACAGTACTCGAGTCAGGAACGTTTTTGCTCCGCTATTGACACTTCCCGGCACTCCGTCACCGCCCGTCGCCGCCTCACCGGCACTTGACTGCAGATTTCTCTAAGATTGATCAATCGCCCTTTAATTTTCACTTATTACACTCCCATCTGAATTCAATTAACACATTCTCTGCATTATTACGCTCGGGTGATTGATGAATTGATACTTCAACATTTTGTTGAAAAATTAAAGGAAGTAGCAAAATGATGAATATTCTTTCAGCAATTGTTTAATTTGCAATTTGTTTAGGTAAATTTATAGATGTTTAATGTTCGTGTTTCAAGAAATAATTATGTTTTGCAAAGATTTGACTTGAACGAACATTTTATTTTCAAATCTTATCTTAACGGAAGAAAAGTCCAAACTACCGCTATACTGTGCGTGTATTTATTAACAAGCTTTCATTTGAACTATTTATTTGAAACATTACCAGTATTTAATACCCTAATACGTTTTACAAGGAACACATACCTGACACGTTAATGAAATGTTTATTCGCAAAACACGGCTCCTGAGTCGTGATCCTCTTAGCCACACCTCCAGTCTATTGAATGAGGCACAGGCATCCTATAAATCAATCGTTCGGTAATCCAACTTGTGTTGCCGACGCTCTTCAAATTTCCTGTACGTCCCCTCCACCGCCTCTAATCCATTCAGCTAGTAATTCAAAAACGTATTACCTAGATTCAATAGGGTATTGTATGGCCAGAGTTTGGCTACGACGCTTCTGGGCACTATAACGACCGAAACCAAGGCTTTATGGTGCCGTAATTAATTATCTAACTTCACAGCCCCCCAAGCAAACCTCACGTTGATCGCTTCCAGCCTTCGGACAATAGATTCCGAGCCAGTTGCCTTGTTAATGGACTTATGGTAGATTACTTATTAATTTATGACTAGTCAAGTTTTCAACAGACCAATATGTGTGAAACAACTTTGTTCAGCGCCCTAAATGTCAATTAATGGAAGATACATTGGTTATTATACCTAGTTAATACTAAAATATCTTTACCTAAGTTAGTATCAGTTTCAGGCTATCGACCTACCAAGTTTTGTAGGCAAGCTTAACTTTACCAGGGGTGCTAAGACAGGAAACCTCCACGTGCGCCCGTGGACTGGAGTTCCCTCTCGGATACGTCCGGGGGGAAGACCAGTTTTTCGGGACGGTGCACCCTGGGATGCGGGCAAAATCTCTCCTTAGGCACTGTGTGCCTAAGGGGTTTCTTTGCCCGTATGCAAATAGCCTGTCGGGTGGACGCTCCAACGCGTGTCCCTCTGAACAGCAGAGGGCACAGTGGCGGAGCGGGCTTGCGGACGGTGAGTAATGGGTATGCTCGCCGTCCGAACAAGGACCAAGCCCGGGTCGGTGGCGCGTCGTGTTTCACGCGTCACCGACGGGGCCCCTCATGGGGCCAAACGCCTGCCGGGGTCGCGGATTTTTCTTAATCCAGGATACCGTGGCCCCGGAACGTAAAGGGCATCCGACGGAACACGGGTGGATTTTAGTCAGTAAGAGTCTGACAGTCCCTCCCGCCCCACCCAGGGCGGGAGGACTCATTTGATGATTTTACCACCCTAAAAAAAAAAAAAAAAAAAAAAAAAAAAGCTTAACTTTACCAAAGCACTTCGTCAGGATAAAGGTCATATTTAAATTAAAACTGAGATACCTATCTCTGAAAGAAACAAGAATATTGCCCCGAGTTCAGCCATACGTAACACGAGTACAAAACTGGCGGCACAAGATACAAATTGTACAATGTATCGAGTATTCACTCGAGAGGCCGTCGGGGAAGTTTGGAAAGGCACGTCAGCCGCGGTGAAGTACAACAAACCAATGAAAACAAGACTTGTTCGTCGGAAGATCGGCTCGCTGGTGAAGTTGTGAAAGCAGGAAACATTCAATGATTCCAGACCGCGTCCGTCTCCTCCCAGCCTCCCCGCCTAAATATTTTGTCATTGCATCTTTACCAAGTACAAACTTTGTCGACGGAACCTGTCTCAACTTATGTCACATCAAGAATGTCTGCAACAATTTCGGTTTCAGGTTTTCAGAAGTTTTTGTTTTGTTCTTTACTATTCTAAAGGTCTGAGTTTATAAGTTCCACATAGTATTAAAACATAATTACTTTACATAATTACTTTACATAAGTAAAGTAATTATATTTGCGTAGGTTATTAACAAATAAACTTTATGAATTTTAATATTGATAATATAGAAAATTCATAAGACAATATTCCTCATATTTCCGATTCTGTGTATGAATTGGTTATTTCAATTTATTTGAGTAGCCATCTATAACAACATTTTTGGAGAAATGGAAGCAGGGTCATTAAATAAATATCCCCGCTGGAAACTTCGTAAAAGTTCGCTCCGAGTTTTTTTCCTAAACAAAGAAAAAGTCTCGCTTGCCTTCAAATATCATTACAGATGGAAGAGAATTGCGATCAGAAATCACAGGCAGTAATAATATAATCCGACGAGGGAAGGTTCAATTAGAAAAATAGAACACGAAACCAGAACATAGTTGGCTTTAATATCACCTCTCCAACTTGTAACAAAAGCCAGTTGCACACCAGACACAGGCAAGCCAAAAATAAACTTGTCTAAATGTCTACCTCCCAATTATGTCTTAAATTGAAGTTCTACGGCCAATCCAAAAATAGTGTTGCCAACTTTGCCGGTGTTGCCAACTAATGGAGAAGCTATATTTCAATTGTCATATTCTGGGGGCAGACAGGTAAATTCCGGAAATAGATTTTGCATTAACCAAGAGGCTTTCCGAGTTTCAGTTTAGATATAGAGCTATGTGTCAAAATCAATTTTCACGTTTACAGGTCGCTATTTTCAGTGTAGTCTGGATTCTACCTTTATAGTTCGGGAGTGTGTTGTAGTGTGACCGCTTTTTGGTTATTTTCCGTATATAAAGTATCATTATGACGAATGTGTCCATATTTTAACACTTAATAAGGTCCTAGTAGTTAGTTAATATCTAATTGTTATGATATAGGTATGCACTTGTTAAAATCTGTGGGAAAATGCATTTCTTGATTACGTTTACTCACATATTTCGATTGGGTTCAAAAACAAATCTACAAATTAAAAAAAAAACCTATTTAAAAGGTTTCATAAAATTTGATCTCAAAAAATGCATGCCTTCAAAATGGAGCGTCAAATCTTCAACATTGATTTAGGTACCGAACCTAGTGCAACATGACGCACCTAACACTTCACTTATCTAATATGCAGCAGGCTCCCGGACTACGGCGTGTCTATTTGAGGAGCAGACGGGCACGTGTAAGTGTGCACAGCCCCGACCTGTCCAGGCGCGGCAGGCTAAATGCAGCGGCGACTGCAACGACACCGATTTGCACTCTGCCATCTGAATCTTTAATAGCCCAGGTTATTTCCACCTGAAGTCACTAATTAACTTAAATGTATCGCTCCATTCGAACCATTTAAAAATGCAGCCATTGTTATTCCAAGCTTTTAGACGGAAGTAAAGTGATATTGCATGTTACAAAGTTAACGAATGCAAAATTTTGTCATCGTTTTGATATGTGCTCTGATTGTTACGCTTTTGAACGCTTTTAGTTAAATCGTGTGTAGCGTTTCGGATATCATTTTGTCACTTACTGGTTAATGGAATGTCATTTATGAACATTTACTAGTTTTCATAAATGGCTGTTAAGTATAATTGAGATGATACAGAACTCGCAACAACTAAATTTTTGTTCTTTCCATTTACCTACGTTTTGCAAAGAAAATCAATCAACTTAGACCGAAAGGCAGTGACTAAAAACGACTGAAATCTTTGCTAACAAGAACTGACAGCCATTTGTTTTACTTTACTTATGGGCTGTACTTCCTCTTGAAATAGCCCCAGACTCAGAGATAGAGACGACGTATAGCGGCACCGTCACGATAGAATGAGACGCTAAATCTTCCCATTACAAACTGCAAAGCCTCGCCATTGATCACGGTAACGCGTAAAGCCTTCAAAAAATCCAGCAATTTATTTACTGAGTAATTCCCCACTTTACCTACAGCAAGGAATGGTTTTAGGCTATTTCAGTCTGTATTGTTCAACAAGGTAGGTTTCTTTTTGCTAGTTTAAACACAATCTCAAAGAACGGAAAATCATTCAAGATTGTTTAAACCAGAACAAGTTTATATTTGGTTTCTAATAATGAAGCAACCTTTTCCAAAAGTTTGGAAGGAAATAATTTCAAGTGCTGAACTCGGTGGCCGCGACAGTTTCATCAATCTTGCCAGTCAAAGAAACAACTAATTTAAATTGGCCTTTCTCGCGCTCAGCTCGGGAATAAAGACAGGAAATTAACGGAGTCGCACAAGTTCTTTAATATACTGGTTGGGTTATTTTGTATCGATATATCTAATATTGTTGATACCTTATTTTAAGTTCGAAGAAAGTAATGTTACCAGTATGTGCCTTCGTAGAATATGGCGATGATAACATACCTCCTAATAAGTAGTATTTTATAATTAAGCATTGGTTATTTGATAGATGAAAGGGATTTGCGATCGTTCGAGGAGAGTGATTGTTGTAGGCTCATTGAGTACGTCCACACTTGAAATAACCGGTAAAAACGCTACTTTGTTAAAGATTACTAAAATCTAATACAATTTGGAATCATAATACAAATTCTAAAATAAAATCTAATACAAATTCTAAAACGAGAGCAGTGGTGGCCCAGTGGTATCGGCCTCGACTTACGAGTTGTAGGTCGTGGGTTCGAACCCCGTCAGGCGCATTACTTTGTGTAATTTATTTCAACACCACTACTTTCAAAACGGTGAAGGAAAACATCGTGAGGAAACCGGCATGTCCTAGAACCAAAAATTCGAAGACATGTGACATCTACCAATCCGCACTGGGCCCGCGTGGTAGATTACGGCCCACACCTCTCACAGAGAGGAGGCCTGTGTCCCAGCAGTGGGAACATTTATAGGCTGATGATGATGATGATGAATACAATTTGAAAGCGTCAACAAAGTAGTCATGAGGTGGTCCACTTACTTTCATTATTTTTATTTAACATGTTGCACCTTATGGATTTGAATGAAACTTGGCATGCTGTTAGGCAATGTATAGACAATTATTAAATCAATAAAAAAATAATTTATTTGCATTTTTAAATATTGTTATTCAAGCTAGGCTCATCGAAATTAATATAGATAAACTGTAAAATGTACCATAAACACTGGAATTTGTTTTATTTTTCTAGTTTTAAAATCAACAAAGATATATCACTTTGAAAAAAAAATCGTCTCCGGACACAAATAGCCCCTCAATTAACTAAAATATAGAGCTAATAGCTATTCGATGAACCCTCGTACCCTCTACAATATAACACAGGTTAAGATATAGGTTCCTATCGGGGGCAGTTTACCAATGGAAGGACGGCTAAACCCAAATGTCGGCCCAGGTGGTCTAATATCTAAGCACTAAACCCGTGGTTTCGGCCTAAAAATGAATGATGTCACGACTCGTACCCGTTTCTTCTTTGACGGACTTAGAAAGTAGACACCTGGAACTGGACTACGAGTTTGTCACCTGCGGAAGCGTCCATCAGTTTCTGATATGAATAATAGACAGGACATGGAGGACTCGATGACACATAATTAGTCAAAAAAACGTTGGATAAGTTTACCTAGCCGAAACGGTAAATTAATAAGTCGCCATCATAGGCGGCGACTCTCTCAGTTTCTGAAAGTCTAATAGAGGAGTCGCCAATTCCACCACCACAAACCCTAATAAGTTTCAATATTCGCATGAACTTTCCTCACACATTTAGTTCCACGATTATGACACAGAGGCACAGAGTGGCAATAAGCAGTTATAATAAGCTGGCGCTACAGAAATGCTAACTGAACACTGCAATACTGTTCGAGGATAAAGATTAGGCAGTGGCACCGTGTTCCGACTAAACCGGTGCATTTGCTTCTTCCGGGCCGTTTTCCACTGCCGCCAGATTACTGAGAAAAACTAAAAAGAAAATCTTAAATTTTTTCGAGTAAGTATTAGTTTTCTAACATTTTATTGTTAGATATTTTAAAATAAATAGTCTAGTATTTAAAAGATTAGTAACAGAGTAAAAATATTATTTAATCAAACGTCTTACCTGAGGCATAACATTTTTTCGTCTCTTGAAATAATCTAAACGATTAAATATTTATTGAAGAAAGGTAGGTACTAAAGACGTTCTCGCAGCCTTAAATTTAGGAGAACTTTTATTGATTAGAGATTATATCGTTGAAGGTCTCATAATAATATTATTTTCCCAGGAACTGCTCGATAATTCAAGCAAAACGTTTCCAAGGACTTATCGAATTAGATATTGAAATAACTCAATTACCTACATTCTGTGTTTGTGCTCAAAACGTAAAGTTTGCTGAAATTCAATCCATCTTTTTTTTCCTTTGCCTGTAGGTACTGTCCCACTGCTGTGCAAAGGCCTCGCCCAATTCCTTCCCAGGAACTGTTTTCCTGCCCCTGCAGTCTCAACATTAGACAGCGACAATAATCGGTCGCTAAGTCGTATCGTTATCAAATTCCTTTGATATATTTTCAACTTTATTTCGAAAGCATAAGGTTGAAAATCTATTAAAGAAATTTGACATCGATTAGACTTAGCGACCGATTTTTGACGTTATATTTGTCGAGACTGCAGGGCCTGGGCCGAGTTCAATTCAATCCAACTATACAAGGAAAATTTTAACATCACCTTTCTAAAATCATTAAAGATTCAGCGCAGCAATATTCAAATTGCAGCAAAATATTGAAAAAAAAAACATATTAGTTTTTTATTTATTTAATAAAAACACGGTACACAATGTTACGTCATATGACAGGCTTTAAAAAAGGTAAGACATGTGACTAACAGAGAAGAAGCTCCATGTTTAAAAAATGGGTATAAGCAGTTTACCGATAAACACGGCCTTACCACGAGCTCTTAACGCGATCCAGTTTAGGCTGTGGGAAAGAGACAAAGCTATACAAGTCGTCTAGCGCCATCTCGTTCCCTGAGCGTAAATTGGATCACGTTAAGAGCTCGAGGTAGGCCACCAGTTCTATTTCTTTAATGATGAATCTTGATAAACCTCGAATGAATGATCAATAAAGGGGTTAGTATCATTGGTAAAAGCCTTTTGCAGGAATCTCATGCTTCCTCTGTCGTTCCTAAATAGACAGTGGACGACTACACTTAGTTGAAGGCGCCACATTAATTCCTGGGAAACTAGTTAGTTCTGTCTCGACGCAGCATCCCGGCTGCATCCTTGCTGTTTAAATTTCAAATAAACATTATAATGTACTGTGTTAGGTTTAATTGTGCATTTTGATACGACCTTTGGGATTTTTATTTTTTGATACCAAATCTACATACGGAACGTGTAGTTTTTACGTGCTTGTTTACTTCCTAACTCCAATGATAAAATTGAACAAATTGCGACTGTATTTTACATCGTAAATAAAAACATAATTTTGATTGGACAAGTCACGGTTTCTAATTTGATTACAAAAGTATGCCAAATAATAGTTTCAACTAAGTAAAATGACGTAATGCTTCATCATAGTGACGAAATACTTATAATTTTAATATCCAATTTCAGGATGACTGTTGTGAAAAAATGAGTTGCTTACTCATGGTTATCCGGGCAGCCATCAAAATTTAATTTAGTAGAAAGCGCACTGCTCGGTAATGTATGCGGAATGCGCGGGTTCCTAGTTGGTCGTCTTGAACCAGTAACGAGACCGGTACATCTCTCCACACTTTCTTATTTAGGGAAGCCAGGAACGATGTGATGGAAATTTTAATAAAATAATTTTGGTACTCACCTTATTTCAATATTTTACCTGTTTGAGTAACGGATACTCTGCCTCAGATGCTTGATAAATTCAATTTATTATTCACGTACAGAGTAAAGGTGTGTTGAGTTACTTCTTTATTTGAAAATTGCGTTTCTTTTTACGTAGGCATGTACCGGCGCGGGCGGATCGGTGAAGCGCCTTTTAATATTTTATTGAAAATCATATTGATCTTCCATTTTGTACTTTTATTATTTTTAGTGTCTATATGAAATTGATTCCGAAATAAATCATATCAAGACTTGAAGTTATCCTTTTGAGCTACTTTTAAGGTTCGATACTTACGTGACCTCGGAGCACTTTAATAAATTTCTAAGTCTGGAGGCGTTTCTTTTCCCCATTCTTTCCCTTTCGGTAGTGACAAATTATATTTACCTGACTTAGCCCGATTTTGTAACGCCAGGAAATAAAAAAGGAGCTCATTCCCGACACCTGAAACGAAGAAAGCGCCTTTGATAAAAGTATATTCACATGGAAATTGTAGTTTATCGAATTGGCTGAGATTGAAATGCTCGGTTCCTAATCGATACTAATTCACGCTACATTTTCCTACTTATTGGAGCTCTGGGAGTGGGTCGAGGGTGGGGATATGCGCAGGAGAGGGGGAACGATTTATAGTGGCATTAGATTCGCATTTGTAGCGCAGCGCAGCCCCGGTTACGGACGTGTTGAACGTTGCCCTCTTGCATAATATTAATGCGATAGACTACTTACTGAAATTGTGCCTTCTTTCTTCCTACTTTCAAATGTTTCTGCCATTAATATTATATGTTTTTGACAAGAAACATGCTTGTATTTTGAGATATCACTGTTATAATTGAAATAAAAGTCCAGACTAAATATTCTCATGTGGCCAGTTAGCTCTCAAGCCTAACACTAAAAGCTTGTTCCATTACTGTACATATTAGTAAAAGTCTGGAAACAACCATTAGACTTCATGAAACGTTAGCTCCTAGTTACGAACATTATGAAGGCAAGGTGTGAAAAATGATTTTATTAAAATTTAAAGTGGAAGCCACAGCTCTTTCGAGCGAGGAATTTAATAAATCTTTATGAGATTTTGTAGTACAGAAATTTAAACTGTACTAACTTATGCGCATTGGGACTTATGATAAAACATATATCTGCGAAATGCAATAATTCAAATACTAAATTAACATTTGGATTTATATACCACCACGATGAAGATTGTACACCAAAATCGTTACACAACTGTTTTATAAAATTGCTTATTCTAGGGTTTCAAGGTAAAATTCTAGGTAACATTTAATTAAAACGTAATTTAAGTTCCCAGATCTAGTTCGGCGTGCCAGGCGCAACTAGCTAGCGAGGCGACGCGGCGGCGCTTGCGACCACTACATTGTGGTTCACCATCGCATATCACTGCTCGACGGGACAATTATGTCCGTCAGTGTAACCACATCTATTTCGCAACGTAAGCTTCAAAGGAGGGCATTGACCGCAACAGATATTGGACATTATAATCTAGGGAATATGAAAATGGTATTCTGTTTGAAGTGATTTGCATTTGAGCGCGATTTTGAATTGATCGTGCAATTAGTTTTAGGAATTTGTGCAAGGATTTTGATATTATCAAGAATTTACAGATTCTAACTATACCTATGTATATGTTAGTGTTGTAGGTATCTTAATAGGGTATTAGACTAAAAAAAAATGTAATTAATCATTCAGTTAGGTCACAAAAAATGTTTGACTCTTTTCTTTTCTTTTTTTTTAAATAAAGCAAAAATGACGAAGATGTGACACTTTTCAAATTGGTAATTCATAACAAGCAAGTACAATTTTTACTTGCTTATTACGTCACAAGCCCCACTTTCGAATTTTACAAAAATTCATAGATTTAATAAAAGAAAAATATGTCCATTATTTTAACATCTATTATTTTACGCAAAAATCGTTCTAGACCTTTTTTAACGCAGAATTACAAAGATAAATTCATAACTTTTATAGGATAAAACGCAGAAGCCACATTTAATATTTTCCAAAGGCCTGGTCATTATCAATCCCACTCCATCTCACAAAAAGGGCATGGTCTTCACTGAAACTTTAAGAGCTTTATAACTCTCTTAATTTTTTACTGATTTAATTAATGTTTCTAACTTCCTTGCCGATTCTTTTCAAAAACCATTTAGGAACGAAGTGCTCTTTTTGTTCAGGAAATATTTTTTTCGTTAAAGATAAGTTTAAAACGTGTATGAGTTCTATCTTAAGTAGATAGAATATACATATTTTAAAATTACCTAAGGTTACTGGTTCTAAGACTGATCATTTTTCAAAATATTTTTACGAATTCAGCATATACTAGCACTTTCTAGACCCTTATTAGATGCTAGGGGCATACATCGAATATTTTTTGGTGTACGTTCTGAATTTATAGGAACAGTCTAAGTAACGATCTCCTTTACTGTAAAGAAAACTACACACGGTGTAGGAGCCTATACTTAGTTTGTCTGTCTGTCTGTATACAACTATCTCGCCGAGATTTAATAAAAAAAGCAATACGTACGGAACATCACGCACATTACAAGGCAGGACAACATTGTGATGCACCTCTCGCGTTGCTTTCGTATTTACAGGAATTTATGATTTCATTTGGTGTCGCATATTTCAACCAAGCGGCATTTTGCATCGAAACGGGCCGCAATAACATACCGGATTCGCTTTGTTGTTCCTTACAAGCTTAATAAATTCGACTGTATGGTTCTCGTTATTTTAATTTCATATGTTTACGCTCATATTTGTAGTATGGTTTGTCGTTTGGAGTACGATATCTACATACATATTTTAGTAGGAAACGCTCGTAGTAGCTATCATTTTGGTTGGCATTCGGGTGCTACGACGCTACGAGACCAGCTACGTGAGCGCCTACGCGAAGCGTCTACGCGAGACGCCTACGCTTTATTTTCTGTATGACTTTAGTGTGTTATTTTTTCACTACAGCTTCCAAACCGATGAAGAAAAAGATAGTAAAAACAGTAAATGGAAAATTAATTCGAACGCATGTAACATCCACCAACCCGCAGGGGTGGATTACGGCCCATTCCTTACAGAGAGGATGCCTATGTCACAGCAAGTGTAAATTCTATGTCAAACATACTACCACATTTCAAATGTACATTTATAACGTCATTACGAAGATTCCTCACCGTGATTTCACGGAAGTTTACCAATACAAAGGCTTTCGCTTTAAAACCGACTAAAATAGGGACTCCATTCCGGATGTTTTCGTTTGACGACGTCTCTTTGTCTAAATATTTGAAATAACTGATCAAACTGATTGTGTGAGGTTTGACACAATGGCAGGTAAGATCTATACAGATTGATATACAGTTATATTAACTAGGAGGGTTGCAATAGTGTCCGTTTTTCCTTGAACACAGCGGGAAGCAACCTGTTGTGAAGTTTTTAATTAAGTGTGGGGTCGCACAGCGCCGTGATCCTTTTTGCTTCTTCCCGCAGCTGAAATTACTGTTCCTACATGCATTTTATAGCGAAATGAGGCTACTTTTCATATCCTGTTTGTTTATTGCGAGTTGTGTTAGGAGAAGTTCTTTGGAACAAAGAGGCCGCAAGGGAAAATAAGGTGGTCGATTGCTATTGGACGTTTTCTTGACGATGACATCTTTTGTTCCATGAAAGTACTTAAATGGCTCATATCTTAAGAAAAGTATGAAGTTTCAAGACACTATAAAGCTTTTTTCTGATTATAACGGTTGAAGAACCGTTTTTTTTTTTAGTTATAAACATTAACATCTGACAAAACATATATACCAATACTTGACTGAAGAAACTTTAAAATAAAACAAAAGAACATTGTAGTTTCAAGAAGGCGTAGAGCACAATTTCTTTTAAGATGCGCATAATATTGTAGTTTTCTTCGTAAGCTGTTGATAAATGATGTTATTTCCTACACGTAAGTACACTTGTGTGTAGGAAATGGAAACAAACATGGGGCTCGTGTGTGTTTTCTTTCTCGGAGATTGACCATAAACAAACCGAGGGAGATTAAAAAAAAGTGGGAAAAAACCCGAGAATACTTACCAACTATCTACCTAGAATAAAACGTATTGCGTTTTCATAACAGTTTATGCTTCATTATCATCATCCATCACTATTCCTTTCTGATTAATTTTGCTGCAGGATCCATGACAGTTAAATTAATTCTCCGAGACACGTCGAGCTCCATTGTCTCAGCTTTTTTTCTGGTGGTGCCTCTGTTGATTCTAGCTTTCAGGAGTTCCAGTGGTTTGAGAATAGTGCGGTGTGAATGTGCCAATAAAAAACGTCATCATGTGGTTACACTCCCGCTGCGCGGCTTGTAGCAAGATGTTTTAGGGCCCATAGCCTTCCTTAATAAATGAACTATACAACACTAAAATAATTTTTCAATTGAGTTCAAACAAAAAAAAAATATCAACAAAGAACCGAAGTATCAATATAATTCCATGTCGCCTTTGACCCCATAAATTAAAGGAGGTTGCTATTTAATTATTTGGAGCTAGCATGGCTTAGAAAAAGTTAATAATTGTAATAGGTCTGTGGTAATACACAGAACGAAACAATACTGGGTATAATTACCGTTCGGCTGACATTTGTACTGAACTTATTAATAATATATTAACAGCCTTGTCTGTTAATTACGAGTACGTACGGTGAACGATATATTATTAATAAACCAAATAAGCTGTCTCAATAGTTTACGAACCAAATGCCGTGACCGACTTTCGGCAGTAGTCATCATCAGCCTATAAATGTTCCCACTGCTGGGACACAGGCCTCCTCTCTGAGAGAGGGAGTGGGCCATAATCCACCACGCGGGCCCAGTGCGGGTTGGTGGATGTCACATGTCTTCGAATTTTTTTTTTGGTTATAGGACATGCCGGTTTCCTCACGATGTTTTCCTTCACCGGTTTGAGAGCAGTGGTGATGAAATAAATTACACAAAGTAATGCGCCTGGCTGGATTCGAACCCACGACCTACAACTCGTAAGTCGGGACCGATACCACTGGGCAAGTAGTCTATCAATATTTAAATATCTGTCTATACAAGTATACCTACATACTAAAATTGAACTTTTGGTAAATCAGTGTGTGATCACGTGATCATCATCATCATCATATCAGCCGTAGGATGTTCACTGCTGAACATAGGCCTCCTAGGTTAGCCCCAGATTTCCAATAGGACCGTGTAAATTACCATAGGTACATGGTTAATATCCCATACGAGCGTACAAAGTTTGACGGCACGTTTGGCGCAGTGGCTTAGCAATTGGACTGCTGCGCTGTATGTCGCGGGTTCGATCCCCGCACGGAACAAATATTTTTAAGACCTGGAAGTAGTTGTTCCGGTTCTGGGTGTTTGTGTATGTGAGTTTCTATGTTTGTAAACGCATCCACGATACAGGAGAAATTCCTAGTGTGGGGCAATGTATTTTTTTTTCAGACGCGTTGTGAAAATACGTTCATTTTGCGAACAGATAAGGAATGGTATTTCAGAGTCTGTGTTTCTTGGTAGCTACAACCTTGGGATCCTAAATTCTAGAGTGAACAGGTCACTTCTAGGCAAGCATGCTTCACCGTCGACCACATCATTGTTGATGACAGGCCTGTTGGTCTAGTGGTTAGCGACCCTGTCTGCCATGCCGGAGGTCGTGGGTTCGATTCCCACCCAGGACAAATGTTTGTGTGATGAGCACGATCATTTGTTCTGTGTCTGGGTGTAATTTATCTATAATAATATATATGTATTTAAAAATATATAAGTAGGTATGTTCAACAGTTGTCTAGTACTCATAACACAAGCTCTGCTTAGCTTGGGACTAGATGGCGTTGTGTGATAGTTGTGGAATATTATTATTATCTCTTTATTCATTTTATTACATATTATTTAAATTTTTAAACATTATTAAATACAAAAAATAATAATTAAAAACATTTAAAAATATAAAAAATAGTGTTCCACCGGTGTGGGAGCGGGGTCCAGGCTACCGGTGGTTAGGGCTCCAGAGACAGGAACCTCCTCACAATACGAGCCGTATCAAGAAGTACTATTATTATTATCTCTTTATTCATTTTAATACTTATAAATTACATTTTTAAATATTTTACAAAAAATAAATAAAAAACATTTAAAAATATAAAAAATAGCAGTCCACCGGCAACAGGGTCCGGGCTGCCGGTGGTCAGGGCTCTTGAGAGAGGAACCTCCTAACAATACGCGCCGTGTCCAGGAGTACTGCCTTCTGAATTATTATTATTAATATTGCTTACAATCAGGCGAGATAGTGGTTAAACGCGAGACTATTTAAACAAAAAAAAAACTCAACAGATTTTGATGTGGTCTTCAAATGACCATGAAGCCTCCTGCAGACAGACGCGATTAATCGCGCTGCGACAACGAACCAAGCTAATTTCCACTCTAAAAATACTGCGAATGGACCGCGACATGTCGCCCCGCGCGATTAATCGCGTGTGTCTGCAGGAGGCTTTATCTAGAAGGGTGTGGATCATTACTAAGCATTTTTTAAAGCTAAATCATAATAGAGGAAAAATGGTATTCCAAAAAACGATCCATTTTGGGTTGGTAAGTTACTCGTATGTTTGATTGTCTTTACAACATCCTTAAAATATGAGAAATCCTTTCTGATGCTTGATGTATTTAAAGTCATTTCTATTTAGGAAAATCAGCCTATTCCCAATGCTGGGATGCAGGCCTTATCTCTATGAGAGGTAATGGTCTGTAGTCTACCACGCAGGCCCAGTGCGGTTTGGTAGATGTCTAAGTCAAGTGAATTTTAAGTTCTAAGTCAAGTCAGTTTTTTCACGATCTTTTCCTTCACCGTTGACACATTACTTTGTACAAATTATACAAAGTAAGTCTTTCTAAGTTCGAACCCTACTACTCCAAAGGGGGCCTTGTTATGAAAAAGTTCTTCATGTTTTATCAATACCGCGTAAAACGGGGCTTGGTTGCTAGTTGCTAGTCTATTATATAATTATGCTAAGTATATTTGTTGCCTGTTACTTGGCAACACAATAGGTACAAAGGAAACGGTATGTTTGTTCGAAAGTCAATACAAACTATAGCGTAACTTTAATGTAAGTTATAATGTAGATAATATGTAGTATTTTGTGTTTGTATAATAACTATTAGCTGTTCCCCGCGATTTCACCCGCCGCCCGCTCAGCTCATATAGTACATAAAGTGATGTTATATGGCCTATAGCCTTCCCCGATAAATGGGCTATCGAACATAATAAAAACGTGTGGCACTCGTGGACTGCCGCGGTAAAGCTATTGCATAGCATTTTTTATCAACTTAGGCAAATATAATTATTTATTTAAGTATTATATTTATTACTGTACTAATTAGCCAATAGTCAGCCACGTCAATCAAGTGAAACGTCAAAAAAGTTCTTCTCACTCTCTCTCTCCCTCTCCCTCTTCCTCTCCCTCTCCCTCAATAAAATTGCCCCTTGCTCAATAAAAGCATGCTTTCCAGCAGGAATGAGCACGTCTGTCCATACCTTTATGAGCACGTCTGTCCATACCTTTATGAGCAAGTCTGTCCGTACCTTTATAATTGCCGAAGTCTCCCGAACTGAAACGACGTTAGGCGATGCGTGGTGTCAGGTAATTTCCTTAGGATTTTTCCTTAGGTTTTTGGGAATTTCTTGATTCGGTCGCCGCGCCGCGCCGCGCTCGGAGCCCGCGATAAAAGCTATGCAATAGCTTAATAATCTTTTACTTCGATCCAGTAGTTCCTAAGATTTGCCGTTCAACCAAACAGACTCTTCATCTTTATAATAACAACATTATTTTTTTGTTTATGCGAAACCCGATACACCTGTCTAGTATTTCTGCATTAAGAATCTATGTACAACATTTCAAAGCTGTATCATGAAAAATCACAACGTTAAAAGCTAGTTATGTTAGCTGGTTGTTCGTTCAAAAACATGCTAATTTCGCGGCGGGGCGCGGTACCCCCGCTCAAAACGCGACTCCTATGTCGTACACTCATTTAATAATAATAGTTTGGCAATAGGTACCTAACCGTACAGTGATTTCATTGTTATTAACTGGAAATAAAATTTAATTAAAATATTTTTGGAACAAAATATAACATGGTGTAAAAATTATTGGAATCGATTCAGTTACTGATTCTGAACAAACTATATTCAGGTTTCGCATATACTAAAAATAATGTTGTAGATGTTATAGAAATAGGTTCATTATCATTTTTAAGTATGGGCTCGTTTACAGCTTCAATAAATTGCAAATTTTATAGAGAGAGAGCCTTAGAGAGAATATTCACAAAAATGAAACTACGACGAAGTCCAAAAGCCAATCCAAAATTGACGAAGAAGCGGCACTTTCCAAATTTACATTAGAGATCAAATATTTTTTGATAATCTGATTCACGGATTAATTAGACTTCTTATTGTGTGAGTTAATGCTAATGTGTTAAGGACCTAGCTAAAGGTACTTAAATGAAAAGTAAATGGACTGTATATACACTTATAATGGTTCTAAAAAGACAGTATAATGTTGGACTAGCTTTGTACAATGAGAATTAATGCGCGCGCGTCGTCGACCGTGTTCAGTGATGGAGTAAGTTGCGGGCGGCGGGAGCCGCTGCTGGTCCGCGCCGCGCCGCTGCGTTGTCGTCCCGCGCCGCACCGCGCCCTCCGCGAGTCCCCTCGCGTCATCTATGAATCACGCCTTGTGTACGTGAACATCCTCCCCGGGTTGATACATTCAATCTAAAGGAAGTGGACAAATGTTATTAAATGAACGTAGCAACGTCCCCTTCTTCGTCTTCAATTCGACGACACGTGTTGTTCCGTCGTTCCCCGGGAAGACCTTTGTGACACGTCCCAGTAGCCACAGCAGTGGCGGTTGTCCTCTCTCCTTGATGAGAACTAACGTTCCCTTTGCCAGTTGTCCTGTAGATGATGTCCATTTGGTCTTTTGCTGAAGCAGAGAGACGTATTCTCAAGGACTCAAGGACTTAATTAAAATAGCTGGTGAATGTACGTGGGTACTATGAGATACGCCTTTGTCTAACCCTTCAGGGATTTCAGGCGTGTGGTTATGTAGTCTTAAAAAAAATAACAAGGTTTCGTAATAAACTTCTTTTTACCCTAGAGTATAACGTAATAAATCTGTAGCACGTAGTGTTCATATAGGCTCGTCGGTTATTTACAAAGAGAAAGTGTGGGAACCGACCCCGTTACCCCGATGACGCTATTAGGTGTCATGTGCACGGCTACGATATTGGTATTTTCGGGCGCAATTACTTTCACTATGCAGTTTGAAGCAAGAAAAATCCGGTTATTCACGGCAGAAAATATTTTTAAAGAAGAGGTGTGAAGATCCCGTGAAATTGCAAACCGCTCGGAAAAACGTTTGATCGAGATCACTGCACAAAGAAATGAAGAAGAAAATGCAGCATAAAGTATTCAAGTTTCAATAGTGTTTCAGTTGTAGATAAAATCACCGGAAACGCGTTGGATGCCGATTACCTGCATCGTAGAGCTTCGTAGCACTCGTAGACAGTCTACGGCGTAGCAACTTTTATGCATTCTATTTTTTATTAAAGTGCCTACGCAGAAACAGCCGCGAGGAAAGAATGTTCGTGAAGGAAAATATAAACAGGCTTTACGGACGTCAAACAATACAAGCATAACACAAGTTTACGGGCTTCCCATTCAAATCTTTACATTAATATTAAATGTTAATTTAACGCAGCAATAAGACTTTTCCCATATTTTTTCACGTCGACAAGCCGAGGAAATATTAAATTTATAACGTCCCCAGTCATTACGGAGATTTCATCAAAATTTAATTTACTTGAATAGGAACGTGAGGGAACTCATTTTGATACGTCTCTCGCGACAATAGCGAGTAATGTTCTAATTTCTTATGTCGAGATTACTTTACGGCCCAGCGGGGTATTGTTCATGTTTGCGAGATTGTTATTTTTATGTATGTAATCATAACAAGTGTTATACTGTGAAGGAATTGTAACGAAGTGGCGTGCGGCTATATTACTATTACCCCCGGCGAGGCGGATTTACGTCACATTCGGTGGGGTCGAATTGAACCGTTTGGAATGTTCCACGTCTTACTCGAAGTTTGGATGTTAGTGATACACACGTTTAGGAATTTCCAATGAAATACATGAAATAGCGGAAGAGTTTAAGCTTTTGCTTAATAGCTCGATATTTTCCAAATTAAGACATACATTCATGAACTAACACCTTTTTACCATAGGTAGGCATAACACGGAATGCCATCTGCTACGAAATTTACATTTTTCCATTGTGTCATTTTACGTTTGTTCATACACATAGTCATATACCTATAGGTCAGTTAGGTACATACTACGCATCTACGTTTTACAAAAGGTTTTTCCTTAATTACCTTCACTTCCATATAATCGCCTGAAAATCTCCTAAAATACATACATACTTACCAACCAATTTCAACGCAGACTGAGCTTATTTGTTAAGCAGGCATACCTTCGCAACGTAGTTCATTTCTTATTAAAGGCCTATAAAAATTTAAGGGGCATGTTTCAATCGCAGCGGATAGTCGAGGGCGAGCGCACCGGAAGCCGGGGACCGCCATAACCGTAACTCACGTACCAGCATCCGACTGCGTTCAAAAGTGATGTTACATGTGCACCTATTTATGTAGTTCGGTGCCTCTGGCCGATTGATGGCGATTGACTTCGGGTACAGACATGAACACCTATATGTATGCCACACGGAAATAAGGGTACACAGGGTGGGCATGCGGGCGATGGCTAACTTGCCGTCCGATCATATTGGACCATGCCCGGGTCGACGTCGCGTCGTGTTCCACGCGGCCCTTCAGCAATCTGACGGGGCCCTTATTAGAGGGCCAAAGCCTGCCGGGGTCGCGGGACTGTCTCATCAGGTAACCGTGGCCCGGGAACGTAATGAACGGCTATTGAAGGATCACCGTGGATTTTAATCAGTACTAATCTGACAGTCCTTCTCGTCCCGCCCTGGGTGGGAGGACTCATTTGATGATTTTACCACCATAAAAAAGGGCACACAGGCTTTTCTGGAAATACCTAGGAATACTTATGTTATGGCCCGTTCACGACCTTGCCGCTGTGAGTGGTGACTTAGCGGGGCGACGAGCGGTAACATCAAATGTATAGAAATCTTTGAAAGACGTCACGAGATGCCGCGTGGCGAATACGCGTAATTCCAAGTATTTAATGTCTTATCGCGCCACCTATCGCCCCGTTTACCGCCAAGACCAAAGTCGTGAACGGGCTGTTGTGCTCGTGAAGGAGGCGGCGGAGAGAGAGAAGAGGACTGGGTCTGTATCAGCGTCCGCAGCAGACGCACCGGGCATCGACGCCGCGACAGGTGCAAACCGATCTGCGTTTTCCATGAGAGCTGGCCTATGTAGATCAGATACAATCCCGAGATGGCAGCGATATGTCCTGCGTTCGCCACTTTAAGAGAGGTGGTTACGCAAATTAACCCGCCTTCCTGGCATAAGGCAGTAGAGGACATCGTTTGCTAGTTGGTTGAGTCTGACATACCCCTCGGTCTTTCCTAGGCGGGTATCAGGTAAAATAAAAATATATCAATGTTAGGAGGTATATATTTTTATTGTTTACGTGTCTTTGGTTTCAAATTACATCCAACTAATAAGTAACCTTCTGTACAGCTCTATAGTTTCCTTCGTTTAAATCCTGGAAGGTTAAATTTATTGTTTTCTTACTGAAACATGTTGCATACATATGTTCAGTATTACATTGTTTCAATAAATTAAGTCTTATGAGCAGGGTTTTGATTTTTTTAGAGTCAAACAACTCAATTCTTCATGAAATTAAGGATATTAATCCTCATGACTGTACCTACCAGCTTGGATTAAACGTATTCAGGTCAGAACTGACAATTTATTGGGCAATTAAATTGTTTTTAGGTGATAGGATGTCAATTATTTATTAACTATACATGTTAGGGTCAATTTCAATTATAAATACGTGAAATTAATTTTCCAAATTCGTTTTGGTACTGAACCATTAATCCTGGCTGAGGCTTTGGAATATAATTATTTTACCATTATTAAATTGTATTTCATCGTTGCTCAGTAAAATTTACTCAGTAAATTTTTATAAAACAGATTAATTATTTTTGTGATTCACGAAAAGTGTAAACTGGTAATTGAGTCGTTTGTAGAAATGTTTTTTTTTATCGTGGTAAAATCATCAAAAATGAGTCCTCCCACCCAGGGCGGGACGGGAGTGACTGTCAGACTTGTACTGACTTAAATCCACGGTGATCCTTCACTAGTCTTTTACGTTCTAGGGTTACGGTTGCCTGAGGAGAAAGTCCCGCGACCCCGGCAGGCTTTGGCTTTCGAAGGGAGCCCTGTCAGTTTTGCTGACAGCTCTTTGGGCGGTGAGCACGACGCGCCGTCGTCGTCGTTAAGTAACGATGAGACGTACATTGCTATATGATGATCTAAAGGTCCCTTACACCTCTGTTTTGCCCTTAACTAAACATTCTTCTGTTTCTGGGAATGATGTCATACGGACTCCGTCAAAGGCCAGATTTTCTCCGCGTTATTAGACACAAGATTCCCAGAATAATTGTCCCAATTTTGTCCAAAAATATGTGCCTACTGGGGATCGTTTCCGCTCATCCTGCTATCAATAAATGTATTTAGGTGTGTACTGTTTATCGATTAACAATAAAGAATAATACTCGTATTAGTGGCACGGGTTCCCGGTCGCATAAGTGCCCTTTTCGCCCCTGGGCCACATAAAACATAGCCATGGGATTATGTTTCGAGTAAGGGTAGAAGTATGCATCTGAGTTAGGCTTAAGGAATTTTCAGCGGGACTATCTTGCCTCCTTAATTATGAAAAGATGGCTCCATTGAATTTTATCGTGAGACCAATTTTTATTAAGACTTTTGTTTCAAATGTGGGTGTACTATTCAGTACACCTCTGCTTCTGCTTAAACCTTTGGGGATAACAGGCGTATTAGTTATTGTTTTTATAGTTGTGTATATTTGCTCATTATTTAAACATTGAGGTTTTCTTTATCATTCACATTTAGGACCGTCATACGAAGAAAACAAAATTCATAACCTAGTCAAATTCAAACCGGTTTTCTTTCTTAAACGTATTGATAAAAAAACATTGGCTGAACAAGCCGAGGGCAAAATTTCCGCAAGTTAAGACTTTTCTTCCGTTTCCTTGGCCGTGTAACGAACTGTGCGCGAATGTGATATTTATGGACTTTTTCGTTCTGACTTTTTCCCTGTACATTATTGCTTAGAGAGGAGTAAAACGATACATAGCTATAATAAACTGTTTTACTGTTATAACTCAGGGTCATACGTAATCCTTACAAATTATATATACGTCGTTTTATTTTTTAATGGCCTCCGTAGCTTTGTTATTAGCTCTGGCCTTGGTTTTGGTCGTATAACAAAATTGGTATTAAAGTAAAAAGTTGCCGATGACCTACCGTCGACCTTTTGTTTATTTTAATATTATGATTACATAGCTATTACTTTGCGGTATGTTGTGGGGAAACACAATGTTTCGTATGAAGCACGTTTATGGGAAATATATTAGTATTATATTCGTTCCTATCAAAATAATAATAGGGTAAGTTTAAAACAGAGAACCTAATATCTTTCTGTATGTTGTTTACAGCATACTGCGTTTATTGTATGGAAAAATTAATGGCGCCTCTAGTGTAGAAAAGAGGAACTATTTTTTTCCATTCAATTAACGTCAATGTTCTAGTTTACGTCACAAAACGAGAAAGTCATGGCTCTATAGCCTCAGTTCAAAATGTAACATATTGCAAACACTATCAAGTGTTGCGTTACATACATACTTATGTAGTTAGAACACACTAACATTTGCGAAAAGTTAGCTTTCCCGGGACTTACTCGCGGGTTAAATTGTGGGTGATAAAATATATTGCACAGTAGGTAAGTGCGCTCGGGAAACGAAGCAGTGCTGATCTTTCATATTTCAATGAGGAGAACGAGTAGACATGACATAAAAATATATCATTTTCATTATTTTTTGTTTATGCGAAACCCGATACACCTGTCTAGTATTTTTGTATAAAGAATCTATGTACTAAATTTTAAAACCGTATCATAAAAAATCACAAAGTTATAAGCTTGTATACAACGACTTGTATATTACCCGGCTGTCCGTTCAAAAACATGCTCATTTCGCGGTACGCCCGCGTAATCCGCGTCTCCTGTGTTATACACTCATGATAATAGTTTGGCAATAGGTACCTAACCGTACGGTGATTGTATTGTAATTAACTGGTTATAAAATTGAATTAAGATATTTTTGAAAAAAAAAAAAAAAAAACATGGTTTAAAAATTATTGGAATCGAATCAGTTACTGATTCTGAACAAACTATGTTCAGGTTTCGCATATACTAAAAATAATGTTGTATATTTTGAATTACTGAAGTATAGGGCGATGGTTCCCAATGTCCACCACCTGTTTGTCCCCAACATCCACCGCAAATTGTTTTTTTTTTTTTTTTGCGTGGTAAAATCATCAAATGAGTCCTCCCACCCCGGGCAGGGCGGGAGGGACTGTCAGACTTGTACTGACTAAAATCCACGGTGTCCTTCAATAGCCCGTTATGTCCCGGGGTCACGGTAATGAGATAAGTCCCGCGACCAACCGCAAATTGATTAAAAAAAAGTTTTAAATTGTGTCGCAACTTTAATTTACCTTTCAAAATAACTATTTAGGTGGACTGCGAGACTTATTTTTAAAAAATCATGACACAGTATAATGGTGGACGTAGGGATCATCGGAACATTTCTGTAGGCTACAGACTTGGGCGGCGAGTAAAGGGCAACTCGCCGCCCGACCATGGACCATGCCCGGGTCGACGGCGCGTTGTATTCCACGCGCGCCTCAAAGAGCGTCAGCACGATGACGGGGCCCCGCCCAAGAGGGCCAAAGCCTGCCGGGGTCGCGGGACTTATCTCATTACCGTGACCCCGGACCACAAAAGGCTATTGAAGGACACCGTGGATTTTAGTCAATACAAGTCTGACAGTCCCTCCCGCCCTGCCCGGGGTGGGAGGACTCATTTGATGATTTTACAACGCTAAAAAAAAAAGGCTACAGACTTAGTTACCATCTGCATATTAGTAATGTTGGCAATCGTTCCTGAGAACCTCATCTTCTTAAGTCGGTTAAAAAGCGAAGACAGCACATCACATTTTTTTGCTACTGATACACATTATTTTCCTATAAACGTTAAATTAAACCTTCATATATAATTTGATATCTCTGTACTGTTATGGCTTTCAGATTAGTAAACCGCATTGATAATTATTATAGATAAGTATTCAAGTATTCAGAATTGTTGTTTACTCAGACAAAGGACAGCTTAGTCATTTGTGAGTAATAAACGTATGTTTATGCGTGTTAACAACTAATCAACGATACTGCGTGGTTGTATTCATGATATTCTGAGCTAGGATCTTATAAACGAATGTGCCCACGCAATGTTCGTTGAGAAACACTACTATAAAGGTATTCTCACACGAGACCTCAAGTCCGCACGTAGGGGAACAGTGAATAAGATGGGGACGCGAGGTATAATGGGGACATACACTCTTTAGGCATGCTTAACACAACACTAACGTAGCGCAAGCGCCATCAGGACGTCATTTGCAAACGGCCATTAACAAATGGCGTCCTGTTGGCGCTTGCGCTACGTTAGTATTATGTTAAGATTGCCTTAAGTGTGTGATTTCCCATCATACCTCACGTACCCGTCTTATACACTGTTCCCCTACGATGAAGCGAGTGTATCAGCAGTGCTCCGCGCGGAAAAGCGGTGAGCGTCGTTTGTCCGCGCGGATACGAGTTTCAGGTATCAACCGTTTTCATAAATGCCAATGCGACGAGGGATCTGTTTTACTACCTGATCGCGCAAACATGCAGTGTCTTGTGATTACCGCCTTAGTCCATGTTGGTCTATGTAGAATAAACCAAACTTATTATACGTTCTTGGAATTACAGGAGTTCTCTGAAAATGAAAGTCTAGCCCGATTACGTGGGTGTAGGCAAAGGTATTATTTAACAAATCTAAACACAAGGCATTTATCATCTATTTTCTTGAATATCTCTGAAACTAATTATTTTAAAACTACAAAATAAAATTTTAATTTTTAAAAAGAACAGATTTATTAAAAAAAACCATCTTGCCCCCCCGATAAATATGTTATTTTAAGATCATAGAGTTCTCTTTAATTTTTCTGTAACCTATAGGCAAAGAATTTTATCTGTTTTTTTTTTTCAGAATTGTAGATTCAGTAGTTTCGGAGATAAGGCGGCAGGTGGTCATTTTTCGTGTATTTTCCTGAATAACCCTCTCTGAAACCGATTATTAAAATACACCACTTCCTTTGGATCACAGAGATTAATATATTTACCAAACAATTATCGGTCAAGTAGGTTCGGAAGGAATTGACTGTAAAGCGCGGACAGACGGACACACGAGTTTATTTTATAAGGTTTCCTTGTTTTCATTCGGAGTTACGGACCCCAAAAAAGAAATATATCCCGTCAATGAATTGCATAAAGAAAGTTTCCACATGAAGAATTTGAGCTTTGATTATGCCGTGGACTCTATGCGGGGAAAAAACTGATCTAAATGGGAAAGCTCTGTAGAAAATCCTGAAAAGCCTATCAAAATGATGAGTGTTATTACTTGGCTAGTTTAATAATCAATACTACCGTAATATATATAGTCTACGGCAGGGTTTCTCAAACTTTCGGCGCCACGAACCCCTGTTAAAAATTCCAGGTGACAGCGAACCCCTAACAAACTAATTAACCCCCCCCCCCAAGAAAATAGTAAAATTGACTGTTGAAAATAAGGTTTTTATTTGAGTAAAAGGTAACAAATAAAGTGCCAAAAGAAAAATCTTTTTAATATTAATGTGACAAGCACACCCAGCTTGTTTCTTGTCGCAAATATATTTTTAGGAGTAATTTTGGACACCATTACTTAAATCTTGTCGCGACCCCCCTGCCTTCGAATGGCGAACCCCTAGGGGTTAGCGTACCCCACTTTGAGAAACCCTGATCTACGGAATCAATCCTGTAATAATTACCTTTCAGGTACACAATCAACAGCTTGTCAGTTGAATGTTCCATTAATTTCTCTGTAGTAGGTAATCGAGTCCATTGATTTGTGTCGTAGTATTGAATGCATTAAGGGTGTGTTTGTCAATATTACTACTTTAGTGGTTCTGTTTGATTGCTGCTACAATTTCTGAGGCCCTAGCCCCGGGCACGCCGCAATCGCGGCGGTAAGACCCCTCTTTGAGGAGTGGCTGGAGAGACGTCACGGCGCAACATTTCTGTAGGCTACAGACTTGGGCGGCGAGTAAAGGATAACTCGCCGCCCGACCATGGACCATGCCCGGGTCGACGGCGCGTTGTGTTCCACGCGCGCCTCAAAGAGCTGTCAGCAATCTGACGGGGCCCCCTCTAGAGGGCCAAAGCCTGCCGGGGTCGCGGGACTCATTCCATTACCGTGACCCTGGAACGTAAAGGGCTAATGAAGGACACCGTGGATTTTAGTCAGTACAACTCTGACAGTCCCTCCCGCCCTGCCCTGGGCTGGAGGACTCATTTGATGATTTTACCACGATAAAAAAAAAAAGGTCCTAGCCCGACCTTTCACGTTTTTTTTTGACGTAAAGTAAACGTGAACTTAGATGTTTATTTGATGCAAAAATAGTTCCTCTTTCGTACATAAATTTTTCATTTTCCATACAATAAACGTTAAAAAAAAAAATTACGATGTAGGTTAAACAAGATACATAAAAAAATAACCGCCTCCAAAAACCACCCCAAAAAAGTATGAAATAACTTATCTTTCGGAAGTCGGTGGCTTTGTTTTTTTAATGCATATTTGCACTAGCTTTTTCTTATCGTGGAAAAATCATCAAATGAGTCATCCCGCCTAGGGCAGTACGGAAGAGACTGTCAGATTCGTAGGTACTGACTAAAATCTACGGTGATCCTTCAATAGCCCTTTACGTTCCAGGGTCACGGCTACGCGATAAGACAGTCCCGCGACCCCGACAGGAACGTTACTAGCTAGTTTTTTTTTATCAACTCCAGAGTGTGTTGAAATTATAGTAAAAGTTTTATGCAACAGTATCCAAGGAATCTATTTTACTCAAAAATGCATGTAATGTGGTCATTATTTTGACAACCTTGTTTGAGCAAAGTCGACCTTGCCGGTCTGTTTCAAGGAAATACTATAAAAAGAGGTCTCATTTTACCCTAACTTCCGTAGATTACAAAGTTAGTAATATAGCTAGATAGTATCGCTTTCTTCCCAACATTTATACGAACACAATCCAACACATCTGGCGTACGTAATCTTGTTATGAAGAAAAACTTTCTTAATAAGAGCACTGTTTGGTTTGCTATTTCCCTTCATAGCCTTGAAGAGGAAACGATGAAATAATTACTTGTGTTTCTGTCTGTTGCCTTGTACTAATTGATTTTACGTCTGTGAGCTTTGTGTTGGGGAAATAATCGAGTGCAGTAATATTGTTCGGTTGGCAATCGTTTTTACTAGAGCATTAATTGAGAATATTATAGGTGTTACAAGATGTTGGTGGCTGTATGTTCTGTTAGTTCTATTTTCATTTGTGATGTTAGTGTTGTGTATGTATTGAAAAGGTAGATACATAACTGTAGGCGTCTGTAGGTATGATTTGAATTTATTTTTGCGACTTTATTGTGTTTATGTATTCAAATCCCTGAAAAAGCTATAATTGTGACAATAAAATACTGATCCATTTCAGAAGTTTTTAACTGGTCATAAAAAAATATATGCACTTTTACATTGTTTTGTTAAATACATAAATTATGTACATAATTCCAACATCAATGCTCACGATAAGATAAATAATGAATTAAATTATCAATGTTTTTTAAGATTACAAAAGTTAATAAGGATGCAGATCTCAATATTCTACGAATTTGTTACAGGTATAAAAAGCACCAAAGTGAATTTTTGAAGTATCAGTTTTCGTTGCGTGGTTATTGACTTTGTACACTACACAGTTACCAACAAGACACAAAATCGTATGACATTTTCGACCAATACTAGACCCCCAGGTCTAAATTTGATGTTTACGAATTTTTAACACTAATTAGCATCTTAACGTAGTTTGATTTTGTGAATATAACTCATGTAGTTAGCGAGGAGTAGGTTGCGTGCTAAAAAGTTGGATTCCGTCCTGTGTATAGTGCACGGGCGGCGGTGGGTAGTTCGGATTATGATGCGGCGGCGGTGGATGATGCGGATAGTAATGCGGTGGTGGGTGATGTGGGTAGTCAGGCGGCTGGGGAGCGTCGTACGGCTGCGGAGGCGGCGGGTACGCATGGTTCGGATAGTGGGTCTCCACTGTGATGCGGTGGCGGCAGTTCGGCGTGCAGAACGTCCCGCACTGCGGCCCGCATGGGTAAGCGTGTGGAGGGGGCATGGCTGAAAGAAAGAAGTGTAAATTAGAAAAATTAAAATAATGTATGGCTTATTTACTATGTTGGTCCTGCTTGCTAAAGCTTCAGTCTGAAATGAATTTTAGTACATTAGAGTGGCTATACTGTGTAAAACAAGTAAGGTGAGCTAAAGGAGGGAAATAATTAATTTATATGAACAGAGAGTCTAAAACAGCCACTTTAAGCAATATTTTTAATGACTTACTTCGCAATGTCATTGGCTATTCTATTATTCATTCATGAAAGAATCATTAGAAATATTAGTATAACCCGGTTCATTGAAGAAAGGAATCTAAAATGGCGGCGCTTATCGTGTTCTCTGGTTTACCCTTGTTTGGTAGAACAAGGTTTCGTCGAAAATCACTTTGGCTAATTTTGGTTACAGTAAAGTCGTTTCGTAGAATTATTCATTTCACCGAATAATTAATTGGTAAATTTTTATTCAGCCTATTTATTTCGATGGATGGCGGGGTCTTTCAGACCAAAAGTGTTAGGTTAATTTAAACCTTGCAAAAAAAAATAAGAGCCCCGCGAAGCCGGGCTCCGTCGAGCTACCTTGATAGGTAGTAATCGGCAATTTGACAAGAGCGAGCGTATATTACTGATTACCACCTACCAAAGTCAGTAACAAAAATGTCTTCTAAAGCAGCTTTCAAAATAAGAACTGAAACCGCCATCTTGTTTTTTGAAACAAATTCTTAAACACATATTTACTTTTTCAAATAATTACCAATTAGCGCTCTCTTTCGATTTTAAACGTTCTCCAAATGATCATGGCATTACTGCCCATGATCATTAGGCGTGGTTACACCCCAGAACATTAGTCTGTACAATACATCTTTCGTAATAATTAAATAAAAGTGAGTTATTATAGAAAAGAGTGGTTTATTCCAGATCACATTAAAAACAAAGAAATAATAATTTTTACCTTGGCTTGGGATTCCTTTTGTTCACAACAAATATATAATATGTTTTAAATATCTAGTTTACTGCAGGTGAAATCAACAGTGAATGATAAAGGTTCTGGTGTTGTACCTATTTATCGGTATTTTCGTAATCTGTGCAGTTCCTTATCAGTCGAGCTGATATAGCAATATCGACAAGTGACGCATTAGTTGGGTTGGTCGAAAACCAAATATTAACAGCTATATCGAATCATGAAAGGAGCCTCCCCGAGCGGCGTTAAAAACATCGTACAGCGCACCCTGGACAGCAAGCACTCGGTAATGCAGAGTCTAGTTGACTAATCCTTTCACCACGATGACTCAAACTCATCACCAAAGGCGCTTTTCAGCGCCAATCCAAGTGGCATCAACATTCGCCAACTCTGATTTGCACACTTCTAAACCAGCTTTGAACGAACGAGGCTCGGAGGTCGCATGTAATGTCTATCCTTGTAAACAAACTGGAAAAGATTGGCGTTCGGGGAATAGCTCTTGATCTTTTAAAGGACTACCTTTCAAACAGGACACAAAGAGTGAAGATTGGCCAGCATATCAGTGGTGACGCGGCTGTATTGTACGGAGTCCCTCAGGGAAGTGTACTGGGCCCAACCCTTTTTCTAATATATATAAATGACCTCTGTAGTATGATAATACCTAATGCTAAAGTTTTCTCCTACGCCGACGATACAGCCGTTGTCTTCTATGGGAGCTCTTGGCACGATGTCAAGCATCATACTGAGGCAGGTATTTCTCGTGTCGCTGATTGGCTAAAATTCAACCTCCTAACGCTAAATACCTCCAAAACTAAATTCATTTGTTTTAGCATTTCTAAGCGTAATGAACCAACTGATGAGTTTGGTATCGTTTTACATACATGTAAGGGTGAATACGGCAATAATTGTAACTACCCAAGTATTTGCAAAGTTACCGAAATTAAGTATTTGGGTGTAGTTGTGGATAATAGGCTATCGTGGTACCCTCATGTAGAACAAGTTACCGCCAGAATTAGAAAGTTAAGTTGGTTGTTCAAAACCCTGAGACATGTTGCACCAATGGCTAAAGCGAACAACAAATGCCCGTCTAAAAATTTACTCACACAAGTTTACCTTGCACTTGTACAATCTGTGCTCGGATACTGTATTCCGGTTTGGGGAGGTACAGCAAAGACCAAATTAATACATCTAGAACGAGCACAACGCGCACTCCTAAAGATTATGCATTTTAAAAGGCTTAGATTCCCTACTGTGGACCTTTATCAGATCAGTGATGTACTCTCTGTCAGAAAGCTGTACATAGTCCAAACAATATTAAAAAAGCATAAGTCCTTGCCCTTTAATGTGGGTATTACTCCGAAAAGTTTAGCATAGCGGTTATACCTTCAACAAAGACCAAATTTGCATGTAATCAATATTGTAAACGATCAGCTCAATTGTATAATAGAATAAATAAAAAGATAAATATACACTCGAAAAATAAATATGATTGTAAAGAAACACTAGTTAAGTGGATAAAACCTCTTACATATGACGACACAGAAGCATTGTTATAACACGGAATTATTCACACACACACACACGCACACACACACAAACACTCACACACACACACACACACACACACTCACTATCGTTAAGTATACTCTCTCTTTTAAATTTTTAAATTTGTATTTTGTTAGACCAAGTATTCTAAACATAAACTGTCGTACCACAAAAACTTTTAAACGTCTGTTGAACACTTGTCTAAAAAAATGTCAGATTATGACGTTGAAATAAGGTCCGTTTTGCAGTCACATTTTTTTAGACAAGTGTTCAACAGATGTTTAAGTTTTTGTAGTAAGGCTGTTAAATTTTAAATAATATATTGTGTTAATTATCACGCTATACAAAATAGGGAGGGGCGGAGTCTTCTACTACAGGCATTATTTGCCTACAAGAAGATCCCGAACATAAGAATTGTAAACGAATTATTTGACACAATTTTTTTTTTTTTTCGCAAAGATGAAGAAGAACCTGATTAATTATTACCGACTTCAAAAAAAGGAGTTTATTTATTTTTAGTCCAAGCACACGGTGATTCACCCCTGAAACCCCGTCGGAAAGGGAAAGGTCATTCGACCCCAGATGATTTACCAGTTTAAAGAAGAAAGAAAAAGAAAAAGAAAGAAGCAGTAAATAAAAGAAGATGATTTTCTGTAATTTGTAGAAGATTTTTTTCTTCAAAAAGGATTCAATCCGCGACTCAATGTCTATCTATCTAATCAGCATCATGAGCAGAATTTTAAACAAGTGCGAATTGGACTCGCCAATGAAGGGTTTCGTAGCAGTAAGTAACAGAATATAAAAGTTGGTGGCTCCTATTGGTCTTAGGGTAATGTTTTATAGTCTTCCTTGTTAAATGGTCTTTCCAACGCAAAATTATTTTTTTCAATTCGAACAAGTACCTACTTCCTGAGATTAGTGCGTTCAACCAAATTTATAATATTAGAATAGATATAGCTAGAGAAGTTGTGGTTATTAACGTGGATAGATAAGAAAAGGGGAAAGCTATTGAAAGATGTTTGAAGGATGACATGTCTAGTAAATCCTCTTGACGCTCAGGCCCGGTCTCCACCAAAGCGCAGACGAGAGTAATTGTGTATTGTATAACCAATTAGGTTTCCACCGACGCTAAGCGGAGAGGAGATGTGGATTTCTGATTGGTTACTCAAAACACATCTCACGTCTCCGCTCTTCTCCGTTTTGGGTGAGTCCGGGTCAATCTCTCGGTCAAAATCTCGGTAGTCAATCTAAGCGGAGGCTAACCATCATCGGTGCGGGTTTACGCACAGAAGAATACACCTTCTTCTCTCCTTGTCATGGTATGGCGTAGTACTAACAGCTTTTTTTTTTTTTAGCATGGTAAAATCATCAAATGAGTCCTCCCACCCAGGGCAGGGCGGGAAGGACTGTCGGCCTCGTACTGACTAAAATCCACGGTGTTCTTCAATAGCCCTTTGTGTTCCGGGGTCATGGTAATGAGATAAGTCCCGCAACCCCGGCAAGCTTTGGCCCTCTAGAGGGGGGCCCCGTCATCATGCTGACACTCTTTGAGGCGCGCGTGGAACACAACGCGCCGTTGACCCGGGCATGGTCCATGGTCGGGTGGCGAGTTGCCCATTACTCGCCGCCCGCATGCGCACGCCTACGGTGGCCGGAGATCGCCCCGCGACGTCTGACGCCGCGGGCGTCTACCACTGTGGCTGGGGCGAAGGGAGGACGCTGTCCTCTCTCTCTCGCAGCTCGCCTCCTCCTTCGCGAGCATAACTGCTTCGCAGAAGGAGGCGACCGCTTCCCACTCCGTCTCGCCCCGCAGCATTGCCTCGACCAGTGCCGGGCGCGAGAGGTCTCCGCCTATCGCTGCCGTGAGGACACGGCGGTGCCCTGCCCAAGCGGGGCAGTCCTGCACCGTATGCTCCACCGTGTCCTCCGGGCGATCTTCGCAGTGGTGACACCCAGGCGTTTCTTCCCTCCCTATCAGACACAGGAACCTCCCGAAACTTCCGTGTCCGGTGAGGACCTGCGTCATGCGGAAGGTCAGGACGCCGTGACGACTATCCAGCCACTCCTCAAAGAGGGGTCTTACCGCCGCGATTGCGGCGTGCCCGGACCTCGGTTGCGACAGTCGTCCCCTCCATACTGCCCTGAGATCGCGCCGGAGCTCTTCCCGCCGCGCCTCGACTTCTGCAGCGGGGTTACACCCCGGCGCTGCGCCTCCACGCGCCACTCATAGACGCGCTGGAGGGCAGTCGCCTCCAGATCCCAGGGAGTACTAACAGCTTAGCGAAAAGATGACGATTAAAGAATTTAGAAGATGCTGTATTGTCCCCAAATAAATTAGAACAAGTGCAGGGAAATAATGAAGGAAAAGAAGTTATATTTTCATAAATGCTTTTATTTGAGTGTTGTTATCAATTACATTTTAAAATTGAGTATATTTTGTATTTCAAATAGGTACACAATAAAAAATTATCGCTTTCGATAAGATAAAATAATAATTTTATCAGTTCAAGTATGCAGATCTCAATATTCCAAGAATTGTTTGTTGAAAAAGTAAAATCCATCACAGTGCAGTATTGAGAAAATTCACAGCATGTTCTTGATCGCAAGTTATTACCACCGATTTATGAGGTTCACCATACTCTTATAAGGCATGTCAAAGTTACACGAAAACTGAATTGATGCCATTTGGGTATAGGTACACTGTTCCAGACCTTATGAAGACTTTATAGATGAGTATTGTTTTAATAAACTTAAAGACTGGAAAAGAGATGGATATAGTGGTCTTCTTCTCACGCTAAAGTGATATTAAGGAAACACTGCTAAGGTCGGTGGCCTTGCTCCGCATGGTGCGGCCCTTTGAGTTTCCAGGTATTAGCGGTGCATATAGGGTGGAACTCCATAGTAATGCGGTGGTGGAGGCGGATAGTGCGGTGGAGGGGGATGGTACGGCGGTGGTGGTGGCGGATAGTGATGTACCACCTGCACAGGTGGTGGATAGTAATGTGGTGGCGGCGGCGGCGGCGGCGGAGGGGGATGGTAGATGTGGACCTCCCGGTTACGATGGTAGCAGGTGGGTGTACAGTATGTCCCGCAGTGCGGGCCGCAAGGACGAGCGTGTGGAGGCGGCATGGCTGGAAGAAGGAAATTGGTTAATTTGATTGCTGGAATCCTTTCCACGAACTGAATATTATGGTAGAGACTTGTTGAAACTTCGTGCTGATGCAATGTAATGTCACTGCCTAGTAGGTGCTTAATGTTGATTGTGCAATCGTACCAATAAATGAGGTGATAACACAAATATACCGCTACGTCACGTATCGCAATTGATGTTAGGTACATAACAGAAAGTTTCATTAAGAGGAATCTAAAAAGCCACTAACTTTTATTTGTTTTGAAAAAAAACTAAGGCTAAGGCTTTGACTATATAAGGATCTTTTGATGCTAGACAAAAACATAACCATGCCTCCATTTTGTTTTTTCAATATCATTCTCACAAAAACGATTTCGAGGGCGACCCCCGTTGTTGTCAGTCATGCGTCAAAAGATCCTTGTAGCAAGTACCTTTAACGATCACGAGTGTTCTGTTACAGATCACCTTCATTAAAAACAACGAAGAATTTTTTTTACCTTAAAGATACTGTTACTTCCTTTTGTTCGCAATGAAAAAATATATTTAATAAGTTCTTTACTGCAGGTGAAATCAACAGTGAATGATAAGGGTCCAATCGTTGTACGTATTTATAATTTTTCCATAAGCTGCACAGGTCTCTTATCAGAGTAGCTGATAGTGTGATATCGACAACGTGACGCTGATTGAAGTCATGATTCATAGTTTTGTCTAAGTAATAAGGACTATTTTCTGATGAAAACGAAACTTAGTGCGTACAGGTTTTATGTTTAGTGACACATTTTTTTATTTAATTTACTTTGTGTGAATCATCGTAGTTAGCAAAGTCTTTTAATCGATGTAAACGGGGATGCCCAAACCTGTACAGTGACGCAAAGTTAAAAGAAGCTAGAATTTGAAAGTAGGCTTTTTAAATGATCCATGAGTTGTTTGTACCGCGTAACCGGACATAATGTACATGGGATATTTTACTTCGCCAGTAGTTCTATGCAAAACATCATCATTAACAAGTTAGTCCACAGAACAATATTGTCAATTCACCAGATAATGAAGCCCTTGTCTGTTATAATCCTTCTGTTCAATCAGCGACACCTATTGAATTGCCATATTATATCATCGTGAACTACACACAGCACGTTTTCGTAGTACCTGTCTCATAGTATATCTATTGTGTTGGTATAGACATGTGGCAATCACATTTTGACTTAGGTTATCTAAATAATCTAGAAGTGGAATGATCTAAGTAATGTACCTACTCTTGTTTCCCAACAATAACTCAATGTCATAATATAGTGCACTTGTGGTTTCATGGCCAGTAAAATAGACAAGATTGGTTTAAGATTTCAAATTTTCGTCCTGGCCCTGTCCCAATTCTTCTTATGGGAGAGAATTGATTAAGTATTGTATAGATGAATAAATCACAGAAACAAAATTAACATTTCCGGCTTAAAAAGTATATCAAATATTTTTTGTTTAAATAATGTCTTTATCATGGTTTATTAATACATAATTATTAATCTATAGATTAAACTGTTTGTACTTACTTCAGAGCCAATAAAGGAAATAACGAGTTATTAAGATTAAAAAACTGTTTTCATGAATTAATCATAATTCATTACACGTAGGTATGATTAAGTAGATTAGAATGCCTTTTTATTATGTTTTATAAATATAGTTAAACACGAAAATGCTGTGAGACTCGTGGTCAATGCTATTCTAATGTTAGGTTCAAGGGAAGTCCTTGATCTGGTTGAGAGGGTGAGTGAACGGCAGTTAACAAAAGGTAAGGGTGGTACAAGACAGATAGGGGAACAATGTATAAGACGGGGACGTTAACAATCGCGAGGTATAATGGTGACATACACTCTTTAGGCATACTTAACACAACACTAACGTAGAGCAATCGCCATCAGGACGTCATTTACAAGCGGCCAGACGCAAATGGCGTCCTGTTGGCGCTTGTGCTACGTTAGTTTTGTGTTAAGTTTGCCTTATGTGTGTAATTTCCCATCATACCTCGTGTCCCCGTCTTATACACTGTTCCCCTATTAGGGGATGCCCTTGATTGACATACTTGCTCTCTGACATCATTGGTACCAAAATTGCCTTTGTTCTAGTGGTCGCCTCTATTGGCTTTCAGAAGTAACAGTAGATAAAGAATACTGTGGTGGCAACAAAATTCCCCATAGCTGAACATTATTATTGTCATTATCTACCTAGCTATTAGCTAAAGTAGGGGTCGGCTTCCAGCATTTTACATGGAGTGATTGAGCTTAAGGCGCTTACTACCCTCAATAACCTAGAGCATCTGGGCGGAGCTAAACGCACACTTTCATATCTTCACCGCACACACTAATATGTCCGTAGCGCACCGCCATTACTGTTCATAATTAGGATGGAGGTGATGAAATCAGGATGGCGATATTGTGATTGAACGTTTTTATAAAATTCGTTATCAGTAACTCGAATATCGATGAAACACGATAAAACAATAATATACCGAGATAACAACGGGTACGTTCTTCAAGCGTTCCTATATGAAAGAATACACAAGTAATACTTAATAGTTCAAAAGCTGATACAGCACTGAGAAGTTGTCTTAACATTATTTCAAAGTACATTGAAAGTGAGTTTTTTGTAACATATTGTTTTTTAACTTACTTATTACATTGTGTTCAGCAAAATATTTGTTTGCAAAATCAGGTAATTTGACTTCTACTGAAAGGTCAACCACTCGTGCATAAAATGGGTAATTCATGTAAGTTCTTCGAAACTGTGTTATTGTGATTAGATTAGTAAAAGGATGATGGGAAAGCTTCGTTTTTGAGAGTGAAGTTAAAGGATAATATTTTTTTTTTATCGTGGTAAAATCATCAAATGAGTCTTTTACACTTTTACATTAAGTAACATCCACGGTGATCCTTCAAAAGCCTTTTAGATTCTAGGGTCACTGTTACGTGATGAGACAGTCCCGCGACCCCGGGAGTTAAAGGACCAATAAGTGTAAATATAAGACTTGGGCATCAACGGTAGCAGTATATTTAAGTATACTAAACTTTAAGTGCTAAAATCCATTGGTTCAAGCTTTCAAGCCAAATGATCCAAGCTTTCTGATAAAATCAATTTTAAATAAATAAAACAAATAATATGACAAATGAATAAGTATTTCTGACAACGACATGCCTAGTTTAATTTAAATGAAATTGAATTAGGAACCAAATTAGTCTACATTTCGTCAGTAATATTAAGAAAATTCAAGAAGGATTTTGTAAAAAATGTCTCCAAACAAGCACGTTGTTGTATAGAAATTATAAACTACGATTATTATCATTAAGAAGTTCTTCCTATGCATTAATTTAATAAGATATTCGTTGATTTCCAGATCACATGCCGCCACCACCACCGCATCATCACGGGCCGCCGCACCATCATGGTCCGCCCCACCATGGACCACCTCACTTCGGAACGCCCCATCCCGGCCCACCACATCACGGACCTCCTCATTTTGAGCCACCCCATCACCATCATGGGCCGCCACATCACCATCATGGACCGCCCCATCACAATCATGGACCACCGCATGGTGGCCCACACCATCACGGACCACCACCACCAACTTGGAGATAAAAGGTTTAGTCCTGAAAGGCTAGGTAAAGTAGCTTCCCATTAACGATGACGATTATGAAAAAGCAAATAAATGTAATATTATTGTGATTGACTGTAGAAATATATTTTAAAGTGATGTCTAGGCCCGCTGGGCCGTCTTGACCGTCCTTAATAAATAACTTTGTAATAAAAATCTGTTTCCAAATGAAAGTGAAGGCCTCATTATGTTTTCTTTTTAATTACGTGAAGTTAAACGCTGACTTTACACTAAATTAAGATGCCAGGAATAAAGATAAAAATGTAAATGTTGTTTTTTTCAATTAAACGGGAAACTGTTACCGTGGGTAATTTAATTAAATGCCAGTAAAAGTTCAACTATTAATCGTTATTAGGAGCTGTTTAAAAGCTGAAATATTTTTATTATCTTACATTGTATGTAATATTTTGTTTACTGTTTTTGTTCCTTTTTTTAATTATTTTGTTAAAAAATAAATAAAAAATGAAAATATAATATGTTTCTTTTTATTAATTGTATTATATTATCCCGAAAATAACCTTTGGTCACACAATGAAGACTGAATATTATCTCTTCCACATCTCTCCACCATTGATGGTTTTGTGTCTTCATGGTTATCCAATTTGTTCTGAACACTGCTAGAAGGAATAAGTTGCATCTAAATAATCCATTCATTCATTCATTTCGACACAAACTTGAGCCTCTGGTCTGAACGATTAGATCAGATGCTTCCATCTAGATGATCTCTTCCTATGTACTTATACCTGGAGTCTGAGTATGGTAAGTATTCAAATATAAGCTAGGGAACCCGTGGCGGCCGTGGCTAAATAGCAAGAGCCGCGGCACAGTTCATCTTTAGGGTTAAGCAGTGTTTGCTGAGGTGGGCCTATATCATTGCGAGTTCTCTATGTGTCCGTACATTAGAAAGCACGGTAACCTATTGGTTGCAGCTGAAGATCGTAGATCTCTGACAGTCATTACAGTCAGAACTGCAAAAAGTCTGATAATCAGACTAAAGGGGTATCATATTATCCAGTAAGGGAACAGTGTATAAGACGGGGACGCGAGATATGATGGGAAATCACACACTTAAGGCAAACTTAACACAATACTAACGTAACACAAGCGCCATCAGGAGGCCAATTGTTAATGGCCGCTTGCAAATGACGTCCTGTTGGCGCTTGCGCTACGTTAGTGTTGTGTTAAGTATGCCTAAAGAGTGTATGTCCCCATTATACCTCGCGATTATTATCGTCCCCGTCTTATACACTGATCCCCTATTAACTGGATCGTAAAGGGGAGGTAGACATTAGATGACCCCAACATGGTCAGAAATGTATAAGTATGTCTCTTAAACACTTACTTTTTAAACACTACAGACTTTGCTTCAATATCTGCAAAACTTTAAGTAGCTAAAGATCGTAGCCCAAACAATATTGTGGTTAACCCACCACTCGAACGAATATTCAAGTACATTTCATGTATTATCAAGAATGCTGGTAAAACGACAGTGCTTCACCTATACAGGTGCTATTTATGTGCTTTGGTACTGGGTAATACCAGAAAAACAAAACATTTCACTAGATAAGGACTTGATAAGGACAGCTAATCACTTCAGAAGTGTTGATTTTGTTTAATGCGACGTTGATATTTTTAGTCAACTTCCTACTCTAATTGAAGTAGCTCTTGGTGGGTTGTGATACGGTGGTGATACTTCAATTCGATAAACAGTTAATCACATAGGTATGTTGTTGTCATCCGTTTGATAATGAGAATGACAGTACCTTTTTAGGGTTTCGTTCCCAAAGGGGAAAAGACAGACTGGCTGGTGACAGACGGACAGACGGACAGACGGACAAACAGACAGACAGACGGACAAACAGACAGACAGACGGACAGCGAAGTCAGCGAAGGCTGCATCTCATGAGCCGTGATAGTTGAAATTTTCACAGATGATGTATTTCTGTTGCAGCTCTAAGTATATGGGGTGACTGCATAGTGAGCAGATTTTAATATAAGATTACTACTGTATAGTAATAGAAATATATACAAATAATATGAAGAAAAATACACTTTTCGCTTACTAAATTAATTACAACTGTAGTGCGAGTTTATTTTTTTAAATACATATTATTAATAATACGTCGCGGCGAATTAAGTGAACCTGGTTAATTTTAATCAGCGGTAATCTATTATTAAATAATCCGTCCTCATTTCCGTTAACATAATGTATTATGAATCCCACATTTATTACATCAACTGGAATATTTAATGTTTGGCAGTTTATTCGACTTGATACCAAAATTAATTAATTTATAACTAGTTAGTTTATTCGAAAGTGAGTTTCCGATTTTGATGAACTTTGGTACATATATAAATGAGAACCTAGAGAGTTATCGGCTTTAGAGGAAGGTCCCAACGAAGCCGCGGGCAAAAGCAAGCATTTCATATTCCTACGTTCTGTAATGTATTTTGCTAGGTTGTCAAGCACGTCTTTGCTTTTCACAGTCAAAGTATACAATATGCACGGGTATTTTTTTAGGTTATTGGAACAGCACAAGATGGCCGAATTGAATTAGTCGGTAGGTTTTGAGGTTGATTCTAAGGTCTGGTTTAAATGCCTACCAACTGTTCTAAGATGCCACTATTGTTTAAATTAAAACGCTTAGGGCATGGTTTTAAACCTAAATAGCTTGATGAGAACGTAAATTAATAAAAGAAAAAATGACGACACCGTCATGAGAACATCGCATCGGCCAGAAAAACAATCTTTTCCAAAAAACAAAAATATAAATTATTTTAATTACATCTAACTGAAATGAAATTAAAATAATTTATGTTTTTGTTTTTTGTCAGTGGATGGTTGCACTAGTAGTACCTAAAAGATCGGGCGTCATTATTCTCATCGGATGTCTCAAATATCGAAGATTGACCCTCCTATTTTTAATTTAGGTAATTACATTTTTCTCAAAAAACAAAATCTGATTTCTGAACGAACGGATTTGAATCTGTTATGGTATGGACATATTAAATTGATTAGGTAAATATCTTCTTAAAGTGAAGTCTTGTAGGAGACGTAAACGGAAAATGTCAAATTCGATGTAAATAAAATTCTAGAAAAAGAGATCGCAAAATAATATATTGAAATAACTAAGTACTAACTATCAAGGTCCATTGAAAGCATTAGGCCAATAAATAATAATTTCACTTCGTCTGTGAAACGGCAATCCGTTAAAAGTTATTTGGAGTTTTTCATAGCCTGTTTGTTTTGAAATTTCCTCAAAGCAGAAAATGCTATTTACTTATTGCGCCTCGTTTACTTACAAGGTATTTAGGTTTGTCGTCTGTTCCCAGTTTTGTATTTGGAAAATGGAATTTTCCTGTTGGGATATAGAAGGGGCGGAATTCCCAATCGATTTTCAAAAAGGATGGTTTGTAATAGCTATTTCGTTTTTGTTTACAGTTTGCTCTTTTTAGGGTTTCCATCCATTTCATTCGTTCTCGTTTTGTGGTTTTTAATAACTGAGTTTAATACTTTGTCTTTGTTTTTAATAATGTTGTTAATGTCCTTTTGTGGCTGGCCTTGTTTTGTTCTGTCTCCTGCTTGATATGGAGGGAAGTGGAAACTGCGTATTTTCCTACTCCTCCACTATTATTTTCTGATTAATTTCGTTGCAGGATCCAAGACAGTTACAATACATTCTCCGGAGCATGCCATTGTCTCGGCGTTTTCTGGTGGTTGCCACTTTTGATTCTGGCTTTTAGGAGTTGCAGTGGTTTGAGAAAAGTACGGTGGGATTGTCACAAATAAAAGAAAAATAAGTTTTAATACAGTCTGGTAACTTAAGCGATCAATGTTATGATTCAGTTTTGTACTTAGAATTGTGGTTTTTACGTTTAAAGTACTTCACATTTTCATGGAAAAACCTGAATAAGGCAATGTTTGTATTGGCTATTGATTGTTGTAGATAAAGACATCAATTCCCCACGCGATGGAGCAGATAAGGGTGCTTAACTGCTCAGTATATATTCATCGATCGATCTCATTAGCGCGTAACACACAATACTGACGATAAACATCAAACAAGCTAGAATATTACAATATTGTGGTAAAGTTTATTTGAGATACCCAAGTAAGTATTATTTATGGATTTTTATCTACCCTGCTGTGTTTGTGTATGTAAGTTTCTATGTTTGTAAACGCACCCACGGCCCAGGAGAAATTCTTCTTTAAATAAAAAAAAAAACAGAAATAAATTAAGAGATGTTTTTTTTAAGACGAACTATATTTGTCTGGAATGAACTGGATGCCTTCCTTGAGGATTGGAAGGAGGTGGCGTAAACTCGTGACAGGCTAATTAATAAATAATAAAATTTATCTTCCATCCCTAAATTCGTTGAAAAATCATTCGTTAAATCATTCATTTAACATTTGCTTATAGCTAGTAGGTAACCCTCAACAATAATATTACAAGACCATTCAAACATAAATTTGGATTTCAGAAATGCCACCACCATCGCCGCATCCAGCCCATCCACCACATCACCCAGGGGAGCATCCTCCAGGACATGGACCGCAGCCGCATCACCCACCACACGAACCTCATCACCCACCACACGAGCCTCATCACCAACCGCACGGGCCTCATCACCCACCGCACGGGCCTCATCACCAACCGCCCCATGGAGGTTAATTATAATTGGTGTACAGGTACTCTAGGGATCAGCACATGTATATAAAATAATGAAATATAAGATGATATGAGAATTAAATGAAATTATTATTTTGGTGTTCTTAGTATTTTCACATAGTCTATTATAGACGTCTCGCGTGTAAATATGTATGTCTAGTTTTTCACAAATTATTATTAGTTTAAATTAATGATTATCTCCGTCTTAATTAAAATGTGAGACAGACCAGACATTCTAACTAAACAAGGTTACGTTTTTACAGTACTGGCGATGAAATTTTTTAAAATCTTTGTTACAAATGTAGGAGAAATTCCTAATGTGGGGTAAGTCTACCTTAGCCTTCTTGGCAGAATACTGTAACTTGCTTGAGTCTATCTCAGCATTTGTGGAGTCGGCGGCGGCGTTCTGACTCGGCCCTTTGTTCAGTCGGCGGTCTACTTCAGTCTTCTCTCTACCTGCTGCGGTCCTGCCTGTTGGGGCCACTACCTGCTGCGGTCCTACCTGTGAAAGCCTCGACCTGCTATAGTGTGTGACGATTCCGAACAGTTCAGCACTACACAAACGTGTAGTGCTGAACTGTTTTTTATGTTTCCTGTATTTTTTATTCTAAAATATTTTATCTTGTAATTAAACTGTTACAGATTGGACCACTAGAATACATTGATTTCTACGTTATATTATTTAAAGGTATGACTTTGAGCGAAATATCTTTCTAAATTAATATACATGTTTCATTTTTAATTCTAGAAAATTCTAAGTTCTAGTTCTTGCTATAGTGCGCATATACCCATGGTTATTAGCGTTGCAAGGCCTTCCGATAAAGCTGGAAACAGTCACGCTTTCTGGTTGCGTGTCTGGCCAAGTTAGACCGTGTTTGGCCTGTCCGGCTTGTGTTAGGCTTTTGATTTTATATTTGTCATGATTTGGTTTCCGCTCCGCCCGCCTTACCTTATAATTATTATCGCTAGCGCAAGCGAGCGGACTAAGCACTAGCCGCGCTCGCTTGTGCCTTTGTACGAGGGAAAACTTGTTTTGTTGACCGAACCTTGCTTTTTTAATTAATAGAAAAGTGGTTGTTCTAAAAGGACTAAAACATTAAAGGTGTCTGGTCTTTCCTGAATGTCCGGCTAAACTGACTGGTCTGTCCAGTTTTTCGATTTTAAGACCTGGCAACCCTACGACCCTACCCATGGTAGTTCTTTGCCCCCAAATCACGCTCTAATTCTAATGAATGTTCGCAAAATGTCCCGCCAAGCCAAAAGTTTGAAGTTTATTGCACAGAATTGGAACTGAGCCCGATAAACTGTGGATAATATGCTGCCTACGAGGGACCTTATTTAATTGTGAATTATCTATTGAATTTGCATAATCTCTTAATATAATATACCAACTAGATCTAAAAGATATATGGGAGACAGGTGCATGCCATAGACCATGGGAGCTATCACAGAAATGTCCTAACAAGAAATCCCATTTTAGAAGCCAATGTGGCAAATGCTTTCTTCCTAAAAATTCTTTGTTTATGGATCGGGTAATCACATAATCCAAAATAAACACTAAACTTCTCTTTCCTATTTATGTAGAAACTGCTGTGATTCTTACGTACTCATGTTCGTTCTAAAGAAAAATCAGTAAATCTCTCATCACTGTTCTAATCACCGTCCACTCCTGTATAAATTGCATTGATCAATCCGTTGGTTGAGTGTCATCTATAATATCCGTTGGTTGTGCTTCCTCATCACCACTATTATACTGTCGCGCCGCAACCAACACACGAAACGCATCACCCAGGCGGACGTCCTCGGGAACACCCGCCGAAACGCATCCATCCGCCGCGACAACCAGAGGGCCTGCTTCCACGATGTCTTCCGTATTACCCATAGACCCATAGGACCATTCTTCGCTTAAACCCCACAAGGAACTCCCTCCACCACGACATTAACAAATAATCATTCAATGACCCTTTTAAACTTAATTGACTTCTTTGCTTGTACTTGAATGGAACTACTTTATTTGTTAAAATTAAGGTCCGCTATACTTTTTTTAATTAAAGGTTTTTTATAACTTTATCAGTGTGGCTTTTCTTCACTATCGGGTGAATAAAAATATATCTGACTAGCTTTTGCAAGCGGCACTCAAGATCAAAGCAGGTTTCAACTGGTGAAAGAGTTTTTGAAATCGGTCTAGTCGTTTCGTAGCCAATTCAATACAAACAAACAATCTAATCTTTCCTCTTTATAATATAAGTGTAGTCGAATGATGATGACATACTGTGTAGTGATAATCAATTTTTAGAGGTTAGAAACGTGGACTGTGTGTGAGTCGAGATGGTCGCAGTTAAAGACGTACTTGTCTATCAAATGATAAGGTTTAGGTTACAACTGTGACTTCAACAGTCCACTGTAAGTGTGATATTTGTCCTGCTTGAGGTGGTCTACGTGCGGTCGGTTTAGTAAGATGATGATTAATTTATGAGAAGTGTTTTATATTAATATAAGATAAGATAACAATTTATACGTACCTACCTTTGTTGTTGTACTGCGTTCTTCAGATAACGACGTAGATGAGTGCTTTCAAATTGAAGTATGAATGTTTATTTATTGTGTACACACAGAAAAGAAATATAATGATAGTGCATATGTGTTTTTAATGAAATACATTATGCACTATCGTTGTACAAAAGTACAATGATAGTGCATATGTATTTCATTAAGAAATCTCCTCGAGCAGACCAAAAAGATTATTGTGGATTTTAATGGGATTTTCATAAATATAGACAGAGTGATTCAAGAAGAAGGTTTATATCCATAATATAATTCATCTATAGTGCACGCATGTGAAGTTGGGCCGGGTCGCTAGATTAAGACACAGGCTAAAAGGTTAGGTTAGAAAAACATGAAGTACAAAAAATAAAGAAATCAAATTGATTTGTCCCGAATTCATGTCGAGTACAAAACGCGACTTGTACGGCATTATCCCTTCACATGAAATATGTCTGTTTTTGTGGATATCCCTTGAAACGGACACAAAACTATTTTACGGATCGTTGCTTTAGGCCATTTCAAGTAACTGTCTTTCTGTAGAATACCCACTTTTTTGCTTATGTATTTATATCGAGCATACTCGCGTACAGAAAAATGGGCACCGTGATTTAAACAAAAATATTTTTACCTAGACGCAGGCTACGCCTTAGGTTAGATAAAAACTCTTATATTTTATGAAACAACTTACATGCTACCTATATTTTAGGTGGTAAAATTATGAAATGAGTCTTCTGAGAGGAGTGAAAAGGACTGTCACACTTGAACTGGCTAAAATCCTCCGTGTTGCTTGAATTGCCCTTTACTTTCTAGGGTCACGGTAGCCTGTCTAAACAGTCCTGCGACCACGGCAGGCATTTGGCTCTCTATGGGGGCCCCTTCATCAGATTGCTGACAGCTGATAGCTCAAAGAAGTGCGCATGGAATACAACGTGCCGTCGTCGACGCGAGCATGGTCCCTGATCAGAGGGCGGAGCCCGCCCTCAATTACTCACCGTCAGCATGCCCGCGCCATGATATATTTCGCACTACTACTATACAATAATAATAAGCCCTTTATTCCGAACCAAGGTTTACATTACAATAGTGCTAATCTATAATTACAAAATAATTATCCCTGATCTCGGCGTGCCTGTTGGCATAGGCCTGCTCCAACGTCTTCCATTGCCTCCTGTCTCGTGCGACCCTTCTCCAGTTTGGACCTGCTGTGAGTTTGATTTCGTCCTCCCATCTGTGAATGAACTATAAAATATGACTAGTTTAATATATAATATAAAGATATTTTTCCAGATTTTATTAATCATTGACTTTAAATAGGTATGTACCTACTCTTCAAGATTAACCCGTTCGGAATAATTAAATAAAATTTTATCCAATAGCTTTACCGACTTCGTGGAACTGACGCGGTCAACTAATTATCGCTGATACTTGAAGGTGAAAAAGTGTCGTTTTTTGCAAAACTTTATTAAACCATCAAGACGTAGTTACTTAATTAGTAAAGAAGTCGTGAGGGGGGAAAACTGAGGAAATTAGGTGTTCGAGAGAGCCATCTGGCGACGGAATTGTGAGTTGACCGGAACCTTTGAACAACTCTATCTTTACTTTTCATTAGAACGCCGTTGTGTCAGCCATTTTTTTACCTTTTTTCATTGTCTTTTTGTGAAATTAAATGAATTAATTAAAAGCTAGTCAGGTTTTTCTGAGCTTTGAAGATGAAATGTGATTGTGATTGGTTTTTTCTGTTTACAAGAAAGTCATGTTTTTTTGTTGTGCTTTTTCATAAAATTGTTTGCTGTTCATGTTAGGTATTTATAATTCTTTTATTAATAGTTTTATTTTGAGTCTCATAAATTAAAGTTCTGCTGTAATATACCGACAAAATAGCCATTGTTAATTTTGAAGCAGTTATAATAGAAGTCACTTAAAAACAAAATATCATTATTGCGTTTGTCAAACCACGTGCTGAATAGCGATTAGCACAATTTCCAATTTTCCCGCAAGATTGTTCATTCGCCGTCTCAATCAACGACTAAATTAGCTAAACGGCACCATTTTTATATTATCAGATAAAAAAATCTCATTTGTAATGTTTAGTAAAAATATTAAGTTATTTGGTTGATTTATTATATGGTTTAGATTTACATTTAATTATGCAAGGTATTCAGTAATATTTAAAAATTAAAGACGTCAGTTACCTACTGTTAAAAGTGTTCAAAATGATTAAACAATGAACGTTGCTCATATAAACGCATGCTGATAGTTAAACGTTATAACGTTTTAACAAGGTATCGCTATCGGCTTCCCGAGCTTATAGTTTTAATTAGGGCGGTAAATTTTAAGCGATGATCGCATCGCCGCCGCCGCCTAAATCTTCCACGTAATTAAAATAATATTCCGAAGATGCCGCGCCTGTTCTTCGTACTGGCAACACTTTACAGGTTCGATACTCCTTACCTTTAAAGTGTGGAATAGATATTTATTACGTCTTTTACCTTATCAAGCGATATTTAATTTTTATAATGAGGTCGTTATTTTCTTTTTAAACCGCGTTTTTGTGACGATAATGTATTTTTTTACACTCAATATCGTTTTACCGAAAAAGAAAAAACACGGACGCGTAAATTGTTGATAAGTCCGCACGAATATAAAATATTGAAAACAAGACGGAAAACTGAGCAGTAAACATTTTACGCGATTTAAATTTTTATTTCACGCGGCAAACAGAACCGTATAAAAACTAGTTTGGCTGTAAAATATTTACAGCACTTCAATATTTAAAGTACGCCGAAGAAAACACGCCAGCTTCTTCGTATTTGTGTGAAACAAACAAAAAAGTAGTCCTTTATTTAATGGCGACGTTTATAAACTTACAAAAGTGGAGTTTTTAACGAAACAGGAGGAAAGTGAGAAGTTACTTTTCATTATTGTTAAGGAAATTCTTGATTTGAATCTAAAGACTTGTCAAATTACGCGGCCGATTGGTCGGCGGCGCGGCGTCAGTCGAGTTCTTAATTTAAATTCACCCGACTAATTGGTCAGCCGACTCGACTCTTATTAGCTTTTTGATGGATATTGTTTTGATTAAATGAATTGCATGATTTTGTAATCAATTTCCTTGTGACTCTCTTATGAAAACTGATATAAGACATTGTTCTTTAGAATTAATGAGAAGGTACTAATAAGCAAGTATGAGTTTTTAAAATTAAGTTCAAATGAAATGATCATTAAAGCAATTGAAATCTGTGCAAAAGCAAACATAATATAATGTAGAGTTTTTTTTCACGAAGATTTATTGAGAAGTTTCGCGGCATTGTCTTAAAAGGGCACCACTGCCTGGAACGCAAAGGAAAACTGAAGGTATAGGTTGTCTTTTTAACGACTTCAAAAAAAAGGAGGTTATCAATTCGACCCGTATGTATGTAATATTATCAGAACTGCCCAGTTTTCATACCTATATGTTAGTCTATATCAGCGTCTGAACAAATGTGCCAAATTTCATAAGTGTATGTATGTATGTATGTTTTTATGTTTGTGCACGCATATCTCCGGAACTATAAGTTCGATTTAAGTAATTCTTTTTTTGTTGTACTAGGTATTGTTGAACTTAGGGTACACTGCAAGTTTCATCAAAATCGGTTCAGTAGTTTTAGAGATATGGATTTTTTTATGTTGTGACGGATTACAAGATTAGTGCATAATGTAAGAAAAATTTTGTATTTTACAAGAATTTGGGTTGAATATTGTATTAAATAAACTAAAAAGGGTAAAATAAAAACTTTTTTTTAAAAAAGTACCGACTTCAAAACAAATACAAAAAAGTTTAAAATAACTTTTCTTTCGGAAGTCGGTGGCTTTGTTTTGTTGTGTCATTGACTATTGCCACCGACTTCCGAAAGAAAAGTTATTTTAAACTTTTTTGTATTTGTTTTGTAATCAGTCAAGTTTGACAGTCTCGCATCGTCTCAGTGCAACGCAGGGGGGGGGGGGGAGCTCATTTAATGATTTTCCAATTTAAAAAAAAGGTTAGAAAGGTGTACCTTAGAACCTACCAACCATTCCCATTTAAAAAAACTGTAAGGAAAACCCATAACACAGCCTGACCCGGGAATCGAAACCTAAAAATAAACACAGAAATCAATTAAACCTTACTTTCGAGCAACTCCAAAATGTTCCCGGCAATACTCTTACATAGGTACAGTCGAGCACACATGTACGTACTCGTATATCCATTGTGTTTGAATAAACATTTCAATTGAGAGGGTTTTCATTCGCGGTGTCTATTCGACCGGACCCACACATTCAGCTCTTTTTCGCGCTCCGCTGATTCCCGATGAATGAACTGTGGTCGGAATATTAGAGCTGGTCTATAACGTAGGTTAGCAATGTACAATTTTAATTATCATTGCTTTAATGAACGTATTGGGGATGGTGGAAAACTATTTAAATTATTACTCGTCATGCAAGCGGGTTGAAAGTTATAATTTTCAGTCCTAGGGAGAATCGATTTGATCTGTGAAAAAAGAAAACTAGTTCTATTTTGACATTTCTATAAAAAACATGTGCAACTTTCTGTACAGCCACTAAAATACAGCGTAAAATTGAAATTACGTACCTAAAGTTAAGTCCTAATTAAAGAATAATATACAGGGTCTTCTTTTATTTTAAATTGGCCAAAAGGGAGAAATCTGCATCCATAACAGATACGGGAAAACTTTGGGAACCTTTAGCTCTTTTTTGATGTTGAAAATTTTGGCGTTTTTATTTTTTTGGTCTAGTGTTAGTTGTCCACAAAAACGAGTAAAATTGTCTATTTTTTTATGCCGTTCGACTCTATTTTACGTAAGGATCATTTTATTGTATCAGAAGAAAAAATCGGGACGGCGGAAGTTGGACAAAAGCAAAATATTTTTTAATACACATTGTATGACCGAAAAAATTACCAATTTTTATTATTATGCTGTTTGACTTACTTTCATGTAAGGATGAGATAATTGTATGGCTAGCAAAATATCTGGACAGTAGAAGTTGGTCAAAAGTACAGTAATGTTTCTTCTATTTTATGTTCTATTTTTACAATTTGAAAGAAAGAAAGACTCTGTATATTAAATGACTTTATGATGATTTACTTTCAACAACTTATTTAAGTATCATAGATTTCGGGCACGCCGCAATCGCGGCGACAGGACTCGATCTGGACAGTACTGACAAAAGTACAGTAGTGTTTCTTCTATTTTATGTTCTATTTTTTACAATTTGAAAGAAAGAAAGACCCTGTATATTAAATGACTTTATGATGATTTACTTTCAACAATTTATTTAAGTATCATAGATTTCGGGCACGCCGCAATCGCGGCGGTAAGACCCCTCTTTGAGGAGTGGCTGGATAGGCGTCACGGCGGCGTCCTGACCTTCCACATGACGCAGGTCCTCACCGGACACGGAAGTTTCGGGAGGTTCCTGTGTCTGATAGGGAGGGAAGAAACGCCTGGGTGTCACCACTGCGAAGATCGCCCGGAGGACACGGTGGAGCATACGGTGCCGGACTGCCCCGCTTGGGCAAGGCACCGCCATGTCCTCACGGCAGCGATAGGCGGAGACCTCTCGCGCCCGGCACTGGTCGAGGCCATGCTGCGGGGCGAGACGGAGTGGGAAGCGGTCGCCTCCTTCTGCGAAGCAGTTATGCTCGCGAAGGAGGAGGCGAGCCGCGAGAGAGAGAGGACAGCGTCCTCCCTCCGCCCCAGCCGCAGTGGTAGACGCCCACGACGTCGGACGTCGCGGGGCGATCTTCGGCCACCGTAGGCGCGGGCGGCGAGTAATGGGCAACTCGCCACCCGACCATGGATCATGCCCGGGTCGACGGCGCGTTGTGTTCCACGCGCGCCTCAAAGAGTGTCAGCATGATGACGGGGCCCCCCTCTAGAGGGCCAAAGCCTGCCGGGGTTGCGGGACTTATCTAATTACCGTGACCCCGGAACACAAAGGGCTATTGAAGGACACCGTGGATTTTAGTCAGTACGAGTCTGACAGTATGGGTGGGAGAACTAATTTGATGATTTTACCACGCTAAAATAAAAAAAAAGTATCATAGATTTGGATAAAATCTCTAACATTTTTTCAATGATGAAAATGAAAAGTAATGACAGAATAGCTGAGCGGCCACAGGACTAAAAAAATAAAACAAACGGAAAAGCGGTAATACGATTTACAATAAATTTTTCTTGAGCTAATATTCTAAGTTCTTATTTTTACTTTCCTAGTATTCGTAATGAAAAGCACACTGTTTACCTTGGGTAAAAGGCTTATTTAACAAACCCGTTCTTGGAATTAAATAAGTTGCTTCCATCCCTAGGAGAACAATGTACTATTTTGTTGCTGGTTTGTATTTTCTGTTTGTTTGTACCTACATAGAGATAGTCACGTTACTGACCAGGCTTATATATACATACATATAAAGTTTCCTTAGCGATTGTATGATGAATTTAAAAATTTACTGAATTGTAGTTCATGAGTGGGGATAGAAAAAAAACGTGGGAAAATACCTTTAGCTTACACTAAAAGTATTATAACTGCACGACCTTTACCTAGTAGGGCAAAAATCTTCACTGACTAACTATTAAAGGTGGCACGTATCTAGATGTATATCCCCCCTTAGATTATAATTATATCTAATAGAAACTACAACACAAACTAAAAACAAAAAATAAGAGTAGGTTTGCCTATTTTTTAAATATTTCCTTCGATAAAGCAATAATTAAAAACTTTAAGTCGACCAAAATAAGAGGCCACAGGTAGCGACAGCCTTACTTACTCACGCACCAAGCCTCCCGATTTACCTTACCTTTACCGATTAACCTGGCAAAATGTCGCGATATTCTTAGTATTTATTATACAGGTACAGAACTAAGTCCCTACGGATCACAAGGCATTATCCTTTATTTAATTTATCTAGCTTTTGCCCGTGACTGTACCCGACCTTCCCTCCCCCTCTTGCTTCTCTTTCATATTTTATGCTAAGATAAGTAGCCTAGAATCGATTCTGTGTGTCATCTATTATTGTTCTAAAAATCATCAACACGGGCTCAGCGATTTAGGCGGGATAGCGTTACAAACAAACATTCTTTCTTTCGTATTTATAATATTAAGTTAAGATTCAGTGCTCAAACGAAAATAGATTTCTACGTGACTTTTTCGTCGACTCCTTGCTTCTCAATATCACAGCATAATAAATAAGGTTAACCGACGAGGCAGCTATCGTCAGAATAGAATCAGTTCCGAACAAAATAAAAATACCAATGTATTGCCACATGTCGATACAGACCGAAGTTCACACAACACATGGGTTTTCCCAAAAACGTTTACGATATTTTATTATGGGATAACTTAATTCAGTATTTTCTATTTACGTCTTGATAATATCGAAGTGAAGTGAGGGTACATGAAAGTTTAATCTATCTGTCATTCAAACAGGCCGAAGTGCGTAGTCGATTTTATCTTGACAAGCGGTACTTACCTCCGCGAGGAACTTCACTCCATTGTTTGACATTTAGACGTCGCGTCGGCTTCGCGTCGCTGCGTTCAACACTAAAGATATAAGTATACCTACTTAAAACTTGATCATCAAATATTTATATGCGTTCTAGTGATTGTTACGTGAAAATTTAATGACCAATTGAGACTTTCTTCATACGTTTTCGAATTAGCTTCTCTAAGGACTACCTAAAAATATACCGTGTACGGTAAATCAGTCATTAACTGCTCCAGGTACGTTGAATTCATAATGTACCGATTACTTAGGGCTCATTCACACGACATCCATCACTGACAATTCGCCAAAAAGACGATACGTCATCACGGATTGACGTTCACACTGTAGATGTAATGGCATTATTGTTTAAAAAAAAAACACTTTTTGTTTAGGACTGTCCGTAAGTAAAGAAAATAGCAATGACTCGGTAAAATAACATTTAATAAATAAAAAACTTTTTTAAACATCCTTGTGCGAATGAGCGCTTACTCATAATTATGTGCCTCATAGAAAGGTTCTAAAACAAGTCAACGGATAAACGTTAACAAAATGATTCAATACATTTTCCTCGCAATGAATTTGTTTTCCCAACGTATACATATAATGTCAACCCTGGGTTTTCAATGGCGTCCCCTTGAGGCTCTACATCTAAGTTAAGTTTAAGTTAGAGCTGGCTCTGTCGCGTTATATGTGTCACGAGAGACACATCCAACAGCGAATTTTTGGTCAACATATTTACCGCATCGCGCTAAACTACTGTTTTCAAAGGAGCGAAATTGAAAATTTTCCTTCAAACGCAAAAGTAATACAACAAAACGTTACTGTGACAAACACTGTTTCCTGAAAAGATATTCAATTGAAATAGTAGAATGTCAACCTGAAAATATTTCATGAAAGAGACAAGAGCGACCCGGGTGCGGCCGTATCACGTACCTTTCTTGCTCGGAAATGCACAAAATAAAACACCAAACAAAGAATACGATACTGGTGGGCAATCGTAAAGTAGCCGGTCGCCAACATATATGCAAATGTGGCGAATTTAAAATTCAATTGATTCATTTCGAAACGGAAATGTTCAGGAATAAACCTTTCCCATTAGTGGCGTGAGACTCGGTGCGACTAGTGCGAGCTACACTAGAGTTGTCAATTTGCTTTATAAATTAGTCAGAGTTGCGCTAAAATAATCGCAATTAAATATTCAAATTGGGTAGTGCAGAGACGTGTCGCAGCAGCGGCGCTGTCAGGATTGCATTCGGCTTGTCGGTGAAATGAACATGTCTGGGCGAGCAGCCTGCTGCTCCAGGAATAGCGTCGAACGGGACAGGTCAAACGGAAATAAAGCAAGCTGCACTCAGCGAAGTTTGGACATGTCTGATAGCTTTACTGGCGGCTCGTGAATAAAATACATGCTATTCCTGTCTAGCTTTTTCATTTCGCTATTTCATTCGTGCGCCATTGCTATTGTCGTTATGGTAATTTACTGTGCTTTATCTTTCTTAGTTTTTGACTCAGTTCATATTGGGTTATAAAAATGGCAGGATTTTTTAAAGTCAAATCTGAACACTACACAGTTGCATTATCAAATATTCTAAAAACAACGTTTTACCTGAGTATTACAAAGTTTGGAGTTTATTAGCATGCGGGGAACGAATGGCGCCCGACATGGGGCCGACTGCGTCGTCTAAATTGCGTTCTCGTGGCGCGCATTATCCTCTGACACCACATGTGGTTAGGACTTGACTATTGTGCTACTTCATCTTTTGTGAGCTATGGTACAGTCAGCGAGGGCGGTTTGTGTAATATTGTTGCTTCTTTGATAATAATCACTGTTAGAAATATCTTTATAAGCAGATTGACTTGCAGGTTTCATGTTTCAATATTGGTTTTCAGAAACAGAATATCATAAATATGGCAGTTCGTAACCTCCACATGATGTACTGGCATGTCATCTGATAACAATTGCAAAACCAATATAAATTTCTTGGCAGAGCCGCTTGGGTTATAAGAAAATGTATTATGAAAGCGAGCGGTTTTATTGTGTGGCAGTAAAACGGAAGAATTTGCATCGGGAATCGAACCAGACACTTGCAAATCGACGATCGTAAAACGATCCGGCGTCGGTCACCGGCTTCATGAATAAAACCTTATATGGCCGTTGAAAAAAAAAAATAGTACAAAAATACGTGTCTCACCGTTCAGGGCCTACACTATTGATGTATGGAAAAATGTTTTTAACATCGGAGTTTTGAATATATCAGTGAAAAAACGTACCAGAACAATGTGTATACCTGTATAGTGTGTAGTTACGTATGTAATATGGTCGCATGTATGTGTGAGCACTGCAGAAGTCACGTTCAGACAATATTTGCTGTATAAAATTCAGCAACTGAGTCGGCGCAGTGTGTGTAATGTATACCTACTCATCACGTGAGCTGCTGTAGGATTTTTTATATCCACATGAAATAGGAATACTTGCTAAATAATTCCTTTAGCTAAATATGAACCTGCATGAGGTACACGTTTAAGTATATTATGACAGGCCTGGCTTCTAGGAACGAGAGAACCTTTAGAACTTTGTGCTACGACTACTAACACAATTAACTTACAATCCACAACCAGCTCCTATATATGATGCATGTTTACAACATAAGTAAGACTAGACTAGGTCTTAGAGAGTTAGTAGGTCCACCTTCAGAGTTTGTGAACTATAAGCTAGGAACCAGCAGGTGTATCATTTTATGAAATAAATAACGTATGTGTGGGTTCATAGTTAAACAACATTTTTGGTGTTATTAAAGTGAAGTAAGCCGAGAGCGACGCGTGCCGCTAACACGGGATTCGGAAAGTTATTATGAACTCGACACATTGCCGGCTAATTCAGAACACACGTTGTTACAATATTTGAGCAGGAATTTTGGACGCGAGTTTTAATAAATACCTCATCTCCATCACCCTAAAAACGTGTCCGCTTTTGAAAGCGGACTTTTCGACCATGAATGTCATTTCACGAAACACTCGTAAATATGAAAACGTCAACATTACTCGCGCAGAAAAAGTGTTTCATGCCGGGAACGTTCGCGCTGATGTCTTCAATTGAATCAAGTTCAGTGAAGCGAGCCGAGTCCCTAGTTACATGCTGGCAAACGTACAAGTAAACGTTAGCGAACGTTAGGAGAGCAAACAAAAAGAGATATTTGTAAGTTTGGCTATCGACCTCCGGACCTCGATTCCACTTTACGCGTTACACCAATTAGTTGAGTACATTAGGAAGTCCGGAGCGTAGTTAGTGAGCAAACAGAGTGTCTAATTAAAAAGTTTCCTCCAGTAACAAGGATGGACGTGTTCGTAACGTTAGATTGATGTTTGATTGAGTACCTACACTCGTACAGTAAGTTTTGCACCTGTGTCTGGCTCCACTGTTCTCCGAAGAACAAAGTTCCCAACTCCAAATCACTTTCAGTGGATAAGTGTGAAGTAATCGCCTTGTTAGAGATGTTGCGATACAAAGTGGGTACTGAATCTAGGTCACCACCGTGATACCTACAAACACAAAGTGCCCTTATGATTCTCATTATGGGGTAGGTTATATTATGCTAGCTTTTTTTTCAGCTTTTCCATTAACGGTATGTTAAAGTCCGTAGTATGTAATTATAGAATGAGTTCGTAGAAATGCTGACGTAAATAAAGTCTAGGCCATATGAATGCGACATTTACAGTTGTCAATCATTGATTGCTTCGAATACGAGTAAATTTATCATATAAATAATATATCATACGCTTCCGCCCGCGACTCCGTCCGCGCGGATGTTGGTCTTCGCGTGGATGGTTCATTTCTCCATTTTGAGTAACTCTGACAATGACATCTTATAAATATCCATTGGACCCAAATACGGCTAAGCCGTAATAATAATTAGGCACAACGCCATCTAGTGGTGAGTGGTGGAACCTTTTTAGAAATCAATGGAGGCAGGCGTGGCGTAATGTTCTACTTTGATAATAGGTGTCGCCAGTGGTTCCATAATAAGGTTTGATACAGATTTTTTTTTTCTACGTATTTTTCCAGGATAAAAAGTATCCTATTTTATGCCCAGGATAATAAGGTATAATTATACCAAGTTTCATCGAAATCGAACCGTTAGTTTTCACGTGATGCCTGCACATACAGACAGACAGACAGACAGACAGACAAATTTTTTTTTAATCACATATTTGGGTTTGGTATCGATCCAGCAACACCCCCCGCTATTTATTTTTTCAATATTTTCAATGTACAGAATTGACCCTTCTACAGATTTATTATATGTATAGATATAGATAGATAATTCAAGCAGGAAAGTTATGCGGCCAGCGAATATTTGAATAACAGACGTTTATGAGAACATACAACTTTTTCAAAATGACTTTTTATTCATTTCAGTCATTGGAAAGCAATACGAACAAAATTTTAATTATTTCCCAATACCACAACCTTAACTGGAATTAAAGAACAAATTTTATAAATAATATAATATTGACTCCAAATATTTTAATATTCTTGGTATAGTATGCTCGGGGTTGGTTTTTACCGCATTCATATGTTTAATTACGTAATGCATTTCAGTCGGCTTAAGGGATTACGTGTAGTGAATGTTGGAGCTTCACTTACATGGAAAGTGATGGGCCATGCTCATAATTATGTATCAGGAAATATGGGGGACGGTGATACATAGATAAAGGACAATAGATGCACCAACATCCAACAACTTATTTATGACATAAAATTACACTGTAACTTCAAAACTTTATACAACTATATCTCTGTTTTTTGAATGTGAAGCGTGGCCGAACCATAAAAGGCTGGTTACTGGAAGTACGTCACTGATGTATACTAGAACTATTGTTTTCGTAAATCAAAATTATTAATCTGTTTTGACCTACAAAGAGCGAATGTCTGCTTTCGCTAAGACCATAGAGTTGGGCATGCGGGCGGCGAGTAATGGGCAACTCGCCACCCGACCATGGACCATACCCGGGTCGACGGCGCGTTCCAGGCGCGCCTCAAAGAGCGTCTGCAAGATGACGGGGCCCCCCTCTAGAGGGCCAAAGCCTGCCGGGGTCGCGGGACTTATACCATTACCGTGACCCTGGAACGTAAAGGGCTAATGAAGGACACCGTGGATTTTAGTCAGTACAAGTCTGACAGTCAACTACTTGATGTGTGATGATCGTGCTCATCACACAAACATTTGTCCTGTGTGGGAATCGAACCCACGACCTCCGGCATAGCAGTCAGGGTCACTAACCACTAGACCAACAGGCCTGTCATATAGCATAATTATATAAGTTTAATACAAATGCTCATTTGAATGATTTGACTAAAAGTTAGTTAACTAAGCATGATCACTCAAGGAATCTCTTTCAAGATACTTCATTATAAACTTAAATAACTAAAATACCAAAAGGCAAAAACTGCTAAAATATGTTCTTGTTTTTTTTAATTGTATTTTTCTTTCCCGGTTACGTAGAATATGTGTAATTCTAATTCTGTGGTAATATTTCTCAATACCATGGCACTCAAAATGTAAATCGATTTATTTCATAAACTACTGGAGCAATTAATGCCAAATTAGCACCATATTCTTTTAAAAAAATGCATTTTATTTTGGTTGTATACAATTTGTCATAATGTGAAAAAAATTGCCCATGGAATTGAGGAAAAATCTCCGTGTCCGTAGAAAGGCCTTTATAATTTTGCCGAGAGTCATTTCTGCTCAATCTGTGCTCTGTGACTAAGAAATACAATATTGCTGTTATAATTATAATAACAATAATCTGACACTAATGATGTCTAATTGGAGGTTAATAAGAATCCGTATGTAAACGTGTCATATTGTACTAATGTTACTAGTTCGGTAAATAACCAGAGGCGTAGCGTGCCTTGACGGGGCCCCGTATAAAAATTTGCTTGGGGGCCCTTAGGTAGGGTAAAGACAACGGTAAAGATTTATCACTCATGAAAAAAAATGCATTTCTCTGTATCTACGCCGAAATATAGGTAAACAAAAAATTGAACAAAGGTCATCAAAAAAAATCAAGATGCGGGTTTGGTTGCAATTCAGGATGCGGACTGACCAGTCCGGAGATCGGAATTAAGGCAGAGTTATTTTAATACTTGCATCGAAATTTTGATAATAACAAGGATCTTCCCGGGATTTCTAATAGACAATCTCGTGCTTAAAACAGTATTACATATAAATAATAATAAAAACACCAGAGATAGAGAGAGAAACACCAGAGATTTGACTCCTGTTACACAGGTCTAACCTAGCTCAGGAGTCAGGGCACAGTTTGTCAGGGTTTAAAACTAAAATGTATAATCTTTTTTATGTCAATAAAACATTATTATTCTTAGATTAGACAAATTAATGTGTAAAAGTAAATAACTATTTTATTTAATAAATCATTAACTTTTTATTAATTTTTGTTTACGCACGTTGGGGGCCCCTGTGGCCAGGGGGCACCGTATAATCGATACGGCAGATACAGCGGTAGCTACGCCCCTGTAAATAACATAAACATACTGCTGATGAAAATAACAACCAAATGTAGCTAGAGATTTTCTATGGAAAGAAAATTCGTACTGCGAGCGCGATTTGAACCTGCGACCTCCTCTCCTCGGTTTTGGGCCCTGCCATGTTTCGCTCAATTTGGAGATGACCTTATATAAAATTAAATATTATTTTCATTACAATACTAATTTGTATACAATTAACATAATGTTATGATATTAAATAGCAGTATCAGCAGAGCGTGCATAATATGCGATATTAAAATATCAACTTTAGCGGTTTTATTGAAAATGATTCACATCTCTCTATTGCGAAAGAGTTGATGCATGCTACGCCAGAATTTATGGCACAAACTTCTATTACGAGTGGCGCTGTAAATAGCAGTTTGTCAGTAAGTCATGCCCTATGCCGTGATATCGACTTCAAGTTATGTCGATATCGAATTCATGTAGAATACCGACTTCGGTAATACGGAAGCAATGTTGACAAATGACTTCGCTCTTTTCAAACAGAGCTTTCAAGATTTCCGTATTTTATTTACAGCATACTTAAAGTATACAGGCGTTTATTGTATAGAAAATGAATAAGCGCCTAGAGGCACTTTAAAATTTTTAATTGAAAAAAATAACTAAGTTTAACTAAGTCTAAGTTTCATTTTATTGAAAAGTCATGCTAAGGCTTCGGATTTGAATGAGGGGTGCTTCTTTAAGGTGTAAACAAGATCAAAATCAAATAAAACATATTAAATTAATTAATAACGTACGAGTAAATACGTCTGTAGGTACCTCGCCATTAAACCTTCATGGTTGATACGTTCATGGCATCTATAAACGTAAACTGAAGTGTATACACGTATAAAAGTTGATGATTGCCGACCCAAACGCTATTTATGTTTCTAGAAACGAAACCAGAGATAGATTGAATATTATCAATATCTATATTTGTCTGGATTCGTTCAAAACCAGTTTTTCTCCTCCAGGTCTGCATTTCTGTGTTTAGGCATTTGAAGATGTATTGAGCAAGTATTCAGCGTGCCTCAAGTACTTTCGCTAAAATTCACCGAGCTCTCCTAGTAATATTAGTAGTTACCTAAGTGTGTTAATGTAATTATATAATGAATGAAAAATAAAAACTTGAAACATGCCTGAAATGTCGTTCTCTGAACACTCTTTTACAGTATTCCTTATATCTAGATATGTACTGACACGAGGTTACAGCATTAATGTGTTATAGTCTTCGTTTTTTCTCCTGTTAAAGTCGTCGTCTAGGGATTCCTCTGTTCCTTGATCTGTCCTCATCCATCTTCCTTCTTTACGACTTTTACCAGTATGCTAAAGTTTAGTACAACCTTAATCTGCGATGTAAAAATATTTACAAATGTAAATATTTATACATTATATTTATACATTATAATATTTATATATTAATACTTTTATTTTGTTAAAAGGTTATTTTAATTTGCAGGTTACTTTAACTTGAAAATATGTAGAGGTACGGATTTATTTGTATCAGTATATTGGGTTATTTATAAAAGCTGTTCTTTTTCCGGTTTTTATTAATAAAACATTGGTTCCCTTTAAATCCTACTAATATTATAAATGCGAAAGTTTGTGAGGATGGATGTATGTATGTATGTTTGTCACCCTTTCACGAAAAACTACTGGACGGATTTGAATGATTCTTTTTTTGTTGTATAGTTATTAAGTCTGGCCAACATATAGGCTAAAATTTATCTTGAAAACTTGAACACCTGGTGCAGAACCGCAACAGATCAGCTAAGCTATAAGAGATACAAAAATGGTGCCATAGCAAAGATTGTTCCACGTGATGAGCATTTTCTGCTGAGAGAATAAATTTGAAGATTTGGAACACCTGATGTGGAACTCTAAGAGCCCAGCTACACTATAACATATATATATATAGGAATGACGTCTTAGCAAAGTTGTTCAGCCTGATGAGCACTCTCTGTTGAAGTATAAAAATTGAACATCTGGAACACCTGATGTAGAACACCAAGAGACCAGCTACACCATAACATAATATATAGGAACGACGTCTTAGCAAAGTAGTTCAGACTGATGAGCACTCTCTGTTGACGTATAAAACTGAAGATCTGGAACACCTGATGTAGAACACCAAGAGCCCAGCTACACCATAACATAATATATAGGAATGACGTCTTAGCAAAGTTGTTTAGCCTGATGAGCACTCTCTGTTGACGTATAAAACTGAAGATCTGGAACACCTGATGTAGAACACCAAGAGCCCAGCTACACCATAACATAATATATAGGAATGACGTCTTAGCAAAGTTGTTCAGCCTGATAAGCACTGTCTGTTGACGTATAAAACTGAAGATCTGGAACACCTGATGTAGAACACCAAGAGCCCAGCTACACCATAACATAATATATAGGAATGACGTCTTAGCAAAGTTGTTCAGCCTGATGAGCACTCTCTGTTGACGTATAAAACTGAAGATCTGGAACACCTGATGTAGAACACCAAGAGCCCAGCTACACCATAACATAATATACACCGTGACTTTTTAGTCGTCTTACAAAAGCAGCCCAGTTCATGTATCCAATGACTAGAACACGTTTATAATAAAAAAATATGTATTTAAGAGATTTGAAAAATTTAATAATAAAACTTTAATTGGTTATTATGACACAAGGCGTAGTTAGAAACGCCCTTGTCTCATAGAAAATGGAAATGGAATGATCTACCCGACTATTGCGCTGGGTAGGTATACTCTACAGATTGATACGTAAACATTTTAACAGGGTGTTTCATATTTCTAATGTACCTATTTATTAAAAATAAAAATTATTATTAACGATTTAAAAAAAAAAAACTCGCCTAGAGGTATTTTAGGTTGGATACATTAAGTGGACGACTTTTGTAAGACGACTAAAAAGTCACGGTGTATAGGAATGAAATCTTAGCAAAGTTGTTTAGCCTGATGAGCACTCTCTGTTGACGTATAAAACTGAAGATCTGGAACACCTGATGTAGAACACCAAGAGCCCAGCTACACCATAACATAATATATAGGAATGACGTCTTAGCAAAGTTGTTTAGCCTGATGAGCAGTCTCTGTTGACGTATAAAAATTGAAGATCTGGAACACTTGATGTGGGACACCAAGAGCCCAGCTAAACTATATCTATCATATACAGGAATGACGTCTTAGCAAGAGTTGTTCAACCTGATGAGCACTCTCTGTTGCCGTATAAAAATTGAAGATCTGGAACACCTGATAAAGAACACCAAGAGCCCAGCTACACCATAACATAATATATAGGAATGACGTTTTAGCAAAGTAGTTCAGCCTGATGAGCACTCTCTGTTGATGTATAAAACTGAAGATATGGAACACCTGATGTGGAAATCAAAGCTATCACTAATTTCACTGTATAATTTAAAAAAAAACATGAGGTAGGAGTACCTCCATGCAGTAAAGGCGGTAACAGTTTAGAACAAAAGAAAAATATAAAAATTTGACTCTACAGGCCAAAACTCCCATTTATTTTTTTACCCAGGCTCTTGAAACTGGACATCAGACTTATCAGTTGTTCGATTTTGACGACCCCGTGGTGCTGGCATCAGCAACAGGATCCGCGTACGAAGTCGCGGGCAGAAGCTAGTGAATTCATAAAAGCAGTTCGTAACTATTCATACATACATTGTATTGTATAACGGGCTGGTATCCGCAACTCTTACGTCATAATTGCGCGTTTCATACATTATATACAAATGTCCTTTTCCCATGGGGGAAGGCAAAAACACTAACAAAATATCACACTCTTTTCGCATCGTTCACATTCATACACCAGCACGCGTAGCATGACCTCTTCTCTCTCTTCAAAGTTTCTTAATCGTTATTTTTGTACAATTCGACTGTTTTTGCACGAGTATGATTTCCTTACACCGTTGAAGAACAGAAAAGTTTATTTTCTGTATTTTAAACATTGACATGCTTAAAACGGTAAAAAATATTTTGTATTTTCTTCTGTTGACGAAACCCCTTTTCTTCGGTGCCATGCTACACGTGCTGGTCATAGAAGCACGCCGACTTCGAGCACCACGTATCCGACCTTTATTGCACGTTTAAAGTATTGGTAAATGAACTAAGTATGTCACACATACTTTGATTAAAAGAAAAAGAAATGAAAAGTAAATTAGAAAGTCGGTCGCGATAATGATATTCAAACTGTCTTCGATTGCCTATTATAACCTTCTATCGGTTTAGGCGCTTTAGAGAATTTGCCATTTTGAGAACTTGTCCTTTTGCGACTCGGTTGCCATTTTGAGAATTAGGCTTTTTGCGCGTAAACCACTACAACTATACAGTATATTCCACAACTATCACACAACGCCATCTAGTCCCAAGCTAAGCAGAGCTTGTGTTATGGGTACTAGATAACTGATAAACATACTTACATATTTTTAAATACATATATACATATTATTAAATTGATAAATTACACCCAGACACAGAACAAATGATCGTGCTCATCACACAAACATTTGTCCTGGGTGGGAATCGAAACCACGACCTCCGGCATAGCAGTCAGGGTCACTAATAGAGTGTACAGTGATTTTATTTACTGCAAATAGCCTCAACTATCGCACTGTTTCTTTTGATCTACCATTTTTTGCCCACCATGTAGAGTCAATTTTAGAATATTTTAATGTTGGAAGTTGCAGAAAATAGTTCTTATTGTCCAAAGACAAAATAAGAAAGTTTGGTAATAAAAATGATAGAATAATGGTAAAACATAAGGAAAAACAAAAGAAGTTTTTTCTTCTTCTCTTTTTAGAAGTTAAGTTTGATATAATAACATTCCTATTTAATTTCACGTGGAATACTCAAAATGGACATAACGCATATGCCCGGGTAATTTAATTCCCTGGAACACTGTAAAACGTGGACAGGGCTGTAACTCATAACCAGGTGTCAGGATTTACGTCCACACAATATGTTATAAAAATCCGGCCATTTTATTTTACGGGTCCACATGACATGGAGTTTTATTTTGTGCCAGTGTTATTCATCTTGACGCTTGTAAAAGTGACGGGATAATATTTCTACCGTATTTTTATGCGAAATCTTTTAATTTGATAAACACAATATAATGCCTGACATTATTAGAGAAAAGGTAATAAATAATTCTGCCCTTGAATATTACTGAATACTTTTAAAATAAAAAATTAGCTGTCTCGTAATTATTTTGGTCATACGAACAGCTTTTTTTATTTTGGTGTCAATCATATTAAAATCAATAAGCATAGGTTAAGCACACCCAGCATAAGTATATAACGAGCCTATAAGGTTCCCACTGCTGGACATAGGTCTCCTCTCTATGAGAAGGAGTGGGCTGTATCTACTAGATACGTGGGCCAAGTGTGGGTGTGTACTGTGTCACATGTCTTCGATTTTTTGGTTCTAGGACATGTTTCTCTCACTTTTTTCTATTATCTATTAATTAAGAGTCATTTGATAATAATATATTTAAAATTTATATTTGTTATAATTGTAGTAAACATATTGATATTAATTTATTAAACTTACACGAGTCATTTTGATTGAAGGGTTCTTAACCCAATAGTTCTACTTAAGTAGAAACTGTGAAGATAGACCGATGATTTAATTAATATTGCCTTTAAGGAAAATTCCAAATAAAATTGTGAACCTTAAACTTGTTATTTCATTAATTAACAAAGTACTATCCTTGTATCGATTCTATAAAATTTGAAGTTTAAATACCCTAGGTATTACAAAGATTTTCAACCTTACCTACTAGTTTTAAAAACTTTGCTAGTAGTTAGTTAATTTTATGTATAGTGTAGTCCCTTTTTTAACCGACGAAAAAAAAGGAGGAGGATTCGACACGTATTTTTTTTATTTATGACGCATAACTTTTCCTAACGTGGTCCGATTTCAAAAATTCTTAATTCTTTCCAACAAAAAAAAATCTTTTTTTGTTGGAAAGAGTGTATCTCAAAGTTGGTCCCATTTAAATTTAAAAACTAAAACCGACCTCCAAGGGTAGAAAAAAAGGAATTAATTGTCAAGTTTTCTACAGAATTTTCATTTTGAACCGATTCTGTTGAAATAAAGTTAACATTATGTAGTTCTGAGGACATTACTATATAGCAGAGATGTGGAGAAGATAATCTGATGATAGCGTCACCATCATTAGATCAACTCCAGATCCCTGTTATGTTGTGAAGTCAGTCCCAAGAGTTCCTCAACAGTTAACAACAGCTATATCGTATTTGGGCTCATTTTACTCAGCTTGATGAGAACTTTAGACCCAGCTGAGGTATCATTGCCATCGAGGGTCTGAGAATGGTGACAGAAAGCAGGGGAAAGAGGGCCTCAACAGTTAACAGCACCTATATCGTGTTTGGGCTCATTTCACTAGTCTTGATGAAAACTTTAGACCTAGCTGGAGTATAATTGTCATTGAGGGTCTGAGCATGGTGACAGAAGGCAATAGCAAGAGATCCTCAACAGTTAAAGTAACTATATCGTATTTGGGCTCATTTAATTCATCATGATAAGAACTTTAAACATAATTGGGATTTGCAAGTCGTTGACAGTCGGAGACTGGAATTTTTAGTTGCAAGTTACAGGTCCTCAACAGTTAATGCGATAATTACTGTAACAGTTACGTATACAACTGAAAAGCTAAATATAATAACTTTTTATCAAAAAAATCAAACCGACAAAAGATCGAACTGAAAAGCAAAAAATAAATTTTGAGGCGGCGCCAAAGAAACAATAAACGAAAAGCAACCTAGCTACAATAAAGTTATTCTTCGCTTCAAATAATTAATTTAGGTATATGTTTGTTTGCTGGTTTGGCGCCGCCTCAAAATTTATTTTTTGCTTTTCATTTCAATCTTCCGTCGTCGGTTTGATTTTTTTATTAAAAAGGTATTATTGTTAATCTTTTGTTTTGTTCGTCTTTTAAGTTAGGTAAATTTGAAAACAAACTCGGTTTCTATCCCTAAAGTTGCGAGTTCGTAGCAGCAGACGTGACATCGCAACACACACAGTGTCAACTCGCAGTGTCACATCACAGTGTCACATCGCAGCGTCACGTCGCAGCGTCATGTTACATCACAACGTCACTTCGCAGCGTAGTATCACATCGAACCTTCGTAGAGTCACGTTACAGTGTCATTTCGCTGCAGTCATTATTTCACACAGCAAATGGTCGCTTTAAGAGTCGGCGGCACTCCTGATTTCCAGTAGAAGGACACTTCCTACGGTAGTGTGACGTGAGCGGAGCTTTGCTGCGGCATGTATTTCTTAGAAATACATAGAAATTAGTAGTTTCGCAGCGACACATTGTCTATTGCTGCTGTCTGCAGTCAGCTACGATTCCCGGTAGTCTTATTTCAGTTTAAACTTATGTTTCAAAGTTAATAATTACGTCTAGTAAAATCTAAAGTAGTTGTGCCTGTGTATCTATGTAGATAAATATGTAGAGCAGCAAGTTTGTAAACTAACCATGTTTATCTTGTACGTTTACCATACCAAGTTGAGGTTCACTCGCTAAAAGTTGTATGGTGTAGGTTACACTGAGTGTGTTCAGGGATGTCTTTAACCTATTGCCGGCCCCAGGGGTCTAGAAGGCCACTTATTTTTTATCGTGGTAAAATCATCGAATGAGTCCTCCCACCCCGGGCAGGGCGGGAGGGACTGTCAGACTTGTACTGACTAAAATCCACGGTGTCCTTCAATAGCCCTTTATGTTCCGGGGTCACGGTAATGAGATAAGTTCCGCGATCCCGGCAGGCTTTGGCCCTCTAGAGGGGGGCCCCGTCATCGTGCTGACGCTCATAGGCGCGCGTGGAACACAACGCGCCGTCGACCCGAGCATGGTCCATGGTCGGACAGCGAGTTGCCCTTTACTCGCAGCCCGCATGCCCGTCTAGAATGCCACTTTATAAGAATCTGAATATAAGTTGCGTTAAAATTCTCGATCTCAAAGATTATTTTGGGACTTATTAAAAGATTCTTCCATGGAACTGCATGAAAATTCGACTGCAAAAAATGTTAGTTTTCTGTTTATCGCTAGGTAGGTTAGAATATGTTTCTTTTACTTAAATTTAGTTCACTTTTGACGTGGCAGTCGTGTTTTTGATTTGTTTGCAAGAATTTGGGGCCCTCAAGGATTGCTTGGCCCTGGGCGCATACCATCAGTGCCCAATGGAGATGATGACCCTGCGTAGGTTAGCGTTACATTACATATTGTCTATGTATAGTTGTGTGCGTAAGGTAACAAGATGGCGTGGATAGGTACTATAATTTTCTTCGTTTGGAACTTAGTTGTAAGAGCTAGGTGTTTAGTTGTGGACGTTTGAAGCTTGATAATATGGTCATAATATCTGTCAGAGGAATCTACGTTAGTTCGGTAACAAAGTTACTCTAAGTTTTAGTTTGACAAAATTTGTTGACGCACGGTTTTTACAGTGACTAAACGATTGGCTACTGCGCTGCGTTGTGGTTTCAATCCCCGCACTGAACAAATATATTTATGGTCTGCGGGGTCACGTGCTCAAATTTTGTGAAAAAAATCATAAATAGCAAAAAACAGAAGAATTACACAATTAACGTATTTACGATCGCCATTGAGCCTCCTGCAGACACACGCGATTAATCGCGCGGGGCGACATGTCGCGGTCCATTCGCAGTATTTTTAGAGTGGAAATTAGCTTGGCTCGTTGTCGCAGCACGATCAATCGCGTGTGTCTGCAGGAGGCTTTATAAATGAGGATGCTCAGAACCCCTTAAAATACCTCTGAAATGAGGTTAACCCATTAATGCAATCGTCCCCAAATAATAATGTAGGTTACAAACATAAATTAACGTAATTGAAACCTACCGAAGCGTGAAAGCTTATTTTGTGTGACCAACAATTTGACTGTCAAAGCGAATCGTCTACAAAATGGTGGACACCGTTTATTCATCCGCAGGTACATGTGGGGCCACCTGTTTTTAATTACGAACACAGTCGTACCTATCGCCCGCCGACGGATTACCAGCTCAAATGAAATTAACTCAACATTGGGTGTCAAATTTGTATAGTCATGATACGCATAATAAGTTCTGTTTCTGTTTAATTAAACAATTTAGAAGACCACAATCCTGTTTATTGTAGGCTTGGGTTTTTGATATCAATTTATTGCAGTAAAACTAAAACATTACTCAATGTTGAATATTCTGGAAAATAAATACAATTAATGTTATGATTCTGCTAAATTGGCCTTTTTAAACCCCCTGAATGCCTAATTCTATTTAGGGGAAGAATGACATTACTACGCATGTTACTGTTTCTTAAAAAAGGCATCGTATGTAATGGTAACTCAATACTTTTAAGGATTATAATTATGTACGAGTATATAATATATGTACTGTACCTACCTATAGATTTATCACCATTTGCCATTTGTATCCATGGCCTAATGGGTTCGTGGGATGTTACTTACAAACGTATGTTTCCTTTATTTTCCGAGCTTTCTTAGCCGTAGATAAGGGAAGGGCCGAATCCTTTTAAAACCTTTTCCGATTATCACTAGGTTTACACGATTGGGGTTTCTATTGGTGGTCGGAGGCGTCAGACGAACTCCTTGGTAGTATTCCTACTATTTATGAAAAACATAAAATTTAAAAACACAAGCAAAATATGGATTTACAAACTTGGAACTGATCCGGGATAGTTCCTTTAACAATGGCGTGATTTGAATGAATTTGATATCAATTTAAAGTTATCAGTTAAATCTTTATAATTGTACCATTTTTAGGGTTCCGTAGCCAAATGGCAAAAACGGAACCCTTATAGATTCGTCATGTCTGTCTGTCTGTCCGTGTATGTCACAGCTACTTTTTGTCGAAAGTATAAGAGCTATCCTGTTGAAACTTGGTAGAAAGATGTATTATTTGAACCGCATTAGGATTTTCACACAAAAATCAAAACTAAACAAATTTTGGGGGTGCCCCCACCCATACTTAGAATTGAAACTCAAAAAAAAAAATTTCACCAAACCCATACGTGTGGGGTATCTATGAATAGGTCTTTAGGTAAAATGATATTGAGGTTACTAACATCATTTTTTTCTAAACTGAACAGTTTGCGCGAGAGACACTTCCAAAGTGGTAAAAAGTGTGTCCCCCCCCCGTAACTTCTAAAATAAGAGAATGATAAAACTAAAAAAAAAAATATAATGTAGACCTCAACAAAAACTTCCAACGAAAATTGGTTTGGATGAGATACAGTTTGCAGTTTTTGAGATATAGTACATTTTCAAAAACCGCAAATATAACTTTGCCATTCATACAAACACTATGAAAAACAAAGTTATTTTTATTGTTTGTGTATATTACTTACTAATCTCAATATAATTATATCTCTAATCTATGCTTGCAGCTACGGAACCCTTCATGGGCGAGTCTAACTCGCACTTGGCCGGTTTTATTATTCTTAACTAGTTAATAAGTACTCAAGATCGCGCGGAAACGCAGTTAGTGATCACATACTTTTGCTCGCGAGTGTAGATTATAGCTGGAATTTATCTAATCTGTGCGGTCTTTATCTTTAAAAAGAAAACATCGTAAGCTTCTTTATATAAACATTTACAAGTATTCATTTGAGAAAATCCGTTTTTATGTGGTAAAGTTCTTTGATGTTCCTTCTCAAAGCATTCACTCTGCGTGGGATTTTACTCATACAGATCGGAAACCTTAGGTGGGTAAAGAAAATAAGAAAAACTCGTGTTTTGTTGATGTTTTAACAAAACGTTCCGAGGAGCACTCGTGTGTAAAAGAACTATTGAGGTAGAACTTTGTATAAATTACGCTAATGCATTAAACCGTTAGAATTAACTGAGTATTTGTGGTTTTGTTTTGCCCATGCAGTGTAAATTGTGTGTGCTCTGCACTTTAGTAAATCTTGTGAAAGGATTGAATGTGCTTTTATACTTAGTTCTAGCTCTAACTCAGTAGACAATGTTACCTGGATGTTTTGTTTTGTTTAATTTCCATATTCTAGAATCGATGACTCAGATTTTGTCCAAGTTTAGTTAACTGCCACCCGCGGTGGTGGACGCCCACGGCGACGGACGTCGCAAGACGATCTCCGGCCACCGTAGGCGCGGGCATGCGGGCGGCGTGAAAAGGGCAACTCGCAGCCCGACCATGGACCATGCCCGGGTCGACGGCGCGTTGTGTTCCACGCGCGCCTCAAAGAGCGTCAGCATAATGACGGGGCCCCCTCTCTAGAGGGCCAAAGCCTGCCGGGGTCGCGGGACTTATCTCATTACCGTGATCCCGGAGCGTAAAGGGCTATTGAAGGACACCGTGGATTTTAGTCAGTACAAGTCTGACAGTCCCTCCCGCCCTGCCCGGGGTGGGAGGACTCATTTGATGATTTTACCACGATAAAAAAAAAAGTTTAGTTAACTGATTTGGGTATTTTTTTTATACTATGAAAGTTTCAAGCAAGCATAGGGCTCGTTTGATGGAAAGTGGTCACCGTATCTTATGGCTACCTTCCATTTCACCACTTTCCCGTATCATCAATTAAACAAAATAACAACATAAAACTGCCGTTTCAGTACTATTCTCATTGAGCCTCGTTTGATCAGTTTTTTATACTGCGTGTATTCATTCCTCTTTTTTGTTTGGCAGGTACAGTTAGAACTGAAGACAACTACTATGACATATCAGGATTAGTATTATGTGAGAGCTGGTGAGAGCTCCTTTTGACTTTGGAAGCCGAATCTACCTCTCCAATACCATCCCCGTACCGTCGCGGGTAAAAAACAATTGAAATTAAGGTGTAGAATGGGACTAGAATGTATGAAGATAAATATAGTGGCGAAACTGTACCCTTTTAAACGGGAAAGTGATGAAACTGGATGCAGCTGCCTATGGACGCCTGCAGGTTTTTATTAAATATGCATTAAAAATTCTAACAATCTCCTTACGTCTCTATCTACCAAAAAAACATCTGATGGCTAATTCATAGTAAAAAGTCAGTCTTTCAAAAGCAATTATTTTTATTATTGCATCAATTTGGTCTATGAACTAACCCTTTGAAGTATAACACGGCTAATTCTGGGAGTCAGTGCAAACAGTACATTAATCACAATATTTGCGAATACGTTAGTCGGCGGGGTGCGGGGTGATGCGGCGTCGTTTGCAATTAGTTTTTACTGGCGGTAATTAGGGAGGGCCGATTGCGCACAACTCCGTGCCTGTGCGCGACCACTGAGCGAATGTGGAAGGTTTAGAAGTGGACTCGACTGTCATTAAATTTTCGATATTGTTGGTGAACGAACATATGATGAGAAAGAGAAAAAACCGACTTCTAAAAAAACACATACCTAAAAGTGTAAAAAAACTTTTCTTCCGTAAGTCTTTGACTTTGTTTCTTATTTCTTTGACTTCTTCGCCAGCGACTTCCGGAAGAAAAGTTATTTTACATTTTAGATGATTTTTTAAACGGTTTAATTTTTTCAAAAAGTTATTTATTTAACCCTTTTTAGTGGGTACAGGCGTAATGATATGTTGTGTGATTGCGTAAACAATGCATGCATGCAAACATGAGATAACAGCAATCGTCAATGATTTACTATCATTTATTGAAGAGTTCCTTCGATTTCTCCAAGATACCGTCATCAGATCCTGATCTGATTAAGATTCAAAATTAAAAAAAAAAAAACAAAGCGGTCCACTTTAGTGGTCACCGAGAAATCGATAACATACCTAAAAATAAAATATTCATTCGAATTAGGGACCTCCTTTTTTCGTAGTCGGTTACTGAAGTACACGTAAAATGTTTGAATGGAAATGATCGGTCTGTGCAAACATTTGACAGTTACAGTTTAAGATCTAGGTTCATAACTCAAGGAAATCAACGATACGACGAATAATTTAGTAGAGTTATTACAAGTAACCGTTTTTGAATAAGCATTTTTTTATTTACTAAAAACAATTCCACATTTTGAAAATTCAACACCCGTTTGCTAGACTAAAATATCTATTTGAAGCCAAGATCTTGAAACTTATAAATCCGTTAGCGGTAAAAGTTTGGAAGAAGCTAACTCACCAACTCTAAGCTTTCATAGTTCTACATTCCCAGTAGGAAAGTACCAAAAAATAAAAGTTGCCGTCATCGCCACATGCGAATTGGAATTAGCAAGAGCTCGTTGTACCAGGGAGCAAACTACATTTGCATTGGAAATTGCACCTTATTTTTGTTATCGAAGGCACATATTGCTTTATCGATGCAAATCGATATCGGCTCGGAGCCCAAAATGTAGAAGTTTAAATGGAACATGTTATATTCCAGCATGTCATTTGTTTACTTATCGAACTCTTAATTGATCCTAATGAGAAAGCTTAACATTTTAATATTACTTTTCGATAACTGCCTTCGACAATAAGCACAAATTCGGTGTTTAATTGATGAAATTCTTTTGGCCTATACTCGTTCCTATATCAATATGATGGACCAACAATTAAATTAAACCAATAAAATATTTGTATGGAACAATATTTATTTGGCAAGTCCATGATTATAGTTAATTGGTAAACCGGGTTCAGATACAACAAATTGATATAATTTGTGGTTCGAATTTTGTGGTTTATCAACTTGTTTAACTACGAACATCTAGCTATAAAATTTCATTAAAACAATACGATTTAAAGTAATATTTTATACAATCTTCATGCAATTAATCTAAAATTTTTACATAAAAATATTTCAGACTTATCTGTAAAGTCGTGTCTACCTAAAAGAGTAGACTTTACTTCTAATAACTTAGCCAATCTGTTCACAAGACCATTGGCTTCCAAGATAAACAAGCAATAAATCAAGCTAAGACAATCTGATCTCGCAATTATTCCCATTAGCAATCTTACAGCAGTTCTTTTAAATTATTCCTTATGGGTTATACGCAACGGCTGTCGCCCGACCTCTGGTACCAAAGCCCTTAACCCTCGACCGGTCACGTAGGTTTTACCAGTGTAGCGCCCCTTATCCGGCAAGTACCCTAAAATAAAAGAAGATTACGTTATTATTCTACAAATAGGTTTTATTTTTCTTTTATTCTACCTTATTTCAGAACGGATCAGACTTTCCGGAATCTTATTCGATATTTAAAATTTATGCGATTTCACAAATAGCTGACATTGCCAAACTGAAAATATTATAAAAATGGAAGACAGATAATTTTCTTTTCCCACAAATGAAACAAACGGAGAAAAGAAGGGAAAGTGGCACAGAACATTGTTTGGCGCTGAAACAGAATCTTAAAGTGGCTGAAGAGACCGGAGTGAATAGGGTGATTCCTAATTAGAGCTGCGTCAGATCCCGGCGTCGTCGCATGAATGAATCATAATTTTATAAATATCCTCGTCAGATTAAACATTCTCTTTGACGTATAATACCTACCCAGTTAATTCCCAATAGCTTTATAACTTACGATTCCGTCTCTAAATACAAATTTAGAATTAAACGGTCCAGACAGTTATATTTTCCAAGCTGAGTCTGTGTCAATAAATTGTTGGAGCGAGTGCGGCCGATGCAATTTTTTTAAAACGAAAAAGTGTACGTTGTTATTCGAGAATCTACGAATTGCTAGTGTATTTATTGTTTTGCGCTGTTCGAACAATTTACTGTGGAGTACAAACAGACGGACGGTGTGGATTGATTAGACTGTTATTTTTAATTGTACGCTAATATTATCATCAATGGAGTTTTTTCAGTGGGAGTTTGCTTCCTATTGGTTTTCGTTTTTGTATTTTATGAGACTTGTGTTTTGTAGAGTATTTTTAAATAAAATTACTCAAGATTTAGTTAAATAAATTCGTTATGTGGCGATTGGAATTCCGATGTCTGTTTGCGGTTGGTTGGTATTGGTAGTGGATGAATCTAAAGAGCAAATTAGTTTCGGGAATTAACTTGTTTTCTTGAATTAAAGTGTTTGTTTTGTGAATTATATACTCGGACAAGTTTTCCTTTCTACTGGACGTCTTTCTTGATGTTTCAATTTCGACTAGAAATACAACTTGTGCAATTTTATCAACTGATAAAATTGCACAAGCTGTGTTTCTAGTCGAAATTACGTCTGTAATCCATAAAGGGTTAGGTAGAGGTGTACCTGATAGTACCTACACCCACATTCAGTCAGTGATGTGTAACACTTTTTTTTTTTTTTTTTTTGCGTGGTAAAATCATCAAATGAGTCCTCCCACCCCGGGCAGGGCGGGAGGGACTGTCAGACTTGTACTGACTAAAATCCACGGTGTCCTTCAATAGCCCTTTATGTTCCGGGGTCACGGTAATGGTATAAGTCCCACGACCCCGGCAGGCTTTGGCCCTCTAGAGAGGGGGCCCCGTCATTATGCTGACGCTCTTTGAGGCGCGCGTGGAAGATGTGTAACACTTGGGGGGAATAATGGCGTGGTAAATAATTGTAGACGGTATAAATGCAATCAGTTTTCCTCGCTTTAACAAAAATCATGAAGAGTCTCATGATAGGCACACTCGTATTTTCCATGGCTGACGGCTGCTTAACAGGCAACCATAAAGTTATATGCTCTGTGGTAACAACTGACATATCATTCTCTGTAAATAAGACATCCTCTCACTAGATCAGGCCAGATCTCGTGTAAGGATGTGACGGTATGGCTATAGCGATTCAGCTGGCTAGCTGAAAGGCTGGCTTTGGCAATGGCTTGGCAGGTGACTGGCTTAGGCTGGTTGGCTAGGACTGGCTATGGCTGCAACGACAGTGGCGTTATCTCTGCTAGACGTTACAGATGCTTAGGTCAGTCTCATGCAATAGGGAGAACCCTGACGTTAATAGATTGGATACCAGACACGGATCTGTAGTCTGTGCTGCTACCGAGATTTCTTGGTGGAAAACCCCAATAACACTTTATCCGACCTGGGAAGTATACCCAAGACCTCATACTCAGCAGTTGCTATTGGTAATTGCTATTGCGGCCTCTAGTCCAACAAGCACGTTAAGTAAAATTTTTTTGTTGTCTTAAAGTTAGGTAAAGTTTCTAAAGTAGGAATATGTATGTTGCTTATTATTCAAGGGGAAACTTTAAAACGAGCAATTTCTTCTAATTTTCTTTTAACAAAGTAAAATCTTCTTCGTTTATATCTATTAAGTTTGAAGCTTCTTAAAAGGGCACAAACTTGTTCAATATTAAACTTCAGAAGCAAGTAATTCACGCCGGTGAAGATGTTCGCCGGCAGACACAAAGAAGTATTCTGAAATTTGTTGCATAGTGCAACTAGTAGAAGTTCCAGATGTTTTACAGCTCCTTTGTTGCACGTGCTTTTAAATTCTTAACAGTAGCTTTAGGACTTGGCCATATAGAATATGTTTCAAGCGACTATTGTGTTGCGACAGGGACTACGGAGAAAACAAATGAAAGAGACGGCTGTCAGTCATCGGGACACATCTCGAAGAAGGTAACAAAACAAGTGACGAACACGCGTCGCTTGGTGCGATTTGCCTGGCCGAAGGTCGCTGAAATTATGCCGGGAAGGTGCGATCTCTGGGGTTTTTTTTTTAAGAATGAGAGCAATGGCAATGTTCCACTTTTGCATGCCGTAGGTGGGTAATGTAATTCATGATCAGACTAAGACCGCGTTGTGCCGTATCCGGACGTGACGTCACGCCCGCCATTACACGTGCGAAGCTGTAGTGCTGTGCGCGGGTAATGCCGCACGCTACTTGATATTCGTGCGCGCACCCCACCACATTTCACCCCGGCACCGGCTGGTCTTAGAATCCTGAACTTTGTTATTTCATATACCTTTTTTTTCGTTGGCTACATTCCTTGGTTATGCAGTAGAACTGTAATTTTACGGTATTGGTTGTTATTAGTAATAGCTGATGCTAGTTTGATGCGGTGTATTTGGTTGCAGGAACATTGATATTGGGAAGCTAACCACATGAGGCATAGCATGATGAGAATTCAACTATCACGTTGATTGCTGACGTAAGGATCTTCAAGGTATCAAAAACAGAACACGGTGTCATTTTTTATAAGGTGAAAAACTAGCTTACAGAATTTCTATACGATCAAAATGTTTTTATAATAAGGATATTAAGGGATGATAATATTAATGAACACAAACACCGCTAATATGCTGTCTACAAAATTTAAATATGAATGCGCAATAAACGTCAAAATATTTCCATTACAAAAACAGATATCCACACGGTTAATGAATTGTAAAACAAACGTCGGTAATTAAAACATCCCGATGCAGTGGTCCGCAATTCTCCAGTTTCAAAACCGACCGAACATGTAAACAAACCGTCCACGTTAACCCCGATTTCGCCGACCGCATCCTCGCGTGTTTTTTTTTTAGTTTCAAGTTGATTTGTGTAGTTGTTGCTTGGTAACCCCAATGTTATTCGGAATTTAAAATAAAATCTCACATATCGTGTGCCGCGTTTTCCTTGAATATTTGAAAATGGAAGGCTGTTCGGTTCGTGAGTTTTATGTTTAAGTTTCTTTTTTCGATAATGTTATTCCAATATTCAGTACCAGTAAGATATTAGTATGATGGTGGAATAATACATTTTTTTATTAAAATTTACTCACACATTCTTATACTTTGAGCACAAGAAAATCTTTCCAAGAATTTCAATTTCCTATTTACTTTTAAATTAAAAATTCGGTGGGTCTAATCGCAAAAATACACGTCAGCAAAATCGCTAGCTAAGTTCACGTAATTAGGAAAATGTTATTAGGTCATGTCACTTCCACTTAACTTTATGAGGTGTCGGCAGATTCTTTTGGAACGGTTCCCTTTTGATGTAGTCACCATAACCGCGGTAATTTATTACTCGTTACCGACCCGCCTCGTAACCCTTATTTATTCCGACAACCCAAACTATTTAGGTTGCCTGTGAATTATGATGTAGCGAAATATTTCGCCCGTCAAATGGTAAATGACAATGTTATTTACAAAAAGCTCGTTAGTGTTTAAAGTGAAGCGAAAAGTTAGTTCGCTCGCTGGAAAAGCGAAAAGCATGTTTGAAAAGTTGTGCACGGATAAAAACTGAAAAATTTACAGCTAAGTAGGTTGACAGAGGTTTAATAATGAAGAAAGAAATATTAAATAAATCATAACAAGCAATATTTATGATTTAAATTATATTGAAAAAACAAATTGAAATCTTTTGTAGATTTTTAGGTGTCTCAACTCTTAAATCTATTTACAAAAAGCCCCTTCAAAATCCAATAGACCAGAAATACTTACCGAACGATAGACAGATCCTAAATCAGCGGGAAGGGTCGGATTGTTATTGTCTCAGCATGCAAATAAAGATTTACGGAGTCGAAACTGAACAAGTTAAACGCCTCTAAATTTAGTAGGAGCAATATCCCCCGCGTGCGATTCGTTATGTAAAGAGTCGAGACATCGCTATAACACTCGCTTTACAAGATAGAAGCCGCGATAAAAAATTCAACACGCTCTCGATTCCGTTTTTCAGTATCACCCTGACCTTTTTTACGACACGTCGACTATTACGCAACCACTTTTTTGTATAAACGACATATGAGCCAGTTCCTTATAGTTCGCCCCGACGAATACAACTTTAGCTCCGTTTCTGCGGATGCTGTGCACTAAACATGCTTGCTTTCAAACTTTTATGTATAAACTTTGTAAATTACACCCGAAACCAGCTCCTTGCGATGCGTGCCGTTTTTATATCAAAAATATTCTGTATGGATATAAAGTAGGTTTTTAATCTCGACATAACTTTTTACGTCTGGTTTTATGTCGTAGCTTTGTCTACGTTATTCTTTTGAGTAGTAAATATTCATAATGTTTGTGTTACAAATAAATAGTAATGTGGATTTTTTTTTTCTAATATAATTTTCAGTGAAATCCGTAAACACTCGAAATATTCCAAACGACAATCTATACGAGTACATATATCTATCTAATTATTGTCTTTTTGGTTAATCAGACAGTAATATATTTTATGTAATATAATAAGTAGATACATGTTATATTTCTTTTTATCTACTCTCATATCGTTAAATTCAAAATACAAAACTCAAAACGAGTTTATATAGACGTACTTTACAAAATAATAGTAAATCGATTTCGAATAGACACTATTTCTCTAACAAAATAATGTTATGATATTTTTTTTCATTGCTATACACATTGCAGATCATAGATACATCTATTTAATTATTTATCTGTAGCTGCGAGCGCTTTCGCGCATGCGCGGTGATAACGGGAATTTTGGCGCCATAAAAATAATACATCTATTTTATTTTGAATTTAACGATATGAGAGTAGATAAATTAGTGTATGAAACTGCAAATAACTAGGTATTATACACTCGTGTGATACTTTAAAAAAAACTCGCTTCCCTCGATTTTTAACTCACACTCGTGTATAATACCCCTTCATATTCCATTATGTACCAGTTTCATAAACTACTTACTATTTCGATTCGACACTATCATAAAATCGACAAAGCTTGTTCATAGTTGGTTTTTGGTTAACAACATAATTGCCAACCCCTAAAATCCCCTACAATGGTCTCATACAGCTATAAAAATAAAGTAAACATCACATATACGACACTATCTCGGTCAGAATGTATGTTTTGTAAGCTTTGATCCGAAACTAATAAAAGTAGTTGAGGAGTGCACACGAATTCTTCTGGAGAGCAAGTTTTTATCTGTTTAGTTAACTTGTTGTTGCTCGTTGAAGTTTTTGTATAATATTCTACAGGGTAAGAAAGTATTATAAAGTACGCGTTAGAGTTTTCCAAGTCCAAAGAGCAGTTGGTTTATTTATGTTGTATCAACTTCCGTACAAACATCTTTCTCATCAATTTTCAGTTTTAAGTTGCTTTTTTATCGTGTTTTTAAGGTCTTGTTTTACACATAATACACAACATGAATTCCAGAGAGTTTATAAGAACTTATCGATGTTTTCGTAATTTCACATTCTTTTCAAACATCTTGTAAACACAAATCTCTAAAAAAATAAATCCGTACACGTCCACTTCTTCAAAGGAGGTTTGTATTAATAAAATTGAAACGTCAAATTTTCCGAGAGATGAGCCAAACGGAAAGAGGGCACTCCTTTCATGTGGCAACATTCACAGAAACATCTGAACATCTGGGATCTGTCTCTCACATGTCGAAGAGACCGAAATGATACGCGATTTATCGGATCAACGCTCTGTTTACAGTTTCTCTTGTGAAAATATTCAGCACGTATAGCTGGCTATAAATATGTTATACGTTGTATATACGTACCGATATTCTCAGTTATTTGGGTATATTGCTTTAAAGTATTGGGTAATCGTGATTAGAATGGTACTTCTTTAAGTAAAAGCAGATATCGAATAGAAATGAGTTTTATAAGACTGTTATTTACGTTTCTGAAATACTAATCTACCAGTTTTATACTGATAATATAAACGGAGATGGAGGGATAACAGATTCTGAAGAAAAACACGATTTACAATCTACATAGAAAATAACCATTCTAGACAAACCTTGAATAGGTATATCGCGTTAAGAAACCAGGTAAAAACCCTCACACAAAAAACACAATATTAGCAGGTTCCTTTTTGTTCACGAAATATTACACGCGATAGAACATGAACAAATAAATTTATACGTAAAGGTACCACAATGGAAAGGTACCGCAATAGAACTAGCTCAAGCTACAGGTAAGTTGGGTACCATTCCAGTCCCAACCACATTCTTCTACCACTTAGCAATGGAATCGTCTCAAGGAAGGATTCTTCAGAAAAGCTTCGAAGTTAGTAAGAAGTTTATTTGGAACAAACTGTCTGGCTGCGGGAACGTTGTAAATGAAGCTGATAAGGCTAATTAGATGAAACTCATTCCACGTCAGACACGTTTAAAAGTATTGCTTAAAAATACTTCGGACATTTAATCTGGGTTTTGTTCAATGTAGGAAACTGTGTTTTTCCAGAAATTAGAGAATTATTTTTGAACTGAAATCACTCATGATCGCGGGCATGTTGACGGCGAGTAGCGTGTGCCTCGCCGTCCAATCATGGACTATGCCCGGATCGATCGCGTCGTGTTCCACGCGTCATAGAGATGTAAGCAATCCGACGGGGCCCACATGAGGGCCTAAGCCTGACGGGGTTGCGTGCAGTCTTGTCAGGTAGGAACACCGTGGATTTTTGTCAGTACGGGTTAGGGAGGCGACTTCAATGCTAAGAATACATTTTGGGGATCTAGACTGACAACAACCAAAGGAAGAGAGCTACTGTGCGCGATTGAAGAAACACAATGCAAAACATTGTCAACAGGTAAGCCCACTTATTGGCCTACTGACACAAAAAAGATTCCTGATCTCATAGACTTTTTTATTTACAAAAACTTATCACCTAATCTCCTCCGCATTAGAGAAGGATATGATATGAGCTCAGATCACTCGCCTATATTACTTACTCTAAGTGAGACTTTCGTGCTAAAAGAAACCTACCCCACATTGGTAAATAAGAACACTGATTGGGCAAGCTTTAAAATAGACTTGGACTCTGTAATAGATTTAAAAGTTCCACTAAAGAAACCAGAAGATCTTGATCGGGATATCAGTCAGTTTATAACACAAATACAACAATGCGCCTGGAAAAACACGCCTACCCTTAAGATAAAAAACAGAGTTACCTACTATCCAGCAGAAATCACAAAACTCATTGCTGAAAAGAGGCGACAGAGACGAAGATGGCAACAAACAAGATTTCCTCAAGATAAAAGAATTCTGAACCACCTTACAAAACAACTAAGTAGTGCAATTCAGAAATTCAAAAATGAATCAATGAGCAGTTATCTAAAACAACTAACTAGCAATCGCACGACAGATTACTCTCTGTGGAAATCTACAAAAAGTTTAAAAAAGCCAATTATGCATATTCCCCCTATCAAAGATACTAACGGACGGTGGGCAATAAGCAACGAACAAAAAGCTATAAGGTTTGCACAACATCTGGAACTCATTTTCAAGCCAAATAATGAACTTGAAGAAAGCGTCTTGTTAGATGAATCATCAAATAATGATGAGCAAGAAATAAAATTCGTAACACCTAGAGAAGTGTACAACGAAATCAAGCGTCTTAGACCAAAGAAATCACCTGGCTACGATCTGATTACCGGAGAAGTTCTTAAAAACCTCCCACGTAAGGCCATCGTAAAACTTACAACTCTTATCAATGCAGCGTTCAGGCTTAAGTCTGTACCTGGCTTGTGGAAAGTTGCCGAAGTTATAATGATACCAAAGCCTGGTAAACCACCTCACGAAACGACATCATATAGACCGATCTCACTGCTACCGATCATATCAAAATTATTTGAAAAACTTCTCTTGAAACGGCTAAAACCCATCATAGAAGAAAGAAACTTGATCCCTGACTACCAATTTGGATTTAGGGAAAAACATTCTACAATAGACCAAGTACACAGGATTACCAACATTATAGAAAAGGCTTTAGAAGAAAACAAAGTTTGCTCAACGGTCTTCCTCGACGTAGCGCAAGCATTCGATAAGGTATGGCACAAAGGCCTTATTAACAAACTAAAAAATCTGCTCCCTAAACAGTTTGCTGACATCTTAGAGTCTTACCTATCACATCGTATGTTTAGAGTAAGACAAGATGATGCACATTCGGAACTTAAACCGATAAAAGCTGGAGTACCGCAAGGAAGTGTCCTAGGTCCGATATTGTACTTACTGTACACTTGCGATATTCCTGAGTTAGAAAACAATACCATTGCCACATTTGCAGACGACACAGCTATAATGGCCACAGGTGTCACTCAAGAAGAAGCAGTGGAAAAAGTTCAAACAGCCGTCAATATCATCTTTGACTGGACAAAAAAATGGCGTGTGAAACTTAACGAATCAAAATCTGTTCACATAGACTTCACAAACAAAAAGCCAAATTATCATCCGATAAATATAAACGGTCATGTCATACCGTACGAAAATACAGCCAAATACTTAGGCATGACATTAGACGCAAAGCTTCGCTGGAAAGCTCATGTTAAAAAGAAACGCGACGAGCTAGAGCTTCGCTACAAGTCGATGTACTGGCTGATAGGAAGACATTCTTCGCTGTCAGTACATAACAAGATACTTTTGTACAAACAAGTCCTGATGCCTGTATGGACTTATGGTATCCAGCTTTGGGGCTGTACCAAACAAAGTAACATCAAAATTATACAGCGTTTTCAAAACAAAGTACTCAGAGGAATCGTCAATGCGCCCTGGTACATTCGAAATGACGACCTTCATCGGGACCTCAAAGTAGACCTCGTCACAGACATAATTAAAAAGAACGCTGAAGCTCATGAACGAAGGCTTCACCATCATGTGAACATCGAGGCTATCCAGCTCCTCGACAACACGGACATAGTGAGAAGACTAAAAAGGACAAAACCTTTTGAGTTAATTTAGTGAAGTGTTAGTGTAATGTAGTGAAGTGAGTGCTACCCACAAAGAACACAACAACAAAGTGTCTTCCCCTTAATAGAGACAATAAGAAAAGTGTTAATGGACACATTCTTAGGCTTAGTCTCCCTAGCAAATTAAGTAAAAATAGAATTACTCATTAGCTTTAGTACTAAGCTAGATTGTATTTTTTTATGATGTAACCGTATTGGGACACATCATATAACAAAAAAAAAAAAAAAAAAAAAAAAAAAGTACGGGTCTGACAGTAAGTATGGGTAGGAGTTTTTTTTTTATTTAAACCTTTTTGAAAATCCATCGTACTGCAAGAAATTGCACAGATAAGCAATGAGAGATTACAGATACCGTTTCGAAATAGAACAGAAATATCAAAAATAATAATCAACCTATCAAAAGTCAGTAGATTGGTTGCAAGCCGTCTGTTTATTATATAATTGAGAGCTATTAGTCATCACCACAGCATCCCACGAGTGTGATCAGCCTGTACGCGGATGATTCGTATGAGCCAAACCAGACGTTGATGTAGTGTGTGTGGTAGTAATATCTGGTTGGCTTCAAAGACCTCGAAATAAAAAAAATGAAAAAGCACCATAATAACTTTTCTTTCGGCTGTCGGTGAATTTGTTTTTAATTCATTTTTGCCACCAACTTCCGAAAGAAAAGTAATGTTACATTTTTTGTTGTTGTTTTTAAAGACGGCACTTTTTTAAGTGTTTTATTCTCTTTAGTTCAAATAATATATATTGTGAGAGAAAATAAACTATTATTATTAAATATTCAACCTAAATAATTCACGTCTAAGAGAGAAATACTCATAAAATGAAAACTACTGAACCCAACTGAATGTTTATGGTACCAAATGGCAGGTATACTGCATCGAACAAAAAATAATCACGGAAATCGGACTAAAACCCCGGAGTTAACGGTGTACCTGTAAATACATAAAACATACTGACATAATTGAGAACCACCTCCTTTTTGAAGTCAGTTAAAAACTAAGTCAGTCAGTCAGAAGTCAGTTAAAAACGAAGTCAGTCAGTTCAAATCTCTCTGCATGCGCATAACTACCGCACCAAATATGATAATTATTTTTCCTGTGGACCTCTTAGGACTAGGTTTCATCATCATAATCATCTCAGCCATAGGACGTCCACTGTCCAACTGTTGATCAACATAAAGTCGGTACATGAAAAAAGAGGAAAGAATTTAAGCTGTAGGTCCCCAAATTCAAATCTCAAATCTTTACGGTAAATTACATCAAACAAATAGTTCGAACTTGGAAAATTCTTTTACAGTTTATTGAAATATCAAATTCTCTTCATTATTAGTTTTAATTTTGTTTTTTTATTGTTGTAAATATTTCATTATATTATCATTGTATATTCTTACTAACAAATAATTAGTTAGAAATTAAGTTTGTAAATTCTGTATATAACTTTGTTGAATAACATAATGGATATTTTTGAGACACTAGCCGTTGCTAGCAGCTTCACTCGCGTGTAACTCGAACATTATTCCAACTCTATCTAGCCTGCCGGGGTCGCGGGTCTTATCTCATTACCGTGATCCTGAAGGACACCGTGGATTTTAGTCAGTACAAGTCTGACAGTCCCTCCCGCCCTGCCCGGGGTGGGAGGACTCATTTGATGATTTTACCAAGCTAAAAAAAAAAAAAAACTATCTGATCCTTTCATCTAAACTTCAGCCGTTACGGCCTGAGGCCTTATCCTTATGATCTCTTAACGCGATCCAGTTTAGGCTTTGGGAAAGAGACAGAAGACACAAGACAGAAGTTACAAGTTGTCTAGCGCCATCTCTTTTCCACAGCCTAAACTGGATCGCGTTAATAGTTCATGGTAGGCCACCAGTTCACTACATTGCCACTGTAGGCTTTGACTTAGCTCGTTATGTACAGAAATGTTTGAAAGACAGATCGTTTACTTTCAAGTAATTAAGGGCGCGTAACCAGAAAGTTGGCAACGTCGTAAATAGTTGTCAAATGTTTACAAGTTTCAATTAATTTGGTGAATTTACTGTATGAAAATAAGAAAAATTGCTCTGTAGTGCACTGACAAATTGATTAGGGAATGCAATTAAAACACTGATTTTGATGTTAACTCCGTTTCAGGTGTAAAAAAGGCATTTGGAAGGTTTCTAAATACTTTTTTTACAACTAAAACTATGTACTTATTCGGTTATCATTTTTTAGTGCACACATTTTTCTTATTTCTATACATTAGCATTACCAAATTAATTAAAACTTGTTAATATTTGACAACTATTTGCAACGTTGCCAACGTTCAGAATACGCGCTCTTAATTTCAAAGCCGCTTCGTACACTATGCGACGCGACGCGAGTCTCCGATACCTTTCGACTTTGTAATCCGTGTCTGTGTACGAACCTCTATGGATTTGTATTGCGATAGTCACCTTATTACCAAAGTCGTAAGGCATCGGAGACTTGCCTAGTGTACGAACGGTCAGTTCACACCGAGACGCGACGCGGCGCGACGTCACGTAACGACACTTCAAATGTCTATCTTTTCGTGTAGTATATAAAGTTAGATTTTGAGACGCTATTAAAATGCAGCGCGATTGCGCAATTGGTAGTGACAGGTGTTTCTTTTCGTGTAGGAAATAGAGTTAGATTTTGAATAGCTCTATTGATATGCGCGCAGCGTCACGTTTCGGTCTGAGCTGACCCTAAGGAGCTTATTTGCGCCGCTCGTCGCACCGCTCACCACTAACACCAAAGTCCTGAACGGGCTGTTATGACGTAATTGAGTAAAAAACATAAAAAATAGTATTTAAAATATTATTTAACTTTACTTATTAATTAAAAAATCATCCTTGTCCATTTTGGTACACAGACTACAAAGTAAATACTGCAATTTAAGCTCTTACATACAATGGAACAGTTTTAACGAGAGTACCAAATAGAACCTAGGCAATTTGCTGAGAACACCGAGTCCTTTTAAAGTTGGTTCTCTGGGGGCGCATAACTGCCAGCGGATGGCTTACACCACTTGTTTTATTCACATTACTACACTCCGGTTAAAACCTTATTTAAAACTTCATGGGCATTACTTGATTTCGATATCAGTATACGGTTTTACGATTGTATACTTAGGTTAGTTGGATATATTTTTATAAAACGTTATCCCATACTGGAATTTTTATTTTTCCTGTACTGTGTGTCGATTTTACAAACATTTGAACTCGCATGCACAGACGCCCACACCAGTAGAATACAAATATTTTTTCAGTGCGGGAATTGAACCTGCAGCACGCAGTGCAACAGTTGATCGTTTAGCCACTGCATCAAGTTTGTACAAGCTTTCTCGTTGTTTTGTAGAATTTGTAAGATTAATGTGTATAGAATAGATTTATGTGTAGAAATAATACATTTCATTTCGCCCTTAACCCTCATTTCGCCACTTAAGTTTCATGATCATCATCAGCCTTTATTCGTGTACTGCTGGACCTGGGCCTCTTCCAAAGTATGCCGCTAAACCCGGTCTTGAGCTTTCCTCATCCAGTGTCTGCCGGCTGCCTTTCGCGGGTCAAACTTATGCTATTTGTTTTAACCGCTCCCCAACTGCACCTGTGCGCAGCTGATACCTTATAAAATCGGATCCCCAATAATGGATCAGTACTTTTTCCACTCCTTACTCTCTGTACTCTATTGTGCCTTAAAATCGAGATGTAATCCTCCTGATAGATTTCCGTCAAGGCGGACAGTCTCTGCGGAAATTAGCCGTTGACGCGGAAGACATTAGTTTAAAATGCACAAGAGTGTGCCCAGTCCCCCGTGCACTCTCTGTTCTTTTACTCTCTTACTCCGATAGGACGGCAATCCAACACGACCAGAAAAAAGTCAAAAAAAGAAAAACTCAGGCGCAGGATCAAGAACGGCTTTGCAACGTCGTGCTTTCAAACTTTGGGCTTTTAGTGAGGAATTTCTAAAAGTAATAACATTTTTCCGACCTGGGAATCGAAACCAGGACTCCACTCAGCTTCGATCAGCAGTTGCCCTTGCGACCACGAAACCAACACAACAGGTACTATTCCTGTCTGCTACAATACACACAGGGCGACATACATATCGATCGTAGTAAGTGATTATAACTGTTCATTGTGTCAGACATTTGAATGCCATATCCAGCAGACGGTGATAAGGCTTATTGTTTCCTATTGTCTTAGTTACTGGCACTGTAGGTGTACTAGTATTAGGTATAGAATTTATTTGTCCTAAGGCACTGTGTTAAGGTACTTGTCTCAGAGCAAGCGACTAGCGATAAAAAAGTCTATAGTCTATAGTAAATAGTCTATTCCCCGTAGAAACTTAAGATTACAGATATCGTGTCTGGTTAACAGAACGTTATCACACACTAAGAACAGCTTCAGTACTGTGATTGTGACCTGTAGAAGTGTATAGTATACAAATATTTGTTTGGTGTGGGAATCGACCCCGTGAAACCTATCGCAGCAGCTGATCGGTCAGCTATTGCGCGAATAGTGCCGTAAAGAGACTAAACGCACATTTTACTACTTGATTGCTGACCTTTGATCTTTTTAGGGTTCCGTACGTCCGAATACAAAAACGGAACCCTTATATGATCACTCGTGTGTCCGTCTGTCTGTCGCTTACAGTCAATTATCTCCGAATCTACTAGACCGATTGAGTTAAAATTTGGTACACATATCAATTCCTGTGACCCAAGCACAGAGGTGTCACGTGAATAGATGAAATCTGTATGTGGGAGGTAATTTTTGGGGGGGGAAGGGGAAAATTAAAAAAATAATAATTGAAAACTGCATCGTGTGACATATCAAATAAAAGGCCTTGTTGAGAAGATCTTAAATGTATTTTTTTTTGTAATTTTAAATTAAATAGTTTCCAAGTTATTCAAGAAAATAGACGAAATTTCACCATTCCCCCCGCCCCCTTATCTCCGAAAGTACTGAACCTAAAATTTTGAAAAAAATACAGAAATTAGTTTTCTACTTACAGATTATAGGAAAACCTATAAGAAGTCCATATCTTTATATGGGAGGTAATTATTGGGGGGGAAGGGGAAAATTAAAAAAAATAATTGAAAACTGCATAGTGTGACATATCAAATGAAAGGTCTTGTTGAGACAATCTTAAATGTTTTTTTTTGTAATTTTAAAATAAATAGTCTCCAAGTTATTCAAGAAAATAGACGAAATTTGACCATTCCCCCCCCCCCCCCCCCTTATCTCCGAAACTACTGAACCTAAAATTTTGAAAAAAATACAGAAATTAGTTTTCTGCTTATAGATCATAGGAAAACCTATAAGAAGTCCATGATATTAAAATAACATGGTAAATCACTCAATACTTTGCGAACCATTTTTTTATTGTTACTCGCTATTTACTAATCTCAGACGGTGGAACGGTTGCATAACTGAATTGTTTCATATCGTTGGTCTAACTACGGCACGGGATATTGAAATTCTATGCAAAAGGTATATCAAAATGATATATTCCAAGGAAATACTCGTATCTTTAGTTTATTTGGCTTCTGTACCCTTAGCACGAGTTTTCAGTATTTGAGACGTAAACTGGAACTTTGACAATTTCAAATTGACAATTTTCAAGGAAAAAATTTAGTTCCTTCTTCGCACACCAGAGGCGCTGTTCCATTTTCTCATACAAGAAACGCTGTAAATACTGAAAAGACGCTGTAAAGTAAAAGAGTGAAAACTCGTACTAAAGGTAGACTTCCGTGCATCGCGATCGATCGCGGCCGCGCGCGGCTTACGACTGTCGTCGGTCGCTCGCGACAATAGTCACAGTATGAAAATGTATGGCACCGCTGCCGAGGCCCGCGACTCACGCGCGCGGCCGACGAGTGTCGTGAGCCGCGCGCGGCCGTGTCTTGAAATTTAGTAGATGTTAATGTTTAAAACTTCCGAAATTTTTGTTCATTGCAATACAAATGCTTTTGAATCAATATTTGGTAGTATCCTTCTTCATTTCTGCTTTTAAAGATAGGGTCGATTGGTGCTCTATTTTCATAATATAGCAACAGCAGCTCCTCATCCCTGACGAACAACATCTACTAAATTTCAAGACACGGCCGCGCGCGGCTCACGACACTCGTCGGCCGCGCGCGTCTGTCGCGGGCCTCGGCAGCGGTGCCATACATTTTCATACTGTGACTATTGTCGCGAGCGACCGACGACAGTCGTAAGCCGCGCGCGGCCGCGATCGATCGCGATGCACGGAGGTCTACCTTTAGGGTAGGTCTGTCTTACCATGATTTTATTTTGATACTTACGATGTAAGTAATTGTTCTCTTTATGTTTCTCCATCTCGGCATCCGCATCTCATTTCATCTTCGTTGATAACAGCAACGTTACGCTAAATGAAATATAGAATTTCGAAATGCACTATACATGTTGATCTTCGTTAACATTGTTTGCGTTTCAGATGTCAATCATTTTCAGAATACTGAAGTCTATATCTGAAATCCATGATACCTATATTTCTAAATAAAAGCTCCATCATAATTATGAACATAGACTTTGCTACGTGAGCAATAATTATGTAGACGCCTCCTGTTCGTAGCAAATTATATCGATATCGAGTTTCGTAGCAGTTTGCTACGAAAGCGCTACGAGATTTCATTTTTACTGCTTCTTTAAAATTTTATGCTACGAACTTAAATTTAGTTGTGAAATCAGTTGCGTTGGTATGTGCGTGTCTATTGTTCTTGCCAAATTATTAGTCCACTTAATTCTTACAAAACATTCCTAGTTAAACGGGAAATCCGGTCTAAATCCATCCTGAAATTAACTGGTAACGCAATTTCAACCGGCATACGTACGTCGGTCGTGGCTAATGTGATATTAATGATATTCATACTAATTTGGCCGGGGCCGCAGAACGAGGCCATGCCAAGTTTCGACTGTCTAAATAATTACTAACTCCCCAATGACGCTCTGCACACCTACTTTGTTACTAGATTAAACAAGTTAGTTGACATTAAAAACTACTTTGACGCCGCAGCAATTTTGGGGCTGCACATAAAATTTAGAATTTATGATTCAACATTTTTATGTTGACTTTATACGTATTTCATCGCTTTCCAGGACGGAATGGTACTTATTCATATTTTAAGCTTTGCGTCTTTACTTATCCCAGAGAAATACCTACATAGTTGGTCAGTTTGAACAAGTTCTGAATCACATCTTTTATATTCCAGCAGCTTGTCGAGGTCGATCTCAAGTTCGTTGTAAAAGAAACAAAAACATTAATTGTCACATAATGTTTATTCCCAATCTTTGGACCCTATAATGCTTTAAAACTAATAATAACATAAATACAACATTGCAATCATTATTATCGAAATAAAGAGATTTTATATTTTATCGTATTTGCGTCGCTTTTGTAAACTAAATTAAAGAAAACATTGTATTTTGATATGATTTTCTCGAATTCATTTTACAAAACGACGCACTAAAGCAGACATGTCTACAAAGCAACGTTTTAAAAGCTCAACTGTCAATTTATATCTAATTTCAGTTATCCTAAACTAGACACCTATAAAAGTACTATTTTTACTAACTATTAGACACATAATATTGAACATATAAGTTCGTTCGAGAAAACAATGATTATATATTATTTCGTTAATAAAAGATCTGTTACCTACGGGCTAATTTATAAAAACATTTTCCTATTTAATGTCTGAATACGTTAGTTGTTACGGTTGTTATCGACTCGTGCTTGGAGACAATCAGTAGCTCAGTGGCGCAGTGGCTCAACAGCGGGCTGACGCAGACAGGGTTCAGATCAATAAAAACTTCGATAGAGGATGAGCTCAAATTTATTTGAATTAACAATGACGTCTCCAATGCCACAATACTCCATGAAGTAAGAAAAGTAATGAACATCTATAAAAGTTGTAATAATGATATAATTAAGCTAATTTTATCACTATATTTTTACAATGTCATTATGTTTTTCTTAAACCACAATAACACTTTACCTCTGCTCTAAAAGCATTAAATAATCCAAGTCACACAGATCTAACAATTAATTACTAACTATATAGTTTGTATGGTTTATTTTGCTCGATATACAAATAAGTTTTCAGCAACGCACTAACTTGTCACCGAAATTAAAATAAAATGTCATTTAATACTGAATACGAAGCGAACTGTTCAAGTAATTTGGTAATTAAGCCATGTTAATACATTCTAAAATAACAATAACGTAACGTACAAACTCTACGGCGACAAACAAATTTATGGAACTTGCGCGACACTACTCGGGGACTATGCGTATTGCGTACTATGCGTGTTGCGTATCGCGTACGACTCACGTTCAACACAATCTAATCGATATTACATTAACGTACGAAAACAACACTTAGCAGGTATTTGATACTCCGATTATTTTGTCTTCTTTATTCTATTCATATTGTATCTCTTAGAATAGTATTTAACTAAATTTATTAAGGGGCACAGAATTGATATGTTTCCGATGCACGGCGTTTGTGTGATACCGCTTCACTTAACCTAACTTGCAAGGCGACGCTACACCCCTACACTACCCTATCACATGCGGGCCAATGTCACGCGTCTTAAACAACGACGATCCGAACACCATCTATCTACTCGATTTCACAGTAAACGGTAAGAAAATATCTTTATGTGGTTTACATTAACTTTTTGTGTTTAAATCCCTTAGTAATTAAATTAATCAGAAGTGTAGATAATTCCGAGTGAAAGGATAAGACGACAGCGAAGCGAACAATATAGTATGTCGGAAACTCAAAAGTGGTTTAGCGTGACATATAGCCGATTGCATTATAAGTAGTAGACGAGAATACAGAATAAACGTCTCTATGAAACCGCTTTTTTATTCCTAATTACACATTAAATATTACATGATGATATGTATCGAGTAGTCCCGCAAAAGGTGACGTAGCCGTGTCCGCAGCCACTGGACGTCTCTTACTCGCTATCTAAGGTTGTTGGACGGAATCATGGCGGCGCCGGCGTCCGCGCGCACGGCCGCCGCGTGCCACGCCGCGGTCACGCCTCGCGTGCTACGTCACGTGCGCGGTGTGCCAGGCGGGCCGGCGTAGCTAACCAAACGTCAAGTGCGTCGATGACTCTACGGAACATTATAACTATGATAGAGATTTCAAAGAGTGATACACATAATATGTCTGAAGAGAGCTTAACATTGATCGTCAACGACGCTATAAAGCCATCGACACACTCGCACAGAACAACTGAAAAGAACAAACAAACTTTTCGTTGTATTTTAGTATGCGCCAGTGGACGCCGCTCGCCGAAGGTATGGGAGATCACTACTACATTATTACACAATTACTTACACACGAATTAGCATTATATATCGAATTAAATAAGTGAACATTGACTTAGCTTAATTATTATAACCGACAATGAATAATTAATAATAATATATAAGAGAATCTGAATTGTCAGGTGTTCCTTGTGACACAAAATATTGGTATACATATTAATGATTGATTTTCATATTATAATAATGGCTTGGGTATAAAACTGAATCTAATTGTATATTTGATTTAATAAATTGTTTTTTTCGTCTCTAACATTAGCAAAAGTAGGTAACAATGAATAGTACAATAAGATGCCATCCTGGGTGTTCTGGTGTGTCACCGCGGCATCAGCCTTCGCTTGGCTTCGTAACAAATGATGTCTGCATAAACTGCTGTGGCATGGATAATTGTCTTGTCCACTAAACATTGCAGTACAATGCGCCTACAAAATACAAGTTTGGTACGGTCTGAGGTTAGTATTATAATTATGTATAATCCTTTATCTTTGGTCTATACGCCACGACGTCCGGTACATTGTGAAGTTACAGTTACTATAAACAATGTATAAAATTTTGCTAAGTCAAAAATTGACGAAATTTCTATTAAATATTGACTAAGAGATTTCATAAGAATTCACATGCGGTACCTCTGGCCGGCGACCGACTGCAGTCGCGTGATACCTCAATAGATTTCTGTCGCGTCAACATTGTAACCCAAATATCCAAAATCTTATTTATATAGCCTAAGCAGGGTTTTTTTTTTTACTTTTTTTTTGTAAATTTTACATGTTTACATCAGCGGAATACGTCACTAAATACCTATAATAACATTAATATTTCATTTTTGGTTTATTGCTATCTCGCAGTGTAGTGTACTTATGTCGTCACCGCTCCGTCGACACGTAGGTAACTAAGTATTCATTCTGTATGCGATAGTCAACTAGCTAAAAATAAAAAATATATTAATCTTCATTTTGATTAATCCTAACATTTCAGTAAATTTAAATTTCATTACATTGTTTCATTATTATGTATGAATAACTTTCATTAAATAGTAATGTAACTATGCTGATTGTCTACAATAAATACCCTTATCTAGTATTATATTATTCACCTAACGATTACACAATAAAAGTAACTACTAAATTTTAAATTAGATTATTACCAAAAAGCTCGTCAAAGCATGCAGATAGTAGAATAATGTTTCACTATTCAGCGTCGGCGCGCACGCCGCCGGCTAATTACAACTATATATTAATTAATATAATGATTACATTTAATTATTTAACTCTCATAAGGCCAAGGCTAAATTCTCGCAACAAGAGACAAGACTGAACTGATCTCGATTGTGTCGCATCGCATTCTAACCGCGAAGAGTGAGGGAACCCGTACTGGTACAATGCAAAACTTCCAAATAAACACTCCAACTCGTGAAACCACAGAGTTGAGAGTTGTCGAAATGATTTTAGGATTCTTTTTCGCAAGGCACAAGAAATTTTGGTAGTCACCTAAGTAGAGAGACACACAAACAAACCGAACGGGTCAGTGAGTGAGTGTGAAGTATAAGAGAGGATGCGCGCGCACGCTCGCGTTCAACGCTCTGATCTCGTCTGTTGCACTCGACAAGCGGCTCCGAGGGCTTCCCCGTCCTATCGCACAATCCTACTCAATATTATAATTATTGCAATAATTAATTTACAGATAGAAAGGATCGTAAGACCAACACTAGAGTGCCAGCGCGACAACGAGTGATTGAACATTATAAACATTACTAAGAAAGTATTAGGTAAATATAATTTGAAATAGTCATGAAATTCATTTAAATACGCTAACATTATCGAGGCTTAAACAAAAGTATCGTATTATTACATACAACTTCATTTAAATCATTCAACTTGAAATATTATTTAACAAAACGTAATCTTTCTATGAAGGGCACCTTTGGTTTTTAGCTTACTCGAATGAGATATATCCTAAAATGTTTAATTTCTGGTAATACGCTATATTCATAACAAATCCTCTCAGTTGTATACATCGGCCTTGTAAAACAAATATACAAACTTTACCGTACAATAAGTTAGTTGTAAATAAATCTTATGTTACACGATAAATTGAATAATAATATTAAATAAACAGGCTACATTTATAGGAAATTAATAGATTTAAATAATAATATTTTATCATGAACAGTAAACAATAAACCTGGAATGTTAATAATAATACAATTAACACTTGCTAATTTTGGTATAAACGAAATAACACCACACCTCTGACGCTGGGAGTCAGGGAACATAACAAAATAGGAGACAGAGCGCCTAGTGAGGACGTAGGGGTGAGTGGTGGCCTGTCCGGTCTCCTGCGGCCCGATGCGATGCGGAGGAGCTCGACAGCGCGTGTCTCAGTGAGCTGGTTGTCAAGTGCCGAGAGCTACGAACGAGCTAATGCTGTTCGCCCTCTTCTCCGCCTTTGGCTCCCTGCGTAATATAAAACACGTTAGTGACCCATCAAACATTGATATCAACGTTCTCTAAGCTTACGAGTTAGGCAGGCATTATGTAACTCTATATAGTGCGAGGTGCATGGTGAAACATTAGTAGGGTCGAACACTTCCACGCTCATGACACTGACTTCAACGTCCTCGGTGCATGAGAGCCGAAGTGTATCGATTTAACACATAGCACTTAAGAATATACTTTTTAGTATTTTTATTATTATTTGACATGAATCTGTCATTATCAAATTAGAAAATTATGATTAACAAAGATATTACCAGCAACTAATTTGACAGAAGTGCTTTGGATAGATGCTATCTGCTGAACGGGACAGTTAAACATAATGACAGACCCTACAAGACATTTAGAGAACTATATCATATGAGAACTAAACAGAGTGCTCGTGCATACTTCATGTGCGAGAATCCAGCCGTTGTGTGCCATCTTATGCCTCGCATATTCGAGGTGGATGGCGCCTTCAGAGCTGAGAAGCAGAGCGCCTTGCAGGCGAGCGAGCGCGGCGGCCGCGTCCGACGCGCTAGCGAAGTCGACGAATGCCACCGGGCCCGAGCTGCCGCCGCCGCTGCCGCCACTCAGCAGCCGCAGGCGAGAGAACCCCGGGCAGCTGTACCATCACACTCTATTGTGTCCAACTGCCCACTCGTACCCCCCTCAGTATGACTTTGTGTGTCTTTGAGACTGCCCTAATGTGGTGGATTCTTGTAGCTAAATTCAGAGAATCCACATTTGTGAACAATGTTTTAAGTTCAACGATAGTGATTCTTACTCAGAAAGCAATGTTTTCGTATGGTGCTTCTAAATTCTATGATATATGAACTAAACAGCTCGGAATTTGTCATCCTGTTGAATGCCGAGGATATAAATATCGCGGTCGGTGTGTGCGGCACGATACGACATAAAAAGTAATATTCACGGCTGTCATATTGTGTGGTGTTATAGTGCTAACGTACGACTAGTTGTGACAACTGTGGAGATATAGTGACGTTCGTCATGCTTAGGGTGGTACGGGTGCAGGCTTTAGATCTCACACAAACGATGTGGCTCGACCAAACAGTTTCCTTTGGATTTTTCTTGTCAATTCCAATAGTTTGTGTGAGACATAGTAGAGCCAAAATCGAAACATAAAAATTATAACCCAATAATGTTTACGTGGACGGCATTGTGATATTCGGTGCAACATGCACTGTGGAAAGTTAAGTTTTATTAACTTCATTTACATTTTCGAATGCTTTCGTATGTTTTATTACCTTATGGTTTGCGTGATCATGCACATAACATCGTGTTACTTTTCGACTGGAAATATTATTTTAGTGTTTCATTTGAAATTCTGTTATATAAATATTGTCTGTATGAATTGCATGAGTATTTTCAGTCGAAAACTTGAAGCCTTTTGCACATATACGTTTGCGTATGGGTTAATGTCGTGGACGTACCTGCTAAAAATTTCTTTAAGTTCATGTTCTGAGACGAACTGTCCGAGGTTAGCGACGAAGAGCGTCGAGCAGGGAGGCGCGGGGTGCGCCGGGTGTGCCGGGTGGCCGCCGGGCCCACTGTGCGCAGGCACCGCCGCGCCCGGCGAGCCCAGCGCGGGCGCAGGCAGTACGCATGCTCCCAGCGTCAGGGGGGTCTGGACATTATTACCATGATAATAAGGTCCAAACTCCTAGTAAAGTTTGAATTACATAAGAAACCGGCCAGATAGAGAGCGGCCAAGCGTTCTGCGTTCTACTTGTGCAAGTGCAGCAGTTTCTCTTGATCGTGCTAGGTGTCGATTTTTATTTTATACTATAGAACGCAAAACGTTTGACTGCTCTTCTTTTTAATACAAAGTCATTCAATAGATAAACAACATCAAGTTCACGCCGATGCAAATTGACGTGAGCTTTTGGCAGAAGTTCTGAACTGAATACAGAGCAACAACAAGCAATATTCGAAAGCATTGCAATAAGATGATGCTTTGGCACAAAGCAAAAACGTTTCAATAGACAGCGGCGGAAGACACAATAAAATATTCATAATTGGCCATCTTAATTTTGTTCCTCCGCTGTATAATGAAACAATACAGTTCAGGAAAAACAACACAGTTCAGGAAACTAGGAATAGTAATGTAACATACGTGGTGTGGCCTATCGGCGGCAGCTAGTCAGAGGTAGGATCGAACTGGCGCCATCTGCGGGTGGATGGCGGGGTGCACCAGTCCGTGCGACAGCGCCGGCAGCTCACCTCCGTAAGCCAACGGGTGGTGCCACAGCTCGCCGCCCCCGGGGAAGAACGGACTCGCTAGGTCTGTCCACCATAACATCAACGTCAGCGAGCGCACATCAAAATCAAACAAGCTGTGTCAGTCTGTTAAAGAATTCAATATCCACGACGTAACTATGAATGTGATATTAGAATACTGCTATAGAAAATTATTATTTACAATGTGCTTATAACATGTTTTCACGGTTCTGAAAAGTTTCAGGAAGATTTATAGTCTGAAGTAAATAAAGAAATAATAAAGGCTTTGAAACCGTATTAAATCTTCTAATATCTATTCCGGTATGATCTCGTAGTAGATGACAACAAAATTTAAAACTCCATGAATGTGTTATCATGAAAACATGTAAAAGTTGACAACAGTGGTAAGAACCCGACAGATCAATCAATAGCTTCGCGGAGCTAGGCCTTGCGTGGTACGTGTAAGCGGTCACAGATACTTGCCCTTTGCGGTTGCTCGACGCCCCGATTGTACCCATTACGTGCCTACGTACACCCTCTTAGAGCCTAACATCCCGCCAGCAGTCGTGAGGATACGAACATTAAGTGTAAGGATCGGCACAGACACAGGTCGTGCGATTTATTAGTGTGTAGAGGTACGGTACGGGTGTGGGGGCTTCGAGCGAGCGCCGGGCGGTGTGTGCGTTCGGCGGTACTTACGTCCAGTGAGTGGGTGCATCAATGCGGGGTGTGCAGCTGGCGCGGCTGTGGCAACTGCCGGCTTCGGCTTGCTGACCTTCGTGTTGCTTTTAGCGAACTCCAGCCGAATCGTTTGCGGCATGTCGGGGTCGAACCGGACGCCCTGCTGTGAACAGCCGCGAGCGGTGCGGCGCTCCGATATAATGACGATGGAAGGGCGGCGCCGTGGGTCCCAGGGCTCCGGGCGACCGCTGGGGCGACCAACGATAGCGCGGATTGGGAGGGCGTCGGTATCAACACGTTATTAGATCGATTACTTTAACTAATATTATCTTTAACCAAAATCCCAAGAACAATTGTCATTATTAAAGTAACCTAAACGGGACAGTTTATGTGTAAGGGTTTGGACATAACAATCGGTTCTTTAATTTAGTCTCTACATTGGAAACATTCGATAGAATCGAGAGGTCCGCGCCTGCGCCTGCTGAGGTGACGGAACACAGTGCTCGGGATGTGACATCAAAACCTGTCAAACAGTGACATGCATTGCGAAGTCGTATTTACACCGTAACATGATCGGTGAGAGTTGGCGTCGCGCGGCGGCCTTCACAGCTCAATGACACCGACTTGATGACCCGACGTCGTCTATTCTGTATGTGCATGGGTTTAGCATAACTTACGATGCGGTTACTCGAGTCAGGAAAATGTTATTCCAAGTCTACAATGAGAATATTAACTATAGTGCTCATTGGCTGTGTTTAAGGCATGTGATGAGAAGAGGTTTAGTAACACCGTGCGTTATACATGTTTTAGTATTTACAATAGCATATTGAGCTTCGAATACCTAGGACATATCTCAGTCTTTCATTGAGATACTGCGGCCCTTGTGTTACCTATCATACTGTGTTCGGAAGCCATTCAAACTGATTAGGCGTTGTAGTGTACGTGGAAACTTTTGTTATTGTGTGATTTTCCGCATTGTAGGAAACATAAAATCATTTTAGTAAGATTTTATTAAGTTTTCTATCAGTCAGTTATCTACGGATAAAATATTTTATTGAGTTCGCTCCAATATGCTGAGGCAAATGTTCGAAGGTTTTCGCTGAGATATTGGGTCAAACTCAATGCTTAGTAGTAGCGGTTTAGGATAAATTCTAGAGCTATGAGACTTTGTGACAATACCAACCTGAAGATCTTGTTTAGCTGCCTCGGCGCCGGCTCGCGTGTGGAACGTGACGAAACCAACCGGCTGCAAGAAAATGAACCATGTAGCGTATGACATTATAAGTAACATATTATTTTTTGGTATAACACGTAGATATAATATTTTATGGCATTACTGAGATACCAGAAAATATCACATAACATGCTGTTAGTTTAAAATGAAATTGATCCCATTTAGGTATTGGTGTAACATGTTCGAAGCTTCCGCCTTTCGCGTCGACGATCGAAAGAATTTTTCACAAAGAATTACGTAAGTAATAGATAGAAGAATATATCTTAGGAAGTAACATTAGCTTGATTCATAATCTTATTCATACATGTACAATGAATGTGCGTATATTATTTGTGTAAACTCACCGAAGCTGTTTTCCCGTTCTTGCTGGTAACCTTTAGCAGGGAGCCCTCATAACCCTGTACAAACAAAATTACAATGATTATGTTAACTTTGTTATCAAAAGCACCCCTCACGAGTCTAATGTTTGGTAAAACTTTTAGATGGGACTACATTATCAAATTGCTTGTATCGTCGGTGTCATTCATGTCACGGTAAAATTCTATTCAAAAGTAATAACGTTTGAAACTACCGAAAAAAGGTGGAAGCTCCGGGCGGTGCCTGGTACGGCGTCGTCACGCGATTCCCTCACTAAAACTAACCCCCGGCTTAACTTTAGGCACCTTTATGTTTGTGGTGCCATCCGTGCCAGCCAAGGATCGAGTGTAATCCCCCTTATCGGTAAACAGAATCGATTCAATCCGAATATTACGAATCGGAGCATGACATTTGATATTTACGGCACAGTAATCCGAATCGAGATCTACCTAGTCGCGTGACGAAAACGATGGTGCTCTCTAGTTTTATTCTCTCTCGATAAATATTTTGACATTTCTATTAGTTTCGGATATCTCATAAGGAAAACGACACTTGACATTACACCTCATTTAAAGAAAAATGATATTCTTAGCTCTATTAAGAAATATCAAGTATTTTCGTCCACATTGTTATATAGTTCTCAAAATAGACCACGTCTAGACAGATAACAGCGACAATCGACAAAATAGCATCTTCACTCAATTAATTTCTTAATATAAGTGCACAAATAGCTGTAGTAAATAAAGTAATTAATTGGGCACATACCTCGTACGCTCGAAACAGCAGATACAGCTCCCGCGGCTTGGCGTCCATCGGCAACCCACTGACGAACAGTGTTCGCACCTGCAACAATACAACGTCCATTGAAATGTTTTATTTTTATTGCATTCCCTCTCTATTGTAAGGGAATTGGTTACATGTAGCTCATTCGGGTTTAATAGCTTCGTGTAAACGTTATACAAACTTGTTTATTTGTTAAACCCAAGCTTAGTTTCTTTACCAAACTTTATATGATATACTTAGACATTTCGTAATGCCCTTTCTTCAAAATCCGTAATTTCTAATTTCGGTCAAAGTACTGAGTAACTACAGGAGCTATGATTAATTACAAAAATAAAAGCAAATCCGTGTTTCGTGAATAAAATTTGGCTTACAACTGCCTAATGACTTCATGTATGTAGTACCTAATGTTTCCATGTGAGCATACTGACGTTATATTCTTTTTTCTAACTGCGAAATTAAACTATGTAGGTATAATGAGAAATGGAAACAGGATATCAATTGACAGCTCACTAAGTAAAGTTTTCCACGAACTCAATAATGGACGATTCAATTATTATTTGTTAAACAGAGCGTACTTTGAGTGAAAGCCGGTAAAACCGCTAAAAGTATAACAACAATATTTACAACAAAACGTTTTGTTAGGAGAACAAAAAATAAGACGGAATATTCACGTCAAACTTTATAGGTTCAAATAGATTCAGAAAACAACGCAAAAAGATATCAAAAGAGTCGCTGGAAGACTTAACAGGCTATTTTTCCTCAATAAACAAAGAAAATGTCGGACAATTTTCACAAACAGCCACAAAGGAGGCATAGAAAACTTTCAATGCCGGTTTTTTCCGATTCTTTCATCGGTTTTGTAAACGGTGCAGCGCATTAATTCGACGGGTCCATTTAATGAAATAAAACAGAGCCAGTAATGGCGGCGCGATTTGGCGCGTGCGGGAAATGGAGATTAATTGCTGGCAACACCGACCGCTGCCGACGCTGACGCCATCTTGTTGCGCACTTTATTTATGCGTCTGAGTGCGCTTCCTATTACCTTAATTTTTTTAGACGCATAATTAGGTGACATTAACTCAAAGGCCGCACATTTTGGGTCGAAAGGACGCTTAAATCCAAACTGTTGCGAAGTTCGAAGGGTAACCTTTGAACTATTGTGGATTGTGGTTTTCCACGCCTACACAATCACAGCCAATGCTTTTAGTTGAAGTAATATTAAATTATTGTTGTTTCAACAATGGCAGCGAACGAACATAATTGTGTTAACAATGACTACAGCAAATACCACAATACGTAACTGAAATAAAATACTATAATAGTTTAACTGAACTATTTCAGAATGATTATACACAATATACCTAGTTATGCCTATTAAATAACTATCTCTGTATACACCAGCATGCATTGTATTCAACAAAAGAGCTAGTACGAATAAAAATGTTGTCAAACCATAAAAAAGTCGTCGAAACGTGTCGCAGCTCTAACAAATAAAGATTTGAGGGCATAATATTTGGTCGCGAGTGTTGATTTATCAGGTTTTATCAACATTAGGACACTTGCGGAGAGGGAGGTCCTCGGACCTCGTATATATTTTATCGGCATCCGTGCCCCGGTCAGTGGCAGAATGTCGGACCTTTATGTCGGCTATTTTCCGGTCGAATGCACGGGAATTCCCCGTTTCGTCGAAACGCGATATTTTTACGGCGTCATTTTATAACATTGCGGCATGCCGAAGGAAATTATTACATAAATAAGTGAAGGTACTTGTGTATTTTTAATGAGGAGTTGATAAGGCCTCAGTGATTATGATGCCTATTTAATTGTGAGAAGTTGTAGAAAACTTTTCGTTTTTTTTTGTGTTTGTCATTAGTTGCCAGTTCAGCATAGCTTATTAATCAATATTGTTCACAGAATTGGGAACAATCTGTTTACTGATATGAGCCTACGAACAGTTTTATAACGAAGTTAATTATGTCAATGGTTTCCCCTTATTTATGAGAAAAATTTCAACGCTGGAAAATTTTAGAGATGACTTTCATTTTATTGAAATTTTTCTCGAAGCAGACAAAATAAAACCTGCAACGTTGGAAGAGTTTTAGTTAGAAAATATAAAATGTATCAGTATAGATGATGTTAGATAGGTAGACACAGCATCCTCGGTGAAGCTATCACGGGAGTCGTGAGTTTTGATCCCGGGAGAGTAATAAATATCTGTTTCTGCTATATGCAGTCACTTTGAATTTCCTAGCATGAGGGATAACTGGGATATAGTTAAATCAATTTAAGGGATAAAGAAGAAATATGTTAGTGCTGAAATAATGGCAGAACTTTGTCTTTGGAGAATTATTTTGCAGCGAGTTTGTTGAACGTAGATTGTATCAGTTTCTTAACTTCATTCGGAAGTTGTAAAAGTCAATTGAGAGAGAACGAGCTTCTAAACGCCGTTTGTGGACTAACAATTTGTAACGTTTACGCTTACATTAGTAGGAATATTAAGCCTCGGTACCTTTTTTGGTGGAAGTAAATGAGTTTTTAAAAGAACATTATTGATGACTTTTTTCGTTCAAATTTTTGTTTTTGTTGGCTCCGAATATCACATAATGTTGTTGTCACGAAAAAATGCCTAATTTTTTGCTTACTAAGTTATAGGTACATAGTTCATAAAGCCTCCTGCAGACACACGCGATTAATCGCGCTGCGACAACGAGGCAAGCTAATTTCCACTCTAAATGTACTGCGAATGGACCGCGACATGTCGCCCCACGCGATTAATTGCATGTGTCTGCAAGAGGCTTAATTGGCTTTCATATCTACACCGTGTTCTTCACGTTATCCATAAACTTTCATGGCTTTTACAAATCAAATCCAACAAAGGAAGTAGTACTTAAAAAGGCTTCGTTACAAAGATATTTGTAATTTCATTTAATGAAATTTAATTGAGCTATGCAGTGAGAAAGTATCTTAATTTGGCCTATGTTGCCGCTTAGTGCAAGCAGCCCGCCAAATGTTAGGCCGGTTTCAGTGCTTGACCGACCGTCGGTGCGTACCATCGGTCCTGACGATACGCATAACCGATCGTCAGTTTGTAACGTTCAGTGCTATCCTGACCAAGCAAACAGGCCGGACTGGTACAGTCACAAAAATGGACGCGTTTACAAATGTTTTAATTGCTGCTACCTATATTTTTTCGTTCACTCTGCGACTGTTCATCTAAATTCGGACACAAGGATGTATAAACTATTTGTATAACAATTGGCCTTTGTCCCACAGAAGTTCACGAAGTCGAATTTACCGAAATTCGACAATATATGCCATGTCTGATCATAATTAGGTACTTAAATCACTAAAAAGTAAAGATAAAATCAAACAATATTATTGAAGTTTTGAACTAGTAGGTTCGATTATTTTTACGATGATACACGCATCCGTACGGTCGGTCCACCGGTCGGTGCAGCACTGAACGCGTTCATATGTTTCCATAGCGCGTCGGTCGACCGACGGCACGCATGCGGACGCGCTCGACCGACGGTCCTCGTACGCAGTGCGTAGCAATATACGCGTGCGTACGGTCGGTCGAGCACTGTGACGACTTGTGAATTTTCATACAAATGAGTAGCGCGACCGATGTACGCACCGACGGTCGGTCAAGCACTGAAACCGGCCTTATGAATGAAAATACGACGTTGCCAATTCGGATAAAGAGGCATGCATATCGGGTTATTTACGTCTAGGTATTTAGTTTGTATGAAAATTAACAAAAAATAAAAAATAAGAATTTATTAATGTGTCCATAATGAAAAATGCTTACTTCCGTGGTTTGAACATCTGGTCGAAGTTTATGTATATCGTCCGGAACACGGTGTATAGGTACCGTAGTATATTATAATTTTAAGTTTGCCGTATATTATTACTTCCAAGAATTTGATCCCTAATAGCAACACTATCGAATGGTGTAGTAACAGGCTGTGGTTTTTTTTTCCAAAATCAGAGGGTTCGTGTGTCCTGGCCAGGATTACCTAGGTATTGTATTTTCTTAAAACCTATAATGCAGTTTAAGTTTTCGTCAAAATAGGGCTCGAGACTGCTTTCAACGTTTTTCGATATTCCTCATAGTTTCGGATATAGCCATTCACGCCCAGTTAAAAAATTTACGCTGTATATTTGAGACACATATAGTTCAACGAATTTCGTGATAAAAACGTCAAAAGCTTAATGATTCGTTGAGCGTCCGTGCTAAAAGATTATCTTGACAGGGTCACACGCTTCCGAAAGGAAATCTATAAAACATGAATTCCAATTCAACACTTGTATTAAAAGCACGGCGTGTAGATATAAGAACGTCAAATGCCGGCACACCTAACATATTTCAGGGAGCGAAAGGGTGGGTCCGTCCAGTGTCCGGTCAGTTTGAAAATACCTCTCCACGTCGACCATTTTACACTCGGTTGCCTCCAAATCCCTACGCTATTGAGTTATGTTTCATACTCGGCCGAGATGGGAGAAAGGGAATTTTCCCGAATAACGCATAGACTGAAAAGTTTTCGTGCAGTGATAACTAGTTTTCTTTTTATGACACTGCACTGGTTGCAAATAAAAGCGAGTTTACTAATGCCATACATGTCAGGCACCATGTTTTTTTTAGTACGTAATTAAGTGAATAGGACCTACGTGCTGTCTTTATTCTGTTACATTTCAACTGAAAATGAATGGAAAGCTCTATTGAAAATGTATTTTTAGTTAGAATTCTATTTGCTGTTATTATTCTCCAAATAATTGAATTTGCTATTCTTGACAGGTGTCACAAAAGCCGTCTTATAATGACACAATATTGTATAATAACATTAAATTGTTTGGCGCCTGGCGGAAAAATGTTGTGTTCGGAGTAGTATTTCACGGTATCAATATAGGTACAAAATAAAAAAATGAATTTTACTCATAGTGATTGTGTGTGAATAATAACATGAATCGTAAATATTTACAAGTTTTTTTTTATTTCGCGTTTTGACGTTGATACAAAGCTATCGCGTCATTTCATCGTCATATATGATTGACGTCATGAAAATAAAAAATAAGTAAAAAATTATAGAACTCTAATAAATGAAAGGTAATCATGAAATAGGTACTCGTGATGAATGAACTTACTTTTATATGTTTATCTTTTTATTAAATGTCCCATAAAATTATGTCTGTGTTTTAATCTTCTTGTGTATCGCAGAGAAAACGGCAGCGTGGTATAAGTGGTCTATTCTGAGCTTATCTCAATTTTACGCCTTTACGGTTCTGAAAGCGGAACGAACATTTTGATCTGCCCAGAGAGACCGATACGATCGCAAGTTGACGTTAATACGACAGGCCGCAAAAAATAAATTATTTTCCTCTTTAATATGATAAAGTGTGTCTTTATGATACGGTGCTATATTTTCTTGTTTTCTAGCAAGCGATTGCTAGTGAGTTAAATCTGAGTAAATAGTTTTTTTTTAGTTTTTAGTTTCCCAGCAGAGTGTTTAACAAAGCTGTAATTCTTGGTGACGATGATAAACAGCAGTTCTTTGCGGAAAATTATTATATTTAGCGTATAATTGAGAGCTCCCGTTCCCGCATGCGGGCTACGCATGCGGCAGAAAAGTGCGTCACGAATTTACTTTCTTTACTTACAGTATTGTGTTCAAAACGCAAACGGATGATACCAAGAGAACAGGCAATCTTTTTCAAATTGTTACTAACCGGATTATAACCACTGATCACCAATCCGTTTGTAAAAACTGGTGATTACTCTCGACCCTTCACTAGACAGTGAGCCTAGATCATCTGATATGATAATGCGTTGAACATAACACATAATGATCGTATTAGTGTAGAATCGTGAATGAGTAATCAAAGAGGAATGTGGAGCGTTTCATTGCACTCCACAATGGATAGTTGCAAGCTATGGTGCCTAATCATGTGTAAATTGCCAATACATGTAAGTGTATGTAGGTATGTAAATTTATGTTTTGTGTATGGACGAGAATGGAGCTTTATTTGATACTGATCTCTAGACTAAACTAGTACACAAAAAATATTAAATAAAGAAAATTTAAAGCTGAAACACGCCTTGGGATCTCGGGACTGTCTCATCAGGTAACCGTGACCCTGAAACGTAAAGGGCTTTTGAAGGAACACCATGGATTTTAGTTTGTGTGAGTCTGAGAGTCCCATGTCTGATGATTTTATCACGATAAAAAAAAAACTACATGCTTACTACGTAGTTCATAGAAATTAGGAGCAGTGAATCGGCAGATTAATCACGGCCAGAATGCCTTAATTTGTTTAATTTTACCGAAAATTATGATCGAAAAGTTCTATCGGCATAAATTATAATTATTTACAGACTGTTTGGTGATATTGAAACATTTATTCGACCAGTAGGTATGTCCCAATATTTTTAAAATGATGAACATCGCCTGTCTCTCTTGTTGATTGTACGAAAATTTAACTGTCAACAATTTGGAAATCGAACAAGCAAGGGTCAGTAGTGCGACACAATCGTCACCGAATTCGATGCGTTCGAATATCAATTTAATACGTATACGCACCCAGTGTTGCCCGATGTGATAATAGTAATTGCGCGTCCCAATTGGCAAGCCGATTGCGTTCGCATCGACAATTTTCAAAATAAAATTATTAATTTCACTGACGTTTATTGTTAAATATTATCACGATATAGCTTTTTAAAGTTGTTTTTCAATTGTTTAATGGTGATTATTTGTGTGTTAATTATAATTTAACCGAATTTATTTTCAGAAATTGTAAATTACTTAATTAAAAACGATACCGTGCAGCTAACTTTTATATCTCCTAACTAATAATGTCGCAGTTTCATCTGAGCATATTAAAAATAATAATATCGTTGTTTTTTTTATTAAAATCATTTTTATTTTTAACATATTTTATTTATCTACACGGCAACCTGGATAGCAAGCGGACCATGTTGACATTCAATAAACAGCGCCTATAAATAAATGAAAATAAAATACGGATAAAGGTGTATTCACACGATCGATCGCCCGGGCATGCATCCGAAGCGATTGGAGCGGAAACGCCTGGGGCAGTGCACAGCGAATTTATCATACGTTAGTGTGTACATACCTAACTTTCAACGTGCAATCTCGCATGGTAGGTAGTTTGTTTACCAAGTGTGATTAATAACTATTACCTATACCGAATATACGGATAGGCAGCGAGCTGAGTCAATAAATGCCTGATAGATACTTATAAATGGGATATGATATAGAAACCAATTTTGTTTTAGAATAACAAATAATATGGCTTTAGAACGATACATAACAGGTAGGTACTTATTTATTGCGTTTCAGTTCATAAAATATAATTAATGAAAAACTTTACAAGAGCAATGTTTGTTTTATTGATGAAATGGTCAAAGACAAAAGTTCTCGTCAGGACTTTTCAATACCCAAAGAGGTGGACTTAAATGAAGTTGCACAGGAAAGTACATTGATTGATGATTTTTAAAGTAAATTTCAGCTACATAACAATAAAAGCGCCCAAAAAGAGATCGAACACGAGCGCCATCTGCCCGCCATGTGAGGACGTATCATTTTCAATTCCACACACAAAAATACACACAAAGTAGATCGGTAGGCACACAGAAAAGGGGAAAAAAAAACAAAACTACGCTTCGAAATCCAACGGCACAAAGAGGGATAGAAATAAAATGTCATGGCGTCTGATATCAATAAAAGAAAACAAATGAAAATCAATCGTTCTATTTTTAACTGACGGACGGTTTGAATTGACGGACCTGTGGGTTCGCTATGGGCTGCTTTTCTATGCTTTAGACTTAGTCCTTTCGAAACCATTGTTGGCCAAATAGCCGTTGTAGTGCAGCCAAGCAATATCCCACAGCAATATAAACAAAATTCAGATTTTTTTAAATTACCGTATTAAATTGGTTCGATTTCCATGATATTGTTTACGGGATATTTTCTTATAAGAATCTCAAGCAGCCGGTATACCCACTAGGTATTGTGAAAGCCTTTTTTATTATACCTTTTATAAATGAGCATTACACTTGGTTGCATCGCATGGAGCAACAGTAATCGAAAGTCGTGTTATTCGATTTCGGTTCCCGAAGTTGATTGAAACAGCGGGTGCGCTGAATAGAAAATCGGTGGTTAACTTTTGTTTTATCCACTCTAACGAGAACTTTGGCGATTCACTTGTTTTCTCCTTTTACGGTTGGTCGGATGAAAAAGTAAACCGGTGCTGACGCATTGTTTTCTGTTGCAATCCGAATTAGCTGTCCTTCTACTTACAAAATCAGGATGACTGGTTGGTTTTAAGGCAAGTTTACGATTTCGTGTGAATCTAACATTAATATTTCACGCTAAAATATTGTAAGTATGTATATCTGTAGCGGAAAAGATAATTTTATTTAAAGTTATCTGATTTTGGATAAAATATTTTTAAAATTTAGTATATAACCTATCCATTAGAAATTAATGTCATAACTTATAGATAGTACTAGCAAACCCGGCGAACTCCGTTTCGCCACCAGATGGCTTCGTTCTATGTAACATTTCGTTTGGTGATTAAAAAAGAAGATTTTTTTTTCCTGAATTTTCTTTGCTATAAACCTCACGGAGCCCGAGACCTTTCCAACGAATGCAAAATCGTGGAAATCGGTTCATGCGTTCTGGAGTTATAGCGTCAGGAAGGAAAACCCGACTTATTTTTATATATAGTAGATTATATTTTATTTTTTTTTGCTCTTGGTCTCAATATAGCCCAGAAGCAAAGTTGAGAGTTAAGATAGGCCTCACCTTAACCATGAAAACTAGAACTATTGCACGGTGACGGAACACAGTAAAAACAGTTTGGTGTATGACTCGGACAGGATATGGTGATCGCATGCCAGCCTCTGATGCCTTAACCTTATCTCCAAAAATCCACACTTAACAACATCAGACCAGGCAATAAAGCCAAAAGCCAAGAAAAAAACCCAAATCAATAACCCAGAGCGTGCCGCTATAAAACTGTGTGAAAACTTTGCAAAATGAAGTGGTAAAACTTCTCGAGGCAATTTTTCTTCGGGCCGTCAGTGTCAGAGGCAATATTTCACGAGTTTAACAGCGCCGCGTAGATATCGATGCCGTGGGGAATCCCGGTCGGACTGGATGCTCGATGGACGTTGCCCAGGGAAACCAACTAAGCCAATTTGTGTGTAAATAGTTTGCTGAGTTATTATTTAAGTTATCTCTGTGTTAATTGTGTGATAGATGTCAGATATTATTGAAGGATTTACCTACTTATTTGAAGATTTTACAAGTTGACTGAGAAAATCTAATTGACCACTAGTTGCTTAAAAAACAGCAAATACCCACCATCACGTTTTAGTACTCTGAAAAACTATCATTATTAAACTGTCAACATGCCTATTGTATAACTTCAATATCCAAACTATTAAGATTTTCATCAACTTGATTTCTTCAGACATATCTTTACCAGTAATTGTTTTCGGTAAGTGCTTTAGATGCTTCATCTTCTTATAAACATTGAATAAAGAAACATTTTCCTTAAATTGAACGATTGACTGAGATAGAGATATTTCTAATTTTTCGGTTGACCTGCGCCGCCAAGATTGTAGCACTAGGAAAATAGATAAAACGAACGCAAACAGACTGGAAAAGTAGAGAAAAAGAGCCGAAGCGAGCCGATGAACAAGCGGAATATACCAACTAATTGAAATCATTGAACAGACTACAAATATTTAACTTGACCGAGCTCTTTTAGATATTATTTCACAACTTTGATTGAATCTTTAAACTTTCCTGTAATTAAACATTAATTATCGATTCATAATGTCGCAATATTGACTTTTTGGCCTTTGATTGAGTTGTAAACAATATCCGCTGATATCACAATATTAATGACGTCATCCGACCCTTTGTCTCTCCTCAAAGTAATGTTTTCTTGAGCTATCCCTCCAGGGGGCGCAAAAACGTCTATTTAACCACTATCATTAATAACTTGGACCTCTTTTCGGGGATTACTTGCAAGAAATACGATCGAGGATATTGTACTTCAACGGCTAGATATATGAGTACATTAAGTATCAATATGTTACCTTTTGGTTAATATACTCGCTTCGAAAGTATATCTGAAAAAAGAAAATTTACGGCCAGTCATGAAGAAGGATCATCTTCCAGACCACATGCGCCTTTAGATTTATATACAAAGTTTAGTTTACTTCTTGTTCTTAGCTTGAACACGCGAATAAATAAAAGTTGGACATAGAACACCACTAGGTACTATTTCACCTTAGACGAGAACTCACAATAACGTAGGCAGGATCCTTTTCGTACCAATTTTATTATAGTATTCAAATAACAGCTCCCACGTTATCGATAAATGAACAAACAAAATAAGTATTCGGTATAAGAGCAAAAGTAGAAACGAAAGTAAAGAAAGAGCTCCAACGGAGCAATATTGCCGACCACCTGCTCCGCTGAGATAGGGATCATAATGTTAATTTAATTAAAGGACTAATCTAAATTGCAGACGACCCAACACTCCGCCGACCATTAAAAGGATATTTCGTCGCCGACACTAAGTTGGGAAAGTCGCTGATTATAAATATCTTGGAAAACAAGTCAGGGGAGACGATTTACAGTGAAAACATCAAGTAAATACCAAACTTTGTGGAAGTTTTAATCTGCAGGGTGTATTTTTTATTCAAATTAGCCAAGTAAATATGTACAAGTATAATAACATTTCTGATGAGAACGAACCGTGTAAACTTAATTTAGGACAAGTCATAAAAGGAAAGAATTATGAGTGTAAATAAAAAACAACGTAAGTACTCAGTGAAATATTTTTGAATGTTGTTTTGTCAAAAGAAGGTTTTTCATTCAAGAAATAGCCCTACAATCATAGTTGATGAACAGCTATATTTAATTAAAAGGCAAGTAGGATACTTATCTAAATTGCAGACGGCCGGTTTAAGTTTCATTAAAAGGGGTTCTCCGTCTCTACACAAGGAAGAAAAAGTTTTGCAGCGATAAAGATGCCTTTCGCCTTGAAAGCAGACAAAACTTGTTGGGAGGTGGGTGGAAAACAATTTATTATTTCCTTTGATAGCTAAGAATCTCTAAAGAATTTGCTAATTTTAAATGCTCAATGCACGATTATCCTTCTTTGTAAGTACCTATTTATTTCGCTGTAAAATAGTTTGTTCGCTTTTTTTCTCGTTTCTTTTAGTGAATTTAAATGTCAACTTTTTGGGAATATTCTGTCCGGTGTATGAGATTAAAACTTTTGATCGGCTTACTTTCGGATAAAATAGTATTTCTGTTTGTTATACGTTGATTAAAGGTAGAATTTGAGTAATCGAATAATGGCCAGAGATAATATATAATGAAGAGACAACAGCCGATATCAATTCAAATTGGAGGGAGCGGTCCGTTACAGCAGTGGGCCGTTGGTCCGCCCAAATTATGTTCAATGGATAATTAATCGTCCCTGTTCACTTCAATAACAATAGAGGGTCATATCGAGATAGATCGATCATTATAAAGCTATATTGCACGGATAATATCATTTTAACGACCTTTAAACGACTAATGATGCGATATTTTTTCACTGTTGACCTTTCAAATTACCTGGACGTTGGGGACTTTGTTTGTTTTGCCCTTTGTCAGTGAAGCCTCGCTTGTTTGTTCCGCCGCAGTGGCCACTTGAACTGCTGTACTAAATGATGAAGTTACGAGTACTCGCAGTACTCTGGTTTGTTTTATGTGCTATTTTACATGACGTACCGTGGTTCGTGGTGTAACCTTTAAAATTGAAAATGGAGAACAGTAAACAACTTCGCTGCAAAGTTATTTTAAATACTATTTAAATATCTTACTTCTTACTAATATGATAAACGTGAAAATTTGTTTGGATTTATGGATGTTTGTAACGGATTTGGATGAAATTTGGTACATAGGTAGTTTATAGCCTGGACACACATAAATTAAAACATAGGACAGTTCCGTTGGATCCCGATTTAATGTTCCCGTGAAATGATTTTTGAGTTGCAGCGGCTGAAACCGCTAGCAACTGCTAGTTAGAAATAATTATGACACCTGGCATTGCAAGAACTTTATGACTTTCTTGCGATTTTATCCTCAAGAGAAACATACTTGAACTCCGTAGTATTATTTTAATGGAACCCCAAAGAGAGGGTCGGTAGCAATTAAAATTTTCCATTTTATTAAATTAACGAGCGGAGGCAAGTACTTACGTCGAGTAGGTACTCTACTAAGCTTTTTACTTGTGCAAATATAACGATATTTTATATTGACTAATGCGTGTTTAGATATAATCTAAACCTGGATAGATTTAGGAGTAAGATAAATATAGCGAGACTCAAAGTTTCTTTGATTTCCTATTCTATATTTGTTTCTACAATCAAAGCAAAATAATCCCTTTGTAAGGCCGGGCACAGACCTGCGGAGTTTCTGTTACGAAAACTATTGGCAACGATAAACATACAGGGTTACAAGGAAACTGGGTTTGTCTCATCCTATTTGAATTTCAAATCCGCGTGCAGGTGAGGATACGATTGGGCTAAAGTTCCTGTACGGTTTAGATTTATCAACCTCAATTGAATCTAGCGTTAGAACTTGCATTGTATTTCTTTGATAAAGTGGCTTATGATACTGTACTGGAAAATTTTGGAATTGTATCAGTCAGACAAAATCTAACCCAAGAACAATTTTAAACAAGAAAAACAAAGTATTGTTTATTTTATAAAATCGGTTTTGTAATGTCCACGCCAACCACTAAACAATATCGAAAAATATTTTTTGAAAACAATTATTATTATTACCTATGCCCATACAATAATAACGTGTTGTGTCTTGTGTCGCTTAGCCAATATTGCATTAATAATAATGGCTTCCTAGCCTATCGCCCGAGGGTATTATAGCATCCCTTTTGTCTTACGGGCTTTCACTAACTTGCACGGGAAGGTAATACACCTAATAATCTTCTTCATTGTCGTTTGTTTTCGATCACATTTAGTAAACAAGTCATGTAGAGGTCTAACAAAGGTCTCCGATAAACCAGATCATACCAATCTATAAGAAGTTCAACAAAGATCCAGAGAGCAGAAAAAACAGTCATTTTAGTTTCGTTGCCTGAAATTGAGGTAATAATTCACCCAAAACGACGGTACTCGGCCGATCCATAAAATATGATTTTCATTACAACATTCCATATGACCTTGTGTTACACTAAATCATTTATCGAGGCAGGCATAGTTTGTAGCGTATGAAGCCGTAAGTTCTTATGAGGGCCAGATTAAATTCTTTTTTCCTGAGGTAGGGGAGGAGGAAATACCTCCACTCGACGTCTACATCCACGGCAATTTTTCACAAGTGTATATCTGCACGGCATTGTGAGCTGGTACAATATTTAAGTTAATGTACGTCGATAAATAACGGCGTATACTATCATATTTTATTCCAAACATTTTTATTTTTGCCAAGGAATTGAGTAATTCGGTTATCAGTTGGAAAAATGGTAAGAAAGTGTTTTGTTTCAGGCTCCATTAAACATCGCTGTTATACGCGAATGTTGCCGATATATCTGCGAGTAAAATCTTTAGTACTTACAAGACTTACACACAATCCAGAATATATTAATAAATAGCAGAGCCTTTGCAAAAAGTGGGAGTACTAAACTCTTGATAGCTTTTCTTACTTTATGGGTTTCGTTTAAAAATGCTGACTGCTAAACATAAAGTTTATCATAAAGGACACTTTTATTATAGCCAGTACTGGCCGCTGCTCATAACTTGTACCAAACCGATAGCTATATCTCAGCAACCGCTTCAGACCATCTGATTGATGGCTCTAATCTCCACAACTATAGAATTTGTACGAAGATAGATAACCATTACAAACTGAGGTTTACATACAATATGTTTGCGGAAGGAAGTCATAACATTGAGTTGGAAGACAATGACGACTTTCCCACATCAAAATATGTATCCGTGATACATTGATTAAATGTCTCGAACGCGGTCAACTCAATAATAGAATGAGAGTTACATCAGTTATATGAGTCAATTTAAAGAGCGAATTCAATCAGTCCAAACAAGCAGAAAATCGAACCCCAAATCATCCAATCGTAGTAAATCTCAAATTCCGAGTACGCAGCTAAGGAGCGGCCCGTCCCGGCCAAGTCCCTGATTTAAATTGCAGATGCCCCTCGGGAACGAACGCCGACTGCCGCGATATGCTAATCATAGTCAAGCCAAGGATTATCCCTGTTTACACTTAACAAACTCACTTAATTTCGCACCGACCGATGTCTTGCCATATTTGTTGTCCAAAACGTTGAATAGTGGACGGCCTAAATCTGACAGGCGAATTAAGGGATATTAATTTGTTAAACTGAACTGTGCCAGTTTGTAATCTTATTCATAACTTTGAGGAAGTCTGTCACAATGTTTTTCTTTGGAATGTGAAACGCGGTTTGGTAGTTCAATTTTATTTCTCTGTTGCTTCTGTGATTAATGTTTTTGAAAGACGATGTACTTGGTTGTTTTGTTTTCCATGATTAATAAATTAAACGTAGATTAGATATTTATTTACCAATACATCTTTTTTACATAAATCTTTTATATACGCGTACTACGTGTACATAAACGTGTGTAACAATTTATGCCCATTTTATACTTCGATGCAGCTTCAAACAATTTATTAATGAATAACATCAGTTGTAATAACATGCGTTTGTTAACGTCACAAATACAATTCACTGACTGACCTCAATATTATGCACTTTTGTGTGAAACAGACAATGCTTTGTCTGTTAACATAAACTGCTCAAGGTCTATTAATTAATGTAGAATTAGATTCGAGATAAAACCTCCCTCAGATTACAATTTTGTTTACTTGTCCATTACAAACTCTTTTTACCGTTATTTCAGATGTAAGCATAATTTTACGTTAAAAAGACGAGACGTATTTAAAATAATCTTGTTACGATGTTCAATTACTTAAGTACTACATTTTCATTAGCCTTATAATCTTCATAGATTTAAAGAAACTCTTCGACTACTGTAAAATGTTTTCAGTAAGGTTTTCTTCTTAATGGTGAAAAAATTGTGTGAGTGCATTTTTTTCAATTTAATCTTGGAAATCCACGTTTGTAAATATTGGCACCACAGAACGGGAATGTTGGTGCTCTCAAAAATATAAATTATATATCGAGTATCTCTAAAAAAATATATGTAGTTAAAATAACTCAAATTTCTGTTCAAATAACTATTCTGCGGACAAAAACATTAAATAACATTATTTTTATTTCCATTAAACATTTAACGTGTCGGGTAAATAACTAGACCAAGCAATAAGTACGCCTGAGGCGTCGTAAAGTCGATCTGAGGTGGCACTAATACGAATTTATGTCGATGGACCCACGGAGGCGCTCTGCTCGATATCGATTCGCCTTCAGCCTATAAATGTTTCAATTTTCAAACCGCCCATTTTATGTTAACCATTATATATTTTATTTTCGTGAACAAAAAAGCTTATTTATATTTTTGGCGCCCAAACTGGGGCAGTCCCCGTTGGGCGCCAAATAAAATGATGTTAAAAAAGAGCAGAAGTTAATTAGAGCACACACGCTCTATTATAGTCGTCTTAGAAAAAATATTTATTACTTGCATTACCTAGTATGTAGCGAATTTCTAGGCAAGGCGAAAGACAACTACCGCAAACGCGATAAATTTAAGTTCCGTTAAGTTTGTGTACTTATCTTCCCTATCTTCTTCTGTATAATGGAAGTAGGAAAACGATTAAGTCATATTTTACGAGCTCCAGACATCGTGGACGAATTTCTGTCAAACGTTAGCGTTGACATATAAGGGGCAAGTAAGCTCTCTGGTACCGTTTAACTTATATCGAATTTGGGGAGGAAATCTCTAAAATTTACATGAGAAAGCGTCGTGGAAAGAGGGCTGCGTTCCTAGAGATGTCTTGGGACTCGCTGTCTTCTAACAAGGGACGGGAATGTTTGAGGTATCTGACGCAAGCACGCGGAATACGACAGGAATATTTGATTGAAAACGTGAACGTGTTTAATATCGAATTTTTTCTTGAATATGTATTTAGATGCAAATAAGTAAAGATTTTTACGGTAAGAAGTCAAGTTGGCTTACGTAATTTTATTAGGTACTTACATATGGTGTTGAATTTTATCGTATCCATAATATAGTAAAAAGATTAGCGCCAGTATCAGTGATTTATTAGGGAAGTAACCGGAATTAAATAAAATCAAATATGGTCAAAACTAATTCAGTAATGAAATAAAACTTTTTCTATGATCCCACATTGTTAACAAACAAGATTAAACAAGGCCCCCTCAGCTGACATTAAAAGATAAATACGGTAGCGGGGGCGCCACGTTGGGCGCCAAAGTTCGCGATATGTGGCCTGCCACATGAGTAGTAATTAACACCGCCTCGCAAGCACTCCTCCCCCGCCCCGCACGCACCCCCGGCACCCACCCTCGCACCCCTCAGCCTGCAAACCTCCCAACACTCACTGGGGCACACCGATTGAATTAAACTTCGGCACGGTTGTTGTGGTTGGGATCCGAGGTTGGTTTTGTCGCCCGCGCTTCGTGCAGCTGCGATTAAACTAGCAATACTTGTCCGGCATTTATTAGTTTTGCTGGCAACATTTTGGGATACAAAAAGTGTTATTAGCTGCTATTTGTGATAATTAACAAAGTTATTGAAGTATAAAGATTACATAAATCACGTGAGGCTGCCTTGAATATTTCCAAAATTAGACGAATAGTTTATGTATCTAAATGTATGATAAATGATCAATTGTAAGGTGTTGAATGATTGTTTCATTGCTTTAAATTATATTATAATAATTATCAGTTTGATGAATAAGTAGTTTCTATGTTAATTAACTAGATACCTACTACTAATAACAACACTTCCACTAATGAGGTGACGAAAAAACTAACAATAATACACAATTAAAAAGACTGTTCCCTTTACATGCGGACCTTACAGCGCACGAGCCCAATGTCAACAATTGTAAAGTTTTTCTCTCCGTACAATAAGTCTCCGAAACAAGAAGTGTAGAGCACTAGGCAGAGTGGGGGGAGGGTCCCCACCTAGAAGCACAATTAGCGCGCGCGACTCAACACGACTTGAGTTTTAACAACGCGGGGCGCACTCGGCATCATTCACACGAGATGGGCTCTGCCTTGCGGAATTCTTGTGTCCTACACACGCGTTAAAGGAACTGTAACTGTATTTGTTTTAAGTGGGTTTTCAGGTAACGAATGTTTAGTGTTGGCACTCGATCTGTCTGCGTGGCGCCGAGAACTGGGTGTTGTTTATGTGAAGAATACAACTACTATAATTATACTGGGTGTTGTTTGTGTGTACAATAGATTTATTTTGACTATTAGGTGTATTTTATTTGATTGACTGCGTCGCGCCGCCATTACTTATGTCTTCAAGTCTTATTAATTATTGTTTATTTATTTCGTACTGCCATTATTTATTGCACTACATTTGCCCTTGCTTTCTATTTTAAAGTCTTCTCAAATTTCTTGAATTCGAATACTCTCATCATAACCTTTAATCACAAAAAGATATTTTTAATGTTTGGTAATGAAATGACTTCAACAGCAAACTCATAATTTACACACAAACCGAATGTTATTTAAACTAGACGTGACAAATATTTGTAACATGTAATTACATTAAAACAGTTTGTAAGGCAATTAAGCAGATAACGGAAGATACATAAGCTCCACGAAAGCTCTAAATCTCACTCGGTAATTAACACTGGCTGTGCTAACAATGCTTGAAACTGTATTTATTGCGTTGTTCTGTATTTAGTAACTATAACATACTATTCAATAAAAAGCTTCAAAAACAACACATCCTCTAAGATCTACTATTCGTTAGTAAGTCATCAGATCGATTCCCAAATCGAGCTCTTTCATTTCGGTCAGAAAAAATTCATTAAGGGTCCGAAGTTTGGAATTGAACCCGAGAAATGGCATAAGGACGACCTAAATTTCATAGGACTGTATACGATCGTCAGGAAAATTATAGAATGAAGTAAAAAGAAAGCCTTCTAATAAAGGTATTCCAAATAAAACTATTTTCATTCAGGCTAAACCAGTCATAGGTGGTATAGTAGCTAATGAATTAATTATACTATCGAAAGATATAAGTGCTGTCATCATATTGGAATTTGAATGCGTGTCCGTAATGAGGAAATGCCATTGCGCTTGTTAGCCGTTTCTGGCTACAGCGACATTTTCGTCCAATGAGACTTTACGACTTTTCAGTGAGACATTCATTTCTACAGTAATAGTTTTTGAACTGACATGGTCTCTTACAGTATCATTAGAATTTGAAACGGGATATTTATAAAAGTTAATATTCCGAAAAGTATTATTACTCTTATAAAATTAATACTATAAATCATATTCACGCAAAATAATCGCTTATGACGTGGAGTTGCGGATATCAGCCCGTTATACAACAGAATAAACTTTCATATTGTTACAATTCTTATTTTTTCATGGTGGAATCCTGAACTTACTCCTTGCAGTAGTGTTTCCTGGAAATAGTAATACATATCTGCAAAAAATGCATTCCATGCTTGCATATTTCATTTCTCGTGAACTGAAATAATTAAACCTGCATTTCGTTGTACGCAATAGTTTTCATTAAAAACTCGTCATAACAACAAATTAATTATTAGTTATTTCAAACTAAGTTGGTGGAATGAAAATATAAATAAAACTACGGAATTTGCAGTCAAAGCCACGCCATAAAACTCTCAAATGAAAATCTCTGTATGTGGTTATGTGCATAGGATACGTACATATTTGAATTCTCCCTACGTAAGGGAAAAGTCTTTAAAAACTTTAATAAAAAGCTTATATTACGCGTCCACTTGGCCAACGAGTTTTTGTTGGATTTTGTGGTGTTTTCTTTGGCTTTGTGTACCATTTATTTATTTTCTTTAAAATAACCCTTTAATTCACTCTATTCGGACAAAAGTGAGATTAAGAAATCATAACCGTATTGACATTTGGTAACAATCACACGAATTCGGATACGAACAAAAGTTAATAACATCGACAGTTCTTAACTTGATTTTAAGATTTGAATGTAAGAAAATATCATTAATCGTCGGAATAGGTACCGTTACAAGTGGCAGTGTGTCGAACTCGTGTATAGCGCACTCCACTGCTCTCTGCGACTCTGCAACACTCTAAACTCCTTTATAAGCCACTCTCATTCCTTGTTACTCGCTCATTTCAGCTTTAGTATTAAGTATAGGCTCCACTCTTTTCAACTCGACTTCACTTTGAACTTTATCTGTCTCGATGTCTCTATTGTTACGATGTACTTTTGTCTTGTCCATTGCAGTGAAACAGATTTTTCGTTGAGCCGTGCACCTTGAGACTTTATTGTTGATACTTGGATTTTATTGTCTGTTTCATTTCCCAAATAACTATCACTTATTCTGTCTAGGCATCTTCTATTATTTTAAATAATTGAATTATTTACTTTTTTGCATGCAGCGTATAAATAGCACGAACTATATTTATTCACACGTAAACAGTAACGTTCTCATAAAACGCATGTAACTGGCGGTTTAGCGTAAAAAAGTGCGGAGAAAACGTGCGTACATTATAGGGAATCTCGTTTTATATTAACGTCGGGGGTAGAGACGCGAGAAAATCCGCCCTCCTTGTATAAAACTTAATAGTAGGTTGTGGTAGTTGGTGAGGGTTTTCCCAAGTTGTCCATAGCAAGCACTACGCGATCTGCTCGGTAGTACCCGCGGCATTCAAATTGCTATGTTAGCATACAATATTTGAGCAGGAGTTGGGAATCTTCATTGGGTGCGGGTGTGTATGCCAGTTCTGCCCGCGTTGCCCTCGCAAATAGAATTTCGATAGCGAACGGCTCCCAAAAGGGTTTGTTTGCGGAGGCCACTCACGCATTCCGATCTCTTGGTTACGAGTGTTTACAATTAGTTCACATCGGCTAAACTTTGATTACATATAAGATTTTATGTATATTGGCACGCTGTGTTTGCGGATGAATTGTTTCAGAAATATTTGGACAATCCTGTCTAATAAACGTATTGTTACATTGTGGCCATAAATATGTCTATTATGGACGCGGCTGATTTATCGGTACTACGCGTTCAGCTCATAAACCTATTGTTGTAGTTAGTATCTATTGAAAGATAACAACAACAGACGATTATTTTCGTTTTTTCCGCTAACCTCCCTCGACAGGGGTGACTTAGGCATACGTAACTACGTACCCCTTTCTCTCTAGCTCGCCTATTTAACTATTAAACCAGCCCGCCCCAACGAACTTGCGTATTCATGACTTGGAGAATACCACCCCCTATTTTACGAGCGGTGGTCGCAGTGAATCGGAAAGGTTACCTATTCTGACCCCGGCCCATGTGAAATATCACGCTACCATATGCTTCGTAATTTGAGGGATCCACGAAAGGTTTGTCCGTAAGTCGATGCGATTGTTCTACATAAAGTTAAAGAGGAGTTTGAATACGTGTATTGTTTTCTAGTGAATGTGAATAATAATGAAAGAATTCGTTTGAAGAAAGGAGGAAAATAAGAATTTAGCAAGATTCTTTTTTTTTTTCAATATATCGGAATTGAGATGCTCATTACCACTACAATGAAGTTTCATTTTCATAACATAACATGCTGTGATATTATGACGTTCCGAAGGATTTGGCAGAGGTGTTTCTAATAAAACACCAACATTTCGTATGACGAGTCTAATGTCATCACCCAGGCACAAAACGAGGTTCCGTAGCTGTTACTGATATAATCCTAAAAACCCAGTAACATTTTGCTCGACCTGCAATTGAACCTGAGACCATGTTCAGCATTTGCGCTGTAACCTTTAGACCAATAAGGAGGTTTAATTTATTAAAATTTGAATAAAACTCAAACGGCTTTATTACAAAACGTGGTTTAACTTAGACCAAGCTTTAAATCAAAAATGAATTTTTGAATTTCGAACTTTATTTCTACTGTCGTAAAGTTATCAATACAAAAACCGAGTTTAGATCCCGGTCTAAGTTGTCAATGTGCCTTTTAGAATTTTATAGCAGTTGGAATAAAGTTCGAAATTCAAAAATTGATTTTTGATTTCAAGCTTGGTCTAAGTTAAACCACGTTTTGTAATAAAGCCGAAAGCTTTTAAAATTCCGCGATTGTTTGCATCCGAATGTTCCAGTGGACGCACGGATGACCCCGGCGTGCAAAAATCGCACTCGGCCAGCAGGCATTCGCGCTGCGACCCTCCAGCATCCCTCGTCCACCTCGTTACGCGATATCCGTTTTCGACCTTTAATATTTACATTTGGAACGAGCTGTCGGCCAATTAGGCGGCACCGAATTCAAATTGGCAGTTCATGTTGACAGTTGCCAGGTGGCAGTCGCAAACGACACACGTCTCGAAAATCGAAATTTATATGAACGTCTCTCGACATTTAATGACCTCCTTTGAAGTGTTAGAAAATGGTTGTAAAGCTATTTTGGTAACTGACACGGCGATTACTGGCAGTGTTTGTGTTGAAATGAATGTTTCGGTAACAAACCACAAACTGCTGAGAATGAAAGTGCCAATTTTGCGTGGAGTCTATCATGAACACGAAGTGCTGATTACTAAATCTAATCAGAATACAGTTTATCGCAATCTCAGACATTGTGCTTCATAAATAAAATGAAAGGAACTGTAATTTAAATAGTAACTCGTTGAGTATTAAAAGAAACAACAGCATGGTATTAATAAAAAGCGAGAGGTCGGTACAGACGACATCTGTCTACGGCTGAATTTATCTCGGGACAAATTGCAACGCTCGAGTCGGCGCACTGGCGTTCTGCTATCCTTTGTACAAATGAGACACACAACAGCGCAATGGTTTCGCTAAATTAATATGTTTGCACTATCTTAAATTCTGAAAATTGGATCGGAGTCAGGAAATGAGACAAGATTCATGGACCGCGCGTATGGTAAATACACTGACTTATATACCTGTTTCAAGTGAAATCTTTTGATGTTTCTTCGTTGGCACGTTCAACAATTGATCAACAAATCGTTATTCCGTGTAAGTAGCGTCAAGGATTCATTTATTGCTTCTTCGTATCGAGTGTCCCCGAAGGGAAGATACGTGTACGTGATACTTGAATGTAGGTGAGTTGTTATCGTAGAGTACCATTTTAAATCCAGTAATTTCAACAAATGTTCGAAGGTGAAAGTGTTACTGCCTTGTGTAAAAAAACAACAAAAACGACAGGTTTGTTTGACGCTGGACAAACAAGAATTTAGATTACAATAAAGACATGAAATAAACAATGTCTCCAAATTAAACAACTTATTTCCGATATCCTGATCAAACCGTCATTTCTTATTAAAACATCAGAACCACAGGCCGCACTGCAAACAAGGTATAAAGTCACGAGAAGACAACTTGACAAAATTTATCCCAACAACTCGGTTTGTTTAAACGTTAATTATCGTTTTATTTATGTTGGAAATATTCTAATTTACCCCGAGAGCTAATACCCGAGCTGTTCGCCGAGACGAGACGAGACAAGACGGCGCCCGTCCCGCCATCTGACAGGTGTCTTACGCGTGGTCGGATTTATCTTGAGATAAATTGCTACGAGCTCTGTTTTCTACTATCGTGTGGACCTTGCACGTCACGAGGATTACACCACGATTTAAATCTGTAAGTTATCGTGTTAGTTTAGTATGTGTGGCTCCGTCTAACTCGGTATTTAGGATTTAAGGGTATTTATTTGTAAGGAAAATCTATCTAAGTGAACTCAATCTTAGTTAAAGCTGAGTTTCCTTTACACCTATTTGTCGGGTCCATATTGGCTCACCTAAAGTTGTTTACCCGAAATTGTTCTTCCTAACGATTTGTAATCCGAATGATCACTCTTCCTAAAACTTTTCATCCTTAAGTTTTCATTCATACTTTTTGTAGTGCTACCGGCGATGTTCATAACACTCATGTTTTCGAAAATTGTAATTAATAATATCATTATTGAAAATAATATACTTAAACTCCTACTGTTTTCTTTCATAACGCTTTTATCCCTAAACTTGCGTCGAGCTACCTTGGTAGGTGGTCATCAGTAATATACGCTCGCCCTTGCATCCTTAGTCAAATTGCCGACTACCACACTGAAAAAAATAAAACGAGACTTTCTACTGTTCTTGAACAGTAAAAAAAAAACGGTTCCGGGAACTTATTTATACGTTAAAATAATTGATTACGGACAGTGCACTGAAATGGGCAAAAACAGTAAAGAGCTAAACAGTTATTTCAACTGTATGAACATTAAAGTCTACTGAAACGTAAAGAGCTAAACAGTTATTTCAACTGTATGAACATTAAAGTCTACTGAAACAAACAGTTCCTTGTAAGTAATCGACAGTAAAATCTACTGTTATATAACTCAACTGTTTTTTTTTCAGTTAGTTTAACTGCTTTGGACAATAGGCTCTATTTTTACTGTCCAAAACGGTGAATATTACCGAAAAATCGGTTGGTATTACTGTTTTTTTTTTCAGTGCACCTACCAAGGTAGCTCGACGGAGCCCCGCTTTGCGGGGCTCCTGTTTCTGTTTGCAAGGTTTAAAGTAACCTAAAACGAAGGGGATGGCGGGGTCTGAAAGACCCCGCCATCCCCTTCGAACCTAACCTGTCCGAGTCGGGGTGCCCCAAGTCCTGAGCTCGCTTCGCTCGCTCTTGCATCCTTTTATATCAAAACAAAAAAGATATGACTTTGAATAATAGTGTAAAAGATGGTTATTTTGAGAAAATATAGGAAAACAAATAATAGTATAATAGATGTTTATTGCTACTGACATTATGAAGTCGAATGATTCGGAATTATGAACATTAGTGACAGCGCAGTTAGGAGTTGTGATCATTAGGATTAAAAATGTTAGGAATACAATTTTCGGGTTTCCAATGATCGGAGTTTAAATTTTAGGTGAACTTTGGCGCGCCCCTATTTATCATGAGTCTGAAAACTAACATTGATTTAAAAATGTAAGCGAAAATGTAGGTTCTTCTAAAGAACAGTAGGTACGGTATTCAACCTTTACCTCGTAAGCAATGAAGGCAAATGTTAATTTAAGAACAGGCTTTGCGCCATTTACACCTTATACGTATTGAGGGACACAGTGGGCAGATCCCCCTCAACTCCTTTATTTTAAATATGCATCGCGCCGTCTCTACTCTCGAAAGTGTCTCAAAAGTGCTCTGGCGCCTTTATTAATATTTTAAAAAGGAACTCCAATCGAGACGCAATTTCTTTGGAGCGTATGTTATTTTCATTCAGTTTTTACGACAAGTCGTTTCAAGTAAAGGTGAGGGAGATATTGAGGCAATTACTTCTAAGATACTAAACGTTAGATTTTATAATTGAAAACTAGAATATAAAGTACCTATTAATATAGAGCATTAGGTGTACAGCTAGTGATAGGACACGTCTAGCTTAGTAAAGATTTTCATTTATTCTAACTAATTATTCGTATTGGTAACTAATACAAATTTCTAAATGAGAGTTTAGGATGAAAGAAGAGGATTTAATAGCAATTAATTTTAACGCTAGGACATAATAATACAAGATTAAAAGTGGTAGTGGTTCTAGAAGATAGAAGTATCTATACTTTTTCAGCAAATGAAGTAACAGCAATGGAAATAAACGAAGAAGTAGACGCAATAATTAACGTACTGAGCGCGGATGAGTGAAATGTTCATTAAACCCATTTTTCATAACGACGCCATTTAAAAACAACATCAAAATTTAAATATGAAACGCAAAGGTAAAATCATAACACGAACAAGATAAAACTCAATTAAATTGATATCCAGTCAATTAAAATCAGAAGTTGTGATTACTGACAGTGTCGATGTAAATTGTGTTTGCGATCCACCTGTTTGTATGCGAAGAGTTTAAAATTAAAACTGTAATATCCATAGTATTACTTAATTTTGTGTTTTAATCAGCTTTGTTTCCAAGCTCGAGGGGTGAATTTTAAATCAGATGTTATTTTTGATTTTGTAGCAATCGTTCAATTTAATCAAAGGTAAAGGATAAGCTTGTTGACGATAATTTTGTCTTTAACGCAACTCTCGAAAAGTCTTCAAGACTATGCCTCAAGACAGTAGATTCATTGGCCCAAAGCAATATAGTAATAGGTTCAAAAGTACTTAGGCTTAATTAAAATTCGATCTAAGTCCCTAAATAATTAAGCTTCAAACAGATTGAACACGAAATAATTAAGTAGCAACATTATGATCGTAGGGGTGTTATGTGTCGTCTTATTGTCATTCCATAATGAGACATTCAGGACGCACGAGTGTCTGGCTGCTCGCATTGTTGTACATTCATTTTTATTGTTTGCATAATTATTTTCGTAGAGACTTAGGGGCACAAGGGGTTTTTTCAAAGGTAGATAAAAGAAAAAAACTTGAAAGGTCTATGTGAAATGCGAATATTTCAAGTTAGATAAAAGTTTTTAATTTCATATACAGGGTGTAAGAGACATCGACGCACAAACGGTTACCATGGGTCCAGGACATGATTCTGGACCCCCCCCCCCCTGTTGGAATTTTTCGTCGGTTTTTTTCCTATTTTTTAATGTTTGTTTTTTTGTTTAATAGTGAGCCGCGCTTAAAGTACTACAGGTACTGTGATACTGGAGACAGTATTTAGGTATACGATGACCTTTCATTATAAACATCTAAGAAGACACAATTTCTAGTTTTATTTACATTGCTACTTTTAGTGAAAGTAGTGAATTAATTACTTATTTATTAAAAATCTCATTGGATTGGGTAAGAATAACGATTATGAACAGTCTAAAGTAAAAAGCGAAAAAACGAAAAATTACAACACGGGGGTGTCCAGAATCATGTCCTGGACCCATGGTATCCGTTTGTGCGTCGATGTCTCTTACACCCTGTATACTTACATATTATAACCAAAGTGAACCTTCCGACTGTTCTTTGCACTTTGCACAGTCATCTCATATTCGCTAAAAAGGGTCCACAAAGACCAGGCAAAAAAAGAAAAAATATTAGTGTCAATGTTATTGTCACAACATACAAATCCAGAATTTAATTAAAACAATGTCTTTATGAGACGGTGGTTATATACAAACGTATGTTGAACGCAAAATTATACAATTAATTAAATTTTGTGACATTGTTTCGAATGTCGCGGTGTCTAGCTTATGTACCCTATTTACATGAACGCGCCATGTTTTCAAATATTCATAACATGCTTGTGAGTTGCCAACTTGTGTATTTTTGATAAAAGACGGAATATTGTGGATTCTGTGCGTACAGCCATGTTGACTGACGGTTGGGAAATTATTCCGCCTTATTGTTTGATATTAGTTAAAGCAAACTGAGTTGAAATTGACTTGAATCCCCACGAGTACGAAATTAAGAGAGAAAGTTAGTTATTCTCTCATGGGGTACTAGGTCAGTTTGATACGAAATAGCGGTCTCTCAAAATGGCCAAATAATTTTCAAGACACAGAGTTTTAAATTCTGTTTTAGCCATACAAATAAACGCTCGCTATTACCCTCTCTGAATTATTCACAGACCTAAAAGCCAGTAATTAGGCAGGTGTAAAAAAAGAAACATAACCCCGCGATGGAACAGTAAATATAGTACCGTAAGCTAATGCGGTAATGCAAGTAGTGTACATAGTAGCGCAACCAACCTGCGCCGAGTAGCGAAAGATGCAATCTGCATACATTAGCCTAACGTCCTTTAGTTTTGACACCTGCTCTCAGCTACTATGAAAATACGGCTGCTAGATGGATGGCGCAAACATGTCAAGAGTAAAGGCAGTTGTTTCAAAGTTGCGAGAGTCTCACGAAGAATGTATTGTTTCACTCACTCGCGAGTCGGACTGGGAAAGCTTTTAACTAAGTGTTAAATTGTTGTTTGTAAGTTGTTTTGGAATATTATGGATATGGAACTACGTTTGGTGTAACTTCTCATTTTGTGAGTATGATGATTTTGTAGACAGAAAATCTGTCCAGAAAAAAAATGGCCCAATATTTTGTGAATAAGGTATTTTAGTCAGCCACAAGTGCCATTTTTAATAGCCCATATTATAAGTACCTAATAAAGACTAGACAGCAACCACTTTACAACATCAAGTATCTAAATTACAAGTTATAACGAGCTCAACATAGTGTAGTACACAATTTACAGCATTACGGCATTACGCCGACGGTGCAAGCTACCATAAACTAGTACCCCACTGAAGCAAACACCTTAAATACTTAACAGCTCAGTTACCAAGTCAAGTTTAAATGCTCGCCCAGGTCGAGAGGGTTGTCACGTCACGGCACATTTTAATAATGCACCCGTTCGTTTAGTATGAAAATTAGCTGGCGTGAGGCTGCCCTGTCGCTTGGTTTATTGATGTAGCAACTACAGTGTTGGAGTAGACACCTCTATCGGGCTTCGGTAATTAATGCGACGTTTCACCTCCACTTTAAATGCTGACTTGCTGTAGCGATTTTTTTTATGGCTCCTGGGAACTCTCCTTTGAATGTAAACGTGGTGGAAATGTAGTAAATATCTCTGAAGTAATTAATAGATTGTCATTTAGGGTTTACGGAGTTTTAGTTTGTGTAAGAATTCATTTGAATAGACATAACATAGAATAACCTCCTCAAGTTCGTGGTCGTCATTCAGACAAGTTAATCTATTCATTAAACCAATAGAAACTGTCTCACCCGGTTTAGAAAGGGTTTCAATCTGAGTTAGATGTCACTTAACAGATTGAAATCCTTCGCAGAACATTGTTCCATTAGGCAAAAAATAATTAATCAATCAATCGACTGAGCCAAGAGTCCTTTGCTGTACATAGGCTCTTATCAAATTACATCACAACTTTTGGGAATTCCAAATCCCATCCATTATCTTTCTTCTTCTTATAAGTATATTAAAATCAATGCCACTTTTCGTTGTAATGTTATAACTCAAGAACGGGCTCACCTATCCAAACCAAATATTTAGGCTTTGTTCGAACTGTTTAGTAGATGATTTATGTGAAGTTTGCACAAAATCGGACAAGCGGTTCTTAATATACCCGTGCGAAGCTGGGACGGGCCACTAGTTCGTTATAAAATGAAAGTTGATAATATTTGTATATACTCGTATGTTGTTGTACTTACTTTTAAAAGGATGAATGGATTTAAATGTAACTTGGAATACAGAAACACCACGCTTTGGATTAAAGCCTCCTGCAGACACACGCGATTAATCGCGCGGGGCGACATGTCGCGGTCCATTCACAGTATTTTTAGAGTGGAAATTAGCTTGGCTCGTTGTTGCAGCGCAATTAATTGCGTGTGTCTGCAGGAGGCTTAAAAGAAAGAATTTATTTTACTCTTTAATATAAAAAAGTATTGAATCACGAAGCGTTTGAAATCATGGATAATAACTGAGTATAGACTAGGAATTTTAAAGAGACTACGCTTTTGTGTTACGTAAAATGGGCCAAGAAAATAATGATCACGTGCAAACTCTATGAAAGTTAATCTATTTCAATTTTTGTTTTTATCTATGGTCTCCTCTATCTTGTCGATGGATCTTCAACCAATCGCGAACAAGTACCTTCACGCCTGCAAAGGCGATACGTGACTCGATTTTCTATCGATAATCTTTGTAAAGTTGTTTTAGAGGGAAAATGTACGAGTAACATCGGGCACATTACGTGAACACCTACAAATTACTAGCGAGTAGTGTTTCAACGTTCTCCTTAGCCTGTTACTTTAACTTGTTGATTTGTATGAATCGATAAGTTTCTACTTAGGTACGTGTTGATTTTAGATGGGTTTTTTTTTTTAAATCAGAGTTGCTTATCTTAACTTGATACTAATCTACTGGTATACTAATTTTTTTTTAATATTCCACAACTAAGCTAAGCAGAGCTTGAGTTATGGGTACTAGACAACTGATAAACATACTTATATATTTCTAAATACATACATATTATAGATAAATTGCACCCAGACACAGAACAAATGATCGTGCTCATCACATAAACATTTGTCCTGGGTGGGAATCGAACCCACGACCTCCGGCATAGCAGTCAGGGTCACTAACCACTAGACCAACAGGCCTGTCAAATTAGATAAAGGGTTTTCGTAAATATTATTTTCTAGCTAGTCGGAAAAACTAAAAGCGTGAGCTGGCGATGGGATGCGACGCGGTGGGTCGGACGCCATAAAAACTATAAAAAAGAAAATTCAAACCGATTTCGCAGTTAAATTAAAATTTACCCACTTTTACAGAATTATGCGACTACGATAACCTTTCTATAACCCAAAAATACCTAAAGATAAATGATAAAACAGTAACGAAACCCCGAAAATATTCTGTTCAAATAACAATTAAACTCCAACATATCTCTACGTTATAATTAATTTGTTCGAAACTTTATGTAAAAGTGAAACCACATGTTTACATTGTAAATGTTATGTGCGGGTCGAGGGAACAATGTTTTAAAGTCAACAGCGGGCTCCTGAAATATTCACACAACTGGAAATTCAATTTGAAGTTTTCACGTAAAAGTATTAAGGTAGTTTAGTGTTTCCCCATTATTATAACAGTGGCTCGGGGACCATATTTTTAACCAACTTCAGTTATTAAGTTGACACTAACTGCGAACAAGTTGGTCGTTCGTCAACTTTCGTCTTGAAACTTTACGACCTCGGCACAATTAATAAAAGAAATGGTTGTTGAATCAGAACTTACATAAAGGACACTATAGCGAGCTTGTTCCGTAAGTATAATAAGAGCTAAGAGCCGTAGACGAGAGAACAGACTGTTTGCTTGCAACAATGGCACCGGTAATTTGTAGCCGCAGTCAACTGTGACCGCAGTAGAACTCCATCTTATACATTTTTAACTTGATCTAAAATTGCTGTTCAAAAATCGATGTTGGGTCCATCTGTAATTCAAGTGCCTTGTATTCAGTTTGTGTGTTCCTGTGCTCATTTATTATTCTTTCATGTTGTTTGACCAACGGTCTAAACGCAGTCTAGCCCTCATAAATAATATAGTCTGCCATTTTCTCCAGTTTCCCATCAGGCAGGAGCGCCGAAGCGATTACTTCGCATAAATCAAACAGATTTGAATGCGGACCGTCGCGTCGTGCGGCTGTTACCGATGTAGTGCCCATTAAAGCTCATCCTTTTATTTTTATATTCCATTCGCCAGCACTGATTGTTTGCTTTCGCCTTCTTACTGCATTTTCCAGTTATGCTACAATCTTTGCAAAGTAAACAAGCATCACTACAACACAATGTTACACTTACGCCCACATACACATTTGCGTAAATTAAACATTCATGAGCTCAATTACCTTCGACATGGAAAGAGAGGTAAACCTAATTTATGAAATACGTTTTTAAATAATAAAATTACATTATAATATAAAGTAAAAACAATATCGGTAATAAAACGAGGAGTGATCCCGTACCATGTCAAAACCGTTACGCGTGCCGTTAGAAATTTTCCGGGTTCTTTAACGGGATTCATTCATAACTCACGGTCGAGTGGAGCCTTCGAATATTTCAAGCTGTAGAGGCCCCACCCCTATAAATTCCGCGCCTCGGGTTGCCAAATTAGGCGCGAGGAACGTAGACTTATTCCCCCCATTACCCCAGGCCAGCCGAGTGAGACTTTTAAGGAAACTTTCCACGGCCTGTCGCAGGTGTTGTAGTCATAAATAATAATTCCCCTGTGCGTTGAGTGTTGCGAAATTCTGATCAAAACTTATAAATCATAACAGAACATATGTGATGTAGGCTTTTCAACGATTCAATTCTTAAGTGGTTCATAATATGTTTTGGAATGATGTATATAACTGTAAGAATTAATATTGCTTATTCTTTCATCATGCAGCGTTGTCTTATGCTCAAAACGATAACTTTGATTCAAAATAATACGCGTCCTTCGTCTACTAACTCAACAAACGTAATATAAAACTTCCACAATCTTGTGTGATCACCTCTAAAGCAATTATATGGGTCGCATACTGCTCCGATGTAGAACACATTTGTACTAACAATCGAATGAACTTCCACCCAATTTACTTTATGTGTAACCCATTATTATAATTGCTACACAGTTACAAAGTTGGGAGTCGACGCCGACGCGATGTGAACTGAGGCGAACTGACTCAAATACAAATTATATTCAAGTTTGTTCTTTTAAGTTGAAATGACTTTAAGTTCAGCCTTATGGAAGAGCTTTTACTTTTCTACCTAATGTAATTTAGTAGATTTTTACGGTCAGATGTTTTTGATCGAGTTATTGGTGCTGAATTTCGACTAAAAGCACACTGAAGTCTCCATTTTAACTCAATTTCCAGCGAAATTATTATCTAGACAAGTGTCAGTTTTAGAAAAGTTAGATATGCATCGTGCGTAACATGCTGCAGAGCCGGGGGACAAATTCAAATGTACATTTAACAGAACAATATTTTGCTAACAATACTATATTTTAATCTACACTCGGTGAAATGTTAGTGTTCAAAATATTTATGTTATATTTTGCAGTGATGTAGAGCGGAGAGATTTCATATTTCACTGGAATGTTTGTTATCAGAGTGTGATGAAATGAAAACAAACGAATTGGGGGTGAAATGAAGTGCAAATCTATATCAATATTTAGCGTGACAATCGTCATCGGGAATAATCGAGGGAACAACAACGGGTCGGTGCCACAATGACCGGTAATTTAGCGGGTGTAATTCCGACGGACGAGCGTTTGGTGAATTTAATTTTATCTCGGATAAACCCTCCGCTGTAATAATTTATGGAAACCGCCGCGCGACCCCAACACGTCCTGTATTGGCGAGATTTGCAAAAAATGGTTGCATGCTACATCACGCTCTTGATGCCAGTAAATATTTAATTGTTATTTTGTTTTATAGTCCAACTGAAAACTAAACAAATAATAGATTATTACAGAACAGACTGTTTTGTTAAATTGGGGATCTGAAAAAGGCTTTGTTTGGTTGTAGCATTAATTAGTATTTGATGTTTAAACCGAAATAAAGTTTATATTATTACATTTCAAAGTATAAAACAGTAATATTACTGGATCTCACAAACGTTGAGGGAAGCCTACAACAATCTTGTTTGAAGGTATTGATGATCAAGGTTGGCAAACTAAGATCGAGAACCGTGTACAATGTTCAAGTGAACATTTGTTACGCGAGATGAAACATAGCTATTGAATTAATTCAATCGGAGGAACTTTGTATTCAACCTCACAAACAATTGTTTCTGCTCGTGTTACCGAAATAAAGGAAGCCTCAAAGGGTTTAAGCAATGATCCACAAAATGATTAAGGGCGCATAACCAGAAAGTTGGCAACGTCGCAAATAGCTGTCAAATATTTACAAGTTTTAATTAATTTCATAAATTTACTGTTTGAAAATAAGAAATATGGCTCTGTAGTGCACTAAAAAATTTATTAGGGAATGCAATAATTAAAATCGTAACCCTGAATATATAGTTTTAGATGTAAAAAAAGTATTTACACCTGAAACGGTTACAACATCAAGTTCAGTGTTTTAATTGCATTTCTACATAAATGTTCTAGTGCACTACAGAGCGATATTTCTTATTTCCATACAGTAACATTGCTGAATTAATTAAAACTTGTTAATATTTGACAACTATTTGCGACGTTGCCAACTTTCAGAATAAGCGCTCTTAATATGGCTGATTGGAAGTTATAAGCCGACAACAAGTATTACATACAAAGCTATTACTATGTGAGAATTTAATAAAGATTATGAACTCTTTTGCGGAGGTCTTTAAGTCACTCAGAGCAACATTTGTCATACTTTTTGGCTTTAAACTTTGAAGAAAAATTCATCATGTTGCCAAAAAAGTTTGTATCTTGGCAACCGTTAAGTAAGTAAAGATCTATAAATATGTGGTTTCCCTCTTGATAATCCCACCATCATTCATGTGATCTTCGTATAATTTATGTAAATGAGGTTTTCATGTGGCATACAAAGTTGTCAAGTGCGTCAACATTTCTTCTTCTTTATATATTATACGTATAATAATCAGCACATCGAAAAATGTCGCAAGGGACTCTGCTATGGTATATTGAGTCATATCTAGTCCAATTAACGTCTGTTTGTTTTGCATTTCCCTTGCATCTCGGAAGCAGTGAGGGCGTAATAAAACGGTCACAACAATGCGGATCACGTCACAACGGAATTATCTCGCAGCGCCAGAGACGATCAATTACACTGACAACGAGCACGTGGAAAAAGGGCGAACGGGCTCTCCAGGAGGCTTTTATTTCAACACGCTTTTTTGTAATACAGACCTTACGCTTACGTATTTTAAACTGCTTTTTGTTTAAAATGCTTGGTGCGAGGGTAGTAATCGTAAGACCAATTAGGCGTAGTGGAGGCTGTTCAACGACAGTCGTTTCGTTCCCCGCTTAAAGACTCAACCTCTGCCTTTATTACTGGTACATTGTCATCGTTATCGTCCTTAGTTTTTATGTAGTCGATACTAGAGTCGTAACTTCTTTGTGTTACTTTGAGAGTACAAATCTTTGTTTAAGTCAAATCGTCGATAATCAGTGGCGGCCAAATATGCAGTCACGCGAAGTCTCCATTTTGTTCTGTCTTGAGTGTTATATTTAAGCGTCTCTATATATAAATCTTCACGTACAGAAGCAATATATTGTAGTAAGTACTCCCACTCGTCTTCTAATCTTCGCGCAGCTCCAAATGAAATACTAATTGTATTCTCAGAACATGTTAAATGGTACCCACATGTTGTTGTGTGCTGAGGAGGGAGTCAATAGACACTACAGTTGATGACTGTGTATTTAATGCTAGCAATAATATTACATTTAAATATTCGGTGTTAGCGACTGGGAATGTTTGTTTTCACAGTTTGTTATGGTTGGATATATTTTCTCTCTCTCTCTTTCTTTCTCTATTATGAAAGATATTAATGGTATAATGATTATTTCAGCTGCTCTTTCTATACGCTATATGCGTGATGACGTCGCCTTCTAGTGACCACATAATTGAGGATCACACAAGATCTGTAAATTCTTACCAATTGGATGTTTTGTTGTTGCTTGTATTACATAAAAAATTAAATAAAACCTTAAAAAGTAGATACTTAAAAAGGTTTTGGTGCATAATAAATTTGCGCACTTCACTACGCGGGTGCCCCCCGTAATTCATAATATTTATCACATCGCGCACTGCGATCGATGTGATAGCCCCTTCACCAACATCGCTCATCATAGCGTGTAGGAAAAAAGATAATTCTGCTGTCATTATTTCTTTGTATAATAATTAAAGTAGATGTTTTTTCCCTACAATAATGGCCCAACCGTGTACCTCAAGGACAAAAGTACGAAATTATAGGAAAAAAATCGTAGATTTTGAATAAAAATATGTTGAATTTATTCGCGCATTTGTACCAACAGAAATCGTCGATCAAAGATGTTAAAACTTGCAACCCAAGAATTTCAATCTGGCAATGTCATGATTTACGTGTGAAAATCCAAAAATGTACTTTATAGAATTTATTTATGTATTACAGATAAGTTTTTATTTCTAGTACACATTTTTTGTGAATAATCATGGGAACAAGAATTAAAAAAATACATTTATTTCACATTTCGTATTATTTTTTGCGTTCGGTTATCTACCGGCCAAAAGCCAGGGCTCCCGACCTAGGCCGATAGTTTTTTTTTTCTATTGTTGTTGATATCCATTTGACATTATAACTGTCAAATATTGAAACACCGATAACATATTTTGACGTGATTTTGACTGATGAAACAGATTGACAGCCGTAAATGCAGCAGTTACGTTGCGAGGTAGTCTTTTTTCACATACTTTTATTTCTTTTTCTATCTAGTATTGAAGGATTATAAATAATGCGAAAAATACTAATTATTGCAAGGAAATTTAATAGTAATTTGTACCTCGGTACATGTTTGGGCCGAAAAAAAAAACACCTCCTATCCGCGTATAATATCATATCACAAAAATTCCATTCAGGGGATCTTCTCTCTCTTTTAAAAATATAAATCCCGCCAAAAATCTTATTGCAATTTAAAATCCTCAACTTAACACAGGTATTCTGTTCCAAAGCGTCTCTAAGTAGACTCAACAGATTGAAGTGTGTAATGCGATGACATTTCCGCGAGCTCCCGCAATCCGCGCTCGGAGGGTAGGTAATAAAACAGTGACAAGCGATAGGACGGGATCGAGTCGGAACGAAATTATCTTGTGGAGACGATGTAGATCAATTATACGGGGCGTCGGGAATTAGAACGGACGGTAAACCGAGTAGGTGGAGATTTATACGGCAGAATTTATAATTTACTTAAATACGTACGCTTTTCTGTACAGGTTGAGCTGATTTCAAATGGGATCAATGCGATTTGCATTTTCTTCGATAAAAGCAATACAGAGCAGATATCTGTGGAAAATGAAAGGAGCATCGTTTGTGGCAGTTAACCTATCGTGATACGACGATGTGAGAATGTATTTTAACTGCCAGATTAATTTGTTCGATCAAATTACGTTCAATATTATACCAAGATTTGTAGATGAGTAAGCAGACAGAGTGCAGATCTATACGAATAGTCAGAAAACATTATGGATGTCGTTCAGTATATTATCTAATAGAAGTTTCAGAGCTCAGATAAAACGAGCTAGGTAATAACAGCGAAGTTGGGTTATTAAAACGAAGAATAGACATTATAATAACAGTTATGCAGGCTTTATCATCACAAAAAACAATAGGCATTTAATCAGTTTTAGATTACTATTACCAATACATGTTAGTATATTTTCATAAAATATTGTAGGTACTCCCAACACAAATGACATTAATCAACAATAGTAATCCGCAATTAAAACAGAGGATTATACTCATTTCATCTGTATCGAGCACTTTTGTTACTTCAATACAAATATAATTTTCATAAATATGTAAGCCTGGGATTTGAATATTTCGCAGGAACACGATGAAATCGCTGATATTTTATTTATTCTGTGAGCAATATGTTGATTGAGTGATATTTAATGTAATCTTCCACGAATATTATTTAAAAGAGAGGTAGGTACGTACAACGTATTGATTTATGATATAAATAATTACAATCTACTGCGAGTACGGAATAAAGTTTCCTTCTTTCTAAGAAAAGTCCACCCCTCCGACATACTTATTGGAAAAAGTAATTAAAGATTATCAAACGCATAAGTTTCAAGGAAAACGTGGAAATTGCGTAAGTAGGTCTCTTTAGCCATTTGCAAAAACTTAATTAATTTAAACAGAATTAATAAAATGGTTCTCAATTAAAATCAAGTTATACTGGATGCACAGTGGGCGGGTGGCAAACGCGGATTAAATACTAAAGTGTCGCGATTACCTACCGAAGCCGACCCCAAGGCGCTATTAAGAATTCAGCAAACGAATTGGGGACATCGAATCGACAAAATTGAGCTCGCCTCATCTTTTCTTACATCGTGTGTTTTCGTCCCCTTAGTTCAGATATTTTAATATTTCCTTGGCTCTAGGGAGGAGACCGCTGTTTTGATCTACAACTCACAAAATACACATTTTTTCAGTACTAACATAGAATATTCTCCTTCATTTCTTTATGGGGCATAACTTTGTGAATACGTCGCTGAATAATACGAAAATCTTTTATGAATGAGATTTTTCGGAGGGTACTCCAGAAGGACCAGTGGGGCAACGGAGCGTTGAGGTGAAATATGTTCAGTAACTCACCCGTGCGTTACGGACTTAAGATAATAAACAGTACCTGAAACAGACAAAGGAGACTCATTAATATACAACGAATTTTGATATTAACAAAATCAAAGTTACGTGCCTATATAAAATATAAAGTTGATGATAAAAAAATCTTAAATCATAAATGTTCGCATGAAAGGATTCCAAAGCTGGATAGAATAAAATGATGTTAGGTTAGGATTTGTCGGAGTTTGATTTATTAATTTTAGTTTATTTTATATCTACCAAAACGCGCCGGCGGCTATATTTTGCTTTCGTATTTTTCTCTAATATTTACGAAAAAGCTTTAACCTTCCTCCTTTCTGTTTCTTAATTTCACAGAGTGTCTAAATGACAAAATTTAAACGTAATTCCATAATGAATCCACGCGCTATCAAGTAATGAGGTTGGACCATTTTGACCCGAACTTCATTGACCCCGGCGTAATAAGGGCAGCGCGTGCGGCCGGGTCAAGTGCTTTAATTGTATGGTCATACTGGTCATGTACCAGTAGGTGCCACGACACATTATAATATATCATTTGTATTAAACTACATAGATACCACGTCAAATTAGTGACGAATAACAAGGATGTGGCTTTGGGGTACTATCAAATCGAAATGATATATTTTAAATATTTTTATGGCCCTCTAAAGAACCGTAATAAGCTGGGGTAGTCAATTTGCAAAATTTCGGCATTCATAAAGCAGAATAAACAAGTAGAATTTCCTTTTTCGATTAAAGTAGGTAACTACCTTGTTGCCCCTAAAGGTGTATGTCGATGATATCATTTTCTATTCAAGTCGTAAAACGGACATTTGATTGAATGATACCCCGTGTACCCTATTGTGTGCAAGGGACCAAAAATGGTTGCGAGTATTATCACCTCGGCTTTGCACACAAAGGATATTTGCAAATCTCTCACACTAAACACGAAGTGATCGGATCAATGTAACCTTGTTCTTACAGCTGCCAGAAATGGCGACACACAATAGATAAGTACGTGGATGTACGTAACTTCCACGTACCGACTTATATTGAAAAATATAATAATTTTCCTATCTCTTTTACCTGATACAAAATGTTGCCACAAAACGTCAAAGGTCAAAGAGTAGAAATTGGATAAAATTTCCTTTTTCAGGGACAAGCGTTTTGAACACGATTGAAGGGACGACGTAACGTAACGTTTTTAACCGTACCTAAATCCTTTTACTTTACAAAAAGAAACACCATTTCTCGGGACTAAAGTTATTTTACAACAACAATGAGAAAATTGGCGACAAAAAACGACCTACATGATGCGGTGTCAACAAAGATAATATATATCGTGGTATCAGGGTGCCTCCATCGCTATTGTTGTCCCTAAACGCGGCCATGATCCCGGGATCGCCAGCCCCGGACTCGTTTGTCCCGGGATATCCTTCGGCAAACATCGACGAAACCCGAGATTCACTAGACCTTTACACAAGTGCTTTGTTGAGTCGCTGGAGGATATAAAAATATAAATATAAACGTCTTTTTTTCTCACACCATATTTTGAGCTAGTGTTATATCGGACGCGGAGATTATTTATTGTACTATCGCGGGATAATCCTATATTGTCGTCTCATCGTTTGCTTTATTTTGTCTTACAAGAATTCTTACTCTTGTTTCCTGTTATTGATATAACGAGAAAACAATTATGTTTCGATGTTTCAGGATTGTCGTTGATTGCTTAAGTGCCTCGTACACGAAAAAAAAACACTGAGTTTAAGAAATTTCAGTCTGTACTGTATGTAGGAAAATAAGTTTAACAACAATATACGATTTTGCCTCAATCATGTCCTGTATATAATAGTGTAATGTCGGATCATTGTCAATCAATGGCCTACTACTAGCTAGCTCATAATATATTACACATACACATTACGGTCTATTAATTCGTTATTACACGTCGTTTAAGGTTATTAGCCTAATACATAGCTGGCATTAATTAGGTAAGTGAGCAGTCAGTTCAAAACGATATTAAGTTTGACTACAAACTACACGAAATCAAGTGACAAATATAGCCGTTCATAAAACTGTAGTTTCAGAAATACTGTTCAAAGATCACGTCGATTCCTCAAGGAGTGTAAAAAGACGACAAAGCCAACTTTGCACGGAAACATCCAATAAAACGAAGTGTGCCATAGTACCCGGTGCACGTAAAAAGTTTGCCCGTGTGCGACTAGTCGGGCCTCCGGTCGCCCAAATCGCACGACTTGTCGGCACAACTTCGATATTAGTTCGCGCGTGATCGATTTAGCAGGCCAGTTTGACAGTTGCGATAGTGACAGATGACGCAGACGCCATATCGCACGGGTGATTTGTCTTCAACTTTACCTAAAGACAGTTGTTTTCACGGCTCTTCTCTCTGTGCAGATCACTCCCAGAGCCTAACTTTTATGTATAAAGTCAGATGGCTTCCAGCGATAACCACTCCAGCTAGGTTATTGTCACATTGAAGCACATCAATTTTGGTTTATATCATAAAGCGAACAATCCCTCCTCCTCCTAAAAAAATGCCGAAATAGAATTCTAAAAATAAACGGAAGCAAAGGATAAAAATGTTGTGTAAAAAATATGGACATAATTATCATCAGGAGATCAAAATCAATATAGCGTTATTTATTTTGGGAGAGACTGTGTTCCTCGAAGAAAAACATTAGCCAAGTTATTAGCACCTTATTTCACCGTAATAGGCATTACATCGTGTCGCTTTTCTGGGCTGTTTGCCCCAGGAAAGTGTTGAACGCCTTCACTGTCATTCTTGTGATTAATTTGTGTCGGCTCTGTCGTGCTAATGGGCTAAAATAATTTAGTGGGCGACGCTGATTATTTATTGTCAATTGGTTAACGTTTGCTAAGCGATTTATCGTTAATATCACGACAATTATAATATTATCAGACCATCTATTCTCAGCAGACTATTAATTTGCTATTGAGGTTAAATTGCAGCATTAATAACCTAAACGATTTTCAGGAAAACTGAGCAAATGTAAAGAGCGAATACATTTAGTATTTTGGAAATAATCGATTCACACCGGAAAATAACACTGGAATGGTTTACAAACAAACGTACAGTTACGTCGAAATTAATTTGCCAATCAATTACAATATGATATGTATTAGTGTGCAATGATTAGTTACACATTCAATATTGTGTGTGTATGCAAATGATGCTGATTACAGTTTGTTTGCTTAGCTCGCTATTACTGAACACGACCGGACAATGGCAGCGGAGATCGTAAGCTAATAATCGACGGACAATATAAATTTTAGATTGAGCTTCATATACTAACATATTGAATTGGTGGGAAGTATCTACCTGCGTTATTGTTTGGTGCAGGACGTTGGTACTCAAATATTTTCTTGCATAAGACAATAGAAGAATACTTATACAGGGTGTCCAGTAATGAATGGATAACCTTGGAATGGGTCATAGTAGAACTAAAGGCGATTTAGAAAAAAATACAAAAAAAAATCAATACCGAGTATTTCCTAAGATATGTCACTTTTAAGAATATTGATAATTTTTGGTATCCTACTTTACATTCCTCCACACCACGACCACAAATTGATGAATTCCATCATTTTTTTATTGATAAAATAATCTACATTAACTGAGCTAATAGATGAGCAGTAAATAGTAACACTGCTACTAAACAGCTTTTAAAAAAATGAACTCGAATTAGTACTTTAGTGAAAAAATTGAGAAAAATTTTCATTGAGACAAAGTTTAAGCAACCATAGCATGAAAAAACGTATGGCAACACAGGTGACCAATATTTTTAAAATAATATGCACTTAATGCAGATTTCAAAAAGGTATTACTTATCATTGTACCTAATGGTAATAATGAATTATTGCTAATTGAGTTTGAAAGGAGAGAAAATTGCTGCTGAGAAAAGTTTGAAATATTCAGGTAGTCCAGGTAAAGCCCACACATTTTAAGAATTTCACGGAAGAAAAAAAAGTCGCATCTTCTAGACGCTTCGAATGACACCTATTTCAAATCTGTTGGATACCTTCACCCACCTTCACCCAGGTTAGGTTAGGTAAGCCAATTTCTCTCCTTTCAAACACAAATAGCAATTATTCATTATTTTCAATAGGTACAATGATGACTAATGCCATTTTGAAATCTGCATTAAGTGCATATCATTTAAAAACTATTGGTCACCTGGGTTGCCATACGTTTTTTTCGTCATTGTACCTATTGAAGATAATGAATAATTGCTATTTGTGTTTGAAAGGAGAGAAATTTGCTAACCTAACCTGGGTGAAGGTATCCAACAGATTTTAAATAGGTGTCATTCGAAGCGTCTAAAAGATGAGACTTTTTTTTACTTCGGTGAAATTCTTAAAATGTGTGTGGTTTACCTGGAATACCTGAATATTTCAAACTTTTCTCAGCAGAAATTTTCTCTCCTTTCAAACACAATTAGCAATAATTCATTATTTACATTAGGTACAATGATAAGTAATACCTTTTTGAAATCTGCATTAAGTGCTCATTATTTTAAAATTATTGGTCACCTGTGTTGCCATACGTTTTTTTCATGCTATGGTTGCTTAAACTTTGTCATAACGAAATTTTTTCTCATTTTTTTCGTCAAAGCACTAATTCGAGTTAATTTTTTGAAAAGCCGTTTATTAAGAGTGTTAATATTTATTGCTCATCTATCAGCTCAGTTAATGTAGATTATTTTAACAGTAAAAAAATGATAGAATTCATCAATTTGTGGTCGTGGTGTGCAAGAATGTAAAGTAGGGTACCAAAAATTATCAATATTTTAAAAAGTGACATATCTTAGGAAATACTCGGTATTGATTTTTTTTTGTATTTTTTTCTGAATCGCCTTTAGTTCTACTATGACCCATTCCAAGGTTATCCATTCATTACTGGACACCCTGTATATATATTACATAAAACCAAGACTTTTCCATGGGAATAAGCATAACTGTCTGTTGCCTTGTCCATAATCTATCTATATCTATCTATATCTATACATATAATAAAACTGTAGAAAAGAAGTTTTTGTACATTAAAAAAAAATAAAAAAATATAGCCAGGGTGTTAAAGGACAACCAATAGAACCGATTTCCAGCATTTTTAGAATTTTTGTCTGTTTGTATGTTTGGTTATTCGGGCATCACGTAAAATGTACGAAATCAATGTAGATAACTTTTATACACAACGATTAAGCGTAGCTTGAAGTAACATTTAGTTTTTGTTTCATTGCAATCGGTTCAGTCCATCAAAAGATATTTGAATTTAAAGTGATTCAGAAGTAAAATATTACGGTCAGTTCACACCGCGACGCGCAGTTCAGTAGCGCGATCTAGCTTCGAATAGAAAAACTACATATTTAAATAATTCATCTAAACCAACGATAACACGGTAGATGGCATTAAAAAAAACCTGGAATAGAGCTGTTAAATTGAAGTAACATTAAGTTTTTTATTTCATCGTAATAATCAGTTTACACCTTACAAACAAAAAATGTAAATTAATTAAAGCGTTTTAAAGGAATCGTAGGATAGGATAGGATGGGATAGGATGGGATAGGATGGGATAGGATGGGATAGGATGGGATAGGATGGGATAGGATGGGATAGGATGGGATAGGATGGGATAGGATGGGATAGGATGGGATAGGATGGGATAGGATGGGATAGGATGGGATAGGATGGGATAGGATGGGATAGGATGGGATAGGATGGGATAGGATGGGATAGGATGGGATAGGGTGGGATAGGATGGGATAGGATGGGATAGGATGGGATAGGATGGGATAGGATGGGATAGGATGGGATAGGATGGGATAGGATGGGATAGGATGGGATAGGATGGGATAGGATGGGATAGGATGGGATAGGATGGGATAGGATGGGATAGGATGGGATAGGATGGGATAGGATGGGATAGGATGGGATAGGATGGGATAGGATGGGATAGGATGGGATAGGATGGGATAGGATGGGATAGGATGGGATAGGATGGGATAGGATGGGATAGGATAGGATAGGATGGGATAGGATGGGATAGGATGGGATAGGATGGGATAGGATGGGATAGGATGGGATAGGATGGGATAGGATGGGATAGGATGGGATAGGATGGGATAGGATGGGATAGGATGGGATAGGATGGGATAGGATGGGATAGGATGGGATAGGATGGGATAGGATGGGATAGGATGGGATAGGATGGGATAGGATGGGATAGGATGGGATAGGATGGGATAGGATGGGATAGGATGGGATAGGATGGGATAGGATGGGATAGGATGGGATAGGATGGGATAGGATGGGATAGGATGGGATAGGATGGGATAGGATGGGATAGGATGGGATAGGATGGGATAGGATGGGATAGGATGGGATAGGATGGGATAGGATGGGATAGGATGGGATAAGATGGGATAGGATGGGATAGGATGGGATACGATGGGATAGGATGGGATACGATGGAATACCATCGTATTCCATCGTATACGATGGGTCACGCATAGGTACGACCTGTTTCCTTGAAAGAATGACTTTCGCCCATGTCTGCTTACGTCCTGGGGCTGCCAGCGCCGGTAAAGGCAGGAACGGGCAGGCTCCGGAGTCCGCCCATACTACTTCTTCTCTTGCACGAGCATGCGGGCGGCGAGTATGCCTGGGTCGACGGCGCGTTGTGTTCAACACGCGCCTCAATGTGTCATCACAATAACGGGCTATCGAATTACCTTGACCCCGGAACGTAAAGGCCTATTTATAGGACACCGTGGATTTTAATCAGTACAAGTCTGACAGTCCCTCTTACTCTGCCCTGGGTGGGAAGACTCATTTGATGATTTACGTAGGTTACATCATTCTGGAGCATATTTATGTATGCTCCAGAATGATGGTTTACAGCTTATGTTGTTAATAAAGAAGCACTAAAAAATACATTGTTAAGTTCCGACATCCACGCGAACGAAGTCGCGGGCACAGCTAGTAATACATATTGTCAGAGAAGCACGCCGCGCCGGTTAAAAGAAAACCGACAAGTGAACCAAAAGAAATCCATACGTAGTTCGAGACTAAAACTCAACAGGCTTAATATATGCAAAAGGTGGAGCAGACTTTGTTTTGCTTCTTTATCGGAAACGGGACGCCGTCAATTGGACTGTACATATGTTTTTAACATGTATTTTCATGAGATTAAATAAACAACAATATCAAACACTTTGTGACACACTATGATGCCATTTGAAGTAGGTTTTTCTTTTAAGCTTCTACAATTTTTAGCCCAGAAAGGTACGCTTACCTTTGCTGTCAAAAATATGTTACAAGCTTGAATTTCATGTCGTTTTCAGGTGTGACAAAAAGCCCTAATGTATATGTAGGTAAATAAACACCGGAAGAAGGCTTTTTGCCATCACATAATGTATGGGCGTAGCTAAGGTGGGGCAAATGGCAAACGGCACTCTTCGTGATTGGCCGCGAAACACGACCGGAATATCACGATATTGTTTGAATTTTTTATTATTGGTAATGTAGGACATACGTTAGAAATTCAATGTAGATACATTTGAATGCTGCTAGTGGTTTTTGCAGGTAGTAAGGTAAGCTCTGACAGAACAGCTACAATAGTTCTTGATGTATCTAGGATTTTTTTTTTTTATTGATCTATTATTTTTGACGTCATATGAAGCGGCCCACCAAGTTGAATATTTTTTGTAAAGGCGGTATATGTCGATCTCTAATAGTTTGGTTTGGCTCTTGTGTTTTCTAATCAGGGTCACCAGGTACTCCAGATCTTCGATTATCCTAGTTTTTATAGTTTTCCCTTTATGTGGCCATTAATACCTAACTCAGTACTAAATTTCAGCTCTCTGAGTTTATGGGAAGTACTAGTTCTATTATGATGATCATGAGTGAGTGAGCTAGCAAGCGCAGCGTAGGACGTCCACCAACGAGATGGGCAGACGACCTTATAAAGGTCGCCGGAAGGCGCTGCGTAACTTTGCTTTCGCTTAACTTCTGAACTGAATGACCTACAGACTTGAAATTTTAGATTTTAAGTATGTGATTATAGCTTACTGGATGACGAAAATTTCTGCGCTCTGGTCTTATCCAGAGGTTCTCAAATAGGGGCCTCAAAATGCGGCGAAATGGTTCCAGTAAAGGATGGTACGGCAGTGTTTGCTTTGCGCTCGACTTTGGCGGGGGGGCACGGCAGTGCCCCCGCCAAAGTCGAGCGCAAATTACAGCGTACTTGAAGCATTTACAGCGTTTACGAACGAGAAACCGTTTTTTCCATCAAATTACCGTCAACATTACTTTACGCCGAAAAAACGGGAAAAGTCTGTCTTTTGTTTCACTTACTCTTTTTTTAAGCAAATGGTGATTTTTAACAGGGTTTTCCAATTTTGAGCACTATTTTCTGACATTTTCTTTCATATAAACCTTGTCCTGAATATAACGACCATAAGAGAAAAATAGCTTTCCAATTTGGTTATTCGCGTACATACGTTTCGACGACTCTTTTTGTTTATACTATTAGTTTATATGAAAGTGTCTGCTTATCTTATGCTATAATTTAGGTGTAAAACGAGCAATCCATAAACTTCTTAACAAACTACATTTTCATGACAAACCAACAAAGTTCAATATTTTCCAAAACTCAGACAACATCCATTAGGGGAAGACATTCTGATTCCCTCCGACTATAATTAAAGTCTCAATGGATAAAGAACAAACTTGGGTCGCATCAGCGTCACGCAACAGCCAACTTGGAAGTGAAAAGCCGCCAGGAATACGATGTAACTTGTCTGATTTCACTGAAACTTGCCGCAATCGGCCGACTTGGCTCCAACTTTTCACACAACAGATCGGCAGGCGAGCAACAATACTTCGGGAAACAAAAGAGCTCTTCGAAATACTTATACACTGCCGTTCAGATTAAAGGGCTGCTTATATATTTCCTCGAGGCTTTGTTGTGGTAGTTCGTAGTTGTGTTTAATCTAATTTCATTTACCAGTCTCGTTTTAATTAGCTATGTACAATTTATGTTTCATTAACTGCCATAACTATGTACAGTTGTATTGTTTCGCCGAATTGTTTGTTAAATAGTAAACTATTTACTCTAGGCTGTAGGTATGTATAATATGCATAAAAACCACATAACTAAATTTTATAAAATAAACTGTTATAATAAAATTTCCATGAAATAATAATGAAATTTATTTTCAAGCATGAAATAAATGAATGCTAAAAACAAATTACTATTTGAAACATTTCTGCTGAACTTTAATTTTGTTACTTTATTTAAAGTTACTCTATTTAATTGCTCGAAAGTGTACGCCGAAAACTCAAGTGCTTTCATCACTTAAGATTAGTTTCGTATAAAGCAGCTGCTATTAAAAGAGCATTAAGTTTAATTTTAATAGCATTAGGAGGGCGCCAAGGGCCTCAGCAGCATTTAGTGTTTCATTTGGCGGCGTCACATGAATGACTTTAGTGGTACACCTTCACACATTACCAGACGCTAAGAACATCTGAGAATACCCGGAGCTTGACTGCCTCTGTGTAATATGCAGTTATATAGGAGTATACATAAATTGTTATAAGCGTAGCAAGTTTAATTCAAGTTTGTGGCCACAGGTGCTTTCATGTGTATGTTTCTGTCAGCGACGGGCCCTTCATCTCGCCCTCATTTGCTCCACTCGGGGTAATTTCTCACAGGAGCGCCTTAAGGGTGTCGTTACATTCCTTTGCGTGTGTGATTAACTGTATTTATATTGTTGGAATTCCCTTTGTTATAAGGAGCGGTATAGTCTTGTTATTCTCGCCACTCGTACCTTTCGTCCCCTTAGAGTCACAAGAGCAGCTTACGTCGGATTTGCGCGATCGATGATTGTGAAATTGTAAGTATTGCAGTGAATTGCGAATCATACTCCACCTCTATCTCAGTCTAGACTTTTATCTGTATTTAAGTGACGATGAAAGCGAATGAAGTGCTAACTTATATGTAATGAAACAGGGTCCTTATGTTGAAAGTAATATGGGGAGTCTGAGTATACTTACAAAATGCGTTATTACTAAGGTCGTTTTTATTACCTTTAAAAAAATATTCCATTTTGATCCCAAAAAACGACCATCCCGAAATTGGTGCGGAAAAATAGAAATAATATTGGCTAAGAATAGCCGCAACATCCCTCTATTATTCCATACCAATACTCACGAGCATAAAAATGGGCACAGCGTATTTGTAACGCTCGTTACAAAATATTCGAAGGTTATTTCTCTCGACCCTTGTAAGGCTGGCTTAGAGGGACTTGCGGAGATCGATGCGAGCTCCAAACCTCGACTTATATCGTTTTGTAACAATACGCAACGAAAAATAGACTTGTCAAGTTTTTTTATTAAAACATAAGGGATTGGGCGGACCGCGTCAGTCGCACGACTGATCACTGGACAGGAGGACACAGGTCAGGACGACCACTGATCAAATTCTCCATAAAATGGGTGCCGGAGGATGGTGTCGGCATGCGTATTACAAGGACTGGTTCCAGGAGGCACAGGAGAAGACCTCATGGGCTTTGCCCTGTCTCTGTCGGATAGTCTCCAAGAATTTTTATTTCTTTTTAAAAGCTCATCAGCAGTTCACCTAGAAATTAGTTTGTTTAATACACCATTATTCAAAGAAGCGCTTACGTCAATTTAAGAGTGTGCGTGATTTTTTAATACCAAGATCAGGTTACTTTTTTGAAATACTAACATGTTACTAAAATAATAACAAAAAATACTACATAAAAGCAAAATATTTATCTAAATAGCCAATTAAAAAATATCGTACCTCTAAAACGGAATAGTGTTTTTGTCCGCAAGTGTAGAGCGTGGAAGTAATGCCCTTGTCATGCCGAATGAACTGTAACTATTGTTTTTATCCGCGGAGCTAACAGTTCGAGGATAAGAAATGGGGAGTCTTGTACATTTTAAACCTTTTATATGCACATATGTTTTGTACAGGGAACCTTTCTTCCCTTTTCAAGATTGAAGAGGCTTTGTGTGAGAACTTATGGAAGAGGAAACTTGCTCGTTTCAGACTTTCAGGACACTATTCTTTAGTGAAAAAGATAGATTACCTATTAAAATAATACTGAAACTCGTTTATACCTTAATAAAATATCTACTAGGTAAATAACATCTATGAACATAACACAAACGAGAATCTTAACCTAACCACTACAAACAATGTTCAAACATGCTCGAAGCCAAATAAAAACCACCATTCCCATTTCTAAAACCAATTTGAATTCTTAAGTCACTTCGAAAATACACAGCAGAACACGACAAAGCCACAAATCGACCTTATGAAATAATAAAACTCAAAGTACTGTGGAAATGCTACGTTGTAGGTAAAATCGATAACTACGGGACATATTCCACCTGACGTTTAGTCACCTAGCGACCAGACCGCAAACATGGCGACTTATACAAAATAATATCTCTTGTAATACGTACCTATATACCTCTTTGTATACAACCTCACAAATTAGCCCCGTAATTCCTCAAAGACAATACGTATAATTATTTATGTTAAAGGTTTTATGTCGCTGGGAATTAGAATGTGTTTTATGGGTGCATTTTATGTTGTGGTGGGTTATTTTTTGTGTTACTTAGCTATATTCATAATTATATTATGTATATTTAAGTAGCAGATTTTATTTAGAAAAATTAAATAGGTGTATTAATTAGGTAAGGGTTAAATCATTTGCTACGTGGATAAAATGTCCAACCAAAGACTTCCAAAAGTAATTATTTCAAAGGATTATTCAGAATATAAAAAAAAACCTCCGTAAATTAAATGCTTTAGATACAGCATACTTACGTTCGTAGTTAAGATATTTTATGCACTGAATCAAATATTTTCGAGTATAATAAATCAATACAATTCTATCCACCCCTAACTTCCAGTGCGTGCTATAATATACGAGTGTGGGATCATATGAGGACGGGCAGCATTCATCTATGTGCTAATAACATCGCTCGGGCCACCAATCTGCCTGCCAAGCATAGTGATCACCGCATATCGATCCCCCAAGGATAGTTGTTAGCAACATGCAGGGCCAATCAGCTACAGACGACATTTGGGGCAAATTGGAAAATAACAATAAATTACAGTAGTGAGAGCCTTGTCCTTTACTAATATTAAAAAGCTGAAGAGTTTGTTTGTTTAGTTGAACGCGCTTTTCTTTGGAAATTCTTGTTCAAATTGAAAAAAAATACATGTGGCAAAAAAATACAGGAGACTGCCGCGGTGAAGCTATAAAATCGCCTACCGCGTATATTTAACGAGAATATAATTTATTTAAAATGTTTGTGGTGCACTACTGTAATAAAGAACTTCTTTGTTGTAGGAGAATTTTACAAGTAGGTTTCATCGTGAAAACTCCTTGTAGCTGGCCGTTTAGAATCAGTAAGAAAAAGTGAATTGTTTTTATGACGGATATTTTTATGATTGCCGAAGTCTCCCAACTGAACTGAAACGATGTTAGACGATGCGTGGTGTCAGGTATTTTCGTTAGGTTTTTGGAAATTTTTTGTTTCGGTCGCCGCGCCGCGCCGCTCTCTGAGCCCGCGATAAAAGCTATGCAATAGCTTAAAAAATCTCGTTGTTAGTTTGTCAGACTATTCAATAATAGTCTATTTATCAAGGAAGGCTATAAAAGGCTATCACATAGTACAAAGTACAGTCACTACTAGCGTGATGCTAAAAAGCCTTAGCATCACGCTAGTAGTGACTAGCGTGATGCTAAGGCTTTTTAGCATCACGCTAGTAGTGACTGTACTTTGACTGAGCAATCGATTTCTACCCTGCGTGTCGGGGGTTCGATCCCTACACGGAACAAATATTTGCATGATCTGCAAGTAGTTGGGGTCTAGGTGTTTGTGTAAGTATGTGACTTTCTATTTTTGTAAACGCACGGCACGATACAGGAGAAATTCCTAATATGGAGTAATTTTTTTTTTCAAACGGGTAGGGTGTGAAACCATGGGGTACAACTTGACAGTCCATAAATTCCCTAGTGCTGGAATACAGGCCTCAAGTACAAGTGAGTTATTTTCCATCACGCATGTCCACTGTTAAAATTTTGGTTCTTAAACCATGACTGTTTTCACTATTTTTGGACCAGTGGTTATGAAATTTTCACAAAGCAAAGTCTGGCTTCGAAAACTCGTAAGTCGGGTCTATAAATACTGCACCGTCCCTGTTAGTACACAAGCTCTGTAGAGAGAGGAGAAACAAAATTACCAATTTTGGAGAATTCGTATCTACCTGAAACCCTCAGGCTTACAGCACTCTACAATAAGCCCACTAAGCCTAGGCCACTCTCTGAAAATTATTGGGGTAAAGCCAGACTAAAACACTATTTCGATGCGTTTGTGTTCCGCGTAATCAGAAAGGCTGAGGTTTGCCTACGTGCACTGAAAAAATTTTACTTTAGCAAAGTACCTTTTTGGCTCGGTTACAATCATATTGGTAAATTTTAACTAAGACTTGCCTAAAAATCTACAAGTAAACTTGACAAAGAGTAGACTTGTGAATATTGTTAAATATTCTTGGCTAATAACCAATAAGCATGTTGTTGTTACTAAACGAGTATTTCACTCGGTTGTTTTTTCCAAACATCTATAGTTAATAATAGATAAGTACAACTCTGTTAATTGTAATCGAGTAATTATTCGGTTGTTTTTTACAAACATCTATAGTTAATAATAGATAAGTAGAACTCTTCTGATTGTAATCGAGTAATTATTCGGTTGATTTTTACAAACCAACATATTTATCAATACATAAGATTAACCGATTCATTACCACCTTCATTTTCGTGAACATTTCAGCCAGGCCCCATTCATTGGTCGGTGGATCACCATTTGAGTCATCGGCCTCCCTGAAGGATGACTCAACTGATGAGTCATAAAATATTTTTCATTTAAAGACGTAGGAAATTAATCTCAGCTAAATCAAATGTAGGTATGGGCGGCTGCCATTTTTCTTTACTCGGTTGCTTCTTGCAAACTACCTCTGTTAACGGCAATCGGTTCGTGTCGTTTAATTTTAACCGAGTAGCTAACTCTGTTAAAAATAATCGAATCGTTTGGCTAGCATCAATCAATCCCATCATTCGTTTAGTCTCGGTCGCTAGTTCGCTCGTTCATTTGCTCGTCGATTCTCTTGAAGTAAGCACGCGTGCATGCGCTCCTCGTTCGTGGCTCCGCTGTGAATATTGGGTGTGTGTGATAAGTTTGGACAAGTGACACGTTGTTTGGACAATATTATGGACGATTAATGAATTAAATTTGTATTATCAATAAAAATACTTAGGTCAGTACTTCCAAAGTTTTTATATTTTAAAGTGTATCTACTTTCGAATATAAAAACTTTGGAAGTATTGACCTAAGTATTTTTATTTAATACAAATTTAACTGTCTTTATGCACCGAATTAAATTAATTACGAATACAGAGTAACACTGCTCTAACTACCGAGTAGGCTGGCTGTGGCTACAGCTTAAATTGGTTAAGAAAACCGAGTAACACTGCTCTAACTACCGAGTAGGCTGGCTGTGGCTACAGCTTAAATTGGTTAAGAAAACCGAGTAACACTGCTCTAACTACCGAGTAGGCTGGCTGTGGATACAGCATACATTGGTTAAGAATACCGAGTAACACTGCTCTAACTACCTAGTAGGCTGGCTGCAGATACTGGATATAGTGGTTAAGTATACTGAGTAACACTGCTCTAACTACCGAGTAGGCTGGCTGCAGATACTGGATATAGTGGTTAAGTATACTGAGTAACACTGCTCTAACTACCGAGTAGGCTGGCTGCTGTTACTAGATAAATTGGTTAAGTATACTGAGTAACACTGCTCTAACTACCGAGTAGGCTGGCTGTAGATACTGGATAAATTGGTTAAGAATACCGAGTAACACTGATGTTATGTACCGAGTGAGCCGGCTGTAGTTAAGTTAGTAAAACTGGCTAAATGCAGCCAACTTAACTCGGTCGTTACTAACGTAAGATACTGTGTTATTTCTAACCAAGTAAAATTGGCTAAATTCAGCCAACTTGACTCGGTCGTTACTAACTTAAGATACTGTGTTATTTCTTACCAAGTATTTTTAACCAATTTTAACGGTTAATATTTAACAAGTAATGTCAGCAAAGTTGACGTATTTGTTTTTAGCAACAAACTTTGCAGGTGCTATGTTGACAAACATGCTGGGTTATTTTTAACAGTATTTTATTTATTTTTAACCCTTACGTTTTTTGAGTGTGGCGTAGTACCCGGCGTAGGAATAATTATCTTCCTATAGGTATTACATCGGTTGATGGCCATTTCATCCTGTTTACAACATCTCATCAACCTATATTAAGGTATGCTATCTGTATCCGCTTAGGTTAATTTCCACTAGTAAGTTCCAGCCGGCAAGCGTGTATCCTACACAAGCACTCACTCAATTATTAATATACCACGTCAAAATATCGTGTTACTTACGAACAGTATAAAAGCCATCAGCGTTTTACAGCGTAAAGAGGCATTAGCAGCATTAACGCAAACTTGCGCGTTTTCACTAGAACGCAGAGTAATGGGTTACAGTTATTGCTCCCTTGTTTGGTTGATGTAACATAATTACTGCGGGGCGTGCACATCACGCGATATGTCGTGACGTGCCGTCTGGAAGGACCATACCTATACTCCACGTTACATCAGACAAAATGATATATCGAAATGTCAGTGCCGAAAAACAAATCAGAGTGATTTTGGTAACTAAACAAAAACCCGGAAAATCTGATTCGAACAACCGAAGCAGCAATTAGTATAAACATCGACTTCGAGAACTGTCTAACATTTAAAACAAAAGCTGTCAAGTAATTCAGACGGAATGTTAAACGTGGAATAATACATCAATGTTTAGGAAATGCGTAAACCATTTATCATAACAAGAGAGAATTAGATAGCAGCCCTCGGGCGGCGGAAAGCCAGTGCCATCTTATCTACACGAAGGCTAATGTAACAAGGCCGCGACAGAGGGAAGGGAAGCGAAAATGTTTATGATATTAATGAACTTTCCTCTAATTCTTTTTTATTACGTAATTTAGATGGAAATGTTATTGTCACGAAAGTGTGGTCATTAGTGTCCACGAAAATGATCGACGGTGTATGAACACGCTGGTATTAAAAAGTTATCGATGTTGAAATGTTGCAGTGAACAAAGAATTTACTCCTATACTAATTAGCTATTTACAGACACAAACTGTAAATACTACTTCAAAAAACAATTTAAACTTAACTTTTTGTGGATCAAAATTACCATGAGCAGCGCTAATATAGATTTAACTTTAACGAAGTAAAACACTTAGCAGGACGCCACTTTATATTCGCATTTAACTTTGTCCCCGTAATATGAATGTTAATATTTTTACGTAAAGTTAAATACAAAAAAGTTTAGCGTGCCAACATGCGGAGCTCGTCCGCACGTTCGCAAATATTTTCTGGAAAGTAAAGGAGCCAATGTTGGAAGTAAAGAGCCCAATAGACAGTGGAGCGGCTCAAAGGCACAAAAAGCCAAGCCCATTACGGGACACACGTTGGCGGAAACCACAAAAGACCCAATTATTCTGCTGTGTGAAGCCAAAAAAGGGTTGGACCAAAACCAACTTGTCGAGTGTTCTGTTTCACTTTCCGAATGCACGCCAGCCACGGATTAGCTCTCTTTGGCAGTACATTAGTTATTTTGTATTTGTAATGATTAGTTATGTAGGTCAGAAAAAAAATCTTTTTTTCCCAGAACGAAAATCGTAGAAAGTGATATTAATTGTGTTGCAAAAAATATAACAAAACAAATTAACATTTTCCCAAAAAGAATAAAACTTGTATTCCTTTAGTTTCAAACATAACTTGACAAGGTGTCATATAAAGAACATTTATTGAGTCCTAATGATGAGCGACATTATTATTTAACCGAAATTACGTGCAAAGACATCGATTGACGGGCATGTTTCAAATTTATCACCTTTGAACAGGGAGAAGACGTATGTATGTAGCTCAGAAAACAAAGTTAAGATAAAATGTTTAAAAGAATGCTGTCATTGTTCATGGTAATTTTAGGCTAGCTGCACAGTCCTTAGGGTTGGCACAGCCAGGTGGTATTTGGTATAGGTAGGTATTTATGATGAACCGAAGCGCGGTTCGGCATTTGTTGTACCACTTATATCGACGAATCGAATATGCCGAATTAAAGAAGCATGAGCACAAACGCAACAGTATCTTATAAATGTTAAAGAACAGTAAAAACTAAAAAGAAAATAATTTAATAAGTCTTGGTTATTTTGACAAAGGACTATGGTCAATAATCATCAATAATAATGATTACTGAACTGTCAATTTCCGCATTTACAAGGGCTACACATATAATGTCAATATTTGATACCAATTACGAGTATGACACTGGCAGTACTTGAACGCGGTTAAGACGTGCTGATCGAGTTCAGTTACATTAGTAAAATCCTAACTTAAAGGTTTTTTTTCTGTTATAGCGATATTATAAAATCATATCAAAGAACTTTTCTCACCATTAAACGTTTTACATGACTATGAATTTGTTTCTGTATCATTAAACTCGTATTATTATTGTAGTGCGCTATATTTTTTGCAGCTATAAAATATTTTATAGGCGACAAAACTTCAACGAAATTTCCGCAATATGGTGCGTGATTTAATAACGGTCACATGTTGTTTTAAAGTATTGAAGTTGTTTTTAAAAGTTTCGGTTCTAACTGAACTTGTACAATTTCAAAAAAGTCTAAAATAAACGACCAGTAGATATTCGAAGATATTTATCTACTGGTCAAGGAATTAAATACTTATAAGCTATTTGTAAACTTTTGCGTCTCAATGTTTGAAAATTTATGAAGGTAATTTCTTCAGTAGCATTCATTTAATTTCAAAGGAATCATAGCCTCCTCATTTGAATTGTTAATTATATATCCACTTAGCCATTTAATTAAATGATCTGGTAGAATAATGAACAGAGCCAAAATAAAAAAAAAAAACAATATTTTGTCTTTTCGCTAGGTACAGTCACGAGCAATAGTATGTATACACTAAGCAGTATATTAAAAAGCGATTTTCTGCTACCATATTGATAATACTTTTGCCTTTTCATTAGACTTCTATTTTGGAAGCCATACTATTACGAAATAAGTCTCATTTCAAAGTGGAAACCAGTATTTCACGAGTAAATAGCGTTTGAATTTTGTCAAGTGTATACATGTTATTGCTCGTGACTGTATATAAACTTTAATGGTGAATAAATCACTAAGAAACTTTGCTCGGTAGTGGACTGCGGGTGGGAAAAATACGCCATTTTCATAAGGGGAAAAACAATAACTCGAGGCACGGACCAAGGGCCGCTTTTAAGGCACATAAATCAAAACAGACGATATTTTCGGCGTAGCGCCGGGTGGGCACTTTCGGTACGGGATTTTTGGGGACACATCCGGATTAGTGTTGTTTTTACGATTCACTTCTACTTTCTGTTGTTCCTTTATTGACAAGCTGGTAAAAGGCACTGATTTAAAGTCTTGGCTTGTTTTAAATTTAAAATGATCTTACTAGGCAATTTTACAATCAGAACTCTTCCAACCACAAAATTGAGTTTGTAAACGTTTCTCTATTTCCACAACGTTAGCAAAGGCCCGAACTGTGTAAGTAGGAACTAGCTGTATAAATATATGAACTGCGGATTAAACTCACTAACTCAGTACTCCGCGGCCAAGTAACCCAACTATACACTTCATTTGCTTTGTACAATTTCATTCATTCATACATTCAATATCCAACATCATTCCCGCTCCTAGAGCAACGCTTCAGGCACGAATGGAATGAGATTCTTCCTTTGTGCCTTCATATTTCATCCACCTACTAGAAACCCGAACGCATCTAGATCGTGAACCAGCATTTAGAACAACATCAAAATCGTCTTTCACTCAGCTGGATAGAGTCCAATTTAAATTGCACGGCGTGTCAGACTAACTAATACAATGTTCTGTCACTGCACATAGCAAAATTTGCTTTTAGGAAATTCGGTTCAGAGTGCTGCGATAGCACTACTGATAATTTAGTATAAGCGGATCCGCTGGAAGCCGACATGCATATTGTTTAACACAGCCGGACGGGACGACCAAGCGTAATTTTAAAAGCTTCAGCGATAGTTCACGATCATCCACGTGAAATATTGAAGGTTTTTGCGTACAATATCAATATATTTTAATTATGTATTCAACGGAAGACAATATTAATACGAACAAAATGTGTTCAGATTTTGTTACTTAATTTTCGCTTGAGTTTTGTTCATTGCGTACAGGTAGACACAGGTATGACATATAATTTAACATCACCATTATGTAGCACGCATACTGTAATAAAGAAAAATCGCCGTCTTCACTTCAAAGAAAACATTACCTAAGAATCCACTGCTCGTTATAACGTGACAAATTGTCGACATTTTTTTCCGCAAAGCTTCGAGAATTAGCGTGATCAATTGCGTTCTTCGGCACTCCCGGAGTCACGTCTCTTTCGCTCTTTAGGGGGACAAACGAGACAAAGCATTCTGTCTTCTTTATCTTTTATGTTGGGATTAAGCAGACGTCCCAATAGCTAGATCACTAGATATTCACACTTCGAGCGACCTCACTTTATTGAATAGAGTTTGGAACTTAACTGTGGTTTGCCGGCTGTGATCACAAATTTTGAAGAGGATTTTCCCATCGGCAAAATAGATAAACTTTCGTACATGTTTAACCAGTTTAACTAACTCGTGGAATTAATTTTGAAAAACTCACTCTTAATGCTTAACTTTTACTACATAATACTAGTACATAATTTAATTCTTAAAGACCTAGCGGTTTAGGTTGAGCGTTTTCAAATAGTCTTGATTTAGTTGAAAGAATTAGGGCTCTTTTACACAATGCCGCCGCCGCGCCAACGTAAACCACTCCTCAACCGCGCCTCTATGCTGTGTATACCTTCCTGACCGCGCCACGATCGCGAAGGTATACACAGCATAGAGGCGCGGTGGCGGAGCGGTGGCGAATCGGTGGTGGAGCGGTGGTGAAGCGGTGGCGGAGCGGTGTCGGCGCAGCGGCGGCATCGTCTACAGGAGCCCTTAAAACTACGTAGTAAGTAAACAATTCCAAACATTAAAGTAACTAGTGCCCCCCCAAAAAGCACTAGATGGAATCGCCCGAAGCCTCATAGCGGAGGCGTATTAAATTCCGCGAAAATACCGTTTGATTTTAGTTAAAGGAATTAAAACTACGTAGTAAGTAAACAATTCCAAACATTAAAGTAACTAGTGCCCCCCCAAAAAGCACTAGATGGAATCGCCCGAAGCCTCATAGCGGAGGCGTATTAAATTCCGCGAAAATACCGTTTGATTTTAGTTAAAGGAATTAAAACTACGTAGTAAGTAAACAATTCCATACATTAATAAATATGCTTATGCCGTATCTGAAGTAACTAGTGCCCCCCCAGACAGCACTAGATGGACTCGCTCGAAGCCTCATAGCGGAGGCGTATTAAATTCAGCGAAACATGCAGGTGTGTTTCCAAGATCTTTAATAATGTACTAAAAGGAACTGTAACAGATATTTGTGTGTAGGTGAAGGTGATATAAGATTATTATGAATACCGATAGAGTTGTGTGAGTTCGAATTAATCTTAGTTTGTCTCCCCCCTTGGAATTAGAAGGGTGAGGTAAATATTATATATGGTACTTATTGTTTAATGACAACATTGCACAATCGTATATCCATGACAGTTGTTACTGGTACTCATACCTCACATCAAGCTATACAAAACCAGTTTGTCTTGGACTAGCTTTATATGATCTTTCTGCACGTTGAACGGTCAGCTTATACCAGTTTTGCGTAGCTTTTTTCAAGAGTGTTTTATTTTCTTCGGTTTTTAAAAAAAATATAACATTTTTTAAACAAAATTTTAAATAGATTTACCTCATGAAAATTCTAGTCTGTTATTTTCCATGTAAACGACCAATACGATCAGTGCCCATTTTTCAAAGTTTTACAAGAGCCTGAGGCCTATGTGAAAAATAATGATTTGATTTCTAATAGCATAGAAATAAATTCTTTGAGTATGAATTTGAATTTCAACAACATAATAATTCTTACTTCTTCAATCCTAATTAACAATTACCTAATTACAATGAGACATATCGGCATGTCAGCCATAACTAAGCGCGAAGCCACTCGTCCGTCTGCCGGTGACAATTATGAGTTCCCAGTTATGGATAGCAGAGGTTCCCCCGCCCCCAAGAGCCTAGATAACGCAATTACGCCACCGTTATTAAGCGACACCCATTATTCATTGCTGAGACCCAACATTCATCAACCAAAGGACTTTAGGTGAATATTTTTATTTGAGGATCCGTAAAAACAGCATCTGTAACTGTAAGAGAGATGAAGAGGTGAAGATGATGCTTTTTAGCGTCGAAGTGCGCGATAAATTGTTCTTTGTCTGCTTATGTGTCTTAAATATCGATGTTATAAATATGGTCAACTAAAACCCCCTAAGATTGACAAAATTGCTTATAGCTTGGCCAATAAACTTATGGAATTAGAACCCCTTCAAATTAAATTAATTAATAGCCTATCTATTTATTACTAGGTGATCATTACAAACTTTTCTCAACTATGTTAAAGTCGGCATCTAGTCGACTAACACATGCTATTGAACACTAGTAATGCCAACTAGTTACGAGTATCTGAGTCTAATAAGGCCACTTAAACAGAATCATCTATGCAGTGTGATTCATATCTGTTCATTATAATTCTATTATCTGTTCTATTGCTTGAGTAGGTACCCAATAATTCCAATTACAAATTTTATCGCTATTCATAATATGATCCCGCTAAGGCGATATTTTTAGACCAAATCTCCACAAACCACGGAACCCTCGAAGACTGGTTATTTAAACTATCATGCAAATACGACCTAAAATCGCAGATGCCTAAAACTTATATTCCCATAACACATACTCCACTAATGTAAACTAAACTAAATTCCATTACGGTTAATTAAATAATATTGGAATTTTCGCATCATGCTAAAATTTGACGTGGCGTAGCGTCAGCCTAACCTCAAATTAATCAACCACAGATTGACAGGGCATTCCAATCAATAATTTACGCTCAATTACCTAAATATTATTGGGGAATGGTAGGCTGCATGCGTATAGGCAGCGTAGGTCTAGAGTGGGCCACTCAACAAGTCATTTGCGAACGTAGCTGTCAAATCAGTGCATGATGTAAAGGGACTAGGGATGTGCGTATGTAAATTGTATAAATGTGGAAACTTACTATAAACTTGATTTGGGGTTTGACAGGGCGAACTATTCAACCTTTTTATCTGCGCCATAATTTTATTTAGAGCTGCTGGTTTTACATATCAAGCCGTGTATGTCCTGTTATCAATTAAAAGTTGAGGAATATCTACTATATTTTAGTTCATCAAATTATACATGATTAAAGTTGTTAATGGAAATGTAGAATTATTGTAGAATTAGTTTGTGTTCATTTGCAATCGGTCCAGAACTATATCTAAGAAATATGTGTCAGAAGATTTTGTTTCCCATCGTAAACGTTATCTAACTCCTGAATTCTTGTCGCTGACGGTATTTTTCACAAAGAAAATTAATATCATGACACAGATCAAATACAACAGACCAGAATCGCATCTTAAGTAGATCATAAATTAATCGACAGTAATAAATTGTCTATTTCCTTTGTGAAAATAAAACAAAAATAGACAACAAATTCTGTGATATGCAGAAAAAATGTCCAGTACAAGGAGATAGGGCTTAGATTTATTATACCCAGAAAAAAGAGAGCGATATTTTTGACCGATATTGAAGATAAATATTGACGGTAAGTCGTGAATTTGTGATAAATATACAACTCTAGGAAAGGGTAAAGAGGAGAGCGACCAGGCACTTAAGAATGATTGACATTGATTATGGAAACCAAAAAGGTTAATATACTGATGAAATCCGACTGAGATTGATCATTTTAAACAAACCTGAAAAAGTTCCCAATTATATTAAATCTGAGAAGCAGTCTATTTGTTTCAAGTTTCCAACTCACCTCTCACCGGAACTATCAATCAGATTTGAAAAAATCTTTGTATTTGATAGCTGGCTCATTTAAAAAAAAATTAAATAGATTGGGTAAAGAAGCGGTGCACAGCATCTTCATAAAAGATCAATAAAAAAATGAGACTGGGCATTTCATCATAGAACAAAGCTCTACTTTAACTTGCAAACAAAACCACAAACAAAACTCATCCTATTAAAGAAAATAGACCACAAAGCAAAAACGATGGCTATCGAACAAACGGTTTGTTGGTATCAATGGCGGCTCTGTTATCTGTAGGAAAAGTTTAATCGAGTTCAATGTGTGTACAGGATCGTGGATTTAAGCATTTAGGGTTAATTGTTTGTACATAAATCGATGGTAAATTAGAACCCTAATAATTATTTTTAAAACAAAAACCACAATTGGAAGGAGACTGTGTGGATTTTTAAACCATGGCTTAGCCTGAAGATGATATTCTAACAGTATAACACATTAGCGTCTTAGCGCACGTAAATATTTTTTTTCTCAATACCTTTTCAATTAAAGTCTATGCACTTTTGATGTATAAGCTATATTGCTGAAAAGTTTCAATAGTTCTGTAGTTTTTATGTGAAAGAGTGACAATCATTAATCCATCTCTCTTCACGAACTTTTACGTTCATAATAGTAGTAAGATTCATTTAGATACCGCTTACTGTTAGTGAACACGGACTTACGTAGTATACGATCACACAAAAGGATTAACCCACTCGACCTCTATAGGAAAGGTGAGAAAAATGTTTCATGTCGCCCTTGTGTATGCATAAATGTATGAAAGGTATGTGGCTGACTATTCTGTCGAACATTCGGTATTATTCGCACCAACCTTCCGAGCTATTTCTTTATTACATCCATTCTGCCCCGCCGTCTTATTTCACATGTTTTTATTGTTCCCCGTAGGTTTGCGAACGTAAAGTGAAACATTAATGGCAACTCGTTACTCGAAAGTAGGTATCTATTTTATGGATTAATTAGCTTTTCGTTCAGTCATTGTTTTGACTTTTGAGACAGTTTTTATGGAACATTTTCCTTGTCAGCATTGCGATAAGAAAATTATATCCCATCGCAATGCTGTGTTTTATAGTTTTGTCATCAAAATTTTACAGTCGGGAATGAGTCGTAGCTATGCATGTTTCAAAGATTGGAGAAAAGGGGGAAATTGGGGAGAGAGAGAGGAGAGGAATTGGGGAGATCTATCCTAGAAGTGGTATAGAATAGTGTTACATAATACCGAACAACAAATATTCAACTGTAAATTAATTCAGAATGTCTGAAACTTTAGCATTGTTCTCAGGCTAAACTCTGTTATTTTTCTTATCCGAAGCGAAGCGTTAGTGCCAGCTGAATTTATGGCGATCGCCTTGTTAACTTATAAACGTATTGCACCTTGTTAGTCCGGGCTGTGTCGACCTGCCTTTTACAATGATAATAATGGATGGAGTGAAACTGTGATACAATACGTAAAATAATACCTTTTTTACTATAACTTCTACCGTTTACTGAAAATATCACTACGAGCTCTTTTCAACCGAAGTTTCAGAAACAGTGCTATTGTAAGCTTGATTAATTTATTCGTTTTCAGCAACACTTTCCGTGTTGGAACTTTAGTGAATATTTATTATCACAGGATTTATGATTTTCTTAATATTACGGTGCTCGTAGTTGTATACTGAGATTTTCTTGAATACGATAGACACAGGCCGATTAATTGTCCCCTGCTGAAAACTGACATCGCGAAAATCTTGGCTATACGAGAAATTACTATAATTAAATATGTCACGGTAAAAAAAAGATTTATTAGTAAGTAAACATAATGGACGTCAGCTGACGCGTAGCGGCCACCTCAATCTGTCTCGCACAGTGTAATAGAATCGACAGAGCGGCGGTTGACCGCGCGGCCCCGGATATGACCTGTCATCCGGCCAACTGACAGAATTGTGTAAGGGATGACATGGCTTGTTTACTCTCCTTATTGTGTATAAACAGTACTTGAATTTATTTCGTGTCGCGATCGGGTATCGATGAAAAATATTGGTTTTAGGGTCGAGATGAAATTTTCGTGTACTTTAATGTTTTAAATGGGAAAAGTTTGCTTGTTCTTGTTTAGGTGTATATACATTTTAGTTTCCGCTCTTTTTGTTGTGAAACAGGTGTAGAATTTTCATAATTTCTACACAGAATAACTCCAAAACGAATGCACTAAAATATCAACAGAAAACCGTTCTAAAACAGGGCAGTTTCCCTTGTATTTCTAAGTTTCTGTTTCCGCCTGTTTCCTCAAAATCTCTATTAGTGTGTAGTCTGTAGTAGGGGCCAGTTAATTGTTTGCGGGGGTCGCTCGGCCGCATCGGGGGACAGCGACACTCACTCGCTGTCACAACGCGCAACGATGGCGCCCCGGCCTCGCTATATGAGGACACCCCGGAGCTACTAAAGCTTTTGGTGTACCACAAGCATTATTTATTTTTTGATGGGTGATGTGCTTTTATTTCAAGAGAGGTAGATGATGCTTTCTTATTTAACAGGATTTAAATAACTGCTGCTTACCCAGATTTTTCAAGATCGCTAAATTGACGTTTTTGAAGGGTTGATAGTGTGAAGCTTACCTGCAATAAAAGAAAAATACATTAGTTTTTTTTTGTAATATTTTATGTTATGATCAAGTACAAGTACGAGTCAAAGTTGCCAAAGACCTTAATAAAAAATTTAATTTGCAACAATAGTCAAACGTATATTCCGGGCAAAACTTGCGCTTACTACATCCCTACATCTGAAATAATTTAGATAAGACGTCAACACGTAATTAAGCGGCGACATTTATCAACGTCTCGCCGCGGCCGACACGTGAAAAATAAAACCTTCTTTATCTTCGTACATGGCGGGCACTCGCGCCCGTCGCTCGCTGATCCCTAGTGAACACTGTGTGTCAGTTGATTGGACAACGGACCTGACGTGAGTGGATTGATTTCGGCTCTCCCCCCTCACTCCCCCCTCAAACTACTCTGGACCCACCACAAATTCCGCGACAAATGTTATTACAGAAACTATCTACCACGTTTATTGACCCACTTCGATATTTCCCTGAAATCCGACGGCATAACTTTGCGGTTGTAATGATAGCTTGATATTAGATACACATCAGGGCATGGTTTCAAACGCAAACTGTTTAGCCAAATGTATGCCAACGTGAGTTTGCTTTGATTAAATATCTAGTCATTAATTCGAGTCACTTAATTCGTTAGTGTTTGTTCAATATGAGGTGATTAAAATTGAATAATATGGAGCATTCCCGGAAAAAGATAAACATAGTAGGTATACGTTCTCAATTTCAAAATCAGCACAAGTTAGAAAATTGATCAATTTCATTAAAAGTTCACGCTTTCCTTCTCACATTGTATCAAAGTCATAGGGGAATACGCTTTTCTCATTTCACGTTGTGGACGAAAACTGGAGCAAATTGTAGAGTTACTTCGCACAAACAATTGGCGGATTTTAGATCATATTTCCCACATGTACTAAGGTATCACAATGCTAGACATAACAAATGAGTAAAATGAAATACAGGCGAGCAAAAATAGAACATTGTTGTTGATACAATCTTATGGCAACATTACCCACTCGGTGGTAAAGAAATCAAAAGGGAGTTTCGGGTAAATATGGGCCATATAATAAGACGGCCTTGCCTACGATCCTCCTTTATTGATGCTGGCTGAAGATTTATTCACCCTTTTGAAGAACATAATAGGTACAAGTTGATATTAGTCGTGGTACACCGAGCATGAGTGTGTTCTTCGTCGTCCCCTATGAGGTTATTGTACAGTGTACGGGGTAGTCCGGGTTACGCTTGGCTGCGGTCGCGCGTACATTAGCTACATCGCCGCGTTTGTCCTTAGGGGCGGCTAACTGTAGGGCAGTACTGAAACACCGAGGAAATTAGAGCTTACACTGATTTTACGAGGCGCTTTGAAGCTTTTAGGAAGATACTTATTAAGAAATAAAAATGACAGCTGTCAACTACGTTGTAAACAGTTCTCCGTAATATTTGTAATCGTAAAAAAACACCAAAGTTGAAAAAATAAGTGAAGATATCAATAACAAGTGCTAAATAGACCAATAATTATGTGAAAGTGTTATCACAACGTAAATATCAGTAAAACTTTTAATAACCAAAATTAACATAGTGAACATTTAACTCTCACAAACATCATGCAGAAGCGTGATAAATAACAGTGAAGTGCAATTTTGTAGATAAACATTACATTAAGTGATGAAAATATGCCAGCTAGTGATTAAAAAGTGAATTACAAAACAATTTTAAGTGATATTGGTGAACACTAAATAAAGAAACGGGTAGATGTGTGACGAAAAATTCAAAATCATATCTACAAATAGACCTCCAGATCAGGAAACAAAACAATCCGTATGGGATCTTTAATTTAGACCTTGACGCCAACTGCACCGTGGCGGAGTTGGTAAAGTATCTACATTTACCGATGAAGCGCCCGACCGCTAGTTCGATCCCCACGATCGGTAATAACTTTTTGTGAGAAAAAAATATATGTAAGGATTCTTATAAAAAAGTATCGCATCAAGAAAGTACTATTGGCACCGTGCACGACTTTAGCGCCACCTAGCGTTTGCACTGTTGACGGCTCTGACCGTTCTAATTGAAATCAGATTTCTTTACAAAACACATGGTTTTGGATTCCATGGCGATCCATCAACTCTGAATAAAATTAAATAAACATAGGCAAAATGTATTCTATAAGAAAAATGTCAAATACAGGATTAAAATGAGGATTATGATTTATTTACTTTTTTCTCTTCCCGGCAGCTAACCATCTCCTGCATTGCTCATCTTTCCAAGAACCGCTTGGGAATCAATAAAATTTAAATTTACTATTTCTGCTAGTATTCTTGCAGTTTACAACACAACAACTGCTGTGAGCTATGTTTTTCTGGCGGAATAACGCGATTATAAAAATTACGTACAGATATGTCTGACAAATTGATTCGAAATTGACAGATGACAGAGTTCAATGAACTCTGAGACAGAGCCGTCGTACTCCGACTGCTCCCCATCACCTGCCGTTGAAGAAACTACGATATCTCGTCAGATATTCATTGAAATCAAATGACGTCAAGTGAAATTTTGTTCAAAATTAAATGTTTGTAATGATTAACGTATTTATTTGGGTAAGGATTAATATTATGTTCATAAAAATACCGTCGTAAGTAATGTATTATTTTAAAACCAATTTGATTTCCATAAAAAAGGTTATAGTGAGTTAACCTTAAAAGATAGATATATGCTGTCGCGGACTTTATTTTAGAACGTTTCATGAGGAAAAATTCCGTCATACATAATTTTTGCGTAATGTAAACCGTTTACGCAGCGCACGCAACGGAAGCTCTCAATAAGAATTTCCCGATTTGACAACATGTTTCATTGCTGCTCTGCTCCTATTGGTCATAGCGTGATGTTATATAGCCTATAGCCTTCCTCGATAAATGGACTATCCAACACAAAAAGAATTATTGAAATCGAACCAGAATTTCCTGAGATTAGCGCGTTTTTAATAGTTGGCATAGGTGAATGTGCCCTTAGACAATCCCACATTAGTTTTACTTTTCGCCACCATGGGCGCTGCAATCGAATAGTACAACCCCCACCTAGTACTTCGCACCCAGCGAATAGCAACTCAAGTGAATAAAACATCAAACATTACCTCAAAAAGTGAACTACGTTCTTAAAAATCTTAACCATCACGCCAATAATCCTCGAACGCATGGACAGAGGTGTATGACGGAGACTATAAGAATTTAACCAAATAAATAACAGGTAAATACCAGCTTAATAATGGAAGATTCTACAAATATTACTCTGAGAAAACGGTCAGCTAAATGTAAATCACTAGAGGACAACATCAACAATGTTCATTCCTTGGACTCTTCTCTATCCTATGACATGCTGGGTAAAAGCTTGGATTTATCAACAAACTTATTTCCACCTAGTGTTATTGAGGAGATGAAATCTGAAATAACAAGTTTAAAATCGAATCTACAAAGTACCCAAAACGAAATGGACAATTTGATTCTGGAAAATATTGGATTAAAAAAACAAATTGGTCAGCTGTCTCAGGAAATTAATATTTTAAAACAAATTTGTAGAAGTCCAGCGTCAACCTGGAAAAAAAACATATCATCGAGCCGTAAAAATAGTGTGAAACGACGACTCACAGATGATTTTCACCACAGTCCTATCACACTTTGTCCTAACAAGGAAAAGGATAAAGAAACCACCAAACCACTACCGCTGTCCCCTCCTAACTCGGACACTATAGTGGATAGCCGGTCAGTGAACATTACGCAGACATGCAAAACATCAGGGCTCCCCACTCATCCTCAGGATAATATAATCCATGCTGCCGATGTAATCAGCGTAGGCAGCGCAGATGGCAGCCCACGTAAAATGGAGAAAGATGTCGTAACAAGAATCAACACCAATGGTAACGGAGTAAATGCTAACTTCACTCTCCTGAAGTCCAAAAACGACAATATGGCATTAATAAAACCTGATATCAGCAGAATATTCTTATTTGGTGGTAAACAGTGCCTTAAAATATCTAAAATGCTAAGAAAATCTAGAGAAGGAACTCCATATAAACATTACCGAATTATATCTTTCATCAAACCTTACGCATCAACGGAAGAAATACTAAATTGCGCCAAATTGTTCGATGTTACTCCTAATGATCGAATCATTGTTTGTGTTGGACAACATGACTCAAACGTTCTCAAAATAATGTCAGAACTATGTATATTTCTAAAGGTAACTCAATGTCCAATATTTGTGTTAAAAGTTTTTAATAATATACATCTAAATGAATATAAACTTAATGAAATGTTAATGATTATAAGTAACCAATACAAAAATTGTAATTTTGTTGACTTTGACGATAGCTTAAAATTGACTATGTATGATATTTGTAAGCAGATTAATTCTACTCTGGATCAAATCGATTACAATCTTACATTTCTTACCTACAAAACTACTTCTTTAAATACTGGTAACAATACTGCGAGGCAAAAAAATAAGGACTACTCGCGAAACATACAGGTTAATCAAATAGACCTACGTTCAAATAATTCTAAAATAAAACTGACCGATCGTAGTACACAAACAGAAGAAAATATTTTACAAAATAATAGTGAAGTTAGTACAAATACAGACAATTTTTTTCGTGACTAAATTCTTAAGAGTACTTCATCAAAATGTAGCAGGTATCTTGAGTAAGCGTTATAATTTGGAGATACAGTTGTCTAACCTTTATTCACAAAATACTGATCCAGACGTTATTTGTTTGACCGAAACATTTATTGATAAGGGTAATGAGTGTCTTATTAAACTATCTGGTTATGATTTGGCAGTCTCATACTGTAGACCAACTAAACAAAAGCGTGGAGGTGTTGCAATTGTTGTTAAACGTGGTATGAATTACAAAGAATTGTCCTTCCTGAAGGAACACTGTCTTGATAAACACTTTGAAAGTTGCGGCTTGGAATTACTTTTATATAACATTTTCATAATAGCTTTATATAGGACACCAAATTCAGATTTCTCTATATTTATGATGAAATTAACTGCAGTACTTTACTATATAAACAATAAATACAAAGCGAAAAAAATAATTCTTCTAGGTGATTTAAATGTTAACACTTTAAACCCAGATTACAAAACTAAACATATTCAGAATCTTGCTGCAAATTATAATTTAATTTTGCATATTACTGACCCGACGCGGCAGAATACTTGTATCGATCACATTATAAGTAATATCCCACTCGCCAAAGGTGAGCTTCTGAATTGGGATATATCTGACCATAATACTGCACAAATGTTAAGTGTCCCTGTTAAACATAAAGAAATACCTCAACAGTACTATATTTTTAAAAGAGACTATTGTTTGGAAAATATCCTTAAATTCAAGGAATGTTTGTCTGTACTTTCCTTCTCAGAAGTTTATAGCCAACCTAATATTAATTCGGCATATGAATCTTTTCAAGAATTGTTTCTGTTGTTTTATAAGTTGTGTTTCCCAAAAGTAAGAATTAAAATGACAACCAAATGTAAGAAAACGAATTGGATAACTAAAGGGTTAAGAATTAGCAGTAAACATAAACGCTCATTACGTTATATATATTATAAAAATAAGTCAAACTGCAACAAGTTAATATATAAAAAATATAGTAAATTGCTAAGATGTTGTATCACAAGCTCTATTAAAATATTAAATGACAACACAATAAAATATTCTAAAAATAAAAGTAAAGCGGCTTGGACACTTATAAAGCAAGCATCTGAATATCCTAACAAATTATCATTAATAAAGAATTTAAACATAGACAATAAAGTTGTAGACAACCCAAAAGAAATTGCGGACTCGTTTAATGACTATTGGATAGACTTAACAAACCAACGGAATAATCAGGTAAGGGATACTTGCAAAACTAACACTTGCGATAGTCTGTTCCTTCGACCATACGGCTACAATGATATTCAAAAATTTATACTTTCCCTAAACAACACAGGAGCAGTTGGGTATGATGAGATTTCGACTAAAATTCTAAAGGCTTGTTCAGTGGAAATAACTCCTGTGTTGACACACTTAATAAATCTGTCGTTCACAGAAGGTTGCTTTCCAGAGTTGCTAAAGTTTGTAATCGTTAAGCCGCTTCATAAAAAAGGCGATAGCTCGAAACTAGATAATTATAGACCGATTAGTCTCATACCAATAATCTCTAAAGTTTTTGAAAAAGCTATGCAACAGCGTCTCTTAGAATTCATTGGAAAACAGCAGATCCTTAAGAAGGAACAGTACGGATTTCAAAAAAAGAAATCGACCACTCTTGCATGCTTCAATCTGGTAAAAAATATAATTGATGAAGTAGATATAGGTAACCGGGTATCTGTTATCTTCTTCGATATGTCAAAAGCGTTCGACTTTGTGTCTCATAGATTGTTGCTTGCAAAGTTAGAACGATATGGTATTCGAGGTCCGGCCCTTAGTTGGCTTGAAACCTATTTAATAGGTAGACAGCAATGTGTTGAGATTCCTAGTATTACTGAAAATAAGGAACTCGAGGGAATTAGATCTTTTACAAAATTTAACAACTCGGGTGTCCCACAAGGGACCGTTTTGGGACCTCCCTTATTCTTATTATATATAAATGATTTTCCTGAGCACACGCCAAATCCATGCACTTTATTTGCAGATGACATTTCAATTATAATGACATCATCAATTAATACTGACATGGATAATTACAGACTTGACATTAATAATACAATTGAATCAACAATTTCCTGGTTAAAATGTAATAATTTGAATGTAAATATAAATAAAACAAAAATTGTTCAATTTAGGACATACGGTCGTAAGCGAGGAAAACTAAATATTAATTATAATGGACAATCGCTACTAGAGGAGGAAGAAACCAGTTTTCTGGGAATCACACTGGATGGCTACTTCTCCTGGAAACCGCACGTAGAAAAAGTATGCAACAAATTAAACAAATTCGTTTATGTACTGTACACACTGCGAAAGACCTCGTCACAGAGTACGATGTTAACTGCATATCACGGCTGCGTTTCATCAACTTTACAATACGGTCTTATACTATGGGGTAACTCAACAGACGCTGATAAAGTATTTAGGGTACAAAAAAAATGTGTTCGAGCCATATGTGGCATTCCGCCATGGGAATCTTGTAAACCGTTGTTTCAAAGGTTGAAACTCCTTACTTTGCCCAGTATGTATATTCTAGAATGTGCTAAATTTGTCCGACAGCACTTCGACCTGTTTAAGAAGGCACAAGACCGTTGCCCTAGAATAGTAAGAGATCCAGATAGAATAGTTCTGCCTAGGGCACCAAAGACCTCTCTGTATAAAAAGAACTGTTATTATATGTGTGGATTTATATATAACAAAATACCAAAAAACTTTAAAGATTTACCTAGCAATTTATTTTTTTCAAAATTAAAATCATGGCTTTTAGAAAAACAATTTTATTCTGTAAATGAATTTATAAATACAATATAATAAATAATGTTTGATATAATAATGTTTAATGTGATGACAATTAATAAATAAACGTATAAATTGTAAAATAATAATCATGCATGCCCTTGGACATTTATAAACGCTAGCCTAGCCTAGATAATTATTGTAATGATTTGCATGTCAAATGTTTGACTATGTATTAGGAAACTATTTAATTTACTTAAACACCTACACTGTACCAATACTTATTGCAAATAAATGATTGATTGATTGATTGAAACTGTAGTGGATTAACCCAGTTATATTGTGATCATGGCTTTATGATTACAATATGCTGATTAAACTCAAATGGCAAAGTGAACATGCACTTGTTCACTTTTCCGACACGTGTTTCGTCCCTCCACGAGGCATCTTCAGGTGATAGCAGGGCTCGAATGGATTTTTGTCTCGCGGAGGTAAAACTAGATATTTTTTAACATTTTAATGTCATGGATTTCTGCAACGTAAAGCCTGATTTCATAACTTATATTTTGAATGGTTCAATAAATCCATTAGGTATACATTTCCGTAACAAGGTTCGTCACAAAACTGTGCCCTAAAACCTTTAGCGTAATCTTCAATGAAAAAGATGTGGGAAATAGTTCAACATTTATATAGACGCGTCATTCAATATGAGAACAACAATTCAATTCGAGACGAGAGTGCGGGGTGTTAGGCCCGCCGTCACCTGCGACGCAAATCTCGCTCATGTATCAAAAGCACGGCGCGTAAATCACGAATCATTTTACGGAATGGCAATACTAGGACGTCCATATTTCACTCGGGCCACGTTTCCCGGGTTCCGTCGGCGGCTTTATGGGAAATATTTGAGGAGTCAACGCTAAAGCGAGCGTTTTGTGTGGCGCTGTCTGACAAACTTACGTGGAGGGTAACCAGATACGATATTATGTTTATTTTTTACGCAGTTTGTCATGTATCATACCAACTTAAACGCACACCTTTTGATAGTGAAATTAAGTTCCAAAAGAAAATTAGATACAATGTAGAGGCAGCAAATTCTGATGTCACTTCTTTGAAAATAAACAAGATGATTTCATACCCATTAAACTAAAATAGTACTTTAACAAATTACGTTAGCGCAGCAACGTTAATTAAATAATGTAGACAGCTCAACTGTCCTAGTTCTTGTTAAATTGTGTGTAACATTAGTGACTTATATTACGGCGGTCGTAATAAAAATCAATAAAGCGCCACCATGTCCCATAAAGTGACGTAATAATTGGTCACCGTGGTAGACGGGAGCGGTGCCTTTGAACTCGCATGAAAGGCGCAGACTACGGCGTCGCCACGGAGGCACGTTCCTTACCACATTTTTCTTAAGGAATATTCAAAAGTAGATGCCTCTCACGGAAGTAATGAAGCTTACTGTATAAACGATTTCATACATGGCGGAAAATTTTATTGGAATCGCGGAGGTCATGTGCTGCTCCACCTTGCTGAAATATGACGGTCTTTAAGTCTTTTATTTTATTGTTGCCGTTTCTTGTGGTATTTGACGTCATTTCTTTCGTGTCGTTAGTGATGTTGCTCATATTATGTACTGACTGTTGCTAGTTAGAGAGGTAAATGCGGTCGTAATGTGCTTAAATGCCATTACGGAAATTGGTTAATGGTAATGTGTAGCGACACTTACTTAGATAGCTACATGCTCGAATTACTGCTATATAAAGACAAACATCAAAAATCGAAATATTTTTTGTTACAGTGGATTATATTATGATTTCTTCTTCTTTTTAGATTCTTTATTAGAAAATATAGATTTAGAATATAAAATCAGTTCAATTGTTTGTCCATAAAATTAAAAAAAAATCTGCTTATGCTAGTGATACACAATTTTGTTTTATGTGTGTATGTGTACAATAATTAAGCGAATAGTAAGGAATAAGTCTTTTATACAACAGTTTCTAAAAGGCAAAATAAATAAAGGAGGTTTCATTCAAATGTACTCAAATGTAGACATCTAGTTTCATTAAAAGTTGGGTCGTTTCTAATCGAACAGGACACGATGTAAATTAAATTAGGACTGTCCTCTACTGAAGCAGATTATATCTACTAGTGTTTAGTTACGAACTGCCGCTCTACGTACCTACATTGTATTAGTTATTCATTTACATATCAGGTGATTAATAAACTATTTTCTAGCTACTATTGCTAATTTAACGATTACAAGGTACATTTAGGTAGACTAGTTTTAAACTCCGACATGTTCTAGTTTTTCTTTATTCAATTTAAGATTATTTAATGTTGCTCAGTACGAAGTTTTGAAGCTATAAACGATAGACAATTTGAATTGACGTAAATATTCGAATTTTAATAAGTAGCAACTATCTAAAGACAAAGTACTCATCAAGACAAATCAAACAATTTCAAACTCGATGGGGTTGCGTCGTTTCATTACAGAGTATTTATTAGCGGCCACCTTTAAGCTCGATCATCTAATCAGCTCCATGTGTCACATCATAATATTGCGTTGATCACGCGATATACATATGCGGGAATAGTGTACAATTTTACTTCAACGATTTGATTACAGACAAAGAAAAGATGGATGGATTGTCTACGGAATGATATGAAAGAAAAAGGAGTAAATGATACTATGACGTCTGATAGGGGACAATGGAAGAAAAAAACGTGTTTCGTCGACCCCAAGTAGAATGGGATAAGGGCAAGAAGAAGAAGAAGAAGAAGATTTGATTTACAGACAAAACGGGACAAGTGAAACTAAATAAAAGCTTGTAGATAGTAGTCAGTTAGACATTTCCAATTACACTAACATACATTTTGGTTTCTATATTGTTCAGAACACAAAATAAATTGAAAACAACAATATTCACGTCACCATTTTAATACCAGCAGTACACCACGATCGTGTGCCCAGTATTAATAAATTTACGCACACACACGATTTTCTAATTACAAAACATAGATGGCGTAGAAACACTTATCTGCGTGGCCACACACCACCGCTGTTTGCTTAGGACTGTTGTTCTAATGGACATGGATAACGTCCAACGGAGTTTTCCAACCCTAATTTTCAAATCTGAGCCAATGAACGTCGTCAATTTTACGAACTATTCCGACGGTCCGTCTTTTATTATGGTTGTATGACCTTACCCTAAAATGTGTATAGCTGGGGGTTAATTGGTGTGATTTAGACCTGACCTGACCCTCTGTGATTTTGGAATAGTCATTATTACTATATTTGTTGAAGTAAACTATTTTGCACAACTTGGGAATAACAACGCTAGAGGATGAGAAAATTAGGATAAGTACCTATTTTGTATACCCGATACTTTTGTATCAACAAACAGTGTAATTTTCTGTAAAAAGTGACCACAAAAGTATTTTGGTTGTATAAAAAAAATGGCTTAAATACTGGTAAAGGTGGACAAAGTATTGCACCTTGTAGAACGCTCTTTAAACATCAAGTAAGTAATTATAAATAATGCTATGCGAATACCCTACCTATCGATGCATTACCGAACGATTAATATGCAAATAAGTTAACTGGTACAGGTAGCAGGCGAAAAAAATAAAAACGAAACACTTTAAGCAAATAACATCGTCCAAAAGCGGTCGAGTGAAACATTTAAATTGTATTTTGGAGATAATTCACTGTCGATCGTCTTTAATATTCAGCCTTTAAAAATAAAGAGTAAGCTTTATCATGTTCAAAACTTACTGACCTTTGAAGCCTAACTCAACTTGCCCACGCAATGTTTAAAATATCATGAAAAGGAATAGTAATAGTAACACAAACCTTTGTCAACAGAATTAAGCTCTAAAACCGAATCTTTATTTGTATTCGTTAAAGAAAACGGTGAAAAAATTCTGGTTAGAACGGCCCAAACGTCAGCAACACATATTATCCAACAACACGGGGAGGACACAAAACTGTTCGTATCAACACTTACGATACACCCCAATCCCAGGGGACCGCCCTATTGCGTTATATTGCCTACTTCGTGTCGAACTCGAATCGTCTTGATCCCGTCACTGAATGCTGAAGCTAAGGCTTTTTAGATACACGGGATTTACGTAAGCTATGTGTTTCCGAGTGTTTTGGGATCAAGGTTGCTAATAGTGTTAATGTGAATTTTACTCTCTCAAATATTAGGTGCTAAATTGCTGGTAGATCTATCATAATTTTGAATAGGTAAGAGATTCAATAATTTGGCAAGAGTGATGATAAAAGTGAGTTTTAGCAAACCACTGAATGACTCGGTAAGTGAATAGCTTTAAATAATTATGTTTAATACGAGTAAGTATATTAACACAATGAACGGATATTCAACTTCCTATGATCAAGAATCTATATTATAATGTTCGATGAAATAGAATACTTTGAGCCAACGATACCGCTCGACGCTCACCTAGTTCCTGCAGCTCGGTTAATCTCCGGCTTCACTATCAAACTACGTTGAGCGCCGTATACGAAAAACCGATAGATAAGAATCCACAAGTTCTAGAACCGCATACTACAACTTTCACACCCACACAAACAGAAAACTGTGTGATAACGCACACAAGTGCCCGTTGCCATGGCAACGAGGCTGTGATCCCTCGGGAGTGAGCAATAACTTGCGCCTGGTTAATAGGGTGTCGCGAAAATTAGGGAAAGCACCCGGCTTCGAAGCACTAGCTGATTAGAAGCGGGGGTGAGCCGGAAAATTACTTAAATACTTGATGACAGATGAGGCCGCGCCATAAATATTTACTTTCCTCCCATAAACCGACGTTGCTGTACAAAGTTTGGATTAACGACGTAAGAGTAAACACATGTTGCACTAAAAGCATTTTATAGACGTTCATAAAACATTTTATTTAAAACTGTCCTTTTGCTATATAAATTGCTGGAACACAAGATGCGGTGTCGTCTAAACGCCTGCTCGACTTTATTGAGCAACTTGTTTGCGTTTGTATGCAGCCAACATGTCGCCTGCAGGGGCTTACGTATGAATGACTGTTTGATAAATATATTTTATGGGTTTCTATCTTTGTTAAGACTTGGTTCGATAATACATAAAGACATTTTGTGAGAAAAAAATGCGGTCACTTTAATAAAATCATTGTAATATATGAGTCGTATTGTTTTTTGTAGATGTCAGATAAGAACTGCCTTTGACATAGAAAGATGGGTCTTTTGATGTCTGTTCAATATTTTTCTAGGTCTTATTAAATGTCTTGCCCTTTCAAAACTAGATTCAAAGACGTTCCTTTCCACAAGAAAGCTTCCATACATGATATCTTGTAAGTACGGCACATTTCATACATTTTCCCGTTGCTATAGAGAGCTCAGATGGATTAATTTCACCAAGTCAGGATCCGTCTGTCGCGGGCGCTTTCAGGATGCTGCCTTCACAAGAATACTACTTTAGTTCAGACTAAGTTCGAATTGAAACTAGTCCTGAGATGGGATACAGTTTGACGACAGATTTGCGGTTGGATTCTGTTGGAGTGTTAAAACTACGGAGGAAATTATACAACGCCTGCGAAAATAGACGCAGCAACAGAAATTGTTGATTACTTGAATATCAAGGAACCTCCAGTTTTAGAAGATATTAATAAGCTTATAATCTCGATGGAGTTTCCTCAAAGCTGAAAGTGTGGCAGTAAATATTGCACAGAGATCTTCAGAAGTAGAAACTAAAGTTCTCGAGCATGAGTTGCGATTTCAATCAATTGCGATTTCGAATCGGCACTATATTGCTACGCATTTGTTAAAACTAGGAACGTCTTTCAAATCAAAAAACATGCCCAGAAAACATAAAATATAGGGCATTAAACAAAATAATAGAGGTTATCCTTTGAAATAGAAAATAAAGCAGTGCCGAATATTTTCCAACATTTATCCACAGTAACAACATTAAAGTTTGTGAATAATATGAATAATTCCGCCATTTTTCATCGACTCATCGGTTCAGTTAGCCTTCAAGAAAAAAAAAGTGTTTTATAGCATGTTCCCTTTTCGACCTTTTCATTGGGGAGCGGAAGGAAAGGCGTCTTCCTTTGATAAAGTGAAAAATAGCACCTTTAGAAAGTAACCTGGTTTCACCCTTTAGAGGTCGTGCGTAGCTGAGGGCACATGGGGATTTTGTGAAGGGAGGGTTTTGGAGATCTTCAGTTATAGAAGTTTCTTTTTTTGGCACAGGTACAAAACTAAATCCTCCTCTGAGGATATCTTAAGCACGAAATACTTTCGAGTGAGATTACAGTTAGTACGCTCGCTGCGGAAGGATAGGAAATCGAGCCACATTCACGATATGCCCGAACATCACGTACCTCTGACAAAAAAGAGACCAAACATAACAGCCAACAACAAAACAAAAATATTTTATCTTGTTGTCATTTTTCTCAACTTTCGTCGGGGTTTTCACTATAATACCCCAAAAAAAACATGTTGAAATACATTTTTTGAAGTCGAGCTTGTGACGTGTACGAGGCAAGTGTCGTCATCAAAAGCCCTTCAGCGTGAGTCGCAAGTTAACAATGCGGCCGCCCCCACCCTTTGACCTGCCTGATGCTTTGTCGCCGCGGGCTCAGATGAGATGACATCTCGTATACACGCCACCTCTACCTATAGCTACAGCCCTAGTACACTGCATTGAGCTCACCTGTATCTATTAATAGCTTTGGGGTTACAAGTTCAAGTGCGCTGTCACGTGATAGCACTTTGAATGCTGGACTGCGTTAGTACATCGTTAGCATGGTGATTATAACTATAAATATAATTATTCAAGGCTTAATTATATTTATAGTTGTAATCATATATTATTTACGTTTAAAATGTTTTACAACTTTGAGTGGGGTCGACCTGATTGGCTTGATCGAACGATGCCGTGATGAGACTGAATAATTTTGTCTTTCCAAAGGTAATTAATAAAGTGTTACAGTTGTTGATCGATCGTAGCCCACGGTAATTGCCAATATACGAAATTCATATAAATTATGGGAGGAAAATCAAGAACCCAAAAAAATTAAGTATGCAGCCTCATTCATTTTAGTACATCAGTTCAAAAGCTTACTGAATACAAACTCTTAAGGGAAATGACAGAAGTTTCATGTTTTCCTTGTTAACTTGAGTTTCGCAAAGAAATAATTTCGCCGCCGGCTCTATGTTTCATTTTTGGTACATTGTACGTTATTGTAAAGCAGGAAAGGCCAAAGTAACATGACATTCTGTTCTACGTGACGTCAATCTTTACCTTTGCCTCTCTTTGCAGTCCTCCTGAATTCGTTCAAGCGCGAATATCAAGCAACTTCAAAAAATTATTATCTGATGTTTTCGCGTTGATGTAAAGTTGAAATCTTGCGAGATTACATTTGTCTCGGTTCACGGGTTTTGACGTGAAAGACTTTTGACATAAAACATGGATTTACGGTAATGAAGGAAAATTCGGTGAGCGATTTTATACAAAGTAGCGTTGGCCTAGATATTGATTTCGTTATAATAATAATTTCATGACTGGAAAGTGCTCAATAATTCAGCACAATAACGCGTGCCAGGGAAACAAAGTTCAATGAAATGGAAATTGATGCAATGAGTTGTTATACCTGTTATGTTATAATATTGAAACGTGTGCTAAAAATGTTGCCAAATGTGAAAGCGATAAAAGCAAAATGAAAATGGCGATGATTCGACAAACTTATTGGATTACGTTACAAATGAATGTTACAAATGTTGAGTTATGTGAGGGTTGTTTGGCTCGATATGACCTTAGAGAATAGGGTACAGGTCTGTGCAGTTTAGTCACGGAGTAAACGCAGATTTTGTCGCGTACAACAGTGGCGATGAATAGTCGCGTCACGTAGAACGACTTGATATCTAATATTTGGTGGCCACAAAAAAAAAAAGATTTTACAAGGCTGACAATACGCGCCGCGAATACGAGTGTTATGAGAGATGAGCTCTAGTTTTTCCAGGAGTTCTGATAATGAGAATTAGTTATAGTTTTCATGATTCCGGAAAATCGTTGATCCACTCAGTTTATTTTGATATGTGAAGTCAAGCATCGATTTGAATATCGGTATTTTTCTCAAAATTGTTCTTTTTTTATTTATTGTTAAGTTCTATCTAATCTAACATTTAATACTACTGCCAGTAATATAATTAAAAACACTTAATCACTTAGAATCTAAACTAATATAATTATTAAAAATACATGTGGCACTCGGAGACTGTCGCGGTGAAGCTATTGCATAACATTTATTTTATTTTAAAAGAATAAAATCGCCTACCGTGTATATTTAACGAAAATATATTTTATTTAAAATGTTTGTGGTATCCACTGTAGTAAAGAACTTCTTTCTTGTAGGAGAATTTTGTAAGTAGATTTCATTGTGAAAACTCCTTTTCACAATGGAACCGTGGCCGTTTAGAATGGGCGTTTTTCCATTAGCCGGCACGGCACCGGCAACGTGCCGTTGCCGGGGAAGCAAAAATGTATGAAAATGTATGGCTCGTTTTTGCCCTTACCGGCGACGGCGCCGGCCCGGCGTTGAGTCCTGCCGGTGCCGTCGCCGTCGCCGGGGCAGCAAGCTTCCCAGTCGGTGCCGGCCCGGCAAATCTGCATGTGTATTGTAAATGAATTGTAATCGAGTGCGTGTGAGTGCGCGGGTGGGTAGGAGGATGCGGGTCGGGTAGGACGATGCGGAACAGAGGGAGAGAGACTAGAATTTGGTTTGTGGTTCGTTTGGATGAATCCAAAATCCGACGTCTCTGCGTTGGTATTGGCGTCGTAGATGTAAAAGATAAGACAAATATAGTCGACGGCTTGATGATACCATTATTGTTATATCTACACGTTGTACTTTATGTGTGGTCATGCCGAAGTCTATGTGAGTACTGTACCACTCACCGAGCGACCGGCGTGGAACCGGCGCGGCGCAGCGGAAAAACGAAGCCCCGGCGTCGGTGCCGGTGCACGGCCATGCCGGTGCCGGGCCGGCTAATGGAAAAACGCCCAATCAGTAAGAAAAAGTAAATTCTTTTTATGATGGATATTTTTATGATTGCCGAAGTCTGCCGAACTGAAACGATATTAGACGATGCGTGGTGTCAGGTATTTTCGTTAGGTTTTTGGATTTTTTTGATTCGGTCGCCGCGCTCAGAGCCCGCGATAAAAGCTATGTAATAGCTTAATAATTTAACTAATCAAAAATAGTTCAATAAACACCTGCAAACTTCTTGATACAAACAACATAGATAAAGCACAACAAACTTCTGTGTAAACCTGTCTAAAATCATTAAGCAGTAGCAACCATTCACCCATAGTCACCTGTTATGAACTGGTTACGTTCTTCCAGCCGCTTTAATAGCTTTTAATTTTATAGCGGTTTATGATTTACGTTTCATTTTATGTTCCGTTTATCACCTGAACAACTGCACAGCTTTCAGCGCAAAAACCGCTGCATTCGCTATAAATAATAAATCTAACAATTTTCGGAGAGCTGATAATGTGGATTTAAGCTGTTTCAGGTGAGTTTAAAATGAGGGTACAATTTTGGGAAGTCTTGTTCAAATATTTTGGCAATTTTTGTACCTTGCGACTTATGAAACGCGAACTTTATAGCAGTTGATTTGAGCATTATAGGTGTTAGGTAAATCTTTATTCACAAGCTTTTAATTAGTCTAGTTTCACCTGTCCTCTTGTCCGTAATCAAGTCTTGCAAGTTTAGTTTAATCCGTTTCCCGGTTTCCGATTGTTGTTCCCGCGTGACAATGCAATATTATGATGACATGGAGCTGATCTGATGATGGAGCTGGAAGATGGCCATAGGAACTCTGTAATGAAAAGCCGCAAACCCATCGAGTTTAGACTCGTTTGATTCATCTTAACGAGTTTTTTGTGTATCGTAAGTATTTTTTTCTAACAATAAAAGCTTGTTTTTTTTAAATAACATTGTTTCGTTTTTTAAATGACTAACTCATTTTGAGTTCAGTTTGTTCTTGACTCCAATCCAGGTCGAAGGTAACTGAGACGAAGCCTACGATGGAGAAGAAGCCTGTTAACTCTAACTTTGAAGATGGTTGTATTTGTTTGAGAACACCACAGGAACTGAGTACCACTTCTTTGCTGTGCGCATTATGAAGGAAGATTAAAAGCGCTGGTGGAATGGCGACTAAGTGAGGATGATCATTAGCAGTACGTCTAGAAGTGCGATGGTAGTAGGAGACCGATTTAAACGATTCAGTTTATTACCTCTATAAAATGATAAGTTTTTATAACTTTACTATAAAACCGCACAGACCTGCTTGATGCAGCTTTCGTGTCAAAAATATGTACAAATTTGCACGCGCATTCAAAAAATTTCATTGAAATCTATCGAGTGGTTTCAGAGATTTCTAATTTCTATATATGAACATAACATGTGATTTGTATGTAGTAGCAATCATAGTAGGAACAAAAAGTTCTCGAATGGCAACCATGAACCGGAAGACGCAGCGTAAGATAAGCATGCCTTCCACTAGGTGGACTGACGACGTCATGAGAGTCGCGGGCAATCGACGGATACAAATGTCAGATTCTTGTCGGCGTGGTGGTCTTACGGCCCGTTCACGACCTTGCCGCTGTGAGCGGTGACTTAGCGCGGGGCGGCGAGCGGTAACATCAAATGTATAGAAATGTTTGAAACACGCTTCGAGTCGCCGCCAGTAGCGAATTTTCGTATTTACAAAGTTTTAATGTCTTAAGGTGCTCCCTCACCGCGAGCATTCACCTGTAATGTAGCATAAAAGTGCGCCATTTGATGCTCTATTGTCTTCGAATGTTCGAATCTGTAACGTTACATTACAGGTGAATGCTCTCACCGCTTAGGCCCGTCTTGAACTTGCCGTAAGAGGGAGATCTTTGTTCAGCAGTAGACCTCTTTCAGCTGATGATAATGATGATGAATATAGCAAAAATATATGTTAATACAGGCACTAGTAGAAAAGAGAGCGCAAGAGGCACCATACGTGGTACATCATTTGAATAACTTATTCACTAGGTTTCTCTTTAAATTGTACTCACTAATTACGTCCACTAATGACGTACTGGTGTAAAAGCCAGACGTGCTAAATATACCTACATATAGGTTGTTGCCACATTTTTATTATGACATACCCATAATGCATTATAGTCATCACGGGTGTAATTCCCGTAACATTAGAGATAGGTTTGCGGGACTTTCTTAAAGGAGTATGAGCACCCAGGGCCCTGAAACGCAAATATCGACAGGTAGCGGAACAATGGTGAAGAAACAGGTTGGTTAGTAGTCAGTCAAGTCAGATAGCTCACTCCACTGAGAACGGGAGTACTCATCTGCTGATTTTTTAGACATAATAAACGGGATTAGGCAAAGATGTTCCTAATAGTACTACATTCACATTTTACCAATTATGTTTCGAGTCCTATGTAATAGAAGCTAGCCTATATCCATCAATTAGGCACAAATTCAGCCTTCGTGGCAGCTATTAAAAAAATGTTTGTGGGAAAACCTAAAAACACTGATACCCGACCTGGAAATTAAACAATGGACCTTTTTTTAGCGTGGTAAAATCACCATGCAAATGAGTCCTCCCACCCAGGGCAGAGAGGGAGGGACTATCAGACTTGTACTGACTAAAATCCACGGGTGTCCTTCAATAGCCCTTTACGTTCCGGGGTCACGGTAATTCGTTAATCCCGCGACCAAAAACATAGGACCTCAGGCAGGTTAGCAGTCGCCAGAGGCAGTCAAGTTTTATTACGACATTTACGGACAACAAGCTTACCACAGTATAAAACCAGCTCCTGTACTATAAAATAGTGAATAATTTTATTTCCCATCGTAAATGTTCAATAAATATAGGTGCATTAAGTTAGTACGTATATAATGATTGTATGTATACATCAGGTAAATAAAAGCCAAAAATCACTCACTCGCTCATTACGAAATCTCAGAAAATACAATATTGCTTAGGAATTATTTTTAGGACGTGGTGCTAAGACGGAATATTGCGTAATCCGACCCCTAAGGGGTTGTTTAAAGGTTGATAGTAACCATGAAATTTCGTTATCACAATGCTAGGAGTCTCAAATTTTTGTTGGATATTTATTTCGATTTTTCTAAAGTATCCCATAAAGAGGGTGGCCCGGAGTGGAAATTCACAGAGGATACGTTCGAAAACTCTTGCGGACGAAATCGCGGGCGGAGTGCTAGTCATGTATATAAGGTTTGTTATACATAAATTCAGTTGATAGAGCAGATAAAAATCCAATTTGTTAAAAAGCAACATTGTAATCGACTAATGCGCCGCGTCAAACATGATGGCGATGCTGAGTACGTTTCTATTTCTTCAAGCTTTTATAAATGTCAAATCGTATTGGAAGTTATTATTTCATCAGGATAGAAGTTTTTCTGTGCTATTTTAGAATCGATTTCAGCAAATCTATGCTAGTATACGAGTACTAATAATATTATAAAGAGGTAAAATTTGTTTGTAATTTTGTATGTAGGGGGTAATCTCCGGAAGTAATGAACCAATTTTAAAAATTGTTTCACTGGTAGAAAGCTACATTATTCGTGAGTGGTATAGGCTATAAATTATAAAGATATCATGCATATTTTACCGCCCAACGAAGTGGGCTCGGGTCAGCAGTAGCAGCAGTGAATTTATAAAAATATCAGATATAATTATCTGGATTCATTTATAAAGGTAAACATGTTTTTTTCATGTTTATTTTTAACGCCAATAAAGACCCCTATAGATTCAAATAAAAGTATCGCGATACTTTGTTAAATTATTATATCGTCATGCTCGCAAATCTTGTTCCTACGTCACTTTTAACTAGTCCTCGCGGTATGCTATTCTATAAAAGAAAATTTTAGGCTGTACGCTACGACGAGCTCGTCGTCTACACAGAGACTTGAGAGTCGCTCTCAGCAGCTTAGGAAATGCCAAACTGTAGTTTCGATACTGAGACAGAGCAGCACACAAGTCTGTTTGTCGACGACAATTCTAAGTATGGGGGGCACCCCCAAAATTTGTTTTGTTTTTGTGTGAAAATCCTAATGCGGTTCACATAATACATCTACCTACCAAGTTTCAACAGAAGAGCTCTTATACTTTCGACAAAAAGTGGCTGTGACATACGGACGGACAGACAGACAGACATGACGAATCTATAAGGGTTCCGTCTTTGCCTTTTGGCTACGGAACCCTTAAAATGAAGAAGTTACTTTTAGGCAAGCGTGCTTCACCGTCGATCACATCATTGTTTACCAACGTGTAGTATACGAGATACTTAGTGGTTAATTAAACGAGAGCCTATCGCTCAATAAGCAAAAAGTTCAATCGTTTTTTGCGTGAAGGAGTAACAAACATCTATCTGTACAATCATCCTTCAATTCTAATAAACATGTAAAAAAATTCGTATCTACTTTAGTAAGATTCCCTCGGTTGGTACTGAAGTAGACGGTCCAATTCACAAAGCTGAACGACTCTTTAATATACCTTCAGATGTCCGGTCAAGAATGTCTCGCTTAGAAACAAACTTGGGTCCAGAATTTGTATCAATTGCTTTTCATGTCTTAGATCGATTTCAAAGATGAATTGTCCAGGCAAAGTCTAATTAACCAAGTTTGACTAGAGGAGTATTTCAAATCTTATGCATATTGGACCGTAATAAAATATATTATTCACTTTATTTATTTGTAGATTCTGTTGAAAAGATACCACCACAATTACTTAAGAATTAGCTAGAAAATATAAAAAGTCTGTGTGTCTTATCTGACTACACCGAGAAAAGCACTAAATTCAGAACCTATAATAATATTTTAAATGCGAATGTTTGAATTGATGGATGTTTGATAAGCAATCACGTCAGAATGGCTGAACAGCAAACGGATCGAATTTGGTACAGAGATAGGGATTTCCGTGGGCTAAATTTCAACATACCGAAGCGCAGGCGGTGCGCTGGCTTATAGCTTGTGCATAAGATCACACTTCTTTGTTTAGTTGACCTGTCCACTTAGTGCATGCACGTATCAACCAACTTAAGACAATACCCAAGAAGGTCGAAGAAAAACCTAACATTCATATCAACAATATCCCAACAAATTAGTTTTCAAATCGTGAAATTCAGCAAAAGAGGATTTATCTTACTTAGCAACATTGCTTTCACAGAGAGTCTTATTGGAAAATTCCCGATAATTCATTACAACCATGATAAATGTTCCGTTCGACGTTACCATTGAAAAGGCCCTTTTTACTTTACGGTGATACGCAAAAAGGGGTGAAAGGGGTGAAGAGGGAAAAGGGGATGATATAATCAATCTAGGGTTGTCCCTCCGCCAGTCGGATGTGTATTGAAGTGAGGCTGACGTGTGCACTGATTACACACCCCTGTCTATTATATTTCGCGGTGGCAGGAAGGCTTATTGTTCTTCGCAAAACTTAGGGAACTGCTAATTAGCAGTTCTGTAAGTTTTTAAAGTTGGAATAATTAACTTTCGTCTGCTGTGTTTACCTACTGTTTTTGTGAACCTCAAGTACTGGTTAAGCACATTATTTCTTAATATTCGAGAATATATATTATTTTTAAAGCTACAATCACCATAAGACATTAGTCTGAGATCCAACCTAACAGTTCAGAATGCCATGATTCATGTGCATATGCGCTATTTGTCTTCCAACTTCATAATTGCTAATAACCCTAATTATTGCGCTAAACCGTTTTATAACTGCAGTGTGAATCTGATTATCATCCTTACACATTTGAGATATTAGTCTTACAAATTTAAGTGTTTATTTGTGTACTTTAGCGCAAACTCCTTAGTTCGCGTTATTAGCGTTCAGATTCAGATGGCACGGATTACTTTAAACTTAGGTAAACAGCGAGAAATGCACGTGCTTGACTAAATTCTGATGTTCATGAAAGCCAATATTCACGACCTCAAGTTAAGCGACATGACTATGTCAAATAAAACGCGCGTGTGCCACTCGAGTTCCGTCGGCCTCCGAAAGAGTCGCGGCGACTCGTAATAAGTTTATCTAACAAAATATCTTATAAAACACGTGCAGAAAGCGTCGGGGTCGTGGCCAAGCCGTTAAACAAAACAATCGAAAGTGGTAGATCTAGAAAATGACCTAGATAACAATCGTTAGACACATAATATTGATAATGTGTCTTAAGAATATAGATATCGGCGAACCACCTGTCGTATTAAGCATCCGGTTTAAACCAATAACTGTTTTTAAAACCATACGTTCTGATAGTAAAAAGGTTTCAGTGAGTAATACCAGACGTCAAATATCATCCCTTTTAGAACCAATTGGAAAATTATATTTGACGGTTTTGACATCCGTCATGGTCAGAGCTCGTTATGACATTTACCGGATTTTATTACAAAAATTCCGGAATATTTTTGTCATTTTATCCCGCTGTCGCCGTTGTAAAACACGCCAAAGGCATTAAGTACACCTTTGTACCTTTTATGTCGCAAAATGTTTACTATAGAACTTTATGATAAACGTTGTTTGACTGCATAAATCGAGGAAGCTGTGCAGTAGGCATTGATATAAAATATTTAAATGAGACTATTCTATGCAGAGGCGACGATCGGAATGCGGGCACAAATAAATCAGTGCGCAATGCACAAAACTGCAGGACCGTGTCGCCGTGTCCCATCGAGAATGTGTCACCGATGCGTCGACACTTGTGCGTTTACACACGATATACGCTATACCTACATACAAAATGTACTAGCTAAGCTTTGGATGCAATATTGAACGGAATATTCGCTCTATTGCACGTAGTTTGTAGGTACACCAGAGAAAGCAATTCGGCAAACAAAAATACGCCGTGTATTTAATCTTTTCCAAAAGTCACTCCGAAAACGCCTCTTTGTTATCAAGCATTGTTTGATAAAAGAAAACTCGGACAGGAAAAATGATACAAAAGTGCTTTATTGCTCACCAGATAATACACACGTATTAATTATCCATAATTACTTCATTACTCCACCAAAGGAAAAAAGGAGTGCGTTCCGTTTTTATTCTGCCGGAGAGAGGAAATTAACCTGTTTCTACCTTTTATTTTTTGTTGTTCGCATCAAACAAGAATCTCTGAATAAATCTAAATGGGGGTTTCATTATTGTATTGCGAAGCGGCTGATAAAGAGAGATATATTATCTTGACAAAACATCATGGACTTGAGAAACGGGGAAAGAATGCCGCCCTCTTACATCGGCGAGCCGCAAGCGAACTAAAGCTGACTGGTATACCAACGTTCTAAATCATAGTACATATCTACTATCTATTAAGAAACTTGAAAGTGTGTCACATTCGTGTGTTGCTCGTAATAAAATCCGTTTCGATTACATACAGCGGGCGTATGTTTGCAAATCGCTCCACACATTGTCGAGTTGTGACCGGCGGGCGGCGAGCGCGACTAACCCCACAGTGCCCCGGTTACTTGAATTCCGAATACCTTTTTCACTATTTCCAGTGTTCCCGTATTCTATATGCACAGTTTCAGTCCGCAGCATTGGTCCAGGACAGATGAACAAAGCGCCGGGTTACTCCGCTGTAGTTTGCGATCCGTCGCGCAATTGATAATGTCATAACAACCCGTCCGGTTGGAATCATTGCAGTTATCCGGGTTTAACTCGCTGTCGAGATGTCAGCGTAACTGACGGGTTTATTAAAAATCTATAACAGTAAAATATATTTACCATTCAAAGTCTTTCTCTTTTATAATTATTTTTAATTTAATTCAAATGACAATGAAAGTCAGAAGGGGTGAATTGATATTCAATTATTTTATGTCACAGCCTAGTTTATTAACCAATCGATTTATCGCTTGTTTGACGGATAATTTTAAAATATCGGTACATCGTTAAATTCAGGCCGTAAAATCCCTGACATCATTGCCTACTGAGACGCTTTTGAGAAAATTGGCCAACTCAGAGGAAATTGGAACCAAGTTTTGACTTGTATCTGTCACAACTTTTCATCATAAATGTGTCACTGTCTAGTCAATATCTCGTCAGTTTGCGTAAATAATCCTAATTAGTTTAGATTTACACTGAGTAATAAGAAACAAATTAAATTATTTGAGAACGGGGTTAAATTATTGAATAGTAAAAACTGTATTTCCGCATCTTCCTCATAACATTTGGGAGCACATCAAACGGTACATAAATCATATTGAATAGCTCCCAGAACATTATTTTCACCGAGTAGGTGTCTATTGCCCGATAAATGCCTTGTTGATAATATATCTGTCAGGACACACGGTAATGAGAATTCGACGCCAGATTAATTAGGGTACCTAGAAATTTCCTGGAATGTAGGCCGACTAGCTGTTATAACTGTGCACTTAGACATTCGCAAGAAATCTGCAAAAGCTAAATTGATATAACAAAATTCAGTAGAAAATTATCACGTGATAAAACATTACGATTCAGAACATTCTAGAACAAATTATAACAATCTAACATATTTATTTTATGTTAGAATTTATTTTAAAAACTGTTTTAAACAAAAAAAAAAGTCTACCGAAAGCTTCAATTTTTTATTTAGCGCTAAAAGATGTTGTGGTCGACTAAACGATGAATATTAGGTACATAATATTAAGGTTCATTTTAGTATAAAACCATATTAAGGCCATATTTTGGAATACCTATTCACATTCTATGTTATTATTTTAACATGATTTATCTTTTTGTTTAAACGTTACTCGTTCGTGAACCGTTCACAGACTCATTAATGTTATTGTAATGCCTAATAATGTTAAAATAATTAATGATATTATTATGTACCTATACTTATAATAAGAGGGTTTGTTTAGTAAATTCTTGGAATAATAATATACAAGTTAGAAATTCATAGGAATTACGTCAAAACCCTAAAAATATCTAACAGATACCACGTAAGATCTATATTACCGTCCATCGACGTAATTCTGTCATCGGGGACACAATTAGACCAGATAAGAGCCCTCTCACTCTACATACTGCGAACAGAGAGGGACCACTCGTAATAATAAAACGTTCTGAAATTATTTTAGCTAAAACAAAAGTTTAAATCACTGACACGGACAGGGGTAAAGTAGGGTTAATTACATAATTTGGCCAAACTTACTCGTGGGTTAAGGTTAAACTAGAGTATATAACATTTATAATTTCAAAAACACAACAAAGAAACTACAACTAAATGACACACAAAATGACCTAAAAACTGACTAAAACCAACACAATTAAGCCGTTAAGTTTGACAATTATGACAGAGACACATTTCACGGATCTCAGGAATTAATTGAAACGGAACTTACGACAACACTAAGGGATTTAACAAGGAGGAATATATTCGCATCAGTGAAACCGTACTGTAAAACTCGCGGCACGCGCGGTCCCCGCATTTTATGACTTCCCGTGTCGTCGGGCCGCGATCAAATTGTGCCGAAAACACATCAAAACACTGTCTGAAATAAAATTTAAAAATATCCGGTGCGTTTATAAAATATCGTTGATGGGTGGTTGGACACATTATAATAATACATTCCAGTGTCTTTTATCAGACCTTTTATCTGCTGGAAAGTTGTTTAGAAATCCCTTCAGTTTTCAAGGAGTCTCTATTCACATTATTTGTCATCTGGAGTTCTTGTTAGGGAAAAAATTTGAGCAGAAACTTGTCCATGGGCTGAAACACAAATACAAATACCTTGTTTTTGTACTGATCGTAATGTTGATACTATGCGAGTAGGTACGGAGACTCAAAGCTTTTTTCCATACAAGGTAGAAGGATATCCGTCCACCGAGTGACGACAGTCAGAACGTGACGGCTCAAACGCGCATGACATTCGCAACAATGGTCACTTTATAAAGTATAATCACTGCGACAGATTGTTAACCTGTCACCACTTCTAAACCCACGATGTTTTGATAGACATAACTGTCTCACTGGGGAAAGAACTTCTCATATCATTCGATTAGTGCTCTTTTTGAGTTCCACCTCGGACCAGCCATCGTAGATAGTGCGACTACAACATGATGCTATACCGATACCGTAACAAATACGGAAAGTATTATGTAAGTATGTCAAGCCTTTTAAGGTCTGTCTGCGCTACAATAAATTTTTACTCCAATCATAAATTACCCCAAAATTGCGAAGGTAAAAACATATTGTTGCTTGCTGCAAACTAACAAACCATTGTTACTAGATCTTGCACCAGAAACATGATCACGTATACTGTGAACTACATGTCTTATGTACATAGTAGTAGGCAGTGATGTGCACGCGCGTGCGCGGCGTCGGTGAATCATGCGCACTCCGTCATGTCACATTATTACGACCTCGAATCCACCACTAGTGACACGCTCACACGCAGTTTGTATGTCGATAGACACTTTTTATTGCCAATAAACTTTATTTCTTAATGCGTATTTATACGCAAACAGACAATTCTCTTAGTTTTATTGCTCAAACTGACACTCAAATATTTTTTGTTTTTGAAGCTCTTACTATTGGATATTTTCGTGTTATAAACGTATTTTGCACACAATTTTTCATTGCTAAAACGAATAGAGCTATTGGTCGTTTGCATGAGTGACTTGACTGGAATACGGGCACGCAACGTACGGAAAAAACAAAACAAGAAAAACGAATACGGGCAAACGACCATTGCGCCATATAATACCAGTATTCTCATAAGTGCACCATATTCAAATGCTAACTGACAAAATAGTACGAAAGCTTGAAGGTATTTGCCCTCGCAACATAATACTTGAACAGTTAATTTGAAGGCGAGCATTCAAGAACAACAAAGTGTGTTTAGGAAATACAGCAAGAGTCAATAAATTGCGTTGCCGGTACTTAGTTGAAACGTTTGCATTGTACAATGCTATTAAATACATTGCTGCAATTGCATTGCATTACTTCCTTTAGACAATTTATTTGTGAAGTTCAACGTTGTAGGGAAATTCTGTTAATGTTTAGAGCCAGATGTACTTGTACGACGTAATTAAGTGCAAGTTTCAATTAGAATGGACGACTGTGAATAAATTTACTAAGTTTCGTACTTTAGAAGAGCACCAGAGATCTAAATTAAAGAGATGCGCAGGCAAATAATTTCAACACAGATTTACCTAAACATTTCATAGAGCTATATCAAAAGTGCAAAAACAAACAACAGAGTTTAGTAAACTATCGATAAATGTGTCACAGCACTATCGTTATGCTAATCTGCGGCTCGGATGTCATCTTGCGCAACAGGCAAGCCGAGGCGAGCGCGAGTGTGTGCGCGGCTTAACTTCAGCTAATGCCCCACTTCGAGACTCAGCCTTAACCACTGTCATCAGCTTAAGTACAGTGTAGGATCATTTTTCGAAGCAAATTACGCAGCTGGCAAATTACGGTCATTATGTGAATATATAGTCTCTAAGAAACCACGGTGCTGTGACAAAAATCATGTCGGAATTGTAGGTTTATAAATGTGAGATGTAAAAAGACACGAGGAGATTTCGAATCACCCGAGTCATGGCGTTTATAGACGTAGATACAGAAGGAAAAATATTCTATGTCGTGCAAGAATGTATTCAGGCAATGTTTCAAAAGGTTACATTTTCAGATGTTAAAAACTACACCTAGTTTTAAAAATAGAATTTATACAAAATCGTCTTTCTCAGCACTTATCTCAATTGGGGTCGATACAGCATGTCTACTTACAAGACTACAAACAATAACGCTTTGTTAAACGCAATTAATTAGAGTAAAACATAATATGTCAGAGTCACCGACATAGCTCATAAAATTTGCAAGTTGAAGTGGCAATGGGCAGGCCACATCGCTCGTAGAACTGACAACCGTTGGGGAAGAAAAGTTCTCGAGTGGCGACCACGGACCGGAAGACGCAGCGTAGGTAGGCCTCCCACTAGGTGGACCGATGACATCGTGAGGGTCGCGGGCAACCGATGGATGCAAGTGGCGAATAGTCGTTCGGTGTGGCGGTCTAAGGGGGAGGCCTATTCAGCAGTGGACGATTTCCGTCTGATGATGATGATATATGTCACAGAATAATACAGAATCAATTATTAAGGGGTAACTAAGTATAAAATAAGTGTATAAGTAGCCTATCTAGAAGATGATCTGATTGGTTTGATATTAATGACAGAATTAAATGTAAGTAATCTCGTTGCTATTACAGTAAGATAATATTTGTTAAGTTGTTATGGTTAGGGGTGCTAAGACAGGTAACCTCCACGTGCGTCCGTGGACTGGAGTTCCCTCTCGGATACGTCCGGGGGGAAGACCAGTTTTTCGGGCCGGTGCGCCCTGGGATGCGGGCAAAAACTCTTCCTTAGGCACTGTGTGCCTAAGGGGGTTTCTTTGCCCGTATGCAAATAGCCTGTCGGGTGGAAGCTCCAATGCGTGTCCCTCTGATTAGCAGAGGGCACAGCAGCGGAGCGGGCTTGCGGACGGTGAGTAATGGGTAAGCTCGCCGTCCGACCAGGGACCAAGCCCGGGTCGGTGGCGTGTCGTGTTTCACGCGTCACCGACGGGGCCCCTTATGGGGCCAAATGCCTGCCGGGGTCGCGGATTTTTTCTTAATCCAGGATACCGTGGCCCCGGAACGTAAAGGGCATCCGAAGGAACACGGGTGGATTTTAGTCAGTAAGAGTCTGACAGTCCCTTCCGCCCCACCCAGGGCGGGAGGACTCATTTGATGATTTTGCCACCCTAAAAAAAAAAAAAAAAAAAAAGTTGTTATGGTTACCTTGGTCACCTTGGTGGCCCTGACGTTAAGATATAGAGGAAATAAGAGTACTAACATTAAAGTTTGCTTACTTTCTGTTGTGTTGATATCGCAAAGGTAACATCAGTGTTTTTTAACTTATTTCTTGCAAAAAAGTTTTATCTAACTTAAAAGAAAACACACTAATTCGACAAAAACACGAAAAGCCCAAAAGTTCTGTCACAAAATATGTACCAAGCACAAATATTTCGTCATTTTTCCTTCAAAATGGAAGCTTTTAAAGTAAAGGAGGTTATTAAACCTGTAGGTACGGTATAGCACCTGACGACAGTAGATCGACGGTCGTGTAGCACCGGAAGCGAGCAGTTTGGGGGCACGCCCCGCTTCCGGTGGTCGCGCGTCGTTGCATGCAAATAGTCCACCGTTCGTCCGGCAGGCAGGTGACAAAAGTACGGAAAGAATGGATACGTTTGTAATACATTATTGTAAAAGCTTTAGGTGTGGGCTAATTACATTCACTTCATGTTGCAAAACTATGCGTATTTGGAGTTATTGTGTCCCGTTTAAGGCTTTGATGTGTAGTTTATTATTTGGTGAAACTAATGTTAGAATTATTCATATTAATATTTGAAAAGCAATTGCCCTGTCTCAGTCTTAAAGACTAGTCTAGCCAACAAAAATAAAAGATTGGGCACCAAAAAATCTTGTTTGATTAAAGAGGGGCACACTAAGAAACGATTTTGTCCAAACTCAACCCCTACGGGGTTTTAACAGAACAGAGGGTTCAACTTTGCCGCAAGCAAAAACCACCAAAATTTTGCATCAAAATCAATAGTAAACATCACGCGGTACCCATAAACACGTGTCAGAATAGAAGGAGCTTCCAAGAACCAAAAATAAACTTATCAATGTCCTTTAGTTTGGCTCTCGTACAATCAAATTAGTTCGGAATGTGGGTTACCTATATCAAGGAGTATATGTCACTTTCTCTATTACCCCGTATTGACTAAATCCTTTCTCTGAAGGGGTGTGACATTGAGATGGCTTAGACAATACTGTAGGGCCGACAGTGGAAGCCCGACAGAACTATAAGGCTTATAGTGTAGGCCAAGTGTTTCTCCAATTCCCAGTCAGGCCCCGGAGTGCCCAGAGCCCCAAAACAATGCGTTGAGTTATGAGCTTACGAGGAACGATATCTGCTTACATGTTTGGACGTTTCATATACTTGGATTATCTAGAATATAATGTATTTTGTCTGTTAGAGCTTATGTAAGTGCTTATTTTGTCTCTTTTATTAACAGTGGAAACATTGTTCTTGTTTCATTATTTTACCTTTGCTGTATAAGTTTTATAGTATATGTCTTGCAAAAATGATAACAGATCCGGAATATGGATTGCACCTGCATGTTTTGGTATCATCTTCAGATGATTAGATGTCTGGTTATTGAATGGCAGCCCTTACACAAAGTCCATTTCGAAGATTTAATCTAGAGAGACATAAAACCTTTGAATCTAGCGCCACACAAACATAAGCCCAAACATTTCCGTCCATTTCACACAGACCCTACTAATCTAACTAACACAATCGTAACACAGGACGAATATTAACGTCCATACATCATATTCCTAGTTCCATTCTAATATACAATTCTGTAAGCGTAACACCGTCTTACCCGACATTACACAAGGATGGCATCAAATATTCGTGCCGGATCAACTCAACGTGGATAGTCCGTGACGATCCTACTTCCGCACCACTACTGTCGGTGTACCGTTGGTCAGTGGCGCGTTGAATTTTTTATTCCCCATTATTCCCTAGCTGATTATCCGGTGTGTTCGATCTAGGACTTGAGTGAACATTGAGACGTGACGTAACAAAAATTGATGGGGTTAAATAACTTTTGATGGTTAGTATGTACACATTCCCTAAAACGTTGAACAGCTAGACATAGGTCTACCCACTGTTCCGTCAACGTTCACTCACCTTTTTCTAATTACGGGTATCTACGGTTGAGGACTGAAAAGGTTCGACCATTCGGATTATTTCTACGCAATGCCAGCAATATTATGAATGAAAATGACAGTGCAAAAAGGTACAGTGTTTGTAGAAAATAAATTGTATGTAAGTTAGAGTCAGATTTTAGTTCACATCGAAGTAGTTGCTGAAATTATTATGGTACAATCAACGATTGAATAAGAACTTTCAGAATTATTATTAAGGTTTTGATTAACAGTCTATAATTTTGTAAATGAAATTTAGCTTTCGTATATCATAGTAAAGATACCATATACGGACTGTTCAAACTACGTGAAGTATTAGGTACGTTAAAATTGTACAATTTTAATTAAGAATGCTACTAAATTCGTGGGTTCTACGAAATTAGCTGCCTAGATAAAATTAAGTTTGACGAGCAAGCAACGCTTTCTTCAATAAGGTGTCACGTTTCAATCTGAAATCAAATATTTTATTTTAAATGAACAGTAAATTTATAAAGAGTTATTTCGCAATAATTCGTAGGTATGTTTCTAAGAATCTTAATTTCGTATCACAAAGATGAAAGCAGCAACTGTTGTAACCCAACAACTGAAAACTCAATAAAATTTTATTATTGACTTAAATTTATCATCCCTTGTTGTTAAAGAGATACGAAACACGATTTAGTATTGAATCTTGAAAGTTTGTAATTATTAAAGAAGTTAAACTTTAGAGGAAACTGACTGGCGCCCGCTGCGCTGGCTTTTACACTTATATTGAACTTAGTAATGTTCAGGATTAAATTGTGTGTGCTTTACTTGACCCTATTTAAGATGTTAAGTTAGTATCAAAGTAAAGTACACGACAAAATTAATATGCGTAAATTTTTCTTTCTCGGTCTCGGCGGAAAATTTTAAAAGAATGTATGGTCGCGGAATAATATTATTCCTACCTACATTTGTAGGACAAAAAATATAGTTCAAAACGTAATGTTGTATAAAAAGTAATAAGTTTCCTTTTTAAATAACATTATGTTTTGATTTAAGTATTTCGAAGTATTAGGACGCTACGCTAGGGCAAAATGATCACTCCTTTTTGCCCAAGTTTTAAGACTTGCGACTATTCAAAGTTTATATCATAACCCAGCTTTAAACTACACACTGATTAATAACCTCAATAATTTATTTTAATGTTAAACTAACGTTCAGGTCTTTAATCCTGATAAGGCACACGCCATCGTAAACCTACAACTCATCGATGACATTATTAGGTCCCATGTGAAGGGGGTGATTCCACCACAATTTATTGGACATATTTTCCCGAGCTATACATACCTCGGGAAAACATGTCCATGAGCATCTTGGGGCCTTAAATGTTGGGTGCGTAGAATTGTGTAGGTATATCTGTTCGTTTGTTGCATTATAATGACCAAATGGGTGGTCAAATTTTGATTATTCTTACTCTAATGATTAGTCCTAATCTTCTGAGTGTCACCAAAGAAGCGACAGTAATCAAAATTCAATCAAAATACAACAAGATACAATATAATGAAAAATAAAATCGCCGAACTGCTGTTTAGTGGGTTTAAAAAAATCATTTAGGTTTTCCTTAATATTTTTTTATCGTTATGTATTGTCATTATCGATGGATCTATAATCATTTCAAATTATTTTGCAACTATTCTCACTAAAATCAAAGCCTATAAACTATTTCTATGATTTTAGCATTAGCTTAGGTGCCAATTAACAGGTTATCATTGTTTGACGTCAAAGTAAGTTTATAGTGAAGTAAATATTAATATTATAATAGGTACATACTAAGCCCCATTGACATCTAAAAATTTCAATTGCATAGTCTGACAAATGCACGAACATCAAAAGAATATTGAGACATAATTGCTATTAGTTTAAAAAACACGCTTTTAGCACGCACTATAAATTACAATCTTCGTAGGTATTCCTCTCGTCGAACCTTATTGATTGATAATACCCATGACATGGTAAGAATTTGGTAAGAAAATGTCATTTCGCATTATTTTCAGCAAACCCTTTCATTTTATACCTAAATCATAGGGCTGCATTTCAAATAGCCAATCCGCCATCTTGGGACGGCCGCCATGTTGGATTTAGGTCACGTGACTATTTTTTTTCGTATCCCTGACAGCAAACCCTTTCATTTGAGACCCATATCATGGGGGTGGATTTCAAACAGCCACTCCGCCATCTTGGGGAAGCCGCCATATTGGATTTGTAATGACGTTTCTTAGCTAGTCATGTATTGTCAACAGAACTCAGAGCGTGTGTAAAATTTCATGCTAATCGAAGACCGAGAAGTGGGTAAAATTAAGATTCCAAGATTTTCTTACATACGAATGTACTCGTAAGTGAAGTTAACAGTACTTTCTCAAAACAAATGAATGAGCATCATTTAAAACAAACGCAACTGACCTGAGATGATTAACAGTTGCAAAAAAAGCAACAACAGCATAAGGATTACGTGCAAGAATTCAGCTTAGAACAATGGCCGGCCTTGGGCAAGGCGCAGTAATCACTGTTCTCGGACTACTGACTACAATGGCATGGATACAGATATCTATGTAGATGGTCGGTTTGTTTGTCCTTGTCAGTAAGACATAACATGGCCGTACTTGCGTACTCACGACACAAGCTCTGGAGGCGATTAGTTTGTAAACGAAAGAGAATTGAGTAGGTTCGGCTGTAGATGGTACAAACCTGCCTTGTTGATCAACAAGGCTGGTCGGCTTTGTGTATGGAAGACGACTTGGTCAGGCTTTGACGAGGTCAGAGGCTTGCCCTCGGGCCTTTGATGGCAGTTTGTAGAGCGATACCGGTGTTTCGATCTTGTCGTGTACCGATATTCGTTATGTGCGGAGTTGCGGACTCAGCGGTTGGGACTGTCAAATCGATTGCAGCTCGCGATGTGCTTTTGATATGTAATAACCATAGGTCGGAATTAGGTTGACTGATTTCATACAGCGAAAGGATAAAGTGCATATGCCCGAAATCCAGGAATTACTTTTAAAGAGCACAAAAATCCCATGATTTATTAAATAAAAAAGTTATTGACTTTTACACAATTTATTTATCTAATCTATCTCTGATGTTTTTAAGAAAATCTTGGAATCTTAATTTGACAAACTTTCCGGTCTTCGATTAGGATGCAATTTTGCACACACTCTGAGTTTTGATGACAATACATGACTAGCTAAGAAACGTCATTACAAATCCAATATGGCGGCTTCCCCTAGATGGCGGACTGGCTGTTTGAAATACACCCTCATGATATGGGTATCAAATGAAAGGGTTTGCTGTCAGGAATACGACAAAAATAGTCACGTGAATTAAATCCAATATGGCGGACATCCAAGATGGCGGATTGGCTATTTGAAATGCACCCCCATGATATATGGGTATTATTAAATGAAAGGGTTTGCTGAATCGGATACGAAAAAAATTATCACGTGACCTAAATCCAACATGGTGGCCGTCCCATGGTGGTGGATTAGCTATTTGAAATGCAGCCCTATTATTTAGGTATAAAATGAAAGGGTTTGCTGAAAAAATAATGCGAAATGACATTTTCTTACTAAATTATTACCATGTCATGGGTCAATATCTGTTCTGCGGTATCAGCCAATAAGGTTCGACGAGAGGAATACGAAGACTGTAATTTTAAGTGCGTGGTAAAAGCGTTTTTTTTTAACTAATAGCAATTATTATCAACATACCAACATTTCGATGCAAGTACCAAAATAATTCTACCTAATTCCGACCTATGGTCATAACTCGGGACTAACGTGTTTCAAGTTTAATATGCACCAATTTTTTTAAGTACTTTAATAGTTAATGAAAACGAAGCCGAATGTTTGTCAAAACATCTAGTTGAAATTGACAGAAGCATTGAAATAATATGGTGACTAGGAGGCTGTGACACCGCGCACACTGCGAATAAAGTACGGTGATAAGTAATAAGGTAGAATAAGTAGCGATGCATCCGATACCGATACCGATATATCGGCGATACTTCGGGTTAACCGATATATCAGTATCGACGATATTTTTATGACCGATTCAACGATACTTATTAATTTGAAAATGTAGTGTAAACGAGCGTGTTGTCTCGTCTATTTCGTTTCTAACGAGCCACGAACTATGCCCGGGGAAACTTTTTCCAAACACCTTGACTTTTTTTTTTTTTTTTTTAGGGTGGCAAAATCATCAAATGAGTCCTCCCGCCCTGGGTGGGGCGGGAGGGACTGTCAGACTCTTACTGACTAAAATCCACCCGTGTTCCGTCGGATGCCCTTTACGTTCCGGGGCCACGGTATCCTGGATTAACAAAAATCCGCGACCCCGGCAGGCATTTGGCCCCATAAGGGGCCCCGTCGGTGACGCGTGAAACACGACGCGCCACCGACCCGGGCTTGGTCCTTGGTCGGACGGCGAGCATACCCATTACTCACCGTCCGCAAGCCCGCTCCGCCGCTGTGCCCTCTGCTATTCAGAGGGACACGCGTTGGAGTGTCCACCCGACAGGCTATTTGCATACGGGCAAAGAAACCCCTTAGGCACACAGTGCCTAAGGAGAGTTTTTGCCCGCATCCCAGGGCGCACCGGCCCGAAAAACTGGTCTTCCCCCCGGACGTATCCGAGAGGGAACTCCAGTCCACGGGCGCACGTGGAGGTTTCCTGTCTTAGCACCCCAAACACCTTGACTTGTGATTTATTTATTTTATCTTATTTTTTAAATTCACAATAAGCGTATTTCGGTATCGCCGATGTTCTTATAAGAGTATCGGTATCGTATCGGCGAAAAGGCGTATCGATGCATCCCTAGTAATAAGCTACCGTAACTGAATAATTCAAGTTTTTTTACTTTTTTTTGGTTGTCTAATAAATGAGACAATGAAATCTAAGGGTGAAATAAGTACTTTTTGCAGACAATCAAATAACTTTTGCTGTTATACAAAAGTATCACATTTGACAAAAGCATCACATTATACAAAAGTACAGTAGCTTTTATGTACATGTACATTCTTCAGAATCCCACAATACGAATCCCGTCAAAGTATGAAACTTTATTTTTTCGCAATCGCCTTTGTCCAAATTCTCGTTAATTTTTTAATTGTTGATAATAAACTTCATGTTCTTAGAAAACATCTGCAATACATACCACTTGTAAGTAAATAGAGGCAGATATAAAAAGTGCTTTAGAGGCATAGTCGGTCGTAAAAACTAGTATTATAAACTTGTTAGTCTCAATTAGTATAAACAACTCAATGGTAATATCGTTAACTGCTAGCTACGTTTGCATTCGTTAAATAACAGATGGCTGCTTTTATTAAATTATCTTAGCAAAATATCATTACTTAGGGTCACGGATACTTAGAATGTTTATGTAACTATTTTACAGTCAAAGAGAATAATTAAGTGAATTAGAAACTTGTTTACAGTCGCTGCACTTGTTATGATTGTTATAGAATTGAATCTTGATTCCCATCCATTTACTAACTTAAACTCATGTTTCATAACCAAAATCATTTTCATTTATCAAAACAATACTTCAGCTTGGAATTTGAGCAATTTATGAAAGCGGGAGCAAGTTTCTCTCAAAGCTCTACTATAGATTCATCGAAATTGATAAATGTGTTTCAGATACATTCGGAAACTTCGTCCGGATCTCAGTTAAAGTTCCGTCTGTCTCAAGAAAGTACCTTGTAATTTACTACTATCGCTGTTGTCTGCAAACAGGTTACCGTGTACCAAAGGTATTATCGTCTCAGTAAACGTTTACGAGCTCGTAAGTAGTTTGACAAACGTTATAACGTATTGTCGCCCTGCGTATATTGTTATGATCATGTTATCTTGTGTGCAGAGGCGGGAGCGCGGCAAATAACAGTAATTTTATCCAATGTCGTGAGAACCGACGTTGTGCAAGGAGGAAACCACTGAACCAGTTCACAGATTAATCTCGGGTTAATCTTAACAACTATCATTAAGATCTAGCGGTAAGACACGATCTTTGATAACGACAACGTTTTACATAAAGAAGATAATGATTATGGGTCCAGTGCAAACATTGCTCACAGTATTCATACTAACTAGCTACAAGTAGACGTGCATTAGTATTCTAGTTACGAAGTATGTTCAAACAAGTATGACAAATGAATAAATTGTAATGCAAATCACCGGTTGTGGCAACATATTGCTGAATTATCAGATCTTAGAATATCCTTTAACGTTTAGACTTCCCGTCAAGGTGTAGTAAATACGTGACGTCATAGCCAGAACACCTTATTCAAAATAGCTTCCGCCCGCGACTCCGTCCGCGCGGATGTCGGTCTTCGCGTGGATGGTTTATTTCTCCATTTTGAGTAACTCTGACAATGACATCTTATAAATATCTATTGGACCCAAATACGGCTAAGCCTATAATAATTAAGGAGATCTATTGAGCTACTGCTGTTGAGCTCGCGTTTTGTAGTAAGTATTTTTTTCATAGTAATTCCGACCTTGTATTTACAAATAACTGATCGGAACAGTAATCAAATGGGTCGCGCTGAAAAGCACGGTTTGAAATTACACGCATACAATATTAATTCCACGGACGACCGCTCGCCACACTGGACACGTCCGCCGCTCGCATCAAAATTCAGAATTTATATGGATCGCGCGGCGCGGAACGCGGCTCCTTCTATAGGAGTCGGGGAGGCGTGGCCCGCGTGTGCCGCAAACGGTTCAAGCCAAATCCGACTTTCGGCGCTACAGGTTACGGCGCTGAATCCACTGCGGGTAATGCAACGTGTGTTCGCGGTTCTACAGAACAACGTCTATGAATAAAACTGAAAAATAAGATTTTTAAGGGATGTTAGTCACCTGTACTTTACTTCACTAAGAAGCGGTCCAATTAAGGCGAGGAATAAATAATATAGCACTATGTATCGGTATAATAGCGTACTATATTACTATTCTAGAACACGACAGGTTCACAAACAGGCTCACACAAAAAAAATTAAATTCTGACCTCATATACTTTCACCGGTAACGAAACCATAGCGCGATCTATCTCGACGCCAACGCCATCTATCGAGTGCGGTGACAACTCTTGACCAAAAATGAATATTAGATCACGCTATGATTTCGTTCTAAATCCCAACATCACCGTTGCCGGCACGAAGAGAAGTTCGGTTTCTTGACAAAGATTTATTGTCCACAACGTACAAATTATTTATATAAAATAGGACAAGTCCCGACCACCTTTTCCCAGGGAGGACGAAGGCAGGGGTTTTTGGTCCTCTAAAGTTTAGAGGACAGACAGTAATTCAATTCTGTTATTTTTGGTTTAGAGTCTAAACCAAAAATAACAGAATTGAATTACTGTTTAATTTTATGATAAAACTTGGTGGCCGAGTCTTGTGTAGCTATTAGGACGTAGCCCGCAAGTGCACTGCTACCAGCTAGTTAAGTCACACAGAAAAATAATAAGGTCGTGGTAGTCATTAACTCTCGGCGAATCTTAACACCGCGATTCAGAAATGCGCGTCATAGGCACAACGCCATCTAGTGGTGAGTGGTGGAACCTTTTTAGAAATCAATGGAGGCAGGCGTGGCGTAATGTTCTACCTTGATAATAGGTGTCGCCAGTGGTTCCATAATAAGGGTTTGTTACAGATTTCTTTTTCTACGTATTTTTCCAGGATAAAAAGTATCCTATTTTATGCCCAGGATAATAAGGTATAATTATACCAAGTTTCATCGAAATCGAACCGTTAGTTTTCACGTGATGCCTGCACATACAGACAGACAGACAGACAGACAGACAGACAGACAGACAGACAGACAGACAAAAAATTTTTTAATCACATATTTGGGTTTGGTATCGATCCAGCAACACCCCGCGCTATTTATTTTTTCAATATTTTCAATGTACAGAATTGACCCCTCTACAGATTTATTATATAGTATAGATATTCTAGGCGTATCACTAGTCTAAGCATGGATGAGTCAGACGAGGCAATATTCGAAACAATCATCCGCAGACACGTGTCGCGTAGGTGAAATATGAATAGTAAATACGATACACAAGCGCAAAGATAAAATATATTTAGAATAGATGAAGCCATATTTCATTTCTTTCATTCATAAATTCTCTTTGAAGTAACGGGGTAAGAGCCAAGAGAATTTTGCATCGAAAGCAGCACTTTTGAAAACTGACATCGATATAAAGTAGGTACATTTCTGCCTTGAAAGTTGGTAAGTACATTCGAAGCCGATAGATTACTAACTGTTGAAAAATCAAAAGAATGACACAACTGGCGTCCAAGAGTTTAATCTGAAACTCAATCAGCGAGCTCACAAAACCGACACGGTCCAATCCACGCAGCGGTGAAATCGAGACCACGGGCCATGGTTACAGTAAGTGAAACCGTACACTATGCAACTTCCGTCCACATAATGTTGTCAGATATCCGATGTCTGTCCGATAGAGGGCGCCGGGTGCGGTCGTACGTCCGTCCGGCTATGTCCCACTCTTATGTCATATTCAAATTAACGTCATGTGATACTACTATCAAATATAGATCACACCTGCTGCTAAATAATGTTTTCTCCCAACATTTTCTTCTATCAACTTAAGTTGTACTTTTTCGCTATTCACTGTTGCGGCTACCAGACTAATATTTTCGTATGCATTTCGCACCTGACTAACTAAATTATAATATTGTTTTCAGCTTCTAACGCCACAAAATAAATTAGTTTGTTTAAACGCTCCACGAAGTTTTCATGCCTCGTTTACTGCTAAACTTTTAGGTACCTAACAATACATTTTACTAAACCAATTTATAAATGAAAATAATTTTTATGTGGAGAAAAAACACTAGATCAAAAGAAAACATTTGATAGAGTAAAAATAGCTGAAATAAAAGAAAACAAGAATATTATAATGTGAGCAAAAGTTGATTCGACGAAAAGAGATTAATATCATCGTAGACATACGAAACCGTAATAAAAAATACATAAGTAAGTGCTGGGGGCGGACGGACAGAAAGTCGCACGACGCCGGCTCCTCAGGGAGCAATAAAAATGATATAGGGCCTGCAGCCTTTGTCGCAACAGGAAAATCAATAGGATAGAAATGTCAAAACAAGGTCGAGGAACTCCCCATGCAATAGCAACCTATCAACATTATAAACAACTACGATACCGAGGCCGTGCCCGCAAGCATGTTCCACCCCATTCCGCACCCTCAGGGATCGAATTTCAGAAAAAATTTTATAGTCGGCGCTTATGTCATTTGTGCGTCGTGCGACAGCGCCCTAATCAATTTTAATTTGATGAATATTACTCACCTCTACGACATTCATACTGCTCTATATCATACATGAAATTGTTTTATTACCTGAAACAGAAAAAAACATGGTTAATTACCCGCAATTTGTATTGTTGGTCTTATTTTTGACATGGAAATACAGAGAGATATAAATCACTATAATCAAATGTCTTCCCACGTAAGTCAACAAGGTTTGGCTAAAATATGAGCTGTCATTAGAGCCCCAAACGTAAAACTGTTGAAGGTGATACACTAATTGCGCCAACTGGCTCCAAATAAACACACCAATTTATTACAAAAGAAAACTGAACGCTTTGATCATCTTTATTTATTTGGCGAACGGCAATGTCAGCAGCCTCGCGAACTATTTGTTTTGGACGCGGATCGGTAGAAGAAATCCGATTGATACAATGATAATACAAATCTTATTTGATAAGAACCAATTGCCAGTACACCCGAGCACTTATTCACATACACCGAAGCTCGTAAATTACGCGCACCTTACGCCAACTGTGACAGATTTATTTAAACATGTGGGCTCGAGTGGGACGCTTAATTTTATTGCGAACCAATTGATTATAGGAACTATTTAAGTACTCTTTGATGATAATGAGACGGCGAGCAGAACAATATGTTACATTGTCGAGGCGACGTGATAATCAAACCGCAACAAGCGGTAACACTTGCAACCAATGCAAAATTAACAGAAGGTTTTCGTTGTGATAAATATCACAACCGTTACTAAGAGATTTGGAAAAACTTAATTCGTGATAAAGCAGTGTGTTCAATTTATCAAGGCAAACCTAAAAATCAATAGATAAAGAAAGATAAACTCGTCAATTTAGTCCAACCGACCGACCTCCAACCGATAGAACTCAGTGTCTAACTCCATTACAATTTACATAACAAAAACAGCCACAAAAAAGGGTAAAATAACCTACAAAATAACTTTTCTTTCAGAAGTCGGTGCCTTTGTTTTTTTTCATTTCATTGTTTTTTTGCCACCGACTTCTTCTTCTTCTTCTTTTTTAGTTTAAATATTCAACTCAAATTCTTGTCAAATAAATCATTCTCTCTCAAGTGCACAATAAGCTAATAAAATTCCCTATCTCAAAAACTACTAAACCGATTTTGATGAAACTTGCAGAATTCCGTAAGTTGAACAATACTTAGTAAAACAAAAAAGAATTACTTAAATCGGACTTGTAGTTCCAGAGATATGCGAACACAAACTAAATCAGTCGATGCCTTCTCCAAGCCGTTGAGGAGTTGTACCTTCCATCATCAGCTCATCCACCTGAGATGATGATTATCAGATGCAAATACTTGAACAGCTTTAGAAAATATACGAAAATGGTACTATGTGCCTATAAAATTTGAAGGTTGCCCTCGATTTCCCTGGGATCCCATCATCAGATCCTGACCTGATGAACATGGGACCAATTGGAAAGTATACCCTTTCAAACAAAAGAAAAATTTTCCAAATCGGTCCAGGCGTCTTCGAGAAATCGGGGAACATACATAAAAAAAAAAAAAAGAAAAAGATTCCGACGAATTGAGAACCTCCTCCTTTTTTTGAAGTCGGTTAAAAACACAAACGGAGATTCTATTATTCATAGATTATGGACAAAAGACTGCAGTGGAAATGCAAAAACGAGCTTCTGCTAATGCTAAATATATACTGGCAAAAATAAAAGATGTAACTCGGTTTGGTTAATAATCACTTAGTGAAAATACGTTGGCACTTCTGCCAGAAAATTAACTTAGTTATCCGATGTGGCAACGCTGCCAGCTACCTATCTAGACGGCTTGCCAATAGCGACAGACACGGCATTTTGATATGTCTTTTTTATTTAACACCACTTTCAGTGCGGTGCCATTGCCTGCTAAAATGACTGAGTATCGGTTTAGAATAAAAAAAACCGGCCAAGTGCGAGTTGGACTCGCCCATGAAGGGTTCCGTACCTAGTTTGCTACTAGCATAGATTAGGGATATAATTATATTGAGATTAGTAAGTAATATATACAAACAATAAAAATAACTTTGTTTTTCATAGTGTTTGTATGAATGGCAAAGTTATATTTGCGGTTTTTGTAAATGTACTATATCTCAAAAACTGCTAACTGTATCTCATCCAAACCAATTTTCGTTGGAAGTTTTTGTTGAGGTCTACATTATATATATTTTTTTAGTTTTATCATTCTCTTACTTTAGAAGTTACAGGGGGGGGGGGACACACACACATTTTACCACTTTGGAAGTGTCTCTCGCGCAAACTGTTCGGTTTAGAAAAAAATGATATTAGTAACCTCAATATCATTTTAAAGACCTATCCATAAATATCCCACACGTACGGTTTTGGTGGAAAAAAAAAAATTTGAGTTTCAATTATAAGTATGGGGGGTACCCCCAAAAATTGGTTTTGTTTTTATTTTTGTGTAAAAATCTTAATGCGGTTCACATTATACATCTTCTTACCAAGTTCCAACAGGATAGCTCTCATACTTTTGAAGAAAGTGGCTGTGAGATACGGACGGACAGACAGACAGACAGACATGACGAATCTATAAGGGTTCCGTTTTTGCCATTTGGCTACGGAACCCTAAAAAGGCGTTTCATGAATTAATTTTCGTGAATACTGAATACATATACCTACTCAATGTTCGTTTGTCGCTCCGATACCGATATGTAGCCCATTTCAGTGCTTAAAATTGGTATTAAACTTGAAAGGTGTCAAGGGACACCCGGATGGAACGAAGTTACTGTATAGACTCAACAAAAATAATCGTCGCGACACGGTGCTAGATTATCGCACTGAATACACACAACGTATTGGCACTCGTAACTGCACTGAATCACTAATACTCTTAGCAGAGACATCCAATTTGTAATTTAATGAAATTGTTAAGAGCGTGCCTGTCAGGTATTAAGGTTGAAACTATTATAATATGAAACGTATATGTTTGTACGAACTCATTTTCGTCATTGAAATGCATTCGCGATGTTTTGATACAGGCTGCTGTCAGATTACTTCCCGAAACATGTTGAATTTGATATGATTAACAGCTATAAGAGCTTAGACTTACACATGTTAGCAATTTATTATTTAGTCTTGTTTATTGTCATTGCGAATCATTAATTTTGAATATATTTTTATACAAATTACTTACCTTTAAATTATCACCATCATGTTTTTTAAGTGCCCTCATGGGCCTATGTGAAATAAAAAAAAATTTGATTTTGATTTTGATCACCACGAGTTTATTTTAATAGCTTTGTTAGTGGTTATGCTTAGGCTCAATATTTCATTTTAACAGAACTTGTATTCTCGTCAGCGCCTAACAAGATTTTTGTTAAACTTTAAATTCTAACAAAATATAAAATTGTTTTAATTATTGCCCAACGACAGATATAATGGCGGTCGAAAAAAGTGTCGTTTAAAAGAAAAATTAAATTGATTTAGTTCTAACAAACAATCCCATAAAATTGTCTTTTTCATAATATTATCGTAGAATGTGGATTAAAATACTTTGTTGTTGCTATCCGCCCTAAATATTCTCGCTATTCTATGAATAAATATTTTATAGTTTTAGTCAGATCAGGGTTAGCTAAATTTTGCTGTTTCGCAATTGTGGAATTCGACCCTAAAATGCTGCTGCATCTGAATTCAGTGACGGTGCACAGATACATTTTATGCAGTGCACTCAAACTGATTAGATTCATTTTTATCCGACTGTGCTGTACTAAAACAAAGTAACGAGATACTTTAGCGTAGCAGACTTACTGTCTTTATCCATTTATTTTTATGTAGATTTAAATGTAAATTTTGGTGTAATGACGCGAAAATCTGTGAGCTCTACTCATTAATATTTATAGGGAATGCATTTACTATTTTTTACTGTCAAGTTTATGGTTTTAGTTGTCGTTTCCAGTGTTTGTCGAGGTTTAATTTATTGTTGATGATGACACGAACTATAATAATAGCCAAGGTTATGTATAATAATAGTTAAGGTCCGAGGGAGAAGGTCACAAAAGAAGACTGATGAGATGACTGATGAGCTTTGATCACCATGGTTCATGTTTACTTCAATGTAGCAAATATGTGGCCTTACAAATCTTCAGCTACAGTAAACTGTGAAGAACGGAAAGAAAAAAAAATAAGGAAACAAGAGTGACTGTAAAATTTCAACGGTAGCTGTTTACGCCCGACCTTTTTTACGATGTTGTTAACTGTTGATTCTTTTTAAACATCTGCGTCGTGAACTGTAAACTACATTGTTCGCGGTTTGAAAGCTAAAATGTCGCCCAAAAACGTGCTCATTGCTTAATCGTTGGATATTAACTTTTTCGATAAAGAAATTCGTGACTAATGGGGACGAATTATGTCAGAATGATTTATGTTCTTTTATTATTTATGTGGGTTAAATTCTTACTCGTTAAAAGCTCTATTGAATATTGGATCATTATTTCATGGTAATTTACTATAGGCTTTAGCTGAAAATTAACATACTTATTTAACACTAGTGATCTGCCCTGGCTTCACACGGGTACAATTTAAAAATAAAATTTAGCCAATGTAATTTTCTTGTAATGTGGTTTTCTATTAACAAAAAAAATAACCAGTTAAGAAAATAGGAGTTAATCCATTTCAAACCAAAAATACAAAAAAAGAATCTTTTCTCTTTACATTCATAATCACTATAGATAAAACACAGCAAAACATTCCATAACTAAAAAATCTTAAATGCTAATAATATTTTTTATCCTAAAAAATCTTTCAGCCTACAATGCCATCCATCAATCCGATATACAAACACACGGTAGCCGCGAGAAAACACGAACCATTCGTCTAGAAGCGTCATTTTAGAGCCCTCTAATAGTTCAGAAGACGTTTAGAAACCACCTCACCGTACAAAGCGTAGATTGACATATTGTTTAACATTGAACGGAAGTCTACGGTTTTATCTTAAGGGGTGTGTGAGAAAATTGAAAAAAACGTGTTGGAAGCGCGGGTTATGCTAAATTTTTCTAATTGCTAATTGGCTGTGAACGAAAGACATGGAAATTACGTTCTGCCGGGAACACAAGACAGAATGCAGATCGAAATATAGGAAGGATTGCACAATACCTTAATTCTCCGGGGACGTCCTCGCGGCTGAGGAGCGGCTGTCGAGTGCAGGCAACTGGAGCGCTCTGACGTGAGGTGCGCGTTGTGAGTAACCGATTGGCCACGAGTTTCAACTGCGGCCGCTTTTTAAGCGGTCTCTCTCGTACTAAAGCGAGAAGATATGTGCGGGAATAGGATAGAGGATAGGACCATCTACAGCCAATCAGATTAGTCGTTCAATGACATGAAGTTATAGATAAAAGACCTAACCGTTCTTTCTACGCAGCGTAACCATTCCCCCCGGGCTTGAAGGGATGCCTTCAAGAGTTGAAGGCGAAATTCGTGAAATTAAACTACAATTTAAACTATTATCTATACGTAAATATCAATGAAATCAAATAATTAATTACTAATGCTAACCTAACCTTGGATGACGAGAGCCGAATTTATTGTTTAGGCAATGGGCAAAGACGAACGACGGGACGCAAGTAGGATCCAGTCAATGTCTTAACTCGGGCGATGCGAGTGACTCCTGTGGAGTCAGGAAAAACTTCTTCCACGACACCCAAAGGCCAGTGAAGTGGGGGCGAATTATCTACTATGAGAATCACAACCGTACCGACAGTGACTGGATCGATCGGCGTGTTCCATTTACGACGCGATTGTAAAGTGTGAAGATATCCGCTTCTCCAGCGCTTCCAAAACGATTGTACTAATTGGTCTAACAATTTATGTCTCGAAACAATTGTTCTCTCGTCTATCTCCTCGGCAGGCAAGTATTTTAAAGGGGTGAGATTCAGAAAGTGCGCTGGAGTCAAAGCTAGTGGTTCTGAAGGATCACTAGAGAGTGTCCTACAAAGAGGTCTAGTATTCATTACTGATTCGACTTGAGTAAGAACGGTATTTAACTCTTCAAACGAAAGGATGGTATCACCTATTACACGGTATAAGTGAATCTTTAAACTTCTAATATTAGCCTCCCAATTACCGCCGAAATGGCTAGCAGTCGGGGCATTAAGTGACCAATTTATGCGATTTTCAGCTAACATGTGACCAAATTCGGTGTTGTGATATTTCGAACAAAGGAAGTCGTGAAGTTCCGAAAGTTTACGCTTAGCGCCAATGTAATTTGTCCCGTTGTCCGAGTAAATCCTACTAACCGGGCCGCGCCTTGATAGGAATCGTTTGAAAGCACTCATAAAACTGACTGTACTAAGATCACCGGCTAGTTCGATATGTACCGCGCGTGTAGTCATGCAGACGAACAGACACACGTATGCCTTGGTAGAACGAATGCCTCGGCCGCGAGACATGGTAACCTTGAAGGGACCAGCGTAGTCCGTGCCCGTGTGAACGAACGGTTTAGTTGCTTGAACTACACGACAAGACCGATGATCTGCCATCTCAGGGAAACTTGGCTTGGGACGGAGACGAAAGCAGGGAAGACACTTATGAATCCTATTCCTAATTAAATTGCGTGCAGAAAGTATCCAATATCTTTGACGTAACAGTGACATCAGCAGGTCGGGACCCGCGTGGCAATTCAATTTATGATGGTATTCGACAAGCAAATTCAGAATAGGATCTTTTCTTGGGAGTAGAATTGGATATTTCGCTTCATAACCCAAATCTGAATTTCTTAAACGGCCTCCGACTCTAATGAGTCCGTCTTTGAGGAAAGGTTTCAAGTGCCGAAGAGAATGACTACAATCCTTGCCTTCTCTGAGTCTGGCAATTTCCTTTGAGAAATAGAAGCGTTGAATTTCACGTAGAATGAGTAGTTCAGCGAAATCGTAATCCGATGCTGACATGCGGTTATTAACCGGTAACAACTTAGCAAAACGACAAACGTAAATTACCACTCTAAGTAATTTACTCCAAGACGAGATACGATCGACTAAACAAAGAATAGAAGATCTTTCGTTAGGTGCAGCGACTAACAACGAATTTTTCTTCTCTTCAGGTGCTTCAGACACTGAGGAGGGATTGAAAGGAGCGACAGGCCATTGTGAAATGTCCAAGTGAGCCCACGGGGGTCCCCTGAACCAAAGCGGATGGTCTATAATTTGTGAGGGTGTGAGTCCGCGTGAAAGACAATCTGCTGGATTGTCCGCACCGGACACGTGATATAAATTTTGCGGTGACAAATCGCTTTGTATTTTCGAAACTCTGTTGGCTACAAAGGTATTCCAACGATGGGGCGACGAATGTACCCAACAGAGCGCGACCGTCGAATCCGAAAATGCGAATATGTCACGGAAAACTATTCGGTTTTGACAAGCGACCACGACATTTCTTATTAGCTGGGATAACACAAGAATAGCACAGAGCTCAAGACGAGCGAGAGAAACTACATTTTTGGGAGAGACCTTAGACTTAGCTGTTATCAAATTGACTGTATTGCCATCGCTATTGTGGACGTGGAAATAAATCACTCCCCCGTATGCTTTCTCGCTAGCGTCCGCGAAAGCTAAGAGTGTGACCACACTATCAGCGACAATACCAACGTGGCGTGGGATTTTTATGTTGCAGAGCAAAGGAAGCTCTTCCCTAAAGCGAGTCCACAGCCTGACTATATCTTCAGGTGGTGTCTCATCCCAGTCGCAGTTGCATAGCCAAAGCTTCTTGATAAGAAGCTTGGCATGCAAGACGACAGGCGCGACAAATCCCATGACGTCCCATGTTTTAGCGATGCACGATAATATTGTACGCTTAGTACAAGTCTGAGTGGGAGTGTTTACTCTCATGGCGAAGTGATCTGACGTGGGCGACCAACACAAACCAAGTACTTTATGTTGGTCGGACCCGTCGAACTCCTTGTCAGCTGGCAGACGATGCGAAAGCGGGATAGAATTCAATACTACTTGCGAATTACTGGTCCACTTGACCAACTCGAATTGACCCGCCTTCATGAGACCAATCATCTCTGAAGCGGTAGAAATGCCCTGGGTTTCCGTGAGGACGGAATGGACAAAATCGTCCATGTACAATCCCGTGGCGACAATGGCTTTAGCCTGAGGGTACGAGTCACCCTCATCCTCCGCCAGCTGCTTAATAGTTCGCAGCGCGTGAAAGGGGCTAGATTTGAGTCCAAAAACGACACGATTGAACTCATAAACTTGCAAAGGTTCCTGCGGCGAAAACCGATACAAGATGCGTTGGAAACGCCGATCAGGTTCTCGGACTCCAATGCTGGGAAACATCTGACGAATGTCTGATGAAAGCGCGATCGAAAACAAACGAAAATTAACTATAATGTTAAACAAATTCCCTTGTAGGTTCTGTCCACCATACAAGAGGTCATTAAGCGAAACGCGGGTAGTAGTTTTACAACTACCATCGAGAACGACACGAAGTTTGGTTGTGACCTTATCATCTCGGATCACACCATGATGCGGAATGTAGTACGAAGGTTCCGAAGAATCAGGAATTGTAGGTGAAATATAGCCCTTCTCTAAATATTCTAGGATGACGTTGTCGTACGCGGCCTTTAAATTAGGAGAAGCTTGCATCTTCCTTTCCAAGCAGAGAAACCGGCGTTCACTTGCTTGACGTGAGTTGCCCAGGGATTCGACATCACCCTTGAAAGGCAAAGCGACTACGTATCGTCCGTCACTATTTCGAGTGGTAGTGCGGGCATAAAACTCCTCACATAATTTGTCATCTGGGCTGAGTACCGGGGGAACATTTACTTCTTCCAATTCCCAGAATTTCCGTATCGCTACGTCTAACGGCTCCGCGGTGCAACAATACGAAACGGTCGAATTGTCATCGATGAGAATCGGCGCCTTACCGACAATTACATAGCCGAGTACAGTTTGCAAGGCGATTGGAGACGCATGTGTAGGCTGACCTTGAACTCTGTTAGATAAGAGTAAGTGCGGGAAAGTCGAAGCACCGATCAATAATTGAATCGGATTTGAAGAAAAATATGTATCGTCTGCTAACTGTAAGTTTTTAAAATTATGCAAAAGCGAAACGTCAACCGTGGCAGTTGGCAAACGTTCAGTAATTTTATCTATTACGAATGACTCAATATTATAATTTATATTACGATTGAAACGAGAATAAAATTTAATTTGTACGGAACCCTGTATTTGTTTACTAGCACCTCCTATGCCCCTGACGGTTGCACAGGCAGGTTTATTATTTATGTTCAAACCCAAAAGTTGACAACAATCCCGCGTGATAAAGTTACTTTGAGAAGCGCTGTCTAATATTGCGCGAACAATATGTTCTTTGCCAAAAGAATCTACTACAATAACTTGCGCGGTAGCAATCAATATGGTGGTTGGGCCCCGGTATAAAGAATTAATACGGTTCTCATCAGTCGCGCACAACGATATATCAGTCTGCTTCGTAAGTCTCTCAGCAGAGGGCGTGCGAGCGCCGGTCGACCTTGAACCGTGCGCGTCGCTCAATTTATTGCCGAAGCACAACAAACTATGGTGTTTAGAGCTACATTTTTTACAAGTGGACTTTGACCCACAAGCGGACACACGATGTTTTGGACTTAAGCAATTAATGCATAAATTGTTTGATTTCACAAACTTAAATCTCTGATCGGGTTTATAACTATTAAATACTTTACACTTATATACGTGATCATGTTTCTCCTTACACAAAACACACGCGGTAGGTTCGTTCTCAGCTATACAGGTGTATGCATTAGTATGTTTGCGATTTGCAGGTGATTTATTGTTAGAGACCGTTGACGAAGTTCGTTCTAACACCTTTATATGCTCACGAACAAACTCAACTAATTCACTAAAAGATGGAATTTCGGAACTACTTGATTTTAATTGATGATTAGATTCGAATGCCCGTACAGTGTCTATGTCGAGTTTTTTAAGAGCGATATGCAATAAAATAAAATCAGCGTGGTCATGGACCTTTATGTTTTTAAACCCGGCTACCGACGTTGCGAATTTATCGAGAAATGATTCTAAAGTAGCCGGCGAACCTGACGAAATAGATTTAAATTCAAATAATTGATCTAGATATGAAGTTGCCGATTGCCGTTTATCTTCATACCTTTCACAAAGTGAATCGAATATAAGAGGGTAATTATCAGCTGACGGAGTAATTCCTGCACATATCGAACGAGCTTTGCCTGTTAATTTTCCAATTAAATAATATAATTTCTCGCATGCTGTTAGCGAACTATTATTATGCACGGCATTTCGAAAACTGGCGATGAACAGCGGCCAATTTTTAATATCCCCATTAAATTCGGGTATTTCAATCGGGGGCAAGCGAGGAGATTTCTTACATTCACTAGGTGCCTGAACCTGCAATTTCTTCTCTGCCCGCTTCACCCTACCCAGTAAGTCTTCGAATGAAGAAAGTGCCTGATAGTCGACGACATAATCAGGATTTAATTTAAGTTCATGAGCGATTATATCGTCCAGCGCACATTCAAAATCAGTACGCAACGAATCTATTGTTTCACAGTCACACAAGAACGATTCTTTATCGAATTCCTCCGAATCAATATTTTTCAATTTATCGCAAATACGTTGCATACGAGAAAATATTCGATCTCTTTTTCCTAACAATCGTTTAAGAGTAATATCTGTAGGCGCCATCTAGCAACCTTCTAATAACGATAATTAAATAAATATGTAACACGCGAAATACGTTGTGAAAGCGATGTGAGCGAATAATTTACCTAAGTGGGTATTTATTTTTACAATAATGCGTCGGTGATTGAGCGCGAAGCGGTAATTCAACGGTAATATTTTAAAATAATGCGGGATTAAGCGAAATAACCAGTTATAGTAACGATTACTAGCTGGTGTTACGAATATACAACGGTTTTACCGAGAATTTAACTATATACCCACACCTGTCGGCGAGACAAGTGTTTGGTACAAAACTAATTAGAATACGAGTATTTTTTTCCGACTACGAATGGCGAATGGTTATCACTGATTTCAATAACTATCCAGGCTCGTTAGGACCAAATGGAAGCGCGGGTTATGCTAAATTTTTCTAATTGCTAATTGGCTGTGAACGAAAGACATGGAAATTACGTTCTGCCGGGAACACAAGACAGAATGCAGATCGAAATATAGGAAGGATTGCACAATACCTTAATTCTCCGGGGACGTCCTCGCGGCTGAGGAGCGGCTGTCGAGTGCAGGCAACTGGAGCGCTCTGACGTGAGGTGCGCGTTGTGAGTAACCGATTGGCCACGAGTTTCAACTGCGGCCGCTTTTTAAGCGGTCTCTCTCGTACTAAAGCGAGAAGATATGTGCGGGAATAGGATAGAGGATAGGACCATCTACAGCCAATCAGATTAGTCGTTCAATGACATGAAGTTATAGATAAAAGACCTAACCGTTCTTTCTACGCAGCGTAACCACGTGTGTTTTTTTGTACATGAGGCATCCTTAGTGGTTGTTTTATTTAAGTAGTTTTTTATTTAATATTGTACTACGATCAGGTTAACGACTGAACTTGAGTTTATGGTTACAAGTTGTGTTGTGTTGACTAGCACTTTCAGGCTAAAATGTTCTAGGATTTTAAGAGTATTTAAATGTCTTATAAGAGGAATTACTTGATAATGAGTTCATCAAACGGTTATACCTACTTCAGGTTATTATATTTTAATTTTACTTCCCAATTTTTCACATTAATCAGACAATATATTGCACATTGTGGTCGATTTATCGTACAAAACAGAATTCAATTACGTTGCCTCTTCTTTCGTAGGTACAATCGATAGCCGCTGAAATCCCAATATAACCGAATAAACGGCTGTAAATTTTTCATTTGTCGCCCGCAAAAGCCGAATTCATTTTCTGTGCGTCCAACTTCGTATTGACATGCTTCCAATGCAATGATATTTCAATACACACTGGATTATTTTGTAATTCGTGTGCGAACTTACTCGACTGGAATCAATCAATGGAGTAAATGATTAAAAATTTGATCGCTCAAATTCACTTTAGTACCAAATAAATAACCGTTAATGATCGACTCTTTTTGGTTGTAGCGTGATGTTAAATATTAGTATTAGGCTATCGCCTTCTGCAGACGATCTCTGGCCACCGTAGGCGCGGGCATGCAGGCGGCGAGTAATGGGCGACTCGCTGTCCGACCATGGACCATGCCCGGGTCGACGGCATGGTTGCACGCGCGCCTCAAGGAGTGTCAGCATGATGACGGGGCCTCCCTCTAGAGGGCCACAGTCTGCCGGGATCGTGGGACTTATCTTATTACCGTGACCCCGAAACATAAAGGGCTATTGAAGGGCACCGTTGATTTCAGTCAGTACGAGTCTGACAGTCCCTCCCGCTCTGCTCTGGGTGGGAGGACTCATTCGATGATTTTACCACGTAAAAAAATGCCTTCCTCGGTAAACTATCCAACTCAAAAATATTTTTTTGAATTCGAACCATTAGTTCCTGAGATTAGCGCGTTCAACCAAACAATATCTTCAGCTTTATAATAATAAGTTTTATAGACACTCATATGTGCAGTAGCTCCTATTCTCGCTAATGCCGTTTTATTTTCTACAACAACTAATTTTCTTTTCTCACTGCATTCACTACTACAAGCACGGAAGCCTTAATCGCCTCTAGCATCGATACAATTTAAATCGGAATAAAACGAGCAAAGCGAATCGATCTCTATCCTATCGAGAGCAAATCGCACGACTAAAGACGCTCTCTCGGACGGAATGCTCCGAGCGATTGGAAATACTTGTGTCTGAAGTTCAAAAAGAAAAAAGTTAATTGGTACTGTTTTTGTCATTGCACAGTCCCGTTACTCCTTCAACTAATCTCTCTATTCTCAATGGAGACGTCTTTACCTACTTTTACACGGATTTAGCAGAGAAAATGCGAAAGTCTTGTGATAAAATTAGAACGTTGAGTTTTTCATTAGTTCATTTACGGTCGAATTGTAGAAAGAATTTAGTGAAATCGGAACACATAATTGGTTTGTAACGCAAATAAATTTAATATAATTATTAGTTATAGGGAAATTTAAAACGAATAGTTACTGAAATCTCGAATTAAAAATAAAATTTGTAATAAGAGTCTATAAATACCTACACCACGCTAGCTTTCAAAAATAGACGATAACATTTCGAGCCCCAACAGATAATAATTTTCTGGAACAAAACAAGATTTCAGAAATTGAATATTTCGTAGAGCTGTTGAATAATAAATCATAAGCTCGGAGAGTATCAAAGGGGATCTTCAAAGTGTTCACTTAACAGTGTTATTAAAGTACCCTGTAAATGCGAAGTATGTAGTAAATTAAACCATCTACCATAATATTTTGGGCGAACAATTTTACACATTTCTAAATCCTTCACACCCCTTGGCTTAATTCCTGACAACGGTAATTAAAAAACTTTTTAAAAAAAAGTACCGACTTCAAAACAAATACAAAAAAGTTTAAAATAACTTTTCTTTCGGAAGTCGGTGGCAATAGTCAATGACACAACAAAACAAAGCCACCGACTTCCGAAAGAAAAGTTATTTTAAACTTTTTTGTATTTGTTTTGAAGTCGGTACTTTTTTTTAAAAAGTTTTTATTTTACCCTTTTTAGTTTATTTATTACATATTCAACCCAAATTCTTGTAAAATACAAAATTTTTCTTACATATGCACTAATCTTGTAATCCGTCACAACATAAAAAAATCCATATCTCTAAAACTACTGAACCGATTTTGATGAAACTTGCAGTGTACCCTAAGTTGAACAATACCTAGTACAACAAAAAAAGAATTACTTAAATCGAACTTATAGTTCCGGAGATATGCGTGCACAAACATAAAAACATACATACATACACTTATGAAATTTGACACATTTGTTCAGACGCTGATATAGACTAACATATATGAAAACTGGGCAGTTCTGATAATATTACATACATACATACATACACTTATGAAATTTGGTACATATGTTCAGACGCTGATATAGACTAACATATATGAAAACTGGGCAGTTCTGATAATATTACATACATACGGGTCGAATTGATAACCTCCTTTTTTTGAAGGCGGTAAAAAGGAAATTGTCTGGAATAATACGTGATAAAAAAAAGCAATATTTCATCTTTGAGTAGCTATACTTTAGATTAAATCACGACATGAAATATATCTTATTATTTATTCAATAAGGTGCAATAACCACAAAAAAAATGAGTTACTGAATCAGATTCTTCTTGTTAATTACCGCTATTCGAAAAGATGTTTGATTAAAATCTAGGAAATATTTGAATTTCGTACGGTGAGTAAGCAAAGTACGTAGAAATTCACACACGGCAGCGCCGGCGCAAGCTGCGAAGCGTAAATAAAGCAACATGCGCACTAACAGTTACGCACATATTAAATGCGCACGCATCACGTAGTACCGTTCCTTTAATTTTGCTACTTTTCGTATGAACTGTCTGCCGCGTACCAACGAAACATACCGTTAAAACAACGCAAAATTATGAGATAAACAAGAAATGTTTTACTGCGACGAGATATCTCGTAATCTGAGGAATATAAGTACTAGTTATAAAAGCCTACTAGAATAATAATAACTAAGGAAAAGTTATTATTAAACCATACCCAGCAGCTACTTCAGATAGAACAACGGCATGACCTTCATAACGGACAGACTTTAACCCAAAATTAATTCTGGCAAGTTATAAATACGAGTATCTGTCGAGATATTAATTGCCTTGTCCTGTATAACTTCAATACATTTTTCATTGTTTACACTCACAGCGGTTGGCCGGAGCCACCATGATTACATTTTCACGTCAGTGTCAACTGGGAACAAAGACATGGAGAGAAAGCCATCAGTCATTATCAGGAATTCAGGAGAAAGAACAATAAAACGACGAGTCACGGTCGTTAACGGAATTCACCTTACAATAAAGGAACTAGGAGGGCACCACCAGCCCTGAATACTTGGTTAAGGTTTGACGGAATGCTGGCGAAATCTGAACAGTCATGGCTGACTCTCACGACGCAAGTAATTAGGTATTTAAATAAATTAGCTACTAAGTAAATGTTGAATTTGTGTAATAGGCTTAGAGTCCTTCGTCGCGTTCTGGTGTAAAATTAGTTTACAAGTCTTTTTAATGACCACTAGGTTTTACAAAATTCTCGCTCTTTTGTCGGTTGAGTTGCAAAGATACAATGGAGTAAGTTTGAAACTACGATAATGATATTTTGAAGATCTGAATCTAGCCCATAACTTTCCTAACCCTATTTTCTCATCAATAAGATATTATTGAAATATTTCAAATCTCCCCATCATCATCTACATCTTGACTAACCTCACCCACTAATACGTGTGCCTACTGCCAAAACTCCAAGTTCAGATCAGTACTTACCTAGGTTTTTTTTTTTTTTTTTTTTTTTTTTTTTTTTTTTTTTTTTTTTTTTTTTAGGGTGGCAAAATCATCAAATGAGGCCTCCCGCCCTGGGTGGGGCAGAAGGGACTGTCAGACTCTTACTGACTAAAATCCACCCGTGTTCCTTCGGATGCCCTTTACGTTCCGGGGCCACGGTATCCTGGATTAAGAAAAAATCCGCGACCCCGGCAGGCATTTGGCCCCATAAGGGGCCCCGTCGGTGACGCGTGAAACACGACACGCCACCGACCCGGGCTTGGTCCTTGGTCGGACGGCGAGCTTACCCATTACTCACCGTCCGCAAGCCCGCTCCGCTGCTGTGCCCTCTGCTAATCAGAGGGACACGCATTGGAGCTTCCACCCGACAGGCTATTCGCATACGGGCAAAGAAACCCCCTTAGGCACACAGTGCCTAAGGAAGAGTTTTTGCCCGCATCCCAGGGCGCACCGGCCCGAAAAACTGGTCTTCCCCCCGGACGTATCCGTGAGGGAACTCCAGTCCACGGACGCACGTGGAGGTTACCTGTCTTAGCACCCCACTTACCTAGGTTTGGTAAAAACTGAAAATATTATACATTAACATGATAGTCTACCTCTTGCTCTACCCAAGAATATCAGCAGATTATCTTACATTTCTGTAAAGAGGTTTAGTTATAAGAGAAATGGTATCAGAATTCTAATCCTCTTTCGCTATTGGAAATACGGTAAGTAAGTAAGGTTCGAGCGCAGCAGAACGCTGATTTGGAACACGACTTTTATAATAAAAGCCAACATCTTGAAGACGGCGGATGAATAGTCGGCGTTATACAGGTAAGCAATCCATTGAAATTTCCAACACGAGTTTCCTCGGAGCACATCAATTCAAGCTTAGAAATCAGACAAGTCGTTCTACAGCAATTATGAATTATTTATCACCATTATTAATTAATGTCTAAACGTTTATTGGTATCGTATTTCAACCATCAAAATATGTATACAAATTCAAAATTAACATCGGCCGTTTACACAAACAACTTCCTTTTACAAGATTGACTTAGATTTATGGAGATTTATTTCAAAGCGGAGCAGTTGGAAAAACGTAAATGATATTCAAATCTGAATAAGCTAAACAGTGCGTCGCAAGTCTTAACTGGCGTACCTGCACGTACGTTCAACCACATAAGGGTATAATTATAAAAATTTATTGTGAGCTAGTTTATGTTTTATTGCGTTTGAATAAGGATGGGAATGGCGTGCGTGGTTGGTAGGGCTTTAGATCTTTCTCTGTGCGTTACATGCGTCAGCCAAGACCATTAGAGCAAAATGACTATACGAGGTGTAAACTGTAGAGTGTACGAGAACGAGCAACGTTGCTGACACGGTCCAAGACGCCGCAACCATGACGTCTAAGATTTTACTTTACTACAACGTGTATTCGTGTAACTGCTACATATTATATCAACTAACTACCGTTTTACGTCTGTCCCTAATCTCCCTGATATTAGTAAGTTAATATTGTTTAATACCCACATGCGTAACATTCTGAATTTACATATTTTGGGACGCAGGTACTGAAACTGTGAAATTGCGTCGTAGGCAATTATTTTAGCAGGTATTTTATAATCAACAAGTTGGAAACATAGTTTTAGACTATGGATAAAACAAAAACAGAAGCTGGAGAGAGAGCGCATTTTCAACGCATACCATAATATTTACCATGGTCTGTCCTACGCGTCACAATTACATGACATTACTTTCATTGTATGTCGATGTTACGGCCAAGAGTAAGTACCAACGTGGAGTAATAACCACCTCTAATCGTCATGCTCCGGGGCACTCGAGTACCTTGTTGGAACAAGTTTCAACATCGTGCCATCTCAAAAAAAGAGGACCACATCAATCATTAGAGCACTTTCTAAACTGTTTATTGTTATACGAATCTTTTATACTGACGCTGCAACAGTTCAACGTCCATTTTATTGTATCGGCTTCTAAGTGCTGCAACCAATCTGCCGCTAGATTTATTTTTCACTAACGCCTAAATGTATGCTTAGATATTATGGAACTAATGCAATTTCAACTCTCGATACTGGGTCTAACATCGAAAATTCAACGATCTGTTTTTATTTAGACGTCTTCTAGTGTTAGTGAAAACTGGTAGTAGCCTATTAAAGCTATTCGACACGGCTTGTTAGCAATTATCCAACTTTATTGACGTGAATTTAAAGACCTCTCAAAACTTTCAAATTAATAAAACAACTAGAAACTGCTATTCTCCAATTTCATGCAATTCTTCGTTTAAAGCACGTTCAGCTAGAAACGGTCTCTGTAAATCAAATACCCCTTTCATAAAGTTTCCTTTTCAGCCGTAATGCGTCAAATAGAGTTGAGAAAGAGAAAAAAAAAGATGCGCGTAATCACTTCAACGACACAGCCTCGGTAAGAACGAACAATGGTCGAGAAAGTTACGATGACCGTTACTATTGTATTGCTTCTTATTAAACACTCCAACTAATCGTTCCAAGCCTTAAACTCCTCATGTTGGTGAAGACTCTATTCATCATAATATTTAAATCATTCGATTATAATTATGAAGACTATAGCTTTTACCCCGCCTTCTCTCGCTTCTCCCCAATTGCACTTTTTCAAGATTTATTCAAAAATTTATTCAAAAATGTGTTTTCAACGTTCTCCAGGGTTCCAAATACCTCTGTACCATAATTTATAAAAATCTAATTTTTTTACTAAGGCATGACATACCTACCATAAACTTACTATTACTTACGATGCAGTGGGTAAAACCTCGCATAAAAATATTCAGGTTAACTACACGTTTTAATAAAGACTCAGAACAATCAAGATAAAGTACGGCACAAAATTTAAAGATCGCTGCATACTCGTAATTACTGATTTAACGACCACTATGAATAGAGTCGCAAATAAAATTCAGAATTACCACTAGAAAAGGCTAGCAACACCAGCAGTAAACTGTCTGTTAAAATTTTATGGTTTCAAAGCATTGTCTCCGTATCTGTGGAAAGGTTGACAAATCGGATTGTGCCTTGTGAAGCGAGTTGCCATAGTAAAGTCAGAGGCGCTTGCACGAGCGAACAGTGTAAACGTAATGTAAATGCACCGGTTTTGAGTCGACAATACAAGTATTATTAAGTTAGCATTTTGGTAAATTTTTTTTTTGCGATAAGCTCAATAAGTATCTCTCTTAGTGGTCTCATTTTTCATCTTTGTAGTTTGTACTTTAAGTAGGTAAATAAAGTAAAGTAAAAGTGTGAAGAAACTCATCACCAATTTTAAAATTAAAGTATACATACATGATCAATTACATTGTATTATATACAATTGTTATTTGTTTATTAATAGGTATACAACATATTATAATATGTATGTTCATAAACAAAATAAGGCTATCTGAATTTAATATATTTATTAAAAATCCAAATGTTTGAAGTACTAGTGACTAAATTAACTAAAAATATTTAAGATAAATATAAATATGTAAATTTTTCAAAAAAATAAATACTTTATCAATATTTAAAATTTAATAAAAAAAGTAAAAAAATTAAAAAATCTCGGCTATGTAGAAATCCACCAATTAACGTTTGCAACGCGCACTTGTCCTAGCCCCTCAGGTCGTTGTACGGCAGAGTTCTAGTTCAGACGATAGTGGATAAGGTACAGTCAACATGCCCCGTCCAAACAAAGGACGCACTTGTTTTGCTTTATTTCGCAATGTGGTGCTTTTATGGCTGCTTTTCCGGTTGACGTTTTTTAAAGTATTTTCTTGAACAAAGTAATTTGTAACGGTCAGTTCTAAATAAGGACGGGTTCTGTTGAGGAGTTGACGCGGTTAATGAACAGACTTTTGTTTTTTATATCAATTTTTTTTTGCTGATAAGTAAATACTTTATCTTAACATTAGGCTTTCCATCTTAATGTGTGAAATAACTTCTCTTTTCTGCTCTTTATTTTTTTCTGCTATTTATACCAATTTGAGTATAAGGCGCAGTTATTACAACCCAAAACGAGCACAGCCTTAAATGACCATATCATCAATTACTTAATCTAATCGTATAAGGCCAACATTAGTGTTGCCCATTTTAAACACCAAAAGGCCCAAACAGACAAAAAGAAATCACGCCTAATTATCTATTTGTCTCTGGCGAATAGTTAGTTATTCAAAAAGCCTGCAGCCCCCCCTCTCACCAACTTCCCTTCACGTTCCTCCCCCTCACCTCTGTTACTCAACACAACACGGCTCATTAGAACCGGGCCGTGGGAAGCACCGGCCGACTAGTGCTGTATGCAGCGATGACGGCGATAAACTTATCGATTAAAGTTGAACGATTAAGAGAAAAGTATTCGTAAAAAGAAACAGTAGTTCTATTCTGTAGCGCTCAACTAAGTGAGCGCACACAATTTGATAGCGAATTTAGTTTTTTTAGTGACCTCGTGATCGTTACAGAATACTTCTGGTGTCATGACTCTTCATTTTTCATTTATTTTGGACTTTATTAGAATAGTGTAGGTATAATAGCATGGCATATCTGTAAAAGTAATCGCAACAAATGATCAGATAATGTGTAAGAAGAATAAATACTGGGGAAAATGAGGTTGAAAAGGAAAACCTGGAAAAAGCCAATATTAATTACGCAAGGCAGAAGAATCCATTTATCTATTTTAGGAAGAAAAGCTTTTTTTATTTCACTGCCAAGCAAAAAGATAGAGGACTTTACTTCCAAAACTTAAAACTGAGTACTTACCTTTAATTTTATTTTAAAGACAAAAGATACTTTCAGGATTTATTTTACAAGAATGATGGACGGTTTTAATTACGTTTTATATTGGAATAATATTTCACTAAACGGACAAACAAAAATTTAATTAAATTAGCTTCAAGGTAGATTTTCCTCCATCTCTCGCATTTCCCATTTTATTTTGAATTAGAAATTAATTCTGTAATAAAGAACTGAGCAGAATGTTTTGACTAGCGATGATTGACGACCGATGGAAATATAAATTTTACGATCATGAAATCATGACACTGTAATAAACACAGTATCGGAGATTTAAAATGGGGACGCGGAATTTGCACAATTTTATTACGAACTGTCAAACATAATCTCCATTTTAATAACATTTTTGATCTAAGCGAAACCTTATTATGTCTTGATATGACGTGTATTATCGATATAGAAAATGGAATTCAAAAATTGATGACACAATTTATCGACACTGTTTACAGAAAAACCTCGACAAATAGCAACCACTAGTTAGTTTGCAGCGCAGCGTTTACAAACAACAGTGGCAGGGAACGACTGACTACATACGAATACGAACACTACATATGTGAATATAACTTTCAGTTTCAACATACGTGAGAATAGCGAACTTATGTTCAGCATGCACAAGGGCTTTGGCCAAAACAATTGGGTCCAAACATGCTGGCCCCAAATGCTGGGGCCAATTTTGTTTTTGTTGAATCGATGATACAACATTAGACTAGTGTAATAAATTACTTTGGTCTAGTAGGCGGCCACTTTAGTAAACCACTCACCTTTAACACAACTACAACACTGAGTGATCGTAAAGACCATAGATATAATAAAGAAGGAGATATGGCGTGGAGTTCAAAATGTATAGAAAACCGATGAAGCCACAGTTGCCCCTCCATTACGCTAATATTACGCACACAGTTCTGTCACAACAATACTACGAACAAGTGCACACACGCGCCTTCGATAGCTCAGTCATTTAAATATAAACCTTATTCTTTAAACCACAGCGTACTTTTTTCGTATTATTTACTCACACTAAAACAATTATCATTGTGTGTTGTCGGGACACGGGGGCGGATACGACTTCATACGACAGTGCTTGACTAAATCGAAGTGTTATCGATAAACATATCGATAATTTTTTACAAAGGTTTTGGAAATAAAGTAAATGAAAACAATATGAAACCAACAATAACCAATATATTTAAAAAAAATACTAATCAAATGACACAGTTACATGTTGTTCAAAATCAAAGCATTTATTTCAATTAGGCCAGTTACAAGCACTTTTGAATAATTGTCAAAGACAAAAAAATTATAATTAAACACTACAAAATTATGGTGCTACAACTACAATCCTAGTCACAAGACATAATAACTGTGAAAGTACTGTAGATGCTCATTACAAGGAGTAAATCTCTATGGAGTAGAACGGACAAGAAACTCCATGGACACTCTTTTTGGATCGCCAAAATTATTACAGATACTTTGTTACACCATTCATTTTGAGATGGTACGTTATATGGTACATAGCATTTCTATCAGCGATATAGTCGCTCAGTTTATAATATGCCTGGTTACAAAGTGTGCGTTTAATGCATGTTTTGAATTTAGTTTCATTTAGTTCAAGAATGTTTTGTAGTAGCTTATTACAGCATTTTAGACATTACCCCATGAAAGAAGGGTGCAAGTGATAATAAAACTTGCATCACGTCACAATATAGCGTCTCCAAACCCTCCTTAGAAATTCTGGGGCATAGTACATCAATAAGACTATTGATGCTAATTATTATAATGCATAGGAAGCTAATGGTGCATTTATGAAGACTTCAGTTAAATATCACATAACCATAACAAGTGACGAAACCCAAGGACATTCTATAGATTACTTTACTAAACATTAATGAACTTATTTCACGATCTTTGGTAACGCACTACTACGCTGTAAAATAATAAAAACCGGCCAAGTGCGTGTCGGGCCACGCACAGTGTAGGGTTCCGTAGTTGCCCATCAAAATACTTATGCAAACTAACTAAACTGATTCGCTGAATTAGATTTTAATTTACGCATTAACATTTATTAGGTACCTAAGTGATAGTGATTCAGTAGCCAACTCATAACGTCTAAAAACGGGCCCACATAGGACGATGGTAACTGTAGAAGGAGTTATAAAAACCAACTTCACAGGTAAAGTTGGAAAAGATGTTGTCTATTTGAGTACCACCGCGTGTAGAGGGAAGCGGCTGTAACAAAGATTTAAAACCAGCGTTACATAGCAATTCGAATACATCGCTTCAAGAATGATTTAAAGAGTTCCCACGATTTCTCCAGGATTCCATCATCAGATCCTGACTTGATGATCATGGGACCAATTGGAAGGTGTACTCTTTAAATCAAAAGAAGAATTTTCAAAATCGGTCCAGGCGTCTTTGAGAAATCGGGGAAAATACATAAAATAAAAAAATTACGACGAATTGAGAACCTCCTCCATTTTTTTTGAAGTTAGTTAAAAATAGTTGACAATAAAAACCTACCTATCCCCAAAACATACCCAACTATCATTAGCTGTAAAAATAAAGTTGACAAACTTACATTTGCAGTTGAAGAACATGTTCTCCGATACATTTTGTTTAGGAAAATATTTTATCCAAGTATATTTTATAAGTTGGTCGACTATTACTCGTAAATTTGTAAAGCCTACTTAGTCATGATAATTTTCTTTTAAACTTCGTTATTTATACTATTGTGAATTTTTTCATAGAAAAAAAAAAACATCCCCACTTTACGTGTTCAGGAGGTACCCTAAAAAAATATTTTACGAGATTTTATTTTACCACTTTTTCGGCGCAACAAATCCATATATTTACACCAAATTACAGCTTCCTAGTACTGAGCGTCTCTGAGCTAAGCTGCGGACAGACGGACGGACGGACATGGCGAAACTATAAGGGTTCCTTGTTGACTACGGAACCCTAAAAATGGGTAAAAAAGCATAGAACCACATCGGCCTTCCAACCGGTCACAAGAGTTAATAAATTGAAGAAAAATCTGAAATAGTAATAAAACATTCGCAGTCGACCTTCTTGTCGATAGACTTTGTCAAACCTGCACGAGCACATCACTAGTCGCACTCAAATACGGCGGACCGGAGCAGCGGAGGCACCATGCGACATTACGGTTTAATGATGTTTCGTTATGTCAGCTTTACATTGCTTGTTCAGTCACTCAGTGACAGACTGAGGTGGTTGTAAAAGAGCAATGTATTTAATGCAAACTAAATACAGTCGGAGTAATACAAGAAAACAAAAATAAAGTAGTACAAGTCAGATATATTTTAGGGATTCTTGTTTTTCGTGATTTTTAAGACAAATATTGTAAAATACTTGTACTTACCTGTGGTACTGATGCCATGACTTCTAAAATTTTTGTCTTGGCTTCTATTTTTGCACGAAACCACCGAACAAGACGGCATAATCGTTTTTTTTACGAACGCGGTTGACAACACACTAACTCGCGGTGACGGCCATTTTTTCACTAGCTGAGCCATACGCTCAGCACGACGTGGCCGCGGACACGCCCCCTTGCCACTTCTCCTGTTTTTAATATTTCTGTGGTAAAGACAGACAAGAATGAAATGTTCATTACAGATTTATACCTCACAACACCAAAAACCTGTAATGAAACAGTACCAAAGCCACAGTAACGATAACCGACAAATGCTTGCACTGACTGGACAGGTTCACTCAAATCTGTGTGGTTCTTTCCTCAAAAGACCATCTCAGACACCCGCATGGTCCGAATGAACAGAGAAAAACAATGTTCGGACTTTAAAAGAAAGTATGACCTCTGAGATCGTTTCAGCTGTTTCTTCTCAAACTTCTACTTCTTGTGACATGTAAAAGTGTTTTTTTTATAACCAAGTTACAAAATAAATATCATTTATCACATAAAATGATAAGACACATCTTTTCAGTAAGAAATAAATGACTGAAATCCTCTACACATACATAGTGCACATGCCAGCGATGATTTCAAAGAATTACAAAAACTCCGACTACTCAGCTAATTCCCTGAAGCGCTACAGATACCTAGAGCATGTTTAGTCTTGTCACTCTCATGTGCTTACTACAATAAGCTCTCAAATAGTTTCATCCCACCAAGCTTGGCTTTAGAGTTACTCAAACTTGACAAACAATAAGCTCCTGCACTAGGTATAGGCAATATTCTGAGAATAATTACTTATACCTATATTAAGCCAAGACCTCTCTTTTTTAGCGTGGTAAAATCATCAGATGAGTCCTCCCACCCAGGACTGTCGGACTTGTACTGACTTAAATCCAGGGTGTCCTTCAATAGCCCTTTACGTTCCGGGGTCACGGTAATTCGTTAGTCCCGCGACCAGCCCAGATCTCTTGCCTAAATATTAACAACCGCACAGGTTAAGCTAAGCTTGCCGCGTTCGTCCTGTGGATGGGTGATAGTGATCGTAGCGAGTTTCTCGGAAAGCACTTTAAGCCGTTGATCCCGGCTGTCATTTTTAGATCTTTGGACGTCATTACTGTTAGTTAGAAGTCTAGAGCATCGCACCACCCAGCAACTCGTGGATATCTGAGAGAAAGTCACTCCATGTAGGTAATTTACTTAAATTCAGCTAGATATATATATTTCTGTGATTCAGCTGCATCTGGTTAGAATAGAAACGAACCCCAAGATACAGTTTTGAAATGGTTAGGTAGAAATAAATATTGACTATATCTATACAGGGTGTCCAGTAATGAATGGATAACCTTGGAATGGGTCATAGTAGAACTAAAGGCGATTCAGAAAAAAATACGAAAAAAAATCAATACCTAGTATTTCCTAAGATATGTCATTTTTAAAAATATTGATAATTTTTGGTACCCTACTTTACATTCTTACACACCACGACCACAAATTGATGAATTCCATCATTTTTTTACTGTTAAAATAATCTACATTAACTGAGCTGATAGATGAGCAGTAAATAGTAACACTGTTAATACACGGCTTCTCAAAAAATTAACTCGAATTAGTGCTTTAGTGAAAAAAATGAGAAAAAATTTCGTTATGACAAAGTTTAAGCAGCCATAGCATGAAAAAAACGTATGGCAACACACGTGACCAATAATTTTTAAATAATGTGTACTTAATGCAGATTTTGAAATGGTATTACTTATCATTGTACCTAATGTAAATAATGAATTATTGCTAATTGTGTTTGAAAGGAGAGAAAATTGCTGCTGAGAAAAGTTTGAAATATTCAGGTATTCCAGGTAAACCCCACACATTTTAAGAATTTCACCGAAGTAAAAAAAAGTCTCATCTTCTAGACGCTTAGAATGACACCTATTTCAAATCTGTTGGATACCTTCACCTAGGTTGATTAGCAAATTTCTCTCCTTTCAAACACAAATAGCAATTATTCATTATCTTCAATAGGTACAATGACGAAAAAAACGTATGGCAACCCAAGTGACCAATAATTTTTAAATGATATGCACTTAATGCAGATTTCAAAATGGTATTATTCATCACTGTACCTATTGAAAATAATGAGTAATTGCTATTTGTGTTTGAAAGGAGAGAAATTGGCTTACCTAACCTAACCTGAGTGAAGGTGGGTGAAGGTATCCAACAGATTTGAAATAGGTGTCATTCGAAGCGTCTAGAAGATGAGACTTTTTTTTTCTTCGGTGAAATTCTTAAAATGTGTGGGGTTTACCTGGACTACCTGAATATTTCAAACTTTTCTCAGCAGTAATTTTCTCTCCTTTCAAACTCAATTAGCAATAATTCATTATTTACATTAGGTACAATGATAAGTAATACCTTTTTGAAATTTGCATTAAATGCATATTATTTTAAAATTATTGGTCACCTGTGTTGCCATACGTTTTTTTCATGCTATGGTTGCTTAAACTTTGTCTCAATGAAAATTTTTCTCAATTTTTTCACTAAAGTACTAATTCGAGTTCATTTTTTAAAAAGCTGTTTAGTAGCAGTGTTACTATTTACTGCTCGTCTGTTAGCTCAGTTAATTTAGATTATTTTGTCAATAAAAAAATGATGGAATTCATAAATTTGTGGCCGTGGTGTGCAAGAATGTAAAGTAGGGTACCAAAAATTTTCAATATTCTTAAAAGTGACATATCTTAGAAAATACTCGGTATTGATTTTTTTTTGTATTTTTTTCTGAATCGTCTTTAGTTCTACTATGACCCATTCCTAGGTTATCCATTCATTACTGGACACCCTGTATATATAAAAGAAAGTCGTGTTAGTTACACTATTTATAACTCAAGAACGGCTGAACCGATTTGGCTGAAAATTGGTGGGGAGGTAGCTTAGAACCAGGAGAAACATATAGGATACTTTTTACCGTTTTTTTTTTGTTTTTTTTTTTTATGTTTTATCCCGTTGCCGTGGGACGTGACATAAAACGTGGTTGACATGGAATGACAGCAACACGAAAAAATCAATCAAAACATCAATTGACCGGTTGATGTGTTTGTATTGAGTTTCTAAACTTATTGTGCCGATAATATCATAATTATCAATGCCATGCCGCCACCAAGACGATCAAATTTGTATCCTGTTTCCGTGGAGACGTGACATAAAACGTAGTAACATGATCACGAAGAAGGTATTGGTGCCGAAATTGAATAAGGGATCTTAACAAAAAGTACTAGGAAAACTTGAAGAATAATGTTCATGCCGCCCGGCGCCCACCGGTCTTCAATGCTAAAAAAGTATTTCGGTGAATACTGAATACCCAAAAAATGTACTACGTAGGACTGCATAAATTCAATACAAACATACGACGAAAAAATGCCTGGGTGTCACCACTACGAGGATCGCCCGGAGGACACGGTGGAGCATTCGGTGCAGGACTGCTCCGCTTGGGCAGAGCACCGCCGTGTCCTCACAACGGCGACAGGCGGAGACCTCTCGCGCCCGGCATTGGTCGAGGCCATGCGAGACGGAGTGGGAAGCGGTCGCTTCCTTCTGCGAAGCAGTCATGCTATGAAAGGAAGAGGCGCGCCGCGTGAGGGAGAGGACAGCGTCCTTCCTCCACCCCAGCCGCAGTGGTAGACGCCTACGGTGACGGACGTTGCCAGACGATCTCCAGCCACCTTCGATCATTTATCATATTCATGCGGGTGGCGAGTAATGGTTGACTCGCTGTCCGACCTTGGACCATGCCCGGGTCGACGGCGCGTTGTGTTCCACGCGCGCCTCAAAGAGTAGCATTATGACGGGGTCACCCTTTAGAGGGCCAAAGCCTGCCGGGGTCGCGGGACTTACGACTTACCGTGACCCCGGAACGAAAAGGGCTATTGAAGGACACCGTGGATTTTAATCAGTTCGAGTCTGACAGTCCCTCCCGCTCTGCCCTGGGTTCGGGAGGACTCACATGATGATTTTAAAACGCTAAAAAAAATGTCAGTTGCGTTTAGCCACCAATTTCCAATTGAATTAAAACCCCTTGGATATGCCTGGCTTACCAGCGCACAATTTACGAACAAAGGTTGGCTTCGTAGTAATCATGCTTTGAAACATAAACCAACCAAAAGTGTGCAACAGAACGCGTTTGGTGCTAAGTAAATTGAAGAACAATGTGACTTACGCGACGATACTCAAAGGAAAATTCGAAGGTGAGGAAGTTGTTATTTCTAGGATCCCAAACGATATGCCGTTTGAGTTTAAGCGACCCCAATTTCCGATCCGTCTTGCATTCGCCATGACCATTAAGATATCACAAGGCCAATGCTTGAAAGTTTGTGGTCTGAATATATAAAATCCATCATGTACGCTGTACGGTAACGGAGTTATTGAAAGTCAAAGTTCCAACGGTTTTATCATCATCTACACTATAATATTATAAAGAGGAAAACTTTGTATTTTTACCGACTTCAAAAAAAAGGAGGTTATCAATTCGACCCGTATGTATGTAATATTATCAGAACTGCCCAGTTTTCATATATGTTAGTCTATATCAGCGTCTGAACAAATGTGCCAAATTTCATAAGTGTATGTATGTATGTATGTAATATTCTCAGAACTGCCCAGTTTTCATATATGTTAGTCTATATCAGCGTCTGAACAAATGTGCCAAATTTCATAAGTGTATGTATGTATGTATGTATGTATGTATGTATGTATGTATGTTTTTATGTTTGTGCACGCATATCTCCGGAACTATAAGTTCGATTTAAGTAATTCTTTTTTTGTTGTACTAGGTATTGTTCAACTTAGGGTACACTGCAAGTTTCATCAAAATCGGTTCAGTAGTTTTAGAGATATGGATTTTTTTATGTTGTGACGGATTACAAGATAAGTGCATATGTAAGAAAAATTTTGTATTTTACAAGAATTTGGGTTGAATATGTAATAAGTAAACTAAAAAGGGTAAAATAAAAACTTTTTAAAAAAAAGTACCGACTTCAAAACAAATACAAAAAAGTTTAAAATAACTTTTCTTTCGGAAGTCGGTGGCTTTGTTTTGTTGTGTCATTGACTATTGCCACCGACTTCCGAAAGAAAAGTTATTTTAAACTTTTTTGTATTTGTTTTGAAGTCGGTACTTTTTTTTAAAAAGTTTTTTTGTTTGTTTATTTGTAATGGATAAACTCAAAAACTACTGGTCCGATTTCAAAAATTCTTTCACCACTTGAAAGCTGCTTTGGTCCTGAGTGACATAGGCAATGGGGGGGGGGGGGGTGAGCGAAGCCGCTGGGAAAAGCTAGTTTTATATTAAAACTAGGTTTTGCCCCGCTTTAAATCGAAAATTATCCTGTAATACCGGGATAAAATGTATTCTATGTGTTTAACCCATAGAGCAACACAGGCCACCGGCGGACCGGAGGGGAGTAGCCATTGCGTTTTTTACCGATATAAAACTGTCTGTCATTTTTTGCGGGGGGAAATCACACATTCTCAAATTCTCACACAAAAACACTCTATGTCACTACGAAACTCACACTATAACAATTGAAAAATACAGTAACAATTTCACACACACATTTAAACAATTCGTGTCATAATAGTATAATAATATGACGCAACTACACTAACAATTCCTTCCACCCGTAGTTGTAACAACTGTCGATACGCATTATCGATAAATTCAAGAACTCGGTTAGGGAAATTAGATTTAAAAAGTTATTCAAAGGCAGAATTATTATTGACTGTATTTATTATATACTACAATAAACAAATAACATAATAACAAATAAACTTAAAATGATTTGAGCAAATGACACTATTTCTTGTGGGAATCCAGGTTGGTCTGTTATTAGAAAATGTTTTCCATATATCTCTTAAATTTGGATCTTTAGGAAACCTGCAATAAAATATAGTAGTTGACGTTCACACTCAGTAATTTTTATTTAAATCAAAAATTTCTCTGATCGATAACTATCTATAAACAAACCGGCAACAACACTATCGCTCGGTGACAGCGAATTCTAGGAAAAAGACTCGGATCTGTCGCTCGACCTATCCGCGTTTTGTATGAGGACGCACGGCCTTAGTTGGTGAACAAATCTGAAAAAACACGATTGATAATATTGTAGTTTTTAAGTTTAAAAGAAGTAAATAGCAATAATGTGATTAAAATTACTTACATATGAAAGGTAACGCCATCTTTTTGTAAATTTGAAGTGGCAGATCTATTTTTGCAGCAAAAAACAGAACAATTCGGCATTTTTTTACGACGTCGTCAATTCACTCACGCAATTAGATTTAGTCTAGTGAGCAGTGCAGTTGCAACTAGTTTTATTGTAGGCATAGGACCATTTGGACTTGTACTTTGACAGAGGGGAACGCCTGCGTATGGCTACTCCCCTCCGTGTTGCTCTATGGTTTAACCCGATTATAAACTATCTGTGTACCAAATTTCATCAAAATCTGTTCAGTAGTTTTGTGTGAAAGAGAAACAAACATGCTGTCAAATTTTCACATTTATTAAATTCTTCTATTAAGAGATCAGTCTGACATTTTCCCAGCCCTAATTAGAGATAAAACACAAGTACTTAATAATACGAGGAAAAAGAAAACAGATTCAGGAGCCATTAAAAAGTTGCAAAGCTTATCTAAAAATCTGTATTTTTTTTTAAACAAGTTGGGACGGGCTCTAGTTATAATATTAGCCTGAAAAGTGACATTACAAGGAAAATTTCATCGTGTTTAAGTTAAATCGTAACTTTTTACAGCCGTTGGTCGCGTGAATTCACTCTCTTCGGACCAAGACGCAGATATAACAAGATAAATTTTTTCTTCATAAAAATATCCTCCGTAATATTTGGATAAGCTTATTTTTTGCGAGTGTCAAAATAACGTTATCTCTTAAATAATTTCTTTCCATTAAAAGCTGTAAGCCCAGTTTTCTTTACGACGGAGTCCGGAATTGAAATTCAGAAAGGTTAACAAAGTATTGTTTTTATGATATAAAAGGGATCAGTGATAAATTAAAATGGAGTAGCAGAAACAATATCTTAACAACCCATTCATATTTTAAGAACGTTTTTGCTTAAAATTGGGTATTCAACCCATTTTCATGTTTAATCCTTTGGCGCTGACCTAATACTACCCATACATTAGGCAGATTACTGGAGCATAAACAATACTATGCGATCACATTATGAACTAAACTGGGATAGCGCCATATTATGCCATTATCCATGTTTTTCTTACACTTGCATGCTCTTAAATACACAATAACCATATATAAATATGTATATATGGAAATACCAGAAATAAGATTATAATGCTAGTAAATATTATTGAAAATTAATTTGCATAATGAGATGGCGAGACGAATTGGATAGGTTCTGTCCGAATTGGAAGAAAGACGCACGGGCTCGCGAGAAGTGGTAGTGGTGGCCTTCGCCCAGGAGTGGGACAGAGCAGGCTATTAAAAAAATATAAAATAATTTTTTTTGTCAAACAGTATTTTCAAGCGACAGGTGGAGGTCATTGACGTTTCCCTTCCGTTTTATCATGTACACATAGTACTTACTCGGATTGCTCGAGCAGTCACATTCTGTGTATGCCTGGCAACTGCTCGATCGCACTGAACCGTACGAAGCAGTTCGCCTGTTCAAGCGACTCAAAGAGAAACACTCGAGTGTAGGTACAAATTGAACATAGAAGATTGTTGTTTGCATTCGTACCTTAAAGCAGTTAGTATCGACTAGTAGTACGCGTATAACCGACCTAAGTTCTTTAAAAAGCTTAGTGTCACATTTTGGTGATCCAACATTTGCTCAAATTAACTGTTACTCCGAAAATGTTTAAAAACTGCTAACGAAACAAAACTACAGAAACCAGATTGTAAATTGGCCAGTTCTGAATCTCTAAACGAAAGAAAGAGAAAAGCTCACAAAACGAGGTTGGCACAGCTTTGACAGGCAATCGGTACAACTATCAGCAGGCTCCAGAAGAAATAATCTTCGCCAGATCCTTGTTATTTACTAAAACTAGGTTAAAGTTCTAAATTAAAACTACGTACCTACCAAGAGTGTTAAGACTCATGGATATTCTAAGACGGAGTGAAGGGATAAATTGTTTATACAAATAAATTATCTTGTCAGTTAGCGCGCACGAAATAAGCCCTTGGTATGCGCCAATCACAACGAAAATTTTACATGATGTTTTCATGGAAAATAAAATATAATGCATCTTACATCCAAAAATGTCATAAATTATCCTAAATTTCACACGAAATTGTTTTAAAAGGTGTAATAAATATCATTAAAATGTTTTTTCTCGCACCTGAGCACAGTTGGACGTTGTCCAGATTTTGAACGTTAAATTTCGTCTGCGAGCCGCATTTTGCTGACCATTGCCGACTATGATATTTCTATTCAATAAAGTATTAACAAAACGGGTAATGTACGTTGAATTACAATTTATTTTATTGTGGTTAACAGTTATATTTCAAATTATTATTATAACGCTTGCGGATCGTCATCATTTCGAGTTTTATCATAAAACGTGTAGAAATCACGAGATTGAAGGCGTTATCCGAGTATTATTATTTGAGTAGGCAGATAGTATTTAGCAAATATTATTTGCAGGTTCAATGTTATATTTATTAAAATCACTCTAAAATTATCGCTATTAGGTATAGAGTAGAAATTAGTAAAGGAGTAAAATTTTCTCAGTGCAAAGCTACAAACATTCATTATTTTATTATAAGAAAACACACACATGTTCATATAGGATATTTTTTATTTATTATGGTGACTAATGTTCATGAAGTCATGTGACAAGAGCCAGAGAGAGATTCGGTTTTTTTTAAATAAAAAACATTGAATTGTTAAAAAATACAATTTATGCAATCTACAATTCTATACTATAGGTAGGTAATGTCCATTGTATTTCTAGATTGGCTGTTCGTCTCAGACAAATTTTAATTAAAGTTACATTTCCAGAAGTAGACATAAGTAGATGAAAAATAAATTTAGGAAATACTTTTACTGGCACGTATTTTATGCCACAAGCACAAATTAAAAAAACAAAAATACTTTCCCTTTACATTTCACGACTGTACACTAACTCTTAGATTACTTCAACACAAAACTGTAGCAAAAAAACGTACCTACAAGTCCAACTAACGGGTCATTCAAAACCGGGTCTATTTTCCCATTATAAACGCACATCGTAAGTCGCAGCGTTACAAGTCGTGTATGCGGAACTTCTACGCACCGGTTTCGAGCCACTCTCAATCGTATATCATTCGACATAATTGCATTTACACTGTGTATAATAGCAGGTACAATCTCACGCTCCAACGTGTCGCTCTGTATTTAGTGCTGGTAACACTGGCACGTTTTAGAACAATAGTTCGTAAAATTTATTTATAACCTGTTTATTATTCATCAAAATAACAATAAGTAGCGTTTTATTTCGTCTCGTTTTAATGTGATTTGGTTCTTAGTTCTTGCATCCGTTTGTTTTGTGCTGGTTGTGGTTTTACTTTTTAAAAGTTATTAGCTGTTGGTTTGAAAGTAAATTGACTGGTACAATTTTTTTTTTCTTTTTTACTTAACCGAAAAACTACTTTCTCAAAAAAGAGCTTAATTTAGAGAGCCGATAAAAACAATGCCACGCCACATTACGTCAGCTGTTACTTAAAAAAAGAACTTCCCAAGTCCGAGGTAACGGAAGGGTCTATTTCAAATAAAAATGTCGAATCGAATCTGTCAATTCGGAAATCGTAAGTTAAAAAACGGCCGATAAAAACATGTGGTTGGGGCCGTGCGGGCACGCGGCAGATGTCCGACATCAAGACGTTATGGAGGGTAATCCAGCTCACATGTTGGACGAAAAACGATCGGGTGTGCACGCCGCGTATCGATTCAACACTCTACACCCCGATCTTCCGACATACTTGGACGCTGTCACCCGCGCCTCTATAATATTAGAAATAGATCAGATGTAAGCAATAAAGGCGACCGGCGAAAGAATCCCATGCATATTGAGATATGAAATAGATTTATTCAATTTCTAACCAATGTTCGCCGTGTGATTTTAGTTTTAGGGCGATTATGACATCTACCCGCATTTCACACTTTATAAATATTCGCCGTTCTGTTTATTTGTTGAAATGTCGCGAGAAATTTTCGCTAAACTACACGTAATAATGAATGCACTGTTTATATTTAGATAGATGCTACGTGCAAAGTACGCTAGTTACCTGGACTGAACGTTAAACCTAAATACGTGCAGTGTTGCGTTCAATTTACACAAATTTCTAAGAAATTCGACCGATTGACGCAATTCCGGTCATGGATCTCGAGTTGCTCGAACCGAATTCAACTGCTCTTCGAGCTAATTTCCGAACGTCACTTTGTTCTTTATTCAATTTCCGATTTCGGCAACTCCACGTTCCACTTTTAAATTTATTCGTCTTTCTTTTTAATTAATCACGATAAAAAATCATGGTGTGCAATTACAAGCAATCTCGATTTAATTAATGATGTTTGATAAAAAGAAACACAAATAAATTAGCAAACAAAAAAGGGAAAATAAAAATGTACATTTAGCTTTCTAAATTAAATTCATCACCGGGATTAACAGGAATTACGCAATTAGGGAAAATAAATTACTATCAGGGATACGAAGAAACGGGGAGAGTGGCAAGCCTCACTGGTCCTATTGCGGATTTAAACAAAAGAGAAGCAAATACAACAGATTGACGATGGAAATAAACAAACACCTTTCACATTAAAATTGTACGTGTAAGAACGTTTATCCCTGCGGTCTAAAATACCACAATTAAAAAACCAGCTCATAATCTGTGTACTGTTTTGGTGGGCAAGTTAAGCGGATTGTGTGGGTCGTGTGTTTTTGTACAATAATACCTAAAAGCAGGTGCATGGATAAAATGAAAAAGACAATGATTGATACACAGACCCAATGTCGTAGGAGAAAACCATTTTCCTCGGAAGCTGTCCCGCACCCCTTGACGCCCCTTCCCCCTCAGCCATCATAACAGCCTTCTCGACCGAATATTAAATTTGCTTCATCAGTAAAAAGCGAGTACATTTCGCAATATTGTGAAAATTTTGTTCGGATAAATTCGACTAAAAATGTTTCACTGTGGGCGATGAATGTAATTATTGAAATAACTGACTATAAATATTGAAGCGTATTTCTTGCGAAGTTTCGTAACAGTGTTTGTTGTTTTTGTATAGCGAATAATAATTTACGAATATTAATCATTTAAATAGGTGTACAAAGGAAACTAAACTATATTCTGTACTTGTTGTCTTATAATATATTTGGGTCGATTATCTACCTATTATTTTTATCAATAAGTTATTACATACTCTATTCGATTTGTAGTATAATTCGTACTCGTTTTAATCTCTATTTCATTGGCTCTCTGGCACACCAAGCATCAGCCAGCAACCACTCATGCACACACTTTCGCGCCATTCCGTGACAACTGACAGGTGACATTAGTGACAGATACTCTATTACTCATGTTTTTTTTTAATGTTTTTGGCATAGCTTCGTGGCTCTATTACTTATGTGAGAGAGATAATGTTTACGTATCTATTAAATAGATATGCTTTACTATTCTACGGTTCTACTAGTCATTACGGGACAGCAGATTTTTTTCGTTATTTCATAATGCTGTTTTTTCTTTTTTTTTAAATCATGTTCACCTTTCTAGAAAATACTTTATTTCTACTACCTATTTATAAAAATGTCACGATTTTAGTGGCTGCACTCGAATCGACTAAATCATTTGTTTTTGAGTATTTGGTAGGTTTGAGAAGAGGTCGTAAATTATTTGTCACTCTCTACCCTACAGCCCATAAAAAAAGTTTGACGACCGCACCACAGATTAACCGCACACAGGACAGGGCACAAGTCAGCTATAAGTGAGCTACTATTACACAGTTCTCTACTTACGTTTCTCCACAGCTCAGAAGTTTTTTTCGGCATATTCGATATTTCGAACGAAATTATTTTGAAATCTTACCTGAAATAAGAAAAGTTAGTATTATAATAAAATTGTATATTTTATTGGAAAACATTTCATTAATCTAATTTAAATTAATGGTAACTAAACGGAGACTAATAATCCTATAAATACAATCACATACAATCGACTCTAAGTTGGCTATAACGTAGGTATAGCCAACTTAGACTTAACTAAGTCACGCTTTATCCGGAAAATAAACCTATGGTTATAAAGTTATAATCAATGATCTTATTCGTATATACGCTTTAAATATAGAATACATAACTCAATTCATCATACACAACACCAACTCTCACACTCTTATCACCGCGAGCATTCATCTGTAATGTAACATAAAAGTGCGCAATTTGATGCTCTATTGTCTCGAATGTTCGAATCTGTAACGTTACATTACAGGTGGCGAGTCACAGAACAGTTACGATACAAAATGTATGACAGGTGGTCTTGTTACTCCAATAATAAATACTACCTGCTTCGGACTGGTCTAGAAAGTATTACTAAACGATAGAAATAACAACGTTTAATCTGTCAAACAAATCTCTTAATGTACTTTCCTTATTAAAAAAAACGTCCCCTTTATTCGCAAAAGTAAAAAATCATGTTATTAGATAATGTCTTAACAACAAAATGTTCTCCAAATAAATTCGATTAAGGTCGTAAAACATCGTAAAGTATCGGTAATACGATGACTCTTTCAGTTCGTCTGTTGCGATGCAATTAGGAAGGTAAAACAAGAAGGAAAGAAACAAAAAGTGCATGCCCTCGACAGATGTTGGCGCATTGGCGCTGAGCGATCGGGACAGGTGCATTCCAGGGCTGCCACCGCGATCCGCGACCCATAATTTTTATCTAATTTTACAAAAAAGTAAAGTTTGTAGGTATTAGGGTTATCTCCGGAAATGCTGATTAGATTTTAAAAATTCTGTCACAGATGGGAAGTTACATTACCCCCCGATGACACGTATTGTTTTTTTATAGCATGACCTTTGCTTGGATTTATTTCTGAGTATAACGTGATCTCGCAGACGAAAACTTATTAGGTTGGGTAACCAACAACCAAACACATTATCAGCTAAATGATGCTTATAACTTGATGCAAATAACTTCATAATATTGGTGTTAAGTAGTAATAAGTGCGAAATTAATAATTAAATTTTAATAACGCGCTAAAGTATTTACAGGTTGAAAATTAAAAGATATTTCAGCACTTTAATTATTTCGTTAATGTTGGTTTAGGTAATTCATTTATCACAGGTTTCGGGGTATAGGATACCCCAGAGGTCGATAGATCCAACAATTTGGCAAACCGAGCAATTTGCACTAATCGCTATAGTTTCCGAGCAATTTGTGCAAATGACGCGTTACTAGCTCGACGCGATGCTCTTCGACTAATGAGCCATCCACGCAATTATCACGCTATCGATTGTTACTCCTTGAATCGAGAACACAATTTGGACTGATTGATTTTGTAATTAACAATCCCTACTGGTAGGTACCTCTCTATAGTAACCCACGTTATACCCTATCTGTAATCCTCTTATTACATAATCGTCTTATGAATAGGTACGCTTTATAATTGATAAACTAAACTTTAACTCAGATTATATTATATTTGAAAACTAAATAGGAGTACCTAACTACCTACCTACAAAATATTTTTATTATAAGTAATACAAATAAGAATTTTCTAACCTAAAAGGAACTCCTGAATAAAATTACCCACATAAAAACTAAAATCAATACTTTTCTGCATATTTTCGCCAGCCCTGCGTAAATAATCGAATATCGACAGACGGCCGTTTCTTGGCCGGCTGCTAATCGACCTACTAATCGCCGCCCGCCGAGCAGTTAGCCCACCATCCACTGGGAATAAATACCAACTTACTCGTTTTATTACTACCAGACAATACCCTGCACATTATTTAAAATAGATTCAATTACTGCACAACGACTGCTAATCTAATTTATGCTCGATGTTAAAATAGGTAACCACCTTTCTTGTTAGCTAGCCCTTATTATCGATTATTGTCGCACAAACTGTACCTAATTAGGTACATTATTATTAAGACTGTTATTGTCCGATATCAAAGACGTTCTACAATAGTTTTGGTGACAAACTATTGTAGAACGTGTGTAGATGTTACATAACGCGATTAACAATGTTAAGAAATATAAAACCGCGGCTTAATAAGAAAGCCGCTTGTAATCGTCACGAGAAAAACAAAGAAAAAAATTAAGTCGTGAGCCAAAATTATAATAAAGCAATCCCAACAAAGACATTCCACAAGTCCGGCTTACGGCACCGGCCGAGCCGCGGCGACAAGCCCCCTCCCCCTCCCGACGTTGTTTAATTCCATTAAACCACCCCTTTTATCTTTTTCGCTTTTATCTTTTCCCCACTATTGGATTACTGAACAAAATGGCGTGCAAGAGACACACGCAATCTTTCGCCTTTACCATTACTTCACCTCTATTTGTAACAGCCTTTTCCGTTGCTGTGGATGAGTGCTTTTATGCACGCGCGATTAAAATATGAACTATTCATAATTTTCTTTCAGACTATCTTTTCTGAGATAACACTTTTTTATTTTACAACATTGTGAAGCCGGAATGTTTTTATTTTTAAACGGTAACTTTGTAGAGCCGCAAGTAACAGGTACCGAGAAACTTTTATACAACACTTTTAGTTTAGTTCCAGACCGACGATGTTAGAATGAAGTCTCGTATGTTTAGGTTAACAAAGGGAAACAACAAACTATCCACTATCCCTGACGAATTTCATAAAAAGGGTCTGGTGTTTGCTAAACAAACGGTACACGGAGACTAATTAAATGCCTAGTTTGTTTGGTTTCGTTCTCACATTACCGCCACCCTCCACTTTAATCTATATCGCATAACACATAAACACCGAGTTCAATTCAATCAAACTCCTTGGTGTGATGTCTGTGCTAACTGTCAAAGTAACATTCATGTAGTTAAATGACGTTCTGAAATTGAAACGCTGGCGCCCGCTGCGGCGACGAATCGAGCAGTTCACTCGGTCGTGAATGTACACTGAACACTCACCTTATTTGTTACTTATACTATAGGAGCTGGGAATGTCGGTAATCTTTCGTCGATATTCCCGAGATTTGCGATAGAAAAGGAAAAGATGGTTCATGATTATTTAAGTATAAGCACAGTAAAAGCAAGAAGCTAAAAACGAATGCTAAAACATTTAAAATTCAGATCCTTAATGGTACCTACAAAAACAGTTACTGTTTAAAAGTTTCAAAAAGAAACTGCCAAAACATTTTTTCGCTAAAAATAACAAAACCTCGAGCCTAAAGCACTCAGTATTTTTATCAACGCAAAAATGACCTCTAAAATTAGTTAAAAGCGTCTCATCCAAGTTCATGGCGTGTTAATTCGCTTTACTCTAACCCAGAACCTGAAGTCCTGAACAATGTCGTTTGTCTTGAAACTCCGTCACTTAAACAAACACGCATATTCGCAAGTTGTGTGAGCATCAAAGTGATAGTGTAACTTCCTACACGTCGATTACGGTGAGTAACGCAACTAATTTCTAATATGTTTCGGTAACGGCACTTACATGAGTTCCCGTCGCCGACCGGCAAATTTTCACCGTAGACAGCATAGTTTAGTAAGTTTGTTAGATGTTCCATGTTATCACTGTGTGGAAGGCAATCAGGGCTTTGAAGAGACTAAATTCGCATTACTTGTGCCAGTTTTCCATCTGTCTCCATTAAGAACCACTATCAACATTATCTTCACGTCAGACCAAATTAGTTTAACCTAAGCTTGTTTTAAATTTGTCCTCTTTTATGAAGTTTCTTTCTTTTATTACTTTTCTAACGTTAACCTTTCCAGAACAAGCTCTAACAATATTGTCAAACTGGAGTGGTTCCTTCGATCAATAATAGCTCTAGATTAAGGATCACGAACAAAAAAGAGTTGCAAAAGTAGCCACAATTGCACAGACCTAAACATCTACATTTCTTAGAAAAATGTTCAATAGTATGAACAACCTCAATTTATTATAAACCTTAACACTCAAAAATAAAGTTTAATTACCATTGCAAAATGTGTTTATTTAAGTTCTTTCATCCGATAAAGGTTTAACGTTCACAATTTAAAAATGTTTCTTGGAGATAAAATGTCATCAGTACAAAAGTAGTCATTCTAAAATGATACTTAAATTCTAAACAATAAGGATTCGAAATACCGTCACAAAACCGTTTGTGGCGGTATTTTTCGGGCCATTTTTGAAGCGTTCATCAGGAATCTAGTACTATTATTGATCGAAGAGTGGTTCAGTTCTACCTTTAGAACAGTCCAGTAAGATTCCGTACCGTTTGTAGCTCTTACATCCTCAAAAAACTACTGAAGTGGCCATTCTATGAAGGAATTCGCTGACGCCGTCACCCTTTTCTGAATGTTCACATTTAGTCTTACAGGAATTGCAATGTGGGGTCATCTATCTATGTACTAGCTTCAATCAATTGATATTCTTTTCTTATTTTCTAGAACCTATTTATAAATGCACTATTTGCGTCAATCACATGATGTATGAAGCATCCTCATTATACTTTCATTCACAAGAAACGAAAAGAATTTCATATCATTCGCATTTTACGCGGAATTCTGCGCCAATAAGCAGATTGTTGACAATATCTTTGCTGCGCTATGGTTTCAAGTATTTTCCTATTGAAATACGTCAGAAAGAAATGTATCATTCAATATGTTGAGAACATAATACCTACCTACTGTTTATTTTGTATTTTTTTGCAAGGATTCTCTTGGTACACATACTTTATCGAATAAAAATAATATTTGTTTCTGTTATTGGTTTTAAAACAGTTAAATGCGTAAATGTTAAAAATGATTTGAAATACTTATGAAACAAACTCAAGAAATCATTATAGGAAGGGAACCATGCATGTTCTTTTTAAGCTAATATTGCATAGCTTTTATCACGGGCTCTGAGCGCGGCGACCGAATTCCCAAAACCTAACGAAAAAACCTAAGGAAAATACCTGACACCACGCATCGTCTAACGTCGTTTCGGTTCGGGAGACTTCGGCAATCGTAAAAATATTCGTCATAAAGACGTTTTCTTTTTCATTTTCAGCCTGATTCTAAACGGCCAGCTACAAAAGGAGTTTTTACAATGAAACCTATTTAAACTCGTAAAATTATCCTACAACAAAGCAGTTCTTTATTACCATAATAATAGTGCACCACAATTTAACTAAATTATATTTTCGTTAAATATAAGCGGTAGGCGATTTTTTTCTTTAAAAAAAATGTTATGCAATAGCTTCACCGCGGCAGTCTCCGAGTGCCACATGTATTTTTAGGGTTCCGTAGCCAAATGGCAAAAACGGAACCCTTATAGATTCGTCATGTCTGTCTGTCTGTCTGTCTGTCTGTCTGTCCGTGTATGTCACAGCCACTTTTTGTCGAAAGTATAAGAGCTATCCTGTTGAAACTTGGTAGAAAGATGTATTATGTGAACCGCATTAGGATTTTCACACAAAAATCAAAACAAAACAAATTTTGGGGGTGCCCCCCATACTTAAAATTGAAACTCAAAAAAAAAATTTCACCAAACCCATACGTGTGGGGTATCTATGAATAGGTCTTTAAAAATAATATTGAGGTTACTAACATCATTTTTATCTAAACTGAACAGTTTGCGCGAGAGACACTTCCAAAGTGGTAAAAAGTGTGTCCCCCCCCCCGTAACTTCTAAAATAAGAGAATGATAAAACTAAAAAAAATATATAATGTAGACCTCAACCAAAACTACCAACGAAAATTGGTTTGGATGAGATACAGTTAGCAGTTTTTGAGATATAGTACATTTTCAAAAACCGCAAATATAACTTTGCCATTCATACGAATACTATGAAAAACAAAGTTATTTTTATTGTTTGTGTATATTACTTACTAATCTCAATATAATTATATCTCTAATCTATGCTTGCTGCTACGGAACCCTTCATGGGCGAGTCCAACTCGCACTTGGCCAGTTTTTCTTTTTCTATTAGTGACTTCTCCTGGCTCCACATAGGACCAATTTGAAAATGAAATATAGCATAGGTCACTTAAATAACTTCGTTTAATTGCAGTTCTTTGACATACAAAGAACAACTAATGGATGCATTCTTAGTACATCATTGGCAATAGACTTTACAAAAAGAGAATGCGTGTGCGACGTGGCCTGCGTGCCTAACCGACAGGGTTGGCACAAACCGATTTTTAAACGAATTGTAAAACATACTTACTCCATAAAAAGGTAAATGAAATATTAATTTGGCAAAGAATTACTATTTTGTGATATTAGATAGTACAACAAAAATGCTTAATAGATACCGCTATTAATTTAGCAATTTATATGTTTTTCTTATAATTAATTAATCTGACGGTTATTATGAATAGTGAGTACGTTACTTCCGTTAGGCAGGAAAATTAATAAATTAATTTACTCTTTCATGTATCAATGTGACTATTTTTGTACCAAAAAACATAAACGCAAAAAAAAAATTACATCCCAACCCTACACCTAATACATAGCAGTTGCGTTCCATGTGCCATATCGATAGTGGCCACTCACTTTCATGCGTGCACGCACCGAATTACATTGACTTAATTACGCGTCAACGGTGCGGCCCAACTATGCAGGGTTAAACTGACGCTGTCAATTGCACAGTAAGCGATACGTGATTTATAAATGAACAACTGTTACTAATTAACGTCTTTAATATACTGTTTATTATACGGTTGATAATAAGCATGTAATAATATCCCGTTAGTTAATCACGACATTCTTTTAATAAACATTTCGGAAACTTTCTAACTCTTTAGCATAAACTTTTTAGACAGCCTCTCTACTCTGCATTGACTAAAATTACAAATCAAACTGAAAGTGGAGCACTGAATTTAATTCACATTAGCCAAATTGACTTTGGGCAAACAAAATTCCAATATCACTAGTAAAACTAGACAAAACATTGAGTGCTATTATGCCACGCGATCGGATTCACTTTAGACGCAAACAATCGAACCACCAGCGTATCGGAGGTACAATTAATCGGCACGGGGGCACGAACCCCTGTGAGGTGACGCCGCCGTTTTATAACCCTTTGTGATCAGAATCACTTTGATCGGAACACAATTGCTAACAGAGGAAGGTCGTAATCAGTGAGCGATTGTGACAGCTTTGCCGCGGTTGAGAAGCTGAGCTCTGCGAAATATCAGCGACTTATCGACGAAATAATCATCTGTGGTCGTACCAGCAGCGTATGAGTTATTTTCTGGGATCAAATAATAATCTTACAATACTTTTTTATTAATTTAAAACAAGGTTTACTCTTCGCCTCAATCAAAAGGCAAAGGTGGCTGGTGAGATTTGAGATGGAGGGAGTTCACCCAGAAAGAACTGGATCGCGAGCCAGTGAGGCTCTGGTGAGGCCTTCCACCGCTATTGGGATTGCACAGCCGTCAACAGGATACAGGTAGCCTGTTGGACCGTTGACGGTATACCACTAGAAGGTCGATCTCACTAACGCCAAAAAATAACCTCAAGCCTTTTTTCCGTGACGGAAGAAAATAATTTAAAAGATTCAAAATAATATTATGCAAATTGAACAGAATCATGGAAAGTCTCATGCAAACTCGACAGAAACTACACTCAGAACGAGAATCTCATATAAGAAACTAGTTGGAGATTACTACGAATTTCCTTAATGCACCCGTTTGCAATACCACGAAATCCGTAAAGGATCTTACGCTAACTCTGAGTTGTAAGCAAATTGGAAATTAGATCTTGTTAAGTAGTGAGTTGGCTTTCTGTAGACTGGAATGTATCCTCGAATGTTGTACCAATCTACTTTAGTAATAACAATTCCATGATCTTACTCATATCTAGATTTAGTTGGGTAAATTTAGTTTGCGCGTAATGACGTATTTCGCAGCTGATCATCATAACTCACTACTCATATGTATGTCACATCCCTTTCCAAACATTGTAAACAAACAAGCATTGAGATGACTTACCAAATGGCCGAGGAAGAGAATATCTATTGCACAAGACTGCAAAATAGCTTTTATCACATAGTAGCAGGGTAGGTTTTTTCGACGTAACCAAAAGGAAAATAAACATTCCTATCCCCTAAGACCAATAAGAAATACCAAAATGAGATACAAAAACCAATTAACTTTTCAAAATTCAAAATGTACTTGACGGTAGATCCCCCAATTACTTATAAAAACGTCCCCGACTTCGTTGCCATTAAAGCCACATACAATTTCCATCTGTATGAAATGACGGGCTCCGTCTAATGTTGCCGCGTCATGCATTCTATAATCCCCCCGTTGCCACTGTGTGCGGCCCTCAATCTACACTGATTGAAACGCGACTGCTTGCCGAGCGATTCGCTTCTACGACGAACGGTGAACAGTTATGACTGAACGTAACAATCATATCTCTATTCTTCACAGTTTATCTCGTCATCGTTGATTGTGATCAAACAATATGACATATCGTAACAATAAATTACGTGACGTTCAGAAACATGACTTTACGCATCGGGGAAATGTATAAAGTCATATTTCACAAGACAGTGTTTGTTTGTGAATCAAGATTAGATGAAATTTATTAAATTTTCTCTTCAGCTTTTACTGATGAAAGTCAACTCAGTTACTTTATACCAATTTTCTCTGTTTTTACTGAACATTAACATCAAAAAGCATAATTTTAAACTCGTTTTCGTCCTTGGGTAGGTATGTGAAATCTGCGAGGTGGTGTTAAGTGGCGGATAATTTATTCCACATCCCGGGAAATAACGATAGACCGATCGGGACGCCGAGACACCCTCACCCCCTCCCCGCATAATCCTTTGATGGATTTTACTCCGCAGACGCCTGAGAATACTGGAAAAGTGCACTCCGCTGAGGAAAAACACAAAAACATATCTTTGAGGAATTGCTTGTGTAAACTTTTGAAGAGAATGTGTGTCGAACTGTGTGTTACGACTACGGGAATGTAATACGAATATTATTATTGTTATACATCGATTTCATGGAGTCGTGATGACGTGCTATTTGATGGTTGTTATTATTATTATTTTGGCCATTGTTAACGTACATGATGCACGAAAGGAACTTTCTAAAACTAATTATATTTTATAGACATGCTGTACGTACTTTATGAAATTTTTGCGTACAAAAAATGCAATAAATAACAACAAACTTTTAGAAACGAAAATAAATAAAGGCATTGGAAAGTATGAGCATAAAATAAAGAAAAAATAACGAAAAGGCTTTATTAATTAAAATAGACTGTCCATAACTGGCCGCCCGCGCGGCAGCCGTATTTTCTGTCATTTCAATGAGAGCATCTGAATCTGACCAATAGGAATGTTTCCCGCCGAGTCAACGACCGGACAGGCAGCCAATCGCGACGAGTATCGCGGCTGCTCTAGTGCTCGTCATCCGAGACAAATCGATGTTATTCTGTTTTTTTTCCTCATCACGACCACTGCCAACACTTACGAGGTCTTACAACCTTACAGAAAATCACGTCCACAACATTTTTTACTATTACAAAATATTTTTCAAGTCGTGATAAGATCAAACGATTCGCTTTAGAAACGATTGCAGAATAAAATATCTCTCCATTAAAATTGGTTTTTATTTTAGTTTGTTTTGTATTTCTCAATGTTTGATATCTATTTTCTGTGAATCTGATAAACTCCCATCCATCATATTTCTGGAAATTAATGGCGTTCTATAAATAGCAGGCGATTTATTTTCCAATTGGTTTGTTGTAGACTTTGTAGATTGTACGGTGTTCATTTTCTTTCTGAGAACTTTTAATAACAATCTCGGATTTATTGGGGATTCTTGTTAAATATTCAAGCTGTAATTATTAGCAAGATTCCACTAATAAGCATGTTATCAAATAGTTCCATCGCCACATCTCATAAGCTCGTTTTACCTGAAGCTGTAACATTAACGGTACGCTGCTATTATGATTATTATACTTTATTATGTGTGCACAAAGTTAACTGTGCAAGCTACAGCATGCGAGCAGACGTTCCGCTTCAAGTTCAGTGAGCAGGTAGCGTGCAACCATGCAACCAGTATGTACCAGGGAATAAGAAAATACAGAAGACTTAATACAAACAATTTACAAAAGCAAGTTCCAAACGATCCTTTGGAAATAATTATTTATTTAATCGAAGCATACCAATGCTTCGAGTACAATAATTATTTCCAACCTCGTAAAGTTAACCTGGTGGTTAACTTTACGATCTCAAAGGGTAACAGCTGCTGTTACTTTGCTGCAGTGCTATTCTTTGTAAACGCAGCCTTGTGACTGTTTGCTATGCTATTACTAATCTACTGACAGCGACACTTTCAAATCGTGCGGCGCGAATGGTGAGCGCTCGCGCTGTGCAATTGGACGATCTGAAAACCGTCTTGTTGAACACATCGTAAAGTCCAGCAATGAGATTTCTTATACAGAATACCATTGCTGGACGACTATTCAATGGCGATAATGTTGATGATCCATGAGGAGTTTCTTTTAGAATTTATAAACCGTCTAGCTGTATGCATTTTTGAACAATCTAGTAAGGGACAGAGCCAAAATCAGAGTCAATATCTTTGCTAAGGCACATCTACCACATTCAATAAGCCTTCTGTATTTTCTCATGACACTCTTGTACCCACGATACATCGCCCTCTATTATTAACAGCATAGCGGCACTTTACCGGAGATGATAATTGTGCATATCTCTTCTTATTATAAAACACGACGTCCGTCCTGCGCAATTAAGAGAGCTCTAGTTATAATTAAATCAATTATAGTTCCCAACCTTTTAGACTGGTCTACACAAGCAGAGTGGGTATTGATGGTCATAGAGAAGATTTTAGGGCTAGTGTAGACATTTATTTGGAGATGGTGGATATTGGTAGAAAATGTAAAGACAGTGTATTCAAAAATAAAGTTCTTGGAACATCCAAACACTGGATTGCGCATCAATGAATCGTAGAAATGCTCGAAAGCCTCGTTAGAACCCAACTACAATACCTACTTTAAAAAACGTTTACACCCCACAGGGAATGCAAAGCTTATGAACAAAATAGCGAGACAAAAGTAACAGTAGACAAAACCAATTACAATTTCATTAATTCGCCAACTACATAACCTAAGGGAGCTTCTAGTACTACAAGTTCTAACAAAGCTTATAAATAACAATGGATTAACAAAGCGAAGAACACAAGAGTCAGTAAGATTCATGTGGTGGACGTCGGCCAAACGCCAGCCGAGCGCATAATACTCAGAGGATTAACAATTTGGTAAGCAGATAGTTCGCAGCGAATATTTAATGAGACATTATATATTATGAACTATGGTGCAGATTGAAGCTGAGTAGGTGACAAAGACATTGATGTCATACTTATTCATGATTAATGAAGTGAATTTAATCTTGTAGGTAGCGATTGCGTGATGTGGGCAGGTCTTTAAATGTACAAGTAATGATTACATCAACCCACGCTGTGATGCTGCGTCTATTAAAGATTAATCTACGTAGCAATCTGCCTTGTGTAAGAACGGACGAGATCACTTAAGTAGTCCAGCCTAGCGTAAGAAGAAAACGTGAAATATACGTAGTTTTACCTTGTATCTCTAATATCTCTACGTTCTTTTCCCATTCATGTTCTCTTGTGTTATTTGATCCATTTTCTTCTCTTTGTAGATAATTTATAACAATATTGTTACTCTAGCTAAACAACAGTATCCCTTTGTATACCTATGTTCTTTCTGTTCATGTTTTCGTACATCGCACTCCTGTATATTATCTTTTCCAACCTTAAGGGCCTTATCATACTAGCGGATTACGAACGTCCTCAAAGCGGAGCGGGCCCGCAACGAATTCGTTAAGGACACATAACGAACACGCCGCGCATGCGCAGCCAATTCATTGCGGACGCGGAACGGGATCGCCGCGAACAGCAAAGTGGACGCCATTTTATACTGCCTCGAACAAACGCCAGCCCGTCTGCCCCACCTCGATAATTTGCTACAAACACGCGACGAAAACGTTACGTATTTGCCACGCGTCCGTGACGTCCTCGCTGCGCAGCCGCGGCGTGTTCACGATGCATTCGCTGTGCGGCCGCTCTGTCCCGCAGCCGTTTGGAAGCGGCTGCGGGACGGAGCGGCCGCTAGTATGATAAGACCCTAATACCAAGTCCAAACTCAATTACTACTCCATTCACTAGCGTTTAAAACTGAGAACCAAAATGTAATTCTCAAGCCACAGTCGAGAATTGTTGGTGAACGAAAAGACGCGCTTGTAAAACTAAAGCGCGCTCACTGAACTTCAAACTCAACCGCAGTAGAGCACCACTTTAGACAGCATACGTTGAGTTTAAAATGTTAATTATTAATGCCACAATAACAGTGGGAAAGTCAAGTCTGTGGAGAAACCAAAGAAGCTTTAACATCTTTACATTAAATTTTCTTTACATACCTAAATGTTATCAACAAGTTTAAATGCTGCCTGTACTACTTCTATTTTGACGTCATTCATCTTCACTACGGCAACCTTCCAGAATAACATTACAGTATTACCCTAAAGCTAAGAATAATCTTCACCACAGACCACAATATTGGCTGTCATAACTCATAACAATAATACCCACGTAACACATATTGTAACCGAACACGCAGTAAGAGAAACATCGTTCTTGAGCCAACACTCGGAAAATTCGGTGTCTCAAGCATAAGTTCTCGGAGCAATCCAACCGCTGAACAAACACAGAGCCATCAAAGACAGACAGTGTGTTATGAAAACAAGCAACGGAGAATAAACACAAACAAACACGCGAAACAATTGATGAGAATGAGACGGGGGAGCGGGGGGAGGGGCCACAGTTACGTATTCATTGCTATGTAAAGGATTTTTCGTCCGTAAAACTGTCAAGACGCGTATGTCTTTTTTCGCAGAATTTTTGGCGTAAATAAACATCAAAAGCGCTCAGCGTTGTCATTCTGAAATGAAAATTATTACCGGGAGCCACGGAATTGAAAGAAACAGGCACCCAAATGTGGAAGCCCGATAAAAAGTAAACAAAGATAAAATATTATTTGCTCTTTGCCCAAAATTCATTTAACTGTCTAATACGCCTTGTATGCGGGCTTTCTAAAAATAGAATTCTGAAATTATTTTCTGGAACAATTTCGTTTTGTGTAAGCCCTTTTACAGACGCAATCACAACTAGACTAGATACAAAATAAGTACCAAGTTACCCTCGGGCATTAGTATGTTATAAACAAAGGCTCCGACAAACCGTCAGTCTAGATACAATACGCCTTGAATATTGCATATCAGTCGTATAAGCCGCTTTGAACCTGAAGAAAGCAGCTGGAAGATAATAGAGAACTGGGAATACCCTAACGAACAAGAAACGTAGTACGAGCAGGCTTATACGTTGCTAAGAATGATTGATTGAAGCTTTAACATGAATTCCTAACAAAACGCAACGCTCCTCAGTGAATTTTCAAGTACATGGTTTCCAACAACTCTAGTTGTTTTCACAAGACTACTTTATTTAGTACGACAAATGTATGGTGACAACCTGTAACCTGCGCCACGCGGATAGTGCGTTACGGCCGTTGGAAAATGGTTATTACCACTATTGAAATAAAACTTAGTTCGAGTGCCGCAACGATATCAAACAGTGCGGTGCCAGACAACGGCGACGTTTATCGACAGAGGATGTAGCCCGACGAACGACGCGAAATTGCAAATTGTGTTTAACCTAACTCGATAACGATAAAACATTCTAGCGTAACTTGCGTATTCTTTTATCGAGAACCTTCTGCTTTTCCCTTTAAAGGACACAAGTCGCCCAAATGCTAATTGCCTCCATTAAATGTTCAAGGGAGTGGGCCTAGCGACTCCACTAATTTTAAGCTGCCATTCCGCCATACGCTGGACATCATAACCTCACTTTATCGAGTCCATTTGGCCGCTGATACTCTTTTTAATAACGTACTTTAATTTTATGTCTCTTTATCTCAGGGATTATAGCATTTAATTGAGGTTTTTCGTCCACATGTTTATGTAAATTCATATTTGTACCAAATGTTAGGAGTATTTCGAGGGTGATTTTTATTTTTAATGATTAACATTTTCATTGTAATAATATTTAACACACAATGCGTTGTCACGAACGTTAACTAAGCCCTTTGAAGTTTGCGTGAATGTAACCATGAAAGGTTGGAAATATTTGGGTTATTTTCCATTATTCAATGTGATCGTGATAAATGAAGTCTGCTAAAAGTGCCGCAATAAATATTTAAGGTAATATGTTGGCACGATCTCTGTCTATTCTGTTCCCGACTAATTGTTAATTAATGCCTCTTAATTGGACGCCACCCTAAACCGAGACAAATAAATGAACTCACAAAGGCGGCCATAAAAATAACAGTGCATAAATCGGAATGAACGGTGATTCCAACGGCTTAAATGGGCGTTCTAATGAAAATATTTTAACTATTAAAGTCCATTTGATTGTTTTCCCTGGCAATAATCTGGCAATTAATGATCATTCGGTTAGTTGTCTGTGTGTTATTTATTACACAATTTCGTGGTTGATGTATCGATGCCATTGTGCGCTAGTCGTTACCAAACCTGATGTTTGTTGCACATTCGTACTATACCTTACACAAACGACTTACAAGTGATAAGGTGTGGTTTGACGGCTGCTACAACTGAATTAGTAAACGTATGTACACGCGACCGAGTTCTCATAATATTATAAATGCGAAAGTTTGGATAGATGTTTGTTACTTGACCACGTTGTATCCACTGGATCGATGTGTATGAAATTTGATACCTACACAGATATTTCATAGCTTAGCATGACACACACTGGAGGATACTTTTGATCTCGGTAGTAAAAACCCATGGGACAATTACCAAGCTCCACACGAGCGTAGCCTCTGACAAAAGCTAGCAATAAATATAAACAACTTCGACGCAATGAATTCTAGTTCATTTGTGTTAACGTTAATGTTCACAACGCAATAACCAAGACAGTAAGAAGAAATAGTACAAAGTAAAGAGACGCATGCATATTCAGTGCAAACAAGTAAAGCAGTTCAAAGGCGGGAGCGTCCCAAGCGTGGCGAATCTCCACGAAACGCTATAAATTTTTACTAAAACAAACAAACGCGAGTGAGCACACAAACACGACCGCGCATGCGCCACGTCTAGTAACCGCGTGGCTTATGAAGCTCGCTAAATATAAATAATAAAATATAATCCTACGCATATTATAATTATACAAACAGGTCGGAACGGTGCAGCCATCGACCCGAGCGAATCAATGTTTAACTTTTACGTAGTGAAAAATTAAGAAATGAATTTCGTATTGACTATTTTGCATCTCTCGAACGTAGTCTAATAAAATCTTGTTTGCTTGAAACCGCAAGAATAATCTCTGACTATTTGCTGGTTCGAATTCACCTTTAACGATCCGAAGACAAGAGGAGTAGTAAGAATCTCTTTAGGAAACACCTGTTGGGGACCCTTAACTAATATAATAATGAATGCCCCTCGCCAACTCGTCACTCCATTTGCTACGCTATAGACACTTATTTGTAAATCTATCGGTCCCAATTTAGATAATCCGCGCCAAATTCCGTCCCCGTGAATCTAATTTTAAACTTCGTTTTCGTTTCATATACTCTTATGATTACAACACTGGCCTGTGACCCATTGTTCGAATTTCAAATGAGCGACATTGAACGTGAAACGAGGCCCAAAACTACGAACATTTCCGACAAGATAACGAACTTAGTGCATGATCGCTATTCAAATGTTCCACCATTATTTTCTCGTGTTCGGCGTGTTTAAAACTGAAAATTGGGTATTCTGTAGACCCCTCGAAAGCTTTAAGTTTGTAAAGAAGCTTTTTGAGAAGATTTTCTTTCAGAACGTCCTCACAACTACAACATGCAGATGAAAGTTAAAGTCCTTCACGAACTTTGTACCTTACATGAAAGTTTTAACTAGTCGCTGTAATATAACATTGGGATGGCAACGTTGAGAAAATTGAAGAGATTTTCTTCGGAAAGTATAAAGCTGTCTGAGAAGCTACTGTAGACGCCGAAGATATCGGGAATAAAGAATGTTTTATTTGCAAATAATTTCTATTTGTGAGAGCACCCCACGCCTCATAACTTTAAGTCGATAAATCACAATATTAGACAGCTTCTCTTCGAGGGTTGGAAGGATGAAAAAATAAAATCGTCTTTCATCAATTACAGGGAGCAAAAGCTTTTTGCGCGGCTTATTTACATTCAAAATTCACAATATCGATGGCATTACTTGTCTTGACAAATTATTGAAACAAAACGAAATTGGTTTTCATGGGTTTTCGACGTCTGTTTTTACGTTATAAATAATTTTTTAGCAGCCGATAAGTTAACTTGATGTTGAATGTCGTTGACAACTGCTAAGTAGAAAAAGAGAGAGTAATTTATAAAGAAGCAAATAATTGAACATTCATTATATGCATGGCTGATCGAATCTGATGGCAAGATCATCGAATATGCAACGATGACAGTTTGCGATTTCTCGTTATCTATAGCAACATTGATAGCCTTTTAGCTAGAAGGTGATGTAGCATTATGAAAATTGCTCTGATATTTTCTATCACGCGGGCTGTTACCTCTATCGTCACCGTAGACTGGTAAATATGACAGCGTCACTACTTATAATTTTAGCTAAACATTATATATTGCCCACATTCTCGCAGACTGTGTCATCTAGGCTAATCTACCGGAGTATTGGTAGCGACAGACAAATCATAGATATAAATGACACTATAAATCCAATAATTTGACACGTTGTCATTTTTGCGTCCGATTTATGTTTTATCAAATTAGTATTCTCGATAGCGAAAAATAGAGTTGTAAATCTTATGAACACGAGGCAGGATGTATAGACAAAAGCTTGCAAATAAATAACAAAGAATTCTGCAAAAGCTTTTCTTGTAATCCACCACTAAACAGATAATAAAAGTCAGCTTAAAAAAACCATAACAGCTAATCTAAAACCGGAGAAAGAAATAATGTTCATTCAAGAAGAGAAGGCTATTATTATACGTTATAACTAGACTACACAAAACACACGTTTTCATTAGCACGTGCCAAATAAATATTATGACGAGATACGTAACAATGGACCTTTCACACTATATTTCTAATTAACTTAGTGTATTTTTATTCTGGTACAGAAGTCGCATGCAGTGTAGTAATGGAATTCTTTAGTAGTCAACTACAACAGGCAACTGGACAATACTATTACTTTTAGTGTTGTTCTTTTTGAGCTACATAAAGTACTAATCGCATAATAAAAACTGCAACATAATCTACTTTTCTCTGGCGAAGAAAACTATTTTACAGTTTCATGTTCCGTCTAACTGAAAAATAATGAAGTTTTAAATTACTATCATTTCAACTAAGGACGAGTTGTTTGATCTATTGTTAAAGAAACATAAGATTTTTCAAATAGTTTAACTATTGATCAAACAACTCATCCTTAAACGAATTTTTACCATGTTTTATATTATTTTTGTATCATGGCGCTTGCAACAGTGCAAAATATCCTGTTTTAGTTTCTAATGATATACTTCTTTATAAAGTTCAGATACCTACCTATGTATGTCTTTACCAAGATGCATAAAATTGAACTATTAAAAAAAAACAAATGATATAAAAACCTTTAATATTAATCCTAACCTATAAATAGTATTGATGTAAGTTTACGTTATAGCTATGTTAACGACTAATTATAATTTTGACATAGCCATAAAGTAAACCTACATCAATAGACTATGTATTGGTGAAACAAACCACGCCCACTCCAAGATTTATTTTTAATTTTCCTGTTCTTACACATGCCTTCACTTACACAATCTTCGGCGTTAGTTAGAAAAAAACCCTCGATATTTTCCTTAGTAATTGTGTGCACGTGTATTTACATAATCGACGGCTACTTACTCAACATGAAATCGTAGGATCAATATTCCGATTATACAAAGTTCAATTAGGTTTTTTTAATCAAAAGATCAATAACACCCTCGAGATTGGGATTAAACCCGTTTGTTAGTAATGGCCTCGCCCTCTATAGGTACGTGAGTCTTTCTTAGATGTAATTGTCGATTGTAGGTTTTACTATGAGTACACGTCTGCCTTACTCTTCTCTTGTTAGTAAGTCGATATGATATCTATTAATTACGGTATTGAATCAAACTAACCGGTTAAATCCCATAATTTTTTAACAAATGGTTAAACATTGTGTAGGATTTAACTTATTGTTAGTTTGACCCTGTTGTTAATCAACGTTCTCTTTTACACAATATGTTATAATTCCTTCGGCGTTTTGATCAAAGAGTTAAGCTTCAACTTAGGTACCTGCTGCATATAACTACTGAACTAGGTACCGCGGTGTACGAAGTTGTCGACCTTGAAGTGAACTCACTCGGTGATTCACCGCCTTAAGATATGCCAAGATAGAGTCAGAAGGCAAACTTTGAATTATTGTTGATAGCAAAACGATGCAACCAAAATTATGTCCAAAGGCAACATCAAATAGGATCTTTTTTGCTTGAAATCTAGCTTTTCAGGGCTTTGGCAAAGCACATAGATTATTAATTTGCATAATTTTACAAGTCAGTTAAGTCTTGCATATTAGTATGATGTCAAGGTCGCGGGACATACGTATACCGCGACTCCGGTACACAAAAGGGCTACCGAAGGACACCGTGGATTTTAGTCAGTACAAGTCTGACAGTCCCTCCCACCCTGCCCGGGGCTGGGAGGACTCATTTGATGATTTTACCACGAAAAAAAAAAACAGTTTGATGTCAACAATTTAGAATACAAGTTGCTTGAATTGGAAAAAACAAAATGTACAAGTTCAAACTACATACTTAGGTACAACTTGTATTATGGAAACGTACCTTAGTCTAAGTGAATTTATGGTAGTGTATTTTTCGGTTTGTTACTTTAATTAAAATGTCTCCTACGGGATATCTTTGTTTAAGTTCCCGATATTTCGATCTGAGTGACATTATTTTAAATTAGTGTTTTTGTTAGAGGTCTCAGAGTGCTATATCCATTTGCACATTATTGTTTCTTTGACTTCTCAATCGGCAATTGTTTAGAACTTCTGTTTCAACCACACTTGTTCAGTATACAACATAATTATTCCGAGGTACGAATGTTCGCGAGCGTGTCTACTTCCCATAAAATTTTGCATCAGACGTAACGTTTGATCATACGCTATGATAAAATACTTTGACACGCATCTCCTCTTGCTACATGTAACTTGATGAATAAGCTGTTCATGCATTGGTTAGATTGTTCGTTGTCTACGTCACTTTAACGTATGTGGGTGCATGTAAATCGTGTCTCGATGTCCTATGAGTCCCGTCTTTGCGGATCCGAAAGCAATATCAGATGATTTATTACTTCTTGAAATAATAAATAAACAGACTTTCCTAGTCGAACATGACGCTTATATTGTGATAAAATTGAAAATCTATTAAAGACATGTCTGTATTTTCATGCTAGCGAAACTTATCAAAACTTAAGTGAAGTTTAAATGAATGTTTATTTTTTTATAATTTTTAACGCTCAACTATACCTAAGTGCGGCAAATATACCGAACGTGCAATTACCTAAATGTAGAAACGTATTCGGTTACAAAATTTAGGCATCTCACTGCACTCTGTTACGATAACCACTAAATTTAGGAAGGAAACATTTAATGCTAAAAAAAGAGCACATGGTCTCAAGGTCAGCATAAACCGATAGCAAAAATAATTTCCTCTCCACCACTATCAAACAACACGATTAGCAAAATTAATCATAACAACAAAATTCATAATAACAGTAATAATATTAACAGAGTTTTTAACAGGAAATCGCGGTCTATTGACCAACATGTTGCTGATATTGATACCAGTTCTATTTATATCGTGTTACATATTTTTTTATTGCCAAATACTACTGTAGCAGTTCATCTCATTAAGATTACAACATTATGATTGATCTATTGCCTACAGGTAATCGTTTATTATATTGTAACATAGATATTATATTGTAACATAGATATTACCTATCGGTTTCCTGCGAAATTCTATGTTATGCGATCAGTAATTACACCGGTTGAACTTGCTTCAACTACTTCTCTTATTACGGAAATGTTAGGATGTCTGATATAGAATATCGTTGTAATAAAACACTCGAAAATATTATTTTACTTTCAGAAAAAGTTTTGCAAATGACCTTTCTGTTCCCTGTTATTCTGCGTTCAATATAGTACATACTCGTGTATTTCACACGGCAATATTATAACTATATATCAACTAGTGCAAGTTTTTTAAACAAAATTAACATTTTGGAAATTACTTCTAAATTTTCTTATTATTTCCCCCTTTAAAGTATTAAAGTAGGTAATGTAAATTTGCAAGCAGGACTGCCGCATGCCGAACGAGATGTGGGCACGCAAAGCTCATGATTGGTGTCCTGAAACAGCGACGCAGGGCCGCGGTAGACCTCGAAAGAGATGGCGGGACGGACTGGATGTCTTCCTTGAGAATTAGAGGTGGCGCAAAGTCGTGAACGTTGGAAGGAATGGAGGGAGACCTTTGCCCAGCAGTGGGACAGTTCGGGCTAATAATAACATCAAAATGTAAATTTAGACCGCGTGGAAAGCAACCTCATTGTCACCAAAAGTCTTGTCTGTAGAGTCTTCTGTAAATTCTATCTTTTCACGTTCAAAAAGTGCTGATTATCCTAGCCTAGTTTAAATATATTGATTTTATTTTTATTGATACGTACACCATAAAGTCATTTATCATTACAGTGTGAAACTTTATTGTTTATACCATTCAAATTCAAACATCCATCAAATCGTTATTCAACCAAAAATCAATCGTGTTTCTGAACCCCGCTTAAATTAACATTTAGTGATTTGCTGCTTTTTTCCAATTTTTCTCGGACCATTAACAGCGATCAAGTATTTACGATTCCCCTAAATAGGGGTGGGTGTTTTTATTCGTAATTTTGACTTTACCAGTCCGTAGCCCCCAAAATTCATTGTGGTTTTTATCACTTTATCTATTCAATCAGCCGAACAAATGTCTACCGTGTGGTGCAAACTTCCCTCTATTTGGAGGGTCATTAAAACTGAACGGAACTCGCCAGGTGTTTTGGTTATTGCCTCGCACGATAACCAGTATCAACCCTGGGAGTGAACTGTTTAATTTACATAAAATACCAACAGCCGATACACCTTTAGGGAGACCATGTTTGAACTGGAATACTAGAAAGCTCTAATTACAGTACCTATTATAATTACTAACAATACAGACTAAATAAGTATTAACATAGAAGTAGACTGAAGCTTCAGAACAGCACCCGCTACGCCTTTTAACATCGGTGCTCTAAAATCGTTGCTCAAACGTGAATACCTAAATACTAACATTCTCCTTTCGTCTCGTCCATGTTCATTGATACATTTAGTTATAAAAACCCGCCTGTAGCGAGTAATAAGTATATACTTTAGGCACTCGCATAATAGATTAAAACTGGGACATAAACAACATTTGCGAACGAAAAAAATGAAAAAAAAATGCTGAAGAAATAAGACGCTCAAAATGAAATTAAGTAAGGTTCACAAAATAGGTGCTTCCACTTTGCGCATGATTAACTAAAGTGCCAATAAACATTTTACCATTTTACCCGCTGTTAGTAATTTGATAATGTAATGCTTGGCCTACACAATACTAATAAATTATTAGCCTTATTTACGACCTGGCGTTATCTTGTGTGTTCAGTACTTATGTGGTCTGAAACTGTGATGTCACCGTCCCGCTGTTGCTGAAAACTGTACTATATTTTGTTCTAATTCTTAAAATATTCTCTGAACTGATGCAATAGCAAAATCCTTTCTAAAAATCCTCCTTAATAACCTCTTCAGCCGGACTTGTTTCCTACTCGATTACTGGTCTAACGTTACTCACAAAGATATAATCTTTATCTAAAAAAAGTAATACACTAGACAGGCCCACATTCTGTATGCGAAGGTGAGCTGAACCCACATAAGTTACCAAACAAGTAACATTTAATATTTCCGAGTCGGGGGACGGCATCGTTACAGGGGTTTGCGACCGGCAGGTGACTCCGCATATGCCTCCCCTGAATGCCAACGACCCCGCTTTTACTTAAATATCGCTTTATTGATAGGAACGGCAACAGCTGATCGTTTAAAATGGTACCCACCCATAATACATGCTTTTTACTACCCAGTTAAGGTTTACCGTCAAACTTTAATCTCGCCTTTTACGTGAAACGACACACAATTTCATGTTAAAATTAAAATAAAATAAGACTAAACGTAATAGCTTCTGCATTAAACTAAAAAGGCTGGCTAGGCACAAAAACTACATGCTCTTGGGGATTTAAAAAGCCTGCACTTGTTGCTGTATGCAGGTAAAAAGAAAGAGCAAATTCCTAGAACACTCATTGTGAAAATAACCTGTATTTTCATTAAAATTCTTAGCGGGTTTAATATAAAAATATGAGGAATGAAAAAGGGTATAAAAAGTTGGCACATTTGATAGCAGCCGGATGCCGGCGGTCATTAATTAATAACTCAGTTAAGCCCCTGTACTAAAGCTTAACACATCAACCCGGGGGTTGCACAACTTCCGGTCAAATCCCGCGCTTCCACCCGCAAGCACTTCCGGTCAACGAAACTCTGTCCGGAGTTTACAAATAACGTGCGCGAACGAATTATAATACAGAGCATATTTTGTCGATATAAGATGGTGCTTCTGCTTATGTATGTATATACTGGAAGTTTGAGGCCTGGATTAAATAAGGTAGGTACTCATGCTATGAAAAGCTTGGTTTATGAGGGAATGTGGCCCGAGGGTTCTTAAATTAGGCCTGACAAAATCATGAGGAGAAATTTAGCAAGCGCTGAATACTTATGAACCCTCAAAGTCTGTTGAATTAACCTTGGCAGGAAGATAAGGAATTCACTTATAGTACTTACTCTTGGCCGTAGGTTCTCTTTAGCTTCTAATATAATAAGACTGGCTTTGAATATTACGTTAATTTGGGACAAAACGCTCCACTGAGTCTAGTTAATAAGTTACATTTAATATTTTAACAGACTTCTTCAGAAGTCCGATAGAAAACTTCATTTTAGTTCCTTCCTTCCTTCATTTATGTACTTACTTCCACCCACAAGCAGCCAAACGATATACATACCACAGGATTGCGCAGGATGCAAGCCCCTTCCAACTGGTCCTATTGGAAACTATAGGGGAGGCCCATGTTCAGCAGTGGACGCCCTTTTATATGATGATGAAGATGACATTATCAACAGTAAATAATAAGTTATCGCCAAGTGATAAAGATTCTATGTATATCATTAATTATCCAACATCACGCCTGTGTGTCTCCGAAGAGGAAGACAGAAGTGGTCGACAGATCCCGTTTTACAAGCTTTTATTTAGTTTATTTTTCCCGCTGTCTGTCTGTAATCACATCTTGCAAGTTAAGACACTTCACGTCTTCCGATTATCGCGATATATTATGTGATGTGACATGGAGTTGATCTGACGACAGAGCTGGAAGGTGCCCATAGAAACTCTTAATGAAACGATGCAGTCCCATCGAATTTTGTAATCGTTTTATTCATCATGACGAGTAATTTGTCTTTAGATAGTACATAGTTATTTGTTTTAACAAGTAATAAAAGCTTGTTTTGAATGATTGCTTAATTAACTTATTTTACAAAAAATACAGCTACTCGTAGTGCATTACTCCCCTTACAATAATAAGTCCTTTCTACTAAGTTGCCACTAAAACTAGTAGGTACGTTTAACAAATTATATGCGCCATTAAACTGTCCTCAAGAATAAATTTGACTGTCTCCCTCTGAGAGTCTGAGGCTATTCAGAAAGAGGAAAAAATACAAAAGCTTCAGGTTCAGTGACATTGAATCATAAAAAAACCGGTAATGAAACTTCGTGACGACGATGTAAGAGTAGTTTTTATATAGGGTTCTGTAACTGAGGTATAGTCATGGGACTAAGGACACTGCCAATCTATCTATCATTGGAAGAAAAATATGCAAGTTCATGATTATTTTGATGTTGAGACCGTATAGGTAGGTAAGTAGTGATTCAGTTGGCTGTTTAACGAATCTTTTACTAAATTAAATATTTCTCAAAAATGTTGAGGGTGAATTTCGTCATCAAAACTGACCACGATCATCACATTTAAACCACATCAAGAGCTGGCAATACTATTATTGCTTTGGAAAACTGACTTTGGAACCTTTTGAATGCAGTTTAAATAGTCTTGTCGCCTTTAGTTCTACAGGTAAAAATCACTCTACATGTGTGTTGTAAGGAACCCTCATTCCGCAAGCTAGACTCAAACTTATCTCGTTTTTTTTCAACTAGGCGTCATTACCATCGTAGCGGGCACTAAGTGAATAATTTCAGAGACTACCAGAGACTTATTTCAAAGGATATTTGAATGTCTCGACGGCCATTAGTTCTTGGACTGAGATAGTTTATTCAGTTTCAGATTACTTCTACTGAAACGGAGCAAAAGCCATAATGAATTAGATAAATTTTATCAGAGCTCTGAGCTTTCTACAGCTACAGGGCAAATGATTGTAGCTTTAAATATTGCTGAAATCATGAAATTTAATAACTTGTTAACAACAATAAACATAACTTTACAAAGTAATGTTTTATTGTCAATGCCAGTCATTTCTATAAAGGAAGTTTTCATCAAACTTTTTAATTACGTTACTGAATGTTTTATATTTTTCTAAATTCTAAACTGCAATTACGAGGGTTAAATCTTAACATTGAATTTCCATGTAACTACAAAGTAATAAAACAGCATACCAAACAATCCCAAGAAAAACCTAATAAATGCACACAAGGCGGCGTATGTAGAAAAACATTTAGATACGAATAAATTGTGAGACAAGACAGGCCACCCGTATTTCATCGGCTTATCTTCACTCAACCCAAATGTGGTTCCCTGTTAACCTTAGATAGGACGTACAAGGTGCGGCTTGCCAAAGTAAAAACAAAAGGCATTTAAGCTAATTTCTGTGTAAGCTCTTTAAACCAATAATTTCTCGGCACTCGCTCCAAGTTGACAGTGGTCATGGCAAAAGTTGCGAGTTGGGGAGCGCTTGCGGTTACCCGCGACCCTCAGCCGGCTAGGATTACCGTCGGTTCAAACGACTAAATGAATACAGACGAGTAATTCACGTTTTATTGTGTAAACAACGAATTACTGCCTTTACAATATTCTCGTTGACTTTAGCATTTCGGTTTCCCAATAAAAAGAAGAAGCCACCACATTTTCATATACTCTTTTCGTATTTCAGGCAAAAATTACGGGCGCAGCCTGAATGCATTTTCGCTTTGCTTACTCCGCAAGGGAAATAAGCATAACGACGATTTAGTAGCGCAATATCTGGTTATTTTATGAGAAGATAAAATAAGCGTTGTTTATTTACTTTGTTTTATCAGATAAATAACTCGTAAAAGTTTAAACAAAATGACTGTACCGTACCGATGTCTAAATAGAGTTTGCAAATAATGCAAAAGCAAAGAGATCTTTAAATTCTACTACTCTTAGATATCGAATGCAATAATTTAATAAGCCACTGCATATCTATTCTAAACTACTTTAAATTATGCGACCTTTAAAGGCGAGCGGCATGCGATCGGTAACAATAAACACTGAATTTTCACCGTAAGTAAACAACCGGTTTGAAGCAAGGTCCCAGTCAGCTGGTGGTTCGCCCTAGGGCTGAACATATTCATAACAATTACTCTAAGCCTTATCATTTGTCTTGACAGTTTGACAGTGGCATTTAACAATAACTTCTCCGGCCTACGAAACTCCCAATCCTTTGTAGTATATGATGTATAGGTAAGTAGTAATATTTTATTCTTAATACCCACTTTTTGCATAAAAATATCGTGGTATTTTAATTGAAAGCCCATGTACAAAACTGTTGTATACGAATTTTTTTCTAGATACTCGTATATTTCATATCATATTTTAATCCAGCAGTCGACAAACTATGTTTCATAAAAATATAACTTTGTATAAATACGTCAGCGTGTTACGAATTTATTTAATTCCGCCACATACGACATTCGAAACGTGGACACGACCACAGCCAGTGGTGTATCAAAAATATCTCGTTCAAAAATTCCAAACAATTCAATTCGCCACTCACATTCATAGTTAGGACTACAACCCCGAAAAAACCTAATCAAATATGGACGAGACCCCGCGCCAGGTGACGACTGGCAGGTGTAGAACAATAGCTTGTCGCCCCTTTCACACCCACGCATTACGTATCACCGTCCCATTCACACGTTGACATTAATATTTTTTCGTATTAGATTTTTTCAAGGGGGGTAGATACGCATCGGTTTGATATACAGTGGTGTTGTGAGTTTTCATCCATTCGCGTCATGCATTTCAAAAAAATTGGCTTTTGAGTTAGTCGTCGCCATTGTCGTTTTGCCTCGCTCCAGTTTCGCGTTACAGTTTCCGTGTTCATAGAGCATTCGTAGCAACTACGTAGACTTAGTTAAAAAAGTTTTTATGTTAATTAAATTCGGCTTTAAGTATTTTTCTTAAATCGCGCCGATTGTTAAAAGATACTAGATTAACAATAGCTAGATTGCGCTATCGGCATTAACGAAACAATGGGAAATGAACACATACTGTACATAAAATAAAGGCAATATGCTAAAGAGTACTCGTATTATTTCAATGCAAAACTTATCGGGTGGAGATAAATGTGAGCGATAAGCTATCAGTGGATCAATAAACCGTAATGTAACTTTTGTAACAGTACTCTATTCGCGGTTTGAAACAATACGTGGGCATCTAAACGCAAATAATAACTTTTGGTGTCGAAAGCGGCATGAGTTGTGAAACTTAGAACAGGATGGGAGAGATAGGCACACTGCGAATTAACGAAATAAAACATTACTTCATCATAGGCCAGCTATTATTAAGGCGTGTACATTTCGCAAACAAAATGGCCGACCACGTATGACCGATGAACGTTAATGACTGCATTTCAGCAAAACTTTACAACAAGAGTTGTTCACGATCTATCATTGTCACATGTAGAACGTCTCAGTCGAACTGAAGTTCACCTGATTCATTACTGCAGTGAACAGTCATCAGTCAATAGCTTATCAGACATAACATGCTCCGAACCCATACTGAATTGTTCCTACTAATGATTGGAACAAATCCTCTCGTAATTGAGAAAATATGTGCTATTTGATCTTTAATTCGACGAAGATCACTAATAAATTAGGGGATAATTTAATCAAAATGTTTTAACGACTTTTGCAATTAATTGGACCCTCAGGCATAAGGAAAATGTCCGAGGGTGTGTGATTATCTCGTATGGCCAGCCCAACCCGAGCCCTGCTTTCTACGTCATTAACTTTTTATTAAGTTATCTGTTTAGCTTGTTAGCCTCCTACGTTATCATTTTAACGGGAAAAGGGTAATCACAGTATCACTAAAATGTCAAGGGACTAATTATGACGGTGTTTTAAAAATATGTTCCTGATAAATAAATCAATAACTTTTAAGAACCAGATATTTATTGGTTATAAATTATGTTACGGTTATAATTTATTGACTTCTGATCGTCATCAGTTCATCACCTAGTTCCTAACAGACCATAAAAAATATTAAAGGGCCATTTACAAATTTTGATGCAACTTAAGTATGACATCAACAAAACAAAATTCTCGAATCGAACACGAATATTTTTAACTGTTTATTTATTTATTACTTTGAAATTATATTTTTGAAGACGTCATAAATAGCATAAATATATGCATCGAAGCAGAAAATTTTCTCTAAAGTAAAAAATAACTAAACAGTTTCTTTACGACAAGGTTCACACTAAATAATTCTGTCACGAAATGATATTTTTTCTATGTCGCCCAACAAAGTGTCATAAATGTGGACACGTCACTTACATATTATATGAGCGCGTATGAAATATTGTAGAGCATCTAATGGCGCGTTTGCGTGTGGCCGCGCCCTTACAGCGCGCTCGCCTGATCGCTGCTCTGTGACCGCACCCTTATATTACCATAATGCTGATAGTTATTTTATAATAGAACTCATGAATTTTATTTTTAATTAGAACGCGATTTTAGGATTTCATTATAATTAATTAACTTGATTAAGGAGACCTTCACGGATTATTTAATTTCATGACTGTGTAGGTTTATATACGTGAGTTTATGGTTTGCGAACAGATTTTAGATAAGTTGGCTTATTATTTTACATAAATAAACCTACATATTTTTATTAAAGTTTAGCCGTAAAGTATAATTAAGCATGCAATTTAGTGCTTACCAGTAGCGTGACTGGTACAAAGTCTTGTGAAAAACTGCTGACATAAATCACTCAAAAGTTAGTGCTAGACAAAATATCTCACGCGCGGCTACAACATAGAAATTATATCTTTTGTTGTAACAACATTGTTTTACAAATAGCACTAATAACATTTCAAATAACTTAAGGTCGAAATAGATTGAAATCTAAATTGAATAACGTTGTGTTTTTTTTTCTCAGTATTGTGTCAATTCATTCATTGGACCGTGGCGATTTACTACCGCTACACACGGTCGTGCAGATTGGAAAGCCATTCTCTGACGCGATGGGAAACTGAAAATCTTCATTTATATATTTTGATGTAATTTTTATTGTTGTCAGGAAATGATGTGAAAGAAACTCACACGATACAACTTGCTGTATACATTTTCATTTGTTGTTAATAAACTAAGAACGAACACGTTGTTTTAAAATGATTGTGGATAGTTCTCACAATAATGTGTCCAAAAAGTACATTCATTTGATTACTTCATAATAAGTCAAGTAATTAATGGAAACATAAAGTTTTTAATCATTTGCATTTAAAATTACTTTTCGAAAGCTGTAGGTACTGTATATTACTGCATGTCTAACCTGAGCTCTAGAGATCAAGCATTTCAAAACCACTTTGATAAAATTACAGAATAAATAAAATCAGGCAACATTCAGGTATTTTTAGAGATTATAAGGAACAGGGTATTATGTTCCTCATTACCATTAATAAAGGGAGACGGGTGAGTGTTGCCCGACAAACGTTGTGGGGATTTTCTACAGGTTTAAAATCTCGTGAAGAACTCCGGTAGCGTGATGTAGAAATTTGATTGTAGTTCCTCATTTGGATCATAGGTAGCGCTGCAATAGATTATTATGTACTTTTTGTACAATTCCCAAATTCGAAAGAGAGAAAGAAGCTCACATAAATAAATGCAGATTTTAAGCTTAGGAACTAGTCTCTTAAGCGTTAGTTTAAGCTACTGTAGCTAACTTATTAAGCCACTAGCTGTGCCCGCGACTTCGTTCGCGTGGATGTCGGAACTTAACAATCTATATTTTTAGTGCGAAGCGGTGTTGGAGGATACCGATACAATCTTTTATATAAGCCATAGTCCCCGCCAAATAAGTCTGGAATAAAGGTCATTGATCCTAATAATGCATCGTTCGAATTTCATACCACCACCGTTCAAACAAAATAAAATATAAGGTCAAGATCGCGTCTTACCACGATGCGTTGCTTTTGGTCGTTCTACATTTTTTCGAATGGTTTTGGAATATTGCAAAATACTGAGGTCAACGTATCTTATTTTATTTTATTCCATACTTATCTGGCGGAACTATAGTGCTTATTTAATATTAACAATATTGTGAACAAATTAACACAGCTGTGAACCATCATTCTGGAGCGTACATAAATATCCTGTCCCATCCTGTCCCGTCCTGTTCCGTCCTATCCCGTCATATTCCGTCCTGTCCCGTCCTGTCCCGTCCTGAACCGTCTTGTCCCGTCCTGTCCCGTCCCGTCCCGTCCCGTCCCGTCCCGTCCCGTCCCGTCCTGTCCCGTCCTGTCCCGTCCTGTCCCGTACTGTCCCGTCTTGTCCCGTCCTGTCCCGTCCTGACTATCCTATGATTCCATAAAATCGCTATAATTAAATTACGTTTTTTATAATATGTAACTGATTACGATGAAAAAAAAACAATGTTACTTCAATTTAAACACCTCTATTTCAGGTTTTATTTAAACGCCATCTACCGTTTTATCGTTGAAGTACATATGTTTAGATGAATTATTTGAATTTATGTAGTTTTGCTATTCTAAGCTAGATCGCGCTACTGAACTGCACGTCTTGGTGTGAACTGACCGTAATTTTACTTCTGAAACTCTTTAAATTCAAATAACTTTTGATAGACTGAACCGATTTCGATGAAACAAAAACTAAGTTAAACCTCAAGTTGCGTATAATTTTTGTATATAAACATTGTCAGCATTGAATTTGTAGATTTTACGTGATGTGCGCACAAACAAACAGACAAACAGACAAACCGACAAACAGACAAAAATTTCAAAAATGATGGTAATGGGTTCTGTTACTTATCTTTTCACACGCTGGCTATTTTTTGTTTCAATTTCTTCAATGTACAAAAATGAATTTTCTACAGATTTATTATATGTATGATATTACGTATTATGTATGATACTTATTCCGTAACATGCTTGTCGAACAGCCGAGCAGTGTTTCACGGATGGTAGCCAAGATTCCCAGAGCATTGTTACAAGTACAATGTTGTTTTCTTGTGCAATATTGCTGAATTCGCAACGATTGTGAAACATTCATACAGACACGTCCGTCTCAGCGTATGTTTGTAGTTATGCATTGTCATGTGCCGTGGAATTTGTAAACGGCGCATTATGGTTGTTCTTTTGAACGTGTTTCTAGTAAAAAAATTAACTTTATTTACGTCATAGGTGTTAGGTTAACCAAATAAATAGTTCGCGACATATGGAGATAGTAAGGGATCAGTATATAAGACGGGGGAAATCACACAATTTAGGCAAACTTAACACAATACTAACGTAGCGCAAGCGCCAACAGGACGGCATTTATTAATGGCCGCTTGCATATGACGTTCTGATGGCGCTTGCGATACGTTAGTGTTGTGTTAAGTATGCCTTAAGTGTGTATGTCCCCATTATACCTCTCGTCCCCGTCTTATACACTGTTCCCCTACTTATTGACAAAGGGTTTTTGTCTTAGGATCAAACCACACCGAGATGCGATGCTGCGCGCACGTTTTAATAGAACGACTCAAAACCTAACTTTATTTACTAAGTACACGAAAATATACTTACACATTTCCAGTATCGTAGCTTCACTTCGCGTCGCGTCGCGTCTCGGTGTGAACTGACCCTTATTTGAATATCAACTACTCGTAACAGGTCTTCTTATTAGACTATCATCATCTATCTAGCCTTTCCACGTTCTGAGTGGCGTTTAGCCTAATAAAGTACAGTTAGATACTATTATTTTAACCCCCAATGCAAAAAGAGGGGTGTTATAAGTTTTATCGTTATCTGTGTGTGTCTGTGGCACAGTAGTTCTTAAACGGATGAACCGATTTAAATGCATTTTTTTAACAATTTTCTAGAGATAGTTCTTACACTGATGTTTTACCAGAAATCGGTTCAAGATTATCAATCAGCTCTTTTATTATACGTTGAGGGTTTTTATTATTTATAATCTATAATGTATGATCAACCCAGTAACGGTGTAACACAATATTCTTTCGTCTTCTTAGAATAATCTTTGCTTTATTATATAAGCAATTAAGCATAGTAAATTAGACTATTAAATCTATTCTAGTTTCTTGAATGATGTCAAAACTAATCAATCAGGCACTAACAATGTAAATTATGCTAAGACATTCAAGAAGGCAAGCTTACTCGGTAAACAATTGGCAAGTCTACGAGCACAAGTAATTGATGTCAACTAGGCACGACATTGATGCAACGATTTCTAGATTTAGAAGAATAGACTGTAATGCTTTTATTTTTATCGTGTTTAAATAATCAAATAAGTCGTCCCACCCAGGGCGGGACTGGAGGGACTGCTGGTTTTTTAGTATTTAGTTTTACCATGTTTCATCTTTAAAGGAATATGAAAAGAAATATTCCATAAATTTCTTTCCTTTTTTTTCTTATTTATTTACTACGCAAACGCATGGAAAACTTACAGCTAAAATAAACAGAATAGAAACAGTGTGTGGGACAGACACCCAATTAAAAGTCTTCACTTCTAGAAGCAGATTGCAAAAATTAGTGAGAACAACACCAAACAGTACAGCTACCAAGAGGCTGGATATCAGCAAAGCTTAACTTAATTTACATTTGAAACACAAGAATAAAAGCTAGTACAGACAAAAACTTAATTTAAAAAGTCAAGGCTCATGCACTTTCTGGCCGAGGACACACTTGTTAGGAAAGGATCAAAATCATGCTGTTTACACATTTTATTAAAATTACTACTTGCACGCACTATAAAAAAGTTTTGCCTATAGTTCGTAGAGGTAAATGGAACACGCAGCGGTGCGTTCCATCGCTTCGACCTTCTGGGAACGTTACAATAAAATTTAGATAGAATATCAGAATTATTAATAGAATTATTGAAAATTATAAATATGAAATGCAGTCGGAGATTGATCTCCGATTAATAAGGGATTTCAAAGAAATTGCAACAATTTTTCATTTTTATTTTCATCCTAAAGTTGTATGAATGGCTACAATAGAAAAATGGATGAGTCTGCTTTAAAAATATTTTTCCTGGCAATACATAAAAGGTAGAGGTGAGAACATTCTCAATACAATCAAACACAATACAAACTCAAGTAGCTACCTACCTATCTAGAGCCCCTTTCTTGCAATAGTTTGCAAGTTTAACCTGTTGATGACTCGGACTACACTAAACACTATTATTATACACGTGTTGCTATCAATTCCAATACACACAATATTATTCAAGCAATAAATTACACCTCGCTTCATACTAGGCTTAGTCCTAAACACAATAACATGGTAGAAATAATTCCCAGCTTCCTTTTCAATGGCTCTTTATTCTGCATTACTGCTACTAAGCATTAGATTCTGAAAGAGCAGTGGTGGCCCAATGGTATCGGCCCCGACTTACGAGTAGTAGGTCGTGGGTTCGAAACTTCGAACCCAGCCTGGCGTATTACTTTGTGTAATTTATTTCATCACCACTGCTCTCAAAACTATAAAGGAAAACATCGTGAGGAATCCGGCATGTCCTAGAACCATCAAATTCGAAGAGATGTGACGTCTACCAACCCGCACTGAGCCCGCGTGGTGGATTATGGCCAACTCCCTCTCACAGAGAGGAGGCCTGTGTCCCAACAGTGGGAACATTGAAGGCTGATGATATAAGATTCTGGATTCCATTTCCAATTCAGCAAAAGATTTCCCTGAAGTGCACTAATTAAACACTAGTTGTCCCCGTGATTTCACCCCGCTGCTCAGCTCCTATTGGTCGTAGCGTGATGTTTTGTAGGCTATAGCCTTCCTCGATAAAGGGACTACCCAACACAAAAAGATTTTTTCAATTCGAACCAGTAGAATTCCTGAGCTTAACGCGTTCAACCAAACTCTTCCAGCCCTGCCCAGCGAAGTTGAATCTTCCATTTTTAGATTTTTAAAAATTTAGATTAATTATGTATTTTACCTTTTATTCTGAATAAAGATAATTATTAATTATTATTATTGTTAAAGGTTTTTTTTCTTTCTGAAAAAACATTTATAATTCGTGACGCTGTGTTAACAAGCAACCGTGATCTTGGAACGTAAAGGTCTATTGAAGGAACACCATCATTTAGTCAACACGAGTCCGACGGTCTCTCCCGTCTCACCCTGGGCGGTTAGACTCATTTGAGGATTATTTGCGGGAAGAAAGGCGTTGATGCGCATAAATATTTAAAACTAGCGTGATGATAACTTGTGTTAAATAATGCCCATTTATCGAGCAATAGCTAGCAAACTAATCGATACCAAAAGAAGATCCACAATGCTGGTACATCGGTGTACCAAATTACATTAGTATGCAAGAGACGCAGGAAAGGACATCGATGCCCCAATATTTCAAGTAGTATGCGTCGCATACAAAACTCTGTGTATCCCTTACTTGTCTAACATGATATACACACATACATACATTATGTTCCAATCTTGGCTTTCCTATTAACTCATACCAATATTGAGTTCTGCTTCACAAGTGGGAATGTTGAATATGGAAACGTGAGGACAATTTTCAGGTTAGGAAAACTAATGGGTTTTTAAATGAAGAACCGGGCTTGTAGATTTATTGGCGTTTGATGGTAAAAGTGCTGATAAACTTGAGCATTCTTGCGAATGTTACAGTACAGAAAAACAAACGAGGGCGTTTTAGCGAGCATTTTAACGAACGTTCCGACGAACTTTTTGCCGAGCCCACTGTCAAGTCTAACAACTTCATAAAGACAAAAATTTTGACGAACATCGACTATAGCGTTCGCTAGAAAGATCGTGAAAATATTCGTAGCAGTGTTTGGCCTTATGTTCGGCTCTGAAAGAGGAAAAAACAGCGAATGATCGATGTTCTGTTACAGGTGAATGCTCAAATCTAGCAGCACTTTAATACATTTGCTCGCCTTCTTCAATACATTATGATCTCCTACTACTATAATTCTTAGAGAGTGACGAAGCTAATCGACGAAGTATCGATAAATCGAAAACGAAAGTCGACTCGCGTCGAAACGAGGTGAGTAACGTCTGTTTCGCTTTTATTACATGCCGTATAAATATGCGACGATAGAAAATTCTTTAAAGATAACTGGTAAAATGTGGGTGACTGGTTGTAGGTTCAGACGACAATCTACCCCATTCTGTCTAATTTTCCCAATCGAACATGAACCTTCTGATTTTGCGATAAAGTTGAAAATCGATTAAAGAAATTTGACAGGTTACTGTAGGTACTATCAGTTTTAAAGCCTTCTCGGAATCCAGACGTGATGTTCCGTCATTAATTAATATTTAACACCTGCCTATTTTGTCGTCTAAGCATTATGAATATTGTATCATACATCTATTTAATGCAAGCCTTGAATACGTATAGTAAAGACAACAAAGCTTTGTTTATTTTATTGTAAAATGTAATTGACCTATTTCTTCGAATCAAAGTAATTTGCTAAGTTTGAAAACGAAATTGAAAATATTAATTAATCGGAAGTTGTAGCTTAAAGTATTGAACAAGTTCCCTTTGTCTTTAAGTAGAACTTAAATTATTGAGGAAGCAACACAAAAACATATTTTGAACTAGCGATCCACCCCGACTTCGTACGGATTTAAATAATATTATCGATCTGGATTTTTCAAAAACAAAAATTTTACGAACATCATAACGAATCCAAATATGAGCAGCCGTTCGGAAATTATGCGCTTACAGTCAAACTTACCTAAGCGACTTTATGTTATACTATGTAAAGAATAAGATAATTCAACAAAAGACATTACTTTTATCATTTATATTTCAATTACATCAAAATCACAATGAAATTAGTCCTTCTTATTCTAACCTCTGGATTCTGAAAGCTTTAAACATACCTAATCTATTGTCAAACATCATAATTGGTCACTAGTATTGCGGCCAATCCACAGATCTATCTCGGTCAATCATTCTCAATAACTAACATGAGAATTGGCAGCTGGCAGACTAAGTACTTATCAGTTTGATCTGGTTTTAGAATCATAATTAGCATGTCACGTAGCATTTTATCACGTAAGTTTTACTCGAAAAGTTAGGCAAATGTGTACCTTAAAACCACCCAAAACCTGCCAGAGTCGCGGGACTGTCTTTTATGGGCACATGGGAAATCAAAGGACAAACGAAGAAACAGAGTGGATTATTGGTCACTAAGTCTGAAGTTACTCTGCCCGGAAGGACTCATTTGATGATTTCACAATCTCAAAAAAGAAATAGATAATCTCAGCCTTTTCAAATAGACGGTGTGCCTATATCGGGCACAAAATAACTAAACCTGGTTGAAAAACGTCTGGGAATCTGGACTCAGGATTTCAAGCGGATCAGTAAAGCTTAGCTACAATGCGATAATAAGCGATAGCCTAACGGAGTCTAGCGTCAAATAGTTTTTACTTTGTTCCGTCGGTGCGCATTTGCGCAGGAGTTCCAGTTCTTTCTTTTCAGTTCGATTTATCGGCTTCGTCAGTTTTGCTTCTGGGCTAGAATGAGGTCATTATAGAGGCTAGATAGAACAATATCTTTTACCCTTTAATTTATGTTGGTTTTCAAAGGACTACTTCAAATGATGATGAAATCCGAACGCCTTTTAGCAGTCTAAACAAATACAACCGATTTACAACTCCTCAAGGATCCGTGAGTAAACGTCATGTCAGAATAACAAAAGGGTCATGTTGTCTGTCAGCTCCGAATATGTGTCATAATAAATTATTGATTGAGATGCATTTTGTTATTGTCTTGCATAATTTAATTTTGACAGCTGATTATGACAGGCGAAGACATCACTCAATTGAATACTGTTTGGTAGATTTTTCCATAGTTAGAGAGATAGATACTCGTAACTGTGAGAACCCATACATTATAACATATAATAATTATTGTTTTATTATTTGGTAATGCAAACTTCATAAGGTCTATAATCATCATCATCATCTTCTTGCCCTTATCCCATTTTACTTGGGGTCGGCGCAACACGTTTTTTTCTTCAATTCTCCCATAACAGACGTCACAGTATCATTTTCATTTGTCTATAAAGGAGGATAAAAACATTTAGGACTATTTCCAAAATGGTGGTTCCATCAATTGTGCAACCGTTTCTTTACAGCAGTTTGGAGACGTTGCCAACATGAAAATCTATTGTCTTGCAATCAAGTCAGAATAAAACCAACGACTTCTTCGTCCGTACATAACTCAGGCAAACTGTCTAAACATTTAGACAAACAATCGACAAGTTATTTTAAATGCAACATTCTAGTTATTTATAATACACTTGTTCTTCTCACGACGTCTATTACACATTTCTTAACACTAAAATACCTGTGAGGTTAAACGCTGAAATTTATCTGGCAACAACACTATTTTACTGATTCACAAAAGCAGATTCATTCAATTACTGAATGCATGCACAACTTACGTATTCGCACACTAATTTATTACAATGTGTCTGACTTTGCACCTACTGACTAGAAAACATCGAAGCATAGTTTAACGATTCCAGAAAGCGTGTATCCACCAAATATTTACGTAATTTTAAATACAGTTTTTTTTCTTTTCGGCGGCCAGGGCTAACTATGCATGTTTTAGTAATATAGACTACGAAATGTACATTGCAAAGTACGGTTAGTCCAACGTACGCGTAATTACCTCTCTCGGCAGAAAAAAAAACGTTAACGCTTTGAAATTGTGAACACAGCAAGTTAGTGTTAAGAGTACAAACAAAGAGTATGCAGAGTATCGCAAACTGCACTGTCGGCTTTATGAACATAAACGAAATCCGCAAAAACAGCGCTTGTAATGAATTTCTCATTTGAGTAAGTGCTGGTTGGCCCGCTCTCTGGACATACCTTGCACGTTAACCAGCATAGGGTTGAGTGTCAACCTTCTAATTTCATTTTATACTCGGATTAATCCTTTGTTTCAGTTGCTGATGCACTTACCTGAAACAAACAAAAAAATAAATAAAAAAGAGTTACAAGAGGAATGGTTGCAATTGGAACACGTTTAGGAATATCAGTTGGTTCGTTTACCGATCGGTTTGGCACAGATTCTTAACTGAGCCGCTCAATTTTTAAGAGATAGGCAATATTTTTCCACATTCTAGCCAAGTACAACAATCGAACAGTATTTTTCGGCTTCCAAATAAATGGAAGCCGTCCCCTTCTTAACTCTTTTACCGATGTAACAAACCCTGTAATCCCTCGAAGGGGTAACCCTACGCCCCAACAGGGACAAAAGCGAATTTCACTCGTAACCCTATGTCTGTATCCGAGCGTATTTACCCATACCACGTACTCCAGCCGCGAATGAATCCGAAATGAGGCAAATAAGCAATTATGCGCTCATATTCAGGTTCGATTACGCGATGTGGGAAATTTTAGATGCACCGATGGACACATGAGATCGCCGGCCTCGCAGACTGACAGACAGTACTGTTTGCGAACACCGATTTAATTAATGATTCTGAAATTCCAATAATCGGTGCGTCGCTGGGTCAATATCCATATACGTGAGTGCACTGTATAAGAGGAAAATCAGACTTTCCGGACAAATCTCCCCTAAAATTTCAAGCACTATCATAAGCAAGCTCTTGAGGAGCTCGCGGACCGTTTTGTGCAACGTCTGTCGTCTGAATGTCTGCACTGTGTTCTACCCCACCCCACTTCCCTCCGGTCAGCACGGATAAACTTCTGCTATATAGCTTACTATTCCTATTTGGAGCGTGTAGTCCGTAAGGCGCCTGCAATTTTATCAACAACATACATGAGGGATCGCATTTACATAATAAGCCTCCGCCCGCATACGAAACATGCCCGATTTATTCAGATTTTGGTTATTATTTTACCTCATTCAATTCGCTCGCAAATTATGTGGAGAGAGTTGAATCAAACACATTGATAACAACGAGGTGAATTTAATATTCATCGCTGTGTTTGCGGGTTAACTGATATGCAAGATAATCTTGTTTGTACGATTTAGTTGCATCGATGTGACGTCACGATAATCTATTTAATAACTGCGGCCACTAGTTGGACTCCCGTTAGTGAATAAAATACCATTTTGCGAGCGATAACGCGATAAAAATAATATTCAATAGGTATTTTATCCTTCTCTTCAATAATAACTGTTTAAGCCTCCTGCAGACACACGCGATTAATCGCGCTGCGACAACGAGCCAAGCTAATTTCCACTCTAAAATACTGCGAATGGACCGCGACATGTCGCCCCGCGCGATTAATCGCGTGTGTCTGCAGGAGGCTTTACAGTTTTTATGCAAAAGAGTACCTACTTAATACCGATTACAAATAATAAAATGACAATTTTACAGACCGGCTTTTTATTTTCATGAATTTCCACAAATCCGTTTGCCATTTAACTGAAATGGAAAATGACCTTTTTAAAACACAATTCTCTCGAATAACCCTGGCAATTTGGTTCGTATAACAACTCAGTTTTATATTTATCTGTGAAAAACAATACTGTAGGTATTTACTATACGGCGAAATGGAAAATTGTAAATAGAAAATAAGTAATGAATTGAAAAGCCATTGTAAAAATTAATAAACTGTACTAGCTGACCCGTGCTCACTTCGCAAACAATTTTTTTATGGGTTTTTCTTTAGGAGAGTGAAAAAATCTTCAGGACCTCTTCTCATAAGTATCTAGCTAATGACCAAATAAAATCATTCAAACCGGTGCAGCCGTTACAGAAGAATACAGCCATAAACACTGTGACACGAGATTCCTTCCAGCACCGATATTCATGTAGTTGTTCCTTATAAACTTACTAGCACTCCGCCCGCGACTTCGTCTGCGCGTGTTTCTAACTTCGAACTCAGTGAATTTAATGCCCGGTCACCCTCCATATAGGATACTTTTGGAAAATCTAAAAATGGTCTAGTAGTTTCGGAGCCCATTCAATACAAACAAACAATCAAATCTTTCCTCTTTAAAATATTAATGTAGGCATACCGATTTTCTCCTATAGTCGATTTTGAGATAATTTATGCCCAGTTTTGAGTTTATCGAAGCAAGCAGTATAATGCTTCCGTTAAAACTTAAACACCCCTTTTCACCAATTTAGAGGGTGATTTTCGAAAAACCCAAAAACACGTGTTTGATTATTTTTGATCTTATTTCTATAAACTGAGTTTCAAATTTATCGGTTAGTGCGTTATGACTTTCCCATACAAACACCCCTTTTCACCCCCTTATAGGTAGATTTTCGCAAAATCCCTTCTTAGTGCTCACCTACATAATAAATTGCAAGTCTGACCAAAATTCAAGTTATACGTTTAGCGGTTAAACATCCTCCCCTTTAAACTTGAAAACCCCTTTTCACTAACTTGGGGGGTGATTTTCGAAAAATCCAAAAACACGTGTTTAATTATTTCTGATCTAGTATATAAATACCGATTTTCACATTAATCAACTCACGCGTTACGATTTTCCCATACAAACATTAACAAAGCCTAGATTACCAATGGAGGGTAGTTTTAAAAAAGTAATAGAGCCAATCTTTTTTATTTACTTGTGTTCTCATTCGTGGCAAGTTTCAAATTTATAAACCCAAGGAATAAGATTTTTCATACAAACGTTTTCACCCCTTTTCACCCCCTTAGAGGAGGATTTTCGCAAAATCCCGTCTTATTGCTTCCCTACACGGTAGTCTGCAACTGCTGTCCAAAATTCAAGTTACTGCGTTTAGCGGTTTCGGCTGTAGTCGAGTCTTAATAAAAAACCCTGTTCTTTTATATATATAGATTAGACCGTCCAAAACGTTACAAGGAATTAGGTGCTTGCGTCACCCCAGTAATTCACTCGATAAAGGTTCTGATGAGAACATAAAATAAAACCGAATGGTCAGTTCTCAGTGAACGACACAACGTTGGTACGGCGCCAATGGTCGCGTTGTATCGCACCGACACGCGACCAACGTTAGTCGAACTCTCTAACAATTTATAATTACGCTTCACTTAACAATTGACAAATTCTCAAACAAAAACCTCAACAATTTGACATTTGAAAGCTCCTAAAATAACCCTTAGATCTTAGATAATAAGAAACAGATGCCGTTATCCCAAAAAATATGAAAAACAAAAGATTTTGCGTTATTTATGTTTCATCTTCCGTATTGTAAACTACCAATCAATTAAACAATAGCATCTAACTTTGATGTTTTAACAGTTAAAAATTTAGTTTCTTAACAAAATCGACGAAATACATTTTCCAGGCAATTTTTGACAAGCGGAAACGTTCTCGCGTATTTGTTTGTCACTAATTAAAGTTCCTTTTTTTTGCGTAGTAAAATCATCAAATGAGTCCTGGAGCCCAGGGTGGGGCGGGAGGGACTGTCAGACTTGTACTGACTAAAATCCACGGTGATCCTTCAATAGCCCTTTACGTACCAGGGTCACAGTTACCAGGTGAGACAGTCCCGCGACTGAGTATAAAATCGGTCGTGAATGGACCCTAAAGCGCACGTGGAGACATCCAATGGTACGTCGAATTTTCTTGATGGTACAGTTTCCACTTAGTCTCCATTTGAAGCCCCACAGCTAAAATGGCACTTTAAATAAACAAATAGCAAGCTTAAGCAATATTATTGTAGGCCAAACGTATCGTGAAATCATCGTAGTAACGTGATTACATCGTAATAATGACTCAACTAGAGCTCACTCGCACTATAAGGCTGCGAACGCACAGACGGACGCGCGGCACGAATGTTAATGTGAATTGCGTCCGCATTTCGTATTCTCTTGTTGCCATAAATCATAGGTCCTTTTGTGGCTTGTGTCCCTGTCCACACATGACTACCGGATTGGACGAGACATCTTCAGTGTTGCCAAACTTAATAAATCCGAGATAGGTTGATGACATTATTTTGCAGTATAAATATTTGCAAGAATTATGTATTTGTGACTCCACCGCATTTTGGCATCGTCCTTTTCGGAAATTATAATTTATCGTCTGTTGCATATTTATTAAAAGAAGTAAATGTTTGAAACTAAGCAAATCTTTCCTAATGTCAGTCGCTTTAAAATACAATATTTTCTTGTTTTAAATTATTTTTCCGGTTTATATAAGCTTGGAGTGTATAAAAATGCGATTTCCTCAAATTGATTCGGGATAACTTTTTGAAGACGTGCAAAGAATAAAACAATTTCCTTGTGGAGATTACAGAGGCGAATAATGTTTGCTTTGCACTTTCAGAAAGGATATTACCCATTTTTCTTCATTTTGTAATGAAAATTGGAGGGTAAAGAAGCAAATCAAAATATCAGACAGTTCCTTTAGCAAGTAATCAATTTTTACATTGATTTATTGACACTGAATGAATTGACTTCAAACTTGCTTCACATAAATATCGCTAAACTCACGTCATACTTCAAAGTGTATAACGCTTTTACTTCCCGTTTGCCTGGCTCTTAGATAACCGACTATACTCCCGAAGTATACGATCGGTAAAATTTACTTATACCGGTAGTTATATCGATACTGGTAGGTGTACCGATACCGGCAAGTAAAGGCGGCACAGGTAAACGGTACGTGAGGTGATCGCCATGTGGGGGATTCCATGTCCCCCATTGCGCCTTTACTATAGATTAGAATTGTTAATACTCTGTCTATAGAGGGAATAGAGGGTCCGCGATACACATGCCATGCCAATTCGTTTCGGATTAATCAATTTAATGGAATGGGAAAAAACTTGCTTATGAAAACTTGGCTTTAAAACGATAAGTCTGAAGATTTTAATAATATCTGTCTGAATGTGAACGAGACGAAAGGAATATGTAAAGTTGGTAGCTTTCTATAATTTTTGTCCAATATCTTTTTTTTAACACAAATAGGTACATCTGTCTTCTATTGTAGCCACTTACAAATTTCAACTTAACTATTTTTTTTTACTAAACTACTCCACAAACCAGCCCTTAGTCCATTAAGGGCTGGTTTTAATCAATGGTTAAAATTTTAAAATAATTTGGCCCAAGATTAAAGCTGCGCGAGATGTGCTTTTTACGAGCCTAATGAGTAATTCGATTAGCACTAGCTTAACCTATTGTTTGTGTGGGAAGCAAATTTTCAAACGTGGATAAAATATATCTAAGAGAAGGTCATCATTAACTGGTATAACAGATTCAATAGTTCCGGTAGCTAATAATTTTGTCTTTATCATGATATGTACATTTATGGTAAAAGTGGTTCAATTTTATTTTATCACTTTCGATAAATTCTAAATATTTTCCGAGTAGAATAGAAATACTATTATGAACACTAAAATTAACACAAAGCTCAACAATACTTTAATTCTAAGGATTTTTCCGTCAATGCGGAAGTATTTTATAGTCGATATTATTATGATTAATGTACGAACTTATGTACTATGTTTATTTAAAATATATATTTGAATCATTTTTTTTCCTTACGACATAAATTTATATGTTTACGCACCTGCATGTGTCTTCTCCACGATCCTTACCTATGTACCTTTTGATGCATGAAGTTTTAAATAAATAAATTGAATGCAACAAAAGTATGAAAATATTTGTATTCCATCAATAATGCGAATCGATACAAACTTATTAATTCACTGAGCTCTTATTTAAATTATCCGCAAAAATACGATCAAGGGCCAATCATATAAACAGTATCTAAGCAAAATATTTGTTAAAATCCATCACATACTTAATTAAGTTTTGTGAAAAATTTAATAATTATGAAGTTTTAACTAATAGTTAACTTAACCACTGGTGAAACACCTCGCCTTAAGATGCATTCTGTAGTTACTATTAGGTAGTTATGTAATAAATTGTAATCTAAACAATAATAAATAAAGACAATACGGTGACCTCATTCCGTTGATCGCGAGTTGATCGAATGTGACGCATCGCGCATTTTAATTGTTGCGCTTCGTTGCGTCAATTATATTAACACTGGAGTAGTTAAGGGCACGTTTTCACTCGGTTGAGTTCCTAGACTTGTTTGGTAGTGTATTTATGTCATTACTGAGCCCATAGTCAGTGACAGGTATGACGTAAGGATGCAACGCTTAAATACGCCAAGCTCAATAAATAAGGATTGTGATCACAAACGATTATATTAGGTAAGTAGTAAAAAAGGGGAAATTAGTTATTTACGCACTGGTGCATCATCACTGAAATCATCGTCTACAATGCTGAAAAAATTTCTAGTTTTTCTCAAATCCCACTAGTTTTCTAATTCTACATATTCAGTTGGACCCAGCAAGTAGCCATCACCGGTCAAACGCCAACCCGCTGTCAATTTAGACGATTTGAGCTGTCAAATTTTAATTTAACACCTGGCATTCTCAAACTACACGTGCTATTCCAAAATTAAAAATTACTTTTAAAAGCCGAATAAACACCGAATCTAACTATCTATTTTTTTTTTACTTTTATAAAGTATTTTACTTGAGGCGAAAGCCCCCAGATTGCGCATAGTGCAGACCAATGTAAACACTCCTCAATCGTAGCTATTTATCATGCATTAATTGAATATAGTCTTGTGTAGTTAGTTGACGTTGTAATAAATGTGTTGTAATAATTTTCGATACGCATACCGATAGCGAATATGCGTCGAGACCGAAGGATAGTATTACGTTTGTTTATCGCAGTCCCACGACGAAATGTTGCATAATTTGCAAAAACAATAAACATAACATAATATTTCATTACGCTTGTTACCCCGAAGGGTGCGATAGAGATAAGGTTACGTGTTTCACGAATTATGAGATAATTATTTTTATTTTGCTGCATACGTTTCTATTTTCCCACGTTTTTTCCCAAGTTTTTATACACTCACTTTTCTTGTTTGTTTGTTTGTTTGTAAGTTTGTTTGTTTGTTTGCCGTTCCGGTTGGACTTTTGCAACTCAATTTTGAGGCACTTCCCGATAAGCTAGCATGCTGAAATTTTGTACACGCTTTGAGTTCTGATGACAATACATGACTAGCTAAGAAACGTCATAACAAATCCAATATGGCGGCCTCCCCAAGATGGCGGACTGGCTGTTTGAACCCCACCCCCATGATATGGGTATCAAATGAAAGGGTTTGCTGTCAGGAATACTAAAAAAATAGTCACGGGACATAAATCCAATATGGCGGACGTCCAAGATGGCAGACAGGCTATTTGAAATGCACCCCTGTGATATGGATATCAAATGAAAGGGTTTGCTATCAGGAGTACGAAAAAAATAGTCACGTGACTTAAATCCAATATGGCGGACGTCCAAGATGGTAGACTGGCTGTTTGAAATCCACCCCCGTGATATGGGTATCACATGAAAGGGTTTGCTGTCAGGAATACGAAAAAAATAGTCATGTGGCTTATGCTAGGCTAGGCTATTAATCCAATATGGCGGACGTCCAAGATGGCGGACAGGCTTTGAGGCGATAAGCTAGCAGGCTGAAATTTTCAGGGTAGCTTCAAACCCGATGAACAATGATAAAAATAATAAAATAATTCATAGATTTAAAAAATCTAAAAACCCACGTTTTTAAATGTCCTAAAAAGAAGAAAATAACCCTACGGGGCTGAGAGAGGGGCCACTCAAAACGTGGGGGCGTATCTTTGCAAGTTACACCTACGATTTCACGTGATGTAAATATATCCCATAAATAATCCCTTAAATAATATACGCCCCCACGTTTTGAGTGGCCCCTCTCTCAGCCCCGTAGGGTTATTTTCTTCTTTTTAGGACATTTAAAAACGTGGGTTTTTAGATTTTTTAAATCTTTTTCTAATACTCCGATTTAACTAGAAAACGAAATTTTGCAAGTATGTCATGCATTTAAAAAAGTCTTGCGTTTGCAATGATGAGGGTAGTTTAGTACATCAATATCTCGCTGTCAAGTCAACCCAAATCCAGTCTCCAACTTGTTACTGAAAATTTTCTAATCGGAGAAATTTAAGCTTTGTAATATTATTTTAAATGCCTTCTCCATAGTAGCTCAACTAGCTAGCTCCCACTGAACCAACGAGCCATACAATAAATATCTTGTACTATAAATCACGAAAGACATGTTGTAAACAGTATAATTACATAACAAGTATTAAGGAACAAATCTATGCGTGAATCACAATAATATTTATTTAGCATTGAAATAAGTATTGTACTGCTTGCTAAACGATAAACTATTCGCATTGGCACACTAAAGTAATGTCACCCATATTGTTTATGTTATTATTTGCTATTTATTATTAGAGAGGAATTCAATGTTATTTGTGTAATATACAAACATGCGCGTTAGGGCGTTACCACACCAATCGATCGATAGTCGATCGACGATCGATCGATGGTGGAATGGATAAGTCGACGTCGATCGAGCTGCGAATGGTGTAGTAGAAACTATCGATCGACGTCGACCAGTCCATTCTACCATCGATCGATGGCGTCGATCGACGGTCGATCGATTGGTGTGGTAACACCTTTATGTGGAAGGTGGGTTTTGTATCTCGAAGAAATTTCGTATCTTCTAATATGTATTAGAAATTATAAAATTCGGACATGTTTTTCTGTTATTAAACTTTTTTGTCTTTGTCGTAATATAAGCATCCCAAAGAAAGTATCAAGCTGTTCTATCCTTTACAAAAAATGCTTCTAATTTCTCCACCTCACGTTTCAGACAGGAGAATAATAGCATTTCTCAAATAGCTGCATATCACACCGTCCTATTACACGACTAAGTGTCGCCCACCTGTACCAAGGGAGGCGATCAAATGCCGCAAATCGAATAGTGCGTCGCGTTCCCGGTTATTACTGGTGCGGGACAATATGCATGACCTAGTCGCGCGGCGTACGATACGTTTAATATTCAAGAGACGCGCGTCCGCGGCGCACGCCTGCTGTAATAAAAGCACGCTCCGACGCTTAACGAGCCCGACCGATGAGCTCCTTCGTATTTCAAACAACGGCGACCCCGCACGTGACCGCAACCAGCCAAGAACTTAATTTGTGCAGTAACAAGAACATTGTGAATTATTGGCCGCGGTAATGCTCCCTGTTTGAACACCAACCCCTCGATGTCGGCGCCATGATACCACTCCGGTGTACACCGAGACTTACCCCACAGTTTCTCCGAGACAATCTTATAAATGAACTCCCCTTGATTACTACAAACCGTAGCAACGAATTTAATTTAGTCAGTCAAAATTCTCATTGGAATGATAAGAAAATCTTTAAGGCTAGAAAACTTTGAAACTCCCATGTCTGCAGAAAACACATTACGCTGAAACTTTTTAAATAGATGCCTAATTATGTAATCAGATTCTTTCTCACAAATTATTTTGAGCAAAGAATATTATCTTCGTTTAAAAATTCACTTTCCATTTTGTCCCCACAATGGAGGACGAAGTTTGAAGAATTTAAACGTGACCAAAATTCAGAACAATCCCTTTCTATTGAGATACACATAATATGTATTTTCATGGTTATATTTCAGAAAGAAAAACTATTCTGAAGTACAAGTAAGGAATAGCATTAAGTGAAGAGTTAAATATATGCCCGGCAAGCAGTTTCGAACTCAAACTTCCCGGGGTTCAAAGAAAGTTATCAGCAATCGAGGGCCCATTGATTGCGCACAAAGAGCCTTTCGTCTTGCGACATTCGAGTTCGATTTTCCGCTCACAATGCGGGCGTCGATTTTCGTCTTGCATTCTGGATTATACTTCCTCGGTCCATTCGGTTTGCGTCCATATTGTTCGACCCTCGCTCGGCAGCTTTGTCGTAACGTCTGTACGTCTGTACGAGCAACAATTGCATGTTTTTTGTAAGAGATGACGCATTTATCAGGCTCTGCATAACAATTTCTGTGAATTAACACATTGCTAGGATTCATAAAGCTTTAGGGTGCGTCCAGTTTGGCACGCAGCCAACTTGGTTGCACAATACACGATAAATACCTACTACTGCGACTACTCTTAATTACTTCACTCACATTAAGTAGCACATAGCTGCTGGTAACGGCGGCCGATATGGTTTGTTCAAAAATAAATACTTCTACACGTTCAAACTAAAATAACCGACCTGTATATACCTAGCTGAATAAAAATATTAATTGCCGAGTTACGAAATACTGTTCTGTAATTCGGAAAATAAGCGCTAAATGAAAATTCCTCAAATTCGTGTAAACGAAAATTCGCTAGAACGATATAAAGCCGGACGCATGGAACTGCACGGATAATTAACCCTCACGTTTTAAACTTCCTTTTTGGACTTTAAAACATCAAACGAGGCCTTTTTGTTCTGTTTGGTCGGCGGACGATCGTCGGTAATCCGAGGTGCAAAAGCGATAGAGAGGCTGTGCTCAGCGCATTGGAAAACAGTTATTCAATGTGCAACGTCTCTGTTTGCGCGGTCAGCCCGGTGTGCTTCATCCGGGTTGACCTTACTTGATGTTGCTGTGCTCTGATTTACAAAGCCGACACTGTCGTAAAATGTAGCCGTCTGACCGTCTCCAACTGTCACTGAAGAGTTATAGCGACGATTAGAACCGTCTCTTGTTAATGTCGGATTAATGTTTGAAATGTTGCTAAACTACTTTTAGACTTCCGTAACATATTCACTGTCAGCGCTTCATCATAACTTTGATTAATGAAAATGAAGAACACAAGAATTTTAAAATATTTCTCACATTTCGCCCGAAATTATAATTTGTTGTTTATTTTCGGGCGACCTTCATCATCAAATGAAAAATCTTGAAATGAAGTCCTAACAGTTAGAAAGAACTTTGACAGCTCTCTGAAGTTACACAAACAGGTTAAATAACTTTCACAAAGCGTTACCTAAAAATTGTTTTAAAGCCGGTTACACGCTCCCGTCAAAAAGCCAAAATCGACCAACAAATTCAATTAAAAGTTTCCTACGAGTAACTCAAACCAGCGAACATTAGATAAAGCTCGATTAATTATTACTCTGTTAATGGACAAAAGGAGCTCTTTGCAGCGGCCAACAAACAAGATTCCAACTGAACTAGACAAAAGCTTGAACGTAAACACCAATCGCTCATTGAAGCGACCCGTAAACGCGAAGCTTGGAAAACTATCCTTCCTTTTTCCCCGTTTAGTTAGAATATATCCATCTTTATCGTTCTGTAAGGGGAAATGCGGGAGCAGCTATTTGTTTTTACAGTCGAGCGCCGACGAACAAATTAGGTGGACAAACTGTTGAAACGGTCGAGGTGTCTATATTCCACTCTGCGGAAATTCTTCTCTTAAAATCGTTCGGGAGAGAATGTCTCCGCGATTGAACTCGAGCGAGGTAATAATTTTCTCTTCAGTTCCCATGGAGATGTTCCCTCGATCTGCGTATTATTGGCAGATACTTAAAGGATTTTCAAGAACGAAAGCGATATCGTCTATATGAATTTTCTTTCTTTTCGACTTTTCGAGTTTATCTTTATTACTTGTTTATTTCCAGTTAACAGGTTATTGGTTTTTGTCAATATGTACATTGAAACAGGTATTAAAAAATACAATAGGATTGACAGCAGTAAAATTGTACATTACGTCAAAAAAAATTATGACATAAAGATAGGTAAATAGGTATCTATTGGTAGCCATACACCATACTGCCTATCGTCCAATCGGCATGACGCTGCCGATTGAATCAGTTAGAATTGACCGTGTGTGGGCGTGGGTGGAATCCATTAAATTGGCACGACAGTTAAATTTGTTGGCTTGATCATGCCGATTTGATCATGCCGATATGATCCTTTCGATTGGATCAAATCGGCATGATCAAACTTCAAATCGACAGCAGTGATGCCAGCTTAGCAACTTTATAGCTAGATCTAGCTATTATTCGGTGACCGACTGCAACAATTTTATAAAACTTGTGGCTAAGCACAAGTACTTATATCTTGATATACACACATCAAAAGTGTCTAGGGATCAACATATATTTTTGCAATAACTTTTCTCCTGATTGATATTAATTAAAATTTTCTTTAAGGATTCATCAAATAAAGTGTTTTCGTTTGTCACAGTAACGATAAACCAAGTCACCTTTGCATTAATAAAGAAATTTGCCATTTTCCTAATAAAGGGATTTTTGACATTTGAACCACTAACACAAAAGTTCGAAAAAAAGACTGAAATAACAGTTTTCTTTAAAATTTTATTGGGTAACTTAAACAATTAATAATCCGTGTTTCTACCGCGAACACTAACAACACAAGAACATCGGTTTGGCATACTCAAAATGAGTTCATCCAAATCACGCTGTGGAATGGCCGCCCATGTTCGTTGCAACAACAAAAAAAGGTCTTCTTGCGACTGGATACCCTCCATATTCGGCAGAGCTCTTCTCTGTAGCATATCCCATGCATGCTCAATCGGATTCAAGTCTGGCGACTGAGCAGGCCAGGGCAGGACATTGATGTTAGCTGCGGCGAGAGTCTGTCTTACAACTCTTGCGGTGTGCGGTCGTGCATTATCATGCATTAACTGAAATAAGGGACCGATTTGCACTTGTAGAGGAACGATGACGTCTGATACAATCGTCTCAGCATAAATTTGAGCGTTGAGGTTGCCTCTGATCCAAATCAACTCAGTTCTTCCGCCGATCCAAATACCCGCCCATACCATTGTGGTTCCACCACTATAAGGATGGACTTCCTGGCAGGATTTTAATCGCTGTTGGCGTCCAGGGGTTCTCCAGTGTCGTATACTTCTTGTATCCGGTCTCATACCGAAACGAGACTCATCAGAAAAGCACACGAAACGCCATTGTTCTTCTGCCCAATTTCTGTGTTCAAGAGCCCATTGATATCGAATCCTACGATTGTGCATTGCTATAGGTGGTACCCGTAGCGGTCTTCGGGAATGAAGGTTCACTTCATGCAAGCGGTTTCTGACTGTTTGGTCGCTAATTAAGTTCCCTGAAGAGTGATGAAGCCTCACGGCTAACATCATGGCGGTTATTGTTGGAGCTCTTCGAGTTAAGATTTGAATGTATCGGTCTTGTCTCCGTGTGGTGCAGCGATACCGTCCTCCATGGCGCTCAGCCACGGTACCAGTGCTTCGGTAACGTGTCCAAAGTCGACTGATAACACTCTGACTTGTATTCAGAGCTAAAGCCACAGTACGTTGCCGGGAACCAGCTTCTATCATTCCCACGGCTCTGAGCATTTCTTCCCTGCTTAAATGACGTCGCCGCTCCATAATAACGTTGGTTTTAATCAGTAGTAGGGAAACAGTAGCACTAATAATGTCTTCAATGCGTTGTATGTTTTTATAGGGAAAATATTGACAGCTGATTTTCATCTTTTACTCGAATTTGATTCACAGTTCCTGATTCAAATTATGAAATGCACCAAAAAGGATCCATATAAATTTATAAAATCATAAATTTATTACAAAACCACATCTCAATCTCAAGATATCCGCATAAAAATGCTTGATCCCTAGACACTTTTGATGTGTGTATTTTGTCACCGGAAGAATGTCTATTTTTTTTACTTCAACCCATAACTGAACTATTTCTTCAGAATGCCACTTATATATATTTATGTACTTAGAATGAGCCACTGTTGCATTATCTTGTCTTTCGACTCGGGACACTCACACTACTTGACTAATTTCGAAACTCTCATGATGAAATGAAAAGTAGCTAGAAAAAGTAGCTAAAAAGTTTAGCCACAAGTTTTATAAAATTGTAGCTGTCGGTCACCGAATAATAGCTAGATCTAGCTATAAAGTTGCTAAGTTGGCATCACTGCTGCCGATTTGAAGTTTGATCAAATCGATCGTCATGCCGATTGGACGATAGGCAGTATGGTGTATGGCTACCATTAATCTCCATATTGACAAAGCAAGAAATTTAATGCAGATCTATGTTTTGCGGAAACTTGGTATTTGTCCATCTGAATTTACTTATGTAATTTATGTTTTCGGGAAACAAAGGGTATAAGAGGGTTTGTCCGATGTTAAAGGGTATTTTCATTATTAGATATTAGACTAATTCACTGCGCGTTTCAGGGAATAGATTACGCGTATGGAATAGCAATGGAACTGAGAAATGATCGAGCTGTATGTAAATTTATGTAATACACTTCGGAAGAAATTGGAGCCATTAGAGATTCAGATTACTAAAACATTGGTCTGCGATCGGAGCAGCGTTTCTAAAGCACTCACGAACGAACGAGTAAAGTGGAGTTCATGTGTAACACGATATTGAGACTGGAAGTGAATGCTAAAAGTCTACTGTTTGCTTTCCTAGAGAATGATAGAACACTAACATTATATTCCCATTTTGCTACAATAGTTTTAGTTTATCTTTGAATCGAATTCTTAAATTTCAAAAAATCCAGTCCATAAAAAAACCGTAAAATAATATTGGCACAACAAAAAAGACTTCTTAAAAATCTACCGAAACAATACATTTATAAAATTGGAAATCTTTTCTTCAAATTTTTTAATTCGTCTGCCCAATTGACGCCTCAACATCGAAATTACCCAATTATTCAAAAGAAACCCAATTTCTTTGACCACTGTCAGAGAAAAGATACTACGGGAATGAAAAACTCGCTTTGTTTTTCTTGTGGACGGGACGAGGCCGACGGAAAATACAAATAGTCTCTACAATAATGCTTATGAGTGTCCTTTCATTAAATTTATTGTGACGGAGTTGGCACTTCCGTAGATAATGCTTACCTAGATTGAAGTTCACAATCTGAAATGCAACTCGAGGGTACGACCTTTTAAAATTTATGAGGTATTTGAAGCTAGATAGTAGAGAAATATTGATTATTCCAAGCAGCTAACACGTGTGAACTAATAAGGCAAATGACTCCAACGAAATACAAACAAATATTTGTGTACATTAACATTTGTAAATACCTATTTTGGCCACGTTGCCGAGTCGCTCAGGAAAGTTGTAGCGTCGCGTAACTTTCGCGGACAAAATGTGAACGAACCGTTGAACAAAAAGTAGTTACAGGTTTCAGGAAGCCGTAGCGGTGTAGTCTGCGAGGGCCGCCGGCCGGCAGACTACGTATCACCCGACTTGTCACCCGATCGCTCCGGATACAACGAAAAACGATCGATGCATTTATCATGCTTACAAAACACCGAGCAATAAGTATGTTTTTGTCACAAGTCGAGGTTTTATGGGAGTTGTTTGGATAGAGAACGCTCTGTACTTACAAGTGATGGTATCAGTGACGTTGTGATTACAATGTACTGGTTTATGTTCCGTTTTATTGATCGTTTCGCTTGTAGGTTGAATGAGGAGACGGCTGTGTTACTAGAGCACCATATCATCAAATGGTCAGTAAAAAATAAGGAACGACTGAACGCTCAAGCTCAATGATCCGTAAACAGTCAATGTTAAATTGATCAATGTATCCGGTCGCGAAGCCTCGTTCCGCTCTAGCTGGCATTAAAAATCGTTAGTATAAAAGTTTATTATACGCAATTGTTGAGTAAAAATAGACGGTGGTGTCGGGCGGCAGACCCGACGGCGCCACTGCCTCGTCTGCCGCCACCGCGCCACCAGACGAACGCACTCCCGTCATCCGAACTCCCGGTAACCCCCCGAGATTACACACGAGCACACGAAACGACGTCAAATTCGATTGCGATTGTATGAGCGCACGACAACTGAACAAAAGCAAAAAAAATAAGTACGAAAAATTTTCGATTTACAAATACATGTTTTTGTTAGGTATTTTTTGGTTTGATGTGTAAATTCATCTCTGAAGTATGGCTATTCAATCTGTGATGATAATATAAAACATGATGGTAGAACATTTTTATGTTGACTGTGGATTAGGTTTTCCAACATAAAAAAATCAAATCGGATTGACTAGCGGATATGGCTAGAATTTTCATTTATTTTCCAATATCCAATACAACACAATCTTGATGATAGTACGGTGGCTACACATGTACACATGAGTTGTGTATAGTAAACTTCAGGAGATAGCAAGCCGCATGAATGAATGCACCCATGCCGTGAGAGTAAAAGGACCCTGTTTATAAACCGGCCCCTCGCCTCGCTCCACCGACCGAACTCACATCAAAGCGGAGTGGGAAATCAACACTAACTTGCCAAACAATGGAAACTGGACAGACAACAGTATTTATTTGGCGGACTCATTATGGAAAGGATTTACACAAAAACGTGCCGAACAAAGTTTGAGTAACTACGTTGGTTAGTGTTGTGGTTGATGTCGAGTTTCTGATGTTATTAGGAAGTTTTATGTTGGGAAAATGGATCGGGAAAATTAAGTTTTTTTTTGCTAATTAAAGATTTCTTCAATTTGAAAAAAAAAAACTTAATTTCTACTGAAAACGAAAAAAGATTGGATATTCTAATTTCCGTAGCAGCCGAAAATCATTAAATTTTCTAAGTGATAATGCATGTTTCTTAATTTAATGTGGTTTTCACTAAAACTGTTATTTATACGAGTATCTATGACGATAAAAAATGCAATAAACGTAACGTGACATGGAACCAAGCACCATTATGATATTTAAAAATAAATATTTGCATTGTAATGTCTAATGTACCCAGTTATTCATTTCGACTCATACTCAGAGGAATGTCGTACGGAACATTTAGTTGTTTTTGCCAGGTATAAAATTATACTGCGGAATCTAAACATTGGAGCATCTGGAACACAGAAATGTCAAACTGCTTTGAATTGAGTACTATCTATTGATGCTGTTGCTGAATTTATCTCAGTACCTCGAATATGCATTTCTCATGCAGCGCTACGTAGATAAATTCAAGTTCTTCCAAGAAATTCTTCAAGCGCTCTTATCTAATCTTCCCTATTACACATTGCTAAGTATCCCTGCTTTAATGCATAGGATCTAAAAGACAAGATAATGTAACAATAAAACAAGCTATTTATAAAGCTGTCCGCTCAGGAAAGCGGCTGAAAGCGGTGAAGCGACATCTACTCTATTTGTCTCGGCTAACACAACCGCTGGCCACTTCTCTCGTCGCGTCGCCTCCTCCTAGTTTGCGTTAAGGATTTTATCGCTTTTTCTCTAGGGTTGTGCTTGTTACTTTGTTATTCGTTGACGTTATGGTTTAGAAACATTCGAGCTTTACACTGCAACGCGATTGAAGTTGTGCTTTCTTTATCAACGAATTTTCTTTTCAGGACTCTCCATTCTGTTTACTCGTAAAAATATTCGTAAAAATATTTTGTACGTTTCTATAAATTGTTTCGATATTTCAGTGGAGTAGACAGTCATGCAAAAATAATAAATAAAAAAGCCTTATATTTCTTGCAAACACACTAATTTACAGCATATAGGTACTATATATAAAAAAATAAAAACTACTTATGACTATATCACGACTAAAATACGATTATTAATTCGAGTCAGTAAAATGACATTTCCAATGTTCCTGGTTTGTTTCATTTTGTATGTATCAGTGACATTTGCACTTGTCATTTTACTGACTCGAATTAATAATCAAACTATAGCTTACTTTCTAAACATAACTAATTTTTTAAATTAATTTAATGTACATTTAGGATAGATTACAATAATAACGTTTTTCTAGTATTATATTATTCTATAGCACTTATTTATTTTTCTTGTTCTGCAAGAACCCCTCCTCGGGTGAAGGCCTCCTCCAAAATTGACCATGTATTTCTGTCATGGGCAATTTGTATCCATTTTTTGCCCGCTACCTTAACTATGTCGTCATGCCATCCTGTGTACGGTCTTGTCTCGTTAATTTTGTTTTTAATTTTGTTTGTGAACTTCCAAGTCTGACATTTGCTTTCCTAGATAGACATAATTATCGCATCGCAAAAATAATACTCAATTATAATTTATACACAAACCCATTCGGCGTTCGCAGAAAACAATTCGCGTCTCTGTCCGGAAGTGACATGGCGCCGCGTAGTCCGTAGTGCTGCTTTTATAATATCGATATCAATTTCCAAATTGGATCTTTAACTTGGAAGGAATAGAGACTAAAATATAATGATAGGTGAGAGCAATATAATCTTTCGATTCGATGCCGCCTTTGTCGCGAGGAAAATTTCCTTTTATTGTGTTAGCGAATGCTTATTGTATATCCGAACGTTTTCGCCATTGTAACAGCTACGAGGCCGCACCTCTTCGGTATTACTTTACAATTGTAAGATGACAAATAGCTAATGCGAAACGATACATTAAGTCCTCTTCGAAACGGGAATTTGGCGCGTTCTAGTTCTATTGTTAATTTACGAGAACCGTGAAAATGAAAGGTAGGAAGGGTCCGGATTACGGGTTCAATTGTCGCAGCGATCGGCTATAATTAATTATGTTTGTTGAATGTTTTTTCTAAAAGTAATTAGACTTGACAAAATAATTAATGGAAAAAGGGAGTATCAACTTACCTCTTCCTCAGTGGTTGCGGTGTTGACGGAGTCCATGCTTTGACAGAGCGCGAGCTCCATGTTCTTGTGTTGTGGCGAAGCGGGCCGCGGCGAGGGCTGCTGCGGCGGCACCAGCGCGCCTTGTGTCGCTCCTGCCGCCTGCTGCGCGCCTGCGCCGCCCGTAGCTGCAGGGCTCTGCGCCTGCAGACTTTGCGCTGCCTGAAGGCTTTGGGCTGCTTGTAAGCTCTGCTGCGCTTGCAAGTTCTGCTGCGCTTGCAGGTTCTGTTGTGCTTGCAAGTTCTGCAGCGACTGATGCGCCAGGTTCAACTGGTGCTGCTGCACGATGCTCTGCTGCACTATGCTCTGCTGCACTTTGATGTGCTGGTGCACCGCGAGCTGGTGGATGGGGTGGAGAGACGTGGGGGGCGTGGGGTACGGGGGGGAGAGCCGCTGGCGCTTCACTTGCGCACTCTGCAGCGCTTCGTGCAGCCTCTTCACCGGAAGGGGGCTCTGGCCGAGGTTATCCACGGCTGTGGCGGGGCGGGCCGGCCGAGTCACGTGACTCTGGCGAGCACCGACTATTGCAGCGACTGGTCAGGGACCGCGCGCGACGCGTCGCGGTATCGATGTCGACGTGTCGACAACGGCGCAACACTACGCTCGTTGCGGTACGCGATATTAATTGACTTATCAAAGTAGACTGTTAAAGGAAAGCTATTTGCGAATGTTTTTAATTTAGCGCCGTAGCACTTGCGTATTCATTCGAATAAGTTGATCCTCTGCTTGTAAACCACTCCTGAAAACAAAAGAAAACATATTTAAGGTAACTGTGTAGGCAAAGTACTTTCAAAACAATAATACTAAGATATAAAGGCAATGATGCAACATATTAAATACACTTCTCTACATTTTCAGTGTAGCCTAATTCATGAATTTTCCAAATTATAAGCTCCAATTATGGGAGAGAATCCTCTTATGACGCACCGTTCTCATAAATCGATGAGTGCCATTGAAAAAGGTTTGTATCATATACATCCTCATTACTTTTAAAGAGCTTATATTTTTCTTCTGAATTACATACTTATTTTTTTACACTTGGAGCGAATAATGATAAGTAGGTTCAGAAGAAAAGTATTGAAGTAACTTCCTAAAACATTCGCGGGGCTAAAGGATACTGCGTTTTAATATTTATATTAATTAAAAACTATATTTTCGAGCTCTTTGGGGAGGAAACCCAGAGGTCCGAGTGCTCAGTTTCTACCTATATGAAGCAAAAACTTTGTAAGTGAGCCTGAATATTACCTGAACGGATATGGGGAAGGAGTGCGAACGCTTTTTTTGCAAAGCTTAAAATTTTATTGAATTTTATGGGCGAATTAAGGATAATAGGCGACTAGCTTGTAGTTTAAAAAAAAAAAACTCTAGGTAAACGTCTAGTTGACAGTTCCCGTGACCCAAGGGCTGGCTTTTAACTGGCCAGTGGCAATTCATTGCCACACCAAGTGGCAATGGCAATGCCAACAGTCTCTTTGGCACATTGTGTTGAAGAGTTTTTGGATGCCGTTTATTAGCGAAAATTTAATTTAGTTTATTTTAGCACATTATAACATTGGTATATAAAGTAATTGGAAACGGTTTTATAAGCCTATTTATATAACAATAACGCTAATGACCGTAAAATAAAAGTAATTCGCATTACCTACATCTGTTAGCGAGAAATCAAGAAAATATACATAGTGTAATATTTCCAGCAAGAAAATAGTTTTTCAATTAATTTACGATTATGAGTACGAGAAATAGTAAACTAAATATTTTCCTCTTAGTCAGATTTAAGAAATAGAAATTAAAGCTCAAATAAGCAGGTAGGCTGGGGATTTTCCACAATAAGTCGCCAAATGAAAGCTAAAACGTTTTTCATGTAACAATTCTTTTGATATGACATCATAATATTTCTGTTATAATTATCACTTCTGTAGGAAAAATACCGCTTATTATTTTATTTTATACAACATTATCGTTACAAAATATAACTGCTATGCCCACCGATTAAATAATTTTACACCTAATACATAAGGGTATACGACACAATTTACACTGCATATAAATAGATATTTTTATATGTCAAAGAGTGCCGATTGCAATTGTGTGGGCCGTCAACCATTTAAACGGTTAGTCATCGCAGTAAATGTCTAGAATCATCTAAATTATGGACTAGACTGATGATATTATCAGTACTATAATTTACTTAGATAGCGTTCTAGGGCTTATGAACAAATAATTGATGACTAGGTTTCTTCAAAAGTATTTAAAATACTAGCTGCTGCTAGCGGCCTCGCAAAAGTGTAGCTAAATAAATTATCCTACTATTTATTTATTTAATTATCCGTCTACCAAATCTGTTAAATACTTTTGTGTGAAAGAGTAAGGGCTCATTCACACTGGGTCCGTCATAACGATTCGTGACGAACTGAAGGTTTTTGAAAGACGGACCGTCATTTAAGACGTATGCGTCATTTTTCACGATTCCGTAATAGTGTGAACACGGGCAATTAAAATGTATAGCCTCCCATACAAAACAAAATTACGACTCATGAAAAAAGACGATTCGTCAAAAAACACGAATCGTCTTCGACGGATTAAGTCTTCTGCAGACACACGCGATTAATCGCGCGGGGCGACATGTCGCGGTCCATTCACAGTATTTTTAGAGTGGAAATTAGCTTGGCTCGTTGTCGCAGCGCGATTAATCGCGTGTGTCTGCATGAGGCCTTAGTGTCAATGAGCACTAACTAATATCTATCCATCCATTAAAACAAACTCTCGCATTTACGATATTAGTTAGATTAGATATAGGATCAACTGATGGACTCTAGTGTAGGCGCATAATCGTAGTTCATTTAAGAGCCACATTTTAGATTAAGTACCTTCCATTTTCACACTAAAAAGAAAAAAGTGCGGATGAAAGAACCAAAAGAAATAATTCGTAGTTTAACGTTTTGTAGTTCGATAGAAGAAGGTAACAGAATATACCACTGATATCACTTAAAAAATAGGTACATGTGGCACTCGGAGACTGCCGCGGTGAAGCTTTTGCATAACTTTTTTATTTTAAAAGAATAAAATCGCCTACCGCGTATATTTAACGAGAATTTATTTTAGGTATTTAATGATTTTTTGTGGTGCACTACTGTAAAGGCTCGAACAGACACACGCGATTAATCGCGCTGCGACAACGAGCCAAGCTAATTTCCACTCTAAATGTACTGCGAATGGACCGCGACAAGTCGCCCCGCGCGATTAATCGTGTGTGTCTGCTCGAGGCTTAATAAAGAACTTCTTTGTTGTAGGAGAATTTTATAAGTAGGTTTCATTGTGAAAACTCCTTTTGTAGCTGGCCGTTTAGAATCAGTAAGAAAAAGTTAATTGTTTTTATGACGGATATTTTTATGATTTCCGAAGTCTCCCGAACTGAAACGAAGTTAGACGATGCGTGGTGTCAGGTACTTTCGTTAGGTTTTTTCGTTAGGTTTTTGGAATTTTTTTGATTCGGTCGCCGCGCCGCCGCCGCGCTCAAAGCCCGCGATAAAAGCTATGAAATAGCTTAAAAACTCTTAAAAACGACCAATGACAAGCACTACCAAAATGACACCACAGCCGTCTTCAAAACAAAAACATGAATAGACGAACAATCTAAAACATGATAACGTAGAGTGTCCTTAAACAGCGTTGTTAAACCGGACACAGTCTTAATATGTAACAATCACGTGTACATAAGACCATTACGTTGTCCAAGGCTGCTTTTTGCTTCCACCGCTCCGCTCCGTGACTAAGCCGGTCCGGTATCCAAAGTAAAAAATTGTACTCCACTAAAGCGATCATACGTCCAACTTCCAAATTACAATGATGTACGCACAAAGTAAGGTCATTCGAGACTTTGCCTATTTTCAGTAATACAAGACATCTCAAAAATACCTACTGTTCAATTTTCAACGTTCGGTTGGACGTCGAGAGTACAAATTCCAATATCAATAAAACTGTCATAAGATTTTTAATGCCCCTACTGCTTGCTACATTTATAATAACACAGTTCCTCTCAAGTTACGCAATAGTAGGAATTACTTGACTTTTTGTCCGACAAAGTCACAAAGATTTGGACAGACGGTTTACGAAACGCACCTTTTGACCATTTTGTCCTCACGACCGCAAAATAACTCAATTGTGTTCCCCTAAACGTGTGAACTATCAATGTTATTTTGTAAACTAATTACTTGCTGGACAAAGTAAATTGTCTGGGAAAAACTGATGCATTTAAAAAAAGAATAAGTAAATTGAGCCTTCGAATTCGCACAATTTGAGCAGAACCTTCGGAACGAAAAGTTGTTTTAAACCGTACATTTAATTTTAAGTCTCCCAAACCGATATAGTTTTACAATTAACTGCAGATTGTAAGTTGCAGTATTAAAATAAAAATATTAGAAGTGGGCTTAAGTAGAATTTGATGAAGACCACAAATGATCGCGCTGGATCCAAGCCGTTTCCAACCGTTCCTATTTGAAATCTACCAGGGAAGGCGTATGTCCACCAGTACATCCTATGGCTGATATGACGATGATAGAAGTACAAACCCAGAAGTATCCACTTAACCATTAGGTGCAAAGGGACAGATTATAATTATAGACTCCGAATCATTTTTCAACCGATCACAAATCAAATTTGTCGCCTTTAAAGTAGGTCTCATTCCATATACTTAGATCTCAATGACCTTACTCAAAGATAAGATCAAAGTGAAGGCTAAAACGAAGATGAAGTTGAAGAAAAAAATAAACGCACACTCTTCAAAAAGGCACAGTTCGTGACTTATCCATTACTTAGTCTATGAATATTTTTTATCGTGGTAATTAGCCTTAAAGGATAGCGAAGAGATCTTATTTACTAACTCAACATTTGAAAACAAGCTTCTATTATTTAGTCAAAATCTAGACATACTTCTTTAAGTAAATTAAGACCAAGTTATATTACAATTAGTTTACATCAAATGTTAAATCTAACTTCAAAAGCTTCTGGAACTAGATGCTAAGCAAATATAATTTGTACTCCCAGCTCAATTTATTCTCCAACTTATAAAGTCGTGTTTGACAATCGCCGATAGTAATAGAACCAACAACAACAACTTTCATTCATTCGACAGCAGTTTTGTATTCTCAGTTTCCCCAACGTTTCCTTTGACAAAGAACCAGCAATACAGTCGTAAAACTTTTCAAATATATTTAAAGCTTGTACATATTGAAACTGGAATTTTATCTCAACATCTGACCAGTACACCATGCAATATAAGGGTGGGTACTGACTCTGACTAGTTGACTGCATTATGTGTTACGGCCTTTAGGAATGTGTAGAACAGGGTGTGTAGTTCCTCTATACTCCATTGAAAAGGTAGGATCCTTCGAATAGGCAGGTATTGAGTCTGGTGGAACAGTTCTAAATTCGCAGAGAACTTAAATATCACAATGTACAGTATTTAGACTTTAATCTTTCAAGTTCGAATGTTCGAAATTGAAATTATTATTGCTTGTAGCGGATATGATGTTATAATGGGGATGGCAACTGGGGAACTAATGGCGCTAGCATAGCTTGTTCCAAGCATGGTCATTGGCTCAAATCTTATAGGTACTTCAAAATAGTACTACCTCATTGGTCGGATTAGGACTTAACTATGGTGGCGCCATCTACAATTAGCTTTGACCGGTCTTCCCCATTCCCACCAATAAATTATTTGAATTTGGAACTTTTCATTGGTGCTTCCTATATTACAAGCAAGCGCTAGGTCAATAAGCTCCTCAAACCAAACAGACTAGAATAAATAATTATGAAAAGTACACACGCGTAGAAAAGTCCATCGAGCAATATTTCCTACTTTGCTGAATACTTTAATCCGTTCGTGTATTTATGCCGCGGTGGTGTCGGTAAATAAGTCCGGGCCAACTCTTACAGTTTCCATTTGTTATAACTACTAAGTCCCGGCGAGATCCCGGACTTTCGCGGGACTTTGTACCTACGGGATACACAAGTTTGGAATAAGTGATAAGTAGATTGAATTGGACAAATCATAATAATATTTTGGGATCTATCAGGGTCGGATTATGATTGGATAATTCTGTCTATAGTTCAGTTCGGCAAAATATTTTTGAACTAAGCGATATTACATTGTATTTATTGCATTATGTAGAAAAAAAAAACATAAAATCTACAGAATTATCCAGGGCGAAATCTATATATATAAAAGAACAGGGTTTTTTATTAAGACTCGACTACAGCCGAAACCGCTAAACGTAGTGACTTGAATTTTGGACAGCAGATGCAGTCTACCATGTAGGGAAGCAATAAGACGGGATTTTGCGAAAATCCTCCTCTAAGGGGGTGAAAAGGGGTGAAAACGTTTGTATGAAAAATCTTATTCCTTGGGTTTATTCATTTGAAACTTACCACGAATAAGAACACAAGTAAATAAATAAGATTGGTTTTATTATTTTTTTTAAACTACCCTCCATTGGTAATCTAGGCGTAGTTAAAGTTTGTATGGGAAAATCATAACGCGTGAGTTGATTAATGTGAAAATCAGTATTTATATACTAGATCAGAAATAATTAAACACGTGTTTTTGGATTTTTCGAAAATCACCCCCCAAGTTAGTGAAAAGGGGTATTCAAGTTTAAAGGGGAGGATCTTTAACCGCTAAACGTATAACCTGAATTTTGGTCGGTAGTTGCAATTTATTATGTAGGTGAGCACTAAGAAGGGATTTTGCGAAAATCCACCTCTAAGGGAGTGAAAAGGGATGAAAACCTATGGATGTAAAATCTAATCCCTTAGGTTTATAAACTTGAAACTTGGTACGAATATGAGTATAAGTAAATAAAAAAGATGGGCAATATTATTTTTTCCAAACTACCCTCCATTGGTAATCTAGACGATGTTAAAGTTTGTATGGGAAAATCATAACGCGCTAATCGATAAATTTGAAACTCAGTTTTTAGAAATTAGATCAAAAATAAACAAACACGTGTTTTTTGTGTTTTTTGAAAATCACCCCCTAAGTTGGTGAAAAGGGGTGATTAAAAGTTTTAAGGAAAGGATTTACTGCTTGCTTCGATAAACTCAAAACCGGGCATAAATTATCTCTCAATCGAATAAAGGATGCGTATTTATTTCTATTTCAAAAATCAACCCCTAGCGGGGTGAACATCTACTACAAACGAATAGACCATTTTTAGGTTTTCCAAAAGTATCCTAAATCCTAAAAAGAGGGTGACCGGGCATCAAATTCACTGATTTCGAATTTAGAAACACGCGCAGACGAAGTCGCGGGCAGAGTGCTAGTTCTTTCATAAAAGAAATGGTTCAAGTTTTCCTTATTGTGTCGTACAGTTGGACTAGAAAAATGTTAATGAAAAGTATAGGAGTCATAGCAGGTACTCAACACTTTCGCTATTAGTACTTTTCTCAAAATATATTTTTTTCACTAAGCAAACAAAATTATAATGGTTGAATATTTGAACCTAATTATTTTGAAACTCTATTCAAACACAGTTCTAAGTTAAATTATAACAATAATCGATATCACTATCAGGCCTCATTAAAATCATTTCGAATAATGAGCGATAGCAATAGAGCGATAGTACCTAACTCATTATTATTAGTCCTTATTAAGATATAGGGACTCGGTTTTACAGTGGCCTACTCTCCAGTTATTCAAGCACAAAGATCCCTCGAATAAATTACATTACACGTGTGTATACAGTGTCATCAATTTATTAATCGATGTTAAACACCGTGAATAAATTATTCGATCGGACGGCATCGTCATTATTGATAACGAAGTAAAATCAATAAGCCCGCTGTGTGAACTGAGTACGCCAGTTAATTCGGTTCGTGATCAAATAAATACGCGATTTTACTTGCCCTGTTCCACCATTCTAATATTAAACCTTACACAAATATCTTACTATATTTAGTGACGTCGGAAGCCGTTGAAATTTCTCAAATAATAATATGATTATAGTACTCGTTAACCATACATTATGCCAATTACTGCTTATTAGATTAGTTAGTTGAACTTTCGTTATGTGAACTTAATCTTTGGTTGATAATTAATTACCCGCGCCTATCCCTAACCTTAAAGTTACATTCTGTGGTCAATGCGTAGTATTCATATTGCCTGAAACTCCTTTAATTTAATTTGAAAACTATAGGGTTGGGCACAAAGAAATAGTTGAGTTGGTTACTGGTTAGCGTAGCCTTCGCAAGAATGGGAGGTGTAGTAAGTGGTCTGCCAAGTTTGCAAAACTGACAAAAACACCATGTCCACGTATTATTATGAGAAAGGTTGAAGGTATCTTCATTAAGATTTACTTTCACGGAAGTATAAAAAAATTAGTGCGGCGTTAAAATCTAAAAATAAAGCCTTTTCCTCCTTTGGTGCAGGTAAATACGGGGTTTTTCCTTGCCAACCTCTTGCTTGATTGACAGTTTGATGTAGGAATCTTGGAAGTTTATAAGAAAAATAGCTATAAATGCAACGATAACAATTTCATGCCAAAAATAACCTGTTGCTAACAAAATTTTTAACTGATACAGATGTAAGAAAGATAACGAGGCTTTGCTCACTAACATGACAGGTCCTAGCAGTTACCCACACACATGACGTAAAGTTCAAGATATTAATCACTTATTACAGTCATCAAGTTAATTTATTGGAGGTAAATGACCAAAATGACACAGTTTTCGCTAAATTTATAGTTGCCGCGGGTGATTTAAATTCAAAGCATTTTAAAATAATCCCACTAAACCAAAATAGAGAGCCACTCCAATTTACGTAATAATCATTATACTATCAATATTTTAATGGAGAATTTGCATATATTATGAATAACCTGGCATCGTCAGCAAAAACCTGCTATATACGACTGAGCAGTAGAATAAAAGTGAAACTGTAGCAAAAGTAACTGGTCCTCGCTCTAAACTAAGATGGCACTGCAATAACTCCACCTCTTTAAAACAAAATAAGTATTTGTCTACAGTTTTAAACAGCGGAAACCATATTGGCGAACAATTGAATGCTATTCCATGAATGTGGCTAACAAAACAAGTCCATTCAATTAACATCGCCGCCCTGACGACCAATGGAACCATTCCCGTAATGAAATTTGGACAGGACACGGACCGAGCTACTGCTATTTATAATAATTTTTACCTACCCATCCGGTTTGCAGCAATAATGTAATTAAAACATACCCACCAAACATTCTCTCCCACAATATCTTTCCAAACTGAATTTCACCGAAAAACATTCGCGCAAAGAACTTTCTCCACAATGGTGTCTAATTAGTTACATTTACAGTGAAAATTAGCGTCTCTTCGTACAAAATTCAGACTAATTCCAAGAGAAATGAACCTTTGTTACACGCGGGCCCATATTCATAGTGAGCGGAGCGTCCCGCAAATTGAATCTAATTGCCGCAACGAAGTGTTGAATCAGACCGACGGCCCTGGTAGAGCGGTGGCCTAAATTGCGCCTATTTACCCATTTAGGATCAGAAATACTGAACACCCACAGACCACCTGTTTATGGAATGAAATTTTCACGAGACGGTGACATCAGCTGTCGCGCGACTGTCTTCGTTAAGCGCCATCTGCCAGGATCGTGTTTGCTCTAGACTCGACTGTTTAAATTAGGATGACTCAGTCACTCGAGCACAAGCACTAGAAATGTATGCTTTGGTCAACACAATTTCTAAACTTCTTCAAGTGGAATTAAAACTGTTAAAAAGATATTTGGGATTCCAAATTAATCAGGTGTATAAACAGTAACTGTTAATTTTATTGTTGCTTCTAACTATCGACTCGGTAGTAATGGAAAAAGCATGTAATAAACTCAAAAGAATAGCACATAACAAATTATTGACTTTGACAATTAAAATAGCGGAGTATCGTGTTTGGTTGTTCTAACTCAACACGGTAGGCCATCAATTCGTTCGTTAAAAAGGTTTTTATGCGCATTTTTCAACTCGGTTGAGATGCTGTTGCTCTGTGCTCGGTAGAAACCACGTCATGGTACATTGAATTAATCACCTAAATAGATTTTATTACTGCAAATATTTACATTTGCTGTAAAGTGATGTCTGTAACCAGTGCTCCAGTTTTATTTCGAATCTTCGAGCGAAGCATTTGCTCCTTCTTTCTTTATTTTATAGTTTTTATAAACATCCAGTTCATTTCTGCTGTGCAATGGTTAAAACCAAAACATTTCCGTGACTACATCATAAGTATTCGAAATAATGTGATTGTAGTTTGTCGTCTTCAACGGCAAATACGTCCCAACCTCCATGCGTTCTTTTGCATCCACATCTCAAAGCTGTTGCATATCGTGTCTCGTAATACTGATGAAATAGGGAGAATAACTAGATGATGCTTGTCGAAACTACACACATCAAAAGTGTCTAGGGATCAAGCATTTTTATGCGGACTTCTTGAGATTGAGATGTGGCTTTGTAATAAATTTATGATTTTATAAATTTATATGGATCCTTTTTGGTGCATTTCATAATTTGAATCAGGAACTGTGAATCAAATTCGAGTAAAAGATGAAAATCAGCTGTCAATATTTTCCCTATAAAACATACAACGCATTGAAGACATTATTAGTGCTACTGTTTCCCTACTACTGATTAAAACCAACGTTATTATGGAGCGGCGACGTCATTTAAGCAGGGAAGAAATGCTCAGAGCCGTGGGAATGATAGAAGCTGGTTCCCGGCAACGTACTGTGGCTTTAGCTCTGAATACAAGTCAGAGTGTTATCAGTCGACTTTGGACACGTTACCGAAGCACTGGTACCGTGGCTGAGCGCCATGGAGGACGGTATCGCTGCACCACACGGAGACAAGACGATACATTCAAATCTTAACTCGAAGAGCTCCAACAATAACCGCCATGATGTTAGCCGTGAGGCTTCATCACTCTTCAGGGAACTTAATTAGCGACCAAACAGTCAGAAACCGCTTGCATGAAGTGAACCTTCATTCCCGAAGACCGCTACGGGTACCACCTATAGCAATGCACAATCGTAGGATTCGATATCAATGGGCTCTTGAACACAGACATTGGGCAGAAGAACAATGGCGTTTCGTGTGCTTTTCTGATGAGTCTCGTTTCGGTATGAGACCGGATACAAGACGTATACGACACTGGAGAACCCCTGGACGCCAACAGCGATAAAATCCTGCCAGGAAGTCCATCCTTATAGTGGTGGAACCATCATGGTATGGGCGGGTATTTGGATCGGCGGAAGAACTGAGTTGATTTGGATCAGAGGCAACCTCAACGCTCAAATTTATGCTGAGACGATTGTATCAGACGTCATCGTTCCTCTACAAGTGCAAATCGGTCCCTTATTTCAGTTAATGCATGATAATGCATGACCGCACACCGCAAGAGTTGTAAGACAGACTCTCGCCGCAGCTAACATCAATGTCCTGCCCTGGCCTGCTCAGTCGCCAGACTTGAATCCGATTGAGCATGCATGGGATATGCTACAGAGAAGAGCTCTGCCGAATATGGAGGGTATCCAGTCGCAAGAAGACCTCTTTTTGTTGTTGCAACGAACATGGGCGGCCATTCCACAGCGTGATTTGGATGAACTCATTTTGAGTATGCCAAACCGATGTTCTTGTGTTGTTAGTGTTCGCGGTAGAAACACGGATTATTAATTGTTTAAGTTACCCAATAAAATTTTAAAGAAAACTGTTATTTCAGTCTTTTTTTCGAACTTTTGTGTTAGTGGTTCAAATGTCAAAAATCCCTTTATTAGGAAAATGGCAAATTTCTTTATTAATGCAAAGGTGACTTGGTTTATCGTTACTGTGACAAACGAAAACATTTTATTTGATGAATCCTTAAGAAAATTTTAATTAATATCAATCAGGAGAAAAGTTATTGCAAAAATATATGTTGATCCCTAGACACTTTTGATGTGTGTATTTGGCACTAGATAGCTTGAAATTTTCCAAATATCCATAATTCTGTTCGTTTCATCCGATTGCCCAATTTTCATGCGTGTAGCGTAACTGGAGCAGTAATTAGTATCACACGTATCCACCGCCCACCTGTGGATATCCATGTTTTCCTAATAAAAATCCATAAATATTCATTTTTATTGGTAACATTTCGCTGGTCATTACTCGACGGCCACCGCAGCCTGTGAAAGAGGCCTCACCGCGGAAATCGTGACAAAGCAATATTTTTATTGCAAATCAATGCTATCCGATCGCTTTCCGGAACACACAAAACAAATTGCTAGTCGGCGAGAATCCTATCAAAGCTATTTTATACCTATGCGCCACGCGATGCGACGGGTTTGATGTCTCGTGCCAACTATTCAGGTGTAACAGTTAGCTTTTTTTCGGTATGAATTTAAATATTTCGTCCTTTCAAAAGGAAAGATTTCTGTTTATGTATTCTGGCCTATGTATCTGCTTCGATTTCTGTGCTGATTTCGTAAGCTAATCAGCCATATAAAACTTCCGAAACATGATAATAGTGTCGTTTCCTGTTTGGCGTTGTTACAACCGACACTAAAATGTCTTATTATCCAAGTTTTAAATAACAAATTCCTCTAAGACTCAAAGCTGCCTAAAGTGAATGTTAATCTTCCGAATGAATCGATAAAGTATCTTTTTCTAACATGGAGGTGACCCATACAAACAAAATTATTGCTAGCATTAAAACCTGCAAAGGTTACAAAAGTGTGACTGGAACGCATCAATCTATATTTTGTGCGGCTATAATTAATTTAACAAGCGGCTATTAGCCGCCCTTATAGAGCAAAGTCATGTCACGGAGTGACGCAACCACAATGGCAGACCTTGGTACGTCTACCACTATTCGGAATGGTCAGCGTAGTAATTACATCAACCAAATAATAGAATAAAGGAAAAAATATAATGGAAGGCTGATTTTCTGATGTTGAAAAACTGCACACATAAGAACCTCAACAAAAAAATGCTAAATGATGATAAACAAACCCGAGGCAGTGTTCTTAGTGACTCATAAATAAGACAGACGAATATTTTCATCGTCATCATAATATTTGTTTTCAGAACAGAAATGTAAATATAGTTTCTCTGAATGAACAGATGAATTTGGAAACATTGACTTTGACCCAAAAATATGAAATGAGTTTGTGGACTCAGATATTAATTCCGTTATTGTCAAAGCCGAAAGGGCACAGTGTAGTGACTAAATTGCTAGTTATTGTTTTTGATGTGCAAACCTTACACGTGGTTTCAATAATTTAGTTTCCAATAACCAAACGTGTTCTTTAGGTCTCAATCGCTTCGATGCGTGTTGACTGTTGGTGTCACAAATGATGTAGAAGTATAAGTTACTTAGTAGCGGCAAAAAAATTAAAAGGAAAATCCATTTCAAGATCTAGACATTATCGATACTGAATGATCATTGAAATTAGATCCTCATAATAAAATTAAATGGGATTGCAATACTAAAGGCAACATTAAACCCGTGGAGAACGCGTTTAAGTGAATGATATAATTAGGAATTATCGAACATCGAAGTGGCACAATCTTGATAGCAGACAATTACTTGTACCAAGTAGCAAACGAGAATGAGAACTAAGAAAATACGATTGTACTGAGCAAAAAAACTTTACCAATTTAATCAGCCTTGTAAATGTAGTTAATTTGAAATTACGAATAATCAATTTGCACACATGTAACCTGCTTGTATTTGACGTTGTCGACATAATGTGATTACGATTGCATTACTTGAGAATATTTTTCCATGGTGTTATGGGAACTTGAGAAAAACTCTTTACATCAACTGTTTATTTTCTCACACATTTATGAGTGAACGAAAGAAAATAGGCTCACTAGCAACCTTTCACTCTGCTCTGCAATCAACAACGTCACTTCGCTTGTGTTTTACTCGAGGCTGAACTGTATTACTTGTTTTTAATAGATTCGGTCCAAATGGAACCTTCAGTTAAAACTTTATCGATTTATTAAAAGTTTCAGCCTATCCGTCAAAGTTCTAACGCCTAATCTAATTTGACTTCAATCCACGGCGGAGCATACTTCCATTAACTCAATTAACCTCTCATTTCTTATGGTAGGGAGTCTAATGGTCGCGCCGCTATTTTAGAGGTCATTTTCATTTATTGGGATCAATTAGTTGAAACCCTGTAATACGTCACGGTAGAATATAAATTATTGTTAGTTCGAATCAATAGATTGAATAATAGAACATGAATGGCGAGTCCAAAAACTGTATTGAAGTTTGTTGATGTGATGTTGGTTTGTGTTGATTTCGTCACTGTCGTTGAAAACATTACTCATGGGTGTACGTGTCTACATATCTAACGACGTTGACGAGTATTCGACCGTGGCGAGGGAGTCGAAGCACTGTCTGTCTTGCATTTGTGTGACCATCAACCGTGAAAAAAGTCATCCATTTTCATCAACTTCATTCCACAAACGCCTCTGTATTTGAATGCAAATAATGTGTTAAAAGTTTTAACAAACTCTGCGCTGCCCGCTAACTCGTGTTATGCAAAATCTTTGTAACAAGAGCCATTGTTTGCGGCTATTGAAACTGATATTGCGAAAGAATGCTATCGACAGCAGTTACATCTCAAATACTGTTCGGTAATTAATTAGTCAACGTAGTCGATCTTTTGGGGCACGATTTAGCAATTTATTTGTGGTGCAGAATTTGCCTTTAGTAATCGTTGAGGCTAAATCAGGAACTTATCTTAACTTATCAATATTTCTACTTTTTCCTTCATTTCAATTTACATTTAGAGGAAGAAGTCGATGTGGTCGATATTAATAATGATTATTATTAACCGCCAGAGCAACAATAACCAGCTAATAATCACTTTCAAGAGTATCAGTGTTGAAATTTTCTAGTTTCTTCGTCACGCAATTGAATTGCATTATAACCAAACTGACCACTCAATAAATCATTACACAAGTCGCTTTCTTTTTAGTATGAAATTCTTATCAACTGTGCTTGATACAGTTTTTATTTATTTGATCTTTTTCCAATCACACGCAATTAAGAGTGTTCGCCGGCAAGACTTGGTATTTCACTTTCCCGATGTTTGTGATCTAAACTTTCCTCTCATCTATACATCGAACTTGGATCAGTCAATTGTTATTATTACTGTCATTTATCGACATTATGAATTGAGTTAACTGTATGATAAATAACTGTTACATATGTAGGTATTTCCTCATTGTTTGGATCCAGTACAATGCTTGGTTTCAGAAAGTGCTCCCGCTGTCGATACTTGCCAGTAATTTCTACGTTGCTATTGTTGTGAGCCTCGCTTTTGTGACTTTTGTGTATCACATGAATGACATGACTACGCGTGTTTCTCATTTCGATTCTCATTTCTTTTCTGAGAAATAAATCTTTCCTTTTTAGGAACACATTATTATGTTCTCCAATCAATCACATCTTTACAATTCTGTTAAATTGATGCTTGATTATGCTTTCTTTCAGTTTTGGGAATTTATTCATAATTTTTGTAAATTCTAATAAGATTCTGATAAGTTCCCGCTCCTCGGCAAGTAAAAGCAATAGCAAACATTTACACTTAGTTAGCCTTATCTACAACGGCGCAAACAATTAAAGGATCATAAATTCATATCGTGACTAATAAAATAAGAGTTCCGCGCTTTAACAAAACTTTGATAACATGCTCCATTATTTGCAGACTCACTTACAGGCTAATCGTAACTATTTTGTTAATTGAACCGACAGCTTTTCCGAAAATATCTCCGTGGGAAATATCTTATAAAAGTGAAATTAACAACGCGCCAACAAGTGCATCAATTAATACGTTGCATCCGACTGCCTTTTGCAAATAAGAGTATCCATTACCTAGAAAACAATAGCACATCTCACAAGCACACACACTGCATTCGTCGGAAAACGCACATGCACAATTTTCCGAACACCGATTACGGACACTGCGTCGGTCGCGTCAGAGCAAAGGGCGGCACGTACAAGCGTTGCCTCTGCGCGCGATAGACTGACGGCGCTCGGGCGGACTTGCGAGCGAGCGGGACGCGCGGCGGGCGTGCCAACACTCTGCGCGCGCATAACGCCTCTCTGTCCTACGCCCGCGGCTCCTATACGGTGGTCTCGCTCGCACACGCCCGAGCACACCTTCGTTCCCGAGACAGGTGTTCCTATCCCTGTGTGCGTCCAGATATGGCTGGCTTCGCGTGTATGCGCGCTTCCTGCGGCGGCGGATCGTTTTTTATGCCCGGCAGAAATTATAAAAAGTAAATGGAGGGAAAATTAAATAAAACGTTTACAATGAAGCGTTTTCCTGTGCGCTTTCAATGATTCAGTGTGCGCTATTTTTCAGGGTGGATATCATCAGTGTACACAGAGAGCATGATTACGGGGCTTTTTACGGATGTTTGAGTGATGTAGGCGGGCGTAATTAGGCACGGGGCGGAAAGGTATATTGATTGCGGTGACGCGGCTTTGTGGAAAAATCGATATTTTTGTATTAAAGGTGGCACGCGATGTGTCCGGCCGTGCGTCCGTGGATGAGTAAACCTTCGTATCGATCCAACGCCGACAACTTTCGACCCTAGTTTATGGCGCGCACTATAACTTGAGCCACACTTACCTATGAACGTTATCGGGAACGCTTTGGCTGAACGACCGAGTCTTCATAAAATCCTGAACGACTTCAGCTCTGAAGCCAATATTTGGAATTCGATAGAATCAAAACATAACAATTTGGCAAGCTTCACCTAAAAATAAACTTGAATACTTAGAACAGAACATCAAACTGGAGAAAAGATGAAATCAAAACCAAAAACAATTTTAACCAGAATTATGTAAATACTTTCAGCCAACTTGCTTGCACACGAAATATTAAGCAGTAGTGCTTTAAAGTACAACCAAAGACTCCAACAACCTCAGTTGTACTGTTTTTGTTCCCACTAACAGTTTCAGAACCTCCTTAGTAAAAACTATGAATGCCAACCTAGCCTATTCCCAATCCGTACTTGAATCCTGATTCTAAATTTTTCATGAGTTGCGGTAAAACTAGGAAGGTAATAACATCTTGGGTTTGCACATCCAAGCATTGCGTTACTACTTAATTTTAGAGATGTACCAACTAAGTTGCAGACTAGTCGGCTATTTGGCCATATTTCATAGTCGGCAACTAATCGGAAATAATTCTTTTACGCTTTTAGCACGCACTAAAAACTATACTTTTTAGTTTTCTTATTATTAAAACTTCTACTTATCCGCCACCTTGGGACGGCCGCCATGTTGGATTTAGGTCACGTAATAATTTTTTTCGTATCCCATTCAGCAAACCCTTTCGTTTAATACCCATATCATGGGGGTGCATTTCAAATAGCCAGTCCGCCATCTTGGACGTCCGCCATATTGGATTTAAGTCACGTGACTATTTTTTTCGTATTGCTGATAGCAAACCCTTTCATTTGATACCTATAACAGGGGGTGGATTTCAAACAGCCAGTCCGCCATCTTGGGAAAGCCACCATATTGTATTTGTAATGACGTTTCTTAGCTAGTCTTATATTGTCTTCAGAACTCAGAGCGTGTGCAAAATTTCATCTTAATCGAAGACCGGGAAGGGGGTCAAATTAAGATTCCAAGATTTTTTTACATACATAGTTACAAGTCAAGCTAATATAAGCGTGTTAAAAAGCATTGACATAATCTTAATCATAATCGTAAAAATTTACTCTGGGAATCAAACAGTCAGTTTTTTTTTGTTTTTTTTTTTTGTTAAAACTGTTCCTTTATGTAGTTAAATTATGTATCAAATTTAAATCAAGAAACATTATGATGGATAAATGGCTTAACTTTTCAACATTTTCATTTTCTATAAACATAATAATGTCTTTTTAGAATTCCTTATTTTCCCATAACGTCTACTTTTGGCAGAATTTTAAATGTTGAATTTCTACGACTACACAGCGGGTGCGAGAACTAAGTTATACATAAAATACAACAGTCAGCCGATTTAACTATTTTGAAACCGATTAGTCGGTCAGTCGGCTAGTCGGCCCGTCTTATAGTTACTCCAACTTCGGCCAATCGAACACCTTACTAACAATTTTCCCTCTCACTGAATTCTTACGGCTCTATAAGGGTTCGACGACACTTCAGCCTCAATTGATAGATTAGGTCAAGTTTGATGGACCCCTTGTATAACGATACAGGATAAACTGAAGTGACAATGAGTGGTTAGTTATGAGACATGCAGTTATAGGAGAAATTTGTGTACCTAGTTTTTTATGCTACTATTGTTCGTATTTCGCTAATTCCCTTCGTATATTGCCCGTGGTCTACTCGTTTGGTTCACCTAGGTGTACCACGGGAAATTATTTTTGCCCGTGGTTCACCTGAATGTCCATATGTTTTTATCGTAGTATTACGAAAGAAAAATATGGTCATTAAGTTGTGAAGTCACTGTACAAACAAGCAATAGGTATCACTTCTAATTTAATTAATTACTTTTTTATTTAAATCTTTACTCATATTTAAAAGTTGAAGAGTTTATTTGGTTGAACATGCTAATCTCAGGTACTAGGTACTAGTTTGAATTTAAAAGTTATTTTTGAGTTGGACAGTCAATTTATTGGTGAAGACTTTAGGATATATAACATCACGCCACGTCCAATAGGAGGAGAGCAGCGGGGGTGAAACCACGGGGAAAAGCTAGCAACATTATAAATGTAAGAAACAAACTTTTGCAATTATGGATGAATGTTTGTTACTCAATCACTTCAGAACGGATCTTGATGTTTGGCTCAGAGATATGTCTAGAATAACCTATAGGATACCGTTATAACCCAGTGTTAAGTTTCCGAGGAATAATTCTCGAAATTCAAACGGACGAAGTCCCTGGCAACAGCTAGTGTTAAGGTAAAGATTACATTGATGCCATCAAAAATTTTTAGTGGGTTCTTCGACTTAAATGAAACGAAAAGAATAATAAGAAATTAACTCAGAGAAAACACATAATATACACAAAAATGTATTAAAACCGTCGATGAAATTTAACACTTTAAAATTAAATAAGATTTTAGAGAGAGGTTATAAACCTATTTTGATTTTAAAATAGGTTGAAGGATAAAACATTTGTTCTTGCTTGGTCCAAAAATTAATCCAGACAAAGAATACTGAAAATCAGCGTCAGGTGGCCCTTTTGGCATTACACGATTAGTTTATTTAATTTTGATTAGTTTTAAGTTTCAGTGCCAATAAACACAATTTTCTTTCTTAATATTTTTTACTGAACAAATTATATGAATGTTGAAAAAAAAGATTACAACAACTGTGTGTTACATTGCTAAGTGAAGATAATGAAGACCGAAACACAACACTACAGTCAGCAAGTCAATCACACACCTCACTGGACCTTTTCCTTCCCTACGCCGTACAGGGTTCTACACCGAACTGTTCTATATCAACGGTACAGGGAAACATATACAGAGTGTTTGACATTCAAGGCAATATATGCAGGGTGTTTGGTAGAAAACATTCTAATGTTTTATTGTGCTTGGTAGAAAATATTCTAATGTTATGTTGTGTTGGAACGTAAAGGGCTATTGAAGGAACACCGTGAATTTTAGTCGGTACGAGTCTGACATAGTCCCTTTCGCTCCACCTAGAGTGGGAGGCCTCATGGAATGATTTTACCACGTAAATAAAGGTTAAATAATAGACTGTGAAAGTTTTTTCACTTGCCTACCGGAGCTCCCATTTTCTTTTAATGTTTGGTCAGCTTCTTTTAATATTAAATAACATCAGGGCAGAACTTACTAATCAACCCGACGACCTGTGAAAATGTAAAGGGTAGGCTCTGTTAAATCTTTCCAGACAGCAGTTGTGTGTTATTGCTGTGTGTATTTTTCTCTACCAAAACCAAATATAAATTTTACCACTCTTACTAAATTTATGATTTTGGACATAGAAAACAGAAATAGCATTTTTGAAAACACCATAAATTACTTCGTTTTGCTAGAGTTACAAAAACATAAGATTTGATACCAATTATTTTTTTTTCTTTCATGGAAAATCTTCAAATGAGTTCTCCTACTTAGGGCGGGCAGGAAACACCAGCGGATCAAAATGGCCACTTTAAACAATATTTCTAATGATTCACTTCGTTTATTTCCAGCAACGTCATTTGCTCTACTCTTCAAAAGTCAATAATATTGCCAGTTTAGACCCGGAGGATCATAACTCTACCTCAACTCCTAAGGAAAATTGTAAGAAGGTAGAAGTTTACCAAACATCCTGTATACAGCACCATTCGATGTCAACGGTTGGATTAGTACCCTGATGGACCTCTTGTTTATCAATAGTACTACGAGGACGTGTGGTAAACCTTTGTGGTTATATACCGAAATGGAAACACCCTGTATTCACATTCGGATGAGGTTAATCCATTAACTGCCTTTTGATACGTTTTGCAAAGTAGCTTTAGAAACACCTATATATAGGTACTACCTATACATTATATGTCACAGAACACATTACTTTTTGTCCAGTAAAAACTATTGAAACGGTAGCTAGAATTTTCTTCATTTCTCCTATTTTTTTAAGTAGTATGAGGGTGCGTGTTTTTATAACTCTGAAAAACATGGGCTTATTGACGTGTTATCCATTGTTACGTGATCTACCAAAAATACTTAATGAATAAAAAAAAAAACGTGTGGCACTCGGTGACTGCCGCGGTAAAGCTATTGCATAGCATTTTTATCAACTTATGCAATTATAAATATTTATTTATTTATTATACCTATTATTTACTGTACTAATTAGGCTATGGTCAGCCACGTCAATCAAGTGACGTAACGTCAAGAAACGTTCTCCTCCTCCTCCTCCCTCTCCCTCTCCCTCTCCCTCTCCCTCTCCCTCTCCCTCTCCTCCTCCCTCTCCCTCTCCCTCTCCCTCTCCTCCTCCTCTCCCTCTCCCTCTCCCTCTCCCTCTCCCTCTCCCTCTCCCTCTCCCTCTCCCTCTCCCTCTCCCTCAATAAAATTGCCCCTTGCTCAATAAAAGCATGCTTTCGTGCTAGTAATGAGCACGTCTGTCCGTACCTTTATGATTGCCGAAGTCTCCCGAACTGAAACGACGTTAGACGATGCGTGCTGTCAGATGTGGTCAGGAAATTTCCTTAGGGTTTTTCGTTACGTTTTTCGCGCGCGCCGAGCTCAGAGCCTGCGATAAAAGCTACTCGTATGCAATAGCTTAAAAAAACTTTCAATTTGAGAAATAACATAGACTTTAAAAATAGAAAATAGGATCATTTACTACTCGTATATTAATTCATTTCATTTCCTTCAGGTATAAGTGGTACTTTTACCTGAAGGAAATGAAATGAATTCATAATTCAGTTTTCTAAACTCACTTCGTTAGATCCAATTAATATTCATTTAACATAATCTCGGCCAATTAGTACCGGTTATATTTCTGTACAAACGCAGGATCATCGGCTATTCTGAAATATCTTTGATGCTTTTTCATAACAGTTTCATCCAAATAATAATAATACCGGTAAAGTGCATATACGTAGATGCATCCTTAGAGACCAAATCTTTGTACAAAAATAAAATTTATTTGTTGTTACGTTATTTTGTATACTTTATTACGAAATTTACATCACAACGATTTTTTTTTAATAAATCTGCAATTCCAAAAACTATCATAGAAAACCTTTTCAAACAGAGGCCACAGTTTATCAAACATTACGCAAAGTAATAGACTTTAGAAGTTTTTCCACGACATTCGTGCCTAAAGCAGCAAACGCAATAAATTATACTCTTTCAGAATAACATGCGGCGTTCCGTTGAGCGTTCGCCTTTTTATTAGAGAGCAAAAGAAGTAGCGTGAGCTTTCGAGTTTCGCGACTAATGTACTGAAGTAATAAGCGCGGCTGGTATGAAAGTTAAATACGTTAATTTATTATAGGATTGTGAAACGATTTGGTTTTGCGATCGTCTCTTTTAGCCGTAAGGTTCCTATGGCTTCAGTTGAAGTGAGCAAAGTGTATTTTGAATTTCAATTTAAAACTTTTATGATTCGTACTATGATTAATTTAAAAAAAATATTATAAAAAAAAAGAAAAAAAAATAAAGACAATCATGTACGAATATTATGGCAATACTATCATCAGAAGGAATAACTAAATAGTTTAGTAAACAACGAGAGCCAAGCTAGCCTTCATAGCTTTCGCCGTGAAACTTTTTTTTACATGTTAAAATCAAATGAGTCCTCTCACCCAGGGAGGGACGGGAGGGACGGGAGGGACTGTCCGACTCGTACTGACTAAAATCCACGGTGTCCTTTAATGGCCCTTTACATCCCGGGGTCACGGTTACCTCATAAGACAGTATCGCGACCCCGGAAAAGACCCGCGACCCCGGCCCCTTAAATTGATACATAAGCTTGTAAAATTATATATTTTTTCCTTAAATGAGGAAGATCGTCTTAAATATTTTTAATTTACATATTCGTTCAGCGTACCCCTCATACTTAAAAGGAAACCTTAAAGTTAACAGGATAACTTATCTAATATCTTTTATTTTAACCCATATTACACAGCGCGAATATTTTACGAAGACCCTTTTGGAACTTCGAAGAAATTCTAGCAAGTTTGAAAAACCTTTATCTAAATTGTGGTGGCTTTGAGAGATCTAGAAAAAAGTGTCAGAAGATAATACAAAGAAGTAAGAACTCTTACATAAAGCTTTCTTAAAGTACATTTTATTTTATGCCTAATACCCCTGTTCTCGCACCGAAGATAGACCCATATTAGGGACAATCACTCTGCAGTTCTATAAAATTAATAACTAACGCAATTAAAACATAAAATTATAAACACGATCTGGTGAATAAATTGGTACCCTTTATCGTTAATTCATAACGTTTTCTAGAGGTGCTACCTCTTACGAATTCGAGAACCGATAAAAACAGGTTATCCATCCGTAAACACCTACTATTTATTTGGAACCCGCATAAAACCATTAGTGTTTCGATGTTGAACAATATTAATTACCAGTATACCGTATTTATCAGTAAGGCTGCGTTAACAACGGTAGTATTTCACGGTCTTTGTCATCATAATAGTATTTCGTTGCGCCCAGATGTTGAAGCACTTAGCGGCCTGCACCGGTTTTATTATGAATAGCAACGGAAGTACGGAACTAGTATTTTGCGGTTTCCCTGTGGAGGCAGACGCAAATTAATGCCCCAGCTTTCAGCTAGAAATTAATGTAATGCACCTAGGTTACGTAGCCAAATTGTTGGCATTCAGTAAATTTTGCAATGCGCAAACGGGATACAGCGAATTTTATAATTGAATTTTTGATACGCCAGCACGATAACTGCCGTGATTATGCTGTTGTGTAATGTTTAACAGGGATATAAACAGTATTTTGAAATAGCGTTTACATTATTAGTATTTATCTTCTCTACTATATAAAAATGAGTCGGGTTTTCCTTCCTGACGCTATAACTCCAGAACGCACGAACCGGTTTCCACGGTTTTGCATTCGTTGGAAAGGTCTCGGGCTCCGTGAGGTTTATAGCAAAGAAAATTCAGGAGGGGGGGGGGGGCGAGCGAAGCCGCTGGGAAAAGCTAGTTATTTATAGTTTTCGATGCTATCTATCTACTATGTTTGATTATTTCATAGTAGGTAAGTGTGGAAATACAGTATTTTAAGAGAATCCTTTGGACTTTAAAAAAGTTCTGATAATAAGCCTAGTTTGAATAAAAGACTTTTGATATTGATTTTACATACTTAGTAAACTCTTAACAAAGTCTACAAACTTCAAGATCTCCTAACTTAGTTTTAATTGTTAATGAGTTAGGTATTTCGATGTTAATTGCCTGTATATTATTTCGGACTTTCCGTTGTATTAAGACGCGTCTACGAGGTTGTAACTTACAGGACACTAACGAAGATGGAGTATTTGGGATTTTTGGTTCATGCACTATCACTACAGCAATTATACTGGAATTGAATTTACTTTATATGAATCTTTATAGTCACCCACTTACTGAGTAGGATACATACAGATAAACAGTAACTCCTTGCACAATACTTATATTTAGCTACATCAGGTTCGACTGGAAGTAGACAACAATATATTTGGGCTAGGCAGCTGATTAATAGTCCTTACAGGTAGTCAGGATCCCAAAATTCTGAAATAAGAATGACTGAAAGACTTTCGGGTTATCGTATATCCAGTAACTGGGTTATGAAGGTCCAATAAGCTTTGGCTCCATAATGCTGGGGCAACTATCTATGATGAACATTTATACGAACATTGAAGATCTATGATTGCGAATAATAACAGCATTTCGTGTTACTGTGGTCCTCGCATAAAAACAGTTACGCAGGAAGACATCACAAACATATATGTTGGAAAATGGCTAGGCAGATGAAAACAGCAATATATTTAAGAGCAGAACTGTCATGTTTTCCCGTGTATTATATAAACATCTGTAGCTACACTTAAACAGATTAAAACGTTTATATCGTGTGAGCTTCTTGCTCGTTTTTCATTCTCTTATTTAAAGGCTTTTACTTTTCCTTGCGTTTATGTGATGTGCTCTACTAAGAGATTAAATTTAAGGCCTTCGCTCTACATAAAGCGCTATGCTGGTATATTGTAGAGGATGTAATATATAATTCAGCAAACTTCATGATGGGTTTACTAACGCTTTTTCAATTTAATTTATTATATGATATTTTGGACTGCACATTACAAGTTTGAAAGCCTTTTCAAATTATTGGGGAAAAAATTAAGATAATAAAAAAGTAGTAAATACTCAGAATAATATATTTCACTAGCTGACCGGGCAAACTTCGTACCGCCTCACCTTTTAAGCCTTCTCTGGACTTCCACAAATAATTCAAAACCAAAATTAGCCAAATCGGTCCAGCCATTCTCGAGTTTTAGCGAGACTAACGAACAGCAATTAATTTTTATATACAAGAGAAGATAATTCTCAAAATTCTCATTGTTCTTTTTATAACTTCGCACTTCAGTATGACATTGTTTTTCTATTTGAAAGATCCTAAAGCCTATAATACATTGGTAATACTATGACTCAATGACGCATAAAGCATAAAAAAATAAATAGCACCAGATTAATAACACCCAATTATAATTAGATAAAAGCAATTTAAAAATCAATAGCGCCAACTCAACAGCACCACATTATTAATGGTAACAAAACTGACATTTGACAGAGCTGCCAATACTGCGAAGTGTGGTACCCAAAACATTCGAAAATCAAAACAAGCTTTAATGAACTTGTTAAAACATTCTGTCACCGAAAACGACGTGTTGCCAACATAATGTGGTTGTATGGTGACCATAGTGCTTATAACTTAGACACAGTCTCACATACGGGCGTGCTAAACATCCTATATAATTAGCTGTGATTAAATTTTAAGAGCCGGAGTAACAGGTTGGCCCATAAATGTCCATTCTGTATCGTACTTTGCAGGTAAACCTATAATCACTACAGTGGTTTCGTGATTGCAGCGTCATGTTATTTGCCTACAAGTTGGTACCGAATTACAGGTTAACATCATCCACCTGTCTATGTTTTATATCTATGCTTTGGGAAATTCACCGTCTCTAATAGTCTTTAAATAAAGATTACCATAAGGTACCTACTAGTAATATTGTTCTTCAAATAGATACATTGAGTCGGAGCATGCCGTCGATCTGGTTACCCGAAACACTGCCTACTTCGATTGAAATAGCGCTTATGTTAAGTATTGGGACCCATTTGAGTCTTGGAAAACAAATTAATGTCTTTCATTTGTGAACCTTAGATCTTCTACAGACTTAAGGGTAATCAGATGCCCAAATACTGTCAATCAGTTAAAAATAAATATGACAACTGATTCTTTGTTTGAAGTTAAGCCTTCTGCTACTATTGAACAATTTCGGTTTTATGCCTTTCTAGCAATAAAAGAAAGATCGCAATGATTGTTGATATAACGGTCCCGCATGACGAGAAACTCGCGAGGGCAGAAAAGGATAAACAATTCAAGTATCTTGATCTGGCTCGCGAGGTTGTTGACATGTGGGACGTGAATACAGCAGTCTTTGTGCCGATAGTCGTGTCTGCCAATGGCTTAATTGCCAAGAGCTTCGAACCATCTGAGGAGGCTCTCGCTTGGCAGCTGGATTAAGCGCTTAATTCAGAAGGCAGTAGGTACTCACACACGGCGCGTTTTGTTAGGAGGTTCCTGTCACAAGAACCCTGACCACCATTAGCCCGGACCCGATGCTGGTGGACTAATTTTTTTTACGTTTTGTAAAAATGTAAACGACGAGTTAATAAAAAAAATAAAAGCAAGGAAGGAAAAATTACAAATGAAATGAAATTTTAATAAAAAAGTAATTAATTCACTACTTTCACTAAAATTTGCAATGTACATAAAACTAGAAATGGTGTCTTCTTAGATGTTTATAATGAAAGGTCATCGTATACCTAAATACTGTGCCCAGTACCACAGTACCTGTATGTAGTACTTTAAGCGTGGCTCACTATTAAAAAAAAACTAACTTAAAAAAATAGGAAAAAACCGACGAAAAATTCCAACACGGGGGGGTCCAATCATGCCCATGGTATCCGTTTGTGCGTTGATGTGCCTTACACCCTGTATACTAGTACTGAGTACTGGGGGTGAAACAAAGGGGAAGAGCAAGTAACTTTAGTTGAGATTATATTCGGAGCTCGGAAGCTACGCCGTAGCAACGTTGCTGCGCTTCTGTGTTGGCACCTTGCTGAGAATCAGCACGACAGCTCGGAAGCTATGCCGTAGCAACGTTGCTGGGCTTCTGTGTTGGCACCTTGCTGAGAATCAGCACGACAGACTAATGCATGTTGCGGAGCAACCATCGACAACCCTACCAAATAAACCCTATTCAAATATACTAAAATTAAGATATAGGTATAGATTTTTCAAGAAAAACCCTCATTTAAAATATAAAACGTCTTCATAATAATATATTTGAGACACATTGCTAGGCATTTTCCTTTTATAAGCATTATCCTGATTTCCGAAAAACTACAGCAAGAATATTCTTGAGGAAGATTTTCTTATTTCCGATTTGGATATTGAATGAAAACAGGATTCGAGTTCCTATTTCCTTTTGCACCGCGCCTTCTCGAACGATATTAGTTTACCAAAACTAGCAGACGGGGGTAAATAATATTGTTAGTTAAAAATCCTAGCTTTAATATAGGTAGTAACTGAAGATTTCAACAAGTGGTATTTTTTTTTCAGCAACTACTTTATTGCTTTTCCAGTTTTAGTTTATACAACCTGTAATCCCGAAAGTTCTTTTTTTTTAATGCTGCCCCACATAAATAATTTCTCAGTCTTGTATCATGGCTGCGTTTACAAACAATTAAAGGCACATCAAACATTCAGACTCGAAACAACTATCTACTTTTAGATCATAATAATTATTATAAATATTTATACCGTGCGGGAATCGAACCTGCAACACGCAGCGCAGCAGTCAATCACGGAACCACTGCGCGAACCGTGCCGCTAGGCAGACATTACATAAGTTATGTTAAAATCCCTTGTAGGTACGCAACGGGAGGCAAGCCTAAAGCCTCCTGCAGACACACGCGATTAATCGCGCGGGGCGACATGTCGCGGTCCATTCGCAGTATTTTAAGAGGGGAAATTTGCTTGGCTCGTTGTTGCAGCGCGATTAATCGAGTGTGTCTGCGGGAGGCTTAATTCCTTAATTAGGGAACAAATCCAGACTACATGCTATGAGCAGTTCCTGACGGAAGAACCCAATAATCCTTTTCCCAACCTATTTAAATTTAAACAAATTAAAAAACCCGACACAAAACAGCTTTGAATAAATTCACACCCCACGCACATGTTACAACACCACACAACTTTTCCTACGTATGCATATTATCATTAACGTTGTAATAAACATAATACATAATTCAGTGGGTAAAATAAAAATCTCATCCTCAAAATGGGGTCGGATGAATGGACCCCCTACATTTCATCCGGAGAATTTCACAGCAGCTAATACGTTGCGAAACGGTCGCAATTCGCGTCGGGTATGGCAACAATTTTAATAAATAATTACACTCCTCGGTGCTTCCGTGGATAAAAAGATACCAGCTTAATTCGTTACTAATATATCCACTTATACGGGAGAGTCAATTTTGATGTTTAAAGCTTTTTTTCCGGTTAAGGTTTTTTGTTGTTGTAAGGCACATACAATCATTTACATAATCGAATTGAAGGAAGTTCTGTAGAGCATCGCCATTGGATGCCAAAAGCACAGGCCCAGTTATCTTGGTGCTGTATAAAAGTAACAAACTCACGCCCTTTTCGAAGGTGTGAAATAAGTAAAATAAAGAAAAACTGTCGTACCACAAAAAACTAAACATCTGTTGAACACTTGTCAAAAAACTCTGTCAACTGCAAAACGGCAGGCTGTCAACTGTAAAACTTGGGTTTAGGAGCCTAACTGACTAGCGAGAATACCGAGCATATAAATATTTATAAACAAGTGTTCAATGGATGTTTAACTTTTTCTACCTTGTCTAAACATCTCCAAAATCCGTAGGTACTTAATTTTTACTCTACTATAATACAAATAGCAGTGAGCATAAGTCAACCCGGATAAATGCTTTCATAAAATAAATATGTTTTATTTAAAATACGGGAAAAGTTGCTCAATCTCTGACTTCAGCAAACTCGAAATAAAACAAGACGAACAATTTCAAAACACACATTTCAAAACTTTTTAGACCCTGAAAGTTTTTAATAATCAGTTGTTTCTATCTTTACTTTCCGTTGCATAAAATATAAAATTATAAGTTCTTTTGATTTGTAGAACTTGCTAGGTTCGCGGGTAACTGGTACTAATCGCAATATTCTACGGAAAATAATAGCAATTGCAAATTGGCCAATAGCCTTAAAGTAAATTACACGCGTTAAGCCTCCTGCAGACACACGCGATTAATCGCGCGGGGCGACATGTCGCGGTCCATTCGCAGTACATTTAGAGTGGAAATTAGCTTGGCTCGTTGTCGCAGCGCGATTAATCGCGTGTGTCTGCAGGAGGCTTTAGAATGGCTTTTCGTCAAATAGACAAAAAAAAACAGGGGTAAGTCCGTATGTTACTAAAGAAAAAACTTGTCAACAGTACGTGTAAAGTTCCTGTTTCAACGACTTATAATCTGGTTTCATTTTATCAGCGGACCATGAACGTCAAGATACAAACACAATGAAAAAATGTGTGTGGTCAATCCCCAAACAAAGCTAAGGTCAACTCAACCACTGAATGCTTTAACTAGTCATCAAAAAACATGCCATGCATGACATAGGTACGACCCAAATTAGTCCCCACGAATTTTTGGTCACGCTGCTGATACACTAAAAAGGTCCAGCGGACAATTGGGCACTCCTAATATGCTGAAGCTAATTGCAGTAAGATACCGTCCTTTTGCTAATTCGATATGTGTTACACGGGGCGCGGCTACAGACCAGTGTGCTGACGACACAAATGCGACGAAAACCTAAGCAGATTTCTACTCACTTCCCAACGGCTTAGAGACGAATTTTGAATGTTCTGTTAAAAATTTAGGCTGTTCCTATTACGGCGCGCCTTAATGGAAATTGTGAGCCGTGCCCGTGTCGTTACGCGCTGCAAATGTACATAATGTGTCGTCAAAAGGGTGAAATATACTTTAGTAGGCTGTGATTTCGTTCGTAGCGAGCCGAGGCTTACCGGCTTTTAAAAGTTTCTCGCATGTGATACGTTAGACGGGCGACGCCAGAATAAGCACACAGCTGTTTGTAAATTCAAATTATTTTAGACTGATGTACGAATGTTAATATCCTATTAAGTCAAAACTGATATTTGTTCCCATTCATACTCATTACTAAACAGCGAAGCCAGAGTTTTGACAAATCTGTAGAAAGCTCCGAAAAGCTTTTCAAGTGACATTAAAATAAACTTTGAATGGAACACGAGAATTAATATTTAGGTTATCAAATTAACCTTTCAAAATCGTTACTAAATTAATGTTATTCGGAGAAGTCCATGCCAATGACTAAATTCATTGAATTAATTATTCAACCTTATTATTTATGCACGTAGCAACAATTAAATGATTGATAAAAGCATATAATTTTATACAAATGTCTTTTTTTACACGCTATTTGTTTATATAAGTAACGTCATTTTATTTCATAATAATAACAATTATTTCGAACACAATGCATGATAGTTATCACAATTATTTTAAGATCCGAATGGCCCTTTTTGTTTCATTGTTTTGAGTTATTTGTAAAAGTAGTTTTCTTTTAGAATGTATAAATAAATATCATCATCTATTGTATTTAAAAAATGTTTTGTTATTTGATCAGAACACACAGCACAGTCACTAGAAAATCAAAACTGTATGTTTGCACCACTTTTGAATTCCTTTCATCTTTTTATTTCCATTTTCCTTCCTGTGCGGAGACAATTAAATTCCCAATTCCACTAGTCCAGCCCCACAATATTCTTATCTCGCGCGAAACAAAAAGTGATACTCAAAATATGACGCTTTTATTAAATTCTTCTTGCGTTTATTAACTTGGGGAGAAAAAATGCTCCAAGTTGCGCAGAAAGCTAGAGAAAAAAAAGTTTCGCGTTTCTTGACTGCGGAATTTTATTAATGTTGGCTACACTGTTTCTTGGGGAAACATTATTTTATTAACACCCATTACAAGGCTGTGCTTGCTTCAAAATAATTCCTGTTATGTTAATCAACGAGGAAAATGTGCAAAATTGATGAAATTATTGAATGACTTTTTAAGATATCAGGACAATAAACTATTAGAAGTCAAATAATTATTATTCAACAGTCAACTTAAGAAACATTAGATAACCTGCCAGTAAAAGATAAGATAAAAGCTTCTTAGAACCTACAGTAGCATCAACTACTACTAACAAAGTGTCTATTTAATTCCACTTGGTCGCCGCCGCAGGTTAAAGTTACTCCCTCGAAGTCTAAAGTCACAAAGTGCGAATAAAAACGTTGTATTTCTATTTAAACTTAGTTTTTTATTCACCTAACCTAATTTATTAACGTAACGGTAGTAATGTGAGTAGCTTTGGACTCTGTTCAGACTAGATAAAAACGATTAAAGTTTTTACGATTACCGCAGGAGATATCTTTTGACAGTAGCAAAACTAAGGTCCTCCAAATTTTAATTACTTTGGTGAAAGAAAATTTCGAGATTACACTTTTTCTTTACTTTAACACTTTTTCTTTACATTATGGGAATAAATTACATATAGGGTTTGCATTTTAATCACCGAAAGTACGTGAGTTATTTACCAAGTCTAACAACTAATTCGGACTCTGCGTCGCGCTACGGTGTAGCAACGACCATTGTTTAGGTACTCGTCATGTCAAACACTGAAGGTGTTTCAACCTAATCCCACCCTTATTCTAGAATCTGGAAAATAAGTAGCGTAATTTTACCTAAGTCCAGCTTATGGCGGCGAGTAAAGGGCAACTCGCTGCCCGACCATGGACCATGCCCGGGTCGACGGCGCGTTGTGTTCCACGCGCGCCTCAAAGAGCGTCTGCATAATGACGGGGCCCCCTCTCTAGAGGGCCAAAGCCTGCCGGGGTCGCGGGACTTATCTCATTACTGTGACCCCGGAATATAAAGGGCTATTGAAGGACACCGTGGATTTTAGTCAGTACAAGTCTGACAGTCCCTCCCGCCCTGCCCGGGGTGGGAGGAGTCATTTGATGATTTTACCACGATAAAAAAAAAGTCCAGCTTATACCAAGCGCGCAAAATTCGCAATATTCTTAATCAGTTTTCTTTTTTCAGAAATACTATAAAAATTCCCAACGAGACTTCAGATTGCAACTCAGGTCTTCAAAATAATATTGTTTTGAAATCCGCGTTGATCCCGAAATTAAAGAAAAACAGAAAGCTATACTTTATTATGATGCCTTAGTTAAATTTGTGTAAACGGAGTCAGAAATTTAAATTGTGAAGTATGTAAATGTCCACAGACTTTTGTGTCGCAGAGTTCTAAACTTTTTGTTTTAATAAAAATATATTTTGGACTAGGTACTTTGAAGTTCGTATTTACTGATCATAAGAAACTAATGAACAAACATCAATATTACAAAAACTGTTAAGTGTAGACACTTAACAGTTTCGCGTTTTCCAGGAAAACTTACTCATTAGTCAAGGAATTTGAAGGTATCAGATGTTTTTAAAAATTCAAAACGCGCGTTTAAAAATCCACTTTTGCCTATTTTTATACAACGTAAACTTATAATTAAATTCTTGGAAAAACTCGAGGAGAAAACATTTTTAAAGATACAAGATGGAGGAAAAGTAAACCGCAGTACAATGAGGAGGGAGAAATATTTCTACTTTCGCGGTTTACCCGTTTGCTGTGGAGTTTCCTAGACTTGAGACTTTGTTAGTTCGTAACAGCCTATTAATATCCGAGCTTAAGAAAAAAGCCCCTCGTTGAAGTTATTAACCTAACTATGCGGTTCGCATTTCCTTCGGGGTTTGCCTTATGATTCCAATGTACTCCAACAGAACTTACGAAATTATTATTCTATCGCATTCGTATCGCACATGTGACCCACCTTCTACCACTCGCTCATCTCGAGTACGAGCGTTGTAGCGCGTGTAAGCGCTTTATTAAAAATATAATAACAATACTACTAATATGTTTCTATAATGCATTCGAATTGATTAAATTCGAATAGTTTTCTATTATAGTTGTGATTTTTTTTTTCAGACATTCTATCAATGTTACGAGTAAGCTTACGTTTCATAAATCATTGCCTTGTTAAGCATAAATATTCTGCTTGTTGTTGTTAGTGGTCTATTGAATAATTTAAAGGAGACGTGAGGGAGTGGAGTAAGTTATCATCATCATCATATCAGCCGTAAGACGTCCACTGCTGAACATATTCCTCCCCTTTAGACTTCCAATAGGACCGGTTGTGAGCGGCCTGCATCCAGCGTGATCCTGTGGCCTTCATAAGATTGTCTGCCCACCTAGTGGGTGGACGTCCTACGCTGCGCTTGCCGGAGTGAGTATCGTTTGTATATATTTTTAAACTCAACAAGAAGTATTTGTGCCGTCGCGTCGCGTCGCCATATTGCAACCGCTCTGTCTACCTTTCCATCACTAATTTTATTTAATTTGTATTGCACAAGACAAACTGATTGACTTCATCCAATTATAAGTAATGAAAGTAATACATTATTGGGTATAAAATTATTTCAAAACTAGTGTTTGCCCAGTGCTTCGCTTGCGTTAATTTCGAATTTGAGAAACAATACGGATCGTGTAAGCGGTGCCATCTGCACCAATTCAAAACATAAATAAACACAAAATAACAGAAAGATTTGATTGCTTTTGAACCATTAACATTCCTACACCTCAAACAATAAATTACAGTTTTAAAAATATCCAACTTACTAACTAACCTACAAATTTAAATCAGCGTACATTATCCTAGAGAACTATAAAAAATATTTAAAAAAAATGCAAATTATACTCATCATCATCATCAGCCTGTATTCGTTCAAGCTGCTGAACATAGGCCTCTCCCAATGTGCGCCCAGTCTCTGCCGGCCGCCTTTCGTAGGTCGTCACTCCACCTGGCCGGCGGGCGTCCCACACTACGCTAATTTATACTATTGAAATAAAAGTATGTATTTATTTTAATTATTTGAAACTCTCAGAATAAATAAAACAAAAAAAAAGAAATGCAAAAAGTGAAAAAGAAAAATGCGAGATTTGATCCCGAGACCCATTGAACGAAAGGCAAGCAGATTCTTACCCAGACTGTCTGGCTCGCTGTCAATATTTTACAAATAGCGGTTCTTATACAAATGTCAACAATGACTGAAAATCAACATATTATAACATTGCTAATCCCCCAAGGGGAATAGCGTAATTATACATACCCTATTAATTGAAGAGCAGTGGAATTTTTGAGGAAAAATTGAATAAATATTATCCAGTGGTTAAGCCGCCAACTCAAAACATACCTACATTTAAAAACAACATATTACCACTTCACTCCACTCCACTCCACTCCGCTCCGCTCCGCTCCACTCCACTCCACTCCACTCCACTCCACTCCACTCCACTCCACTCCACTCCACTCCACTCCACTCCACTCCACTCCACTCCACTCCACTCCACTCCACTCCACTCCACTCCACTCCACTCCACTCCACTCCACTCCACTCCACTCCACTCCACTCCACTCCACTCCACTCCACTCCACTCCACTCCACTCCACTCCACTCCACTCCACTCCACTCCACTCCACTCCACTCCACTCCACTCCACTCCACTCCACTCCACTCCACTCCACTCCACTCCACTCCACTCCACTCCACTCCACTCCACTCCACTCCACTCCACTCCACTCCACTCCACTCCACTCCACTCCACTCCACTCCACTCCACTCCACTCCACTCCACTCCACTCCACTCCACTCCACTCCACTCCACTCCACTCCACTCCACTCCAGTCCATTCCATGGTAATACACACATTACCCTCCTTTGCGTCGCGCAGTCGGTAAAAAGTGTCGTGACAATTTCCGCCTAGCCCCTTTTCGCAACGCGCCATAAGGAACTTCGTTCCAAAAAGTTGATTTGGCATCAGAATCGATCCCATATCTCGAAAAAAATACAAAAAGAAAAAAATATTCAATGTACAGGAATGACAGCTATACGATTTTATTAGGGTTCCGTAACCAAATGGCAAAAACGGAACCCTTACAGATTCGTCATGTCTGTCTGTCTGTCTGTCTGTCCGTCCGTATGTCACAGCCACTTTTTGTCGAAAGTATAAGAGCTATCCTGTTGAACCTTGGTAGGTAGATGTATTATGTGAACCGCATTAGGATTTTCACACAAAAATAAAAACAAAACAAATTTTGGAGGCCGAGACACGTCCACACCAACCGAGCTGCTTCGCGCGGAAAATGCCTCGCGAGGCTGCGCGCTTTGTGGGGACGCACCTAATGACTAACATATTTTCGAACAATCTAAACTACCAACATTAGTATTTAAAAAAGGCATTAAAAGTTAATGAAGGGAAAATAGGGACGGAGATTTAAATTAAATAAAATTGCTAATATATTTTTATGTATCATTTACAAATAATCCTTTAGTGTTTCATTGTATGTAATAGAACCGTGTAGTAGAAACAACTTAGTAAACAAGTAACAAACAGAAACCTGGTAATGTTCCAAAAAACCTATTAAGGCGAGGCGGTTCCGTATTCCAATGTGATATGATAAATGTCAAAAAACCGAGCCGCAATGCGGGGGTTAAAGGCTACAATTTGCCAACGCAACTACATTACACGATATTAATGACTCCACAGATTACATTAAAAATACCATTTAACTAATGTATTTTTAAGGTTCTGTATTACGTTTATTTTTGTCATAGGAGAGCAGCTCGTGGCTAAAGAAGGGCCTTCATACACAACGCGACGCAAATCTTCAATAACTTACGACTTTGATATCAATGGAGGCGTGCATGTTTACGAACCTCTATGGCTCTGTATTGCGATAGTCGCCTGGATACCAAAGTCGTAAGGTATCGGATCCATGCGTCGCGGTGTGTACGATGGGTTTAAAACAGCCGCATGAGTCGATCACCGAGGCCACGAGGTTAAATCGCACACTGTGGGCGTCTGTCGAATTTCCTCCGTGTCTTTTTTCACCCAGAGTGGAGTGAAAGGGACTGTCAGATTTGCTAAATGAAAATCCATCTAATTCCTTCGGTGGCCACGGTATCCTACCTACCCGCGACACTGATAGGCGTTTGGCTTTGGCACTGGACTCTACGATGCCGATGTGCTCTTTGATGAGACGGCTTTTAAATCGTCCAATCGAGCGCTCATCGCTCGCGCTTCACGATTAGGTGCGTCCACACAGAGCGTCGCGCAGCCTCGCGAGGCATTTGCTGCGCGAGGAAACTGACAAGCGAGGCTGCTCACTCTGTGTGGACGCGTCTATTGTTTTCGACCGAGGCATGAAACAATATACGCGAGCAAAACAAAAGCCGACACTGGATGGCTCGGGCGCTCGGTCGCTCGGCCGCGGCAGCGCTGTCACTTGCCTCGCCCGAGACTCATCCACACCACACCAACCGAGCAGCTTCGCGCGGAAAATGCCTCGCGAGGCTGCGCGCTCTGTGTGGACGCACCTATTGGATAGGATAGTGTCAATTAGTGTCGCTGTCAGTAGTTTAGTGAATGGCAGACTTTAGTTCCAGGGGCTTAGTAGGCGACTCGGCCGCTGAAACTCGTCCGGTCCGGCCGAGACAGGAATTTGGTGGCGACAGCGCCGTCACAAGGCTGTGATAATAGAGAATAACACTGCGGGTCCTTGATCAAACGGCGAGCTACCCATTACTTGCCGTCCGCAATCTGGGTCAGTAACAGGCTGGGAGATATAATTAAGGCGCTCCCTCACCGCGAGCATTCACCTGTAATGTAACGTTACAGATTCCAGCATTTCATCGGTGAAGGAGAACAATCGAGAATCACAATGCACACCTTGTATCAAATCTATACTAAATGTACTTGTAAGCAAATGCTCGTCAGTGAGGGAGGTAGTACTGTAATGTAATGCTCAAAGTCGAATCTATAATGTTACATTACATGCGAATGCTCCCGGTGAGGGAGCGCCTTTATAAGTAATTTAGCTTTTTTTCTTCAGATCGCCGAAATTAAGAAAAAGTAGAAGAAACCTACTTAGAGGAAGCGGTAATCACTTCATTAATTTTAATATTATCTCTAACCTCATAAATAATTCTAAACCCGATCGATATCTCCATTCAGCACAAACATTGTTTGTATCCTGTTACCGAATTATTGACGTTAAATGTGTTATAATACGATTATGCTCTTTGGATATTAGTATTGGGTTTTGGTGTTTCCTAATAAGATTAGAGCCGCCCTAAATATGAATAAGTAGTTTCTGCCTGTGGTTTCTATCGTAACCGACGGAAGATACGTCATGTTCCTTTGCTCGTTATCATTTAAATTGATTAATTTATCAATATTTCGAAAAGAAACAAATATTTAATACCGGTAGATTCATAGTATTAGTATATTACAACAAATTAAATTGTAATAAACAAGGATTATTCCTTAAGAGCTAAGTTTCGTCAACTAAAACCATATTATAAAGCAAATCTAATAGCACATCAAAAGTTTCAATTTGTAATTAAGTAGGTAGTTAATGAGTTACGAAATGAGGTTTTCATTAAAGCTGTTTTTAATTGTGTAAGTAATGAATACATTGCTAAAACTTACAAAACAAAACCACTGTCTCATAAAATAAAAGTTTAATACAAACTGCATAATAATTAATATCTACAGCTGTATTCAAGAAAAAATGATAATTTCAAGGAACGAATTAATTCACTTGTTTAAAAAATCAATAAAGTAAAATTTTTAAGGTGAAAAGTACATTCAGTACCAACGCATGTTTATCTACAAAGGGGTTGTTATAGTAACGGCTTATCCTATTGATCCGAAACCTACACTATATTATTTATCGGATAGCGTCCAGATTATAACAGATAACATCCACGCAAAAGTCGTGGGGCGTCTGTTATAACATTATCAGTCAACAGATAAAAATAAATCGCATCAATAAGGATAAAAATGTTAAAGTAAATATGGGAATTGGTATAAATAAAAGCTCAGTTGGAAAGCTGAAATGAGGAGTAATATAGAAGTATAGCAGAAGAAGACATACTGCGCCGATCAAAGGACAAGAGTATGATGATGATCTAAGATCATACACAGACTGCTTCAGTCTGTATCGACTGCTTTAAGCTGCACTACATAGCAAACTACAGCTGAAAGTCAGTCGATACAGACTGAAGCAGTCTGTGTATGTAATTATAAACATTGTTACCATACAACAGGAGTATAGAAGATCGTAGAAGTTTGCTTCTAAGGTTTAAGTCTTCGTCAGACATAAGTCATGATTTAATGCATGTGTTTGTGTATACTGCAATGTTAAAGCATAAAAAATAAACAAATTAAAGCGAATATCTTTGAGTACCTATTGAAGTTTATTTACCATCCGTAGTGTACGTGTGATTGACCAGGTCCAACTTATGATTGAAGCCAAAGGAGAGTGAAAGAGTACGAGGTATTTTCTAGTCACTACACAGCACATAAGCAAAACGCGCAAATCTAAGTTACTAAACAATCTTAAAACTGCATTGAACTTGAAGATTACCACCTAGCATATGTAGCGACAGGTTACCGACTCGCGAAGAACATTAACTACGTCTAACAAGTTAATTAAGCTGGCTAGGTGTTGACACAAGTTGTGCGCACGATAACCATCTGGTTTATCAACCTCACGTATGACCGCTACTTTGCACGTAAAGTTGCTTAGATGACTTTCGACATTTTCTTTGAATAATTGAGTCATTAAATATGGCTATGAATGTTCTGTATATAACAAGCTTCATTACAGGAGCTCGTCACTAAATAACACTAGCCGCATAGGTCGATTTTCAAGGTCATACCGCTTGCCAAGGTCACTCACTCTTTGAATGACTGATCGTCTATGCCACGCTACACAGTTGGCCCTTGTCATTTGCATATACATGACACTGGCAGTCAATGGCTCGAAAGTCTACTTACCAGTCTTGCATATTAACCAGTAATAATTGGGTCTGTGGAGATCAGCATTTTTTTTTTTTTTTTTTGCGTGGTCATCATCAAATGAGTCCTCCCACCCCGGGCAGGGCGGGAGGAACTGTCAGACTTGTACTGACTAAAATCCACGGTGTCCTTCGATAGCCCTTTATGTTCCGGGGTCACGGTAATGGTATAAGTCCCGCGACCCAGGCAGGCTTTGGCCCTCTAGAGAGGGGGCCCCGTCATTATGCTGACGCTCTTTGAGGCGCGCGTGGAACACAACGCGCCGTCGACCCGGGCATGGTCCATGGTCGGGCTGCGAGTTGCCCTTTACTCGCCGCCCGCATGCCCTGTGGAGATCAGCATACGATTAGATTGGAAGCCAAACTATACTTGAGAATAAACAAGGCTGATGATGAGGATAGCAGAAAAGCCATAGGATAGGACATTGATACTTATAAGACGTGTCCAAGAATCTTCATGAAAAGCCATAGGATAGGACATTGATACTTATAAGACGTGTCCAAGAATCTTCATGAAAAGCCATAGGATAGGACATTGATACTTATAAGACGTGTCCAAGAATCTTCATGAAAAGCCATAGGATAGGATATTGATACTTATAAGACGTGTCCAAGAATCTTCTTGAAAAGCCATAGGATAGGACATTGATACTTATAAGACGTGTCCAAGAATCTTCATGAAAAGCCATAGGATAGGTTAGTGATACTTATAAGACGAGTCCAAGAATCTTCATGAATAGCCATAGGATAGGACATTGATACTTATAAGACGTGTCCAAGAATCTTCATGAAAAGCCATAGGATAGGACATTGATACTTATATGACGTGTCCAAGAATCTTCATGAAAAGCCTGAAGTGCATACATTTTTCATGAACTTCATTGCAAGTCCGTCAAATACGCACTGCTCTTGTTGACAACTCTACATGCTGATTAATGTTGCTGTAAAGTGACAAGAGAGATGATAGTTCCTCACGAGAGAAACGGGTTTTATTACGCATTCTAAACATACCATAAAGGTACAAGTCTGAAACGCACAGACAAGGGCAAACATTTCGACTTGTTGCTCAACCTCTAGGCTTAATCCCGGAGAATGCGAGATTCGTAGGATCGCACTATAATGAGCTACATTTTACGGTCAAACCCTTTGAGTGCGGTGACAAAACTAGCCGTGGGCCCGTCGCACATTCACAAGGCCTCCAGTGCCACCGTAAAACGGTCAATTAGGTAAAATTAAAAGCGGCGCATTTGCAAATTGGTGTGTTTAACCACGGACTACAATGGCGGTCGCACATAATGGAAACTAAAGCGAAATTATCCTTTTGTATACGAAAAGTCCTTTGAAAAGCCACCGGGTTTTATTATTATTTTTTATGTAGAACGCGACGCAACTGCGATTGCGTTGTAGATACAAACCATTGAGGGAAACAATGTCTTTGTTGTTGTACCATTTTTCAATATTTTTGTTCGTTCCGATATAAAAATCTTTGAGGGCGCTCTGCGGTAAATTAAATTGGTTTTTTGACAAATAATGAAATATCACGATACGACATTAAATTGTTTAGAAAAATATTTTGGTCAGGCCTAATCTCTTCCAATAAGTGTTGCGGTGACAGTGAATTATTTTTCTCTATTGGTCCTCCAGACTTTTTTAAAACATGCCTATAGATGCAATGTAAACCCTTCTATATTTACAACAACTTCTAATGAGATTCCCTCAGATAAACTTAGGACAACAGCAAACACAAAGAAGTAATTAGTCAAACCTACAGTTTCATTAATTAAACACGAAAGAATATTAACGCATAAAGATTTGCATGAATATGAGAAACACCATAATAATTATCCCTTTGATCTTTATGTGAGACACTCATTTGCCGTTGAAAGTAAATATTGGACCGTGCTCTGCACTGGTGGACAAAATCACCCCTTACCGTACTTAACAGTATTAAATTTTTATTATGCATGTCTCATGCTTTTATCCAACATAGGACACACGGAATATAAAATGTATCGACTTATAGAGAAGTCAATATTGCTTGGAACCATGCAAGGCGACACATTCCCTTTCTTAAAAACTAGCATAGTTACCAATAACAAACTGTTACCTCATCGCATTTGAGCGTGATAGTAACCTCTTTTCCAAGAAAATATAATTTTAAACCCCATGTTTTTTCCAATACTTTTATTACTAATCCTTTCAATTTATCCGTACAATAGAATAGCATTTGTTTAGCTGTACGTGTACAATGCACGGAATCAAGTCATTACTGAGTCTATCGATCTGCTAAAAATACGAGCAACATCGCCTCACCAAGAAATAGAACCAGACTTTTTAAAACATTACCTCAAACTTGGATTTTCTTTGCTAAGCCGGTAAGCCGTGGATTTTTGGAGCATTACGTTTTATTGGCCCAGAGTGTACGATGTGCAAGCACCTGAAGCTTGAAGTATTCATAAAGCTGAGGACGCCGAGAACTAGACTAGACTTGGTCCTGTAGGGATGAGATAAGGCTCAAAACTGTCGATAGCAGGTAACGATAAATAACGGGTAACAGTCGATAGATATTTTTATCACGAACTATTTGGAAATCCTTAGTGAAATATTTCGAATGAATTCAATGTGCAACTAAGTAACACATTTGTTTGTTGAATGTTTTGATACGTTTGCCTGAAAATAGGATTTCTATGGAAATGAACAAGCGTGAATACGAAACTTGATTCGCTTGGGCAAACTATGTCCAGAAAATTAAATTATATTCCTAGTTACTAATCATTTAAATAAAATGCCTGCAGTACGTCAAACATACTTTAAAAATGGAACAAGATACAAAGTTCATATTTCTAAAAGGAATCTCAAATTAAACTTCCTGCCTGCATTTTCTTGGAGCCTAATACAGTTTTTTTGGGTGGCAAAATCATCAAATGAGTCCTCCCGCCCTGGGTGGGGCGGAAGGGACTGTCAGACTCTTAATGACTAAAATCCACCCGTGTTCCTTCGGATGCCTTTTACGTTCCGGGGCCACGGTATCCTGGATTAAGAAAAATCCGCGACCCCAGCAGGCATTTGGTCCCATAAGGGGCCCCGTCGGTGACGCGTGAAACACGACGCTCCACCGACCCGGGCTTGGTCCTTGGTCGGACGGCAAGCTTACCCATTACTCACCGTCCGCAAGCCCGCTCCGCCGCTGTGCCCTCTGCTATTCAGAGGGACACGCGTTGGAGCGTCCACCCAACAGGCTATTCGCATACGGGCAAAGAGACCCCAGGCACACAGTGCCTAAGGAAGAGTTTTAGCTCGCATCCCAGGGTGCACCGGCCCGAAAAACTGGTCTTCCCCCCGGACGTATCCGAGAGGGAACTCCAGTCCACGGGCGCACGTGGAGATTTCCTGTCTTAGCACCCCAGCCTAATACAGTTTTGAAAAAATCGAAGGCTAAAAATGGCCGTTTGCTTTTAGCAGAGAAAACCAGGTAGTACGGGGGCCACGTCAAAATTATGTCGGTGATTTCCTCTCAATCGATAGACATAAGATAGTTGTATCACTTGTATCATATAGCTTCGTGGACGTCAGGTATATATATTTTTATTCAGTAGTAAAGGCTACCGCTGTTTATCCCGACCACTGAACCGCAGCTGACATCCACCACATCCACGAATCTTTGTGATACAACTCTCTGATGCATTCTGCTAGTTATCGTTTGAGAGGAAATTGGTCAGGTAAATCTGTTATTGGCTCCCCCGGGCAAGAACTACTTCTGCTGATCAAATGTAAATGCAGAAAGAAATAACCGAATAGTGATTCTATAAATAAATAATTAATCGATAAAGGTAACATTGCCGTTACCCATCCCTATAACACTGACAGTGTTACGACTCGTCACTAGAGGTCGGCGGGTCAGCTGAAACCTGTGGGGGTGTGGGAAAGGGGTGCGGGCGTTGTCATGGCAACTGCGCCCCACAACACGCCGCGGCGGCGCCGACCGCGCACACACAAACGTACCTTATTATGTATGTTTTATGTGTTTGCTGGTTGTAACGTGGATTGCAACGTCAACACACACATGCACGCTTGTACACACATACAAATAAAAACACGCGCGGGAAATAGAACGCGTTTTAATATTTAAAAACGTATAAGGACAGACGTACGGTAGTCGGTATTAGCTGTGTATTTACCAAATTATAGGGTTGGTACCGCGGCTTGCCAGTTGAATTGAAGGTTGAATAACAATTCAATGTAGTGCCGTCGAACATTAATATTAGATGTAGACTTACTTAGGCTAATAGTAAGCTGCTCTATTAAATAAATTGAAGTGGAGCAAGCGAGTGCCATAATATATTCAAATTTAATTTTGTTTGTACATACCATACTAGTTACTGTAATGTTCATTTAAATTTTTCCACAAGTTCTACTGTTTTCACTTGTTCTGTAGTATTAGAAGTCATGCACGTGATTAAGGCGATGACAAAAGCTAATGTACCTCTCGCTCGCACGTTTCGACATTTTGAAAGATATAAAATCACTGATCCCATTTTTGAAAAATTGCAATCAACTATTTTTTGTGCAATCACATTGCACAGTTTAGTAAAAAAAAAACATTTTAATCGATACAAGTTTACCCACTCAAAAATTTGCTTTACTAGTTTTAGTACTTAAGCAAATTTTTGAGTAGGTAAACTTGTATCGATTAAAATGTTTTTTTTTTTACTAAACTGTGCAATGTGATTGCACAAAAAATAGTTGATTGCGATTTTTCAAAAATGGGATCAGTGATTTTATATCTTTCAAAATGTCGAAACGTGCGAGCGAGAGGTGACATTAGCTCTTGTCATCGCCTTAAAATTCCACAACTGGCAAGCTCGTCATACCCCAGTTTGTTTCCAAAAAAGCCGTTAATTACAATAATTGTTGCAATTACAAACGTTGGTAGTAATATTCAATTATATTATCTACGGAACCTTCGGACCGCTCTAACTCCTCAGAAGCACACATTCGGTGAAATTACAGAAGCGTTATGTTAGTAATTGATGCCATAAAAGGTAGTTTACCCTGGACGGCCGTTATTATAGCAAATTCTGTGTTGGTAACTGCCACAGAGTAACTGCCGTCCACACGCACCCTGGCTAAGAAAGCGGACAAGCTACACTGAATTCTTTATACTGTGGCGTACTTATTTTGGTAATAATTAATAAGATTTTGTGGTGCGCGTGAGTGCGTATGAATTACATTAAACGGCCTTTCAAATTAGAAGGTGATAGTGCGTGATTATGCAGTTATAATTGATAGTAACTAAGCACTCGTGAGTTTGTCCGCGCTCATTTAATATTGCAGAAGACTATAGTCATGTAATCTATATTACATGACTATAGTCTTCTGTATGTAAAAACCAAATATATATATTTTTTGGTTTTTGATACCGAGTACGCACACGAAATTCCTGAAGTTAATTTTTTAACACCTTGTATACTAGCGACCCGCCCCGACTTCGCATTAGTGCAATATGAAAATAAAATATAGCAAATATCATTCAGAACTAATGCAGCTTTTGACTGTTGAAACAGTTTTCAAAATCAGTTCAGCAGTTCCAGAGATTATTACAAAACTAAAAAAAAAAATACAAACTTAAACTCTTTAGATCATTATAAGTATAGACGAACTTTTCCTCTGTGAATTTCTAGTCCCAGTCATGGCAGTATGGTATACTTTTAGAAAATCTAAATAAATGTCCAACAATGACACTGCCAGCACTTGTAGTAACAATCCCAACTAGGTTGTAGTCGGGATTGTTACTACAAGTGCTGGCAGTGTCTGTGTGTGCCTTAAGGTGCGTACAGACCATGTAACATAACATGTTATACAACATTGCTATATAACATGTTTTAAATAATGTGGACATTGAATGTTATAATAACATGTTATTGATATGTATAACAATGTTATAAATCTTAGTCACGTTTAGCTCTGAAGAACGGCAAGCGACATTGTTATATTGGTTCCATATCAAAATAACTACGTTCATTAAAACTACTGTCGATATTATAGCAACGGTAGACTCCCATAAGTTCAAGACACATATTGGACGACTCAACTACTGTTCAACTGACATAATTTTGATTGAACTAAAATTGATTTCACTAACGAACGATTCAGCTAATGTTCTTATAAGATATTGGTTATTTTAACTACGCTTGAAATACCTAATGGACGACTCGCCTACAGTATTTTTTTTAATAAGTAAAACTCGCTCGTTTTATTTTTAAAGCAGAGGAAGAGGGCTTTCGAAGTAAGGTCGACGGAGCCCCTACGCGGGGCTCCTTTTTCTGTCTACAAGGTTTAAAGGAACCTAAACAAGGTCACCTTCAGGGGTGCCCCTGAAGTCGACCGTCTTCTTCTCGTTCAAAAGCACAAAGTTGTCCAGTTGGTATTTGGATATGAGAGTATGTAACGGGGCACTGAGAAAAAAAATGTAAAAACGACTTGGGGCAGCCCGACACGGACAGGTTAGGTTAGAAGGGGATGACGGGGTCTGAAAGACCCCGCCATACCCTACGTGGTTATTTTTTTTTAAACCACCCTGAAGTAGGAGCACCGCGAAGCGGTACTCCGTCGACGATTGTATGTTATCAGTATCACACATACCGTAACAGGGATATTAATTGTGGCTAAATATACCGAAGTTGAATTAACCGTAGGTGTATTAAACGTAGGTGAATTAACCATAGGCACAGAGCCGTAGGTGATTTAACCGTAGGTGAATTAAACGTAGGTGAATAAAAAAAAACCTAAAACAATACTGTACACATTAGAATAATAATGTAATATAACGGTTCCGTATCAAAATACCTGCATTCATTTTAACTACTACCGATATAATAACTAAATTAGTTATAACAAACTTATGTGAAACGACCATTAGTTATACCAACCGGTAGGTCTTTTGACCGTAGTTGTATAATAACAAGGTTACAGAGTGTGGACGTGTTGTAAAACACAGGTTAGGTATATAACATGTTACATGGTCTGTACGCACCTTTAGGGTTTGAATTTCATCAAACCCCCACTTAGTAAGCACGTCGGACGTAGGTTCTAAAAAAACCTCCACAGAAAATTTGAAACTCCTTGCACTTGTAGTTTCAGCGATTTCGTGACGAGTGAGTGACATTTCACTTTTAGAAACAGACGTACAAAATATTTGGAAAAAGTTCTAAAAAAAACTGAATGTCGAGCTGAAGTTCATAAGGATATGAACCGTGAAATCAGAAAAATAAAACCACTTACCTAAAAAATTAACAAGTCGATAGAAACTGCCACAGAGAGACACACTATGAGTAATGGAATTAAACCTCCATAGGCTTTATAACAGTAGCACGGTTTTCATTTCCACCCCACATTAATAATTTAATCAGTCGATATACCAAGGATACCGCATTTTCTTTCACAATGCAGGCGTCATTATAGAAAAAACATGTGCCGCCATTAGTCAGGAGTATGTACGCGATCGCAACAAATAGTCGATAGTTTCAAACAATTACAAATTCACCTGAAACGTTCTGTTGATACTCGTATTTACTGGCAGGAATTCCGCGAATCTTTGCTGCAGTTAATCGATTTATTGGGTGTTTAGAATTTAGCACTTCATTATTAACTGACATAGATGTACGACTGTATCGATAGTTTTGTGAGATGGTCGTACATCACTAGAAAAAACTACTGATAACTTTAAACAATAAAATTTTCTTCATCGGTCGTGAACTAGATTCTATTTTGTCTCTCAATTTATTACAGAAACTTCTACAATTATCTGCCAAGTTAAATTAAATAAAACAGAGAATAATCTTTTTTGTAAACTTACACAATTGGCAAACATAATTTATAGAATATAAAGAAACCTAAATCAGGAAAACCACTGACAGCTTGGAAGTCCCGAATGGAAATTCGATTAACCCGTCCAGTCGTCTGTTTAAAACATAGACATAGAGCATGGACGATATTATCTGCCTTAAATTATCAATTTATTTGTTTGGCTAGGCAATGCTCATAGGCTGTAGGGGTCGCGGGACTGTCTTATCAGTTAACTGTGACCCTGGAACGTAAAGGGCTATTGAAGGAACACCGTGGATTTTTGTCAGTACAAGTCTGACAGTCCCTCCCGCTCCACCCAGAGTGGTAGGACTCATTTGATGATTTTACATTTGCTGATCTTTTTTTTCTTTAATATAAAAAGGTCATGTTATAGGTCTATGGTTTAAAACTAAAAAGCAAATAAACAAATCCAATTTCAGTTAGTTACCAGTAAAAAATAAACTTGTTTATTTACATTAATTTTGCATAATTATTCAAATCAATCTCCATATTTAACAGCCATTTCATTCAGATTAAAAAAATACGTGTGGCACTCGGAGACTGCCGCGGTGAAGCTATTGCATAGCATTTTTTTTAAAGAAAACAAGTGAAACGTCAAGAAACGTTCTCCTCCTCCTCCTCCTCCCTCTCCCTCTCCCTCTCCCTCTCCATCTCCCCCTCTCTCTCCCTCAATAAAATTGCCCCTTGCTCAATAAAAGCATGCTTTCATGTAGTAATGAGATCATCTGTCCGTACCTTTATGAGCACGTCTGTCCGTACCTTTATGATTGCCGAAGTCTCCCGAACTGAAACGATGTTGGACGATGCATGCTGTCAAATGTGGTCAGGTTTTTTCGTTACGTTTTTCGCGCGCGCCGAGCTCAGAGCCTGCGATAAAAGCTATGCAATAGCTAAGATGGAATAATAGTAGTTTATGAAACTGGTACACCCCTCATTATGTACCAGTTTCATAAACTACTTTATCTACTTTCATTGACCACGAATTTATCAAATAAAAGATAAAGATTGACACAGTTATGGCGCCAAAATTCCCGTTATCACCGCGCATGGGCCACAGCGCGCGCAGCCACAGATAAAAAATCAAATGGATGTACCTATGATATGTAATCTGTATCGTAATGAAAAAAAAATATTATAACATTATTTTGTTAGAGAAATAGTGTCATAATTCAATTTTTAGGGTTCCGTAGCCAAATGGCAAAAACGGAACCCTTATAGATTCGTCATGTCTGTCTGTCTGTCTGTCTGTCTGTCTGTCTGTCTGTCCGTGTATGTCACAGCCACTTTTTGTCGAAAGTATAAGAGCTATCCTGTTGAAACTTGGTAGAAAGATGTATTATGTGAACCGCATTAGGATTTTCACACAAAAATCAAAACAAAACAAATTTTGGGGGTGCCCCCCATACTTAGAATTAAAACTCAAAAAAAATTTTTTCGCCAAACCCATACGTGTGGGGTATCTATGAATAGGTCTTTAAAAATGATATTGAGGTTACTAACATCATTTTTTTCTAAACTGAACAGTTTGCGCGAGAGACACTTCCAAAGTGATAAAAAGTGTGTCCCCCCCCCCGTAACTTCTAAAATAAGAGAATGATAAGACTAAAAAAAAATATATAATGTAGACCTCAACAAAAACTACCAACGAAAATTGGTTTGGATGAGATACAGTTAGCAGTTTTTGAGATATAGTACATTTTCAAAAACCGCAAATATAACTTTGCCATTCATACAAATACTATGAAAAACAAAGTTATTTTTATTGTTTGTGTATATTACTTACTAATCTCAATATAATTATATCTCTAATCTATGCTTGCTGCGGAACCCTTCATGGGCGAGTCCAACTCGCACTTGGCCGGTTTTTAATTTCAATTCGATATACTGTGTGTAAAGTACGTCATTATAAACTCGCTTTGAGTTTTGTATTTTGAATTTAACGATATGAGAGTAGATAAAAAATATAAAAATATGCTATAAATTTAATGGCAATTACGTCATCAATATAAAATTGGTACTGAATACAAAGAGTCAATCTGCAATACGACATCGTTAAAATGTTCACACATTTTCACTGCTTTTTTAATATAATAAACAAAGTTGAAACACTTCATCAATAGGTACCTATATCACTTTCTGTATTCTCGTCAGGGTTTAATAACGATGCTTCACCATTTTTCTTCCCCAAAAATAATCAAAAATTATTATTATTTCCAAAAAAAAACGCCGCGATATTTTTTCCCAAAAATGCCGACAATCCCCAGTCTACCAACACCTGATCGCTTCTATATTTCCCTGGCACAATATAACCTGTGACTGCATGGCCGATTTTCAAACGGCATTTTATCGTACGTCAACGTACGACAGACGGCACGAATGCGTGCCACACGCCAAATCCTAGAATCTGTCATACCAGTCGTGCACGCAACAAAAATAATAACCAATTTTATTTATGAAAATTAACCATTTTATTTACTGTAATGTACAGGCTAGCCATTTATTTATTACGTGACTCATATCAGATAGTATATTATTATAGAAAAATGCGTCATGAAAAACTCCTCTGTAAAGTAAAAAAAATGGAATAATTATTTTGTCACGCACTGAATAGTTCATAAAACTTCATGATCGGAGCAGTATTTAAAACATGTTTGGGATTAAAAGAAACAACGAACATCCATAGCTTTTACTAAATCCCATCCCTTAAACTAATTTTCTTTCAGTGTGACCCAATTTTTCAGGATACACTTTTAAAGTCCAGCAATGTTTTCTGTTTTTAATAAACGAGAGCTCTTCCCGTTAACCTTAGTAGGTTATGATATCAGGATAGGCATGCTGACATCATGAACAGAATATAGCTAATTTAATTAGTCAGTCAATAAGACTTTAGAAAAATAATGGATAGGTACGTATTTTTTTCTTTTGTTGAATAAATGCATATTTACAAAGATATAACGCATCAAAATTCGAGAATCGGTGGGTCTTGACGTCAGAAACAAGTAAAACATCATCATCAGTAAACATAAGTGAATAACCTCCTCCTTTTTGAAGTCGGTTAAAAAGAATCTATGGTCAACCTAGTGCTTACTTAACTACTGAACAAACAGTAGCCCTAAATCGTGTCTGGTAAGGAGGGAAGAGACGCCTGGGTGTCACCACTGCGAAGATCGCCCGGAGGACACGGTGCACGGTGGAGCATACGGTGCAGGACTGCCGCGCTTGGGCAGAGCACCGCCGTGTCCTCTCGGCGGCGATAGGCGGAGACCTCTCGCGCCCGGCATTGGTCGAGGCCATGCTGCGGGGCGAGACGGAGTGGGAGGCGGTCGCCTCTTTCTGCGAAGCAGTCATGCTCGTGAAGGAGGAGGCGGGCCGCGTGAGGGAGAGTACAGTGTCCTCCCTCCACCCCAGCCGCAGTGATTGAGAGATTTGCCCGGGGTGGGAGTCCTCCCACCCCGGGCAAATCATCTAATGAGTCCTCATTTGATGATTTTACCACGAAAAAAAAAAAAGCCCTAAATCGTAATCTGATTAATGATACTACGAGTGATCAAACCATTACATTAATGAACTGAACCTGAACTAACCTTCAAATCATTAATTTTTATACTCTAACTTGTTTAATGTCAATGAAAATGATCATCGTTTAAGAAATTAATCAACGATCCAAAAGAGTTACCTTAGAAATGATACTACGATATTCACTTGTAACTATATTACCGACGCCGACGCACCCTAACCTATTTGACGTCATTGAAAATTATCGTCGTTTAACAATATTAATCAATGCAATGATGGGCAGTGAAATCGCGAACTAATTCATAATTCGACCTCAATTCAATAATGGTAAGTTGGTACATAGTGTCACCGGAAATTGGCCCACCACGGGTCGGCGCACGCGTTCGCAGGAAATGAAATCGCGTCCGACATGCCCGCTGATCTATTGTGCGATGCGCGCGCGTTTATTGTTCGTACGTTTCCAAGCATTTTATTATAACAGTGTATCTTTTTGAATAATTTTATTTTTCTAGGTAATTTGCTCTTTTTACTGAGTTTGTATGAAGTTTGCTGCTGTCTATTTCATGCCGCGACTGCTTGGAACTATATCCAACCACTGTTCATCTCTTCTCTATTTTCTGTCAAGTCATATTTTCTAAACTTATTTAAAGCCAGTATAAAGTTAAAACTGCATCAAAATTGTACAGTTATAATCTAAAGCCTTACTTTCAACATTCAACTAAAAACAATATCCTCAACTAGCAATTTTCCGCGCTTCTTTCACCAATCTCAGTGCAAAAAATCACCTACAATGTAACAGTCTAGACCAGGCAGTAGAAAACGAAACGGTTTGTGCAATGATAACTTTACAAATAGATAGAATTGTCGGCACGTCACGGCTGTGCACCCGCGCCGGATTCGAAATCGCAACCGGACAATTAGGATGCTCTTTGATGCGTTACAGACCGCCGACCGCGCCTGTGCTCTACAGCTCTAGTACCATTTGAAGTAAGTACTTTTTGGTTACCGTTTCAACGCCTCATTGGTTAAGTGTGCTCATGGGTTCAATGGTGAGGGGTTGTGGGTTTGTCAGATTACTTGAATAGTTTACTTTAAAAGCTTTTAAGGTGTATAATGGTACAGTCTTTCGTGGCTGTTCCAGACCTTCGATACCTATCCGTCATAAGCAAGTTGGAGCTTTGTATCTTTAAAAGATGTTAAAATGACGTCACTGTGTTCGTAGACGCTAATTTCGGCCCGTCGGTGTGTATCTTGAAAAACAGGATCATTTTGGACTCAATGGGTGGTGATGTTGCCTACGAAACTTCAGCAAGATTGAATAAAGTAGAAAATAACTATATCATGGAAAACTTTCTTTACTTGAAAACTGTAATAGAATCGTCGAAGGCTAATCGATCAGAAGCATTGCTAGTATTGCTACGTCGAACTACTAACTCATCGATTATTCTACAAGGCTATAAGAACTTATACAAACCATCAAGATACAGTGCCACACGAATATTTTGGCGTGCGAGTGACGTTGACTTATAGGTGCTGTTTGTTAACATTTTTGACATTATCTATAAAATTGGTATTGAAAAACAAGCTGACAACGTTAGTTCCAATTAAAGCCACACGCCAAATGATTCATGAACTACTAAATTCCTCCCTTGAAACGTTTTTATTTAATTTAATCATTGTTAAAGTAAATCTGTTCATGTTTTATGCCCAGAATTACGATGATCCGTAGTGTTTTATAGTTAGTTACGTCTTGCTTGACTGCATATAGCGGATCTGAGTTAAATCGTTCAGCACACGATGCGTTTGCAACTAGTGCATAAAGTTTTTCATGTTTCTTTGTTCTCTGATCGTGCATAAAATTCCCTTGCGGTATTAGTAGAGATCTAATGGTGATTTTCACTAACGCTAAGAGATTCCTTAGTGAATGATCTGTCGAAGTTTAACTCTCGACGCAAAGGCCAGTGTGAAACCGGACCTATCCTGGGTATTTTTTTTAAGTTATTTCGATAATTTTTTGTCTAGGTATCTTGATCCTTCTGGTACAACAAAAATCCCCTCTATTGACTTCTTAGATCAAAATAAGACATCCAATTCCAAGAAACAATATATCACTTATAAGATAAACGTCACAAAACCGACAAATCCATCATTGTATCTAATACAGTTACCTTTCTATGTTAGGGTACCCTTATACAGCCTTAGAAACAACTCGCATTATAAAAGACCTTCTATAGTAACATTGTCGAAATGCCTCACCCTCACATGTCTTGGAAATGTTACCACTTATCAGAAAATCTTCATTAAGTTCTACTAAAGCTTATCATTGAATTGACGGATACCATAATACCAAAATAATCCCTATATACGAAGTAATGGAATTAATTGGGTTACACAATAGGTACATAGAATTCGGTCTTCTTTGAAAGCCTAAATATACTAAAGCACGAACGTCAATATCCATAATTGCTTAGCTGTGTACTAAAATGTGGAAAAATGTAGACAGCCACTATGGAGGTTAGGTACCGACAGCATGCGAGGGAAACGCAAGAGGTTGTGAACACGCGAACCGCACCCCGTGTTCCATACCAGTCAACATTTTACAGGGGAAATAGCTAATGTTTTCTGCTATTGACATAACGTTCCTGTTAGCTCCTAAAAGTACCCGCAGTGCGAGTGAAGCGGTGTCACGTCGTTATCAATTTAAAACTGGCAAGGAAGGAAATTGTACCTAAGGAATGTATAATACATCCTTCAATACGTCTGCCTTTATATTTATGATGTTACTTTCTTGGCTGATATGTTGATTTGGATAATTTATTTAATTTTGTACGTAATTGGTATGCGACGGAAATGATAACGGCTTTTCACGACATTTTCTTTAGGATCATGTATGCTACGTAACTTTAGGTAGAAATGTTATTCAAAGACATACCAATTCTTCTTTTATTTACATGGTAAAACATCAAGTGAGTCTTCCCGCCCTATGTGGAGTGGAAGGAACTGTCAAACTGATACTGACTAAAAATATCAAGCCTGTTATTTTTGAAGATTTGAGCAGAGATCTGGTGCCTATTTTAGTACACCCATATTTATTTCGCTTGTTGTTTTTAAGTTTCAAATAAATTAATATTTTTATGTTAATATTGCTTTAATACTATTATAGGTATTAAATCTATAGTAATGATTGATAAATATTCGTTAAAACCAAGGGTAACTACTTACTTCACGGTGCTTGCCTTGAAACCTGATATTACTTATACTTAGATATTGATTCATTAAGATATTGATACTAAGTAACTATTTTATTCCAACGTTCAGAAATCACGTAGACGTAAAAAATTGTTTAAGGTCAAAGAAATAAGCCAAACTTTATTAAAATAAAAACTAAAATTGAACATGTAAATCCTGTGATTTACTTTCTTTCGAAACGTGTAAAAAGCTAAAACATTATAAAAACTTTGTTCATTTTAGACTTCCCAGAATATAGGTTGGCAAATCTTAAGATTAGCTAGTAAAACCGCCACGAATGTTGCTAATCAACCCACAAATACCGCTGTTGAAGTATTTCTTCTTCGAGAACATTCCGCCAATCAAATAAAAAGTTGAAACAGTTCATGCCTTTCATTCCTCACGCGACGGCATAAGGAGGTCTAAGGAGGTCTAATTAGGACGTTATCGAGTACATACGTATGTAAAGTATGACTTTGATACTTAACATACTTACTTTGTACTTTTACTGTAAATCAAGTACCATTAAATTATTGGATTAGAATATCAAAACTATTGTACACTCAGAAACTAGATTACAACGATTTATTCCAAAAATCCCCACTGACAAATCCCCACCAGTTGTTATAATATTAAATAGGAATATAGGAGACTTGATGACGGAGCCCCTAAGAGCTAAGAGCAATGCAAATAGCGAGCGTAGCGAGCTCGAATTTTTTGCGCCTTTCTCCAATTTTTGATTGCAAGAATCTGACATTATTATGTGCCCCGCCTGCGCCCCCTAGGTCCGGCACTGCTACAAACATGGAATAACCTTTTGTTTAAATCTATTAGAATAACACAGATATCGACGCCGCAGCGCCTACCCCACACTACAGCATATAAATAACTCTATATACTCGAACTAAACCTTTCCAAATTACAGCGGCAGGCGATTTCACGGAAAAACCTCATTTGAATTGTGTGTGTCTTTCTTACCTCACCTTTGTGTGGTTTCCCGTCACTACCCCAAATTTTCACTCCATCAAGGAAACGACTTGGTAAATACACATTATGTACGCAACACGATATTGTAACGGTTTTGAAAGCTATATTTTACCGGTGTTAAATATTGTTGTAATTATAATGTGTAGTCCATTTTTCTGACTTTGATTAAGTTTCGTCGAGTTCAAAGGCTCTATCTAGCACGGGTTTTCACGTTTTTATGACTTGATGTTATTTGAAGGAAAAAATTGTTCCTCAGCTGGTAGGCTAGAGGCGTTTTTTCACTCTCCGTAAACTCCGAAAACTTGTGCTACGGCCTCAGAGCTGTCCTAATGAAACATTGAGATTTTGAATACAAAGGGTCTTTTTTTTTTGCGTGGTAAAATCATCAAATGAGTCCTCCCACCCAGGGCAGGGCAGGAGGGACTGTCAGACTCTTACTGACTAAAATCCACCCGTGTTCCGTCGGATGCCCTTTACGTTCCGGGGCCACGGTATCCTGGATTAAGAAAAATCCGCGACCCCGGCAGGCATTTGGCCCCATAAGGGGCCCCGTCGGTGACGCGTGAAACACGACGCGCCACCGACCCGGGCTTGATCCTTGGTCGGACGGCGAGCATACACATTACCCACCGTCCGCAAGCCCGCTCCGCCGCTGTGCCCTCTGCTGTTCAGAGGGACACGCGTTGGAGCGTCCACCCGACAGGCTATTTGCATACGGGCAAAGAAACCCCTTAGGCACACAGTGCCTAAGGAGAGTTTTTGCCCGCATCCCAGGGCGCACCGGCCCGAAAAACTGGTCTTCCCCCCGGACGTATCCGAGAGGGAACTCCAGTCCACGGGCGCACGTGGAGGTTTCCTGTCTTAGCACCCCATACAAAGGGTCTTAGTATATAATTATGTGGTTTGACTAATGATGGCGGACTTATGTTGTTTCTTCATCTTCTTCTTATATATAAAAATCAATTGCTGTTCGTTAGTCTCGCTAAAACTCGAGAACGGCTGGACCGATTTGGCTGATTTTGTCTTGAATTACTTCTGGAAGTCCAGGGAAGGTTTAAAAGGTGAGGCGGTACGAAGTTTGCCCGGTCAGCTAGTAGTAAATATATTTAAACCTACGTATCAATATTTGTTTTTCGTAGGCTAGGGAGAACTAAGAGAAACTTGAAGAATATTACTACCTACCTCGATTAAAAGTATTGAAGTTATCCTGGTTATAAACTACAAGCTGACCCGTGCCCACTTCTTTGGGCGGTAAAAAGTACATGATATCTTTATAATTTATAGCCTACTAGTGTATATGTCACTCAAGACCAAAGCAGCTTTCAACTGGTGAAAGAATTTTTGAAATCGGACCAGTACCCTGAGCACGAGTTTTCACTCTTTTACTTTACAGCGTTTTTTCAGTAATTACAGCATTTCTTGTATGAAAAACTGGAACAGCGCCTCTGGTGTGCGAAGAAGGAACTAATTTTTTCCTTGAAAATTGTCAATTTGAAATTGTCAAAGTTCCAGTTTACTTTACGTCTCAAATACTGAAAATTCGTGCTCAGGGTACAGAAGTTTTTGAGCCTATTCATTATTAATAATATTAGTATGGATAGCACTCACAAATAATGTAGCTTTCGACCAGTGAATTAATTTTTTAAATTGGTTCATTACTTGCGGAGATTACCCCCTACATACAAACAAATTTTACCTCTTTATAATATTATTATTAGTATAGATTTGTGAATTTCCAAGTTCGTGCCAAAGTTTTTGCGTAGAAGAAGATAGTACACATTCATCCATTGTCGCAAGGTTTCGCATTTATAAGATAATCATAACATTAATCCTTCAAGAACATTTTAAAAGCTTCCATCAATTTGTTTGCTGTGGTGGATCAGAAATATCTTAAATCAGTACCCTTTTTTTTTTTTTTTTCGTGGTAAAATCATCAAATGAGCCCTCCCACCCCGGGCAGGGCGGGAGGGACTATCAGACTTGTACTGACTAAAATCCACGGTGTCCTTCAATAGCCCTTTATGTCCCGGGGTCACGGTAATGATATAAGTCCCGCGACCCCGGCAGGCTTTGGCCCTCTAGAGAGGGGGCCCCGTCATTATGCTGACGCTCTTTGAGGCGCGCGTGGAACACAACGCGCCGTCGACCCGGGCATGGTCCATGGTCGGGCTGCGAGTTGCCCTTTACTCGCCGCCCGCATGCCCGCGCCTACGGTGGCCGGAGATCGTCTTGCGACGTCCGTCGCCGTGGGCGTCCACCACCGCGGGAAATCAGTACCCTTAGCACGAGTTTTCACTCTTTTACTTTACAGCTTCTTTTCAGTATTTAAAGCGTTTCTTGTATGAAAAAATGGAACAGCGCCTCCGGTGTGCGAAGAAGGAACTAATTTTTTCGTTGGAAATTGTCAATTTGAAATTGTCAAAGTTCCAGTTTACTTTACGTCTCAAATACTGAAAACTCGTGCTAAGGGTACAGTTCAGACTTTGAACGAACGTTTAAGGGCACGATCATCCTTCAATTTTTTCAGACAGAGGACTAAACGGACATTTTAATAGAATCATGAATTATGATTCTGCTGAAGTGGCATTCTAAAGCCCTATTTAATGAACTTGAAACTGAATTCATTGACCATAAAGGGCCTATGCACACCACGTTTTTTAAACGCGCCGTCAACGCGTGTTTTAGAATAGCGCGTTTTTTTTCCGCAATGTAGACAAGTTTGCATCCAAATTCTCGCACGTCTAAATAAGGCTTTAGACCACCTGTACTTTTGATGAGTGGCTAATATCTTGCAGTTAGAAAAACATAAAAATTGAAATTAATGGTAGCGTGACATAAAGACATCACTCAATCTAGAAACCGTTGCAATTTTTCAACGATATTTTAAGCTTATAAATCATAGTTTTCCAGATTCGCGAAGAAAACTGTAACACGATGATGTACGAATGTACACCTTCTTACAACTCAAGGTAGGTATCGAAAATCCATAAACTAATATAATTATGGTAATCCATTTAAAACACATGAATGGAATCTTCGCGTAATTTTACAACTAGGTACAGGGGCTAGTACATCAAACTATTCCAATCTGTCAAATTTTCCCAATATAATATAATTTCCTTCTGCCTTCGTAATAAAGCTTACAATGTATTATGTAAATAAAAGACATGGCCAAAAATTGCATTCCATCAAAATTCCATGTACACGTACATAGTAAATACCATTGTAAAATAAAAATATAAAAATAAATTACTGCGTAGGTTTTAGCCTCTCTGAACTTGTCAGTTTTTAACCAACTTCAAAAAAAAAGTAGGTTCTCAGTTCAACCTGTATGTATGTTTGTCCGCGATTATCTCGCGTTTGGCTGAACCGATTTTGATGCGGTTTTCAGGAAAGTGTTCATTATATTCTTGAAAAGGTTTAAATATATAACACTAATAGATATCCTGTGACGTTGCCCGCGTGGATCAGTTTTTGCTTACTTGGATTGTAGATTTTCAGTGATCATTGCATGTTTGTCCGCGATTATCTCGCGTTTGGCTGAACCGATTTCGATGCTGTTTTCAGGAAAGTGTTCACTACATTCTTGAAAAGGTTTTAATATGTAACAATAATGGATATCTCATGACGTTGTCCGCGTGGATCGGTTTTTGCTTACTTAAATTGTGGATTTTCAGTGACCATTGCATGTTTGTCCGCGATTATCTCGCGTTTGGCTGAACGGATTTTGATGGGGTTTTCAGAAAAGTATTTGATACATTCTGGGAAAGGTTTTGGTATATAACAATAATGGATATCTCGTCAAGTGGCCCGCATAGATCCGTTTTTGTTGCTAGCTAGGATTGTAGATTTTCAAAGACGCCGATTATTGTGAAGCTTTTTGTTGAATATCTAAAATAAAAACGGTAAAATAAAAAACTTTTTGAAAAAAAAGGAACCGAATTCAAAATAAAACACAAAATGTCTAAATTAACTTATTTTCGGAAGTCAGTGTCTTTGTTTTTATTTCTTTGACTATGGCCACCGACTTCCGAAAGAAAAGTTATCTAACACTTTTTTGGGTTAGTTTGGGGTGAAATCTTCCCAGTACCTTTCTAGGGGTGGACCTTAGCGAAAGATAAATATAAGAAAGGAAGTTCCAAACGACTTGTAATTCTAGTACAAAACGTGTGATATGGTCGACAAATGCATTTTATTAGAAACATTTCATTCATACAAAACTGTATTCATTGGTATTTGTTACGTTTTATAAAATACTCGTGTCATAATTATATATTTTAATGCGTTTTACCCAATTCACCCAAAAAAGCTTTAAAACGGAACGAGTTTACTGGTTTGATAGTTTGGTTTTATTTACGTCAAATGTCAATTTAATTTTAATATCATTGCAGACGTTCTGTGATTGCAGATTATATATTTTCTGATATTTTTGACCCCCGCTGATACCTTCTACCGTACGATTACCTTGCTAATAATACTGGACTCTGATTTGCTTTGCGTTTTGGATTTGTTTTGTGGATTACTATGAGGTGCATCAACTGCGGAATAGCCATACAAAGGCTGCAGAGGCATCTCTTATCCTCGCTTTCTGCACCCCATCAAACCAAACTTTCGCGTTGGTTAATTAATCCTCAAACCCAGGTATGAAGTCGGAATATTAAAATACTTAATCTGTTTTTTTTATGTTTTTTCATGGTATGCGATTTTAAATAGTGCATCTTTTTTTCAGTTGCCTCTAGATATATTCATTTGTCAACCATGTTTTTTATTATTGAATACTGAAACTGGTGAACATGAGAGACTCAGTCAGAAAAATAAGACAACAATAATGTCAGTATGGAGTGTCCATTGCTCGCTGTCCTAATATCACAAAATACCATTAATGTGGTAAGCATTTTGTTTTTAATTCATTAAATACATAATTATATGGTTAAGTATTAATCTATAAAAATGATTTTTTATAGTATGTTTGTGTGATTATAATATGCACATTTATCTTTATGTATTTTTCAAGTTTAACATATACTTTTCAAAAGTAAGCATGTTGTTACAATACTTCTCATTGTACAAAAACATAAAACAATTCAAGAACATACTGTTAACAATTCGAGAATATTAGGATAATGTATAAAAAGGCAATTCTTTGTCCCGCAATCACAATTATGAAATAATGTATCCTTTTATGCTTGTATTTGTTTTACTATGTTCAAAGCAGTTATTTATAAAATAACTGAATCACTATAAAACCTTAAACTTAATGCTGATAAGAGTATGAAATAAAAATGTAGTTTTATCTAAGCTGGTTGGTTGACCTGTGACTCGTTTAACACTTACTCATCACTGTAACGTTTTTTGTTACATTTTACCTAGGACAGGTAAAATGTAACAAAATAATTTTATTTATTCTCTATATCTATTAAATAAATAATTATTTATACTCTTTTGTTTTATTTGTGTTTTCTTTTTTAATTGGTCAATAAACCTTTTTCGGTCAATAATTCTTAAAAGTATGTTTTTAAGGCAACCCATAAAAATACATTTTAAAGAAAAACATGAAATTCTATTAAAGGTACTTTGTTATTATTGTCAGATTTTAATAAATAATTCATTAAAGCGCCTTTTTATTATAGCAAATCCTATTCTATGCACTTATTGCCAGCAATCTGACTAAAGGTTTAGTGAAACTGTTTTCGTTTACTCTGTTGTAGTGACAAGTTCTTTATGTGTTTTATTTACTGCAATTTAATGTACCAATATCCACGAATATAAAACACCAAAAATAGTTGGTGTACATTGAATTCAATAACTATGCAAACGCCCATACAGAAATTGGCCATGTCCTTTATGATAGATTGGGGTATATTGATGTGTTGGCATCTGCACTACTTATCGTCTTCGATTACTCTATAGTGAAACTTCACTATAGATTTTCTTAATAGACCAAATTCAAGCTTTGCTCAGTAGCGCCTCATCCGAAAATGAACCTTAAATGCTTTTAATTAATGTTCTGATTAGTATGACATATTCAATCACAGTCGCTTGTAGGAATATGCGCAATAGCCTTATGCTAATAAGGTTTATTTTCGGACGAAAGCGACTGAGCTAAGCTTGAGCATAGACTTAATTCGCTCTTTAGATCTCAGCCTTGGTGACTTCTAAATGAATGCCTAAATAAAGGCGTGTTATTGCATTTTCAACCCTACACTCAGTACTGAGTGTTGTAATTCCAAGGGCGCTACAAAGTTCAGGTTTTAGGTTACCGAAGTGTATCAGGAAATCAAGCATATTAAGTACTAAAATGTACTCAGTAATAAAATTTACTCACCAAACGATGTCTTCTTCCCAAAAGAGGTAGTTTGTAGTATTTTCAAGATTCAGTTCAGTTTTCACTGAGATTCTTCTCCATAAAATTCATTAATATTTAAAATCGCCAAAATATTGTAAAATGCTCTTAGGTATAAGTAATGCAATATTCATAAATTTAAGGTAAATATAAGGGATATTTATAATTATTTTATATTATTCTACAGGCACAGTACTGATATGTATTTGTTTGATATTATTTTCTATGCTAAGTCATCGAATAATCGCCACTACAGTAGATTTATCGTGTTTTTTGTTATGTCATTTCTTGCTTGTACTTGTTGTTTCCATGCCTCGTAGCCGCCGCGGTAATGATCGAGTTCCTTCAAGGTTGTGTGCGAGGAGTCAGCCTATAGTTCACTTTTGATATCATTCTTGAGAATCACTGGTTGTTTCGGATGTTATTATCACTGCATAGTTAGTCCGGGCTATGGCGTCTTGCTGTTTAGATTACATTGGAAAACCGCCTACAAACAAGCACAGAATTTACGTATCTACTGATCACTGTGACTGACAAAGCGAGGGGAAAACCTGAGCGGTATGTTAGACGCACTTTTAAATAGATTTAATGGCGGTGCAGTTATTATTTTGCTCTGTTTTCAGGGTGTATTGCTTCACAGTGATTTTCTAAGCGTGCCTCAAAATGTCAGAGTTGTCAGATGGTGTGGACATGCGCAGTGGGACCCTTTTTGACAAGTTGTTTGAGGGTGTGTCGATAAAACAGGGGCTCGTTCGGCTTGGATCATAAAGAATCCTCCTCACTTGTTCGGGTCATCACTTTCGATTCGCCCGTTTAAAGAAGCCGACTCGAAGCAATTACCACGTCTATCAAATATACCTACTAAAGTTATTTGCTGCAGACCGATCGGCATACTCCGATTGGCATCTTGTTTGAGTTTGCTCGATTGTGTCGCCCATTGTACCAACCGAACAAGTGTGTAGCATCCCTGAGGCTTCATGTTTGTAAATAGGCTGCTCGGTTACAAGTGGCCTGGAATACCTGGTTCTACTTTTCTTAGGTTTTTATCTTAGCAGATTTTACGGTATGTTTCTTTCAGTATAACATTATCATTTCTGAGATAGTCTAGATGAATGATTTTACTAAAACCCGCTGATTTTGGAAAAAAACACACCCTATAATATAGTATTACACTATTCGATTTAGGGCTGATTTTTCAATAGTCAGATAACTTTTATCTGAGGAATAAAAGTAACGGTTTTACATATTTTCTATAGATAAGCTGTCAAACCGCCATTTTTATTCCTCAGATAAAAGTTATCTGACTATTGAAAAATCAGCCATTAAACACAAAAATAATTAATTTCATTTAAAATTTTAGTACAAGCATTATATCTAATTTTAATCTTCAAGTAAAATGGCAATAATAACTAAAGAAATATGTACAAAAAAGAAAAAGAAAAGAAAAACATTCAAAGGGCGTCAAAGAATTCGTCCACATCGCTGTGAACGGGAACAGTGCCCAGAACGCTGGCAGCATTGCCATGTTGTATGGCAATGCTGATTCGTTGGCCTAGAAATAGGCCAGCCCTCTGGTCACCTGAAGAGTCGACTAATCGCCTGGCGATATCATTAAAAACTTTGTGAGCGCTCGGACCCCATGGCCCTAGAGTTTCAACCCCAAACGGCTCAAACACATAGCTACTAGCTAAGCCAATGTATTTGCGCCGCTTGGAGTTTTCAGCACCTGCAGCAGCAGCGCCAGCACAACACGCTGTACTAGGAAGATGGTATGGCGCAAGGGTGTCGACACATGTTGCATCCCACACCAAAGGCCTACCCAGCTTCCATGGCATTATGGTCATACCAGATGGTCTCTTCCCATCGTCGCGTGCCAAGCCACTGGGTTCTAAGACGGCTGGCACCCCGGCGGTGACAAGAGCACAACGGATTGTGTCGTTTAAGCTAGCGTGTCGCCCCAACCGACCTGCACTCCTGCTACAGGAAAGGCCATGGTGCCCGAGGCAGTCGACTACTTCACCACATTGACAGCGGTGTGGAGCCCCACAAGGAGCGCCCAAACGTAAGCAAGTAGCGACGCGGAAGGTTGTGTCACCCAGCATAGTACCTATGTTGGGCGAAGGTAGCGCTTGAAGCCAAAGGCCCGACTCCCACTCACCCACAGCCAGCAGGCGGGCACGCTCCGCAGTATTGGTGGACGTATTAATGAGATTATTCCGTACCAACCTGCAGAGCGGCTCATCCACTGTCTCTGGGAAAACAGGTTCACGGGCCGATCCGAATCTGGGCAAGCCACTTTCCAGGCGTCCTCGGCATCGGTCAAACACGGCACCTCAGGATCGACCAGGGAGAAAGATAAAATTCTCCTGGTCAGCCTTTCAGTGCTGTGGACAGAGGACAGGAACGCCGGTAAGCTAACACTGGAAATTTTGCGGACACCGAGTCCACCAAAACGAATTGGAAGTGTGGCTTGAAGCCACGCTCGGTCATCCAGGGCCACATTAAGAATGGATGTTAATGTATTACGAATAATTTTGTCAATTTTGTCCAAGAGTTGTAGATGTTTGAAAAGAGGGGATGAACGAAGAAAATACATGAAATTTGGACCAAAACAACAATATCGAATTAGGGTGAAAACCGAATGTAAACTAATTTGGGAGAGTCTTTCCGAAATATCATTAAAATGTTTAATTTTGTTATCAATAAATCATGGGAAACTTTCTGCCAAAATAGGGGAACCAAGGAGGCGCAGGGAACTTTTATCTAGAATGGTGATATTCGATAGTGTTGCTAATAAGGATCAAATTGTAGAAAGTAATCATAAATACGTACGTATGGATGTGTATGATTATGAAATCTAAGAAACAATAGATGGATTGCATGATATCTAGAAAAAAGGCAACTACTACATAAGATGGCAAGTTATTAGTAGGGGAAGTCAGCTCAAAGCGGCCATAGGAGGCAAAGCGGCCATGCTTCATTTTTCTGTTATTTGAAATGATAACGTTATGTTGCCGTGCTGTACGCATAACTAAACCTCTCTCTAGCCCCGCGCCAGTCATTCACTAGTGTGGTTCTAGTGACGACAAATGTTTTTTTGTGTGTTTTATTAAAATCATACAAGGTAAGTTCAACCTGTTTCTTCAAAACTGTTTATATTTAAATGTTTTCACTGCACGTTTAATGTTACTTATCTCTTTGGCCTTTTTTGTATGGAATTTGCTCCGAAATACAATAAATAATGGGAGTGACATTATTTTTTAAACAAGATGGTCGAAAAAGGCAAAGCGGTTCGGGCAAAGCGGCCAACGAACCGCTTACTTTAATAGTATGGCTCCATAGATAATGCTTGATTATTTTGTTTAGATGGTCAATAACTACAAAAGAAAACAGCCCAGGTATCATGAGAGGAAGCTACAATGGCCTGAACAATTAAAGAACAATGAAATCCATCGAAATAAATATTGTAACCCTGAGAAGACACTAAACAGGATCTGCTATGAAGAAACTAAGCAGATTTTGGATTTAGCCCAGTAGGTATATTTCAACAAAAAAAAAACAATTAATTTCTTGAAAACTTTTGGGGTGGCCACGTTGCCTTTACCACCACGGCCGCTTTGGGCGGCCACTCGGGCAATGCAGTTTTATGACAAGTTTTCGTAATCGGCAAATCATATGCAAATTTGAGTTGGCCATTGTAAAAATTCTATTAATTTTTAGGGTTCCGTAGTCAACAAGGAACCCTTATAGTTTCGCCATGTCCGTCCGTCTGTCCGCAGCTTAGCTCAGAGACGCCCAGTACTAGAAAGCTGTTATTTGGTGTAAATATACGGATTTGTTGCGCCGAAAAAGTGGTAAAATAATATCTCGTAAAATATTTTTTAGGGTACCTCCTGTACACGTAAAGTGGGGATGTTTTTTTTTTCTCGCGTACCCCTTAGTTTGGGGTATCATTAAATAGGCCTTTAAAAAATATAGATAGTTTCCATTAACAATTTTTTGACAAAAAGATTCGTTTGTGAAATATTAAGCTTTAAAGTGCTAATTTTTGCTCGACCAAGTGCCCCCCCCCCCCTCTTTCAGCTAAACGGTTATGTTTGGGGTTGTGAAAAAATTCACAATAGTAGTATATGTATCGGGCACGCCGCAATCGCGGCGGTAAGACCCCTCTTTGAGGAGTGGCTGGAAAGACGTCACGGCGTCCTGACTTACCGCATGACGCAGGTCCTCACCGGACACGGAAGTTTCGGGAGGTTCCTGTGTCTGATAAGGAGGGAAGAGACGCCCGGGTGTCACCACTGCGAAGATCGCCCGGAGGACACGGTGGAGCATACGGTGCAGGACTGCCCCGCTTGGGCAGAGCACCGCCGTGTCCTCTCGGCGGCGATAGGCGGAGACCTCTCGCGCCCGGCATTGGTCGAGGCCATGCTGCGGGGCGAGACGGAGTGGGAAGCGGTCGCCTCCTTCTGCGAAGCAGTTATGCTCGTGAAGGAGGAGGCGAGCCGCGAGAGAGAGAGGACAGCGTCCTCCCTCCGCCCCAGCCGCAGTGGTAGACGCCCACGGCGTCGGACGTCGCGGGACGATCTCCGGCCACCGTAGGCGCGGGCATGCGGGCGGCGAGTAAAGGGCAACTCGCCGCCCGACCATGGACCATGCCCGGGTCGACGGCGCGTTGTGTTCCACGCGCGCCTCAAGGAGTGTCAGCATGATGACGGGGCCCCCCTCTAGAGGGCCAAAGCCTGCCGGGGTCGCGGGACTTATCTCATTACCGTGACCCCGGGACATAACGGGCTATTGAAGGACACCGTGGATTTTAGTCAGTACAAGTCTGACAGTCCCTCCCGCCCTGCCCGGGGTGGGAGGACTCATTTGATGATTTTACCACGCTAAAAAAAAAAAAAAAAAAAAAATAGTAGTATATGTATATAACGAAGTCTAAAAGAAAATTGTCATGACTAAGTAGGCTTTACAAGTTTACGAGTAATAGTCGACCAACTAATAAAACGTACGTGGATAACATATTTTCCTAAACAAAATGTATCGGAGAACATGTTCTTCAACTGCAAATGTAAGTTTGTCAACTTTATTTTTACAGCTATGGTGGTGGGTATGTTTTGGGGATAGGTAGGTTTTTATTGTCAACTATTTTTAACTAACTTCAAAAAAAGGAGGAGGTTCTCAATTCGTCGTAATCTTTTTTTTATGTATTTTCCCCGATTTCTCAAAGACGCCTGGACCGATTTTGAAAGTTCTTCTTTTGACTGAAAGAGTACACCTTCCAATTGGTCCCATGGTCATCAAGTCAGGATCTGATGATGGAATCCTGGAGAAACGTGGGAACTCTTTAAATTTTAAATCATTCTTGAAGCGATGTATTCGAATTATTACTTAAAGCTGGTTTAAAATCTATGTTACAGCCGCAGCTTCCCTCTACCTCTCCCTCTCCCTCTGGAAAAGATGTTGTCTATTTGTGAACCACCGCGTGGTGGTTCACAAATAGACAACATCTTTTCCAACTTTACCTGTGAAGTTGGTTTTTATAACTCCTTCTACAGTTACCATCGTCCTATGTCGTTTTTAGACGTTATGAGTTGTCTACTGAATCACTTAGGTACCTAATAAATGTTAATGTAGGTAAATTAAATTAAAATTAAATTCAGCGAATCAGTTTAGTTAGTTCGCATAAGTATTTTGATGAGCAACTACGGAACCCTACACTGTGCGTGGCCCGACACGCACTTGGCCGGTTTTTTTTACTTGATAGTATAAAATACTTATATTTTTTTGAACTTAAAGTGAAGGTGGCCGCTCTGAGCTGACTTCCCCTAGATACACATTAGACGGGTCCATCTTGCGGTCGATTTCACCGCACGACTGACATGCCATTGTTACACTGGCAGACCGCAGTAGTAGCATTTAATTAAATTAAAAATAAGTATAATTCATTAAGTTATTAATAGCTAAAATTCTTTACAGTAACTAAAAGCTCAATAATTAGTTTTTACTTCCACTAATTACCTAGGTAAAGTATTTTTAATTACAAGTAATTATAATTATGAGCTACAAGCTTCATATTATTTCTATTTCTATACCTACATTTTAATAAGACCATATATTTGATGTAGCACTTTTAACTAATAGAAATCCAGCAGTTTCATACTACAATCGTAAGAAAAACTTTTCTGTAGCGTTTTAAGATTGTGATCAACGAAGTATGCTTGACCTGACCACGTTTCTTTATTAAACGCTATTTCTGTATGCATAGCGTGACAATTTATCGCTTTTCTTATGTTTTTAAACATTTTCTTTGTTAAATAAAAGAAAAATATAAAAAGAAACAGTTCTTGCGGTCACCTCTTAAAAGTAAATGACCTCGCTTTGCGTGATTATTATTAATAAAGATTTTTAGTAAAAAAAACGTACTCTTACTATACTTTCTAACGCATAATTAGAAGCAATAAAAGTAATCTTTGCGATAACGTCAAGGACAAAAAGTAGCTGTACATCGAATTATTTTATTTCTAACACAAATTGAAAAGCGACTTTCTTTAACGGAAAGTTACTGAAAAGGTTAAACTTGAAGTGGAAACTTGAATGTGAGAAAGTAGGAACACATGCGGTGAAGTTAAAAGAAAAGTGAGGTGTCTTGGTACCGTAATAAGCAGTCACTGATAAAACTGAAGAAGCGAAAGCTGACATTCATCAGTTACTATCTCTTTTAACTCACAAAAGAAGGAAAACATAGAGTTTCTATATGAGTACAGAAAGAACTAATTAAACTTGAACATGTCACAAACAAAACTAACAGAAAACTACTACTCGTAGCAGTCGGAAATTACTTGCTACGCCATGCTACGAAAACTACGTTACGCCATGCTACAAAAACTACGCTACGCCATGCTACGAAAATTATGCTACGCCATGCTACGAAAAAAGCTACGCTATATAACGCAGAATTTGCTCCGATTTGAGGACTACTCGCATCTATTTGTAGCAGATACAATCGCTCCATAAAAAATGTGAATACATGGAACTTTAACATAGGTTTCGAAATGTACGTGTACTTACTATGTATATTTATACACCTACCTATCCTTTCGGATATTACAGGCGTAATTTTGTGTATGGAATCCCTATTATGTTTGTAGGCTTAGGCAAAGTATATTATGCTTTGTTCCCCTCAATTTCTGTTATAAAGGTTAAGAAACTTTCCCGGCATTTTATACGCAAACCAGCATAGAACTTAGAACTATAATAAAACACGAAATATGACCAATAAAGTCCCCCGTGATATTCCAAGAATACTTTACAGGCGTATACCGTAACTTGGTAAGCCGGTCGTAGGCATCGACAGGACAATAAAAACGCGACAACATCAAGGCTGAGCGGTCACGGCGACATTTGAACACTGCACAATGTTATACGTATAAATAAACTATTTAAACGCCCTAGTTTTACCCTTGAGGTAAGATATTTTACTTACAAACACTGTAGATATTATGTTGTGTGACCTTAGCATACCGTATGCCCTGTGTTTTGTTGTAGAGGTCAGGCGTGCTCGTCACATGTTGGTATTTCAATTGAAAATACATAAAGGGAATGTATGAGGACAAAAAATGAACATAAGAATACTAGAATAAACCTATTTTTGATATGAAAAATGATAACCTGGAAACGGTGAAAATTATCGTCCATTATTTACATGGATAATAAAGTTACGTACAAATGTTACAAGGGAATAATAGTAATCCAACTCGGCTGGGCAGCGTTCGGGGAACTGTGTAACGTTTTCTCGTCCAAAATACCTCAGTGCCTCAAGTCGAAAGTTTTCGACCAATGTGTGTTACCAGTGATGACGTATGGTGCCGAAACGTGGTCCTTTACTGTAGGCCTCATTAGTAAGCTCAGTATAGTCCAACGAGCTATGGAGAGGGCTATGCTTGGAGTCTCTCTACGCGATCGACTCAGAAATGAGGAGATTCGTAGACGAACCCAAGTAACCGACATAGCCCAACGAATTAGCAAGTTGAAATGGCAGTGGGCAGGCCACATAGCACGCAGAACTGATGGCCGATGGGGCCGTAAGGTTCTCGAATGGAGACCACGCACCGGCAAGCGCAGCGTAGGACGTCCACCCACTAGGTGGGCAGACGATCTTATGAAGGCCACAGGATCACGCTGGATGCAGGCCGCTTACAACCGGTCCTATTGGAAGTCTAAAGGGGAGGCCTATGTTCAGCAGTGGACGTCTTACGGCTGATATGATGATGATGATGATGAATAGTTTTACAAGGGCCTCAAAAAATCATCCACATCGTTGTCAACAGAAAAAGTGCCACGTTGGATGGCAATGATGATGCTTTAGCCAACATTCTAGACACGGTAAGAGACCACACATGATAGGAAAAAAACTGCGAGTTTGAAAGAAAGAATACTTACCATCCTTTTCGACGACGACCGACCTCATATCGGTAGACGAGACAGAAGAAGCATAACAGAACTCTATAGTAAATCAAATCTTCTCATTATCTTCTAAACTATGTTGGCACAAGGGGAGGGCTCAATCAATATATCATCAAATTACAAATTAATAGATTTAAAAAATCTAAAAACCCACGTTTTTAAATGTCCTGAAAAGAAAAAAATAACCCTACGGGGCTGAGAGAGGGGCCACTCAAAACGTGGGGGCGTATATTATATAAGGGATTATTTATGGGATATATTTACATGACGTGAGATCGTAGGTGTAACTTGCAAAGATACGCCCCCACGTTTTGAGTGGCCCCTCTCTCAGCCCCGTAGGGTTATTTTTTTCTTTTTAGGACATTTAAAAACGTGGGTTTTTAGATTTTTTAAATCTATTAATTATTTTATTATTTTTATCATTGTTCATCGGGTTTCAAGCTACCCTGAAAATTTCAGCCTGCTAGCTTATCGGGAAGTGCCTCAAAGCCTGTCCGCCATCTTGGACGTCCGCCATATTGGATTAACAGCCTAGCCTAGCATAAGCCACATGACTATTTTTTTCGTATTCCTGACAGCAAACCCTTTCATTTGATACCCATATCACGGGGGTGGATTTCAAACAGCCAGTCTACCATCTTGGACGTCCACCATATTGGATTTAAGTCACGTGACTATTTTTTTCGTACTCCTGATAGCAAACCCTTTCATTTGATATCCATATCACAGGGGTGCATTTCAAATAGCCTGTCTGCCATCTTGGACGTCCGCTATATTGGATTTAAGTCACATGACTATTTTTTTCGTATTCCTGACAGCAAACCCTTTCATTTGATACCCATATCATGGGGGTGGGTTTCAAACAGCCAGTCCGCCATCTTGGGGAGGCCGCCATATTGGATTTGTTATGACGTTTCTTAGCTAGTCATGTATTGTCATCAGAACTCAAAGCGTGTACAAAATTTCAGCCTGCTAGCTTATCGGGAAGTGCCTCAAAATTGAGATGCAAAAGTCCAACCGGAACGACAAACAAACAAACAAACAAATAAACAAACAAACAAACAAGAAAAGTGAGTGTATAAAAACGTGGGAAAAATGAAAATTTTGATTCCAGCAGTATTACTGCATAGAAATGCCTGTTTGACTAAACACTGAAAAAAATAAAACGAGACTTTCTACTGTTCTTGAACAGTAAAAAAACGGTTCCGGGAACTTATATAAACGTTAAAATAATTGATTACGGACAGTGCACTGAAATGGGCAAAAACAGTAAAGAGCTAAACAGTTATTTCAACTGTATGAACATTAAAGTCTACTGAAACAAACAGTTCCTTGTAAGTATTGCCGTTTTCAGAGCTTTACTGGTATCGTAGCAGTTATTTTTACCACGTTTTTATTACTGCTTCTGAACAGTTATTGTAGCATACAGTAAAGAGCTACAGTTATTTCAATTTTTTGAACATTAACTTTAACTAAAACAAGCAGTAAAAATAACCGACCAGAAAACAGTAGCAGATGCACAGTAAAATCTACTGTTATAACTCAACTGTTTTTTTTTTCAGTTAGTTTTACTGCTTTGGACAATAGGCTCTATTTTTACTGTCCAAAACGGTGAATATTACCGAAAAATCGGTTGGTATTACCGATTTTTTTTTTCAGTGAAGTTAGACAGAGCAGCGATAAGTCACGACAACAATCTACAATTCCACACGCATAGAGTTGAGCTAGGAAAGCCACGCAACGGAACAATAACATTAGGGTATATTGTATTACGCACGGTAGGACGGTAGTCGCAATGCATTGTTTTAATGGCGGCAATAAACTGTCTTTAAATTAATAGTTTATTGTTCTTTGTGAGCGGCCAATGGATCGGAACTTACTGTGCTTTGTTGTACTGTTATGATAATGATCCACGTAACTTTATACTCAACTAGCTTTTGCCCGCGACTTCGTCCGCGTGGAATAGTTACTTTGGGCTAACGTTAAATTTAACCCGGATTTCGAAGCATTCTTCATTGGCGCTCCGCTCCTATTGGCCTTAGCGTGATGATATATAGCCTATAGCCTTTCTCTATAAATTGACTATTTTATACCTTCGGCCGCGAGACGCGTCGAGCGCGGCGACCGATTCTCAAAAAAAATCCTTATAGCATGATTCAGTATTCACGCGCAATGGCTTATTGGCGTATTTCATGTATAACTTTGGTGTTTCTGTACTGATTTATATGATTTTTTTTTATGGAGCAGTTAATTAATGTTAACTTTTTCAATTAGGGGTGACTGAGAGTGTTATAAACGTAAGAGTATTCAAATGTAATCAGAAAGCTTCGAACTGCTAAGCTATCGGGAGTTACACGTGTTATTGTGAGTCAACCATAAAAGATAGACATATGCTGTCGTGGGGTATTTTTTATATAATTTTAAGGAGAAAATTTCCGTCATAAATGATTTCTGTGTAGCTTAACCATTAGGGTTGCACACGCGACGGAAGATTAAAAAACCCACGTTTTTAAATGTCCTAAAAATAAGAAAATAACCCTACGGGGCTGAGAGAGGGGCCACTCAAAACGTGGGGGCGTAAATTATTTAAGGAATTATTTATGAGATATTTACATGACGTGTATAGCTCGTGGGCGTAACTTGCAAAGATACGCCCCCACGTTTTGATTGGCCCATCTCTCAGCCCTGTAGGGTTATTTTCTTATTTTTAGGACATTTAAAAACGTGGGCTTTTAGATTTTTTAAATTTATTAATTATTTTATTATTTTTATCTTTGTTCATCGGGTTTGAAGGTACCCTGAAAATTTCAGCCTGCTAGCTTATCGGAAAGTGCCTCAAAATTGTGTTGCAAAAATCCAACCGGAACGACAAAACGTGGGAAAAACACGCTTTGAGCACCCACTAAATATTATACTTTTTTTTAGTCTTCTTCATATTCAAACTTAATTTACTTCTTATCCGCCAACTTGGGACGGCTGCCATGTTGGATTTAGGTCACGTGATATTTTTTTTCGTATCCCATTCAGCAAACCGTTTCGTTTAATACCCATATCATGGGGATGCATTTCAAATAGCCGATCCGCCATCTTGGATGTCCGCCATGTTGGATTTAAGACACGTGACTATTTTTTTCATATTCCTGACAGCAAACCCTTTCATTTGATACCCATATCTTGGGGGTGCATTTCAAATAGCCTGTCCGCCATCTTGGACGTCAGCCATATAGGATTTAAGTCACATGACTATTTTTTTCGTATTCCTGACAGCAAACCCTTTCATTTGATACTCATATCATGGGGGTGGATTTTAAACAGCCAGTCTGCCATCTTGAACGTCCGCCATATTGGATTTAGGTCACGTGACTATTTTTTTCGTATTCCCGACAGCAAACCCTTTCATTTGATATCCATATCATAGGGGTGCATTTCAAATAGCCTGTTTGCCATCTTGGACGTCCGCCATATTGGATTTAAGTCACCTGACTAAATTTTCGTATTCCTGACAGCAAACCCTTTCATTTGATACCCATATCATGGGGGTGGATTTTAAACAGCCAGTCTGCCATCTTGAACGTCCGCCATATTGGATTTAAGTCACGTGACTATTTTGTTCGTATTCCCGACAGCAAACCCTTTCATTTGATATCCATATCATAGGGGTGCATTTCAAATAGCCTGTCTGCCATCTTGGACGTCCGCCATATTGGATTTAAATCACGTGACTATTTTTATTTCGTATTCCTGACAGCAAACCCTTTCATTTGATACTCATATCATGGGGGTGGATTTCAAACAGCCAGTCCGCCATCTTGGGTAGGCCGCCATATTGGATTTGTAATGACGTTTCTTAGCTAGTCATGTATTTTCATCAGAACTCAGAGCATGTGCAAAATTTCAGTCTGCTAGCTTATCGGAAAGTGCCTCAAAATTGAGTTGTAAAAATCCAATCGGAATCCCTTCACTGCTCTGCTCCTATTGATTGTAGCGTGATGAAAAGTATACTATAACCTGCTCAGGAGTATGAAAAATAATTGTACCAAGTTTCGTTAAAATCCGTCGAGTAGTTTTTGTTTCTATAGCGGTTATACAGACAGACAGACAGACAGACAGACAGACAGACAGACAGACAGACAGACAATAATTTTACTGATTGCATTTTTGGCATCAGTATCGATCCCTAAACAACCCCTGATAGTTATTTTGGAAATATATTTAATGTACAGAATTGACCTCTCTACAGATTTATTATAAGTATAGAAGATAGAAGATGATAATATTAACGATATATTATGCTATTTAAATAAGTGTTGGGTAATTGTGTCTTCCTGTGTTCGGTGGGCTTTGGTGAGGAGAGCCACACCTAGCTTCCTTTATAGTAGATAAGAAGAAGAATCTATATCTATACATATAATAAAACTGTAGAAAAGAAGTTTTTGTACATTAAAAAATAAATAAAAAAAATATAGCCAGGGTGTTAAAGGACAACCAATAGAACCCATTTCCAGCATTTTTAGAATTTTTGTCTGTTTGTCTGTTTATCTGTTTGTATGTTTGGTTATTCGGGCATCACGTAAAATGTACTAAATCAATGTCGATAACTTTTATACACAACGATTAAGCGTAACTTGAAGTAACATTTAGTTTTTGTTTCATTGCAATCGGTTCAGTCTATCAAAAGATATTTGAATTTAAAGTGATCAAGAAGTAAAATATTACGGTCGGTCCACACCGAGACGCGCAGTTCAGTAGCGCGATCTAGCTTCGAATAGAAAAACTACATATTCAAATAATTCATCTAAACCAACGATAACACGGTAGATGGCGTTAAAAAAAACCTGGAATAGAGGTGTTAAATTGAAGTTACATTATGTTTTTTATTTCATCGTAATCAGTTTACACCTTACAAACAAAAAATGTAAATTAATTAAAGTGATTTAAAGGAATCATAGGATGGGATAGGATGGGATAGGATGGGATAGGATGGGATAGGATGGGATAGGATGGGATAGGATGGGATAGGATGGGATAGGATGGGATACGATGGGATACGATGGGATACGATGGGATACGATGGGATACGATGGGATACGATAGGATACGATGGGATACGATGGGATACGATGGGATACGATGGGATACGATGGGATACGATGGGATACGATGGGATACGATGGGGCACGATGGGGCACGATGGGACACGATGGGATACGATGGGATACGATGGAATACGATAGGATACGATGGGATACGATGGGTCACGCATAGGTACGACCTGTTTCCTTGAAAGAATGACTTTCGCCCATGTCTGCTTACGTCCTGGGGCTGCCAGCGCCGGTAAAGGCAGGAACGGGCAGGCTCCGGAGTCCGCCCATACTACTCAGGTCCCAGAGGCGTTTAAACGTAGATTTTTCTCTTGCACGAGCATGCGGGCGGCGAGTATGCCTGGGTCAACGGCGCGTTGTGTTCAACACGCGCCTCAATGTGTCATCACAATGACGGCCCCCCTTTAGAAGGCCAAAGCCTGCTGGGGTCGCGGAACTATCGGATTACCTTGACCCCGGAACGTAAAGGCCTATTATAGGATTTATAGGACACCGTGGATTTTAATCAGTATCTACAAGTCTGACAGTCCCTCTTACCCTGCCCTGGGTGGGAGGAGTCATTTGATGATTTACGTACGCATATTTATGTATGCTCCAGAATGATGATTCACAGCTAATGTCGTTAATAAAAAAGCACTAAAAAAATACATTGTTAAGTTCCGACATCCACGCGAACGAAGTCGCGGACACAGCTAGTACATAAATACACGCCTTTTTCCCTCAGGGGTAGGCAGAAAAACTATAGACATTCATACAATAGCTATGCTATTCTTTGTATGAAATCTCATCGCTGGACGATTTTGAGATTGTCCAATAATCAATCCGTCGCAGCATGCGTTCACCGCTCGCGCTGCACGCATGCTGCATTAGTCCCAGGCGTGGCATGAGCGCTGCACGCATGCTGCATTAGTCCCAGGCGTGGCATGAGCGTTGCAGACGCGCCTTTTCAATACCACTGCTGGTTATACAAACACCTCTATAGAAATACATATAAGCAACTCTTTTACAAAATTTCTAGTTACTTTACAATGGCGCGGTTTCAATTAGTCTTCCCCAATTTCGCTATATCGATGTTTAAAAAGTGTTGTTTACCTGAGAGCGCTCCGATGATATCATACTTCCATCACCAATTAAGTTTGCTTTCTATGCGTCAGGTAAAAATTACGTCATTTCTAGATTTCTGGCATTATATTCAATGCTTCTTAATTGAAAACTATGAGTGTGTTCAGTAATAATACTTGCAAAAGATCATGAAATATCGTTTGGAGTTAATGTGAGGGACAAAGTCTAATGAGATTATAATATATATTTGTCGGAATCGAGACTTATTCGGAACGCCAGCGCCATCCGGTGGCGCTCGATGGAGTTAGTGTGAGGCGCGCTAGCGACGGTCAACGGCACTTCACTGTTGGCAGCCGGCGCGAGCGGATCACTGAAACCATCCCGCGATCTGAGATACGTATACCTACATTTTTAAGTACAGTTATAGTGCAGTGTTCATTAGTGCTAAATAGGAAAAATAAACCAAGATGATTGTCAAGTGTAAAACACTGCTTTCTTTATCCAACACTACCCATCGATGACGCCCACAGCAAAGAGGACCTACATTGTGTGCCAATAATGACGATGGAGACGGTTATCCCTTCGACATCAGAATTGGGATACGTGTTGGAAAAGAAGAAAAAAAAAATAATCGAAGCCAGCGTACTGTGAAGAACTACCCGCATTCGATTCTGAAAAACAAGGTACCGACGCAAGATTATGGTACGCGACGGCAGATTTGTGTTTTTGTCGAGAATCCACCAAGCGGGGGTTGACTTGTTCTGGCTGCAAGGTGCTAAAAGGTGAAGCATCAACCTGGCTATCTCAAATAGCCTACGAAGGAATTTAAGGTATTTTTTACAACACGATTTATTTCGCATTGGCGGGTACCCTCATTAAAAAAAAATGTGTGGCGAAAAACCAAGTGATAAAGAAACATTGCCGCGTTCGCCAGTCGTTTCATATCTGATGCGAAAAATGAACACTACCGGGGAATCATCGAATAAAAGTGATACCAAGCGAGGAAAAATAACGTCAATTAAGTGTTATAACTGCGGTATAACGGTCATAAACGTAATGAGTGCAGAAGTAAGCTGATAGACACGAAGGGAAGACCTACAACACCTACAGCATCATCGAGCCAAGTGACGCAGCAGCCGGCATCGGAGACCTTGGTGTGCTTCAAATGTGGCAAGCCAGGTCAAATAGCCGTGCGCTGTACGAGCAGTGGTGGCGGCAGCGGCAGCGGACCAGTTGACGGCGCGGCGCGAGGCGTCGATGTCTGAGTTGAGCAACCACCATCAGGCAGGATTGACTTGAAGGACACAGGTGAATTGTTTCATTTTTACTTACGATTCTGGTGCTGAATGCTCGTTGGTAAAAGAAAGTGTTGCACCGTAATTTTGTGGTAAACGTGTTTGTAATGTTGTTGTTATGACTGGTATAGGTCAGACACGAGTATTCAGTCCAGAACTGATTTTATGTTGTGTAGTGATTAACGGGTGATCATCCTCTTGAAATTTTGTTACATGTTTTGCCCGACATAGCAAAGTGAGGTCGCGATTGATTATGGGTTTTTCTGTAAACATGTTTGCATGCCAAATGAGCTTTCGTTAACGAAAAGTCCTTTGTGTAAATTCATTGAGTCATAATAGTGAAAACGCATTTCAATCTGATATAACTGTTATCGCGACGGATATAACAAGCAATGACAAGTTTTGCAAACGCTTAGAGAATTTTCTGAGTTTTTCATTAAAGTGTTGGGAATATTATAAAGCCCGATTTGACAAAACAAAGGAAAAAAATCGCTAATCGCAAATTTTTGTGTTATTAGAAAATGAAGAACGAAATCAGTCTTAGTTAGATCAAAAGTTCAAGGGTCCGTTTAGTGAAAGAGATTTTGTATGGTGACCGTTACACATTGAAACCCTTGAATTCTAAGTGTACCTACAAACATGCCAACAACGGGTCATGTACCAGTCGAAGTTATCATAGATTAAGATTAAGTTGTGGTGAGAGGTCGAGTAAAGCGGTCTATAGGCCGTATTGATTTCGACCGTACCAGTGGTTATTACGTAGTCGTAGCCCGGTAGAAATCGGTATCTCTTGAGGCAACTCAAGCAGTCCGTGGGTAGGCGATAGGCGTTTAACCTTGGCGGAGGTCGGGGTCTTGAGAGACCATAGTGTGTTGTCACCAGTGGTTATTACGTAGTCGTAGCCCGTAGAAATCGGTATCTGTTGAGGCAACTCAAGTAGACCGTGGGTAGGCGATAGGCGTTTAACCCTGGTGGAGGTTGGGGTCTTGAGAGACCATAGTGTGTAGTCAGCGGGTGATGCACACGGGCGATCCACGTGGTGGATGCGCACAGAAGTTTTGATCCATGCGTGGATGTGTGAAAGCAATGTGATTGCTGGTCGGCTGGAGAGCCGTGGCGTTAGAGGTTTTACTCGAAAGTCGAATGATACTGGAAAATTGGTAGTTTTTGTTGCAATAGAGTTGTGAAAGTTGATGCGAACGACTGTGGTACATGGCCTTGGGTAGTTGTTAGTGGCATCGGAAAGTTGTTAGTGGCCTAGGGTAGTTGTTAATGGCCTAGGGTAGATGTTAATAGCCTAGGATAGTTGTTAGTGGCCTAGGGTAGTTGTTAGAGGCCTAGGGTAGTTGTGAGTGGCCTAGGATAGTTGTTAGTGACCTACCTAGGGTAGTTGTTAGAGGCCTAGGTGAGCTGTTAGTTGCTAGGGTAGTGATTGTTGTATTTTCAATTACCTGTTCCCAGTGTTTGATTAATTTAAAGAGTATTGGTTTTAATGATACAATAGAGTTCTGAAATTTGCTTATTTTCACCGAAGAACTGAATCTAGAGTTTGGTCAGGAATGACCGAGTGGAACAGTGTTCTGTCGTGGACTATTTTGTGTTTCAGAGTGATTATCACACGAGGACGAGTGGAAAGAGTTGAATGAGGCCTACACCAAGATGATAAAAAGAGGATGAAGAAGAAGAAGATCACACGAGGACGTGTGCAAGCAGGATGGCCGTGTCGGAATCGAGACGTATTCGGAACGCCAGCGCCATCCGGTGGCGCTCGATGGAGTTAGTGTGAGGCGCGCTAGCGACGGTCAACGGCACTTCACTGTTGGCAGCCGGCGCGAGCGGATCACTGAAACCATCCCGCGATCTGAGATACGTATACCTACATTTTTAAGTACAGTTATAGTGCAGTGTTCATTAGTGCTAAATAGGAAAAATAAACCAAGATGATTGTCAAGTGTAAAACACTGCTTTCTTTATCCAACACTACCCATCGATGACGCCCACAGCAAAGAGGACCTACATTGTGTGCCAATAATGACGATGGAGACGGTTATCCCTTCGACATATTTATAAGTAACTTTTGCAAAACGTATATAATTCTTTCCACGTCGTAAATCTAATCTATTATGAAAAAATACTTACTCCAAAAAAATTTAAGTCTGCTGCTATGAAGACACAAGAATTACCCAAAGAAATAATTTCCAGGCTAACCGCTAAACAAACCCGAGAAAAGAATAAAACGCGTCAACGCTCTATATTACTCTCAAAGGGGCACGTTATTTTCATACGAAAAAAACAAGTATCTAACGTTAATGTATATAACGCAGTCACGGCCCAGGGCCCCAGGACAATTTACATTTTATATAAATATTGAAGAATAACCATGTCGGTAATGTTCGAGATAAAATGGATACCGACGACCTCTGTCCATTTGGATGGAAAACCGGTGTGTTACCATTTTGTTATGACGAAATTATGCAGGGTTTTATACTCATTATCATTTGCTGATTGGGAGTGTAATGTTTTAGCAACTGCTTATAGTAGGGTTGTTATTACCTACGGTCATACCGATGTTCATGCCTGAAAGGACAATTTGTGTAAGATATTTTGTTAAAACGTACACCTCTTCCTGTCTGCAATTTGGATCTGCCTGCCTTAACGGAAAGTTCAGACTCGTATTACTGAATTTATTGAAAAATAACTGTGACACTGGTTCCTCTTTTGTGGCACTATTAACAGCTTTATATTTTGTTTTCACTCCACTATTAATATTCATCTTTTTAGGGTTCCGTAGTCAACAAGGAACCCTTATAGTTTCGCCATGTCCGTCCGTCCGTCCGTCCGTCCGTCCGTCCGTCTGTCCGCAGCTTAGCTCAGAGACGCCCAGCACTAGAAAGCTGTAATTTGGTGTAAATATACGGATTTGTTGCGTCAAAAAAGTGGTAAAATAAAATCTCGTAAAATATTTTTTTTTAGGGTACCTTCTGTACACGTAAAGCGGGGATGTTTTTTTTTTTTCTCGCGTACCCCTTAGTGTGGGGTATCATTAAATAGGCCTTTAAAAAATATTGGTAGTTTCCATCAACAATTTTTTGATAAAAAGATTCGTTTGTGAAATATTAAGCTTTAAAGTGCTAATTTTTGCCCTACTCGAGTGTCCCCCCCCCCTCTACCAGCTAAACGGTTATGTTTGGGGGTGTGAAAAAATTTACAATAGTAGTATATATAACGAAGTTTAAAAGAAAATTATCATGACTAAGTGGGCTTTACAAGTTTACGAGTAATAGTTGACCAACTTATAAAACGTACTGGGATAACATTTTCCTAAACAAAATGTATGGGAGAACAACTGCAAATGTAAGTTTGTCAACTTCATTTTTACAGCTATAATAGGTAGTGGAGTGGAGTGGAGTGGAGTGGAGCGGAGTGGAGTGGAGCGGAGTGGAGTGGAGTGGAGTGGAGCGGAGCGGAGTGGAGTGGAAGGGAGTGGAGTGGAGTGGAAGGGAGTGGAGTGGAGTGGAAGGGAGTGGAGTGGAGTGGAAGGGAGTGGAGTGGAGTGGAAGGGAGTGGAGTGGAGTGGAAGGGAGTGGAGTGGAGTGGAAGGGAGTGGAGTGGAGTGGAAGGGCGTGGAGCGGAGCGGAGCGGAGCGGAGCGGAGTGGAGTAGAGCGGAGTGGAGCGGAGTGGAGCGAAGTGGAGCGGAGTGGAGTGGGGTAGTGTGGGGTGGAGGGTCGAAAATCGCTTGAACCTTTTTAACAGGTTCATAGCGATTTTCGACGTGCCTTGACACCTCTCAAGTTTTTTTTTTAATACGTCATAAATCGTAAACCTTTCAAAGTTGGAACCAACTACAAGAACTTTTATAGTATGTTATTACTTGCTGCTACGGAACCCTTTATGGGCGAGTCCGACTCGCTCTTGGCCGGTTTTTACTGTTTCCAACGCTAGTCTTAAAATTTTAAAATAAATGTTTCATTGTGTATCTATAGAGAACATGGTTTATATGTATCAGTTCCGTACATCCTATATCTTTTTGTAATTGTTTGTTTTAGGGAAAGAGACGTTGGCACACAAGCGATGAAATTCTGTTCTCTATGGACCAATATACCAATGCTAGCACATATGTACGAGTACGCTATGTAACATTTTAAGGCGTTGAAGCATGAATGATATCTCCTCGTATTTAAGTATTTTCTCTGGAGACTAAATAGAAATACCAAAAGGTTATGTATTTAGTGACTTAACTTACTATATACGGTAGCTTGTGTGTGCTCTGTGAAGGAAATGTACTGGAATTTAGAGAGCGGGGAGGAGGGAGAGGGAGGAGAACGTTTCTTGACGTTTCACTTGATTGACGTGGCTGACCATAGCCTAATCTATGTAGTACAGTAATATATATTATAATAAATTAATAATTATAATTGCATAAGTTGATAAACAATGCTATGCAATAGCTTTACCGCGGCAGTCCCCGAGTGCCACACGTATTTTTTTTAATAAACCTAAATAAAAACTCAAAGGTGACTAACTGACTGACTGACTGACTGACTGACATAGTGATCTATCAACGCACAGCGCAAACCACTGGACGGATCGGGCTGAAATATCGCATGCAAGTAGATGTTATGACGTAGGCATCCGCTAAGAAAGGATTTTGATAAATTCTATCCCCAATGGGATAAAATAGGGGATGAAAGTTTGTCAATTTATTTTAAACCGATCGGGCTAAGACTTTGCATGCATGACGCTACTATGACGTAGGCATCCCCTAAGAAAGGGTTTTGATAAATTCCACCCCTAAGGGGATAAAACAGGGAATGAAAGTTTTTATAAATCTTCTTATATTTTCGACTGATTGAACTGAAATTAAAGATTGGAGCTACTATGATGAAGACGTCCGCTAAAATAGGATTTTGATAAATTCAACCCCCATGGGGATAAAATAAGGGACGATAGAGGATGTAAATTAATACTTCTTAACGCGAGCGAGGCCGAAACAAAAGCTAGTAAATAAACAAAATTAGTGAATGAATGAACTCAAATTCTGTTCGACTAGTAAGATTCGAAGTTCCACAAAAAATAGAGTGGTAGATGACCGAGAAAATGTCGGTTTTAGAAAAAGGAAACATTTCGATCGAAGCAGCCTAATCGAGTACCGGGTTCACCTGCCTACGCGGTTTAGTGGAATATTATTATTGTACGATTATATATTATTATGTGGGTCCATACTAAGACTTGCACATATTGGCAATCCGTAACGATTTCAACCGTCAAAAACTTTCAATGTAATTACAATTAAGAAAAAAATATGCATGAATCTTTGTAAAGGCGTTAATTAGCCTACGTAACAAAATGAACCATGTTTTTTATACAAATAGAATAAGATCATTTGTAAACAGGATTGTATTAACTCATGTTATTAAATAAAGACCTTGAAAAAGACCTTGAAAAATCAATCAATCAATTATTGTACGAATCCACGTGGGATAGAAACACAGCTGGCATCGTGGTAAAGGTTTAGTTTTTATTGCATTAATTTACAAAAACGTTGCGCGAACCAATGCGAGAGCTGTTCGTGAACGGATCATTTTCATTGTTGGGTTTAGTCGGATAATACCTTGCTTTTTGTACAGACGCCAGCAGGTCAACCTACCCCAATCTATTCTCCTGTGATAAGGATAATACTTCCACTACTGTGATAAGGTTGCAAAATCTATTGAAGAAATTTGACAGATTTCAGAAGAGTCATATTTTTTACACCTATGCTAAGCTGTTTTACTGCGCGCTTCATATAATTATGCGTGGACAGCCGCGGAGATGCGGCGGCGCAAGCGCAGGTGGACCCCGCACTCGGCTTCCAATCGAAGACCAAGCCTGCTTCTTCTTTGTTACCACATATGTTATAACACCACAAATACACCGTGACTTTTTAGTCGTCTTACAAAAGTCGTCCACTTAATGTATCCGACCTAAAATACCTCTAGGCGAGTTTAATTTTTTTTAAATCGTTAATAATAATTTTTATTTTAATTAATAGGTACACTAGAAATATGAAACACCCTGTTAAAATGTTTACGTATCAATTTGTAAAGTATACCTACCCAGCGCAATAGTCGGGTAGATCATTCCATTTCCATTTTCTATGAGACAAGGGCGTTTATAACTATGCCTTGTGTCATAATAACCAATTAAAGTTTTATTATTAAATTTTTCAAATCTCTTAAATACATATTTTTTTATTATAAACGTGTTCTAGTCATTGGATACATGAACTGGGCTGCTTTTGTAAGACGACTAAAAAGTCACGGTGTATATGTTAATTGTAGTATTAAACCTGTATTTTATGCTAAAGTCCCAACCGAGACTAATCATTGGTCCATCGAGAAGGGTATGCAGACATGGTAACCTGCATCCAAACACTACTGAACTACCTGTCAAGTGTCCGGTGTCTGCATTAAATCCGCATTTTGCCCAAGTATATTTTCCAAAGCTGATATAAGAATATTGGAGAAAGTCCATTTGATAGTGATATCACTAATAAAGGGGCTTCCTTTTCTATGCAGCTTACCCTACATTTAACTTAAAGCTATGATGAAAAAATAATATTTCCTTCACCTAAGAGTGGAACAAGATACGAAAACAAAGAGTAGTTGGAACATAAAACAGAAAGGAGTCAGCAAAATATACAAAAATAATAATGTATGATCAAACCAGGTTAACCCGGGTTCAGAAAGGATTCTAAAACGTAAACTTCGAGTACGAGTAGCTTCCCACAAGGGACAGTCGCTGTCATCGGGGCACTTAAAGTGATGCAACATTTGTACATAAATGTCTGGTTTACCCTCTGGGAGACGCAAGCATACACATATTACGTCAGCAAGTAAATGAAAGTACCCTTAATCCAATTATTGTGCTGATTCGAAGCTGTTCTGGTACCATGCAGGACGTAATATGACATTCCAAACGTTTTGAAAGAGACTCAAGTGTTAGTGACAAAGACAAAATTGTTTTTTTTTTTTTTTATAAACGCGATGTGTCTATTATCGTCGTTAGCGCTCAAATAAAATGATACGCTATTTAAAAAAAAATCGTTGCCACGATAAAGGAGAAATTCGTAGCGCGGGGGGTGCTAGTATAGGAATTTCTCCTTTGTCGTGGGTGCGTTTACAAACATAATTATAAACTCACAAGCACTATCGCCCGACCCGAAACAACTACTTGTAGATCATACAAATAGGTACTTGCTCCGTGCGGGAATCGAACCCGCGACACGCACTGCAGCAGTCTAATCGCTTAGTCACTGCGCTAACTGTGCCGTCATAAGCACCAGTCATCACCAGCCTGGTTGCGTACACTGCTGATTGGATAATTTATGGATGGTATTTTTTTTTTTTTTTTTTTTTTTAGGGTGGCAAAATCATCAAATGAGTCCTCCCGCCCTGGGTGGGGCGGAAGGGACTGTCAGACTCTTACTGACTAAAATCCACCCGTGTTCCTTCGGATGCCCTTTACGTTCCGGGGCCACGGTATCCTGGATTAAGAAAAAATCCGCGACCCCGGCAGGCATTTGGCCCCATTACGGGCCCCGTCGGTGACGCGTGAAACACGACGCGCCACCGACCCGGGCTTGGTCCTTGGTCGGACGGCGAGCTTACCCATTACTCACCGTCCGCAAGCCCGCTCCGCTGCTGTGCCCTCTGCTAATCAGAGGGACACGCATTGGAGCTTCCACCCGACAGGCTATTTGCATACGGGCAAAGAAACCCCCTTAGGCACACAGTGCCTAAGGAAGAGTTTTTGCCCGCATCCCAGGGCGCACCGGCCCGAAAAACTGGTCTTCCCCCCGGATGTATCCGAGAGGGAACTCCAGTCCACGGACACACGTGGAGGTTACCTGTCTTAGCACCCCTTATGGATGGTATAGTGATGAAAAGTGAAAATTATAGGTATTGGATTGAATTATAGGTACTATCTAACACCAAATAACAATCTTGTTAAAAGTCTTTTTAACCGACTTCAAAAAAAGGAGGAGGTTCTCAATTCGTCGGAATCTTTTTTTTTTTTTATGTATGTTCCCCGATTTCTCGGAGACGCCTGGACCGATTTGGAAATTTTTTCTTTTGTTTGAAAGGGTATACTTCCCAAGTGGTCCCATGATCATCAGGTCAGGATCTGATGATGGGATCCCAGGGAAATCGAGGGCAACCTTCAAATTTTATAGGCACATAGTACCATTTTCATATATTTTCTAAAGCTGTTCAAGTATTTGCATCTGATAATCATCATCTCAGGTGGATGAGCTGATGATGGAAGGTACAACTCCTCAACGGCTTGGAGTAGGCAGATTGACTGATTTAGTTTGTGTTCGCATATCTCCGGAACTACAAGTCCGATTTAAGTAATTTATTTTTTTGTTGTACTAAGTATTGTTTAACTTACGGAATCCTGCAAGTTTCATCAAAATCGGTTCAGTAGTTTTTGAGATAGGGAATTCTATTAGTTTATTGTGCACTTGAGCGATGTTGTTACCGGTGCTACGGATTACAAAATGTTAGTGCACATGTAAGAGAATGATTTATTTGACAAGAATTGGGTTGAATATTTAAACTAAAAAGAGTAAAATAAAAAACTTTAAAAAAAATGTAACCGCCTTCAAAAACAACCACAAAAAAGGGTAAAATAACCTACAAAATAACTTTTCTTTCAGAAGTCGGTGGCAAAAAAGACAATGAAATGAAAAAAAATAAAGGCACCGACTTCTGAAAGAAAAGTTATTTTGTAGGTTATTTTACACTTTTTTGTGGTTGTTTTTGAAGGCGGTTACATTTTTTTTTAAAGTTTTTTTTGTATAACAAGAAACGTTTATTGATCGTGGTACTACCAAACGATCTAGTAGTAACACGGGAAATTTTAATTTACGCTTAAAAAGTGACTAGGTACCGCTATCTGTCTGTGTTTAGAGTATTTTGTAACAATACCAGTGTAACATTCCAAATAGAACAAACGAATATCAGATTTCGATGAAGGCTGTATAATATTAATATCAATCATTTGCGATATTACTTTCCATTGTTTATTGTAAATTACAGAAGCCTTGAGACTAAAGGCTGCTAAGAGAAACAATTAGAAATCTGACTCGAACGCGTTTGCGTGCCAGCCAAACAATTAGTAGCGAGCCTCTCGGCTGGGCCGGGAGTCAATTAGCAAGATTATCGTTCATTCGCAAAACTTACATCAACTGGGTCATCATGGGCGCAGCTAGTGTTTTACAATGTTCAACAAACACTACGCGTTAGCATCAATTCATTACAGTTGAATTTAACTTAACTTGAAATTGTAACTATTGATTTCATGGCTTGGGATCTATCGCAGCTGCTTCGACGTTATTGACTGTAATTATTCGTCCGGTAGTATTTGAATCTAGGCCAATTGGAGTATGTTTATTAAATCAGAAGACACAAGTTAGTTTTCGTAGAACTCTGAAAGACCCAACCTCCAAATATGACCTGTCGTTCAAAAATTAGTAGTGCAGGATGGATGACTTTTCAGTCACCAGTTCCAGCCCAAAATGATGAATGGAAATTAACCAACAAAACCTTGAAAAGCTGACTAATACCTACAAATAGTTTAGTTTTACAACAGCAAGCCATTGACCTTTATAAAAATCCTCTAGTAAGTAACAGTATCACGTGTCACGAGAAAAAAAGAAACGAAACTCTACTATAAAATATGCAGCTTTTAATTCTAAAATAAAATATTTAAAACAATCATAACGTTGTACACTTTTAACTCACTTCAACTAATTGGCTGAGTGGATTTAAGTTGAGCTTAGTGCTTAGCTCTGCGCTAAAGTAGCTGTTACATCTAATTGTGACCGAAATCTACCTGTATAATCTATTTTGCATTGTTGGATTATGAAGACCTTAATAAGCAAGAATTATATGATATTACAATTACATTTATGACAAGATTTGGGTTATTGAAATCATCAAGGAAAGGAAGAATGCGCCGTATGGACGACTTCATCTTTAGGTGACAGCCACAGCTCATGCTGGTGATAATTATAACTTTGGGGCAGTGAATTTTGAGAAATAGCAGGCTATTAAATGGGTAATTAAGTTACTTATTAAACAGGTAAGAAGCAATCAGAACACTAGAAGTTAGTATAAGAGTTAGAAGAAGAAGTAAACTTGCAACAGACTTTCATAGCACAGTATAAGCATAATTATCTGACTTATTGTTCCCACTGTCGGGACACCAGCCTCCTCTCAATGAGAAGGAATGTACTACAAATAACCCACGCTTGCCTAGTGGAGGTTGTTATATGGGCAATTCAAGAAATCAACAAGCATAAAAGTAATAAAAGAATAACCTGGCTCCTATGTTCTCTCAGCATCCAGAAAAACTACATTAACAGTAGATAAAGCAAGTCAATGAAACTCCAAATGTTCGCGGTATGCGCTCGGGCCGCGCAACCCAATCCGCGCATCCAAGATGGCGCGCATAGAGCACTGCGCACACGCCGTGTCCGTTACGCTTGACCACTGAAGCGCGAACAGTTTTTTTTTTCTACATAAACATTGTTCGCAGTAGAGAAATCGACGGGCGTGACTGCCGCCATTGTTGTACGAAGCTAAACGCAGAGAATATTAGAGCGTGATACGGTAAAATAACGTGTAAATATACAATATGTACGTGCATATAAATTATATAATTCCTGTGCGGGATGAGGCGACATTCTGTGTTTTTTTTCTCTTATATTTTATACAACTCCTGAGCAAAAGCCTCCCGCGATATATAAAACCAGCCCTCGTCATACGCAGACAGCTCATTATGTCGCCTTTTTCTGGGCCAGCTTCAGTGATGTGATCCATTTTGTGCTGAATAGTTTTTGGAGTATTTCAGCTAGTCAACCCAGTCTGAAAACTATTTCTCAGAACACTGTACTTTCAACCATTGTGCCATACCTGCTCAGTCATAGAGCAGCTATCACTAATCAATTCGTTGCTGTGGAGACCATTCCAATATTTCCCCTTGTGTTTCCAGATGGATATAAGTATATAAGTTCAAGAAGCCTCAGGCTAAACACGCATGAACGCCGTCCATGGTAGCTTAAGTTGTCCCCGTTATTCCCGTCGATTATTATCATGCCTAGCCATGAATGAAATGTTTTTGGAAGAAAAAAACCATTTAGTTCTTCTGTACACTGGTCGAGGCTCGTGCCATATACAGCGAGTATCTGAAAGGTCTGGTCATATTTATGGATGTGGTGTATACAGACCGTCACTTTGATTTTCTTCATGGGACCAATATCATAATAACGACTATTCAGCCTTTCTATTATAGAAAACTTCAAACCTACTCGACTGTTGTCGTGTGCGGCAACTAATTTTGGTGGCGATTACGATGTTAATCTGACAGTCCCCCCCACCCTGCCCGGGGTGGAAGGACTCATTAGAAGATTTTACCACGCTAAAAAACAAAATTGTGCACTCTGGGCGTATGTCCAAGCCCTCACCACCACCCTTTTTCTTCTCCCCAAGTCCTTGCAAACATCGTAACAAACTATACTTTGATTTTATATGGTCTTCCAAAAAAAATCAAAGTATCCCGTGGTTCTATTTTAGATCTCGCTATGCTCACTTTTTTTTACATAAGTACTTATTAGTTAGGTAGTTACAAATTTGAGGCGGTTTTTTTCGTTCACTAAGCACGCTTTTGCATTAATGGGCCACATAGTTCAAGTGTCCAGGGTCTCCAATAAGTTTAAGATGGCCCTGTCTGTAGATCATAGTTTTCTGGTAGACCTGGGTCATTCGCATCCGTGGCATAAAGGTTTGTCAGTCATCAAGTCTGATAGCGGAACTGATGGCCCTGGGACCGCCGGATGGGCATCATACTTAGGTAAGTATTCCATGTCCATGGTCGGGCGGCGAGTTCCCATTACTCGTCGTCCGCATGCCCGCGCCTACGGTGGCCGGAGATCGTCCCGTGACGTCCGACGCCGTGGGCGTCTACCACTGCGGCCGGGGCGGAGGGAGGACGCTGTCCTCTCTCTCTCGCGGCCCACCTCCTCCTTCGCGAGCACAACTGCTTCGAAGAAGGAGGCGACCGCTTCCCACTCCGTCTCACCCCGCAGCATGGCCTCGACCAATGCCGGGCACGAGAGGTCTCCGCCTATCGCCTCCGTGAGGACACGGCGGTGCTCTGTCCAACTGGGGCAGTCCTGCACCGTATGCTCTACTGTGTCCTCCGGGCGATCTTCGCAGTGGTGACACCCGGGCGTTTCTTTCCTCCCTATCCGACACAGGAACCTCCCGAAACTTCCGTGTCCGGTGAGGACATGCGTCATCCGATAGAAGTCTTCCATGCTTACCAAATAAACAAATAATAGAGAAGATTATAGTACACATAATGTCACAATTACACTAAAAACCACTCAAACAATTTCTTTCCAACAACGTTGTGTACAAAACCCGTTCGTTTATCGCTTCCGGTTGATTATCCTTTGTTCGAGCCTGTTCAGGCGCATCTATTCAAATTACATGATACTCATGCGCATACTCGATGAGCTCGCCGCCCGCATTTACTGTTGGAGTTGGTATCGATCGTTGTAAGTTAAACTTCGGTACTTCGATACTGCGGTTAGATTTTATCGGGTGCTTGATGACCTCTGATAGTTGCAGAGGAATAAGGTTACTTATCCTCCAAAGATGTGCTGTGCTACGTTGCTATAGATACTTTTGATATCCACCATTCATATTAATATGGGGGAGGTCTATGTTCAGCAGTGGACGTCCTGTGGCTAATGATTATGATAATGATTCATATTCCTTCTTTTTTTTTTGCGTAGTACTATAAAAGAAACAAAGCATATTATGACGTTTGTTGAATTTTGCAAGTCAGTAGGTTTTTTTTAGCTCATCGCGATTACGTCAACAAAAAAAAAATAAGAGGTGCATTTCGCAAAGATTTGACGAAAGTAACGAAACAAAAACTTTTTCAAAAAAGTAACCGACTTCAAAAACAACAACTAAACAAAAAAGAAATAACCTAATTAATAACTTCTTTTAGATGTCGGTGGCTTTATTTTTTATTTCATTGATTTTTAGCCACCGACTTCCGAAAGAAGTTATTAATTAGGTTATTTCACCCTTTTTACCGACTTCAAAAAAAAGGAGGTTATCAATAGGGTAGTTTCCAGGGTCAAAATAATTACATTATATTTAGTCCGTAATTTATTTGTGACTACAGTGAGTGAAAATTAGTGCCTAGCTATTTTATATGGACACAACAACAAAGTGACTTCCCCTTAACAGACGCTAAGTGAACGCAATGGACGTGCTCTTAGATATAATTTTACTGTTAGCAAATTAAGTTAGATGTAAATTGCTTATTAGCCTTTTTAGGCTAGATTGTAATATAATAAACAAATAGGAAAAAAAAAAAAAAAAAAAAAAATATTTAGTCCGTATTTTAGATTATAAAAAAATATTGGACACGTATTTTTTCTTTTTTCGATTAAACAAAAAATAACAAAGATATAGCCCATTAAAGTTACGTGTGACGTCACCTCGCGCGAAAAAATACCACGCGGCGTGACGTCACACGTAACTTTAATCGGCTATATCTTTGTCGTTTTTAGTCTAATTTACAAATAAAAAAATACGTGCCCCTTATTTTTGAATAATCTAAAAGACGGACTAAATACATTTTTTAGGGCAACTAGCCTATTCGACCCGTATGTATGTAATATTATCAGAACTGCCCAGTTTTCAATTTTTCATATATGTTAGTCTACATATATCAGCGTCTGAATAAATGTGCCAAATTTCATAAGTGTATGTATGTATGTATGTATGTGTGTATGTTTTTATGTTTGTGCACGCATATCTCCGGAACTATAAGTTCGATTTAAGTAATTCTTTTTTTGTTGTACTAGGTATTGTTCAACTTAGGGTACACTGCAAGCTTCATCAAAATCGGTTCAGTAGTTTTAGAGATATGGATATTTTTATGTTGTGACGGATTACAAGATTAGTGCATAATGTAAGAAAATTTTGTATTTTACAAGAATTTGGGTTGAATATGTAATAAATAAACTAAAAAGGGTAAAATAAAAACTTTTTTTAAAAAAAGTACCGACTTCAAAACAAATACAAAAAAAAGTTTTAAATAACTTTTCTTTCGGAAGTCGGTGGCTTTGTTTTGTTGTGTCATTGACTATTGCCACCGACTTCCGAAAGAAAAGTTATTTAAAACTTTTTTGTATTTGTTTTGAAGTCGGTACTTTTTTTAAAAAAAGTTTTTTGTTTTGTTGTTGTTTTTGAAGTCGGTTACTTTTTTTAAAAAGTTTTTATTTTACCCTTTTTAGTTTATTTATTAAATATAATAATAATAATAGCCATTTATTCCTAACCTAGGGTTACAAAAGGTCCCTAAGTTCGGTGTACCTTTTGGCATAGGCCTCCTCCAATTCTTTCCAATGGGTCCTGTCCCTTGCGACTCTCAACCAGAATGGTCCCGCTGTCTGTTTCAAGTCATCTTCCCATCTCCTGATTTGACGACCCCTGCTTCTTTTGCCATCTCTTGGTTGCCAGAGGGTGACTTGCTTGCTCCATTTGTTAATGGGGTGGCGAATCATATGTCCAGCCCATCTCCATTTTTGGTTGTCTATCCGAGTGAGGATGTCTGTGAGTTTGTGTTTATTAAATAGTCAACCCAAATTCTTGTAAAATACAAAATTTTCTTACATATCTTGTAATCCGTCACAACATAAAAAAATCCATATCTCTAAAACTACTGGACCGATTTTGATGAAACTTGCAGTGTACCCTAAGTTGAACAATACCTAGTACAACAAAAAAAGAATTACTTAAATCGAACTTGTAGTTCCGGATATATGCGTGCACAAACATAAAAACATACATACGAGTACATACATACACTTGTGAAATTTGGCACGCTACGCTTTTATTCAGACGCTGATATAGACTAACATATAAGAAAACTGGGCAGTTCTGATAATATTACATACATACGGGTTGAATTGATAACCTCCTTTTTTTTGAAGTCGGTAATAAAAAGTAACTAAGTACAAATCTAGCTAACGCGATGACTTGGTTGGTTTTATATGGAAAAAAATGCGTGCTGTGGCTGCGTGCTTGTTCCCACATCGCATAGCTCGAACTGCACATCTTCCTCACTCAGCTGCCTTGGGTGGAAACGGTCACATAGTTTCGTAGCTTAGCTTTCACATTTAAGCAACACTGCTTTACAAAGACACCCGTTATTGTAGAGTTGCTGTGCGATTATAACATATTTTAAAGATGAAGTGTAAGATGTTTAGATCGATGATTTGAAGAAGACGGCTGGCAGCGGATGGATGCGAAGTGCCTAATACCGTGATGGTTCGCACTCTTTTGGGGCTTAGGTTCAGCAGTGCACAGTGGACGTCAATGGGCTCAAGATGTTTTAGTTAAAACTGTACATCTTGAGCCCCGTACCTCGAACTAGAGATTAACAACGATTCACAACAGCAAACATTCAAACTTCAGTTTCTGTTTTTTTGTATTTTCCATAGTCAATTTATTTACTTGATTATTTAAAACCTGTGTCGATACCCTTGCGCCATCCCACGTTGCAAGCACGGCGGGCTGTGCTGGCGCTGCTGCTGCGGCTGCTGAGAACCTCAAGCGGCGCAAATACTGTAACCTTAACGGTTGCTACAGTTTTGAGCCGTTTGGGGTCGAAACGCTCGGGTCATGGGGTCCGAGTGCGCGTCTCCTTTTTAAGGAAATTTCTCGCCGACTGATCGACAGTTCGCGTGACCAGAGGGCTGGTTCCTTTTTTGGTCAAAGAATAAGCATTGCCATCCAACGTGGCAATGCTACCAGTCTTCTGGGCACGTTTCCGGATGACAGCGATGCGGAGGAGTACTTTGACGCCTGAGTGTCTCTGTCTTTTGTGTTTTTGTTTTTGTTTTTTTTTTTTTAATTAAGTATTTTAGTTTAAGTTTAGTTGTAAATATATAGTTTTATTTATTTTTATTTTAAGACTAGCTTTAGTTATCTAATGTTTAAAAATTTGAGCCATAAAATCTTTCAGCTTTAACGGGTTGAAATCAGAGGAGACCCTCGAATAAAAGGAGATGTATAAAAGGATCCACTTAGGACGGCTGAGTGAACCCACTGACAGTGGTAGAGGAGAGTGGGTGAGGGCACGAGGGCCGCCTGGCTCGCGACCACTGTGGCGTAGCAAGGCGGGGGCGAAGCGGACCGTAGCCCCCAGCCTCGCACCTAGGGCCTTGCGCTCAAAGAGAAAAAATAAAAGAACTTCACAACGGCTATCACCAATCAGTAAAGCAAAGCAGTGCAACTTAAATTCTACCAAGAAATTAACATGACCTACATCGCACGACCACAATCGTGTCACAAATAGGAGCTCCAGATTATTTTGGGCGAGGTCACCCAACTAAGGCTCTATCTTAGGCCTAACCTTTGACTGGGCTAGATTGAGGAAGAAAATAAATTGGGATAAAGGTTAACTTGCTGAAATAGGTAGGAACTTTTACTTATAATATCATTGGGTAGGAACTTCAGTTATAAGTTCTTACTGTAACCTGTAGCAGATACCAAAGATATACTTTCTCTTTCTTTTCTACATGACGAATCAAGCTTTCACGATAAAATTAAAGACGAGAACGGCAGTGACTCTGTCATTTCAACCAATTATGTTAGGTTCAGAGTTGATCAAATTGCACCGTGTAATCATAGGTTAGAACTGTTCGATGTAATAGTGATATCGATGGACACTGAGATACTCAAAGCTCTTCCTGTAGTGCTTATAAAAGTCGCACTTTCTCTGAGTTAAAATATACTCATATTTCTAGTATAAAGTTGCATAAATTTCGTTTTATGAATATAACTGAAAAATGTTAATTATACAGGAATCAATTGTGCGCATAATAAAAAAACCGGCCAAGTGCGAGTTGGACTCGCCCATGAAGGGTTCCGTAGCAGCAAGCATAGAATAGAGATATAATTATATTGAGATTAGTAAGTAATATACACAAACAATAAAAATAACTTTGTTTTTCATAGTATTTGTATGAATGGCAAAGTTATATTTGCGGTTTTTGAAAATGTACTATATCTCAAAAACTGCTAACTGGATCTCATCCAAACCAATTTTCGTTGGTAGTTTTGGTTGAGGTCTACATTATATATTTTTTTTAGTTTTATCATTCTCTTATTTTAGAAGTTACGGGGGGGGGGGACACACTTTTTACCACTTTGGAAGTGTCTCTCGCGCAAACTGTTCAGTTTAGAAAAAAATGATGTTAGTAACCTCAATATCATTTTTAAAGACCTATTCATAGATACCCCACACGTATGGGTTTGGTGAAAAAATTTTTTTTGAGTTTCAATTCTAAGTATGGGGGGCACCCCCAAAATTTGTTTTGTTTTGATTTTTGTGTGAAAATCCTAATGCGGTTCACATAATACATCTTTCTACCAAGTTTCAACAGGATAGCTCTTATACTTTCGACAAAAAGTGGCTGTGACATACACGGACAGACAGACAGACATGACGAATCTATAAGGGTTCCGTTTTTGCCATTTGGCTACGGAACCCTAAAAAGACATTATTAACATTTAAAGTTAGTTGATCTAATAGTCGCAAGTACGTACTATGTTTGGGATCCTGGGTTCAATTACCAGGTATGCATCAGTGTTATTGGTTTAAAAACCATGTCCCGCACTAGGAATTTCTTGTGTGTCGTGGGTGCGATTACATACATAGAAACTCACATACACAAACGCCCAGACCCGATACAACTACATGTAGGTCTTACAAATATTGGTCCGTGCGAAAATCGAACCCGCGACACGCTACGCAGCAGTCGATTGCTCAACCACTGCGCCAACCGTGCTGTCGTAGTCGTCAGTGCGTACTGTATTTGGGATTCTGGATTCAATTACGTTATTGGGTTTTCCCGTATGCAGGAATTTCTCAATAGCAGTCACGGAGTCTGGATTAGTGCCCGATAGATGACAATAGGCTCGCCCCCTATTCATCATCATCATCTGCCTAGCCTTTTCCCAACTATATTGGGGTCGGCTTCCAGTCAAACCATATGCAGCTGAATATCAGTATTTTACATGGTGCGACTGCCTATCGGACCTCCACAACCCAGTAACAGGCTCGCCCCCTATTACATCTAGCGATATGTGTAACACTACTTTAAGCCTCCTGCAGACACACGCGATTAATCGCGCTGCGACAACGAGCCAAGCTAATTTCCACTCTAAAAATACTGCGAATGGACCGTGACATGACGACGATGACGCCCCGCGCGATTAATCGCGTGTGTCTGCAGGAGGCTTTATGCCTCTACCCAAACCTTCGTGGATATCAGGCGTAATGTTATAGAAACACTATTCACAAAAACTCTACAGCATATCGTACACACACCAGCAGGTAGGTAAGCCAACAGCAAAAATCGATGGGGCGGTACTGAAATATTAATCCTGAGTTACAATTACAGACGTTCAAAGTCAATTACGTATTAATGAGCCACAAGTGAAGAATACACGTTTGATTGGGCCATGTGTGTCTATTCCCACAAATAGCGAGGCATAGACAAAGGAATATAGATTGCAACCTAGCTACGCCTACTTCTATATTCTCTTTGGATATCTATGTACCAAGTGCTTATTGTATTATTTATTTAAAAAGGTCGCCTTGTTTTAATGACCGCTATGAAATTAAATTAGGTAGGATCTACTTATAAATTATTTAAGTTTCTTTAAGTTTAGACCATAGAACATAGCTCTTTTCATGGATTGTTCAATTGATTCCGATTCTTAGTGAAGCGAGTGAAGCCGTGGGCGAGAGATAGTGGACTAAGAGCCCGCAACGACCGGACCTTCATTATTTTAAAAGCTGTAAGTTTCTCTGTGTATGTGCCTACTAAATAGCCACTACGTTACGCCTTATTATAAAGCGTAATTCTTTGACATATATTATAATAGTAACTATATTAAAGTTAGGTCACTCGGAAGCCTGAAAACACTAAGCTAAGACCTGAAACTGAAGAGTTTGTTTGGATGAACACGCTAATCTCACGAACGGTTTGAATTGAAAACATAGGCTGTCATAGGCTTACATACTAGCACTTAGCACTTTATATTTTTTGTTTTCAATTACTGCATTTGTATGTTTTGCTGTTGGTATACCTTATACATAAATAAATAAAACATATTTTTGAGTTGGATAGACCACTTATCGAGGAAGTTAAAAAGTTTAAACATAAACATTATAAGTAGGTACCTGGTATTGTTTCTTAAATATTATTATCTGCCTAGAAAAAACATTGGATCCAAAACAACATGTCAGTAAATTAAACTTACCTCGTTGTACATTCGAAAAATTGGAAAATACTTAACGTAGCTTACCTACCTAGGTATGTTTGTACATTGTGCTTAGGCAATTTATATCTTCCTGTGTGTATCTTAGAGGTGGTTTTTAACTACGTTCATTTTAAACGATAAAGGCACCAACACTGTGTAAGTTAATTAATTATTTTTAAACGCATTAACCATTAACGCATGCGACGCGCATCTTAAAGATGATTTTTAACAAAAGAAAAATTCAGTTGCAAGTGGGATTCGAAACCGCGTCTTCTGGATAAGTATTCCAGACGCCTTACCAACTAGGCCATTGCAACACCACACCTACAAGTTGAAATTCTCTATTCCTCGTTTAAACGCTTTACGGTAGCGTGGCGCCATCTCTTGGATTAGTGTTTAACTAACTACTTCCACCCAACACGTTGACATTACAGCCAAATCAATGTTGTATAATGAGATAGCGTCAACCATACTTAGGTATTAATTATTTTTAAACGCATTAACGCATGCGACGCGCATCTTAAAGATGATTTTTGACGAAAGAAAAATTCAGTTGCAAGTGGGATTCGAACCCGCGTGCTGTGTAAGTTAAGTTTACTCACATTTGTTCTAGTTTGATAACGCTTTTACCAGTACTTTTCACTCGCTTGTTTTAACTTTTTTTTACTGCTTGTATCACGCAACATTTCTGACACGAATGTCGTCTAGGTACTGCCGTTTCATTATTAACACGTAACTACTTATTAAGCCAGTACCTAGGTATAGGTACATTATTATATAAAATAAAAGGCCAAATAAAATTCTAATGTATTTATTGCCTAAATTGAAGATTCGCTTGCGTTTACATGCTCAGAAATATTTCAAAAAATTTAAAAAATGCCAATATTAAAGGTGATACAAGCAAGTGTATGATTGGGAGATAGAGTATAGAACGATCTGTGGTTGTTTTTTTTTTTGTAAGTATAGAAAATTATCAAAGCTGTCCTCTCGCTTTGAGGGTTGAGCGGAAGGGACATTTGAATGACTGAAACTACGCTGTTCCTTTAACTGTCCTTTGCATTCCAACATTTCCTTGACCCAGTTTGTATTTACCTATGTAGTTTTTAACTCCGTTAGTGGTCATCAGCTTATAGGACTTTAGGCCTTCCAACTTTTTTGAACAGTTAGTGATTGACGTTCTCGTCACAGAAATTGAGTTTAACTAACCAACATAATGCAAGAATAGGGTTTTTCTTCGTATTTCTCTCTAAACACATAAGTATAATAATAATCGGCCTTCTGACCCCAGCGGCCAATTTCAGCGGAGATTATAGTGCACACAAGTGTGTGCGCAGGCACAGATGCACTCTCTGTTAACTTATTTTCTCACATAGTCCGACGAGATGGGACGTCGATCCGACGCGACCGCAGAGACATCAGTCGCAGGATTTCCGAGGCACGGGGGTATCATAGCGCCAACTTTAAAACTCTGGGCTGTTAGTTACTGAGAAATTCTAATAGAAAAACCCAATAACACTTTTTACCCAACCCTGGAATCGAACCCAGCAGTCGCGCTGGTGACCATAACACTAACGGGGCAGCTAAAGACCCGTGTTCACAACACTTTTAGACCAATATTAATGACATTTTCACAAAACGAATAGGTATAATTTTTACAGAAAAGTTTCCTTTGACTAATGAAGATAACTAAATCAGTAGGTACCTACAAATCCTACAATACCAGTCGCCTTTTTAGTTATGGTTCAATCTTTTTCGTTTATACAGTCATATAAAATAGGTAAGTAATGTAGGTACGTATCTATTAAAGTCACTTAGGTACTATGACTTTTCGTGACGGATAATTTAACATCGTCAACCTCGTCGTATGTAATATTCAAATACTTTTCATAAAACTTTGTTTAGTTGATGTGAGTCATCCCCAAGGGAGGAATATTTACGGTTGAAGGGGTCTTTTTACAAGCTTCTTTCCATTTACAATTCTGACCTCGAAATTATAAAAAAAATATAGAGCTGTTGTAAGAATGATACTTAGAGAATTCAATGTTTGTCTTGAAATTCAATATATATGTAGGGTAATCGAATAGGTACCTAAAATAGCCCTAAACATTTGTGTAGGCCTATCTTATTTCTATGGTTATTTTAAGGCCTGGTTTCCACCAAAGCAGAGAAGGCGGAGAGGACAAGATATAAAAGTATGTGTATTGAAATAGCTAATCCGATTTAGTGATTTCCACAACTCTTCTCCGCTTAGCTTCAGTGATTGGCTATTCAAAACATCTCTTGACTCCGATCCGCTTTGGTTGAAACCGGGCCTTAGACAGAGGGTGAGCGGTGTTAGAGTTATCCATAAAAAATATGGATACTCACTGATTCGAAAGGGGGAAGTCTATTAATTGCGACGTTTATAATCAGCAGGTACCTACTTATCCTATGCTGCTGCGTTTTCAAGACCAATCCATCATACAAATTATTAACAATGGAAGCGTCCCATTTGAAAACTTGCATAAATTGCAAGAATTAACACGAAAAACAAAAACTAGAGTCATCTTTAATTAATTTCAAGATAAATGAAATAAATGTGCCAAGTAAGCATTTATACCTATTATTTCTGACCTAGATGAGGTCGTGATAAAGTGGTGGAAGTGTAACGTCGATACCTTTGAATTTTTAATTCCGTCTGCAAGGGGCGACCGAGTTGTGGATCGCAGATACCTACGTAAGAACCTAGTATTAGACAGAAATCTTAAATATAGATCCATAGACGGTCCCTAACGCGCGTCTACCTGAAATGTGCACCTACAGTACCTACTTTTACAATTATTACCTATCTATTGAGACTGGAACTGTAGCACCATAATTATATTAGTAGGTAGGTACCTACTAATTTTATTTGATGTCTTTTGACAATTTAAAACTGCGTGTAAATGGACTAGTTGATAGTTATTTGTGCAACAAGAGAGCAAAGTCGTTTTTTGCTGCGAGTGCTGATTTTGAATCCTGAGTGTGGCGAGGGATTCAAAGGCACGAGATGTAAAAAACTTTGCTCTCGTGTAACACACATAACTTTTCACTTCAGCAGCGAGAACACTTTATGAGATAAAATAATAAACAGGAATAGATTGAAATAACTATTAACTTATTGAACTCTTTACGCTCTTTTATTTAAATTAAGGCGTGTTCGGAAATTATGGCACCCATGGTATTTTATTATTCAAAATATTTACGTAACATTATTGAAACTAGAAATATAAAGGTCTTTGTCCCTCTCTCTTTCTAATAGCGCGAAAGAGATGAAGTGTAAATTTTATGTTTCGATTTAAGGTTATCTTTGTAACAGTTAAATAAATTTATTCTTATTCTTATTCTTATTTGTATGATTAATTCAAGGCTGAATAAGATATTCGCGGCTTTCTGAAAAGAAAATTAAAAAGTTACTTTGTCTCACTCAGTGAGCAAAATCGCATTTTGCTCACTGATTTCAGGCAGCAAAACCTACATGTTTGAGCTACTGAAGGGAAAAATAAATTATTGGATTTTGTTTTATGAAAAGAAAAGAAAAGTTTACATTGAATCGATTATTAGTAGCTCTACCTATTTATAGGTCTAACCTTAAGTAACTTAGTGCGCCGTTACGAATGATAATGAACACATCACGTGCAGGTAAGTAATATAATCATTAATGAATGCCATTAGGAATCTGCACCTGTTTAGAGTACCTATGTATGTAGGTACATTATACCTACGTGCCGTCTAAGTACCTAATAAAGGTGCGAACATATTATCTGACGCGTCCGTCAGCCGCGGCTGAGGGACGCGGCTTATTAAAATCTAGCCAGTACATTGAATACTACACTGTGCAAACTATCGGTCGTAAGACGCGGACGTGACCTTGAGTCGCCCTTGAACGCTCGGACGTCCGAACAGAATCTGGCTGGCTGGATGTTTGTGTACCGTGCACACTGCTAAGCCGCGTCCCTCAGCCGCGTCCCTCAGCCGCGGCTGACGGACGCGTCCGATAATATGTTCGCAGCTTTAACCTGTGATAGAATATGACGTGTATTCTGGTGAAGGTCAAAGTAAGCCAGTTGAGCTATGCAAAATTCTGAAACATGGTCAAAAATTATATTTATATTAAGTTAAATATATTTTATTTACAGAAATTTTTAGGTTGTGTACATAAGTGTCAACAACTGGAGAAAATAAAATCAACATGATATTTTGACTGGACTTTCCGTAAATATCGCTATCAAGCGCCAAAAGCTCGTTTTAAAATTTAAGTATTTGATAATTTATGTGAAACTACATTGTCCTGAGTGCCTTATCTATAGGTTCCATACCTAGATATTTAAAAGTTCCAATTGGGTAAAAAAAAACATGATTATGCTGACGTCGCCCCGGTCGACATTGCTTGTAAGTAGGTAAGGACGCGATACACAACCAACACGCACAGGTATAGTATTTTCAAAGCGATCTTTTTTTTGGTTAGCCTTAGTGTCTAACTTCTTTGTAGAGTTATCTAGTCATCCATCTCGCTAACTAACACTTTCTAGGTCGGCCTTCGTCGTCCTTCCTCCATCTTGCGGTAATTGGGATAAAATTTATATCGTCGTTGGTTTTGGGTAGGTAGAGTCTAAAATAAGGGTGTGCAAACGAAGCCCAGGCAAAGGACCCAGACCCTGGAGGGATGCCAGAAAACTCTCTGGTCTGGCTATACCAGACTCACCTAAGTACACAAAGGTCATAAAAACAGGGTATGGACTATATTACCACTTCAAGTAGGTACTACATAGTTAAGTATATTTTCTGCTTTATACTTTAGAACAACTTATGGATAGGACCTCTTCTTTAAGATCAAAAAACCCTTGTGATTAATTAGGTGCGTCACACAGAGCGCGCAGCGTGGCGCAGCCTCGCGATGCATTTTCCGCGCGAAGAAACTGACAAGCGTGGCTGCTTGCTCTGTGTGAACTCGTCTATTGTTTTTCGTCCGAGGCACAAAACAATATACGCGAACAAAACAAAAGCCGACACTGGATGGCTTTTTTTTTTTTTTTTTTTTTAGCGTGGTAAAATGGATGTCTAAGGAATGATATGAAAGAAAAAGGAGTAAATGATACTGTGACGTCTGATAGGGAAGAATGGAAGAAGAAAACGTGTTGCGCCGACCCCAAGTAGAATGGGATAAGGGCAGGAAGAAGAAGAAGAAGAAAATCATCAAATGAGTCCTCCCACCCCGGGCAGGGCGGGAGGGACTGTCAGACTTGTACTGACTAAAATCCACGGTGTCCTTCAATAGCCTTTTATGTTCCGGGGTCACGGTAATGAGATAAGTCCCGCGACCAACACTGGATGGCTCAGGGACGCTCGGTCACTCGGCCGCGGCAGTGCGCTCGCTTGCCTCGGCCGAGACACGTCCTCATCAACCGAGCTGCTTCACGCAGCAAATGCCTCGCGAGGCTGCGCGCTCTGTGTGGAGGCACATATTTAAAAAGAATTTAATTTTGCCAGAGCCAATAAACAATACAAAACTGTAGGTACCTATCAAACAGTCCCTCCCGTTCCGGCCTGGGAGGGAGGAAGGACTTAATTTGATGATTTTACCACGATAAAAAAATATAAGAACATTAAAAAATTACATTAATTAAAAATACAGCACGGTTTAAAATACCTACAGGCCTTAAATGCTGCTTATGTCACCTGCTTCCTCGCCAAGTCCAGTTGACCTATTAATAAATAATTCAGCTGTTCGTTTCATTAAACTAAATAAAAAGCCTCCTGCACGAGATATCTGGGTTTGTTCAATATTGAAACACCTGTAATACTCAGATCGCATGCTGTGCAAGACACGCGAATGTGTCATTTTGCTTTTTGCCTTGCAGTTACTTTTTATCAATGTCGATTCTCTTTTTTTTCATTTGGTAGCCTAATGAGACAATAGAACATTATTATTTAACGTGAAATACAGTTTAATAAGACTGATAGTTGGGTTTCCACATTGGGCACCTGAAACCTGCGAAAAATTTTGATAGGTGCCTTATAGGAATAGTTAAGGTGCCATTAACTCAGGTGCTATGTCAGCGGGTGCCCAATGTGGAATACCTAGGGTTTTTTACGTCGATTTTATTACAGAATGCTAGAGTCCGCAACACTGAAGCCCTTTTGACGTGGCGCTAGTGTCCATCTCATTACATTAAATTGCATTAAAAAATTGTAGCACCTCGAATTTTCCACAGGACTTGAGACGTAGCGCGGACACTATTTTTTAATTCTGAACCAATTATAACTATCAAACATTGCGAAATAAATCAGTCTATAAAACAACTAGCGCCGCGTTTTATAGAGCGGTACCTGAACGAACTAACCCACATAGAGTATAATATTCATTGAAAGACAACCATCTCTTGGCAGTATTTCAATGGATAATAGCTAACCGTCCATGAACGATCAATCCGGATTAGTTTAGTCAATAGTTCACATCTTGCGTGGTGCTAATAGCATTATCAAGAGAATTAAGCGACGTTAACTGTAAATCAATTCAAGGGTCAGATCTCAATTATTGTTATTATCCATGCAGATTGGACATTTTATTGTGTGTATTGTATTTATATGGAGGTGGAGGATATAAAGAGTTAAGACAGTTCTACTTTTTGCCACCACTAGTACTTTGCACCCAGAGAATAGAGCACTTGCACGCTCTTACTACTTCAATCACCGATACGGCGAAAATCAAGATTGAGCGCTGAACTGCAGACGGGCGAGTGGGCTAGAAGCTTGTAAAGGTTTTTTTCCACCAAGAGTTAGTTACCATTTATTCACAACTAGCTTCTGCCCGCGACTTCGTACGCGGATCCTGTTGCTTATGCGAGCGACAACGGGGTCGTCAAAATCGAAGATCTGCAAATGGTCTGATGTCCAATACCAAGAGCCCGGGTAAAAAAAAAGATGGGAGTTTTTGCCAGTAGTCAGATTATTAATGATATACCATCGGCATCGAAAATCAGTCCTAAAGTCTTACCGCCTTCACCGCTTGGAGGTACTCCCAGCTTATGTTATTTTATAAATAATTATACAGTGAAATTAGCGATAGCTTTGATTTCCACATCAGATGTTTCTGATCTTCGATTTTTATAGGTCAACAGGAAATGCCCATCAGACCGAGCAACTTTTGCTGAAACGTCATTCCTACATTTATGTTATAGTGTAGAGCGCTTGGAATTCCAAAACAGGTGTTCCAGATCTTCAATTTTTATACGTCAGCAGAGAGTGCTCATCAGGCTGAACAACTCGTGCTAAGACGTCATTCCTATAAATGTTATAGTTTAGCTGGGCTCTTGAAGTTCCACATCAGGTGCCCCAGATCTTCAATTTTTATACGTCAACAGAGAGTGCTTATCAAGTTGAACAACTCTTGCTAAGACGTCATTCCTATACATGTTATAGTGTAGCTAGGCTCTTGGAGTTCCACATCAGGTGTTCCAGATCTTCAAAATTATTTTCGCAGCAGAAAATTCTCATCACGTGGAACAATTTTTGCTATGGTGCCATTTTTGTATCTCTTACAGTTAAGCTGGTCTGTGGCGGTTCTGCATCAGGTGTTCAAGTTTTCAAGATAAATTATTGCCTATGTGTTGCCCCGACTTAATATCTACACGACAAAAAAGAAATCATTCAAATCCGTCCAGTAGTTCCGAAGATTAGCGTGTACAAACAAACAGACACACAGACAAACAGACAGAATTTTTTTTGGATTCGTGCTCTATTACTGTTTCTAAACCCCCCTCAGTTATTATTATTTTTTAAATATTCAATGTACAGACACAGTTTTTTACTGTTTTATTATAATAATAATATGTATAGATTTATTTATTATGTCTGTTTCAGATGAGAGCAGAACGGCAGTACACAAGAGAGTATTATTGAGGAACTAATCAAAATAATAACAAGGCGTTACATTTGGAGCATTTTAATACTTCACACAATAAATTACAAAAGCCATAAATAATTTATGTAATATTTTATAATAATATATTAGACGTAGTTATGTACAATGAGATCCTCATTATAAAAGGTCATTGACCGAGTGCTTCGACAGATATATTCGAAGCGAATATTTTTTTCACGCCACCACTGTTTGGCGACAAATCAACTTATTCTATTCAATCCTGAAGCAAAAAGGTAACTATTAAATGTTACACAAATATAAATACATGATTAAGTTTAACAATAATTTTAAATGTATTCCAATAGGTACACAAAGTATTTTTTTTGAGTCAAATTTTTATGCATTTCAACTAAGAATAGGACGGCCTTAGCTCCATATTGTGACTTTATTCATGCTTTTCTAAAACTATATCAAAAATAGTAATGTTACGAGTTTGAAATTAATTTAAATTTACAAAAATAATGGGAGTAACACTATGAACACACAAAAAATATATTTACTAAAAAAATATTTACATAAGCAGACTAGCAAAACTATGAAAAAAGCAAAAGAAAATAACAAGATGGTAAAACCAAACAGTTGTAGATACTGAACTAATTTAAAAAATAATAATATGTATTAAAAAATACCCAAAAACCACACATATTTTAGTTTGGGTTTCAAATCTCAAACCTTTTCATATTTCAATAATACACTATTTAAAATTAACTTAATTTACAACAACATAGAGTAGATAATTTGTTTAAGCAGTATAACATAAATTTATACCGGGTGATTGCACTATAATATACACTAGATACGATACCTACAGCTTCACATCTCAAAATATCTATCACAGGGTTTATTTTATACGTCCTATCATCTTTTCATATCAAATCTCAGATGCAACAAAACGTAAAAACTGCTCAAAAAAATTAAAAAAACTTTTTTCAAAAAGAAATTAAGCTAATAAAATTTTCTATCACAAAAACTACTCAACCGATTTTGATGAACCTTATAGTATTCCCTAAGTTGAACGATCCCTAGTACAACAAAAAAATAATTACTTAAATCGGAAGTGTAGTTCCGGAGATATGTGAAATCAATCGATGCCTACTCCTTACTGATAAGGAGTTGTACCTTCTATCATCAGCTCAGCTACATAAGATGATGATTATCACACGCAAGTTCTTAATTTACGAGATTTCAGAAAAACGATGTGTGGGCCGATAAAATTTAAGAGTTGCCCTCGATTTCTCCAGGATCCAATCATTAGATCCTGACTTGGTGACTATGGGACCACTAAGGAAGTATCTTTTTTCGAGCAAAAAAAGAATTTTGAAAATAGGTCCACAATTGGCGGAGTAATCGCGTGTATGCAACAAATACACAAAAAATAAAGTTCATCCACATAGCGGTATCAAAGAATGCTCACAAAATAAAAAGTACTGAACCAAATTTGATGAAATTTTATGGGATCGTATGGGAAAGTATACTGCATCGAACAAAAAAAGAATCACACTAATCGGACAAGAAACCTCAAAGTAATCGGTGTACTGTACATACATAAAAATAAAATACCGACCGAATTGAGAACCTCCTCCTTTTTTTGAAGTCGGTTAAAAATGATGAGCTGATAGATTCGACATATTGTTATAGCTGTTGTCAGCGGTTTAACCCGCTACAACTCAAAAATTATCCCGTAGGAACATAAAATCGGGATAAAAACTGTCCTATGTGTTAATCCAGGTTATTAACTATCTGTGTACCATATTTCATCCAAATCCGTTCAGTGGTTTTTGCGGGAAAGAATAACAAACATACATCCATCCATCCAAACTTTCAGATTCAATATTATTATGAGTAGGATGTCAGAAGATACTTTCAATCTGAAGAATAAATATCACCCGGCCCAGCTTTGAGGGTCCCAATAGACCCCTATTCTTTCCTTTAACCCTCCGTGCACCAGGTGGGGTTGACAAACCACAGTGCTTCAAACTTCGCAATAATCTGTTGTTTTGTTTGTTGGTTCTTGTAAAAAATAAATACTTTAATAAATAGTTTATACTCTGGGTTTTACTTAAATCTAATTATTATAGTGTATTTCAATACCTACCATTTAACTCCACCAATAAACAAAAAATATGTAAATTCTATCACTTTTTAGTTAAGGGTTTGTCACACCCCACCTAGTAATGGGAAGAGACTTTTAGTCACCTGGTACACGGAGGGTTAAAGTACCAAATTGATATAGTACCTCAATCCAAATCCAATATTACAGACGAAGATTTTGATTAAGATTCATTTCTTAGGCTGCAAATGGGCAAATGAAGATCAGGATCAAGATCGAGATTGAGATACATTAGTGAGATGTAAAATTTCTTAAGTGGGTGAATACTCGTACATTAGGTTCGTAAGAAAATTAGCTGCAAACTCATGTTTGTACTTTAAAAATTCGCTAAAGAAATAAATTACATAAAATTGGATGAAATCAAATATGTATTTACATAATTTAATAAAAATAAACATAACACTATTTTAAAAGATCGTAATTAATCGTCTAAACATGGTAGATAGACTGATGTTATCTTAAAATAAATTAACAAATAGTTTCATCAAATAATACATATTTACATGTTTGCTGTCTTTGTATATCATCATTATTTTATAATATTCAAGATACCTAATAAAATTACAATTATTGACAAACACGGACTGAAAGGAAATGTTAAATAATTTAGGCTATAAAGTTGAGTGCCCATTTACTATGCAGTTCAACTATGAAGGAAGGTAACAATGGCCTTCATGTGTCAATTGTTACTTGAAAATAACATGTAGCAATAAAATACTTTGTGCAATTCATTTTAAATCTATACTATAATATTATAAAGCTGTAGTTCGTTCGGTTGAACGCGCTAATGTCAAAAACTACTGGTTCGAATTGAAAAAATCCTTTTGTGTTGGATAGTCCCTTTATCGAGAAAGGCTGTACAAAATTACGCGATGACCAATAGGAGCCGAGCTGCGAGGGTGAAACCACGAGAACAGCTAATAGTGTATATTTAATATATTGTTAAACTTATTTTAATAATTGTTTGTTTAAAAGCGTGGAAGTGTTAAAAATGGGATATGACTTCACAATACGGCGACAGCTTCCTTCATAGTTTTTTTTTAAACGTTGCCTCTCACTACTAATATTCACTGGTCAAAAATTACTCACAAATATTGTTTCCTAATAAATAAATACATAGGTGATAATGATCACAATTAGTTAGAAAAAAGTTGTGTTACAGGCTTTTGGTTGCGTGTCTGTTCAAATTACAACGTGTGCGGACTGTTGATACGCTTTTTAAATTTGATCATTTTTTATTTTATTTAATAGGGTTTGGTTTCACCATAAACATTTTTCAGACAAAGCAATCAAAAGGAAGGTTTACATGTTACGTATATTGTACCCGTGGGTAGCCAGGAGGGGAGGTCTAGTAAGACATTTGCAAAAGAAATACTTGTGATCCATGCTACTAACAGTAGTAAAAAAATAACTCGTGGCAATCTAGTAGTACTACTGAAAGTTTTTATTTACGCATTTTACTACTCTTTGACTGTCGGCACAGGTAACCGTGACCCCAGAAGGTAAAAAGTAATTTAAGGAACACGGTGCATTTTAGTCGGTATGAGTCCAACAGTCCAGTATTATTTAGTTGGTTTATTCATACTAAAATATCAAGAAAATAGTGCTCTTACTTGGTTTGGACTAAACACAACTTAACCTAAACCCCTAAAACACAGCATATTATTAGGTATCTAGCAAAAATAATAAAACACAAAACATAACATCAAAATTCAAGGATGATGGAATCTGACTCATCTTGGACTTGACGGTACTGTTTGATAATAATAATTATGTTTTAATTACAAAACAGGCCTATAAACTCATTGTACAAAAGTACCTACTAATAACTAGATAACAGGTTCACAAAAAATTAATTTGTACTTATGGTTATAAACTGCACACAAAGCATAATTATTTCTATGAGTTCTATAATTATAATACAATGTCTCCAGTTTCCTTATGTACAAACTTAAAGGGGAGGTAGCTTGCTCAAATCTGGCAATAAAATGGTTACCATTCAGTAGGGGGTTGGTTTCCGACCCCATATACAGAATAATTATATTGGAAGTATTGAGCAAGTTACCTCCCCTAAAGACCGAAACAGGAGACATTGCATTTATAATAAATCACGGAATGAAAATAACATTAACTAAAAAAATGTTTACAATATGTAAACACCAACATCAATTGAAATGCTATTTTGAAATAATGTTTGCAAGTTTGAGATATGATCGAGGATGGAAAAAGAAGTGACGGTCGTCTGGCAGCGAGACAGGCGGATGACATTGTTGCAGTCACAGATAAAACGTGGACGAGACTGGTACAGGAGCGTTGAGTGGCACAAACAAAAGAGAGGTCTATATCCCGCATAGGTTGAACTTGTGCGATGGACCATCATGTTAGAGAAAATGATTTCATAATACCAGGGATTCCAAAGAAACATGAAATTGCTTTAAGTACAACATGACAAAATCATGTCTCAATGTTGTTTCGCGTCATTTTGTTGCTTGTTTATGTGCACTTTCAATAATCCATTCAAAATTTACACATAATAATTTTAAAACAACATTAAAGATAAAAAAAACACAATAGGCAAATTATAATAAATAAAATAAGTAAACACTGGCAGGTAACATTGAGCTGATGAGGTTTCTTTATTATAAATCCAAGATATAACAAGAAAGAACAATGGACATTTAATAAAATCAAGTGTAAAAATAAGGTGCCATAAGCATACACTAGAATTTTATTAATATTTAAGTGTCCATTTTACTTTCAAACAAATGGCTTTAAACGAGCTATGAAAATACATGACACATCAATATGAAACACTAATTGCTCATGTGAAACTAAGAAAGTGCAAAATTACCATGAAATCCAAGGGGGCTGGTTCATCTTACCAATTGGCACATGTGTCATATTTATAGGAAGATTGACGACTGCATAGCTTTTTTTTAGTTTTCTTAATGTACGAAGTATTGTAGCGCCACTTCTACCGAGAAGAAAGGCTGCTGGTATATTCACATCTAGGTCCATTCTGGAAAATGTAATTTATTTTTTCATTACAATCAGTTCAATAAAAAATAGCTTATTGTCTGCAAAATAGGCTTGTGTACTAAAAAAAAACGACGGGTTGCACTCCGGGAGTGCGGGTAGAAGTGAAAACTTTTTTATTACTGCGCTATTTATTACTGCGTTATATATATTTTAAAACTGGAGTGGTACAGATATTAAATTAACGAATTTTGTTACATCTTGTTAGTGTCGTACAGGTGTCAAATCACAAATGTTTTCATATATGCTTGATAGATGGCGTTGCACGATTAAAATGCAAGCTATCGTTTGCCTCTTCGTCTTACGAATTTTCGATCAGGGTCACGTGGCCTCGAGGGTTATTTCAAATCGACTCGCCCAAAAGTTCGATGACTTTCAGCCACCGGAGCAGGCCGGGTGTCGAAAAGGCTACTCGTACAGCACCGTGGACCACATACACACCCTTAGGCAAGTGATTCAAAAGACCGAGGAGTATAACCAGCCTCTATGCAGCGTACGAGTATGTGGACTACGAGAAAGCCTTCGATACCGTCGAGACCTGGGCTGTTCTGGAGTCTATGCAGAGATGCCTCATCGACTGCCGCTACGTTGAGGTGATGAGATGTCTGTACAAGGCCGCAACAATGACCGTCCAAGTACAAGAACAGAGCACAAAACCAATCCAACTGCGTCGAGGGGTAAGACAGGGAGAGTCATCTCTCCGAAATGTTTACAAACGCGTTGGAGGACGTTTTCAAGACGCTTGATTGGAAAGGATGGGGTGTAAATATCAACGGTCAGTACATCTCGCACCTCCGATTTGCGGATGACATGCGGGCTGCTCAGGACCGGGATGGTTGGCGCTCTTTGGGGGAGGCTTACGTTCAGCAGTGGACGGCAATAGGCTAATATACAAAAAAGTGTACAACGCCGCTAATGAAGTTTTCACTTCAAAAAAACGAATATGTCTGTCAGTTACGATTATCAAAAAATATTAGAGCAAATCAAATTTTTGTTTTGTTACGTAAACCACAATTAAAGAAAATACGAAACTATTAAAATTCAATAAAGCATCAATCAATTCAATTGGTGATGCTGTGGTGTTATTTTAAGTGCGTCCTGACGTCAGAAGGTCCAACTCCCCAAGTTTTTATATGTTTTATGTTTGTGAATATTCAACATATTTAACAAAAGAAAAAGACAAGTGTCCAATGTTTTTCGATACTCTTACTGACAGACTAATAATTGATAAGCAATTTATTGATGCTAAAAACTATCCTATAAGTAAACTTCTACATGAGTTTAAAGCATTCTATCCAAATATAAAACTGTCCACCTAACTATGAATTCAAAATGAAATTATTAATAACCATAAATCATGGTAGGTATGTAACATTAAACTGTTACCAAATAAAAAAGTTAAACAAGGCAATAAATTTTTATTGCTGTAAAATAACAATTAATAACTGATAAAAGTGGTATATTATGTTCAAGAAATAAAAAACTAAAATAATCTATACTAATATTATAAAGCTGAATAGTTTGTTTGTTTAGTTTAACGCCCCAATCTCAGGAACAACAGTTTTCGAATTGAAAAAATATTTTTGTAGAGGAGAGTCCATTTATTGAGGAAGTCTATAGCCTACACGCTACTACCAGTAGAACCCAAGCAGCGGAGGTGAAACACACACAGTGAAAAGCTATTATAATATAAGGACTTACTTATCATCTACCATCTCTATTAGTTGATCAAGGGAAGCATCCCATTCGTCTACGGACTCTGTTATAATAATTAAGGACTTACTTATCGTCTACCATCTCTATTAGATGATCAAGGGAAGCATCCCATTCGTCTACGGACTCTGTTATAATAATTAAGGACTTACTTATCGTCTACCATCTCTATTAGATGATCAAGGGAAGCATCCCATTCGTCTACGGACTCTGTTATAATAATTAAGGACTTACTTATCGTCTACCATCTCTATTAGATGATCAAGGGAAGCATCCCATTCGTCTACGGACTCTGTTATAATAATTAAGGACTTACTTATCGTCTACCATCTCTATTAGTTGATCAAGGGAAGCATCCCATTCGTCTACGGACTCTGTTATAATAATTAAGGACTTACTTATCGTCTACCATCTCTATTAGATGATCAAGGGATGCATCCCATTCGTCTACGGACTCTGTTATAATAATTAAGGACTTACTTATTGTCTACCATCTCTATTAGATGATCAAGGGAAGCATCCCATTCGTCTACGGACTCTGTTATAATAATTAAGGACTTACTTATCGTCTACCATCTCTATTAGTTGATCAAGGGAAGCATCCCATTCGTCTACGGACTGTTATAATAATTAAGGACTTACTTATCGTCTACCATCTCTATTAGATGATCAAGGGAAGCATCCCATTCGTCTACGGACTCTGTTATAATAATTAAGGACTTACTTATTGTCTACCATCTCTATTAGATGATCAAGGGAAGCATCCCATTCGTCTACGGACTCTGTTATGATAATTAAGGACTTACTTATCGTCTACCATCTCTATTAGATGATCAAGGGAAGCATCCCATTCGTCTACGGACTCTGTTATAATAATTAAGGACTTACTTATCGTCTACCATCTCTATTAGATGATCAAGGGAATCATCCCATTTGTCTACTGACTCTGTTATAATAATAGCCCTCGCTCCAGCCTGCTGAGCCTTCGCCGTCTTAAATACAAAGGAACATTCTCTGGAAATATAAAGAATTTAATGTTAATACTAGGGATGCATCGATAAGCCTTTTCACCGATACGATACCGATACGCTTATTGTTAATTAAAAAATTAAGATAAAATAAATAAATCACAAGTCAGATTTTTTTATTAATATAAAAAGTAGTGATATAGGTTGATATTAGATAATTATACATTTTAGGAATTAAAATTAACACTAGTAAGTTTTTTGTTGAAATGACAAAGTAATCTTAATTTTTTCGGACAAAAGCGTCTGTTTGGCAAAGCTTTCCCCAGGCATAGTTTGTGTCCCGTTTGCATCGAAATAGATGAGACAACACGCTTGTTTACACTACATTTTTAAAATAAAAAGTATGGTTGAATCGGTCATAGAAATATCGCCGATACCGATATATCGGCTAACCCGAAGTATCGCCGATATATCGGTATCGGTATCAGATGCATCGCTAGTTAATGCAAAGTGAATTATTTATTTATTTTGTATATGTATAAAAAGTGTCACTATATTCATAAAACTTCTCTCTAAATCTTGTACTCTTTGAAACCTGTCAACCAATTTCCAGGTTAATGTATAATCAAAGTTAGTACCAACTTCATACATTAACAAAAACAGGGCTAAATACTATGTTGTTATGTTACATAAGTATCATTAACTTTTAAACATCAGAGACATAACAATCAATCACTACATAGTACAAAACAAAGTCGTCAAAAACTTCCTGCTGTCTGTTTGTCCCTATGTATGCTTAGATCTTTAAACCTATGCAACTGATTATGATGCGCTTTTTCTTAATAGATAGTGATAAAAGAGGAAGGTTTATATTGTATAACAAGCATAAAGTAAAGATTGCACATGTGCGGATGCGGGGCAATTCGCAAGTAATCAATAAATAATTAAATCCTTATTAATTTCTTAGGTATCAATAAGGTATAAAAACAAAGCCTACCCTCTTTCAGACAAGGCGATCTGTCCCACAATATCATCATGATTTACTATATCAGAGCAACTGTGCAAAGGTATAGTGGGAACCAGCCGAGCATCCTGGAATTGTATACTCTCATTCTGTAAAATAATGAATAGATACATTAATACACAATTCACTACAAAAAGCTACATTAATAATGTTTCAAATAAGTTTAAGATACTTACGAAAGGTGTACCAAAATCTTTGGCTGGTCTGATTCTGTAGGAGTATCGAAGTTCAAGAGGATCTAATATCTCGAAAAAAACATCACCAAAAATTACGTCTGCTGTGGAAACGCCATCATAGAAGTGTAAATCGTTAGCTGAAACGGTAAAATATAAACAATAATAAACGGCTGTTAGTACTCTGATAGTACATACATAACCTCAAACAACAGAATGATGAATTACCACCAGGCGACACCGCACTTGTAAAAATAATGAGTAATAAGCTAGAGTATAAGGGCAGGAGCCTTTTTTTAGAATGGAGTTTCATAATTTTTAAAGAAAATGATTAAGCTACAGTCGAGAGCTCCAAGTACCACCTATTTGTCGAATTTGACAATTTTGACAATCCACACTGACAGTGACACTGAAAATCTGTCAGTTCTGTCACCTTGTCACATTGTTTTTTACACTTTAGGGTGGGCATAGATATATTATAATAATCAAAATCGCGTTCTTCAAGTGTTTCGCCACACAAAACTGAATCTTATAACTCATGATTTAGATTTTCTTTTCTGTCTGGCAAAACTAACGAGAGAAATGAGAGGTTAACTTTGAAGGTCGCTATCTCTTTTCTACAATTGCCAGGAGCTACGCATTGATAGAAATGGTAGAAAATTTTATAGTTTGGGGCTTACTGAATTTATTTGTAATTTATGTTATTTTTAAGCTACAAGTAAAATAAGTTTGTGAGATTGCTTAAAAATGTATTTTACCATATTTTTATATTACATAGAAAATAGTAATCATTATTTTTTGTAAAGATTTATTTATTGTATGACTACGTGGTAGTAATTACATAATTATTCTGACAACACTGAATTTGACGTATGAATTTTAAATGGCGGCTTTTTTGTAAACCTTATTTAAAAATACGTTTTAACTACAGGTATCTTCTATTTTAATTGTGAAAATAGTAAAATAGAGTCTGTCACACGAAACATGAGCTTGAAAAAATAGCGGCAAATTCAAAAAATCTGCATCTGGTATCACTGCATATAGTAAAAAAAATACATTTTGATACTTGAATTTACATCATACAAATAATCCATGATGTAAATTCAAGTATCAAATGACGATGAACGATGTAGATTTTTTGAATTTGCCGCTATTTTTTCAGGCTCATGTTTCGTGTGTCAGACTCTATGATGTTTTAAGACATTCTTTATGTCTTAAAACATCATATTTGATTCATAATATTGGTTGTGGCATATCATTTCAAAAGTAAGGAATATTTAAGATTTTGTTACCTTACGTTGATTAGTGTGACAATACTTAAAAAGTTTTGAAGACAAATCTTACTTATTCTTTCATGTCTTTGCGATGAAAACTAAGGAAAATATGGAAAATATAATTTGAACCTACGAGTAATTATCATTAGTTGAATATTTTAATCAGACGTGACAAAAAATGATGTGTGGAGGCTCCATTTCAAGCCAGGTGTTTTTTAGGGTTCCGTAACCAAAGGTTGAACGAAACTCTATTATTAGACTTCGCTGTCCGTCTGTCTGTCTGTCACCAAGCTGTATTTATGAACTGTGATAGTTGGACAGTTGAAATTTTCACAGATGATGTATTTCTTTTGCCGTTATAACAAACTAAAACAATAGAAAAAATAATATTTAAGGGGGCTCTAATACCGTCCCGCGGTCGTCCGCATGGACCTTTACCTGGGTCGACAGCGGGGCGTTGTCCATGCGTGCCCCAAACAACTATCAGCAATCTGACGGGGCCCCTCTACAGGGCCAATGCCTGCCGGGGTTGCGGGTCTGTCTTATCAGTTGACCCAGAACGTAAAGGGCTATTGACGGAACACCGTGGATTTTAGTCAGTACAAGTCTGAGAGCCCCCTTCACGTCCCGCCTGAGATGGGAGGACCCATTTGATGAATTTACGACGATAAAAAAGAGGGCCCAGAGTTTTTTGCTCTTGTTTACTCGATAACGGCAACAAGTAGACGGTTCAAATAATTATTCACAAAGTATTGAGTTATATATTCTCTATAAAAATAAATATTTAAGCGAGGCTCAAATACAAAAAATCGTGTTTTTGCGGTCTGTGGGTACTAAACTTGGTACAATGAAAATACTTTAATAAATTCTCCACTTTAATCAATAATCGCCTAATCAAAACTTTGGGATCCTGTGGGATGTTCGAATAGTAGGGTGGTGAAACAGCATGGGGTCATTGATCTTGAGGTAAAAGTCAAATCTGAAAGTCATGAACTCATAATCCGCGATTCTCGTGGAGTTAGTAACGTGAAGGTCAAGGTCAAATGTCCTTAGAGTTAAGGTAAAATGACTGAAATTAAAATCAAATGATTCCGAGGGCATTATTTATATACCTCGAAGGTCAAGGTAGAGTGGAAATTATGGTCAAGGTCAAGTGACTTTAGATTTCAGGTTCATGATCTTGAGACTCACAGTCAAGGTACTGGAACTCCAGTTGACTTGACTTCAATGGGGATGGCAACTCAAAGCTATTCGTAGATGTCGCTGCGATCGTATAGCTTGTACAAAAAACAAACACGTATTTTGTTAAAAAAATTGAGTTTTTTTTAAAAAACAAGTATGGAAAATTATTCGTCAATGCAAGTGCATACACTAAAACAAGAACTAAGACGCCGCGGTGCATCTACAAGAGGAAAAAAAGTGATTTAGTTGAGAGGCTAGAAAGGGGTTTGAAGATTTTACTATGGAGCGTGGCATACCTACTGCCGCCATTTTGATATTTTTTCAAAATCGCGGCCAGCTATGAAACATTTATAAATCGATAGCTGACATCAATAACAACAAAAAATATTATGACACCAACCCTCGTAGTGTCCGGTTTCTGAGATAATAACCGTGAAAGTTGATCACGTGACATTCACAAATCTAAGCTAGTGTATATGTTCGAATGTATCAAGATGTTAAAAATAATAACTCTTTGAACGTAATATGTATGTTGCATTATATCTGGATGTTATTTAAACATTATACGTCTGACATAATCTACTTTTTGAACTTAATAACTTATTTTTAGTAAAGTAAAGTGTAATTCTCCCTCGTAAAGTGTCCGGTTTCTGAGATATAAAGTGTTAAAGTTGACCACATTAATTCGGAATAATAAAGGCTTAATATTTTTTTATAAAATATTTTAGTAATTGATAATCCTGGTCTGGGAGAAAAAGAAAAACGTAGAATGTGCCAGCTGCTTCTCTTCCCGGGCAGACCGTAAAAGTCGGTCGAGGGATAGGGCAAAATGTAAGATCCATAGCCCCTCAACTTAAAACTCTTTCAATGGGCAGCAGCGTTGAAGATTAATAAGCTGAAATAAATGTGCTCGCCAACCCGCCTGCCAAGCGTGGCGAGTATGGCAATAACCATCCAATGGAAAATCTTTGGGTGAGGCCTTAGTCCAGTAGTGGACTTTCTACGGCTGTTATGATGATGATATGCCTCATGATGTTTCTGCTTACTGTGACCATCACACCAATATATCTGGATATAAGCAATATGTTCTTCAATTTGTATCGAGACGAGCGTGTCATATTTTGCATAGATATTTTGATGATACAACTGTAATTTAGTATACAAACTTCGTCATAGTCGTCCCACTTCTTGTGTATTGTTTCTACAACTCAATACGGCACAATTAGGCATTTTTTACTTTTTGTATTACCTCTGACTGCGAGAATATTCGAGCTCGTACTCATTAAAACTTTGACTGGCCTGTTGGTCTAGTGGTTAGTGACCCTGACTGCTATGCCGGAGGTCGTGGGTTCGATTCCCACCCAGGACAAATGTTTGTGTGATGAGCACGATCATTTGTTCTGTGTCTGGGTGTAATTTATCTATAATATGTATGTATTTAGAAATATATAAGTATGTTTATCAGTTGTCTAGTACCCATAACACAAGCTCTGCTTAGCTTGGGACTAGATGGCGTTGTGTGATAGTTGTGGAATATTATTATTATTAAAAGAAATCAAAATATCTCCTTTTTTACACGTGAAGTAAATATACTTCCGGTACAAGCCAATCCAAGTCTGTAGTGGTCAGAATTGTTGATGATAGGGATACAATGTAACGGCTAAGTTATGGCTTCAGGTACAAACAAGAAAAATCGATATTTAAAAATGTGGCAAAATCTAACCATCCCTACCAAAATTGCAAAAAGTAAAGGTGACATGCCATGGTTATATTTATCAAATAAAAACATGACGCCTAAAATTGTTTGATAGGCAATAAAGTGTTCTTAAAACGGATTTTAATTTTTCTATCCCTATTTGTGCCAGTATATTAGAAAGAGAGACAGGTTTATGCAACCAATAGAAGACAATTTTCGCGAGTTGACGTCAGTTTATTACGTTATAATGCTTAAAATTAGAAATTGTAGTAACCACAGAACCATCACACAATATAAATGTAACGAGTACTGTCAGTTGTATTTTAGACTGAATGTTTAAACCTGTCTCATCATGTATTACATTTACATTGTTTAACATTTATCGTATAACTATCGTATTGATACTTAAATCATATGAAGTTATTACATTCAAACAAGTGTAGACGGTCTAAAAATAGGTTATTAAGTTCAAAAAGTAGATTATGTCATACGTATAATGTTTAAATAACATCCAGATATAATGCAACATACATATTGCGTTCAAAAAGTTATTATTTTTAACATCTTGATACATTCGAACACATACGCTAGCTTAGAATTGTGAATGTCACGTGATCAACTTTCACGGTTATTATCTCAGAAACCGGACACTTTGCGAGGGTTGGTGTCATAATATTTTTTGTTGTTATTGATGTCAGCTATCGATTTATAAAGGTTTCATAGCTGGCCGCAATTTTGAAAAAAAAACAAAATGGCGGCGGTAGGTATGCCACAAATCTTCAAACCCCAAGATTCTACTACCATTAAACACACATTTACTTGTAGTTAGGATTTAAAATTGTATTTTTTAAGTAGGTATTACATGTGCTAGCCTCTACAAAGAATATAGTACTGCTTCTGACATTCTCTATTGAGAAAAATGTCATCAAGTTTTGTGTTTGTCTTCTTCATCTAATTTTACATCTATTTTATAGATTGGAGCAATATGATAAGAATTTTAACTTTCTAACACCACAACTATCACAAATCTCGGTCCCGGTGATAATTCTTCCACCAGAAGAACCATTTCATGATATAAAGAGCGATGCAATACTTAACCTCCAATAGAAAAGTAGATATTATTTTCAAAGGTGTATTCGATTGTTTAGTTATGGTATAATCATAGAATTTCATTAATAAATTCAACTAACGGCCTGTACCGGCTTCGCAAGGGTAGATTTTTGTTTGTTGTATAGCTTTTCCTTAGTAATAATACAACTTTTGTTCTCACAGCAGTCTCAGCAGCTACCCATTATTTCTTGATAGTGTGAATTGTCGGAAATTTGCATGTTCCATCATTATTACAGCCTTTTACACAACATCTAGTCATTTGACATCAATAAAACGCTTTTTTTCAGAAAATTCCTTTGATTTGACAGTTCTTTTGGGACACAGATGTCAATTTTCACTTTGACACTTGCCTTCCCCATTGCAATAGTATATTTTTCTCTTCTTATGTTTAAATCTCCAAAACAGTGTGTCCTGTTGCTAAAATAACGAAAAAATTCAGCCAAGTTATAGCGGGAAAAATCTTGTTCCAGAATGTTATGGTCACCCTACTAGAAAGAGACGGTTACCTCCAAATTAGCTCTCTCAGCTAGCACGTTTTTCGGCATGAGTACTCAATCCAGAGGGTGGGTTCTTAACTGACGGAACTCTAGACCGTCGACCGCGGACTTCAGGTTTTTTTGTTACACAAAAATGAATCTTATTTTTCTTCGTTAGATTTACTTTTATGTCTGACGATATCAGCGAGAGAAATGAGAGGTTAACTTTGGAGAATGTTGTCCCTTTTCCACAATTGCCAGGAGAAAAGCAATGGTAGAAATGGTAGAAAAGTTTATAGTCTAGGGCTTACTTAATTTATTTTTTATTTATGTTATTTTTAAGCTACGAGTATAATATTGATTTTGATACTTAACGTTGATTAGTTTGACAATACTTAAGGAGTTTTGAAGACAAATCTAACTTATTCTTTCATGTCTTGGTGATGAAAACTAAGGAAAATATAATTTAAACCTACGAGTAATTATCACATTATTGCAATAGTCTAGGATGTGCAGTAGGTATACGGAGGACGCTGCTGCCCGACCTCCGGTTTGTTCCTTAGTCGCCTCTTACGACACCCACGTGATGAATTGGGGGAACGCAATTCTAAGCCGGCGCCCCACGGCGTCAAAATTTTGATTGCAGTATTCCAAACGACCAAACCATTGTCAGACTGGAGACTGATAATTTTGTCACCTGTGAAATTTTCCATTTCTGCCTTGTAAAGTTTGAATTTGTCCAATACACCACTTTTTTGTTTTATACAATAGACTCGGCTGTAAGTAGTATAGTCATCGATGAAGGTTATGAAATATTTCTCTCCATCGAGGGTTTGAGTCATTGGACCACAGACGTCGCTGTGCACTATTTCGAGTCGTTTTGTCGTGCGTGGAATCTTATTGGGTTTACTAGGCAGTCTTTTAGTCTTTGCTGGAATGCATATTTCACAATCTCCAAGTTTCTCATCTAGCTTGAAATCTAAACCGATAAGTGTCTCATTCTTCAATGCCAACTTCATATTATTAAAGAATAAGAAAAATAATATGTTGTTTAAAAATAAATGTATATTTGTCAAGTCAAATTAGAAGAAGAATAACAACCCATAGCAACGTAACACAGATAGAAGAGTATAAAGATATAAGCAGCTGGATGCGCTCTATACTAGAAGTGCTTCCTTAACATTCCCTCTTCTTCAAGCCGAACTCTTCACAGAGCCTTACCAGTCTCGGTTTGTAAACAGGCTTCGTAAAAATGTCAGCAAGTTGATCTGCAGTCGGTACTTGCTCTATGGTTATATCCTTCTCGGATACACACTGTCGCACATAGAAGTGTTTCAGTTTTATATGTTTAGTCTTGCGGTGCTGCTCGTATGGAGGATTATATGCGAGCTTAATTGCAGACTCATTATCGATTCGCAAAGTAGGCGTATCTAGGTTTGTTTTTAGATCTTGGAACAATCTCCTCAACCAAACCATTTCACGACTAGCCTCACTGGCTGCAACTATCTCCGCTTCTGTGGATGATAGGGAAACCATGGATTGCTTCGAACTTCGCCAGGATATTGCTGAGCCAGCGTACAGACATACAATCCCGCTCGTTGAGCATCCGCTCGCTTCGTCTCCGCCGTGATCTGCATCACTGTAACAGATGAGACGCTTTTCACCTTTCTTGTACTCAAGTCCAGTGTCGATAGTCCCTTTCAAATATCTAAATATCCTCTTCACCTGTTGAATATTGCGTTTGGTAGGTTTATCTAGGTTTCGAGATACTACCCCAACCGCATACGCAATGTCAGGTCGAGTTCCAACCATCAGATAGGACAAAGATCCAACAGCTTCCCGATAAGGAAAAACTTGGATTTCTGGATTTTCTCGTTCCTCATCTTCTTTCCCGGATTTTATTATGGGTGTCCCAACCGCCTTGCAATTGCTCATTCCAAACTTTTCTATCAATTTTCTAGCGTAAGCAGTTTGGTGAACTTTTATAGTACAATCTTTGTGTTGTTCTATCTCCAGGCCAAGAAAATAGGACGGTACTTTCGTGGTGATTTTAAATCGCCGTTTTAATTCATTTTCAATGAAATCGTCAACCTCTTTCTCATCTGACGCGGCCACCAGTCCATCATCTACATAAAGCACGAGCATTATCTTCTTTTGTCCACGTTCTCTGATGTAGACACAGGGGTCCGCTTCGCTACAGATGAAACCTGTCTCCATAAGAAAGTCGTGGATACACTCATTCCAACATTTAGGTGCCTGCTTCAACCCATACAAGCTTCTTTTCAGTTTGCATACGCGACCAGTCCCATCATATCCTTCCGGTTGGCTCATAAAGATTTTCTCTTTGACCGTGCCATATAAGAAGGCTGTAGAGACGTCAAACTGTCTGAGTGCTAAATTCTCATTGGCAGCAATACTTAGTAGTATTCGGATTGTGCTCATTTTAGCGACAGGGCTAAATGTCTGGTCATAATCAATTCCCTTCTTCTGTGAATATCCAACAGCAACTAATCGTGCTTTGTACTTATCGACAGTACCGTCAGGGTTCTTTTTGATTTTAAATACCCATTTACATCTTAGTGCTTTTCTATTCTTAGGTAAGTTTGTCAGTTCCCAGGTCTGATTATCTTGTAAAGATTTGACTTCATTGTTCATCGCTTCGATCCATTTATCTTTTTCAGAGCTTCGCAAGACGTCTTGATATGTAGTCGGTTTAGGAATAGATACAGCTTCGCTAACAAACTGTTCAAACCGTTGCGGAGGTCTGATCTGGCTTCGATCACGCAGTTGTCGTGTCGTAGGTTCCGGATTTACAGGTTCATCATTTACAGGCTCATCTTCCTCTAAGGACTGATAATCTTCTTCGACGCTTTCATTTGCTTCTGAAGGTGGACGAGAGTGACTCTCTTCGTAAACAGTTTTAGAATCTGTAAGAGGCATTGGCAGCTCGTAGGTGTTTATTTTAGGTTCAGATATTGCAGAAGTTGTGTCAATCTTAGTTTTCTCAAGTGAAGTTAACTCATCAAATACAACATCTCGAGATCTGATCAGTTTCAATTCCTTTACATTGAAAATTCGATATCCTTCATCACCGTCGTACCCAATAAGAATACCTTTGTCAGCTTTTCTGCCAATCTTACTTTCTCTCTTTTGTTTTGGAACATGCACATAGCACTCGCTTCCAATGATCTTCAAATGATTAATCTTGGGCTTCTTGCCGTACCAGAGCTCATGCGGTGACCTTTCTTCTATAGGAGTAGGTCCCGTTCTGTTTAATATGTAAACAGAGGCTTTGGCTATCTCTGCCCATAAACCCTCTGGTATCTTTTCATGGGCGTGCATCAGTGCTCTTGTCATCTCCACGATTGTACGGTTCTCTCTTTCTGAGGACCCGTTTTGTTCTGGAGTGTATGGCATCGTAAATCTTTGTTTTATGCCATATTTTCTCAAAGTATTACGTACTTGTTCGTTATCGAACTCACCTCCATTATCGCTTAGCAACTCCATCACGACGTGTCCCGCGGAAGTTTTTGCTTCTGCTAGAAAGTCCTTCAAGCGAGCGTGAACTTCAGACTTCTGTCTCAGGAAGTAGATCCATCGATATTTTGTGAAGGAGTCTTTGAACAGAACATAATATCTGGACTTGGAGATCGAGTAAGGGAATGGACCACATACGTCTGTACTGATTAGTTCTCCAGGTTTGTTTGCTCTTGGTCTCTCTCCGAACTTCTGCCTATGGCTCTTGCCGAAGACGCAGCCTTCACAGATATCAGCAGAACTTGAGTCTAACTTCACTCCAAGCTCTCTTTGTATCAGTTTTGCTACATGTCTCTTGTTCTGATGTCCAAGGCGTTCATGGTAGAGTTGAAGATGACGTCGTTAGTTGGTTTATCTCAAGCTTAGGCATTAGTACTTTTACTTTAAGTTTGTACAAACCACCATACTTGTCGCGATTCCCGACTAAAATAACTTTGTCATCGTTCTTCACATAACATGACTGAGCAGTTGACTGAAAGATGCTATTCTTTAGCGTATCTTGTGCAGCTAGTACAGAAAATAGATTGCGTTCAATGCTTGGAACGTACCATACGTTTGTTAAGACCAGTAACTCTTTGTGGCCGTTTATGTCAGCTTCAAGTTGAATAGAGCCTTTTCCTATGGCTTCAATCACCTCTCCATTGGCTGTCATAACTTTATGAGGCTCGTCAAAAACTTTGAAGGTGCGAAATACATCTCTTCTATTAGTGACGTGGCTTGTCGCGCCATTGTCCACATACCACAAGTCTTTATCTGTTTCTTTTTTATCGCAGGCTAGAGCTAGGCCTGTCAACATCCCAATATTTGAAGATTGCTTTGGAGGTTTTGGAGGCCTACCGTCCGCAATCCACTTCTTGCAAGATGTGACTTTGTGAAAGCCTTCTCCACAGTAATTGCATTTCTTCCATTTCTTTTTGCTAATCCCTTGTTTTGCGTAGCGCTTCTCTCCTCTTAACATAAGAAGTCCATTGCTACTTCCGCTTTCTTCTAAATTCTTCTGATCTAAAGACCTCTCAAAAACACATACTTGTGTCGTCAGGTTTTCTATATTTTTGTCACTCTTATTCATCAACAGCCAGCTCGACTTAAAGTTGAAATATTGCTCAGGAAGTGTTACCAATATTTTACATATCAATAAAATTTCTGGTAGATCATTTCCTTCAATTTCATTGTTCAAGTCATACCAAACAGTCTTGAGAGTCGAAATATGTGTGGCTATATCATGCTCCTCACTTTTCTGGTAGCGGAAGAACCTCATGCAGAGATCGTAGCTCCTGTCTTCCTTTGCTCCATCATAAAGCCTATGAAGCTCTTTCCATATTTCACATGACGTTTCACATCGCATTACCTTTTGTAAAGTTTCTTCAGTCATATTTGTAGTAAGAATTAGAAGTGCTTGACTGTCACATTTTTGAAACATATCCATTTCATTCTTAAACTTTTGTAAATCATCAGTTTTAGCCGTTTGTCCTGGATCTTTCGGCTTAATTAACTTGCCTTCAATTGCTTCTAGCGTACCTGGAGTACTTTTTAGCAGTAATTTTACCTTGTATCTCCATGTTTGCCAGTTAGTGATACCGTCGAGTCGACCGATCTCGATTTTTACGCCGGACGATTGCATATTTGAGAACTCGTTAGTTTTCGACTATTGCAACAAAACAATGTTAATTGTTAACGCTCTGCTACCATATTAAAGAATAAGAAAAATAATATGTTGTTTAAATAAATGTATATTTGTCAAGTCAAATTAGAAGAAGAATAACAACCCATAGCAACGTAACACAGATAGAAGAGTATAAAGATATAAGCAGCTGGATGCGCTCTATACTAGAAGTGCTTCCTTAACACATATCACCTTCATTCATATGACCTAAACATTTATGCCTTTTATGAATTTTTGTCTCTTCTGCCAAGTTTTATTTATCTTTTTTGTTATATTTACACGATGCAGGGTTTAAGTAGTACAACCCATCTTTGCCTTTTGGTGCATCAAATATAATACCTTCTTCAGGATGTGTAATTGTTGCCTTTTTATTTGTAAATAAGACAGTCCATCCAGATTCTGTGGCTTTTCTAATGGATAGTAAGTTAGAGGATAAAGTTGGCACATAGAGAGTGTTAGTCAAAATAACCTCTTGAATTTTACTTTTGCCTCCAACGTTGGCATCTAGCATAATAGTGACTTCGCCTTTACCAGCTACTTCAGCTGTCGCATCTTGGGAAGCTAGTTTTAGCAACTGGAAGTCTGATTTGTCGAGATTTTCGAAATAATTTCTGTTATGAAACATGTGCGATGTACAACCGCTATCAAGAATCCATGTATTATTTTCATAATCTGAACTCTTACTTTTGGAATGCATACATACAGTGTGGGAAGTTTGAGGAACTTCTTCGTTCATTACTTTCTTCTTCTTATTCTCCAGCTTTCTACATTCATTGATAACATGTCCTTTCTTTTTGCAAAATTTGCATGTTTTTATGAAATTGGACTCTTCTTCATTTTCATCAATAGTGTTGTTGTTGGAACCGTTATTAATTTGTCTGGCTTCTGATTCTTCTAAAATTTTTACCTTAAGTTTTTCAGGTTTCGGCAACATGTCTCTGGATTCTATAGCTACACGAAAATTTTCGTAGTCAGGTGGTAAGCTGTATAACATCATAACAGCAAGCAAATCCTCATGAATATGAATGTCCATATCCTTCAATTTGTCTACCACATCCATGAACTTATTTAAATGCTCTCTAATATTGCCATGTTTCATTTTGGACAATATTAACTGCTTTAAAAGTGAAACCTTTCTTTCTAAGATTGAGCCGAAAGATCCTTCTCTTTCGTCTCTGCATTTGCTTTCTCAAGATTCAGCGGCTCCTCAACAATACTCCATAATTTATTTTTGATGAGTAGCCCGGCCCTTGCTTGAATTCGCCATGTATCGAAATTTTCTTTATTTAAAGTCTCAATTTTAGTACTTGAGCCCGACGCCATCGTGATCAACATATTTATTATAGCTTTATTTTTGCTCTGCTACCATATTAAAGTAAATTAAATACTGTTGGAACTTGTGACGAACGTTTTATTTTACAGTAGAATGACAAGATACAAAATAACAAAAAACTGTTGCTATGGAGACTGAAGGTCCAGTCAAGCTATACAGTGTGTCCGGATACGGGTTAGCGATACTTGAAGGGGATATTATAGATTTATTTTCATCGACAAAACTGCTTTTAAAAAAATTCTTACTCCAACACCTCGTGAATGGCGGCCATTTTAATTTTTTGATTTGTCGAACTGGGGTATGTACAATAAAATGCAAATATCTTTGAATCCAAGAGACCTACATATATGCAAATGACTTTATTGCAAAGTTAAATGTTAAGGCTTTTCAAAAACTTGCGAAAGTTTTCTAAATAAAATGTAAAAAGAACCAAAAAACATGGGCAAACACGAAATTGTACACAAAAATTACTGAATATTTTCACATTATATACTCTAGCACGAAAAGTTCCCATGTATTTTGCTTAGGTTTTTGCATCAAATTAAAAGTATTTGAGTCAGGCTATAAATTTACTATACAAAATTATCACTCTACGTTAAGTATTTTATGAGTTATTCTCACTTAAACATAACCCTTCCTTAGCGCATGTACCACCAATGTTACAGAAGCTGCATTCTTTGGGCGAGCTAAACCGTTTCAACGTAAATTTATGAGCTGGCCTTATTAACCACCATGTAAATGATCCCAACGAATCACCATTAAACTGAAATAATACATTTTATTTTACTTAATGAAATCGGTTTCTTTGAATAAATTAAAAAATGGGCCATTTCAGTTTATGGGTGATTAGTTGCGATCATTTACATGGTGGTTAATAATGCCAGCTCATAAATTTACACTGAAACGATTTAGCTCACCCAAAGAATGCGACACCTATAATATTGGGGTATTACATTCGCTAAGGAATTATGTTCAAGTAAGAATAACTCCTAAAGTACTTGACGTAGAGAAATAATTTTGATACCATTTTATAGCCTAACTCAAATACTTTTAATTTAATGCAAAAACCTAAGCAAAATACATGGGAACTTTTCGTGCTAGAGTATATAATGTGAAAATATTCAGTAATTTTTGTGTACAATTTCGTGTTTGCCCATGTTTTTTGGTTCTTTTTACATTTTATTTAGAAAACTTTCGCAAGTTTTTGAAAAGCCTTAACATTTAACTTTGCAATAAAGTCATTGGCATGTTTGTAGGTCTCTTGGATTTAAAGGTATTTGCCATACCACAGTTTGACAAATCAAAAAACTAAAATGGCCGCCATTCGCGAGGTGTTGGAGTAAGATTTTTTTTTAAAGCAGTTTTGTCGATGAAAATGAATCTATAATATCCCCTTCAAGTATCGCTAACTCGTGTCCTGCTGACACACTGTATAATAAACAAATATCTACCCTTGCGAAGCCGGGACAGGCCGTTAGTTGAATTTATTAATGAAATTCTATGATTATACCATAACTAAACAATCGAATACACCTTTGAAAATAATATCTACTTTTCTATTGGAGGTTAAGTATTGCATTGCTCTTTATATCATGAAATGGTTCGTCTGGTGTAAGAATTATCACCGGGACCGAGATTTGTGATAGTTGTGGTGTTAGGAAGTTAAAATTCTTATCATATTGCTCCAATCTATAAAATAGATGTAAAATTAGATGAAGAAGACAAACACAAAACTTGATGACATTTTTCTCAATATAGAATGTCAGAAGCAGTACTATATTCTTTGTAGAGAATGCACAATCATGTAATGCCTACTTAAAAAATACAATTTTAAATCCCAACTACAAGTAAATGTGTGTTTAATGTAGTAGAATCAAATTTCTAGCCTCTCAACTAAATCACTTTTTTTTCCTCTTGTAGATGCACCGCGGCGTCTTAGTTCTGGTTTTAGTATATGCACTTGCATTGACGAATAATTTCCCATATTTGTTTTTTAGAATAAACTCAATTTTTATAACTAAATACGTGTTTGTTTTTTGTACAAGCTAAACAGTAATCTGACATATGGGACAACGATCGCAGCGACATCTACGAACAGCTTTGAGCTGCCATCCCCATTGAATTTGACAGGTAACATTGACAGGTGACATTTCTTCAAGAAAGAAAAACAAATCAACAAATCGCATATCATGGGTAATGAAGAAGCAGATATAGCAGCCCAACAAGCGTCTTATGAAGGAATTGAATACACATGTACACCGCTATTCTCCGATTGGCTCGGCCATGTCAAAGAACTATGTAGACAAAGATGGCAGGAATATTTCGATGAACGATCAAAACTAAAAGGAATCTGGTATAAAACAATCCAGTCTGAACTTCTTCGTTACCCATGGTTTGAAGGCAAAGAATTAGACAGGAAATCAGTAGTAGCTTTAATGAGAATGCGATCTGGTCACATCCCATCAAATAAATTTAAGTATTTAATGGGCAAAAGTCCCTCACCAAACTGTGAAGTCTGTGAGGTTGTGGAAGATATCTACCATGTACTGATGGAATGTGACCGGAACGTACACGAAAGAAATAATGTGATTGGGGAGGGAAGCGAAGTGGGAGCCTGTAACAGCATCCTGGCTGACCCTTTGTCGAAGGAGGCTGAGAGGTTAGTTAGAGTTCTAATGTCAATCTGTGAGTAGTTGTGTTTGTGAGTAGAAATAGTCCAGATCTCATAATAATAATAATATTAAGTAAGTAGGATGTTTAGATGTTTTTTATTAGGGTGACATTATCACTGAGTGATAAAACCCAAATAAAGATTTAAAAAAAAAAAAAAAAAAAAACAAATCGCATAAGAAAAAAAGGGATAGAGCATAGCTATCTCCATCTCTCAGCGCGTACCGGTTTTTTGAAGGCCAAACATTTTGCGGATTTTAGGGATAACAGATTCAGGCAATATACAATGTAAAATGTATTTCCCGGACAATTCGGTCTGTACGATAATATATGAAAATCGATAATTATTTTTTTGGAAACATTCTACATGTTATACTAATTTAAAGAAATTTGAACATGTAAGAGATATAAAAATAACTTGGTGGGAGACTTTAGCTCTTTCTTGATGTAATTTTTTTGTGTATTTATTTTTCGGTCAAGTGTGAGAAGTCTGCAAAAATTTCTAAAGTTCCAGGATTATAATTTCATTAATGAGTAGATATTCATTAATGAAATTATAATCCTGTAACATTTTGTTATTGTTAGCTAGGCTTAGAAAATGTATTATTTTAGTGTTTCGGAAACTTAACACCAGGATTTATAAGATAACTAGCGACCCGTCCCGGCTTCGCAATAAATTAAAATTGCGACTATAATTTGAGATTTAAACTATCCTATCTCTCAAGTTGGATCGAACGGGTGCGTCTCATTTCATATAAAGTTATTTGATATTTTTTCATTTCAATAACGTTCACATGATATAATCAACGTGAGAAATACCAACGATTGATATAATTTCTTTACACATAATGTTTGTGTTACTCTAAAACTCATTTCATATAATTTTATTTGAAAAAAAAAAAACGTTTATTTAAGCGAAAATCATTATGATAACGTTTGAAACATATAATTTAACTTTTAAACCATTTTCTTTGATGACTTTGGCTTATCCTTTGGACTTTGATTGTTTGCCTTCACGAATGCTATTGTTATTAGAAAAAAAACCGGCCAAGTGCGAGTTGGACTCGCGTGAAGAGGGTTCCGTACGATGTTACCTATCACGTTTTTTTTTTAAATCTGACCCAAATTGGTACGCACAATATTGAGTGATTTACCATGTTCTTTTAATATCATGGACTTCTTATAGGTTTTCCTATAATCTATAAGTAGAAAACTAAATTCTGTATTTAAAAAAAAAATAGGTTCAGTAGTTTCGGAGATAAGGGGGGGAATGTTCAAATTTTGTCTATTTTCTTGAATAACTTGGAAACTATTTATTTTAAAATTACAAAAAAAAATATTTAAGATAAATAAATAAATAATAAATAAAAATATTTTTATTGAAATTAAAATACAATGATACAATGTATGTTGTAACCCTGACTACTGAGCTAGGCAAAGCCTGTGTTACAGGAGTCAGTGTCTTCTCCCATTTAAGTCACTAATGTGCAACAAAAAACAAATCAAAGGAAAAAATAAAGAAATATAAATAAAAAATAACATTGAAAACACAATAAAAAAACAGAACTATATGCTGAATCTGTGTGTGTATGTGTGTATGAGGGTGTGTTTGTGTGTGGGTGTATGATGGGTTGTTTGTATGTATGGGTGTGAGGGTGTATGAGAGTGGGTGTTTGTATGTATGGGTGTGAAAGTGTGTGGTGTGTTATTTAATTATTTCTTCAGTGTCAATGTAGTTGAGCGACTGAAGCCAGTTTTTAACTTTATATTTCAGTTGATTCTGTGTAAGAGGGTTGATGTTTAGTAGCCTGTTTGCTTTATTATATATGTGTGCTGCTAAATACATGTGCTGTCGCCTTGCCGATGCAGAGTATGTTTTTACATGGAGACAGGTGTTGGGTATGGTTCGCTTCCGTATGCTGTTTGGATTGAAAGGTGTGATACGATGCTTCCTTATGATAATATTTTGAAAAAATAACTGTCTCACTGTTAGCACCTTGCAAATTTCATACAAGGTAACGGTTGGGAACCGGTATGGTTTGAAGGTCATGACTTTGAGCAGTGATCTTTGAGCTCTTTCCAGGTTTATCATGAATGTTTTACATGCCCCACCCCATACCGTAATGCAGTAACCCAACACCGACTGCGCCAGTGCGTGATAGGCTGAACGTAATTGTTTAGTATCAGCCACATACCTAAGCTTCCGGAATGCCCATATCAGCTTCCTCGTACGATTTGTTATTTGCTCAATGTGATGTTTCCAACTCAGTTTACTGTCTAAAAGTACTCCTAGATATTTTGTGGATGTTACTTTTTTTAGTGACAAGCACGAGCAATTTGGATTATTATTGGGAAAGTTACAAGAGTGTACTTTGATTATGAGTTCTGGTTGCCTAGTCTTGGCAAATGTGAAAAGCATGAAGGTGGTTTTAGGTAAGCTTAGAGTCAACAAATTTGCTTCTAGCCAGTATTTTATTCGATGTAGTCCCATCTCTGCATTTGTGTGTGCCTCCTCCCAGGTCCCTCCATGGAATATTAACGCTGTGTCATCGGCATATGAAAATATTTTACCGTTTCTTAGTGATAGTTTACACAAGTCGTTAATATATATCAGGAAAAGAGTCGGGGCAAGCACACTACCTTGGGGAACGCCGAAACTAACCTGTGCCTCGGTACTTGTATATTCGCTTATTTTCACTCTTTGTGTACGATTTGATAAGTAGTCCTTAAAAATTTTCAGCGTGTCCCCTCGAACACCTGCACGTTCTAACTTACTCACAAGGGTTGGAATACAGACAGTATCGAACGCTTTGGCAAGGTCGAGGAAGACGCCCAAGCACTTTTGTTTTGTGTCAACTTTTGCTGTCACATAGTCTACCAGTTGGGTCACAGCATCCTCTGTGCTCTTCCCCGACCTGAATCCAAATTGTGCGTCAGAAAGGATTTTATTTTTTTCCAGAAAAGATTTGAGTCGGTTGTTCAGAAGTTTTTCTAAGATCTTAGATATGGCCGATAAGACTGAGATTGGTCTATAGTTCTTGTAATCTGTCTGACTCCCGCCCTTGTGGACCGGTGTTAAAAGAGACCGTTTAAATTCCAGTGGAAATACTCCTTGCTGGAAACACTTTTTCGCAAGTTCTGTTAGCGGTGGAACTATCGATTTTTTACCCATTTTCAGAAACTTTGCGGGGATATTATCCCATCCGGTGGCACAATCATTTTTTAAATTCATGATCAGTGATTCAATTTCACATTCATCTTAATACAAATCTTAATACAAAAGAGTCTGGGGTTGTCGGTATGTTAAATTGGTATGGTGATGGTTTGTGGTTGTCAACGGAGAGTGATATGGTGTCAGCTAGGTTTTTTCCGACGTTACTAAAATAAGTATTTATTTCGTCAATGCTTTTTTCAGCATTTTCTGATATATTTATTAGGTGGTCTGCTGTTGTTTTTTGATTTTTTTGGTTTATTATAGTTTTTATTGCGTTCCATGTATCCTTAGTGTTCTTTGATGAGTTTAATAGTGTTCTTTCATAACTAATTTTCAACTTCCTTAGTAGTGCGTTGCAAAAATTGCGGTACCGCTTGTAGGATGTCAGAACAATGGTATTATCAGGTTCCCTTAACATTTTTTTATGCATCCTATCTCTGTGACGTATGCATCGCAGCAAACCGGGTGTTATCCATGGTTTTACTATTCGTTTTCTGTTTGTGACCTGGGTAGTTATGGAGTGGTTAGTTATGATTGTAGACAGGGTACTTATGAATCGTGATGATAACACATTTGCGTCCGATTCAGAAAAAACATAGGAGAAATCTACACCCTTTAGATGTTCGAGAGCGGCGGGATAATCCAACCTAGTCACGGACTTAGCTTTGTTTAAGCGTTGGTGTGTGTGGGAAAGGCTTAAAAGTATAAAAGCGTGATCAGTCACTGTAGAGTCAATCACTAGAATCGTTATCGGGCGGGACGCATTAATCATTACGTGATCCAGGCAGTTGTGAACTCTTGTTGGAAACGTATGACCAGGCAGAAGAGAAAAAAGATTGTCTCAACAAGACCTTTCATTTGATATGTCACACGATGCAGTTTTCAAATATTTTTTTTAATTTTCCCCTTCCCCCCCAAAAATTACCTCCCATATATCGATATGGACTTCTTACAGGTTATCCTATAATCTATAAGTAGAAAACTAATTCCTGTATTTTTTTCAAAATTTTAGGTTCAGTAGTTTCGGAGATAAGGGGGGGGAATGGTCAAGCTTCGTCTATTTTTTTTGAATAACTTGGAAACCATTTATTTTAAAATTCCAAAAAAAAATACTTTTAAGTTTGTCTCAACAATACCTTTCATTCGATATGTCACACGATGCACTTTTCAAATTTTTTTTTTTTAATTTTCCCCTTCCCCCCCAAAAATTACCTCCCATATACAGATATGGACTTCTTATAGGTTATCCTATAATCTATAAGTAGAAAACTAATTCCTGTATTTTTTTCAAAATTTTAGGTTCAGTAGTTTCGGAGATAAGAGGGGAGGGGGAATGGTCAAATTTCGTCTATTTTCTTGAATAACTTGGAAACTATTTATTTTAAAATTACAAAAAAAAAATACATTTAAGATTGTCTCAACAAGACATTTCATTTGATATGTCACACGATGCAGTTTTCAAAACTTTTTTTTTCATTTTCCCCTTCCCCCCCAAAAATTACCTCCCACATACAGATTTCATCTATTCAGGTCACGCCTCTGTGCTTGGGTCACAGGAATTGATATGTGTACCAAATTTCAACCCAATCGGTCTAGTAGAATCGGAGATAATTGACCGTAAGCGACAGACAGACGGACACACGAGTGATCCTATAAGGGTTCCGTTTTTTTATTCGGACGTACGGAACCCTAAAAATAGTATCCAAGAGCGAGCGAAGCGAGCTCGGATTCGGGACATCCCGACACGGACAGGTTAGGTTCGAACACGAAAGGGATGGCGGGGTCTTTCAGACCCCGCCATCCCCTTCGTGTTAGGTTACTTTAAAGTTTAAAGTAACCTAGCGGGGCTCCTATTTCTGCGAGCAAGGTTTAAAGTTTAAACCTTGCACGCAGAAATAGGAGCGCCGCGAAGCGGGGCTCCATCGAGCCAGCATGACAGGTAATAATCAGTTATTTGACCAAGGATGCAAGAGCGAGCGAAGCGAGCTCAGGACTTGGGGCACCCCGACACGGACAGGTTAGGTTCCTTTAAACCTTGCAAGCAGAAATAGGAGTCCCGCGAAGCGGGGCTCCGTCGAGCCAGCATGACAGGTAGTAATCAGTTATTTGACCTAGGATGCAAGAGCGAGCAAAGCGAGCTCGGGACTTGGGGCACCCCGACACGGACAGGTTAGGTGTTAGGTTACTTTAAACCTTGCACGCCGTCGAGCATTCATGGTAGGTGGTACTATTACTAGGTTACATCAGAGTTAGATTACATACCAGGAAGAAAAAAAAATTAGACCAAATAAGTTTTATGTCTTTTGAGTGGTATACAAAACGATTTTATGTTCAATGATTGTTATGATTATAGAAATTAGTCATTATAAAATTATATCAATCGTTTATTATATTAAGAGATCGTTATATCAAATAAAATTATATATGAATTCAGTTGTTATCTCTTGTAAATATTAGAGATTTTGTAGTTATATCATATATTACTTACCCAAATTTTAGTGCTTTAAAATACTTCATGAAAAAACTTACAAACGCAGTCGCCTTTACGATTTTTTAAATCTCCACTCGATTTCTCTGGTTTTCCATCATCAAACCCTGATTTCCTTAATATCTTATTTTCAACAAAAAAAGAATCATCAAAATCTGTTCATATACGACGAAGTTATCTGCGAACAAACATGATAAAAAGTATACGGTCGAATTGAGAACCTCCTTCTTTAAGAGTCGGTTAAAAAAAAACTTTGTTTTTTCTTCAACCTTTTAGCATCCATCTGCTGGGATATAGACCTAAAATCAAGGGTGGGGTCACATCATACTCCACCATGCTCAATACTGACTTAGTACCTACGGCTTAGCAGTTTTCACAATCTTACGCCATATTCTTCTCTGAACGTAATTAGGCAAATTAAGGGAAAAAGGTCACGTGCAATGATGTTTTCCATCACAGAAAAGCCATTGCACATTGGTCTGAACTGGTTATACACGCTACTATATTCTCTATCCAGGGTCTGTCAACTTGTCTCTATCTCGTTAAGGCTGCGCCAAACGTGTATCTAGAGAATCCTGAATCCTTTATCTAAGGACAGAAACCCATGACTCCGTTCAGCGAACCCTCGCTAGTGTGTCCGTTACCCAGGCCAGATGTTGTCGAAAATGGTCATTTGAATCTTATAGATAATTAGTTTTGCGGCTTCTGTAATTGTTGCGCACATTTTTAAATTTGTTGCGTTTATAGTTTTTTAATTATTTCACAAAAACATTTCCTGCTAGGGTAACGTTACCCCAGCCAGACCTTTTTCTTTCTAATGGGAATATTTAAATAAATACTAGCTATAAAATTAGTTGTCTAGATGAAGTAAATGTTGTGCCTTATTTTGTATTTATTCTTTCTTCGGTTGCGAAGTTATTCGAGATTTTGCTGGGGTAACGTTTTTGGTTTTGCTAGATCTTTCAAATGGTTAAGCGGATTCTTATCATATTTTGTACATGACTTCTTAGGAATCAGTTTAAATTTGTTCTGCAATAAAAAAACCAAAATAATGCATAGCTTAAAGGTTATTTCATTAAATAGAAAAACACTTCAATTGGTCCCAGCACTCTCAATAAGAAGTCTAAAGACTTACTTTAAACGTTATTTTAAAGCTTGTAACTGCCTTCAAATGTATATGAAGTTTCATTAGTATCCTGTAAGTATTTAACAAGTTATGATGATATTCAGTTCTTCACGAGCACGATCTTGATGCGCGCGGTGTTATTTGGCCACTGGATTGGATATATGAACTGAATGTTATGTCAATTATTAGTTTTTTAGTTCAGTTGTATATCAGTAAAATTTCAGCGTAGTACATTGGATAATTAATGAGATAATACGATTAAAGTTATTAGGAAGTGAATGACAGTGGTAACCCGACCAAGTTTAGGTGGTTACGAAAAAGCGAAAACGCAGAACATTATGGTACCTTCTAAAATATGTAGGATAGTGTTTCAAATTTAGTACAGACATGTACACAAGTTTAAAAAAAAACTACATGATTATTAAAGATTTTTTATTGACAGGTAAAATAATCATTTAAATTGAACTTTTAAAGTGTTAATGAACTTATACTTAAAAACACTCACAGATTAAAATTACAGATAGTAATTTTGCTTTTTTGAAATTTTCTATTATTTTTTATTTAAATCTATAATTTCAGTATACACAGTACACAGTTACAGTTTTTATTGAAATATACACATATTGGAATGTGTAATGATTGATACACATTTGAAACTCGAATCGTCATCTATTTGCGAGTTTATATCAACGCGAGTATTGCAACAAGGTAATCATGGATTTCTTAAAGTCTACGTGTCCAAAGAGTGTGTGGAAATAAGTAGCTACCTACCTGTTGCGGTAGTCCCGACTCCCGACATTGATAACGATAAAAATCGGTTGCTAAGTCATGAATTTCATTAATCAATTTTCTAGTCATATGTTGACAATGTATACACAAAAACCTTCCACTTGAATCAATCTATCTATTAAAAAAAACTGCTTCAGAATCCGTTGCGTAGTTTTAAAGATCTAAGCAAACAGGGACAAACAAACGGGAAGCGACTTTGTTTTATAGGCACTATAGCGAAGGATAAATATGTCGTTATCATTGTTGAAAATTCCAGTCCAGTTAATAACTAAGTACGAAAAAAAGAAAATAATAAGTAAGTTCCTAAATTCAAATATTTAAGCCTTAAAAAAAATACAGTTTTAGATAAGTACCTAACAACATGTAGGTACATATTAATAATAATTTTGCTACTATTTCTGTTGTTACATTATGCAAGCTTACCTTGTTCGTGAATTCATCAAGCAGCCCGCACCATAATTATGATCATCAATAGAAGCACTCCACATTAGCAGTAATTCGCCACACTTATTATTATATAATAGCTCTCACGCACTCGATAAATATTTGCAAAAACAGGAAACGGAACTGCCGAAGTGCACGCGCACTCTGCAAGATGAATTATGTGATTATGGAGCATGTTTAGTGCATAACGCACTAAACATGCTCCATAATCACATAATTCATGCAAACAATGTATTACACCCCTTCACCCCACCCCTCCCACGTCCCACCGAACGACATAATTATATCGGTGATTTTCGATAAGTTTGTGCAACTGGAAGATAATAATAATGTTTTCATAGTACAGATATTATTGTATTATTATTTAACAGTGTACGCGTCTGTACCGAAATTGTAAGGTGTATTATACTAAACATTTCAAAAGATAGTGTAATGTTCTGCGTTTTCGCTTTTTCGTAACTACCTAAACTTGGTCGGGTTACCACTGTCATTCACTTCCTAATGACTTTAATCGTATTATCTCATTAATTATCCAATGTACTACGCTGAAATTTTACTGATATACAACTGAACTAAAAAACTAATAATTGACATAACATTCAGTTCATATATCCAATCCAGTGGCCAAATAACACCGCGCGCATCAAGATCGTGCTCGTGAAGAACTGAATATCATCATAACTTGTTAAATACTTACAGGATACTAATGAAACTTCATATACATTTGAAGGCAGTTACAAGCTTTAAAATAACGTTTAAAGTAAGTCTTTAGACTTCTTATTGAGAGTGCTGGGACCAATTGAAGTGTTTTTCTATTTAATGAAATAACCTTTAAGCTATGCATTATTTTGGTTTTTTTATTGCAGAACAAATTTAAACTGATTCCTAAGAAGTCATGTACAAAATATGATAAGAATCCGCTTAACCATTTGAAAGATCTAGCAAAACCAAAAACGTTACCCCAGCAAAATCTCGAATAACTTCGCAACCGAAGAAAGAATAAATACAAAATAAGGCACAACATTTACTTCATCTAGACAACTAATTTTATAGCTAGTATTTATTTAAATATTCCCATTAGAAAGAAAAAGGTCTGGCTGGGGTAACGTTACCCCAGCAGGAAATGTTTTTGTGAAATAATTAAAAAACTATAAACGCAACAAATTTAAAAATGTGCGCAACAATTACAGAAGCCGCAAAACTAATTATCTATAAGATTCAAATGACCATTTTCGACAACATCTGGCCTGGGTAACGGACACCTCGCTAGTTTAATTATTATCCGGCGAAAATTTCGCCGGCTTACTTAAACGCATCCCAGAACGCGTTGCGACACGACACGAAATGCAAATATGTCCGTAACCATATTTTATGAAACCGATATGCTTCTGGCGCGTCACGCTACGCCACGACATGTTAGTGTGTTTCCGCCATTAAAAACTTGAAATTAGTTGAAATGTCGAATGCATTTTTAGCATGACGTGTACATTTCCGCTTTATGGGCGGGGAATTACCATTTTTATGAAACGGAACGTTTCGATTATAGGTTAGATATATTTACCATTAATTTGGGGAAATAACAAGGAAAACATTTTAATGTCTTTGGGAAATAAGTATTTTCCGTGGCGTGGTGTTATGTATATAAAACTGGTTTCGTTTTATTTTTATTATGTTTTTAGCAAATTCAATATTTTTATATTGATCACTGTTAACAATCGCCACTACTATCTAAAATTTGCTTACACTGCATTTCTTTAATTTATGCACGTGATAGCTCGTTTTTACTTCAAACCCAAAGACATTAAACTATACATATTTTATTGAAATCCAAATATTTTAATAATGTGTCGAATATACACCGTGTTCTTCACGTTATCCATAAACTTTAGCAAATACTTCTATGGCTTTTACAAATCAAATCCAACAAAGGAAGTAGTACTTAAAAAGGCTTCGTTACAAAGATATTTGTAATTTCATTTAATGAAATTTAATTGAGCTATGCAGTGAGAAAGTATCTTAATTTGAAATCTATCAAATACTATTTGCATTTCATTTGTTTCAGCCCGCCAAATGTTATGAATGACGTTGCCAATTCGGATAAAGAGGCATGCATATCGGGTTATTTACGTCTAGGTATTTAGTTTGTATGAAAATTAACAAAAAATAAAAAATAAGAATTTATTAATGTGTCCATAATGAAAAATGCTTACTTCCGTGGTTTGAACATCTGGTCGAAGTTTATGTATATCGTCCGGAACACGGTGTATAGTAAAAAAATAATTTGCGTTTATCAAAGAAAATAAGTTGTTGAGCAGCCAAAAAAACTAGTCTATAGTTTGATTATTAATTCGAGTCAGTAAAATGACAAGTGCAACTGTCACTGATACATACAAAATGAAACAAACCTGAACACTGGAAATGTCATTTTACTGACTGGAATTAATAATCGTACTTTAGTGAAAATGCTAGCCTAACTTTAGATGTGAATTGTGATGAATTTCAAGATTATCTGTAGAGCTTGGCGCCTATTGCGATCTAAGTTGTTTTCGCATGTTGGGAAATTTTACTGTCGAGTGTGGTATCCCCAAGGCTCAATACAAAACAAAAGATGGAAGACTTCAAAGAGGGAATTTTACTCATTATTTTCTCGTTGTGACTATGAGTGGACGTTAGACAGTGGTTATTGTGAATGTCGAAGAAGTACTTGTTGCATCACCCATACAATCAGGTATAACAACACCTTAAAATAATTTAATCTGCGCAAAAATAAATGCCGGTGCTAGTGACAGCAATCATGGAATTCATTGAAAACATCTCTAATTGTTTTGATGTTTAGATAATATTTATTTTGACGCTATTACCGTCTCTTTACTATATTTAGAGTAGGATTCCTAATGCATTACAATATTACGAGTTAATCCTAATAATTTGTGTTGTAAATGTGGATCAGTGGGTCGTCATAAGGGTGGCATTTTTTGGTACAATTTCATTATACTGAGCAAACAGGTATGGACTATCTGTTAATAATAATTTAGGTAATACCATTTGTGAAATATTCGACATTTTCCCAATGCTATAATTTCACAACAATTTCATTAGATGATGTAGGATAATTTATTCTGGCCTATTTTTGTGTATGTTCAAACTCAAATAATAGTAAAATATGTAAACAATATGTATCACAATGATCTCACAGCCGTAAAAGGCTAATCTATATATATTCTAAAAATTGCCTAGAATATTATGAAAAAACAAAAAGTTTTTTTAAAAGAATACCTATATTATTGGCATAGTTAACGTCAGGATGGAGTTGGAGCTTGGATCTGATGAAGCTTCAAGCGACCAGCTGAAGGCCAGGCCTTATCAAGCTCAACTGGAAGAAATTGCTACTGAAAATAATACAATCATATACTTACCTACAGGTTAGTACATTAATACATTAATAAATAATAAAATAAATAATTTTTTACAAATGTATAGATTGGCCACAGAAAGTTGCCATAGTAAAGTCTTATTATAATGGTTTAATTAGTGCCTAAATTAAAATTAGTGAATAACTAAGGTATATTCATTACAGGTACATGTATTTAACTAGAGATTTTAATTATATATATGTAGCGACTTGCTTGAACTAAGTTTATTCAAACCTGTGTTTCAGGCCATCACTTAATCATAGTTTAAATGGGGCAGTTATTTAAATTAAACTAGATCAATATACAAATATGTCTTTGTCAGCCATAAAAATAAGTAAACCTTACAAATACTATTTAAAAACTATTCTGAACAATTAAGCAAACAACAAATAGAAACTTGTATCATATGCACTACAAACTGGATCAAAATTGGTAGCGCGAATGTAGTTGACTGCATATATTTTCTGCATTATTTTAAATAAGCCACAAGTTCCAGAATAATGTTTTTCTTTATTGTCCACTTTCCTACAGTTTATTATGCCTCTTATTTGGGTCATTATGCTTGCCCTATAGCAGTCTGGCTTAAAAAAAGGGGTTCTTTGTGCTGTCTTATCTTTTTTGTTCAGTTACTTTTCATAATAGTTTAATCTATTTTCATAGTTTGGGCGCTCTGACTAAGCTTTGTTTCAAGCAAATCACTGACAAAAATCTGTTCCGAGAAATAAATAAAACTTCTTTTTTCATGTTATTAGACAAAGATTTTCTACAAAAGTAAAGCAAGTACTTCAAAATGCAAAAAGAACAAGTGTTTTACTTTTTTAATCCCTTACAGGTTCCGGTAAGACATTTATTGCAATCTGTCTTATCAAAAAATTCAGACAAGCACTGCAAAAGCCATGGGGGCAAGGCGGGAAGAGAACATTCTTCCTCGTGAACACAGTGCCATTGGTCATTCAGCAGGTATGATATTAATATTGAACTTAATTATTGAGAAAGCGCAAACAAAAACAATCTAAACTAGACTAGTTAGACTGTGTTTTTGGAACTATTGACGCTTCAAAATTAAACTCAAGTCCAGTTGATTGAATAATCAACAGCCAAACATTTTTTTTTTATCTTGCTAAAATCATCAAAAACTTGCTTTTTAAAATTCTCATAAACCGCTGCCGAATCCGGGGCGTAATGGCTACACACACCGCCGCTCGGGTCTGCTGTCATGCCATCGTCATCCTTTTGTTGAAAAGCCGCTAGGCATTGCAGGAGACACCTGCCGCAGCCGCCGGGAATGCCGCCGGCATAGTGTGAAGCGACACACCGACTGCTTACGTGTGTAGGCTCCATAACACTAGGCCCACACTAACAGGCAATGCCGTTAATGTGGCCCGGCTATAAGACTCATGTCTAACATGTCCCTTCGTGTCCGACTTTGTTGTGACAGAACCAACAGAACACTGACGTGTCCTAACCTGTCGTTATCTCGCTATCCGGTACACAACATCTCCAAAGGCTGCGGCATCTCATATATTGCACGCTTGCATTTCATATTGCGTCATCTTATTTGTAGTTGGTATTTGGTAGCGATCCTAAGATTTCATTGTTGTACTACTGTTTATTATTATTTCGTGTCGGACTTTCGTGGTCTTAGGTGTCTCAGTTGAACACAATTTATCTCAATAAAAAACCCCCGACACAAAAACCAAGTTCCCTTTAAAAAGTAAAAAATAATAAAAAATACTCAATCTTAAAGTAAGTACCTAAGTATGTATTAATAATTATAAAAAAATACGTCGCGTTGGGGGACCGCTCCAAATTATTTATTATCTACGTTTTTTTCCGGTCCCTCAACGCGACGTTTTTTTTATAATTATTAATAAATACTTAGGTACTTACTTTAAGATTGAGTATTTTTTATTATTTTTTACTTTTTAAAGGGAACTTGGTTTTTGTGTCGGGGGTTTTTTAAATTTTATTTTTAGTTTATACTTTTTATAGGTATTATACTTATTATGTATATCACGAAATGAGTCCTCCCACCCCGGGCAGGACAGGAGGGACTGTCAGACTTGTACTGACTAAAATCCACGGTCACGGTATTTGTTAGTCCCGTGACATCAAACGATGCTAAGAACACTCTCTATGAAGTCATCAATATTCCCTTTCAGTACACTTTCATTTGAGACCCCACTCGAGTTATTTACAAACCTTCGGTTACCCTTCCCCACTTTCACCCCCATAACTTTTAAACGGCTCAACCGATTTTCATCAAACATGTCTAAGAACACTCGCCCGTAAATCACCTTTAATACAAAAAAAAACTAAATTTAAATCGCTTCATCCGTTCGGGCTATATGGTGCCACAGACAGACAGACAGACACGTTAAACTTATAACACCCCTCTTTTTCCGTCGGGGGTTAAAAACTGACTTGAAAACCAAAAAATATGCGTCTTTAAGAATAGATTTTTGATAGACAAAAAAGATAGACGGATAACGAAGTGATATACTGAAGGATTTCTTTTTTTCCTTTTAAGATACGGAACCCTAAAAAAATCTACTTTTAAGTAGTTTTTTCCACTGCACTCCAATCCAAGTGGTCTCGGCAGTACAGTGAACAAAGTGAGATGTTTACTATGTATTTGAATATCCACTTTGTTTCTTTGTCGCACCTATTGGGCAGAGTCGAACCGTAGAATAATTCCGCTTGTCATATGTACCGATATACAAAAGCTTTCAGATTCGGTTATCATTATCAATGATATACCTAAACGAATAGTCTTGTTGAAAGTCTGCTTTTTGTAAACATTTGATAGCTAATGATCCAATAAAATTATCTAGTAGGTAACGCACTACTGAGACTACACGCGGCACTTAGCTACCGTCAATTCTAGCAAAGCGACAATCATAAATACATAATTACTTAAATATATCATTGCTTAAATGTATTGATAAGTTCATAGTATTGAACATAGTGGAAATACCTACTAAATGGGGACCTATTCAGATAAGTAATTGCCGACCGTATGGCCGCCGTGATAGGTATGGTATGGATAAACAAGCATACAATAAATAATTCATAATAACACTCAAAACGTGCTCTAGGGAGAATTGAAATCTAAAAATAAAGCATGATTCATTATTTTTCTACCTAAACAAGGAGTAGTATGGTAGCGGTAACAAGGCGTTTTTGTTTTGAAATGCGTTGCGTTGCGATAACCTACAGGGAACTGCGTAGTTTCATTTCACTCAATTTTAACCTTACGAAATGCACTTTGAGACTATTTTAGAAAAGCAGATTTGCGAAATCTTTATACCTAAGCAATAAAATTGTAAGTTCTGTAAACACACATCAGTCAAAAACCTATAATAAAACTCTCAGTTGATATTTGACATACTTCATATCACTTTTTCTATAGCCCTTCGATCCTATTGATCGAAGGGCTAGAGAATAATTTGTATGATAATTTGTTCGTCATTCGGTCATTCTTTCTTTGCAAAGAACCTTCCTCTTTGAAAAAAAAAACGAAATAGATCTTCTAGGTGTTGTCGGTACGTGCAGTGGCTGAGCGATCAACTGCCGCGTTGTGTGTATCGGGGTTGGATTCCTGCACGGAACGACGGCGAGCTACCTATTAATCGCCGTCCGCATGTCCCCGCCAACGGGCCGGAAATCGTCTCACGACGTCCAACGCCTACATATTGTTGCAATGATAAACTTTTAGTTAACCAAAATGTCTTGCCATCACATTTTATTATTATACTCTTTATTCATTTTTTTTTAACATATTACTTTGTTCTTTAGTCAGCCTACACTGTCCCACTGCTGGGCAAAGGCCTCCCCCAAGTCTTACATATTACTTTACATTATTAGATATTATTAAAAAAAAAAAAAATGGCCACTATTTTTTTTTTTTTTTTACTAGCATCGGGAACAGGGTCCAAGGTGTCGGTGGTTAGGGCTCTAGAGAGAGGAACCTCCTCACAATACGCGCCGTGTCCAAAAGAACTGCTTTTCTGTATCAAGCCCTTGAGCCAGCTGCACAATTAGAGCCTCTTAAGGTGTTGATCGAGGCTCTTCGCATTATTATTATTTTTAGGCCAGGATCACAGGCCTGTTAGTCTAGTGGTTAGTGACCCTGACTGCTATGTCGTAGTTCGTGGGTTCGATTCCCACCCAGGACAATAAATGTTTGTGTGATGAGCACGATCATTTGTTCTGTGTCTGGGTGTAATTTATCTATAATATGTATGTATTTAGAAATATATAAGTATGTTAACCAGTTGTCTAGTACCCATAACACAAGCTCTGCTTAGCTTGGGACTAGATGGCGTTGTGTGATAGTTGTACAATATTTTTTATTAAGAATAAAAGTAAAATTAATTTTAATTATTCCATAAACAACGCAAGCTTAAGTCTCAACAACATTTTACATAAAATGCGGGTTTCATTAAAACTGTTCCTTTGATTTTGTAGAAAAAGGTAATAGAGAAGCTGTGTGCTGTGACTGGCGTCGGCGCTTACAGCAGCGAAGATGGAGTGGATTACTGGGATAAAGTCAAATGGGATGCCGAACTCGAAAAAAATCAGGTTATACTCTTCTTTATAGTTATAGAACAACCCTACATACCACTGATTGATAAGTAATTATTTATGTACACGAATACAATTAATGTATTAAAATACAAATAATGAGCAGTGGTGGCCCAGTGGTATTATCGGCCCCGACTTACGAGTTGTAGGTCGTGGGTTCGAACCCAGCCAGTTTATTTATTTTATTTCATCACCACTGCTCTCAAGACGGTGAGGAAACCGGCATGTCCTAGAACAAAAAAATCGAAGATATGTGACATCTACCAACCCGCACTGGGCCCGCGTGGTGGATTATGGCCCACTCCCTCTCACAGACAGGAGGCCTGTGTCCCAAAAGTGGGAACATTGAAGGCTGATGATTAAAATACAAAAATCTTATTAACTTACGAAACAATTTGTTTAGTAGACATAAGTATGATGATCATCTGTGTTTATTTTTTTATTTCATTTTTTTTACGATATGTTCGCGTTTGACCACTATCTCGCCTGGTGGTAGGAGAAGATGTGCTCGAAGGTGAAGCACCTGCCTATTAGAAGCAACCCATTCACTGTGGACTTACCTACACCCCAAGGTATAGCCCAGTCAACGAATGCTCAAAATAGGGTATAGAGGGAAAGTCTTGGAACACAATTTTTGACTTTGTAACTTTGTTTAGCCTAGTTAGGAGGTGAACATATCAAAAGTCCCCGCCCCTAGCCCTTGAGCTTTGGGGGAGGGGGGGGTTTGAAGGTACCATTTTTTGGTTTTTCGCTTATATCTCGGAAACCTTGCGTCCTAGCGACATAGTACCAAGTAACAAAATAAAAGCTGATTAAATTTGCTACAAGTTATACTAAATAAGCATTTCGATATCTTCTTCAGTTTTCGAGATATATACTCCTGAAAGTCTGTCATTTTGAAAAAATCATTTTAACTTTACCTTTTTTAGAACGGAAGTCTTCAAAGATGCAACTAGTTAATAATTGCCGGCAAAAAGCTTTTAGAGCATTACATTTTCTTCAATAAAACTATATTATTTTCCTTCAAATGTTAATGTAAATGCTGTATATTATATTTTTTATAAAAGGTAGGTACCTGGTCTTTGAAAAAAGGTCTTTGTAAATCAATGTACGAGTATGTATCAATGTAATGCTGGCACATTACATTAGCTTAGACTAAAGCACATTTTAAAGAAAATGGATAAAATATTATAGTATTATTAAAGGAAATTGAGTGTTCCACAACCCTTTTGCCAGCATTTACTTATGGTTGTATCGTTAAAGAGTTATCCGGTAAAAAAGCGCAAAAATGTAAAGTTAGTTTCCTGAAAGTCTGTCATTTTTTCAAAATGACAGACTTTCAGGAGTATATATCTCGAAAACTGTAAAAGATATCGAAATACTTATACAGCATAACTTGTAGCAAATTTAATCAGCTTTTATTTTGATCTGAGGTACTATGTCGCTAGGACCCATAGGTTCCGAGATATAAGCGAAAAACCAAAAAATGGGACCTTCAATCCCCCCCCCCTCCCAAAGCTCAAGGGCTAGAGGCGGGGACTTTTGATATGTTTACCTCCTAACTAGTCTAAACAAAGTTATGAAGTCAAAAATTGTGTTCCAAGACTTTCCCTCTATAATCATTCGTTGACTGGACTAGTAGTAGCTATCAGAAAATACAGACTTCAGCAGAGAATTCTTGTGCACTATAGAAGTATTTTTAAACACTTCCACACGTACAGAGACCTTACCACGACCTCTTAATGCGATCCAGTTTAGGCTGTTGGAAAGAGACAGAGCTATACAAGTCGTCTAGCGCCATCTCTTTCCCAAGCCTAAACTGGATCGCGTTATGAGTTCATGGTAGGCCACCAGGGGGGGTAGGTATTACAACGCCTTAAAACCAAGCTTGTTCCGGCGAGTGAAAGTGACAGAGCTATACAAGTCGTCTAGCGCCATCTAGTTCATCATATCACAGGAATTATATCGAGTGCCTTGAGGTGCTTGTATGAATAACTTTTACATAAAGACACAGGGTCTATAAGGATGTTGGGATCAAATGACGGTTAATGTTCACCTCGCTGGTGGTAAACATGTTGATCATGTGCCTGCATCATGTTCTGTAAGAAAAAATGTTAAAATTTTTACATCCTTCAATTTTAGCTTCAATTGTGACTATGCGCTAAAAAAACTATGTTCACTATTCGAATGTTCTTCACTTTTTTTAACAGTTTTTTTTTTATCCAGGTTATCGTAATGACAAGCCAGATTCTATGCGACATGCTGACGCACCAGTACATCAGAATCGAAGATATAAACCTGTTGATATTCGACGAATGCCACCACGCTGTTGTAGACCATCCAATGCGAATTATCATGAAACATTTCTCAAACTGCCCAAAAGAAGATTGGCCGCGTGTTCTTGGTAATACTAACGTGTTTATTGATTCCTGGAACATCTATAATACTATGATTTATCGCTTAATTGACTAAATTGGTTCCTGAGACTTCCTTCGAGCAAAACGCTTGCATACCTACTTATTAAGTACTTGCTTCTGCCCGCGACTTCGTACGCGGATCCTGTCGCTTGTGCCAGCGACAACGGGGTCGTCAAAATCGAAGATCTGAAACGTCTGCTGTCGAATTCTAATAGCCCGGGGACAGGAAATCAACGGGATGTGCGAGACAGCAACAGACAGTACTCATCAGGCTGAAAAACTCTTGCTAAGACGTCATTCCTATACATGTTATTGTGTAGCTGGGCTCTTGGAGTTCCATATCAGGTGTTCCAGATCTTTCATTTTTGTAAGTCAACAGGAAATGCCTATCAGGCTAAACAACTCTTGCTAAGACGTCATTCCTATATACGATATAGTGTAGCTGGGCTCTTGGAGTTCCACATTGGGTATTCCAGATCTTTTATTTTTGTAAGTCAACAGGAAATGCCCTTCAGACTAAACAGCTTTTGCTAAGACGTCATGCCCATCCGACTAAACAATTTTTGCTAAGACGCCATTCCTATATAATATGTTATACTGTAGCTGGGCTCTTGGAATCCCACATAAGGTGATCCAGATCTTCAATTTTTATACATCAACAGAGAGTGCTCATCAGGCTGAACAACTCTTGCTAAGACGACATTCCCACACATGTTATTCGCTGGGTGCGCAGTACTAGGTAGGGGTAGTACTATTCGATTGCAGCGCTCATGGTGGCGAATAGTGGAAGTACCGACAGCTTTCTCTCAGAGTAATTCAGCTTTGTTAACTGTCAAAAACGCGCTTATCTCAGGAACTACTGGTTCGAATTGAAAAAATATTTTTGTGTTGAATAGACCATTTATCGAGGAAGGCTATACACCGTGTTCCGGACGATATACATAAACTTCGACCAGATGTTCAAACCACGGAAGTAAGCATTTTTCATTATGGACACATTAATAAATTCTTATTTTTTATTTTTTGTTAATTTTCATACAAACTAAATACCTAGACGTAAATAACCCGATATGCATGCCTCTTTATCCGAATTGGCAACGTCATTCATAACATTTGGCGGGCTGAAACCTCAGAACAATAACTAAAGCATAGAAGGAACCTAAATTTAACTAATATAGTCGTCTCTGTTTTCTTATATACTCATAACAGCATTAGAAAGAGACAGATGTAGGTTGCTCAAAATGCAAATCGTCACAAAGGTAAACGTCAATTTGGATACCTTGGCTACCTTTATAGTACTAAGTTTAAAAGCTACTTAACGTCTCAGGTTTTTATCTATGACTTTGTTCATCGCATTTTTTCGTATAATGCTTATGGGCGCATGCCAGTTGAACTGCTTCGTTGGTTTTACGTGTTTTTGTAAAAATAGTAAAAAAATAACAGTGATTTAGTGTAAATCGCAAAGCTTAAAGATTAAATAATGTCCTGCATTATAGTGGGATGTAAATCTCATTCATCCCGCAAAGAAAATGATGCGGAAATCATAAGCTTCCATCGGTAAGTAATCAAATATGGTCATTTTGTCAGTTTTTCATTCTTATTTTATGTTATTTTGGCATTATTTCAAATTATTTAATCTTAGTGTACACGGTAGTGTTTTGAAATCAATATTTTATGCAATTAAATAGTTCGATTATATGGAAATTATACATTTTAAATCGGCATATAAATTTTTGCAATAGTGCTTGCAAAAACAAACTATCGATACAATATCGATAAAATAGCGTCATCCAAATTATTATGTACATTATTTTTCTTTACACGTAGTTTTGGGAAGGATTAAATACCTATTTAAGAGTTAAATAAATACCTACGGTCTTGTGATCGAATCGTACGTATGAGTAATGAAATGACAGTGTGAAAAATCCGTGTGGCTCATGGTGTAACAATTTAAACTCATGTGTGGCTATAATTTTTTTTGTCACTTTCAGATTTCCGTCCGATGTTGATATGAGGCAAAAATGGATCAACGCTATTGCACGTTACAACTGGGAATCGTTCAGGGCCAATCGCTCTTTTAAAATTATTTAAGCGTTTTCTTGGTAGTTTCAATTTTTTACAATTTATGCTGTTTAAAAATAAATATGTTGGTCAGACAGAAGTGAGTTCTTTATTTCACCTTAGCATATTTAGATTTATTGCCATGGAGCAATACCATAAACTAGCGATGCATCCGATGCCGATACCGATACCGATATATCGGCGATACTTCGGGTTAGCCGATATATCGGTATCGACGATATTTTATAACCGATTCAACGATACTTTTTAATTTAAAAATGTAGTGTTAATAAAGAGCGTGTTGTCTCATCTATTTTGTTGCAAACGAAGCACGAACTATGCCCGGGGAAACCTTTGTGAAACAGACTTGCGAAATCTCCATTCTCCTAAAAATTTAAGATTACATACTTTATTTTTTACCCGACTGCGCGACGCAAAGGAGGGTAATGTGTTTATCAGTTTATGTATGTATGTTTGTTTCTATGTGGCGTTCTAGAGACCAAATGCGTAGGCCGATTTTGATAATTCTTGCGTCAATCGATTCGTCTTAACCTTGCGAGTGTCACTAAAGACATGCCAGTTATCAAAATTCACCACAGCGACAACCAGACACCATATTGTCAAAATGAAAAAAATAAAAGTCGATGAACTATGTCAAGTGGGGTGTCGTTGAATAGGTATTTTAAAATCATCTTTAGGTTTCTTTTATCATTTTTCATTTTAAGTAATAGTTTAGGATATATGTATAACGACTTAAAGTTGTTTAACAAAACAATCATTCTCGCTAATTTTCTTACTTATTGATTTAAGTTTTTATTTCAAGTATAAATATAAACGATATACAAACAAAAAAAAAAACAGTGAAAATCTTATTAATTTTGATAACTAAAATGTATAATTATCTAATCAATTACTTATGTATGACACTACTTTTAATATTAATAAAAAAAAAAACTGACTTGTGATTTATTTATTTTATTTTAATTCACAATACGCGTATCGGTATCGGTATCGGTATCGCCGATATTTTTGTAAGAATATCGGTATCGGTATCGTATCGGCGAAAAGGCGTATCGATGCATCCCTACCATAAACTAAGAATTCGATGTCGATATCGGTATTTATTTTATGCATAGTCACATCACTAGCTAATACTCTTTTGTCTATGACAGCGTACACTTCAAATGTCGTAAAGCGCCTTCTATGCTTTAGTTATTGTTCTGAGGCTGAAACAAATGAAATGCAAATAGTATTTGATAGATTTCAAATTAAGATACTTTCTCACTGCATAGCTCAATTAAATTTCATTAAATGAAATTACAAATATCTTTGTAACGAAGCCTTTTTAAGTACTACTTCCTTTGCTGGATTTGATTTGTAAAAGCCATAGAAGTATTTGCTAAAGTTTATGGATAACGTGAAGAACACGGTGTATAACATCACGCTATGATTAATAGGAGCAGAGCAGCAATGAAAAATGTAGCAAAATCGGGAAAATCTTATTGAGAGCTTCCATTGCGTGCGCTGCGTAAACGGTTTACATTACGCAAAAATTATGTATGACGGAATTGTTCCTCATGAAACGTTTTAAAAAATAGTCCGCGATAGCATATGTCTATCTTTTATGGTTAACTCACCTTATCATTTTTTATGGAAATCAAATTAATTTTAAAATAATACATTTCTTGCAACGATATTTTTATAAACATTTATATTAATCCTTACCCAAATAAATACGCTAATCATTACAAGCATTTAATTCTGAACAAAATTGCCCTTGACATCATTTGATTTCAATGAATATCTGACGAGATATCGTAGTTTCTTCAAAGGCAGGTGATGGCGAGCAGTCGGAATGCGACGGCTCTGTCTTCACAGTACATTCAGCTTTGTAATCTGTCCGTATTTTTTTATAATCGCATTATTCCGCCAGAAAAAAATAAGTCACAGCAGTTGTTGTGTTGTAAATTGCAAGAATACTAGCAGAAATAGTAAATTTAAGTTTTATTGATTCCCAAGCGTTTCTTGGAAAGATGAACAATGCAGGAGATGTTAGCTGCCGTGAAGAGAAAAAAGTAAATAACATCATAATCCTCATTTTAATCCTGTATTTGATATTTTTCTTGTAACATATAATTTTGCCTATGTTTATTTAACTTTGTTCAGAGCCGATGGATCGTTAATCAAATCTGATTTCAATTAGAACGGTCAGAGTCGTCGACGTTGCGAACGCTAGGTGGCGCTTAAGTCGTGCACGGTGCCAATAGTGTAGCTGGGCTCTTGGAGTTCCACATCAGGTGTTCCAGATCTTCAATTTTTATACGTCAACAGAGAGTGCTTATCAAGTTGAACAACTCTTGCTAAGACGTCATTCCTATACATGTTATAGTGTAGCCAGGCTCTTGGAGTTCCACATCAGGTGTTCCAGATCTTCAAAATTATGTTCGCAGCAGAAAATGCTCATCACCTGGAAAAATTTTTGCTATGCTGCCATTTTTGTATCTCTTATAGTTTAGTTGGTCTGCTGCGGTTCTGCATCAGGTGTTCAAGTTTTCAAGATAAATTCTAGCCTATCTGTTGCCCCGACTTAATATCTATACGACAAAAAAGAAATCATTCAAACCCGTCCAGTAGTTCCGAAGATTAGCGTGTACAAACAAACAAGCAGACAGATTTTTGGATTCGTGCTCTATTACTGTTTTTAAACCCCCCTCAGTTATTTTTTTTTAATATATTCAATGTACAGACACAGTTTTTTACTGTTTTATTATATGTGTAGATAGATGAGTAATATCATTTTCATGCCTGTGGGTACAGCTGTTTTATTTTTTAAATTTTCTCTTAATACAAGTTTTACAGTACTTGGATTATAAAATGTCCAGATTCCGTGTTGGAAACAAACGTAACGTGTTTAGTGTTCACTAAAGCAAAGCCACTTTTTAGGGTTCCGTAGCCAAATGGCAAAAACGGAACCCTTATAGATTCGTCATATCTGTCTGTCTATCTGTCCGTCTGTCTGTCTGTTCGTCCGTATGTCTGTCCGTCCGTATGTCACAGCCACTTTTCTTCGAAAGTATGAGAGTTATCCTATTGAAACTTGGTAAGTAGAAGTATTATTTGGGCATTAGGATTCACACTTAGTATTGAAACTTTTTTTTTTCACCAAACCTATACGTGTGGGGGGGTATCTATGGATAGGTCTTTAAAAAATGATATTGAGGTTACTAATATAATTTTTTTAACCGAACAGTTTGCGCGAGAGACACTTCCAAAGTGGTAAAATGTGTCCCCCCCCCTGTAACTTCTAAAATAAGAGAATGATAAAACTAAAAAAATATATAATGTAGACCTCGACAAAAACTTCCAACGAAAAATGGTTTCAAATTCATTTATTGTTTGTCACAGGTTAAAAGGCAGTTCTTACAATTTTTTTATAATTGTATCACTGTAACATACCCTTAAGGTGTACAATATTCATAATAATAATTTATGTCAGTTTTATAGACTATTTAAAAAAAATTATAACAAGTACAATTTGAGTCATAATATTATTATTATTATTTTTATATATCTTTTAAGATCTCGGGATCAAGGGATCCCGGACTTTTTAAAGGCGTGCCAGGAGCCGAAGCCATCTTGCAGAGGCCCATTACGCATTTAAAATGAAATGAGGCTCCAACCGGCGGTTATCCCTGTATGAACTATGCGAGCACATCCAAGGACAACCCCCGGCTGGAGTTGTACTATTGCGGGCTATGGAAACAAAAGACAGGGTTATAGCGTTTGGTGGGTTTGGTGGACTGGGTATCTAAAACTATAGAAAAACTATGGCCCCTGCCTAATCAATGTTTTATAAACATGGATAAGATGGTAGGGGGTGACTTGCACACTCAACAAATGGGCCCCCAAATATATCGCTAGCACTAGGTGACGTAGCGACAAGGGAGTAACATATCCTGAGGTGCTTGAGGAGTGGAGAGGTATTCCACGGTTCTCAGAACCGACCAGGAACCCGGAAGTATGGTCGATCCCTACAAACACTTACTGGAATACTTCCTTCCTCTGAGCACGTTTGCTCTTGCGAATCTCCACTCTAGCCAGCCAGTTAAGGCAAGAAAGAGGTGGGAGGTCTGTTCCTCGTCAGTGTTCACTCTGACCGGCCAATAAAGGCAAGTCAGAGGTGAGGAACAAGATATCTCCCGGGAGATCAGGTCCGTGGGGTCGCAACTGCCCAACAGCGAGCTGTTGGGCTTGTGGCGAGACAAGCTGCCCTGCGGGCTTATTATTATTATTATTATAAGCCCGTGTCGTCCCACTGCAGGGCAAAGGCCTCCCTTTCCTCCTTCCACTTTACGCGATCTAGTGCGATTGTAGGCCAATCCCTTAAAAATGAGTCGAGCTCATCCCGCCATCTCCTTCTGGGCCTGCCGCGTTGTCTTTTACCGCCATTTGGGATCCACTGAGTAGTTATTTTTGCCCAATGCTCATCCGACATACGGCATATATGACCAGCCCAGTTCCACTTCAACCTTGAGTCATAATATTGCTGGATGTTATTCGTTAGGTGTATTGTTTGTTTTTGTCAGCTTCATTTTCATACATTATTATATTATAACATGGTTTGGATGAGATACAGTTAGCATTTTTTGAGATATAGTACATTTTCAAAAACCGCAAATATAACTTTGCCATTCATACAAACACTATGAAAAACAAAGTTATTTTTATTGTTTGTGTATATTATTTACTAATCTCAATATAATTTTATCCCTAATCTATGCTTGCTACTACGGAACCCTTCATGGGCGAGTCCAACTCGCACTTGGTCGGTTTTTATAAATGTGTGAGTGGGTGTCACGCATTTAAATGTTTTCCTTGGAGATTTTCAAAACAAAAGGCAAAACATGGAGAATCTGACCACTTTTATGTAACATCTCACACAGTGTAACTACCTATGTTTACAAAGTTCAGTTTCTTATTCTTTCACTTATTTTACGTAGGAATCGAACGACATTGAAATTTTTTTCCGTGTTTTGGCTTCAATTCTCAGTGGCCTACTAGGAATCTGGACATTCTACATATAATTTAAGAGTACTAGCTTATGAGTACTAGGTATGCCTCTACACTATGAACAAACCTGCGCTGTTGCCATATTCTGAGATTATGCACGCTTTGCAAATACTTCCACGCTCTTAATAAACAAAAATAGCGTTACAAGACAACGATACTAAATATTATTGAAAATTTTGCTCAAAGCGTATTCTTACCGTAATTATTTTCAAGTGACAGTTGATAGATGGAATTTTCTTTGTAAAATGTCGATTAAATAAAAAGCAATATCATCGACTTTCGAAAGAAAAGTTGTTTTTTTTTTAATTTTAGTGAATACCATAGCAGGTCGCGCCTTGTTTCTTAACTACACACATCAAAAGTGTCTAGGGATCAAGCATTTTTATGCGGATTTCTTGAGATTGAGATGTGGCTTTAATAAATTTATGATTTTATAAATTTATATGGATCCTTTTTGGTGCATTTCATAATTTGAATCAGGAACTGTGAATCAAATTGGAGTAAAAGATGAAAATCAGCTGTCAATATTTTCCCTATAAAAACATACAACGCATTGAAGACATTATTAATGCTACTGTTTCCCTACTACTGATTAAAACCAACGTTATTATGGAGCGGCGACGTCATTTAAGCAGGGAAGAAATGCTCAGAGCCGTGGGAATGATAGAAGCTGGTTCCCGGCAACGTACTGTGGCTTTAGCTCTGAATACAAGTCAGAGTGTTATCAGTCGACTTTGGACACGTTACCGAAGCACTGGTACCGTGGCTGAGCGCCATGGAGGACGGTATCGCTGCACCACACGGAGACAAGACCGATACATTCAAATCTTAACTCGAAGAGCTCCAACAATAACCGCCATGATGTTAGCCGTGAGGGTTCATCACTCTTCAGGGAACTTAATTAGCGACCAAACAGTCAGAAACCGCTTGCATGAAGTGAACCTTCATTCCCGAAGACCGCTACGGGTACCATATAGCAATGCACAATCGTAGGATTCGATATCAATGGGCTCTTGAACACAGAAATTGGGTAGAAGAACAATGGCGTTTCGTGTGCTTTTCTGATGAGTCTCGTTTCGGTATGAGACCGGATACAAGACGTATACGACACTGGAGAACCCCTGGACGCCAACAGCGATTAAAATCCTGCCAGGAAGTCCATCCTTATAGTGGTGGAACCATCATGGTATGGGCGGGTATTTGGATCGGCGGAAGAACTGAGTTGATTTGGATCAGAGGCAACCTCAACGCTCAAATTTATGCTGAGACGATTGTATCAGACGTCATCGTTCCTTTACAAGTGCAAATCGGTCCCTTATTTCAGTTAATGCATGATAATGCACGACCGCACACCGCAAGAGTTGTAAGACAGACTCTCGCCGCAGCTAACATCAATGTCCTGCCCTGGCCTGCTCAGTCGCCAGACTTGAATCCGATTGAGCATGCATGGGATATGCTACAGAGAAGAGCTCTGCCGAATATGGAGGGTATCCAGTCGCAAGAAGACCTTTTTTTGTTGTTGCAACGAACATGGGCGGCCATTCCACAGCGTGATTTGGATGAACTCATTTTGAGTATGCCAAACCGATGTTCTTGTGTTGTTAGTGTTCGCGGTAGAAACACGGATTATTAATTGTTTAAGTTACCCAATAAAATTTTAAAGAAAACTGTTATTTCAGTCTTTTTTTCGAACTTTTGTGTTAGTGGTTCAAATGTCAAAAATCCCTTTATTAGGAAAATGGCAAATTTCTTTATTAATGCAAAGGTGACTTGGTTTATCGTTACTGTGACAAACGAAAACACTTTATTTGATGAATCCTTAAAGAAAATTTAAATTAATATCAATCAGGAGAAAAGTTATTGCAAAAATATATGTTGATCCCTAGACACTTTTGATGTGTGTATATTTGCTTGTGTGTTCTTGGATTGATGATTGTTTCTTTTTAAGGGTTGACGGCGACTCTCCTAAATGCGAATGTGAAGACCGCAAAGGTGGAGGAAACGCTACATGAATTAGAAATAACATTCCATGCAACTATTGCCACTGTTGATGAATTGGGACAAGTGTTAAAGTATGTATTTTTTTCTTTTGTATATGTATACATATATATACACCGTGACTTTTTAGCCGTCTTACAAAAAGTGGTCCACATAATGTATCTGACCTAAAAATCCTCTAGGCGAGTTTTTTTTTAATCGTTTGTAATATTTTGTATTATTATTATTAATAAATAGGTACGTTAGAAATATGAAACACCCTGTTAAAATGTTTACGTATCAAGCTGTAGAGTATACCTATCCAACGCAATAGTCGGGCAGATCATTCCATCTCCATTTTCTATGAGACAAGGGTGTTTCTAACTACGCCTTGCGTCATAATAACGAATTAAAATTTTATTCTAAAATTTTTCAAATCTCTTAACTCAGACCAACTTTTTTATTGGTCTGAGTCTCTTAAATACCTTTTTTTTATCATAAACGTGTTCTAGTCGTTGGATACATGAACTGGGCCGCCGTTGTAAGACGACTAAAAAGTCACGGTGTATTTGACAGAAAGAAAGAAAAGATGGATTGTCTAAGGGATTCTTTGAATGAAAAAGGAGTAAATGATACTGAGACGTCTGATAGGGGAGAATAGAAGAAAAAAACGTGTTGCGCCGACCCCAAGTAAAATGAGATAAGGGCAGGAAGATGATGATGATGATATGCCATCCCTAGGTATTTCTAAACATAGAAACTCACATACACAAACACCCGTAACAACGACGGTAGATCACACAAATATTTGTTCCGTGCGGGGATGGAACAGCGACACGCTGCGCACGTAGTTGAACGCTCAGTCGCTGCGCCAATCGTGCCGTCTGAATATTAAGAACTAAAATTACCCCCCACACAGGGAACTTCAGGGAACTCCGTTTATAAACATAATATTAACTAATAGTGCTCAAACACACTGCGAGCCTAGCGCGGTGGCGGAGGCGGGCGTGATAATATTGAACGTATGAAATCGCCGCTCGTGGCCACACTTAAGTGACTAAGGGTCAGTTCAGACCGAGACGCGAAGCGACGCGACGATGCGCGCACTCTTTTATGAGTCAATCAATATACGACTTTATTTTCTACACTAAAAGATACACATTTCGTTGTGAAAATTTGAATACGTTGAGATGCATAGCGATGCGCCGCGCGACGCCTCGCGGCGCAGCGAGGCGCATCGCGGCGCATCTCGACGCAGCCGCTTGTCGCGGGGCCTCTTGACGCAGCGAGACGCCGCGCGGCGCCGCACGACGCAGCGCTGCTCAGCGCGGCGCCGCCTCTCAACGCCTCTCGACGTCGCGATGCGTAGCCGAGGCTGCCCCGTGGTGACTTCTCGACATATTTCAGTTCAGATTTCGTGTAGATTTCATGCAGTTCGGTCGAGCGCTCTAGTTAATAATGATAGACTGGGATTTAATTACTATCGGACTTCTTGCGGAAGAGGAAGAGGAAGAAGAATACAAAAATAAAATAAAAAAGAAGATATTATCACGGAGAAGTATTTGGGTGCATGATTTATGGCGAAACAGACGAATTCATGGTGAATTTCACACCTTGGGTTATGACAACATTGCCAATTATCCTGACAAATTTTATGATTACTATAAAATGGATTATAAACAATTTCAAAACTTGTTGAATTTGTTGCGGCCATATATAAATACACAAAAAACTAATTATAGACCCACTATTTCAATCGAAGAGCGGTTATCTCTCTGTCTTAGGTAAGTGATACTAATGTACAGACGCCAGCACATAAACCTACCTCTATCTGTCAATTTCTTTTTAATAGATTTTCAACCTTATCACAATAGTGAAAGGGTAGTATTCTGTTGGTAAAATTTGACAGATTCGGGTAGGTTGACCTGCTGAAGCTGATGTCTGTACCTAACTGTAACACTCAGGTATAATGCCGTGGTATATACTTAATTGATATATTTCCTTGTTTTAACAAATTCTGAAGAGACTCATGCTAGGCTCAACTCGTATTTTTATGGCTGACGGCTGACTGACAGGAAACCATAAAGTTACATGCTCTGAGACAGCAACTGTCACATATCTCCTGTAAGTAAGACTGTTTGATCACATCCTCTCCAGACCAGTACCCTGAGCACGAGTTTTCACTCTTTTACTTTACAGCATTTTTCCAGTATTTACAGCGTTTCTTGTATGAAAAAATGGAACAGCGCCTCTGGTGTGCGAAGTAGGAACTAATTTTTTCCTTGAAAATTGTCAATTTGAAGTTGTCAAAGTTCCAGTTTACGTCTCAAATACTGAAAACTCGTGCTCAGGGTACTGATCTCGTGGAAGGATGTGAAGACATGGCTATAGCGTTTTATAACTGAAGAGTTAAAAAAAAAACTACATACTTACTCTGTTTCTTTGGCTTTTACAAATAAATAGAGAAAGTGACTTTAGTCTCTAAATCAGTGATTTTACTGTCTGTTAATCTTGTCTAATGTTAGATGCTTTTTAAAATAACGTTAAATTCAGACGGTGCATCCCACATACGTCTGCATGCAGCAGTGCATCACTCATTGCTTCAGCCATCTGTCAGTTTGACGTGTTCTATAGCCTTTAAATGATGCGACAGGAATCAGGATGCAGACGCATGCGACCGAAGCTAGGGCTTGAATATCTGACGATTTTTCAGTTCCGGAATTGGGTTTCGCTATTCAGTCTTTCAAATCCGGAATTCCGGAACTCAAAAGTGTTTTTACTGGTTACATATACAGGGCGTCCCACGGCTATGCCACATGGAGGGAAAGTACCTTAAATATTATACTATAGAACATTTTACTGAAAGAAGACAATATTTTAATTTAAAAAACAATTTAAACTGTAGGTATTCATAGATTTTTAAATAATTACATGGTTGAACCGGAAATCGAACCCGCTACACGAGAAAAAAATGATCCTGTAGTTTTATCATACCGATCGAAAGGCTTCATCATAATAATTATTTTTTGCTAAATAACATGGTTTCAGAAATAAAAGCAAGAACATGAATTTTAAGCATTTTATGTAAAATTTTGTAAAGAAAAATAAAAGGAACAAACATAACTTAGACATATTATTTTAAACATCCACCACAACAAATTCAAAAAATCGACAGGGACTGAAATAATCAAAAGAATGCGACTTTGTATTCAACAGTACTTATGTAATGGGACTCATTTTGAGCGTTTGATATTGATTAATTTTGGAACAAAAATGTTAAAATTCATGGTCTTCCTTTTATTTCTGACACTATGTTATATAGCAAAAAAGAATATTTATGATGAAGCCTTTCGATCGGGTTAACGAGGAATAGAGAATTTCAGCTTGCAGGTGTGGGTTGCAATGGCCTAGTTGGTAAGGCGTCTGGAGTACTTATCCAGAAGACGCGGGTTCGAATCCCACTTGCAACTGAATTTTTCTTTCCTCAAAAATCATACTTCTATATTTCTAAATACATACATATTATAGATAAATTACACCTAGACACAGAACAAATGATCGTGCTCATCACACAAACATTTGTCCTGGGTGGGAATCGAACCCACGACCTCCGGCGTAGCAGTCAGGGTCACTAACCACTAGATCAACAGGCCTGTCAGTGTAACGTCTTCTTTCAATAAATTGATCTATCTACAAAATATTTAAGGTACTTTCCCTCCATGTGGCATAGCCGTGGGACGCCCTGTATATATAGGGTAGAGTTTCTAGTGATAGTTTAAAGTTTTATTGACTCATAACAGTAAATATTTGCTTAAGTCCTTTTTTATTTTAAATAAATGTGTTATATATGTTATAATATATTGTTATTTTATGGTTCTCAAAATAAACGTATGACATCTGATTGGCAAATTACAGAAGAAACTTTCTTGTCTCATTACTTTTCTAAAATGGTGCCACGGTACCTACTTTTAGTTAGTGTCTGATTTACTGCCTTGTCAGTGACAACCCTAATTTTCTGGCACTAACTAAAAATAGGTACTGTTGCAAATAAGGTCTAGTATCACCCATTTCAAGGACCACATCGAAAAGCCAAAACTAAATGGTGTGTAACTAATCGCGGATAGATTAGAAGTAACTTTTCTCTTATTTCTTCCGATACATAATGAGTAGAGAAAAAATAGCATCACAAAGCGGCGTTCTGGCCTTGTACAGATTGGAAATACGCCACGTCACACGTCAATTCTTATAAAAAACTCTGTAAATCCAATATGAAATATATTCTTCTACTTCTTATTGTTAATTTCTCGCACCTCAAGCTGCAGAGAATAGTACTTATTTCAATATCGAAATTGCGGTCTTGATCTCGTCATTTTCGGAATTGGAAACAGTATTGGAATTCATCGGAATTCCGCAACAGGTAGAATTCCGGAATTCTGGTGAATTCCAATATCGCTTCCAATTCCGGAATTATACCAGTTTTGGAATTCCGGAGCTCAAGCCTTAGATCGAACGCATAATTTAAATATGTAATGTTAGAAACATAAGCCCTCAAAAAGCACTGTTAAAGTTTACTTTAACAGTGCTTTTTGTTTGTTTGTGATGGATGTTGAAAGTAGGTATTCCATGTAGGTATTTTCCACGAAGACCGACAGTTTAAAAAAAGGAAAGTATTTTCGCCACAAATGACGCCATCGCAAAATAAAAGAACAGGAACTAGTAGCAAGTAGCAATAGCAAAATCAAAGCATTTATTAGGAGGCCATAATAGGCACTTTTTAATTGACTAAAATTAAAACTACAGTTTAAAATAATTATGGTGCTAAAATAACTCCACCATTTTGAAAGCAACTAAACGATCCGACACACGCGCCACCATCAGCGAGACAATTGAGTGATCATGACATACTCTCAACCGCCAGGCTCATTCAAGTCAATAAGAGACGTAGGTACTCAGTGAATGATAGCTCCGAGGTACATAGCATTCACATAATGCTGGCTATGAAACTATATAATACTAGAAAGATTGAATCTATACAATGCAAACCCACCAAAAACATTTCATATAAAATGTTGTCAAGATGACCACATAAGGTTTGCGTTGTAAAAAAGATATCAGATCTCATATAGAGCCAAGCTTCTGAATCTACACGGCCTAACTGTGTGATAATGCATTATTTGTCAAATTTTTAGACCATCTAAAAATTATGTGTATGGTATTCGTTTACCGGATTTTGTTTCACCGATCTAGAAAACAACTATTTGCTGTTAGTCGAACCCTCTTTTGAACTTTTTTCGTTTGCCAAATGATTTATTTGCCATATTTTCACTACACCGAAACAAAACTTTACGTAGTATTATAGGGTCACAAACACCGGTCAAATCATAAAAATAATGTCAAAATGTTATTAAATTGGCTTATGGCGACGGCGTAAACAAGTCGTCATTACTTTCATAATTAGTATAAAGTGCATAGGTTTTATCATTACTAGCAGATGACGGCGAGCATGTGTATAGTAATGATCTGCTTGCGCGCTTTGAGCGCGTGTAAGTTTTGTTTTTATCTGTACAGATTTTGTTAATTCGAACCTCAAAATTAGAAAGAGGATCCGTGATATCTGTTTCATTGCTATTAAAATTTGACGGTGTGTAAGTGTCGTATATCTTTATAGGGTTATTATTTTTGCCTGTTTGGGAATTATCAAAAGGCGCATTGATTGTCTCAGTGCGACCATTACCAACCGATGATAGCGTGTGTGTCGTAACACTTTGTACATGAGATGAATATAACTTATTCAATTCTTCTTGTTCTGACAATTTTAATTCTTCGTCATTAACGATCTGGAAGATCTTGCGTTCAATTTCTGCCTTTGTTTTATTAGGCATACCTTTTACTTTACTTGCCATGCATTTAAAAAAATAATCTGTAGAGTCCTCTTCCTTTTTACCCTCAAGGTAACGGGATAATATTTCGGATGCTTTAGGCTGTTGAGGCTGTGGCTGTGAATTTTTTAGTGTCTGTGATGGATACCGCGATTCAGATCCCGTTTGTGACACTGGCGAGTTTGCTTGATATGGTGGTTCTATAGGTTGCGAATCATCATTTATAGAGTGTGCAGAGAAGTCATCTAGATTTGAAACCTGGGGAATATCCTGCACAATATATTGTTTAAGAAACTCCAATTCTTTCTCATATTTTATAGGTTTAGTCTTTACTCTAGCAGAACCACTTTTACCCTCTTTTCTTAAATTTAATGATCTTCTATAGCTATCACGGATTTTTTTCCAGTATTTTTGACAGTCCTGTGCTGAAATAAAAAAAATGTTATTGTATAATCTACAATATAAATGAATCGCTGAATGTGTTGCTAAGCGCAAATCTCAAGAGCAGCTGAACCGATTTCGCTAATTCTTTCTTTTTATAATATTTTTAAAAATGCCTGAAAATGTCTAGAAACGACACTTTTCTATATTCCTATACAAAAGACTCTTAATGATACTTAGAAGTCAATTTGAACTTTAATACAATAAATACCATAAAGTATAAATTAATGTTAGTGGAGGGGTTCCGGGAAGGCAAAACAATACAGTGACGTTAGTATCGTATAAATATGAATATCAATATTTATACGATGGTAACATTACTTAAAATCAAATTGTCTTTGGTAAAATGTAAATAAACTGTGTGTGGTAAAATGTCACTTGAAATATAAACGTCTCTTGCCTGTGCATCTATATTATTACTGAATCGTGTGTGTATGTTTGTAATGAAGATACTTGAAAACTACTGAGCCGATTTAAAAAATATATATCGGCACAGTAGTTTTTAAGTGTATATATTTATATTCACCATTAGAAAGCTACATTCACCATGAGTAACATAGGCTACATACTTTTATATCACATCCACCTGTTCAAAGCCGGGACGGGCCGCTAGTTTTCTATAATAATAATAACAATTATACAGGATATCCCAAAACTCAACGTCACCGGGCTGACGTTGATTTCTCGGATATCCTAAAACTAATTCGAATTGTTATTATAATTATAGCGATAGATTTTTTTAAATAGTTGTTAAATAATTTTCTAATTATATTTTCAAATTTGTTTTTCAGGTTTTTGACTACAGCTATGAGCTTCAAGTCTGTTGCACAAAGCTATCGCATGGGTTACAGTACTGTTCTAACAATCATTCACGAAATCTGTGAGGCTATTTGGAAAGCATTGCAACCTATGGTAATGCCAAAACCAACTCGAGAGCTATGGGAGTCGATAGAAAAAGATTTCAATAGTATCTGGAACTTTCCTAACTGCATAGGAGCTATTGATGGAAAGCACGTCCACATAAGAGCACCTTGGAATAGCGGAAGCTTGTACTTCAATTACAAAAAGCACTTCAGCACTGTTTTGTTGGCAATAGTAGACGCTAAGTATAGATTTGTTGTAGTTGACATAGGATCTTATGGGCGCAACAGCGATGGAGGCATTTTGTCTAATTCTAAATTGGGAATTAAGCTACAAAACAATCAATTAGGAATACCTCCCAATAAATGTTTGTCGGGCACAACATGTACCGTACCCCATGTTTTTGTAGGAGATGAGGCTTTTCCACTATCTCAAAATATAATGCGGCCCTTTCCCGGTGACCAAGTCTCCCAAGATCGAGAGAAAAAAATTTTCAACTACCGCTTGAGCAGAGCAAGGCGCATGGTAGAAAGTGCTTTTGGAATTATGCAGCAGAAATTCGAAATTTTTCAAAAAAGAATACGTATTCAGCCGAAGTATTTAAACAACATAATTTTAGCTTGTACATGCTTACATAATTACATGCTAAACGACATACCCGAAAACATTCCAATACCAAGAGACAGCATTCTGCAAAATTTATTTGAAACTAGACAATCCGATAATGAAGAACCTTTGACTATTCGAAACATTTTTAAGAACTATTTTAATTCTGTGAATGGTTCGGTGCACTGGCAAAATGATATGATAGAAAGGTGTTAATAGGTAGGTAACTATAACTTCGCAGACAGCAATAAGTTACAGTTAGTAACTATAAGTTCAACAGACGAAATAGGTTCTGCAAAAACCACACCATGCGATTTTATCACAGTTTATACTATATTCCCTTCAAGCCTTCACTCGGCCGTACCTACGGCGATAACTGTCTACACTTTCGTCTGATGTCGAATTCTAAAAGCCCGGGGATGGGAAAGCAACGGGATGTGCAAGACGATTTGAAATGTTCCAGTTCTTTCATTTGTGTAAGACGAAACCACTTTTGTTAAGACTTCATTCCTATAGTTATGTTATAGTGTCGCTGGGCTTTAGAGTTTCACAACAGGTGTTCCAGATCTTCGACTTTTATAAGTCAACAGAGAGTGCTCATTAGGCTGAACAACTCTTACGTCATTCCTATAGTGTAGTTGGGTCTGGAGTTCCACATCAGGTGTTCCAAATCCGCAATAAAAAGTAGCCTATGTTCTTTCTCAGGCTCTAAACTATCTGTGTACCAAATTTCATTTAACTCGGTTCAGTAGTTTTAGCAGCGGCTTTCAGCACGAGGCGTGTCCTGTACGTACTCTCTGATAGAATACCTTAACAAATGTTTGCCGTGATTCTTTAAATTGACATAACTTTTTATGTATGAACCGATTGACATGAAATAAACACTAAATGTTAAGTGAAGCTTACTACTATATATTAGTGAAAACACGCATCTAAATCAAATAACCCGTGTCTGATATTAGCTTGCACAAACACACAGACAAACAGACAAAAAAAAATACAATTTCGGGTTCGGCATCGATAAAATAACAACCCCTGCTACTTTTTTTTATATATTACCATTGTACAGACACCACTTTTCTACTTTATTATATGTATGTAGATATAGATAGACATAGATTTTCAGGTTGGGGGTTAGTTGAGGAATAGCCTAAATTTTATTTGTGACACCGACGATTAAATGTCTAAGATCTCATTTTTATTATCTTTTAAGATTAAAGCAATATTTATTGAAAATTACATAAATATTCAAGTCGAAAAAATACATACATACATACAAAAATACACCGAAAAGACTGCTTTAAATCCTAAAATTAATCGTCAGATACGGTGATGTATTGTTGACTCCATTATTTTGTTAAATATTCAATAATTAAAGAGTTTATAAAGAGTGAATTATTAAACAGTTGATTGACAAACAGTTATTTTATTGCTTCTTTCGTTAACATTGAACCTTTGGCTTGGCTAAAAATTCTAAGTGCTCAACTTGCCCCATACCCTTGCTCAATTTACCTCACCTATGGGGTACGTTGAGCATGATTGTCTTTCTGCATTTAAACAGCTATAGCTCTTAAACGCAACTTATAGTAATAAATAAATACTATAGACATTTTTACAGAGGGATAAATTACTAATCCATCACGTTGCCCTATTGACGTTATATGGTTGAGGAGCTATATTCGCTTTAGGGCTCGAATATCGGATGTTTTTTTCAATTCCGGAATTGGGTTTTGATATTCAGTATTTCGTTTCCGGAATTCCGGAATTATACCAATTCCGGAATTCCGGAGGCCAAGACATAATCCGCTCAAGTGAAAAATTGAAACTGCCCTTGACATCATTTGATTTCAATGAATATCAAGTGAAATGGTAGTTTCAAAATAATGCCGCAACAAAATAATTATGAGCTGGGCAGACATGTCACAATTGCGGCTATAAGATCCCTATTTTGAGTAGAGGTTGGACAGGCGCAACTGGGCGTTCTCACCTTCGGCCTGACGCCAGTCCTCACCGGACGCGGTTATTTCGGAAAGTACCTCAGGAATTTAAAGGCAAGTGAGGGGAATAGTGAGCAGTCGGGACACGTGGGGGAACGAACATGCTATAAGGCACGGTCCACCCACCGTCGAAGACGTCCAGCAAGGCTATTGGCTAACTTGATAGTCACTGACCAGCGGCTGTCCACTGAACTTGGATGACTTGATGAGGCTAAGTTGAGAGTGGAGTGCCTCAACAGCGTTAGAATAGTTGATTTTAGGGAACATTTGCATTAATCAGTTTCATTGCAAATGCAAAAACCAATACGAAATTTACGGTTTGACCTGTCAAAACCTGTGTGATAAATACTTGTATTTGATGATCACCACACAGACACCGAGATACGCAATAGCCCCGCGGCTTCGGAAAACGCGGGGCAAATACCGGTTATCGTAGGCATCAGCTTGCGGACGGTGAGTAATGGGTAGCTCGCCGTCTGACCAAGGATAAGGCCCGAGTCAACGGCGCGTCAAGGAAACTAACGGGGCTTCCATAGGGCGCGGGTGAAACCCCGGGCAGAAGATAATTATTATTAGATACTCGTATTAGTTTGAAAAGTATGTTCGATTGTTTAGTTATGGTATAATAATAGATGTCCCGGCTTCGCACGGGTGGATATTTGTTTATATAGCTGACGTTTTCAGTGATATTACAAGTTTTATTCTCACAGCAGCTACCCATTATTTGAATTGCCGGAAAGTGTGTTCAACATTTTTGCAGCGTATTACACAAAATTTAGTCATAATATATCAATAAAACCATTTTTCACAGAAAATTCCTTTGTTGACAGTTCTTTTAGAATTATCCTAAGCAACGCCACCTTGACAGTTGCCTTCCCAACTGACCGTTTATTTTGTACATAGTATTTATAAATTACTTACTCGATAAACCCATTTGCCCACTTATCTTCTCCCATGCATTATTTTTTGCGTTCCTGTCGCAATAGTGTTTTGCTCTTACATTGTACAGGCATTCATAGCGCTGAACATAAAAAATCAACTTCTCCTCAATCTCCATGATCTCCGTCAAACATAAGTAAATGTCATTGTCATGCGCTTCTGCGCTTGCAAATCGACTATCACAATGAACAGGATCGAAACTGCAAAACACGGACTTTATAAGAAAGCAATTTAGGTTCAGCTCAGAGTCAGCTCAGACCGAGACGTGACACTGCGCGCTCATTTCAATAGAGCTATTAAAAATCTAACTCTATTTCTTACACGAAGAGATACACCTGTATCAAACAAGCGCGGCGCCGCGCTGCATTTAAATAGCGGCTCAAAATCTAACTTTATGTATTACACGAAAATATACACATTTGAAGTATCGTTACGTTACGTCGCGTTGCGTGACGTCTCGATGCTGAACTGACCGTAAAAAAAAAGGTTTATTTTGCCCTAGAATGCATTTTTGCAGTTTCGATTTTGTTCGTAGTCACAGTCGAAATGCGGGACGCGGGGCGGGGCGGGACCACGTGGCGAATGTAAACAGATTCCGCTGCGCCGCGCGGCGTCCCGCTGCGCAGCGCAGCCTCCCGCTGCGCAGCGCGGCCTCGTGAAGACTGGATGCGCCTGGCGACGTCGCGATGCGTCTCGCGGCGCAGCGAGGCGCATCGCGGCGCCGCGAGACGTAGCGCGACGCAGTCTGAAATGACAGGCCTCTTCACGCATCGTCGCGTCGCTTCGCGTCTCGGTCTGAACTGACCCTAAGGCGCGGCGCCTAGCGCGATGGCTACAAGCGATTTTGCGAGCCTAGGCGTTACTAGGCAACAGCAGATATAACGGGTGGGTGGCAGGTGTAGCAAACAATTTCGGTCTTATAGTCAGCGCCATCTAGTAATCAGGACATGCACTAAAATACTACCGTAGGAGGTATTTGTAAATATTTAAATTATTTTTACTGTACTTGACTAGAATCATGTAGAATGGTTGATAATTTACTTGTATACAATCCTAAACAACCTATAAAACATTTTAAAATGAATTTCTTCATGACACACATAGTCTCACATACACGTACCAGCCCTGAAGGCCATAGGTAAATATATTTGTTTCGTGCAGAAATCCAATCTGAGATTCTTGATGACCGTTCTGCTTCAGTACACCAAATACTCTTACCAACCAAGCTACCGCAAGACACAAGTTCCCACTTAAAAACTTTACAGTAGGATAGTTTCCAGCAACAATAAATTGCAAGTCAAATTAGTCCAGTACATTTTCTTATTAATTAGTTAGTCCGTCGGAGTTTTGAAAAATAATGGACTCGTGACAGTGCATCAAAATTCGAGACTGAAAAAAAAACTAAACATTTTTTAAGTTCGCTTTTTTTTTTCTTCAGTTACTCAACGAATCCAAACGAGATGGTTCTCTTCTATAATGCTCTGCCATCTTCTCAAGTGACTCAGGATGTCTTGAAGATATTGGTATACTGCCAAGAAGTAATCATGGATTTCAAACTGCCTACCAATAACACGAAACACACTATCCCATTGAAGCATTGGCAGAAGGATATTAGCACAGACCCTAAAAAGGTAAGTAAATAAACTGGCATGTTCGAGAGAATTCGAAGACATAAGATCCACAATTTGGTTCTGCCTGATAGACATGGATGGATGGATGTAATAATTACAGCCCACTCTCTCTCATGGAGAACAAACCTTCGTCTCAGAAGTACCCAGGTTACGTTATACGGAGTGATTCCTTTAACTGGGAAAGTAACACAGTAACAGGGTAATCCGTAATTTTTCTAAGGAAAATAAAAAAATAAAAGAGCCAAAACTGCATTATAGGTAGAATATTAACGTGTACTTATGTTTATGTTTTATAGATTTGAATTTTCCCATATTTTTTTATTTAAAAGAAACAACCGGTATACAGAGGCGTAGCTACCGCCGTATCAGCCGTATCAATTATACGGGGCCCGCAAGTGTCAAGGGCCCCCGATGCGATGGTTGGAATAAAAATAAAACATAAAATGTTGTTCTTAAATGAAAACTTATCGCGGCCATAAAGCTCCAATTATAATTATTGTTATCGAACTCCTAACATAGCTCAATTTTCAAAAAGGCTTTAGGTGGTTGTCATAAATGAGCTACGATCAGTCGATGAGCATTCTCGATTTTCTAGCTCCCTTCAAAATTCTCTTAGTGATATCAGTAATAGCATTAGTTACACGAGCCAGAATGCTATTATCTTTATTCTGCAAAACTATACACTTAGAGTAGAAGGGCCGCAAACAAGTTTTGATACGGGGCCCCTTCGGGCCTAGCTACGCAACTGCCTGTATACCAAAAATTTCATGCATAGTGCATGAAAATTTCGCGCTTTAAAACACAAAAAGCTGTGATCTGGTTTTTCTATATATTATTACGGAAATAATCATTAAAATGATTTTAAATCGTGTACGGTAATCAAACGGAATGTATTGACATTCCATAATACGAACAAGAGAAGACGGCGAAAACAAATGGACCAAAAAATTGACCGGCAAGTTCTACATTGTTATTCTTTGACCTTTTCTTCACTTAAATCAGTTCGCGAAATTCGAAATTCACATTATGCATTCTCAGACACCGATCGAGCGGTCTAGAGCGGCGTGCGCCGCGCTACGTCTCGCTGCGCCGCGCTGCGTCGTGCGGCCTCGAGAGGCGCAACGCCCGCCGCACCACTGCGTTGAGATGTGCCGCGCTGCGCCGCGAGGTGTCGCGCGGCGCATCTCTGCACGGCGCAACGTTTTCTAAATTCTCACAACGAAATGTGTATCTTTTGATGTAGAAAATAAAGTCGTATTTTGAATGGCTCTTAAAAGTGTGCTTGCATCGTCGCGTCGCTTCGCGTCTCGGTTTGACAGGGTAACAAAAAGTTTCTGCGCTTTCTGTCGCGGAGACTCGCTTCACTTGGTAGCATTAACAGGAGACTTTTTGTTCTTCAATTAGTGCGACCAAGTGAAGCGTTTACAAACGTAATAATAATAGATAATAATAATAATAAATTACATCCATTTTGAGAGTGAAAATTAACACACATGTTGAAAGTAGCTCCATTATGTCTGCCTCTCAAAATGGATGTAGGAACGGGTCCCGTGGTACTAAGGAGCTGCTCCTCATTGACATGGCCATTAGTCAACAGGTTCGTCGATCTCGCAGGGATCTGTCCACATGCTGGATAGATTATAAGAAGGCCTACGACTCGGTGCCACATACATGGCTCATGAGGGTGCTGGAGTTGTACAAAATAGATGCAACTCTACGTGCCTTCCTTAAGTCGTGTATGGGGCAATGGAGAACGGTCCTTCGCTATCCAGGGTGTCGACAGATCCAGGCGAACGATGAACCTGTATGGATCAAGCGGGGAATATTCCAGGGCGACAGTTTGAGTCCACTTTGGTTCTGCTTAGCCCTGAATCCTCTAAGTACATTGCTGGAGGACTCAGGTCTAGGCTATCGGTTGAGGAGAGGTGGTCAGGTCATATCTCACCTTCTATACATGGATGATCTGAAACTCTTTGCCCCCAGCAAATTGCAACTGATGGAGCTACTGAAGGTAACTGAAACTTTTAGTAGTGCCATCAGGATGGAATTTGGTGTGGACAAATGTGCAGTCATGTATGTAAAGCGAGGGGAGATTATGGAATCTGAAGGGATTCAGCTTTCAGATTCCATACACCTTAGATCACTTTCCTCATCCGAGACCTACAAGTATTTGGGTATGTCGGAAGCGTTAGGCATTAATGTACCGGACGTGAAACAATCGTTGAAGGACCACTTCTTTGGACGCCTGAAAAAAGTTTTAAATAGCCTTCTTTCAGGCGGAAACAAGGTGCGCGCCTTCAACGGTTGGGTCATGCCGGTCTTAATGTACTCTTTCGGCATACTCAAATGGACTCAAACTGAACTCGACGCCTTGGATAGACGAGTCCGTACGCTGTTGACTGCAAACCGGATGCATCACCCACGATCATCGGTGATGAGGCTGTACATCCCGCGGAAATGCGGGGGTCGAGGCTTTTTAAATGCTAAGACCCTCCACAACCGCGAGGTGTGCAGACTCAGAGAATATTTTTTGAAAATGGAAGTGGGTATGCACCGAGATGTGGTCACAGTGGACAAGGGACTCACCCCGTTGTCCATGGCTAAAGAGAACTGGCACATACCTGTGATACTCAGTACCGAAGACCGCAGGGAGGTATGGCAAAGCAAGGAGCTACACGGACGCTTCTACCGGGCCCTTCATGGGCCCGATGTAGATTTTCTAGCGTCCGTGTCCTGGCTACGTTTCGGTGACCTCTTCGGGGAAACTGAAGGTTTTGTCTGTGCGATTATGGACGAAGTTATCTTGACGAACAACTACCGGAGACATATTATAAGGGATGGGACGATTGACGTGTGTCGGGCATGCCATCGTCCTGGTGAATCCATTAGACATATTATCTCTGGTTGTTCTCGTCTTGCTAACGGCGAGTACTTGCACAGGCACAACCTAGTAGCCAGAATCATCCACCAGCAACTTGCGTTGAAATACAAACTTGTGGAATCTGAGGTACCGTATTACAAGTATGTGCCCGACCCAGTTCTCGAGAAAGACCATGTCACGTTGTACTGGGATCTGCCTATCATTACTGATAGGACTATTGTCGCCAATAAGCCTGACATAGTAGTGATAGACAGATCAGCGCGCCGCGCAATGATAATCGATGTTACCATCCCACATGACGAGAACCTCGTGAAGGCTGAGAAAGATAAACAAATCAAATATCTCGACCTGGCGCGCGAGGTTGTCGACATGTGGAATGTGAACTCGGCTATCATTGTGCCGATTGTCGTTACTGCCAATGGCCTGATGGCAAAGAGCCTCGACGAACACCTTTCGAGGCTCTCCTTAGGGGGTTGGATCAAGGGCCTGATTCAGAAGGCAGTACTTCTTGATACGGCTCGTATTGTGAGGAGGTTCCTGTCTCTGGAGCCCTAACCACCGGTAGCTTGGACCCCGCTCCCACACCGGTGGAACACTGTTTTTTTTATATTTTTAAATGTTTTTTGTTTGTTTGTTTTTGTAAAGAATATTTAAAAATATGTGAAATATGTACAAAAGATGAATAAACGAAATAATAAATCTATTCAAGAAACATAAGGTATACGTTAAATTATTTTTTTCGTAAATCTATGTACAGTTCAGAAATCTATGCCTGTAATGCATATTGCGTAATGTAATTTTTAGATATAAGTAGCAGTGATTGCCTCATGCTTGTTTTCCTTCCAATAAAATTAATTATTTTATTTGACAGGTAGTAAAAGCAGTAAAGAATATGGTAGCTGGGATGATATTGTTCTTAGAAGAATTGGGCCTTTACGGCGGCTCTTTGGGCATACTAGCCTATGTAATATTACTGGAACGTTTGAAACGGAAAGCTTTGACAAAGGAAGAAGAGCTCCTTTATAAAACTGCTATCTCATATTCCACGGAGTAAGTATAATACCTACTAATTATATAAAAGTTTCGATATATGAATGTTTGTACTCCAAATCTATGAATGGTCATGCTCGAAAGCTTGTTGTTGAAATCTATCTTCTAGATAGAAGATAGATTTCAACAATTTCAACAACAACGAAAAGTGGCATTGATTTTTATATATATAGATATATATATATAAAAATCAATGCCACTTTTCGTTGTAACTTTATAACTCAAGAACGGGCACACCTATCCAAACCAAATGTTTAGGGTTTGTTCGGACTATTTAGTAGATTATTTATGTGAAGTTTGCACAAAATCGGTCGAGTGGTTCTTCCTTTATCCCATTTTTTGTAACACGTAGCGAAGCACGGGGCGGGCCGCTAGGAAGTTTCTATTTAAAAGTTGTAAGAAGATTCGGTACACTACTGACGGTAAAATGTCAATATTTTATCAGTGAATGCACATTAGGGCCATGATAAATAGTCGTTGCTAAGCAACTGTCGACGTCCTCTGCTGAACATAGGCCTCCCCCTTAGACCGCCACGCCGAACGACAATTCGCCACTTGCATCCATCGGTTGCCCGCGACCCTCACGATGTCGTCGGTCCATCTAGTGGGAGGCCTGCCTACGCTGTGACATAACTCGGTTCAATTTGGAACTTACTGCTAGTGTCACAAGTTTCAAATTCCGTTGTGTAGTTGTATTTAGAAAAAATAATGAAGCAAAAAACTAGTATTCGCTAAAACTTTTTTTTTTTAATAATTTGTTGTTTTCTTACAGAGCAAGATTCGCACTATTACGAGCAATGAAAGACGAAACTGGATACAAAAGGATAATCAAGTATTCATCAGAAAAAGTCATTCAAATGTTAAAAATATTAAAAGAATACAGTCCAACTGTATTGGAAACTCCTGGAGGTAAATTAACTTTATGTTTATAGGGTTTTATTAAAATAGACTTTCGTTTGGTGTCCTATAGCTTGAATCTTCAAAAAGGGCGGTCCCGCTTCATGAAAGCTGCGATGATAGCTTCAGTGGTTTAGTTTAGTGTTTCTTTTAGAAGAAGGAAACCTGTGAAGTGTTATGATTTATAGAAAATAGTTTTGCCCCGCGGATTTACCCGCTGCTCAGCTCCTTTTGATCGTAGCGTGTTGATATTATAGCATAAAGCCTTCTTCGATAAATGGACTATCGAACACAAAAGATATTTTCAATTCGAACCGTAGCGCGTTAATCTTAACAAAGTCTTCAGCTTTATAATATTAGTATAGATGGGCGATGCCTCGGGAGAAATATTCAGTTAGAATCGCCGTCATACAGTTTATAACTAACACGGAGGGTAGTTATCTAATTTGTTTGTCATAAAACTAGCCACAATAAGTTAAACATACCTACCATCATCAATTGTGAAATTCTTCTATGCGTTATATTAAAACCACGTTGTAAAAAATTGTAAAAATAGGCTAAGTTTAAAGGAAATAAAGTTAATTATAAAGTTAGTGAGCAGTTCGTCCAAATTTGCGTGAATCAGTAACTACGGGTCGCGGGACTGTCGAATGGGTCGTGGGACTGTCTAAACAGGTAATCGTGGCCCTAGAACGTAAAGCACTATTGAAGGAACACCGTGGATTTTAGTCAGTACGAGTTTGACAGTCCCATTTGACCCAGTCGGGAGGACTCATTTAATGATTTTAACAAGCTAAAATTAAGCAAAATAAATTTTTTTTGAAAAAAACCCACGACGGTAAAAATCTAATTGAAAAAGAATAAAATAACTCAAAACCTCCGAATTTACCCAATTATTATGTAACTAAATACTATAATAGACGTAAAAATAACCGAGAAATATCCTGCTGCCTTTTATATATGAAATTTCAACAAAAATTTAATCATACTCATAAGTGTATTTTATGTCGTCGTTAAACATCTACAATTCTTCAATAACTGTATTCACGTCACTAGAAAACCTTTAGCTGGTTTAATGGCAGACCCCAACGGATATTCCTTGGTTATTTTTACGTCTAATATAATATTTCGTTACATAACCCCTTGTAAGCCACTGGGAAGTTTTCTTCCCACAACCTGTCATTAGTGTCAAATTTCGGAAAAGCCAACGGGAAGTTTTCTTCCCAAGTGACGGTTAAGAACTGTCACTTTGACAAGACAGACATTTGACAGGTCTGATATTATTGGATGTTTAGGCTTACCAGTGGATAATAATTGGGTAAAGTTGGAGGTTTTGAGTTATTTTATTCTTTTTCAATCAGATTTTTACCGTCGTGGGTAAAAATCTAATTGAAAAAGAATAAAATAACTCAAAACCTCCGAATTTACCCAATTATTATGTAACTAAATACTATAATAGACGTAAAAATAACCGAGAAATATCCTGCTGCCTTTTATATATGAAATTTCAACAAAAATTTAATCATACTCATAAGTGTATTTTATGTCGTCGTTAAACATCTACAATTCTTCAATAACTGTATTCACGTCACTAGAAAACCTTTAGCTGGTTTAATGGCAGACCCCAACGGATATTCCTTGGTTATTTTTACGTCTAATATAATATTTCGTTACATAACCCCTTGTAAGCCACTGGGAAGTTTTCTTCCCACAACCTGTCATTAGTGTCAAATTTCGGAAAAGCCAACGGGAAGTTTTCTTCCCAAGTGACGGTTAAGAACTGTCACTTTGACAAGACAGACATTTGACAGGTCTGATATTATTGGATGTTTAGGCTTACCAGTGGATAATAATTGGGTAAAGTTGGAGGTTTTGAGTTATTTTATTCTTTTTCAATCAGATTTTTACCGTCGTGGGTTTTTTTTTCAAATTTTTTAATTTTGCTTAATTTTATTTCAGACTTTTTAGAGAGTATATAGGTACGAATTACAATCTATATTATGTAGGAAAGATCTCGCAAAACAATAAGTGTCATTCATCCTACCACATAATATTAAGTTCCTTTTTAAATATTATACAGTTGCTTTCTGTTGGTTCACACTAATATAGCAGCGCCCCCTAGTGAGTTAATATCATAAGACTTATCTTAGACCATGCACCAATCAACTACGAACCCACTGCTGAAAACCGCATTGACATCGGACAATTCGTTTTAATATTACTGCAATATTATTTTGTACTAATATTGTAGCGCCCTCTAGTGAGTTACAGACGTAATTTTTTGTATTTGGGAACATGCATTAAGCTACCACGTACACATTGCTGAAAACAGAATTGTAATCGGACATTTCGTTTTGATTATATTGCAACATTGTTTTGCACTAATATTGTGGCACCCCCTAGTGAGTTACAGCCATGAAACCTGTTTAAGAACATAAACTCGTCGAACACAAACCCGTTATTGAAAACCGCATCAAAATCGGATCATTAGTTGAGAAGATAGGTAACATTACTTTGCACAAACGCACATACAAACATCTCTCAACCTAAACGCATATACCTGCTCCGTTCCGTCGTGGGTAAAAAAAATATAATCGAGCATAACTAACATTAACCAGCATTATTTTCTTCTAGTTGCTCTAAAAGTAAACAAAGCGAGGAAACCTCTATCGGCGATAATATTCACTAAGCAGAGGTTCGCAGCGAAAGTTGTGTTCAATCTTCTAAAAGACGTGAAGGACACCAACCCAGAAGAATTCGGATTTCTCAAACACGATTTTGTCGTTGGATTCAACGTGAACCCTTTGAAGAACACGAGAGAAGAATACTATGTCAAGAAGTCCAGCCAACAAGCTTTACTGAAGTTCAGGAACAAGTAAGTTATGATAGAGAGTTTAAGGATTTAATTTCCTCGTTTTAAGAATCGTTCCAAAATAAGCTCTTGGCGGAGCGGAAGGCACTTTCTGACTTTTTCCCCATTCAACATTATCCTTAGGTTTGGTATATTATGTCGTTACTGTCCTGAATTCAATCTTAATTGGCGACACCATCTATTGTTGTAATAAGGCAGCGTGTTTTTTTTAAACAAAGTTAGATTCTATTCTGGGTATAGATTTTTCAAAAAGCAATGACAACTTTAATTTTCATCAAAAAAGGTCCCAAACTCCTTTACATAGTTTTTGCTATTATGGGTACGGTGAACGAAAATTTCTCCATAGAAACGTAATACTAAAATCATTCGGGATACAAACATACTACCGACTTAAAGTTATGTTATTCGGATACAGACGGTATTTGTCTAGGTTCCTATTAAACTTTTTGTTTAAACATTCACTATTTACGAAATGCGAGCGAATTGCATTTCGTCCATTTTAACACCGCTAACAGCATGTTTTCAACTTAATTATTCTGTATTAAAAACATTAATATTCTTAATATTATTGTAATAGGAACATAGCTTATAACATTGTCTAGTTGCAGATTATCTAAAAAAAATTGAAAAATACATATCAGTTTTGATTCATAATTTTTGGAATTACGGAACACAAAACGAATTTATCATAAATCTGGAATGACAGTAGCGCTGTCGCGTCAAGCATGGCCTTTTGTGTGCGATAGATAGAGATAGCAATATTTAGTTTGATTTTTGTGCTCGCCTAGAATTGCAATTGCGAGCTTGTTACACCGGCCTCTCAACCTCCGACTTTTGAATTTCGCCATCACTCCCACTAGAAAATTTAAAAACAAAAGCTTTGACCAATAAGTGACTTACTTTGCAGTGACCTCAACTGTCTCGTATCAACCAGTGTTATAGAAGAAGGAATAGACATACCGCAGTGTTTGCTTGTGTTGCGTTACGATCCGCCGTTGGAGTACCGCTCGTACATACAGAGTAAAGGTTTGTATATGCCATAGTTCGCCAGTAAATTTAAAGCTCCACATATTAGGGGGTAGCCTATTGCCATCGACCGGGCTCAGATCTAGATTTCGTGACTGCTATTGCGAAAATCCGTATAGAAAAACCCAATAACACTGATGTGTTATTGGGTGTTTATGCGCGACTTGGGAATTGACACCTTACGACTCTATACCAAATGGGCAGACACAAAAATACAATTCGTCTTTAGTTTTGTAACATCTAGCGTCAGAATCAATAAATATTTGGTCCGAGATAAACAGTTCCATATCACTCGCTTTTGTTATGCCAAAGATTGTTAAGTATCATTACTATCTTTTTGGCGTTTGTAGGAGGGCAGTCATTGTCACAGAACAAAACAAACGAAAGTAATACACTGTTATGTTTCAAGCGAGCACAATCATGAGCCAGCTCGCTTAGAATCAAAATCAAATGTTTTTATTTCACATAGGCCCCTGAGGGCACTTATAAAACGTCGACAACAGGTGCTCTGTTCGGGTTGGTCGATTCCATGGAGAAGAACCGGCAAGAAACTCCATGGTTACTCTTTTAAAAATATGGTTTGTTTTACAAACTAATTGTTACAATTTTTGAATAGTTACTTAGATATGATGTGAGAAAAAGGTAGGCCTGGTAACAAGGGGGAAGTCCTTACAAAAATTAACACTACCGAAAATAAAAAAAAAATTCTGTTCTCACATTCACAAACAAGGACTATGAAAGAATCTATATAAAAAAAGAAAGCTATATAAGTAAATGTTTAGAATTGTTACGGTTTGTAAGACAATATAGAAGTAGCCCAGTACTTCTATATTGTCTTACAAACCGTAACAATTCTAAACAAAAAGTGTAAAAGCTAAGGCAATATAATTGCAAGACGAACACAAAATAAAAAATAAATAAAATAATTATATAGCTATATACAGGAATAAAATAAAATAATGATATAAAATTATGAATGACGGTTCGTTTTGTGAACTATATTACCTATATTACCTAGTTATCCCCTTGTAATAGAGTAACTGAAAGCTACATTTCACAATTACATTTCTGTGATACTCCATCATTCTAGGTCGAGCAAGAAGTTCTGAATCCAGCTATGTCATATTAGTAGACAAAGCAGATCAAAGGAAATTCATGAAAAATTATGAAGAGTTCCAACATACTGAACGACTTATACAGAGGGTAAGAAAGTGTGTTAAACTTAAAAATGGGGTTTAAATAAAATGGGGTTTATAGTTAATAGGTTCTATATCATTCGATTCTGCAATAATTATCGAGAAAAGGCGGCCCGAAGTATTTTTTGTCTTTCGGCTTTCCATGCTGAACGACAATTTTGAAAAACTCGTCATTTACCTTCCATTACCATTCCGAAGTTAAATTTTTAGATTGTACTGCAATTGTTTTGATTAAATTACCAAAATGGCAGGTGCAGTCGCTAAAATACCGTCTCTCATTAGCTCCGGAATCACAGCTGCTCGCCCCAAATTCAATATCTTCATGAAGTATGCGCGAGTGGAGTTGGCGCCTCCTAAACTGAGTGAAATCCCACAGATCAAGGCTGGCATCGGGAAACTGCTGACCAGTGCTAAGACCGGTTCCTGGAAGAACCAAACTGTGAAGCAGGCCTCCCTTAATGCCCTTGTTGGCATGGAGGTCATTTTCTGGTTCTACATTGGAGAGTGCATTGGCAAGCGTCACATTGTCGGCTATGATGTTTAAGTTTTTGCTGTAAGCGCAATTTCTGTAGCATAATATCTACAGAAATTGCGCTTACAGCAAAAACTTATTAAAAATATTATCAGCAAAATAAATTATTAAAAAAAAAATTATAAATTATTAAACCTTGCCTTTTCACTAAAACTAATGGGGTTGGCAATAATATTTTTCATAAAGTTTTGAAGTATACATTTATTTATAGATACTAATCGGAAACACTGATGATCGCAACGAACCTGCTGCCTCAGAGATCAATAGTCAACTGTACACAGATGAAGATTCACCCCCATATATTACGCCACATGGAGGTAGGCTCTTGAAATATACACCAGTTTGATAACAAGGGAGGACATGGCTATCGTGAGCCCGAAAATTACACAAAACAGACTTTGGTAGGAGAAAGGGGAGACCTTTCCCAGACCTTGTGGGAAAAATCAGGCTTCAAATCCATTGAAACATATCCCCCCGAAAAATATGAAATACATCCTTGGCAGAATATTGCATTGTACTTACTACTCGACTGCGAAAATCAAAATCTAATCTAGAAATACTTACATAGTGAAAAGCACGAGTTTAACGAAGCATTTTTAGATTAAATAATGTCCAGATTGATAGTAGGCCACTGAGTATTGAAGCCAAAAACACGGGGTAAAAATTTACCCCGTCTCGTTCGATTCCTACGTAAAACAAGTAAACATCTCCAAGGAAAACATTTAAATGTGTGCATGGCGCTCACTCACACATTTATAAAAAAGTGGCTTCACTTAAAACGTTTCGTTTTGTTTCGAACACGGAATCTGGTCATTATACTATATAAAGCTCGATTACCACTCACTCACTCACTCACTCACTGACATAATTGTTCTCCCAGATGGTGAAGGGGAAGGTGGGTATATTTTGACAGATTCGTAAACAAGCAACTCTCGTGAGTATGGGAAAAATCCCAAACCTCCCCTTTTCGCCCCCCCTCTCCCCCCTCCACGGCGTATCTCGGAAACTAAGAGACCAGTGTTTTGTTTTTTTACGGATTCGTATAGAGGAGGCTCGGAAAAGTAAAAAGCATTTTTCAAAGTTCCCCCCTCCCTTGCGCCCTTCTCCCCCCCTTAGGCGGATCTCGGAAGTTAACAGACTTGCAATATATTTTTTTTCAGATTCATATCAAGGGGCCCAGAGTTGGTCAAAATCATTTTTCGGAACTGCCCCCCTCCCCCTCTTCACCCCTCCCCCCATCGTATCTCGGAAACTAAGAGACGCGTGTTTTGTTTTTTTACGGATTCGTATAGGGGAGGCTCGGAAATTATACTATATAAAGCTCGATTACCACTCACTCACTCACTCACTCACTGACATAATTGTTCTCCCAGATGGTGAAGGGGAAGGTGGGTATATTTTGACAGATTCGTAAACAAGCAACTCTCGTGAGTATGGGAAAAATCCCAAACCTCCCCTTTTCGCCCCCCCTCTCCCCCCTCCACGGCGTATCTCGGAAACTAAGAGACCAGTGTTTTGTTTTTTTACGGATTCGTATAGAGGAGGCTCGGAAAAGTAAAAAGCATTTTTCAAAGTTCCCCCCTCCCTTGCGCCCTTCTCCCCCCCTTAGGCGGATCTCGGAAGTTAACAGACTTGCAATATATTTTTTTTCAGATTCATATCAAGGGGCCCAGAGTTGGTCAAAATCATTTTTCGGAACTGCCCCCCTCCCCCTCTTCACCCCTCCCCCCATCGTATCTCGGAAACTAAGAGACGCGTGTTTTGTTTTTTTACGGATTCGTATAGGGGAGGCTCGGAAAAGTAAAAACCATTTCTCAAAGTTCCCCCCCTTGAACCCCTTCTCCCCCCTTTAGGCGGATCTCGGAAGTTAACAGACTTGGAACAATTTTTTTTTTCAGATTCATATCAAGGGGCCCAGAGTATATCAAAATCATTTTTCACAACTCATCCCTCCCCCCCCCCCCTTCGCCCCTCCCCCATCGTATCTCGGAAAAACTAGGTAGCGGTAAAGCGAAGCGTAGCGTAGCGTAGGGATAAGGTCACGATAGCTTTCCGGTGGTAGGTAGGTCCTGAGTGGAGCGAACCTGCGAGACCGAGTGGAGCGAAGGGGGGAGGTGGCGAGCGAAGCGAGCCGGCGACCTCCGTAGCGTAACGAAGGTTGAGTGGGTGAAGCGTAACTCAGGGGTGACGACAAGCAAACTTACAAGTAACTTTCACGAGTGTTGGAAACGTGCCAAATCCCCCTTTTTGCACCCCTCCCCCCTCCCTATCGTATCTCGGAAACTGAGAGTCCCGTGTTTTTTTTGTTTTTACGGATTCGTATAGAGGAGGCTCGGGAAAGTAAAAACCATTTCTCAAAGTTCCCCCCCCTTGACCCCCTTCTCCCCCCCCTTTAGGTGGATCTCGGAAGTTAACAGACTTGGAACAATTTTTTTTTTCAGATTCATATCAAGGGGCCCAGAGTATATCAAAATCATTTTTCACAACTCATCCCTCCCCCCCCCCTTCACCCCTCCCCCATCGAATCTCGGAAAAACTAGGTAGCGGTAAAGCGAAGCGTAGCGTAGCGTAGGAATAAGGTCACGATAGCTTTCCGGTGGTAGGTAGGTCCTGAGTGGAGCGAACCTGCGAGACCGAGTTGAGCGAAGGGGGGAGGTGGCGAGCGAAGCGAGCCGGCGACCTCCGTAGCGTAACGAAGGTTGAGTGGGTGAAGCGTAACTCAGGGGTGACGACAAGCAAACTTACAAGTAACTTTCACGAGTGTTGGAAACGTGCCAAATCCCCCTTTTTGCACCCCTCCCCCCTCCCTATCGTATCTCGGAAACTGAGAGTCCCGTGTTTTTTTTTGTTTTTACGGATTCGTATAGAGGAGGCTCGGGAAAGTAAAAACCATTTCTCAAAGTTCCCCCCCCCTTGACCCCCTTCTCCCCCCCCTTTAGGTGGATCTCGGAATTTAACAGACTTGGAACAATTTTTTTTTCAGATTCATGTCAAGGGGCCCAGAGTATATCAAAATCATTTTTCACAACTCATCCCTCCCCCCCCCTTCACCCCTCCCCCATCGTATCTCGGAAAAACTAGGTAGCGGTAAAGCGAAGCGTAGCGTAGCGTAGGGATAAGGTCACGATAGCTTTCCGGTGGTAGGTAGGTCCTGAGTGGAGCGTAACGAAGGTTGAGTGGGTGAAGCGTAACTCAGGGGTAACGACAAGCAAACATACAAGTAACGAGTGGGGGAAACGTGCCAAACCCCCCTTTTTGCACCCTACCCCCCTCCCTATCGTATCTCGGAAACTAAGAGACCCGTGTTTTGTTCGTTTTTATGGATTCGTATAGAGGAGGCTCGGAAAAGTAAAAACCACTTTTCAAAGTCCCCCCCTTGCCCCCCTTCTCCCCCCTTTAGGCGATCTCGGAAGTTAACGGACTTGCAACATTTTTTTTTCAGATTCATATCAAGGGGCACAGAGTTGGTCAAAATCATTTTTCAAAACTCCCCCCTCTCCCCCTCTTCACGCCTCCCCCCATCGTATCTCGGAAACTAGGTCGCAGTAAAATGAAGCGTAGCGTAGCGTAAGGATAAGGTCACTATAGTTTTCCGATGGTAGGTAAGTCTTGAGTGGAGCGAAGGATAAGGATAAGGATAAGGATAAGGATAAGGATAAGGATAAGGATAAGGATAAGGATAAAGATAAAGATAAAGATAAAGATAAAGATAAAGATAAAGATAAAGATAAAGATAAAGATAAAGATAAAGATTAAATTAGGGCTCAGTAAGTAGCAGATGACCCCACCTATCCACCATTTTCGTATGTTCAACGTTCTGCCAAACATCCTGTATATCCACTGAATTACCCCATATCACTAGACCGTAACGCAATACCGATGAAACATACCCATGATAAGCATTTAGAACTGTTTACTAGACACTAATCGTAACTTGCGAAGAGCACGTACAAACTTATCAAGCTTCCTGCATACTCTTTCTACATGCTCCTTCCAGTTCAGTTTGCTGTCAGTTATTATACCTAAAAATAAAGCATCTGGTTCTGGTTGCAAAATTATATGGGTATTATCATGTCGAGTTGTTACTGCAATGGTGTTAATGACGAGTTGCATGTTTGAAATTGAACTATTTTGGATTTATTAATATTAACATGAAGATTATTGTCTTCCAGCCATTTTATTACATTTATTAATTCAGTGTTAGTCTTATTTTCTATGTCAGTTTTATTGAAGCATTTAATCGTCAAAGTAGTGTCGTCTGCAAATTGTATACATTCATATTTTAAACATTTTCTGAGGTCATTTATATATAATGTGAATACTGGCGAGCCCAGTATGCTTCCCTGTGGAACGCCAGAACTATTAGTTTTTAATTCTGAGCAATATGTCGTCCTTTTATTTTTTACTATCTTAGAGATAACAGTTCTCTGTTGGCGATCAGACAGGTAGTTTTTAAGCCATTCATGCGCCTTGCCTCTTATGCCGTACCTCTCTAATTTGTATAGTAGTCGTTCATGTGAGACGAAGTCAAATGCTTTGCTCATATCCAAAAAAACAGACAGAACAGAGATTTTATTGTTAAGAGCTTCGGTAATAAGTTTTACTAGGGAAAAACAGGCTAGACTTGGTGAACAATTTTTCCTAAAACCAAACGGTGATGATGATGAACTCTCCACAATGATGTTATAAAAAAAACATAAAAAATAGGAAATAACCGATGAAAAATTCCAACACGGGCGGGGGGGGGGTCCCGAATCATGTCTCAATCTTTATTTTGTCATACAATGCTTTTTCAAAAAAATTTGCAAAGATTGGGATCAGCGTAATGGGCATATAATTACCATCAGAAAGTTGCCCTTTTTGAAAAGTTGTTTAATAATAGACTCTTTTAGTTTAGATGGGAAAACACCTTGTTTAAATGAGAGGTTTTTAAGGTAGCCAAGGGGGGGTGTAATTTTCGCGCTTAATTCAATAATTTTAGTGGTTACTTCATCATATGCGGTCGAGTTCGTGTTATTTAGTGAATTAATTAATTTAAAGACATCAACTTAATTTACAGGAGTCAAAAATAATGTATTTATGTTATTGTCAATGTCAATGTTGCTTAGGTCATGATTATTATTATTAGACTTTTGTGTCAGCTCAATGAAATAATTATTAAATTGATCACATATGTCATTCGGATTATCAATTTTTTTATCATGGATTAATAATTAATTTAAGTAGTTTTTGTTATTAGCGTTGTTTAAGTTATTTTTTATGATTGACCATGTAGCTTTGTATTTATTCTTAGAATTATTTAAAAAAATTGTTGTTGTTTATCTGTTGTGATTTTGATATGCATTTTTAGGGTTCCGTAGCCAAATGGCAAAAACGGGACCCTTATAGATTCGTCATGTCTGTCTGTCCGTCCGTATGTCACAGCCACTTTTTGTCGAAAGTATAACAGCTATCCTGTTGAGACTTGGTAGGTAGATGTATTACGTGTACCGCATTAGGATTTTCATACAAAAATAAAAACAAAATAAATTTTGGGGGTGCCTCCCATACTTAGAATTGAAACCCAAAAATTTTTTTTTCACCTAACCCATACGTGTGGGGTATCTATGGGTAGGTCTTTAAAAATGATGTTGAGGTTACTGATTTCATTTTTTTCTAAACTGAACAGTTTGCACGAGAGACATTTCCCAAAGTGGTAAAATGTGTGTCCCCCCTTGTAAATTCTAAAATAAGAGAATGATAAAACTCAAAAAAAAACATATAATGTAGACCTCAACAAAAACATCCAACGAAAATTGGTTTGGATGAGATACAGTTAGCAGTTTTTGAGATATAGTACATTTTTAAAAAACGGAAATATAACTTTGCCATTCATACAAACACTATGAAAAACAAAGTTATTTTTATTGTTTGTGCATATTACTTACTAATCTCAATATAATTATATCCCTAATCTATGCTTGCTACTACGGAACTGGTGGACCCGGGTACGTCCTTAAACTACGTCCAGCCACCGAAGGACGGGCGGCAGCGTCCTTTGTAAACTTTCAGTGACTTTACTGCGATCGCCAAGCCGCCTGCCAAGCGTGGGGATTATGGCAACCCCCCCCCCCCCCATTATGATTGACAACAATAGCACACGGCCCCCAGTCCCCGGCAGCTCCGTTATTCCTGGTCTGGGTAGCGGATCGGGTAACGGCGGAGCAGGGGGTGCTAAGAATCCCCGGCAGATGCCCCGCTACCACCCCCAACGGACTTTGGCCCTGGCAACACACAACATCCGCACACTGAGGACCGATGAGAAGATTATCGAGCTGGAGGAAGAATTGAGCAAAATGCGTTGGGATATCTTGGGATTATCTGAAGTCCGAAGAGAGGGTCAGGACACGATAGTTCTAGATTCCGGCAACATGCTTTTCTACCGGGAAGGAGCCGTAAATCCCAGGGTGGTGTTGCATTTCTCGTCCGCAGGTCCATCATCAACAACGTTGTGAAAGTCGACAGTGTGTCGAGTAGGGTAGCATACCTTATACTCAGAATAACCAACCGGTATTCGTTGAAGGTCGAGGTCGGCGCATACAGGTATATGCGCCGACCTCGACACATTCTGATGATGAAGTAGAGGCATTGTATGAGGAGATATCCGAGGCCATACATACCTCCGAAACATACTTCACCGTTATTATGGTGGACTTCGACGCGAAGGTGGGCGCACGGAATGGCGATGAGTTGAAAGTGGGGCCATTTGGGTACGGGCAGCGAAACCATAGGGGCCAGCGACTGGTCGACTTCATGGAAAAGGAAGAACTTCATTTAATGAACTCCTACTTCCAGAAGCGGCCATCCAGGAGGTGGACGTGGATGAGCCCCGATGGCACTACCAGAAATGAGATCGACTTCATCATGACGACCAAGAAGCGAATATTCAGTGATGTCTCTGTAATCGCCAAGCTGAAAACCGGTAGCGATCACCGAATCGTCAGAGGCACATTGAATATCAATGTGAAGCTTGAAAGGTCTCGTCTGGTGAAGTCCACGCTCCGACATGGTCCTGCCCACATACAGAACCCCGAAGACTTTCAACTCGAACTGTCCAAGCTGTAGGGTCCAAGTTCTTTAAGACCCCGCGCCGCAATAAGCCTCAAAAGCTCTCGAACGGAACCATCAAGTTGATGCACGACCGGGCCGAGATGAGGCTGCAATCTTCAGCTGACATGTCGGAATATGGCAAACTCAATAGACGAATCTCTAAATCAATGCGACGTGACCTGCGTGCCTATAGTGCGGCACGGATCAAAGAGGCAATCGAGCGGAACCAGGGTTCAAAAGTCTTCGCAAAGAATTCGTCTATTGGGCAAAGCCAAATGACAAAGCTGAAGATTAACGACGGCAGCATCATTTCGACGAAGCCGGAGATCCTGAGAGAGCTGGAGAGGTTTTACGGACAGCTATACACATCAACACGACAACCCAGTGTCGGTACAGCTCGAGACGCAAGAGCTAAACTGACTCGACACTACACTGAGGATATCCTGGACATCAGCCTGTACCGAGATTAGAATGGCTCTTAAACAGCTAAAGAATAACAAGGCGCCGGGTGAAGACGGAATCACAACAGAACTTCTGAGAGCGGGTGGAAAACTGGTAATTCTGGTCCTCCAGAAGTTATTTAATTCCGTCATACTCGAAGGTACTACGCCAGAAGCATGGCACAGGAGTGTGGTTGTTTTTTTCTTCAAAAAGGGTGACAACACCTTGTTGAAGAACTACAGGCCAATCTCACTTCTGAGCCATGTATACAAGCTGTTCTCAAGAGTCATTACGAACCGTCTCGAACGCAGGTTTGATGACTTCCAGCCTCCCGAACAAGCCGGCTTCCGAAAAGGTGTTAGTACTATAGACCACATACACACGCTCCGCCAGATTGTACAGAAGACAGAGGAGTATAATCGGCCATTATGTTTAGCGTTTGTGGACTATGAAAAGGCCTTCGATTCAATCGAAACCTGGGCAGTATTGCAGTCCCTCCAACGATGTCATATCGACTATAGGTATATCGAAGTGTTGAAGTGTTTGTATAGAAACGCCACCATGTCCATCCGACTTCAGGAAGAGAGCACGAAACCAATCCAATTGCAGAAAGGCGTGAGACAGGGAGACGTTATTTCTCCGAAATTGTTCACGAACGCGTTGGAGGACGTTTTCAAGCTCTTGGAATGGAACGGATTCGGCATCAACATCAATGGCGAATACATCACTCACCTTCGTTTTGCCGATGATATAGTCATCATGGCAGAATCGTTGGAGCACCTCAATGCTATGCTCAGCGACCTCAGTATCGTTTCTCAACGGGTCGGCCTTAAAATGAACATGGAGAAGACGAAAGTCATGTCGAATGTCCATGTGGTACCCGTACCGGTTGTTGTTGGGAATGATACTCTCGAAGTTGTAGACCATTACACTTACCTTGGACAGATTGTTCAGTTAGGTAGGTCCAACTTCGAGAAAGAGGTCGCCCGAAGAATCCAACTCGGATGGGCAGCGTTTGGGAAGCTACGTAATATCTTCTCATCGAGAATCCCACAGCGTCTCAAGACAAGGGTGTTTAACCAGTGTGTGTTGCCAGTGATGACATATGGCTCTGAAACGTGGTCTCTGACTGCTGGCCTTTTAGAGAGACTAAGAGTCACTCAACGAGCGATGGAAAGAGCTATGCTCGGAGTTTCTTTGCGGGATAAAATCCGGAACATGGATATTCGGCGAAGAACCAAAGTCACCGACATAGCTCATAAAATTTGCAAGTTGAAGTGGCAATGGGCAGGCCACATCGCTCGTAGAACTGACAACCGATGGGGAAGAAAAGTTCTCGAGTGGCGACCACGAACCGGAAGACGCAGCGTAGGTGAATTGTCGTTCGGCGTGGCGGTCTAAGGGGGAGGCCTATGTTCAGCAGTGGACGTTTTCCGGCTGATGATGATGATGATGACTACGGAACCCTTCATGGGCGAGTCCAACTCGCACTTGGCCGGTTTTTTAACATGTTACTGTAATTGCGGTATATTTTCTTGTGGTGACTTTTACTTATAGCATCGTGTTGATATGCATAGTACAAAGCTCTCTTCTTATAGCATGATATTTTTAAACCCCTACTAAGCCATTAGTTTTTTTTATTGGTTATTTTTATTGGTCAAAAAGACCAATAAGTCTTTTTGACGAGTATTTCGGGAAAACACAATTTATAGAAGAGCGTAAATATGTCGTGGAATACATTAAATGCGTTATTACAGTCTGTCTCTTCGTAAACTTCACCAAAACTTAAGGCTGCTAAGCAGTTCAAATTTTTTTTTATGTTGCTCTTATTGTATTCTCTCTTCGTATCATACCAGAACTGTACAGTTTTTGACTTACTATTATGCATCTCATCAGGGTAAAAAGTTAATTTTATGCCTCCCTTCTGAGTTATTAATAAGGTTTTAGATTGGATTAGGGGGTTTTTAAGGGGTTTTAAATTTTTTTTTTTTTTAACTATTCTAAGGTATTCTCAATTTTTTTGTATTTTTTTTTTTTAAATTTTGTTTCTTTTTTTTATTGAATTAGTTTTATAATGTTTTAGGGGGTCCTGTTTTTTTATTCTATTCTCGACAACTTCTCAGACTTGATTTTATTCAAAAATATTGATATGGGTATTGTTTTCGAGTGATTTGGAGGTGCTTGATCCAGCTTTGAATTTAGATTTTGAAAATTTTGAAAACAAGAATCTAAAAACCTTTGATCTAAAAACGTGTTCAAGGCGTCGCTTTCTGCAGAATATCTACTAAACCTGACCACTATATTACTTCACAAACTAACATATTTTTAGTTGCGTCATCAGCTTTGATTTTTGTATAGCATAGAAAATGAGATCTGGATGGAACTCCATTGATGCCGTAATAGTCTACTTACTTATTCTGCAAATTTACACGGTGACATTCATGTCGTTACAATCTAGCATTCAAGATCACTCATAAGAATGTTCTGCGGATTCTGTTCTGTGATCCATGCAACTTGAATTTGGAGTACGTTCTACTCCAAATTCAAGTTGCATGGATCACAGAACAGAATCCGCAGAACATTCTTTCGAATCATACACATAAACTATGGATACGCTTTTACTATTTCGACGACGATGCTCAATTCGTATCATCCTTTGACCATGAACAGAAGACACAAGATTGTGGAAAAAATATAAAAAAATGCCAAACAAACAAAAACATGCAAAAAAAAAATGGAAAACAAACAAAAAAAGGAAACTTTCCAAACCGAGTCAAAGCCTTTTGAATTGAGACGGGTCAGGTTTTTTATATTTACCTATATATTTGAATGGAACCTACAAAACTTATATTATTAAGGAACTAACTTAAAAAGAAAAAGAATTGCATATTGAAGCACTTGTTCTTGCGTGGCACTGAAAAAAGTTACATTTTGATTCATACATTTTTTGGTCTGCTTAATTTACTTCTCTATAATATACTAAAAAGTATACTAAAAAGTAATACTAAAAATTAATACTAAAAGGAATATCATGCAAGATTAATATTCTATTTAGTTTACACTAGAGGTGTATTTAATAATAATAAACAATTTATTTCAGGTAACAAAGACCCATAGATAAAATACCTTAACCTAAATATATATAAATAAAAATATACACAAAAAAAAAACTAAAACTTTCGGTATCTGCCATTGCCATTTACACACTCGCGTACTACAGCAGTAACCGGCTCTTTATTTTTTACTTTACAGTTAAAAGTAACTGAGACATCCCACACCTTCGTGCAACACAGCAGTCCACGCCTTATTATTATTTTATTTTTTAGTATAAAATAACTAAAACATTCGGTATCTGCCCTTCCCATTTACACTTTCGCGTACTACAGCAGTCCCTGGGTCTTTAATTTTTACTTTACAGTTAAAAGTAACTGAGACATTTAGGATCTGCCGTTTAAATCCACACCTTCGTGGAACACAGCAGTCCACGGCTTATTATTTTTTATTTTTTTAATAAAAAGTAACTAAGACTTTTGGTATCTGCCATATAACTCATAACTCTATGCCATATAACTCATTCAACCAATACAATGACTCCACCCACACCTTTGCACACTACGACTCATTACTGATAAGACAGCAACTTTTACCCATTTTAACGGACATATCTTTCGTCTTAATCGATCCACCACAAGCTAGATATCATCCACAACTTGACATCGACTCCCATCCTGATTTTCGCGCCACAGACAACGCAAGACATCCCAGCAATCAACCAACACCGACCACACTTTACTGATCTCTCATCACCGGTACGACAACTCACCTCAACGACGAATTCGCAATCACTCGGTTCTATTGACTTCATCACCAACCAGAGCATGTTCTCGGCAGTAAGCCGACTCTGATCAGAATCCAAAGCCTAACTACTTACAGATCATTCGGTTGACCGGACAACCAACCGTTCCCGATCAACAGTCGGTCAGATTTTCTACTGACCAGTAACATGGTTCAATAACGATCTCGCATTGGGTACGTATTCATCTCGAACTACCTTACGTTCCGTTTTATTTATTTATAATTGACGAATAGTTTGGGTTGGAGTGTTTGTTTGCCATGATTATCAATGACAATTTGTTATAATCATAGTTTTATATTTATTTATTTTTCATGTACACATACGAGTACACTTTGCACGCACATAGTCCGTATTATGTCCATTGCTAGCAATTAGTATGTAAAATGTTGATTAAAAGGGTTATGAATGAAGTCAAGGGGAAGTATGTGTGTGTATATGTGAAATTGCTAGCAAGCAGTATGTGAAATGTTGATTAAAAGGGTTATGAATGAAGTCAAGGGAAAGTATGTGTGTGTGTGTGTGTATGTGTGAAATTGCTAGCAATTAGTAGGTATGTAGGTAAAATGTTGATTAAAAGGGTTATGAATGAAGTCAAGGGAAAATATGTGTGTGTGTGTATAAAATATGTGAAAAGAAGGATAATAAAAGAATGTTGTAGAAGTATTAAAGATGTAAGCATACAGGTGGACAGGAAGCGGGAAGCGACTTTGCTTTATACTATGTAGTGAAGATATAGGCGTCTTTAGAGGGCCGTGCTGAATGAACTAACAATGGTTTATTTTTCAAATTTAGCAAGTTGTATGAGAAACCAATGCGGTACATATGTTACTTGCCAAACATCAATTATTATTTAATAGTTTTTGGCTAAGGTTGATAAATAATAATAATAATAAGGTTGTGTTGTCTTTTTTAGATATTTTCTTAATTTTTTTTTTCAGCACGACCCCCTACACCTATATTTTGTTATTACGAATTCACATTATCAGTTGCAGTACATATAAAGTGTTAATAGAGTACACACCTTGAGTCTAAGAAACTTTTTAATACGCTATACATTTTTCAAGTTACACGAAAAAAAGGGGGCCGTGCCAGCCAAACGTTTTCAGCATGGCTCCCTTTTTCTGTATATTTCTTCAAAAGTACGGGTTAGAGTAGTTTTGAAAAGCATAAAAGTAGGAACTTATTTCATTATTTACTTAGTCGCTTACAAGGAATATTATTTTATAGTTTATTCGTACCGACTTTTAAGTAAATCAACTGTAGGAACAAAAAAAAACATTCAGTTGATTCACTTAGAAGTCCATACATAAATCCGTACAAAAGGGTTTTCAAAATATTAAAAATATTTTATATAATTTACAAAATCTTTTAAGGACTATGGATTTACCAATTCATTTAAAGATTCTTATGGATTATCAAAATTTTATAAAGGTTATATAATACTTCTACAAAACACGACCCCGCGAGCTGCTTGCAGCTCGCGCAACGCGCAAATACTAGTTTTAATCTAAGCTTCCAACCATAAAAAACTAAACCCATGATGCATTTTCAGGCCGCTTATCTTCAGTATCAGCCATCAGCCTGCTAAACCGGTACTGTTCAGTTCTACCACACGATCAGTTCACAGTCATAACGCCGATGTGGATACAAGAAGCGCGCGTCGACAAGCACGGGGAGCGCAGACTTGTTACTATTGTTATGCCTCTAGCATGTCCGATTAAAGAAGAAATATTGGTAAGTTTGCGTACTTTAAAGAGCACGAGGAATGTTCTAAAACTAAAATGTATGGAGTTTCTTGCCCATTCTTCTGTGCTCTATCTATCCTTGCGAATACCCATTCGCAAAGATAGATTCTTATGTAGAATCAATCTCATCTTATTTCCTTTTATATTAATTTTGGATGTTCAAAAGGGTTCACCCTTGTTTGGTCGAACAACTTTTTACATAATTTTACTAATTCGAACAACGTTTGAGAAAATAATCAGTTTGTGTCGGTTAACATAATTTTCATTTCATTGAATATTTATTTGCGATAACAACATTTGCGCAACAAATATTTACAATGTTTTCTTTTCTGCATTACATTACACCGATTTCGAATATTCGATAAACTAAATGAAAAACCACCTGAACATTACATCAAATGGTAACCTAACAAGAAGGGGATGGCGGGATCTTCAGACCCCGCCATCCCCTTCGAACCTAACCTGTCCGAGTCGAGGTACCCCAAGTTCCGAGCTCGCTTCGCTCGCTCTTGCATCCTTAGTAATATTGCTGATTACCACTTACCAATGTAGGACAATGAAAGAAATTCGATACAATATTTCGACTAAATCATTATTAGTCTAGTGAAACATTAGTTTAAATAAAATTAGTGCATTTGAAAATTCGGTCAAATGAAATTATTTCAAAGAAATTAATATGCTAAATAAAAATTTACCAATTAATTATTCGGTGAAATGAATAATTCTACGAAACGACTTTATTGTAACCAAAATTAGTTGGAGTGATTTTCGACGAAACGTTGTTCTACCAAACAAGGGTAAACCGTTCAAAAGTACTTTGTATATTTTCTTAGTCTCTTTTTTTAGTCTGATTTTTTGATCTACCAATTCTAAAATTGTACCTTCATATTTCTCTATAGGGAGCGCCAAAATTCAGCTTGAAGGCTGCCAAACGATCGGCAGCCCTAAATGCCTGTATCAAGTTATACGAAGCTGGAGAATTGGATCCGATAACAATGCTACCCGTCCGTTACACGTATGTTCCTTATTACTATTATACTACGAGGCCAAAAAATATGTCACTGCCATTTATTGTTTTTTTTTTTAGTAAAAAAATAGCCATACCTATAAGTATTTCACGTAGGCGCTAGCTAGGCTTAGCGCCTAATACATACTATGTATATTGTTTACCAGTCCAACATACGGGCGCAACCAGTTGCCATGAAAATAATTATTGTAAAGGAATTATTGAAAATAATTATTGTGTTGTTGGCGCAAAAATATGTAAAGGAAAAATTAATAAGCCAGATAATTTAGTTGAGAGCTGTAGCTCTCAACTAAATTAATTTAATTTTTAAATTAATTTTTCCACTCTTTAAATATTCAATTTTAAAGGTATAAAGGTTTCGAAATACCTCTCTGCCTTTATGGGACCAAAAAATTGCATCTTTAAATACGTCTGGCTTTGTTCAAAACCAGTTTCTCTCAGCCAGGTCAGCATTTCTGTGTTAAGGGATAATTTAAGTAGTATTGAGCACGGTTTCAGCGTACTGTTACGACACACTTTAGAAATCCCTTTTAAAAAAAACGATTATTGAAAGTTAATTAAATATATTTTAGTGAAAGGCACATAATATCGTAGAAAAGGGAAACTTGGTCAATTTTCTGGCTTACGACCTATCCGGTAGGAGTCTCAACCCGAACTGACGCTATTACCTAGCTAAGGCACTAAGTCTAGATGGGACTAATGACGTGGTGCTGACTAGGCACTTAAGGGTGTATTGTAGGGATGTAACAGTACCTAAAGCACTTTTCCAAACTTTCAATTACTCATAGGCCAAAAGTTGTATACTGGCTGTAAAGATGCACTGCTGTTGCATAGAGACTTAAAAAAACTACTTAAAACTCCATTTTTCCTCCGTGTTGCAGTGCAGTAGACTTTGACAACACAGATGTAAAAGCTTGCTTCCCCAATTGGCGTAGCGATGACGTAGGGGACGAAGATGAGCACCTGTCTCACCCTGGAACTAAGAAACGAATCCGGAAGCATAGGATACAGGTTTGTTTACCACCATGTTGAAGTTTATACTAATAGGAGGTTTCACGCAAAGTTCGGCTCAGATGGCGCTACCAGCGCATGATGTCATTTACTGTATGATTAACTTGACATACACTACACACTCGAAGCTACACTTGACGCTGTTTACGCTATGCGCTTGTAGCGCCACTGACGTCTAAAACTAGCAGTGAAATTCCCTATTGTTCCCAACGGCTTCCCCCGCCTGTTGAGAATTATAATTATGGTATCGAGAGTTTTGCGCTGCTTATTTCAAAAGGAAAAAAATCTCCAAAACAAGTAAGAAATCAGCATGTTTAGTTTTCTTAGCCTGTGCTATCCCAATAAAGTGCAAAAACCACTCAATTCCTTCCATGAGATTTTCTCCCGGGCTGCTTCAAAACTAGCTCTCTTGGTATTCGTCCTATATTATCATAAAAAATCGTTTTCAGTTCCCAGCGGTCCTTGACAGTGTACCAGAGTGTGATGTTTACTATCTACACATAATACAATTGAAGACTGCTTTCGAGGAACCGAAAGATTCTCGCGAGAAAGCGTTGTATAACCTACTTCAAAGGAGCGAAGGCTACGGTTTCCTGACACAACGACCACTGCCGAAACTGTGCGAGTTTCCCATGTTCATGACAGTAGGGGAAGTTTCTACATCCATAGACATGAATTATGCCGTTATTAAACTCGATGCGAAAATGTTCGAGTTGGTTAAAAAGTAAGTTGTTTTTGTATGTGAGCAAAATTGTGTGTTTTATTAGACTTATTAAAAAAATGTTTGTTGTAACTTAGCCATTTCAAAAATCAGAATTTATGTATTGGAACCAATACAAACCAAATCTTCACATTTTTTTATCGTGGTAAAATCATCAAATTAGTCCTCCCACCCAGGGAAGGGTGGGAGGGACTGTCAGACTCGTACTGACTAAAATCCGCGGTGTCCTTCAATAGTCCTTTATTTACGTTCCAGGGTCACAGTAATGCGATAAGTCCCGCGACCAACCAATTCTTCACTTAGAAAGATTTCGAGCACATTCCTTGTAAAAAAAAATGCAATAAGCACAGTATCTTAAGCGATACATGTATGTTGAAAATCACTTTTAAATGTTAATGCTTTTATGTGTACAGTATGCTTCATAAATTGGGTAGACTAGTAGCGAAAGAAGGTGCTTTCAAGGGAGGTACCCACATCGTGTAGCTGACTGTACAATAAAAAAAAAATTGTAACCTTAATGTGCTCAAATATCACGTTTTATATTAATAACCACATTATATTCCAGATTCCACTACTTCCTATTCGAGCAAGTACTAAATATTGCTAAGAAGTTCCTGGTCTTCGAAGGTAAAGTCAATTGCATGTACGTCGTACCCGTGAAGGATGACAATGGATATGACATAGACTGGAATACTATGACCACACATGATAACATACAACCGGTTCAACCAACTACGTATGAGGTACGCATTCGTCTAAAGTCCGGTCATAGCAGTGGCGGTTCCTTCATACAAGCCCAAAAGCCCGGCATGCCTTATTAAAAATGCTCGACAGAGAATCATAATCAAACCCGAACTATTTAAAAGTTCGCGCGCTTAATTGTTATCAAAATAACACAAACTATCCACGCCACACACTTTACATCGCAATTGTTCGCGCGCAGTTTCGTATTTGCAACATCTATATATAGCTATCTCGCTTACACGTACCGGCTTTTACCGGGCTTTCAAATACTATCTCTGTCCCTTTCGCGCCTAAAGCGTTGTGCCGTATAACGAGTTAGAACCTTGTGCGTCTACAAATCGAATAGTATGGAAGATTTAAGCCGTGCATGCGTATGAAGTTGCACGCGTATGCGTGACGTTGTCACCTTGCCAAATCTGCAGTGTTGCCGTTTTAGCGACGTTGTGAGATCTTGGAGATTTTTAACGAGTTTGGAGACTTTTTTAAGATTTAGCAACAACAAGAACTAGCGAGTTTTTAAAATAACGAAATTAAATATTCAAGCAATATCTTAAAAAAAAAAAAAAATGCGACATCTCGCTAGATTGTTCATATACCTGGCGACTTTGTTTGCCTAAATGACAACACTGTTACTCTGCGTAAGTAGCTCACTTCAGTTTCATTTGCTTGAGTGGGGAAACTTTGTTGTTAAAGTTTTTTGTGCGTTTTGTTAGATTTTCTCAGTGATAGAATAATTGTTTTGGTGACTTACCTGCAACAATGGAGGTAATTGTACCTTGTGAGGATTTAAAATGCGTTCAAGTTTTGATTGGCGAAGATAAGGTAAAATCTTTAAACTTTGCTCAGAAAAAAAAACAGTTTATTTCTTCCCGACGCCGACGCCTAATCTGTGTATTTCTCAGACTAGTAAATCGCATAAAAGAATATTTCATATGTGTATAAATCATGCAATAGAATTCAAGAGGTTAGTTTATTTTTTTCAGCCCTTCAGGCTTTGTGTAATTTTTTTAGTAAAAGTACAAAACGAGCTGCTTTTTACGATACTCATTGCAGCAAAAAATTCGTTGGACATACATGTCGCGAGTCGTAAACACGGTTTTTGAACAAAAAAGTAAACTTATTGAGTTGTTTTCTGATCTGTGCGACAACCCACAGAACTGGGACGGGGATACGATTTTAGCTATTGAAAAACAGTTGTTGGTAGAATTAAAACGATCACCAACATTTTACTCTGATGTAATTAAATCATTTCTTAAGAAAGATAGATGATTCCAATTAGAATATAAATAATTTATTTAAATTCCTTATTACATTCTATCTAGCTATTTTTTAACTTTCGTTTTGTAACTTTCTGTTTTGTTTTTTTTTTGTCCATACCATAACTTTGAATTCACTTTTAATTTATTGTACCTAACCAGTAGTTTATGAGAAAATTCCGATGATACATACGTAGGTACCTACATACTCAATCGAAAACTGAACTTTCTTTTTTTGAAATCGGTTTAAATTTTATTGGGCTTGCCTTATTTTGAAACCCTAGGCACGCCACTGGGTCATAGAGACCTATTATTACCTGTCTCTGTCACTCCCGCGTGAATGTAATGAGTCTCGCTTGCACAGATGCATGGCCGCCGTCCTCAGGGATTGTAAACCTTTTTTTTTCATGCTCGTGAGTTTAAAGGGTCTATAACCGTTCTACAGGCATAGTTTAATGACAAACTTATGTTACGCAGGAGAGACTGTTCATAAAAGTGACGCCAGAAACCTACAAGGATTGTGTCGTCACTCCCTGGTATAGAGTTCTACCAGACCGGTGAGTTCCTACCTAGTTACTGGCTCTTGAACTACAGATATGACCATTCTGGAAAAGATTGAAGCCGCTAGATGTCCAAACATTTACAGAAGCGCACACGTCAGAAGAGAGCCTTGGGGCCGTATTATGACGTCTTAAAACGTAAAAAAGTATTTTTAATTTTCAAGTGACAGCTGATAGATGGCTCGTTGACCTATTTTTATTTCTTCTCTCAGTTGCATTATGTCGATGCCGGCCAGCGGCCGAACGAGATGGCGCTAGACGACTTGTATAGCTCTGTCTCTTTCACTCACTGGAACAAGCCTGGTTTTAAGACGTCATAATACGGCCACTGGCCGGCATTAACATAATGCAACTGAGAGAAGAAATAAAAAAATAGGTCAAGGATCCATCTATCAGCTGTCCCTTAAAAATTAAAAATACTTTATGTAAATTAATATTCACTAATATTTATTTCTTTAATATCTTGTTGATGTTAATTTCATATGGTTTTTTATTTAAGAGCGTGCATGACGTTCATTGCGCCATCTCAGATTTGTTCATAACGGCGCATGTTTTCCTTATTAACAGTTTGAGTAAGCGACAATACTTTTTAAAAAATGCACCTTATTGACCAAATATGTCGAACATACAAACACCACCTCATATCAAAACTTTTTTCAGGTACATAGTGTCGAGCGTTCTAGAATATATGACGCCACAATCACAGTTTGATTCGGATTCCTATTTGACGTTTGCTGATTATTACAACGACAAATATAAATTGGAAGTAATCGGTGAAAAAACACAGCCTTTATTAGAGGTGAGTTCTATCGATCACTCTGTTTTATTGTCTTTCTTTGTTTATAAGTTAAGGCGCATATCGTCGCCTTACAGTGAAAACCTCGGGAATGCATTTTTGCTAAAAAAAAATTTATTGCGTTTATTGTATTTATGTATACTTACGTCATTTTTTCATCCTTTTATCTAATTTCTCATCCTTTTATTAATAAAATATTTTTTCTTGATAATTTTCTTGTGACACTTACTCGTATGTCAAATTTCAAACTGTCAGTTTCTTTTTATTTTTCTGTCTAACTTAGTCTATGATGCTACTTTTTGGTTTATATAATTTAAATAATTTTTATCAAATTAATTTCGCTGAAATATTGTATTAATTCTAATTTAATGTTTATATTAAGATTGTACTTTGTTTGGTGTACATGATAGTTTTAGTATTATAATTATTTATTTATGGTAATGTTTCTCTTCCATAGGTACGCAACATAAGTTCAAGAATGAATTGCCTACTACCCAGAGCAGCTACAATAAACTCTTTGACGGACAAGCAGAAGAAACTGGTGTCGGCTTCTCAAGGAGACGACAAGACCAGCAGGGGCTTTGCAGAAATATTTGTTGCAGAGTTCTGTGTCAAATACGACTACCCAGGCGTCTTGTGGTACAAGGCAATTATGTTGCCCAGCATCATACACAGGTAAATTTGAATTTCATAAAAACATGTGCATTGAGCCTTAATATTATATTAGTTTTAAGTATGTTTAAGATTAATGAACAATGAATTTTAATAAAATAAATTGTAGAACAGTCGTTTTTCGGCTGTGATTATGATGATTAAAAAGATGTATATGTATTTATAATGTTGATATTACGCTAAAAATTATACAGTGACGTAAATATGCACAGTAACTAATAACGAAATAAATCATTTTGAAAGCGCAGCTCTACTACTAGAGCAATGATTAGGAATTTTGTCTAAAATTTATTGTGTTTGAGTTCGAAACATGGAATATTCTATTCTATTGATCAAGCAATAGAGTAAATAATTGATAAAAACCGGCCAAGAGCGAGTCGGACTCGCCCATAAAGGGTTCCGTAGCAGCAAGTAACATAATATAAAAGTTCTTGTAGTTGGTTCCAACTTTGAAAGGTTTACGATTTATGACGTATTAAAAAAAAAAACTTGAGAGGTGTCAAGGGACGTCGAAAATCGCTTGAACCTGTTAAAAGGGTTCAAGCGATTTTCGACCCTCCACCCCCCACCACCCCACTCCGCTCCGCTCCACTCCGCTCCACTCCGCTCCACTCCGCTCCACTCCGCTCCACTCCGCTCCACTCCGCTCCACTCCGCTCCACTCCGCTCCAATCCGCTCTACTCCACTCCGCTCCGCTCCGCTCCCTTCCACTCCACTCCACTCCGCTCCGCTCCACTCCACTCCGCTCCGCTCTACTCCACTCCGCTCCGCTCCCTTCCACTCCACTCCACTCCACTCCACTCCACTGCACTCCACTCCACTCCACTCCACTCCACTCCACTGCACTCCACTCCACTGCACTCCACTCCACTCCACTCCACTCCACTCCACTGCACTCCACTGCACTCCACTCCACTCCACTCCACTACCTATTATAGCTGTAAAAATAAAGTTGACAAACTTACATTTGCGGTTGTTCTCCGATACATTTTGTTTAGGAAAATATGTAATCCAAGTACGTTTTATAAGTTGGTCGACTATTACTCGTAAACTTGTAAAGCCTACTTAGTCATGATAATTTTCTTTTAAACTTCGTTATATATACTACTATTGTGAATTTTTTCACACCCCCAAACATAACCGTTTAGCTGGTAGAGGGGGGGGACACTCGAGTCGAGCAAAAATTTGCACTTTAAAGCTTAATATTTCACAAACGAATCTTTTTATCAAAAAATTGTTAATGGAAACTATCAATATTTTTTAAAGGCCTATTTAATGATACCCCACACTAAGGGGTACGCGAGAAAAAAAAAAACATCCCCACTTTACGTGTACAGGAGCCAGGAGGTACCCTAAAAAAAAATATTTTACGACATTTTATTTTACCACTTTTTTGACACAAAAAATCCGCATATTTACACCAAATTACAGCTTTCTAGTACTAGGCGTCTCTGAGCTAAGCTGCGGACAGACGGACGGACGGACGGACGGACATGGCGAAACTATAAGGGTTCCGTGTTGACTACGGAACCCTAAAAATTGCTGATAGAATGTCACTTTGTCTACAGCATCAGTATAAATTACACTTTGTCCTCTTCTAGGGTATTCATGCTACTAGTAGCGCAGGAATTACTTTCAGAAATCGCTGAAGACACCAAATATGGAACCCCGATCCGAAAAAAAGGCAAGTATAAAAATCGCCCTGATATTTCAAGTAAGTTTTGACTTTTTTTTGTCACATTTGCAGTGCATGTCTAGTGCTGTACCTCATCTTAATATATGCAATAAAAACGTATTTATAAAGGTTTGTCAATAACAGGGTTCAAATAGCTATTAACCAAATAGTCCGGGATATCATCATCATCAGCCTATAAATGTTCCCACTGCTGGGACACAGGCCTCCTCTGTGAGAGAGGGAGTGGGCCATAATTCACCACGCGGGCCCAGTGCGGGTTGGTGGATGTCACATGTCTTCGAATTTTTGGTTCTAGGACATGCCGGTTTCCTCACGATGTTTTCCTTCACCGTTTTGAGAGCAGTGGTGATGAAATAAATTACACAAAGTAATGCGCCTGGCTGGATTTGAACCCACGACCTACAACTCGTAAGTCGGGGCCGATACCACTGGGCCACCACTGCTTTATGATATGAGCAAACAAAAATTGCAAGCATTTTCTGAATGCTTATTTTTAAACGTCACATTGGTGCAATAGAGAAATAAATAGCCTACCGTCAGTCAGTCGCTTTCACTTTAATAAAACATCACAGAATATTCCGTAATATTCTGTACCATGCACAATTCTCGACATCATTACTAACCATCATCACTTCATACAAACTTAGTTTACCTTAAAACTTTTAGGGGTCGTCAAAAATACTCTTGTAATACTCTTTCGTTCTACTACATATTAAGTGACTAAAATAATATTGTGGAAAACTAGTCACAGACAATTTCGTATTTTTTAGTTTCAATTTATTTCATAAATGTTTATAATTTTTTTTCCTTAGGTGTTTAATAATTAATTCTTTATTTTCTATTAATTAATTCCATAAATATTTATTACCTTTAACAGTTGGTACAAATTTTGTAATAATTTTGTAAGGATATGGGCGTTTATAGCTGTGCCTAAGATTACCAATAAGTTTTTAAATAAATTATTTTGTACAAAAACGCTAACTCACGCGATTTTCTATGGGAGCGTTTTGCGATCCTTACATCCTTCTGTACTTTTACTCTGTCCACTTTCATAACACAGCTGACATGCTTATCTACAATGCTGCCGTCATGCTATCACCAAGGCTTGAATCGATTTATCATCCATTTCAAGTTCAACTTTATGACATGTCATGACCATAGATCGGAATAGGTAGAGCTATTTAGGCTCATTAACTGCAAACATTATGTTAATATGGATACTCCACGGAATTCCTAGTGATACAAAAAAAAACAATAGCGGGGTGTTCTGGCGCTAGAGTGATGCACCTGTTTTTGTCTCTTTCTGTGCCACTAGAATTCAATTCTGTACCAACAGTAACTTGTTGTCTCAGTCTAAATTCCGGGACTCGGGGAATATCATATAATTCTTACCTATGGCAAGCACATAAAACAGCTCTACTGATTCCGATCTATGGTCATGAGTCATGACAGAATATTTTTGTATACTTATACTCGTAGCAGGGTCCCTGACCGTCGGTCTGTAGAATAAATCGCAAAAAGACGTAACATTTCTAAACTATTTAGGAATTCGGATATAATATAAGAATAAGAATAGGCATGTTGACAGTATCAATAAATTGCAAAACTAATTAGTTCGTCAGTGTTTTGAAAAGTAATGGATGCGTATTTTTTGTTTTATCATTGTATATTTAAAAAAGGATACCACGCATCAAAATTCGAAGGCTCGTGATGTCAGAAGCAAGAAAAACTGTACTTACTTGTGACGTATTAGCAGTTTTTAAAGCGTCGTATCTTCGTCAATTTTGGTTTACGTAACAAAAGAAAAAATACGTGTCAAATATTTTTTTATAATCTAACTGGCGGACTAATTAGATTTTTTCAGTCAAATACCCTATTATGTTCTTATCAGAAAACAGACTAATTAATGCTTAAAAAGATAGTGTATAGAGTCGTAATTTGTTTGTATTTTTTTGCAGTGGAAGACTGGAAGCCAATAAAAGGCAGTATTCAGATCGCGACCAATTCTCTTCTGGCGCAAGTTGAAGAACCAACTCAAATAGCATCAATAGACAGGTACGATTATACTAGCTTTTACACTGACTTCGCTCGTCGGAAATCATCATTGTAGAATATCGGCGTTTTCTGACAACTCTATGGAGTTGCTTGTCGGTTCTTCTCCATGGAAACGATCAACTGAACCGTGCATCTACTACTACTGTTACTATTCAATATTTTACAAATGCTCATGTACAATTTTGATTATATTTGGAGAACAGTTGATGTGTGATTGTGTGAGCTGTTTGGTCAATTCAATGAGCTATTCGCAGTATTCTTCAGAAATAAACCGGCCAAGTGCGAGTTGGACTCGCGTGAAGAGGGTTCCGTACGATGTTACCTATCACGTTTTTTTTAAATCTGACCCAAATTGGTACGCACAATATTGAGTGATTTACCATGTTATTTTAATATCATGGACTTCTTATAGGTTTTCCTATAATCTATAAGTAGAAAACTAATTTCTGTATTTTAAAAAAAAAAATCGGTTCAGTAGTTTCGGAGATAAGGGGGGGAATGGTCAAATTTCGTCTATTTTCTAGAATAACTTGGAAACTATTTATTTTAAAATTACAAAAAAATACATTTAAGTTTGTCTCAACAATACCTTTCATTTGATATGTCACACGATGCAGGTATCAAAATTTTTTTTTTAATTTTCCCCTTCCCCCCCAAAAATTACCTCCCATATACAGATATGGACTTCTTATAGGTTATCCTATAATCTATAAGTAGAAAACTAATTACTGTGTTTTTTTCAAAATTTTAGGTTCGGTAGTTTCGGAGATAAGGGGGGGGAATGGTCAAAGTTGTGTCTATTTTCTTGAATAACTTGGAAACCATTTATTTTAAAATTACAAAAAAATACATTTAAGTTTGTCTCAACAATACCTTTCATTTGATATGTCACACGATGCAGTTTTCAAATTATTTTTTTTTAATTTTCCCCTTCCCCCCCAAAAATTACCTCCCATATACAGATATGGACTTCTTATAGGTTATCCTATAATATATAAGTAGAAAACTAATTACTGTGTTTTTTTCAAAATTTTAGGTTCAGTAGTTTCGGAGATAAGGGGGGGGGGAATGGTCAAAGTTTTGTCTATTTTCTTGAATAACTTGGAAACCATTTATTTTAAAATTACAAAAAAATACATTTAAGTTTGTCTCAACAATACCTTTCATTTGATATGTCACACGATGCAGTTTTCAAATTATTTTTTTTAAATTTTCCCCTTCCCCCCAAAAATTACCTCCCATATACAGATATGGACTTCTTATAGGTTATCCTATAATATATAAGTAGAAAACTATATTCTGTATTTTTTTCAAAATTTTAGGTTCAGTAGTTTCGGAGATAAGGGGGGGGAATGGTCAAATTTCGTCTATTTTCTTGAATAACTTGGAAACTGTTTATTTTAAAATTACAAAAAATATATGTTTAAGATTGTCTCAACAATACCTTTCATTTGATATGTCACACGATGCATTTTCAAATTTTTTTTTTTAATTTTCCCCTTCCCCCCCAAAAATTACCTCCCATATACAGATATGGACTTCTTATAGGTTTTTCTATAATCTATAAGTAGACATCTAATTTCTGTATTTTTTTCAAAATTTTAGGTTCAGTAGTTTCGGAGATAAGGGGGGAGGGGGAATGGTCAATTTTCGTCTATTTTCTTGAATAACTTGGAAACTATTTATTTTAAAATTAAAAAAAAATACATTTAAGTTTGTCTCAACAATACCTTTCGTTTGATATGGCACACGATGCAGTTTTCAAAACTATTTTTTTCATTTTCCCCTTCCCCCCAAAAATTACCTCCCACATACAGATTTCATCTATTCACGTTACACGTCTGTGCTTGGGTCACAGGAATTGATGTGTACCAAATTTCAACCCAATCGGTCTAGTAGATTCGGAGATAATTGACTGTAAGCGACAGACAGACGGACACACGAGTGATCCTATAAGGGTTCCGTTTTTGTATTCGGACGTACGGAACCCTAAAAAAATACTTGTGTTTTATAACAAAAACATGCGCTTTCTCTCGTCTCCTCTCATTCGCACGCGTGAACAGGTAACAGGTACGGTCTCCTATCTGTCTCTTGTAGCTTTAAAACTCATTCTCGCAAATAAAGTAAGAGTATTACTTTTTTATTTTTAGGATCAATAACCCCATTGATGATGAAAATGGTAGCCGCCCGAATATTTGCTCGATGAAGGAAAGCCTGTATCAATTACAAAGGAAAAAGCTCAACAAAGAATTCCCTTGGGACGTAAGTATTGGTGTTTGTGATCCGATCCAAAGTTTGTTTCGACCCGTTTTGTGTTTCTGTCATATGACGTAATTCTAAACTATTTAGGTATTCGGATATAATATATATACTACTCAAAACAAAATAAGGGCCACCTGATTTTTATCGATTTATGAAATAATGTTTAAATATTACTAGTTACAATGACTGAATCTGATTAATATAAATGGTTTTAGATGGAAATACACAAAAATTAAATATGTATTCCAATAAATCGTTAAAATAAACCAAATTGAATGAAAAGTGAGGAATTGCAGGAATGTATCAAGTTACATAAAACATAAAAAACTCGAAAAAATAACGTCTTTAATGTTCCAAAGTGTTCTTTAAGCTTCTCTTTTAACTCTGTTCTGTCTGTTCTGCTCATTTTATGGGAGGTGGAATGGTCGGAATTAAATACCGAACATTTTCTTTTGGGATACTCTACCAGTAAGTTTTCAGACAATTTATGAGATCCAGTTGCGTGTTGATGGGAATTTTACTTTCTTTTTCGCTGTTCTTTAACTCATCTCTTAAATGCTCAATAGAACTCAGATAAAAATCCTGAGTATCCCCTGTAACATCGTAATTCGAGCGTAAGGGAATGTGTGCACTGTTAGTCGCGTCGCGTTCGCTCGAGCATTATCCTGCTTCAAGAAGAACTCGGTATTCCTTGCTGTGCGAATGGGGTAATGTGGAGTTGCACCACATTCTCTACGCAATTTTGAGGAGTTACAGCACCCTCGTTAAGAAGTGCGAGCTCAGTTTTGCGTGATAGAGATAACCGCCCCAGAGCATAACTCAGAACTCGCCAGAACAGTCTGGTTTGAGAGTGCAAGGATCTGAAACCTGTTGTTTAGATCTTCTCTACACTCTTATGAATCAGTTTTTATTGAAAAAAAAACCCACCAGTCATCAATAAAAAGCAATGAAGCCCATCAGTCAAAACAGTTCAATAAATTTTCTTCTTCGCAAATGTTTCACGATTTGCACCATACGCTGCAGTTAACTGGAGGCGAGCCAAGCATCTTCTTGAGTATTGTAAGTCATTATGGAGTCGATTCGGAATAGTGTAGTCAATTATAGAGGTGCCTGTAGCTCGACGCAATGGAGTTTGTACGGTCCACGCAGTAGATTTTCGCTCTATTTGCGCGGTTAAACCAACTTAATGGTCTTCTTGGGCTTGACTTACTTACTTTCTTCCTTGATCACGGCGTCTAGTGATATTACCCGTCTTTTAAGACCAGTTTCAAGCATTTTGAACCACTCGTTGGGAATATTCCACCATTAAACCTACCTCTTCTGGCTACGGGCCCCCTGGATTAAGGTGACACCCCAAGTTGCTGTTTTTGCGTCCATATGTCTCCGAATACATGACATTATGAGATTGAAAGATCATTATAGCCTGCTTGCTGTATTAGTCAAAAAAACTCCGTTAGAAGTTTGAAAATTGAAAAACACCATACCGTAAATTCTAAGTAATCTCAAATATCTAATTTAAAAAAAGTTATGAATTTCCAAATATGCAGTAGAAACAATTCTAATACTTTAAAGAACCCTAAATAAGATATTTAGTACTTATTAAGTACCCAGAATAAGAGCAATACTTGTTTAAAGTGCAATTTAAAAAGTGGCCCTTATTTTGTTTTGACGAGTATATAAGAATAAGAATAGCCATGTTTACAGTATCAATAAATTGTAAAACGAATTAGTTCGTCAGTGTTTTGAAAAGTAGGTAATGGATGCGTATTTTTAACCGACTTCTAAAAAAGGAGGAGGTTATCAATTCGACTGTATTTTTTTATGTTTGTTACCTCATAACTTGCGACTGGGTAAACCGATTTTCATGTTTCTTTTTTTATTTGAAAGCTGGTGCTTCCTGTGTGGTCCCATTGTCACCATTTCAATATCTGATGATTGGATCCTGGAGAAATCGAGGGCAACCCTCAAATTTTATAGGCCCACACATCATTTTTCCCAAATATTATGAAGTAGATAGATATATAGAAAACAACCATTCAAATCAGAGCTGTTCTTAAGGACTTCGGAAGAAATTCCTTTCTTTTATTGATCCAACTACATGCTGACTGTCAGCCCTATAGCTTGTCGAGTTTTCAAATTGATGACTGTAATTCCAATTTTACCCTTTAGAACAGCTAAATTCTTGGCACTATACATGACCAGCCGTTGCCAGCGGCTTCACTTGCAACCACTCGAAATTTATCTCACGGGAACACAAAGTCGAGATATATTCTATGTGTTAAACCAGGTTAAAGAACAATCTGTGTACCAAATTTCATCCAAATCCATTCAGCAGTTTTGTATGGAAGACTAACAAACATCCCTCCATCTATCCCTTCGATCAATAAGAGCTCTAAATTAAGGATAAGGAACAAAAATGAGTCGCCTAATCGGCCACATTTGCAGACAAAAATGGTCAATAGTATTAACAACTTCAGTTTATTATAAACCTTAACACTCAAACACACAGTTTAATTACCATTGTAAAATGTATTTATTTGAGTTCTTTCCGAGAAAGGTTTAACGTAAACTATTTAAAAATGTTTCTTGAAGATAAAATGTCATACGAGTAAGTACAAAAGTACTCATTCTAAAATGATACTTAAGGTCTAAGCGTTTGTGGCGTTATTTATCGGGCCGTTTTTGAAGCGCTCATCGGGAATGTGGTATTGATCGAAGATCTATCCTCAGAAATTTTCGCATGTAAGCTTAGTAAGATTATATTTCCAATAGGAAAAGCAAGAGCCTATAGACATAGACCGCAACCTGACAACTGTGTCAGTTATGGACGTTGAATGTTATGACGAGTTCGTGTCGGCGCCCGTGAATCCACTGCCTACCGCGGAATACTATAATCACATAAGGTCGCCGCCCCGCACTGTCTTTGGGCACGCCGCTGCTATATCGGCACCGCCAGCAAAGTATGTATAGTTTTTTTTATATTGTAAGGCATTTTTTGCGGAAAGAACAATTGACTACGATCAAAACTCAAATGCTGATGCTCTACCAACTAAGCCACCGAAATTCTGCTCGGCGAGGTCATTAAACATCTTTTTTTATCATGGTAAATTCATCAAATGAGTCCTCCCACCCAAGGCCAAAATCCACGGTGTCCTTCAATAGTCCTTTACGTTTTAGGATCACGGTTTATGTGGTGAGACAGTCCCGCGACCCTCTTTGGCTTCTTCAGATTGCTGACAGCTCTTCGAGGTGTGCGTGGAAAACGACGCGCCGTCGACCCGGGCATGGTGCATAAGCGGCCGGCGAGTCACCCATTACTCGCCGTCCGTTGCCGTGGTCGTCTCCCGTTATAAAATGTCTTGCTATGACGTTGACGCCATCTGTTGTATTAGTGTTAAACTACTACACCGACTCGTTGAGATTATAGTCAAATAAATGTATTAGATGGCTGTTTGGGTATGTGAGTTAAACACGCTTATGGAGCTTCTCATGACGCGATTCGTGCGAGTTTCAATTAAAAATAACTAAAAATCGAAAGAAAATCGACTTTGCTTTTACGATATAAAGATGCAATTCGATTGACGTCGTCGTTGCGATCGTGTTTTGTTTTTCATCTGCCCGTAGACCATCGCGCGTTTTATGTCATATGTCGTAGTGGTAAGGATGATTTTTACTTGTAGTTGTAATCGGTCGAATCGCGTCGCATCGCACCATGGGTAAGCTCCCTTAAGGCACAGGACAATCTAACGGCCCGTTCACGACCGTACCGCTGTGTGCGGTGACTTAGAGCGGGGGCGGCGAGCGGTAAGATCAAATGTATATAAATGTTTGACACACGCCACGAAGCGCCGCCAGTGGCGAATTCGCGTACTTACAAAGTGACTGATATTATATACGCCGTCCTTCGCTCTGCTTACCATTTAGACCAAAGTCGTGAATGGGCCGTAAAGGTGGAGTGAAGTCGGAAAAAAAAACTAATACAATCTTTATTCCACAGATATAACGACCAAATCATACTCCTAAAAACGGTTGCTACAGGAAGAGGTCCCGAACTACGCGACATACTAGCCGCGCTCACAACAATCAAGTCCCACGATACCTTCAACCTGGAGAGAGTGGAGACTTTGGGAGACGCTTTCTTGAAATTTGCTGCGAGTCTGTATCTGTACCACAAGTTCCCGACTCTAAATGAAGGACAGCTTACTAATATAAAGTGCAGATTAATTAGTAATAGGTAATCAACTCAATATTTACCTCTGGTGGCCTAACATGACGTCTTAAAGCGTGAATCTTTAGGCTGTGGAAAAGAGAGAGAGCTTTACAAGTCGTCTAGCGCCATCTCGTTCTCTGAGCGGAACCACTCACGCTTTAAGACGTCATGGCAGGCCACCTGTTTTTTCGTGATTACAAACATTGTTCGGGTTGATGATCTGTATCAAAACTTAGGCCCGTATTACAGACCTCAATACTCAAATGTTACCGAAAAAAATTACGGTGAAAAGTACCAAGGAGTTTATAATTCGTTACTACCTCTTTGGTAATGATTGGCCAAGGAGGTAGTTACGAATTCAGAAAAAAAACTACCTATATATTTTAAAGCCAAATTTAATATTAGGAACCTCTACTACGCTGGTGAGAAGTTCAACCTCGCAGGCCGCATGAAGATGGAACAATTTAGCCCTAGGAAAGATTTTATGCTGCCAGGATTCTTCACGCCGCGGGAGGTTGAAGACTACATTAACGACAAACAGGTTAGTTATTGCTCATTTTACTCGGAATAAAAATATCATTTCGCCCCTGAATTAAATTCTAGGAAGAAATAATATTTTTCCTTAGGCCATGTTCAAACCAAACGTAAAGTAGGCCGTGAGCGAGTGTTATGGAGAAATCAAAGCATTTATTTCAAGTAGGCCAGTTACAGGCACTTTTTAATTGTCATAGACAAATAAAAATGTAATTAAACACTAAAAAATTATGGTGCTACAGTCCCAGTCACAAGATATAAAAACTGTGAAAGTACCGTAGATGCCCGTTTCCGTTCGTTCGAGATTATTGTACACACCTAACCAACAGTACGTTATAACGCTATGCGTAGTAAACTTATACCGTGTAGTTTCACGTTTACACTGGGCGCTCACAGTGAGCCTGCTCACATTCGGCGACTGACTATTAGTTGGGTTTGAATACGGCCTTACTAGCGATACAGCGTTTTTTTTTAAGTCAACGGACTACTGGCTAGAATTTCTTTTTCAACCAAAACCGACCCGAAAGTCCTTTGAGTAGTATTGCTTCATAGTTTTGGATTTGGCCATCCACAGCCACATTCATTCATTATGTAGGTATTTGTTTCTCCGGGTCGGATTTTTCTGGTATTATAGCAAAAAATGTTGTATCATTAAGTTATATAATTTAAAAGCTTTTAATTCTAAAGCTTCTTTTGCGGAAAGAGCAATCGACTGCTACCAAGTTAAGCGTTTTTAGGGTTCCGTAGCCAAATGGCAAAAACGGAACCCTTATAGATTCGTCATGTCTGTCTGTCTGTCTGTCCGTGTATGTCACAGCCACTTTTTGTCGAAAGTATAAGAGCTATCCTGTTGAAACTTGGTAGAAAGATGTATTATGTGAACCGCATTAGGATTTTCACATAAAAATCAAAACAAAACAAATTTTGGGGGTGCCCCCCATACTTAGAATTGAAACTCAAAAAAAAAATTTTCACCAAACCCATACGTGTGGGGTATCTATGAATAGGTCTTTAAAAATGATATTGAGGTTACTAACATCATTTTTTTCTAAACTGAACAGTTTGCGCGAGAGACACTTCCAAAGTGGTAAAAAGTGTCCCCCCCCCCCCGTAACTTCTAAAATAAGAGAATGATAAAACTAAAAAAAAATATATAATGTAGACCTTCAAAAACCGCAAATATAACTTTGCCATTCATACAAATACTATGAAAAACAAAGTTATTTTTATTGTTTGTGTATATTACTTACTAATCTCAATATAGTTATATCTCTAATCTATGCTTGCTGCTACGGAACCCTTCATGGGCGAGTCCAACTCGCACTTGGCCGGTTTTTTTAAGTCGGGCGATTCCTTAATATTTTATATCATAGTACTTAATATTTAATTTTATGGTCAATTTTGTTGCAAGTTTAGCAATAATAAATAGGGTAACTTACGAAACAGAAAATAAGATCCAATAGAGTTCCAAATTGTTTACTTCAAATTCTCTTCCTTATAATGAGTACATTTTATTCATTAAAAATATTATTTTCAGCATTACAACAAATTTTTCATTATGTGACAATTAAAAAAATATTAACGGAAATTTTATCAAATAAAAGTATAAAAAAATATAGCGAATTATTTCTCACCATACACCTTTCGATTTGCGTTAAATAATAAAAAACAAAATATTGGCATATATTCCCTACTTATGTCTACTATGTACACACTAACCACCTTTTAATTATCGCGAAGTAACGTCACGCTAAACTTAATAAAGTAGTAGTAAATCCGAACGCACAGCCGGCAAAGTTCGCAGTTTACCACTTTCAACCTTCATACTGAGACCATAAGGGTGAAAACCGGCTGTTGGATGTACACAGGTACTGTTGACAACAAAACCGGAAAGGGGGTGACCAATACCCATCAGTGGGTGATTCCGGGGTGAAATGATGATAGGGTAATTTTACTCCGCGTTTACCTTATTATGGGGGTATAAGTATAAAATCTAACAATGCCTTACTAGAATGTCTAGAAAATGTTAAAAAATACTTTGTCATGCAAAATTAAAAACAGTAAAAATACTTAGCGATTTATAATAAAATAACCACAAGGTATCGTTATAAACTAGGCCCATACAACCAAAATTAAAACCTCTAGTTTTTAAATGCTGGTTTAATTTGATCCACAGTTAATTCTCATTTCATTGGCTACTGTTCTTTTGTACTTTTCATCACACTAGTGTCCATGTTAACAGTAGTTCGGCAATCGCTAACCGCTGCTTAAGTTGAAATTGACTTAGCTCAAGCTAAGTTCAGTATTTGTTTCATACAAAAATAAACCAAATTCGAATAAAGTTAATGGTCAGAGATAGATAGAATATTCATTTACAACATTTAAATTACACTTGTATTATCAAATTTATATTCGTATAATTTTGGTGGCAGCCGCTTGTAAGAAAAAGCACATTATCTTTATACGAATAAGGTGTATTTTAGACTAAGTTCTTTCTATCTATAAATATCTTTGCCTAAGTCTGTTATCAGTTTCCAACGCATAAACATAAACATTTAAATGGTCGCATAAAATACTTGGACAAAAAATAATCGTGTCTATAATTAATCAACATGAAGACTCGAAATATATATCCTGACGCCCTTGACCAGTTACCTATTCAATAATTTGTTATTTTATGAATAGCTCAAAGTTCACATACTTAAAATGGCATTAAGATCCGCCAGAAAATTTATAAGTGATGACTAAATACTTTTTTGCAAAATAATTATGACAAGTACTGGGCCAGCTATACAAAGTTGCTACACGTAAAATCAACACGAGTGATAAGTACACTTGAAAAAAAAAACTCCGCCTGCACCTCAAAACACCAAATACATTTTGTGCTAAAAGAACTGGAACAAAACTAGACTTAAATAGATCTTAAAATGTATTGTGGCGATTTGAGGTGCCAGTTAGCGTGCTACGAATGTCTAAAACGTAAACGAATACAAAAATTCTAAAACGACAGAGTAAGACAACCAACATTTTTTATAGACTGTACTTCGCGTCAGTAACAGCTAAATTACATACATTTTAGAAAAATGGCTTAATCATGCTGAATAATTTATTGTTTTTTAGCTGTATTGTGAAACTTAATGAATTCCTTGACAGAGGCAAACACATCATCTGCGAATACTTTAGGTGTGTGTAAAGCAGCGAAGTGTCCTCCGAAGTCGTAAGAAGTAGATCTCACTAAGTTCAGGAACTTGTCTTTTAGTACCCAGTCGGGTTGGTAGGTGACTTCGTAAAGGAATTTGACAGCAGCTGTTGGTACGGAAGTTGGTATTCTGTAAAAGAGAATTAGTATGTGAATTTAAATGATTGTAAATGCTCCCTTGATACGGGAAATTTCCTAGTGTAGTGTAGGGCATTTTTAGGGTTCCGTAGCCAAATGGCAAAAACGGAATCCTTATAGATTCGTCATGTCTGTCTGTCTGTCCGTCCGTATGTCACAGCCACTTTTTGTCGAAAGTATAAGAGCTATCCTGTTGAAACTTGGTAGGTAGATGTATTATGTGAACCACATTAAGATTTTCACACAAAAATAAAAACAAAACAAATTTTGGGGGTGAATACTTAGAATTGAAACTCAAAATTTTTTTTTTCACCAAACCCATACGTGTGGGGTATCTATGGATAGGTCTTTTAAAATTATATTGAGGTTACTAATATCATTTATTTCTAAACTGAACAGTTTGCACGAGACCTTGACCTGTAACTTCTAAAATAAGGGAATGATAAAACTAAAAAAAAAAAATGTAATGTAGACCTCAACAAAAACTTCCAACGAAAATTGGTTTGGATGAGATACAGTTAGCAGTTTTTGAGATATAGTACATTTTCAAAAACCGCAAATATAACTTTGCCATTCATACAAACACTATGAAAAACAAAGTTATTTTTATTGTTTGTGTATATTACTTACTAATCTCAATATAATTATATCCCTAATCTGCGGAACCCTTCATGGGCGAGTCCAACTCGCACTTGGCCGGTTTTTTTTTATAATAGAAAGAAATGTCTGAAAATTAATTGAAACAGACAATTCTACTTAAAACAATATTTAGTTAACTTATCAAAAGCAGGATTAATATTCTGTCTAATTTAGTTTAGATAAGTTCAAAACTACTTACTCTTGAACAGTCTTAATCTCGGGATAAAAGAATCCTTCGGAGTAAAGCCTCATAGAAGTGACAATGCACTCGTTCGTCCACGTTATAGTTACTGTATCCAATACGTCATCTATGTCTAGGTTTTCCAGTCCTCCATGAGGGGTGTCCAGTTGATCTCTATTACTGCAAATGGCTATTTTCTCCATCATATACGCTGCTAAGCCAGCTGGTGAATCGGTGAGAGCAACTCCTGTAATTACAATAAAATATTTAGTTGGTAGCTGTTCCTCGCAGTTTCAGCCCCCGCTTATCGGCTCCTTTTACTCATAGCGTGATGCTATAAAGCCTTATAGCCTTCCTCGATAAATGGACTATCCAACACAAACAAATATTTTTTTAATTCGACCCAGTAGTTCCCGAGATTAGCGCGTTCAACCACACAAACTCTTCAGCTTTATAATCATAAGATTAGTATAGATATACATATAGCAAGCCATATAGGGTAAAAAAATCAGGTGTTTCATCTATGGTCGCATCATCCGCGTATGCCAACGAATAATTAACCAATTGACGTCTATCAAGCTAGATCTTAATCTATTCTTTAAAAAAGAAATAAATTGTTATATTTATGTTTTTAAACAAACAGTAATGAATATTCAAACAACGTTGTAATTGTGATGTAACCTTCAAGGCCATTGCCAAGGTTTATTTTGTTTGTTTTTTAAGAACATTGGCCATATTACCTTTTTTTTTGTAATACGGGCGAGACGAAATGGGAAGCGGTCGCCTCCTTCTGCGAAGCAGTCATGCTAGCGAAGGAGGCGGGAGGCATGAGGGAGAGGACAGCCTCCACCTCACAACCCAGCCGCCGCGGGAGACGCCCACGGCAATGGACGTCTAACAATAACTACGACGGATGACTAACTTACCAATGGTATCAGGTTTTGTAGACTGAATATGGAAATATCCACTCTCCCTCAATAAGTACTTGTAATGCTTGGTCAGAGGGTACACTCTTTCAGGGTGATCTGAATCTATTAGACTGGGGAACAGAGAACCAACCAACAACTTGATGTAGCTAATAGTTCTTGAAGATAGTGGCATGTTGCAGTGGTATCTGGAGAACAAAAAACATCAAATATGAACCTTTTTATACATCCCATACATTATTCGCCAGTTTAGTAATAAATAATAATGCAACAAAATCGAACTTGTGTGTTTAATAGAATTATCTGTGAACAATTTTCGACTGCTCAGATTCCTGATTAGAAATCCAATAAAACTTTGCGAGACCTAGTTATAATTATCTTGGACTCTGGATCAAATTGTCATTGGGAGTACTGGAATCAGTACACTGCCTGATGATCTTTTAATTTATTTATTTTTTAACTTAGTCGCTAAAAAAATCTCATGTATCGTAGTGAACAACTACTTGTAGATTATAAAAATAATTACTTCGTGCGGGAATCGAACCGACACTCAGCACAGCAATCAATCGTTCAGCCACTGCGCCAAACGTGCTGTCAATCGTAGAATCGAGTCGAGTTGTAATATTAATTAAAATTCCAGCTTGCTTCTTTGCCTTCACCTTTTATAGAATTATGTTATAATATCATCGTGAATCATCACTTATGCTGGTTTCAACAAACACTATGCTACCCTTAAATGCCTAATAAAAACATTTGAATTAAAAATTGCAATAATAAACTGATACCTAAACTGAATTTCCTATTTCAAAATTAGTCTTATACAAGACCCTGGCCTGTGTTTCAGCAGTGGGAACATTTATAGGCTGATGATGATGAAGACAGAATAAAGGAACAAACAGAGTTATTAACTTTGGAATCGATTATTTTGTAACTAAGTACTTAAATAGAAATCATATAGATAGTCTAGTAGGATTTAATTTATTGCTAAACATATGTTAAAGATAAGGTTGATGTCACCAAAGTAAGATAAGATACCAAATAATGATACAACACTTTCAGACATCGTTAAAAGTGAAAAAGACAAAGTGTGACTATTAGATAAAAAAATGGACTTTACCCCAAAACGTTTTCAGGAAATAGTGTTGCCATATGTGTAGCGCACTGGGAACCCCAATCTCCAGCTTGCACGTAGAATTTCTTGTAACCCAAACGCAACATTAAGTTACGCATCACGATTCCAATTTGCAGTGGGTTTAAACCTGGTTTGTTGGTACCCTGGAAAAAAATAACAATGTTTAAGCAATATCCTGTTCATGGTGAATTATTTTTTGAGCATAATTTTTTGACCTGTTAAATCTTTCCACTTCTGTGGTGAGTGGTCCGTTTCGTGAAATATAATGGAATTGTGTAAACATAGTTGAATGGGATTGTTCAAATCAAGTGCACGCTATTTGATTTGATCAATGAGCTCTAGCGCTGCCAGAATGAGTTATCATTATCAAATGGTAGCAATTCTTGCCGAAGTCTTTCTTTGGATAGGTAAGCAAGGTCAGCAACGCTTGTATAAATCAGAATGGTACGTTTTAACTCTTGCGGAGGTCTGACTGTGGCCTGTCTATTGTTTCAAAGTAGAAGTCGAATTCATGTTAAAATCGTCTTGCATAATACCAATGTGATAATGTCAAATGTTCAACGTTTGCGACTACTGTAAGTTTAATTTAATATATTTTTTTTAGTATTAGAATTTATTACATTCATATTCTAATCATCTTAAGTTAACACAAATAAAGCAAGATACCTGTGGTTACTACCTACACCCGTTTAAAAAAAGTGTTCTAAAAAATTACACGTGGAACGTCCCGAACGTGTAGTTGAGATGCCCAGCGAAATTCAAGGATTCACATAATACCGTTTTGTTATTTGAGGTCACCCATCAAACAGTTTTAACGCTTCCTGTCTTAAAATATGGAAATGCTTGTATTATAATTTGTATACATTTTTGAGAATTCTACATTTAGCAAGAAGACTATTAGGTATATTACTCACAAATTCTGTTTTCAATGTACGTTAAAATCTAAGTATATACGAAAACTTGTTTTCATTTCCTTTGTATTGAGAGATGTCCGTCGAGATAATCATACGAGTATTTACACACATATATACGCTGTTATAATTTAATCGACTCGTTATTTTTATTGAATAACATAATTTTCTTACCTCAGAAAATCCGTAACCTGGTAAATCCGCAGCTATGACTTCAAATACGAAGTTGTATCCTTCTTTCGGTGTCGTCAGCATTGGAATTACTTTGTCGAACTCTTTCGATGAACTTGGCCATCCGTGTAACATTAGCAGTGGCAGAACTTGAACATCTTTATTCACTTTAGGCTTTACGTGTATGTAGTGTAAATCCAATCCCTGAATTTTCGTTTTGAAATGAGGAAATTTGTTCAAAAGCTCTGCTCTCTTCTTAAAATCATATTGGTTAACCCAGTAGTTTAGGATCTTTTCTAAATAATCTGTGTTCATTCCGTACTCGGATTGTATACCTTCTAGGGGTTTCGTCAACCGCCTTCTGTTTTTTAATCTCTGTTTGAGGTCTGCGATCATCTGTAATATTTAAATAACAAGAATTTTAATGTGCCAGTCAGATAAAAAAAAAACTGTTTTTAGAGGAATGGACTAATCTAAAAATTAACAATGATTTGAGTTTAAGCTATTGTCCACATTCGTCCTTTCCTCATAAAACAACAAGTATTTTTTGTAAATTCATGACTAAAATATAATTAAATTATAAATTACCTACGTAATGCAAGATTTGTGCGTCTTATGAAGTTCTGTTTATTTTTAGCTGAGTCATCAGCAAAAATGACAGCTTATTTATGACGAATGTCTGTCAGGTTTTTTTTGGACTTACTAGCAAGTACGGATATTCTTGAGCTCGGAGTTTATTTAATTTGTATATTTACCGTATCATTAAAGTCGATCTTGAAAGGCCTTATAGGCTCGTCTTGCTTTTCTGGTCTTTTGCCAGAGCCCCACCATTTTTGTAGATCCAACTCTGGTGGGTCTGGTACTTTAGTAATTACTAGCTTCACTCCTACAAAAATGGCTGCTATGACTACGACTGTCGATATAAATAATAACTTCAGCATCTGGAAATACGAGTAAGTAAATAGAATATAAATGTATAGATATAATATGTAAAATAAACAAGAAAAGCACTGATTTTTCCAAACAAATCTTATTACGAAGTTTGAAAAAGGGTATTTTACAAAAGCATAACAATTTCAGAGAAGATTTTTATTTTTCTTTAGGTTGGGCATAGACTTAGTCAAAACAATTATGTCTATCGTAGAATCGTAGACATTACACCTTTCTATCAATCAAGACTGTTGCGCTGTCAGACTGACTTCACTAGAGCTAGACTGCCTTAAGCCAGGATTGGTTTCAAACACTTGTCTTACGAAACCAAACAAGTGTTAGACGATGTAATATGGCCAAATGTATTGTCCAATTATATGAAAACTTATTTTTTTATACACAGCCATAACCGTTAACGTCAACTTATTTGCTTATATTTGCGCGACGGTTACATCATAGAATAAATAAAAAACGCGTGTGTTAAAATTATTATTCATTTACTTGTTAAACATACATTTGAACAAATATTAAAAAAAAAAAAAAATAATGAACGCTACAAATCTTCATCTTAATTTATTATTAAATACAATGTAAATAATTAATTATTTATTTTTATTTACACATTGAAGTAAAATAAAAAAGTTGGTATGCCATAGAACCAAAAATCGAGGACATGTTATGCGGAAATTATACACCGTGTTCTTCACGTTATCCATAAACTTTAGCAAATACTTCTATGGCTTTTACAAATCAAATCCAACAAAGGAAGTAGTACTTAAAAAGGCTTCGTTACAAAGATATTTGTAATTTCATTTAATGAAATTGAATTGAGCTATGCAGTGAGAAAGTATCTTAATTTGAAATCTATCAAATACTATTAGCATTTCATTTGTTTCAGCCCGCCAAATGTTATGAATGAAAATACGACGTTGCCAATTCGGATAAAGAGGCATGCATATCGGGTTATTTACGTCTAGGTATTTAGTTTGTATGAAAATTAACAAAAAATAAAAAATAAGAATTTATTAATGTGTCCATAATGAAAAATGCTTACTTCCGTGGTTTGAACATCTGGTCGAAGTTTATGTATATCGTCCGGAACACGGTGTATATTGCCTATGCTAGTGTTACCCGCGTGTGCTGTCTAAAAATGTTAAAACTTTGAGTATTTAGGTGACTAAAATATGTTGTACACAACACATGTGGGTACTTACAACGTAGTTTGCGAATTCATGAATATTTATTAAATAATAAAAACATTTTCTTTGTTAAAAACTCTGAGATTACCATTACAGAATTTTAAACCTCATGACATGTTTGTTTATGTGTTTTAACCGAATAGCATACTTAGTAATACATTATTATCAAATACTCGGTGTAGTCTAGTCATCATCTTCTTGCCGTGGTGGATCCTAGTTGGGGTCGGCACAACAAGTTTTCTTCTTCCATTTTCCTCTGTCAGACGTTACGGCATCATTTACTCATTTTTCGTTCATATTATTTCTTACATAATCTATTCATTAGGGTTCCGTACGTCCGAATACAAAAACGGAACCCTTATAGGATCACTCGTGTGTCCGTCTGTCTGTCGCTTACAGTCAATTATCTCCGAATCTACAAGACCGATTGGGTTGAAATTTGGTACACATATCAATTCCTGTGACCCAAGCACCGAGGTGTGACGTGAATAGATGAAATCTGTATGTGGGAGGTAATTTTTGGGGGGGAAGGGGAAAATGAAAAAAAAAGTTTTGAAAACTGCATCGTGTGACATATCAAATGAAATGTCTTGTTGAGACAATCTTAAATATATTTTTTTTTGTAATTTTAAAATAAATAGTTTCCAAGTTATTCAAGAAAATAGACGAAATTTGACCATTCCCCCTCCCCTCTTATCTCCGAAACTACTGAACCTAAAATTTTGAAAAAAATACAGTAATTAGTTTTCTACTTATAGATTATAGGAAAACCTATTAGAAGTCCATATCTGTATATGGGAGGTAATTTTTGGGGGGGAAGGGGAAAATTAAAAAAAAATATTTGAAATCTGCATCGTGTGACATACCAAATGAAAGGTCTTGTTGAGACAATCTTAAATATATTTTTATTGTAATTTTAAAATAAATAGTTTCCAAGTTATTCAAGAAAATAGACGAAATTTGACCATTCCCCCCCCCTTATCTCCGAAACTACTGAACCTAAAATTTTGAAAAAAATACAGGAATTAGTTTTCTACTTATAGATTATAGGATAACCTATAAGAAGTCCATATCTGTATATGGGAGGTAATTTTTGGGGGGGGAAGGGGAAAATTTAAAAAAAAATATTTGAAAACTGCATCGTGTGACATATCAAATGAAAGGTATTCTTGAGACAAACTTAAAAGTATTTTTTTTGTAATTTTAAAATAAATGGTTTCCAAGTTATTCAAAAAAAATAGACGAAGCTTGACCATTCCCCCCCCCTTATCTCCGAAACTACTGAACCTAAAATTTTGAAAAAAATACAGGGATTAGTTTTCTATTTATAGATTATAGGATAACCTATAAGAAGTCCATATCTGTATATGGGAGGTATTTTTTGGGGGGGGAAGGGGAAAATTTAAAAAAAAATTTTGAAAAGTGCATCGTGTGACATATCAAATGAAAGGTATTGTTGAGACGAACTTAAAAGTATTTTTTTTGTAATTTTAAAATAAATGGTTTCCAAGTTATTCAAAAAAAATAGACGAAGCTTGACCATTCCCCCCCCCTTATCTCCGAAACTACTGAACCTAAAATTTTGAAAAAAATACAGGAATTAGTTTTCTACTTATAGATTATAGGATAACCTATAAGAAGTCCATATCTGTATATGGGAGGTAATTTTTGGGGGGGAAGGGAAAAATAAAAAAATAATAATTGAAAACTGCATCGTGTGACATATCAAATGAAAGGTCTTGTTGAGACAATCTTAAATATATTTTTTTTGTAATTTTAAAATAAATAGTTTCCAAGTTATTCAAGAAAATAGACGAAATTTGACCATTCCCCCCCCTTATCTCCGAAATTACTGAACCTAATTTTTTTTTAAAATACAGAAATTAGTTTTCTACTTATAGATTATAGGAAAACCTATAACAAGTCCATGATATTAAAATAACATGGTAAATCACTCAATATTGTGCGTACCAATTTGGGTCAGATTTAAAAAAAAAACGTGATAGGTAACATCGTACGGAACCCTCTTCACGCGAGTCCAACTCGCACTTGGCCGGTTTTTTTTTCTTTAGTCTTCCTTTTACTCTCCATCCATCCACATTCTCTCTTAGGGCCATTTGTTCGATCAGAAGAAAATTGCTATACATTTTTTAAACAAATAGTTTAAAAAAATATACAAATAGTTCACGTAGGTATCTATTGATTAGTTAATCTACTACTGGTACTGAGGTTACATACTTAGTAACCAACCATACATGGTGCAATCTAGTAGTACCTATATTATGTAAAGCAAACCACTAATAAAATGCTGAAAATAGATACTGTACTGTATCTACGTATTTGGTTGACAAACAATTAACCTATAGATAAATAGTAGGAATTTTTTGTTTACTTATCCGATTTGAATATCGATTAGATTTCGCCTTTCATGAAGTTGTCAACCAATCAAAGTCTACGTACATCTAAGTAACATTGGATTTTGGTAACAAAATCGTCAAATAGTGCGCCCGCCCTGGTGAAGCAGAAGGGACGGTCAGTTTTTTTTTTATTTGTAGTAAAATCATCAGATGAGTCTTCCATCCCAGGGCAGTACGGGTGGGACTGTCAGACTCGTACTGACTAAAATCCACGGTGTCCTTCAACAACCCTTTACGTGCTAGGGTCACGGTTACCCGATGAGACAGTCCCTCAACCCCGGGCTTTGGCCCTCTTAGGGGGCCCCGTCAGATTGCTGACAGCTTTTTGAGGCGCGCGTGGAAAACGACGCGCCGTCAACCCTGGCATGGTCCATGATCGGACGGCAAGTCACGTATTACTCGCTGTCCGCGTGAACACGCCTATGTTGGCCGGATATCGCTTCGTGCCGTTCGTTGCCGTGGACGTCACTGTCAGACTCTTACTGAATAAAAAATCCACACTGCACCTTTCACATTCATACTTACGTTTACAGTTACATTAACAGACGGTCCCGTGACCCCAGAGCATAGGTAATGTTGCGTCGCATTGGACTCCAAACATAGAGGTATAAAACAGAGGGAATCCTTAATTAATAACTAATCCGTTAATATCTGATGATTCCCGAAGAAGTATTCTACAAAAAAAAATAAACATCCATGAATCCAAAATTTTCGCATTAGAATTCTTTAAAAAAAAAGTTTTTTTTTTTTAAATATAACCGACTTCTAAAAAAATAACCACTAAGGGCTGATTTTTCAATAGTCAGATAATATTATCTGAGGAATAAAAATGGCGGTTTGACAGCTTATCTATAGAAAATTATGTCAAATCGCTATTTTTATTCCTCCGATAAAAGTTAACCGACTATTGAAAAATCAGCCCTAAAAATGGTAAAATAACCTACCAAATAACTTTTCTTTCGGAAGTCGGTATCTTTGCTTTTTTATTTCATTGATTTTTTTGCCACCGACTTCCGAAAGGAAAGTTATTTGGTAGGTTATTTTACCCTTTTTAGTGGTTGTTTTTTTCAGAAGTCGGTTACATTAAAAAAAACTTTTTTTTTAAGAATTCTAATGCGAATATTTTGGATTCATGGATGTTTATTTTTTTTTTGTAGAATACTTCTATGAAAACCTATATGGGTCATTAGTATGAATGAATTAAGTCCAAACACAAGATAGCTACCTACTGTAAACCATTGAGGAATTCCCTGAACTGTCCTTCGTCTTCATCATCAGAACCCTAATGACAGTTACAACCCATCTAGGTGTAAAGTTCTCATCAATATAAATGAATTAAGTCCAAACACAAGATAGCTACTGTAAACCATTGAGGAATTCCCTGAACTGTCCTTCGTCTTCGTCATCAGACCCCTAATAACAGTTACAACTCATCTAGGTGTAAAGTTCGTATCAATACAAATTAATCAAGCTCAAACACAAGATAGCTGCTGTGAATCGTTGAGGAGTTCCCTCGACTGTCTCTCGGCTCCATCATCAGCTATACTCCAGACCTTTATTAAATTGTAGTGCTTTGAAATACTTAATGAAAAAAATAATTTACTAAATCAGTCGACGCCTACTCCTTACTGTTAAGGAGTTGTACCTTCCATCATCAGCTCAGCTACATGAGATGATGATTACTATACGCAAGTACTTAAATTACTTCATAATATTTGCGAAAAACGATGTATGGGCCTATAAAATTTGAGGGTTGCCCTCGATTTCTCCAGGATCCCATCATCAGATATTGAAATGGTCACCATTGACCACACGAGAAGCACCAGCTTTCAAATAAAAAAAGAATCATGAAAATCGGTTCATCCAGTCGCAAGTAATGAGGTAACAAACATAAAAAAAATACAGTCGAATTGACAACCTCCTCCTTTTTTTGAAGTCGGTTAAAAATATACAATCACTCATCGTTTTATAGTGTCTACTAGCTAATTTTAGTTGCCCTTGAAACTAAGTGAAAAAGAAAATGCTGTAAACAATGTATGCATAATGTGCTTCGTCTTATCTAAAATTACCGAAAACTTGGTTTACACAACCAGTTTTACGTCTCAAAATATATAAATCGACATAGATCTGTCTAATAGTCTTTAAAAACAAGTTTTCCAAATTATGTAATCTGTACCGTGTAAGTATTTTGAATAATGTTAGAACAAACAAAAGGAAACCGACTAGTCCTAGAACCGAAAATTTATACACTGACCCGCACTGGACTCGCATGATGAATTACAGTCCATTCCCTCTCATAGAAAAGAGGCCTGTCCCAACTGTGGGAATATTATAGGCTGATTTTATAGGTAAATTTTCAATCTGACTACTTAATAATAAAAATGCGAAATTCTAGACGAATCATGGATGTTTAAGGATACACCCGATACATATTATTATACATTCGTCATAGGATTTATCCCGGTAGTACGTACGACAATTACCGAAATCCATTCGGAAGAAACCGCGAGTATTATCTAGTTCAAAATAATAATATGTTGTTTGTACACTGTAGCGCGAAACAGAATATCGTAGAGACTAAACGTTACCAAATTTTAAAGAGATTTTTAAACGCAATTGGAGTTTCAATGTATGTTTTTCAGTCTCGACCAAAATGTGGGTCGATTCCTTATCAAAGCTGTGCATATCACTTTCACTCGTTACTTATATTGCATAACAATACAATTTATTAAAATAAGACTCACTTTTAAGTTGGATACACTCCTGCCTTAAACCTAGACCACTTACTGAATAGAACACTTCACACCCACCGACATAAGTAAAATAAAATAAAGAAGAAGGGTAATCGTTACCGATTACAAAAGTTAATAAAATACGTATTTTATTTGTTCGCTCATAGCACGTGTGGTGTCGGTGATCACCGAAATCATATTGCAAATCTGTCTGTGATAATGTGCTCGCGCCGTTTTGAGTTCGGCACACCGACCATCGACCGGCAAACCCTGACCTTGACCTTCTTAAGCCCTAAGTGAGTGTTAACATTTAAGTAGTCTAGTATGAATAAAATATTGACCCCTTTAGAACCAAAAGGGTCACTTAACGGTTTCTATCGAGTAGGAACACCTGGATTAAGGCGAAATCTAGATTTGATTGACCTTGTACATAGTTTGATAATTTATTTCGCAGAATGGTCGTGTTCAAAAAATCTAAAGAAATATAAAAAGCTATGTGCTTGAGAAAACCATTACCGTTTCTTCTTTGTTAAAAGACCTTTTTTCGTAATGGTATTTAAATAAGTTTTAAAATAGTATGCTGGTGAAAACGCATAAATTTCATTGCTTCTTGCTATAATTATGTAATATTGTTTCTGAGTCACCAACTATGTATAGGTAGTGTAGATACAGGTTTATTAATAAAAACTTTTTCAAAAAAGTAACCGACTTCAAAAACAACAACAAAACAAAAAAGGGTGAAATAACCTAATTAATAACTTCTTTCGGATGTCGGTGGCTTTATTTTTTATTATTATTTCATTGATTTTTAGCCACCGACTTCCGAAAGAAGTTATTAATTAGGTTATTTCACCCTTTTTTGTTTTGTTGTTGTTTTTGAAGTCGGTTACTTTTTTGAAAAAGTTTTTATTTTACCCTTTTTATTAGTTTATTTATTAAATATTCAACCCAAATTCTTGTAAAATACAAAATTTTCTTACATTTGCACTAATCTTGTAATCGGTCACAACATAAAAAATGATAGATTTTGATGAAACTTGCAGTGTACCCTAAGTTGAACAATACCTAGTACAACAAAAAAAGAATTACTTAAAACGAACTTGTAGTTCCGGAGATATGCGTGCACAAACATAAAAACATACATACATACACTTGTGAAATTTGGCACATTTGTTCAGACGCTGATATAGACTAACATATATATGAAAACTGGGCAGTTCTGATAATATTACATACATACGGGTCGAATTGATAACCTCCTTTTTTTTGAAGTCGGTAAAAAAATAATTGACGAGTTCTTTAATAAATCTCCAAAAAAATAGAGTCCAACCAATCCTTTTCAATTACTGAACCTGCAAAAAATCTGAAGAATTAATGTCTTCGATATAATGAAGTGTTTTCGCCTAAGTAATGAGACAAAATTATATTTCTTTGTTAAGTAATGAGACAAAATTATATTTCATATGATATGAAACTGTAAAATTAAGACAATAAAATTTTAACGACCATCAAAATTCGCATAATTTAATTGGTATAATATCTAAAAAATAAACCTAATTGAAAGAATTCTAGACTTTGTTGTTTGGAACATAAAATCTACCTACATAAACTATTAACGAGGAAATAAACCCGCATTATGTATGTCTATCTGTTTTTGGACATCAAACTACTGAATGCTACGATATCAAGTGTATAAGTTAGCATATTCAGTCGTAGAACTAGAAAAACATTTCGTATGCTGAGGATTCCTTACATTAGAATTCCTTAACTTACCTGTCTCGCGTTACCTACGGCTACGTAACCATTGGAATTAAAATACTACTACTTGTTCAAAAAACATTATTGTTTAAGGCGCGGTGTTATCTCAATATTCCCAAAAATTGGTTTCTTAGAACGTCGAGTATGACGTAATGTAATAAAAATAAGTAACGCGAAAATAGTGAATAGAGAAGGGTATAAAGAAGAATTTAAACCGAACAGAATAATAAATAATAGTTTGATATTCCTAATAAAAAATTGGGAAGTTGTAGCACAAAAATAAACTTTGACGTCGAAGATCTCTGTATTTCCAGCGATAACAACAGTTTTCTTTTAAGAATTGAGTAGGTTTTCCATTTTTTTAAAACTTTAACCAAACCATTATTTAATTTTATGTCTATATTTTAAATAATCTAAAGAAAAGCAGTAAAATAAATGCCCATTCGCAGCTTACGTCACATTTCAACACAAATATCATTTTTTCAATTTTCAATCTTATTGACGCTCCATAGTGGTGACAATAGTTTACGCGGTCATAAGCGATTAAAATCGTAGTCAGTCCGCGTCTTAATCACAAATAATATCATAAACACTAAATACCTATAATTATTAAAAAATACCTGGTCAAGTACGAGTCAGATTCTTACTAAAAAAAAAAAAGAAGAAAGTTTTTCCGCGGGCATTCTTCGGATGCGGACCTTCAAAAATCTTATCGTACTGCTATTATAAATGTGAAAGTCTGTGAGGATGAATGGTTTTTTATCGTGCTAAAATCATCAAATGAAGCCTCCCAACCAGGGCGGGACGGGTGGGACTGCCAGACTTGTACTGACTAAAATCCACGGTGGTCCTTCAATAGCCCTTTACCTTCCAGGGTCACGGTTACCTGATGAGATAGTCCCGCGACCCCGGCAGGCTTTGGCCCTCTGAGGGAGGCCCCGTCAGTTTGCCCGTCAGCTCTTTGAGCCGTGCGTGGAACACGACGCCCCGCCGACCCAGGCATGGTTCATGTTCGGACGGCGAGTCACCCATTACTCGCCGTACTCATGTAAAAAATTGACCTTCAAAAAGTGCTGATAAATCAGCCTAATTTCTGTAGGTAGTGCTGTAAAATATTTCTATAAATTGAGCGCAGTGTAGTTAATGGAGATTTTTTTTTTATTTTGTGTCAGTTTGTAGGTATACGATGTGAATATTGACATCTTCATTGTGGTTACAGTGCATTAGTTGTCTCAGTAAGTAGGTATGAAACTATTACAATGAGATACACACAGGGTTGGCATGATTAAAACAAGTTGTTTTAAAACACATGTTTTAAACAGTGTTTAAAACAGTTTGAAATAAAACAGTGTTTAATTTCAAACACGCAAAGAAGAAGAATTATAAAATACGGGTATTCAGCTGCATGCAGTTAGAATCGTGAAAAATCGAAGGAACTATTCTATAAATGACAGCAAATCAATCGATAGTAGGAATCGCGTATAAATAATATCACTTTGTACAGAGGCCAGCCTACCCCCCCAATCTGCCATTTTTCCCCAATCGACCTTATATTGTGCAAAAGTTGAAAATCTAATTTGACAGATTGCGATAATTTGATGTGTTAGTATCTGCACCTAGTAAAACAGTGTGAAAAATTAAAAACCGGCCAAGTGCGAGTTGGACTTGAAGGGTTCCGTAGTAGCAAGCATAGATTAGAGATATAATTATATTGAGATTAGTAAGTAATATACACAAACAATAAAAATAACTTTGTGTTTGTATGAATGGCAAAGTTATATTTGCGGTTTTTGAAAATGTACTATATCTCAAAAACTGCTAACTGTATCTCATCCAAACCAATTTTCGTTGGAAGTTTTTGTTGAGGTCTACATTATATATTTTTATTAGTTTTATCATTCTCTTATTTTAGAAGTTACAGGGGGGGGGGACACATTTTTCCAGTTTGGAAGTGTCTCTCGTGCAAACTGTTCAGTTTAGAAAAAAATGATATTAGGAACCTCAAAATATTTTTTAAAGACCTATCCATAGATACCCCACGCGTATGGGTTTGGTGAAAAAAAATTTTTGTATTTCAATTCCAAGTATGGGGGGCATCCCCAAATTTTGTTTTGTTTTTATTTTTGTGTGATAATCCTAATGCGGTTCACATAATACATCTACCTACCAAGTTTCAACAGGATAGCTCTTATACTTTCGACAAAAAGTGGCTGTGACATACGGACGGACAGACAGACAGACATGACGAATCTATAAGGGTTCCGTTTTTGCCATTAGGCTACGGAACCCTAAAAAAAGTTCTAAACTCACACAAAAAAGTATAAAATAACTTTTCTTTCCGAAGTTGGTACAACAAAAGTCAGTTTAAAAGAAGAACATCTAATAGCCTTTGCTATCCTCCTGCTGTGCAAAGGTTTTCTCAAGTATCTTGTTTTCTTTTTTTCTTCCATCTTAAACCAGCTTTCACAATATGCATCCAGGTCTTCCCCCACTGGTCTCTGGTACAAAATATTAACAGCTGTAAAATCTTTCCAGATCCGACCGATATTCCTCATTGGCATACAGTTTCCGACGTCAGAAGTCCTCGAGGGCAAACTTTCGGAGGAGAGTATGAACATGGTACGGGAGCGATACACGGAATGCGCAGAGATCGAGCCGAAGGACAGCGCGCAGAACGCTATGCAGATGTACGTCCACTCGCAGGCTGTGCCTGATAAGGTAAATATATTTTCGACTGTTATATGTTTTTATCATATTTACTCACCTTTTAAACCTTCCCTGGACTTCAAAAAGTTATTCAAAACTAAAATTAGCCAAATCGGTCCAGCCTTTCTCGAGTTTTTTTTTTTCTCGATTTTTATATATAAGAAGGAGAAGAAGACAGGTATAGTAAAAAAAAATAGTCACTGTTACAATTATGGGCCAAAGTCCTAAAAAAATCAATGACCTGTTTCTTGTATTTTAGTTTCGTCACGTCTAGTTACGGTAGCTAATTTATATGAACCCTTTTTTAATTATTTTATCATCACTAATCCGCTTCCGTTTGGCAAATGCGCCGTTAAAACCGTCGCCCTCGTATTACCGTGAGACTGTAGTGCGGTATAAGTGGGTCCTATTTATTAATACCAATAATACCAAAACATAATTTCTCTAAAAATACCTACACTTAATTTTAGTTTTGAAATGAGTAAATAGAAAGATCATTGAAGTAACTATTTAGTGATGTCACAGTTTGTTATTGCCATGAAAAACAATGGCAGAATCGCATTTTGACAGCTTGTTGTGTGGAGTTCTTTGTTTATATGTACCTACATTTTAATCAAGATTATAATCTACCAACCTCTGCGTCAAGTTCCCTCCATCCATCCAAACATTAAAACTTTCGCATCTGTAAGCTAGGTGTTTTGTCGAAAAGTAATTCGACTGCGAGCAGGATTTGAACCTGTGACCTTCCGATTCTGTACACCAGACGCTCATGCCAACCGAGCTGTTGCCGAATTGATTGACTGCCACTCGGGCGAATCCGCGGCAAAAAATACGAGGTACAGTCAGCAACACAGTTAGGTATGCAGGTAGCAATTTTGTCGCGGGACTGTCTTATTAGGTAACCCTGACTCTGGAACGTAAAGGGCTATTGAACGAACACCGTGTATTTTAGTCGGTACGAGTCTGACAGTCCCTACCGTCCCGTCCCGGACGGAAGGACTCATTTGATGATTTTAACACGGAAAAAAAAAGACAGCAGTTTTCAGACGGTTTTCCTATATGGTACTATATGCATAGTATATGCTGCTGCCAAAAACTGCCTGCTGCCAAAAACTGTATACATCAGTTTTTGGCTGAATGCTACATGCAGCCAAAGAATTTCATATGCAGAAACATTGAAACTTATAGCACAACATTGGAAAACTGTTTGAAAATTCCTGCCTGCATACCTGTTGCTGACTGTACCTATTCAAAGATAATTATAATGTCGCCCAAAATTTATAGATGTTATCTTTTTTACGTTTACATGATAAACATTATCTAAACGATTATCTCCATTCCGCGATTTAATACGGAAATATAACTTACACGTGTCTTTCATGAATCAGGGCGCTGACATTAGGGCGATTGTCCGAGCTCGCGGAGTTAGCCTTAAAAGATAAAATATACGTTTTCCACGTGTAACTTACCACTTGTGGGGTCTATGACTTTTATCCAATGTTGACGCCGTTTTTGCTTGTTGAAAAAATCGTTTAAGTACTGCGTAAATAATATTATGAATTACTAAGATAATAAAACTCGTGTTCATTTTCTTAGAAATCAATTTAACTGAACTGCTTAGGAGGCAAACAGGGTGAAAAAAAATTAAACATCCCGCGAGTTCGCACCACCTGAAGTGAAAATTGTCCAGTTATGTTTAAGCTTCATGGTCGCGGGACCGTCTTTACAGACAATCGTGACCCTGGAACGTAAGGGCTAATGATGGGACACAGTATGTCAGTAGTCAGCATGAGTCTAATAGTCCCTTCCGATGATAATACCGCGCTAAAAAAAATCCATGTAATAGCTGGCGAACCAGTTGCCCAACCGAGAACAATCCACGCTCCCGAATTGCTAGTAAAGAATTCATGATTGATAACCATTCGCCCTTCCTGGAAACCATAACCTTATCTGTGAAGTTATATTAAATTTCTTATTAAAAAATACTCTATCTTCGACATTACCATCCCACACAACGAGAACTCGTGAAAGCTGAAAAAAAAAACAAATTATCTGGACTTGACGCACGAGTTTGTTGTCGACGTGTGGTATGTTTATCGACCCCGTTTATCATAATAGTTTTTATTATCGTAACGGCCAATGGCTTGATAGTCAAGAGCCTAGATGAACATCCTTTGAAGCTCTCCCTTGGCGGTTGGATCATGGGCCTCCGCATTACGCTTCGCTTTGTGGGAAGGTCTCTGGCCCTGTAGCCATGTAACAAACGATAAACGCAAACACTGAGTAGGCTTCAATAAATTTGCAACTTTATGTGCTTGGGTATAACGTTGAAGTTTAGTGAAGATTGCTTTCCGTTTTCGATCTTTCCTGTCGCCAACGCTCAGAAATCTTAACTAGATTTTCAACTTTAGGCGCTAGGCTATAAAGTTGAAAATCTATTGGGGAGTATCTAGTGTTTACGATTATCGTTTGCGACTGGTTGTGACTTGGCTATGGGGGCAGGAGTCTTAACTACCGATAGCTTAGACCCTGCTACTGACATGGACAGCGGCAGCGGCGGAAAACCATTTTTATTTATTTATTGTACAAAGTGTGATCAAGAATTAAAACAAAACACCTTATCTGTATAATTTCGTAAAAATAATAGATAAACAATAATAATACACAAGTAGACGCTTGAGTCATCTTGATTTGCGTCACGAGGTTGTTGACTTTGGAATGTAGACTAATTCAATCGTTTAGGTAGCCGCTAGTCGTCATGTCCAATTAAGTACTTATCTAAAGAGTTTGATAAGCAGTTTGGTCAAGGGCATGATGGTTCTCAAGGTGTCAAACTCGTAGTCCAAGTTCTGGGCCGAAGAGAGAAGAAGAGTTACTTAATGCAGAAAGTAGAGATTTAGAAGAAAACTATATACCCCTTTATAAGACTGATTGTCAGATTTTCAAGGTTCTAATGAACAGTAACGAATGAAAGATAGAAGAAAGAAAAGAGATTTATTGACACAACAATGACAATTGACTGTTAAAAGGCTTAACATGCTTTCTGAAGAGCGGAGGAAATTCGCTATGATATAATTATGGTCACCCACCCACAGAACAAGCGCGGCTTAAACTGGAACATCGGTTTGTGCGACTGTAGTTATTTATCCACGAGTTCCGGACACTTTAATCTTAAACGGAAATCTATGTTAACTTTTGAAGATATTTGTATAAAATAAACAAATTATTATTTTCTTCTTCTACTTTTTCAGTCCGTTGCAGATTGCGTGGAAGCGCTCATCGGTACCTACCTACTAAGCGGCGGAATTGAAGGTGCTGTCAAAGTGATCGAATGGATGAAGGTCATACCTCCAGAGGTACCTACATGATAATCATATAATAACTCAATGTCAACAAAAAACTTGAATAATGTTGCTTATGTACTTTTTTCTGTAGATAATTACAAATAACGTGAAGCACATGTTATTGTGTTAAGTATTACTTAATATTCACTATTTATAAATTTCCTGCACATTTTCAAGTATCGTGGTGAGGTCATGTTTATTGGATTTTTTGTTCACATCTGTTATTATCTACATAATTATATTGCAATTACTTAGTCATTTTTACAAAATAATCTAATTATTGTTGTGACAACTTCCAAGACTAAAAAAATGTAACCCACGCAATATTTTTATTCAGATTAATATATTTAGACATTTTTATTTTATTTAGGACAATATATGTATAGATATTAATTATAAATACCATTACTTCCCAGAATTTGATCCTTATTAGCAACACTATCGAAGGGTGTAATAATACAGGGTGTGTTTTTTTTCCAAAATCAGCAGGTTCGATTCCTGGCCAGGATTATTGATTTTTCTAAAATCCAATGATGCAGTTTTAGTTTTCGTCAAAATCGGCCTCGAGACTCCTTTCAACGTTTTCGATATTCCTCATAGTTTCGGATATAGCCATCCACGCCCAGTTGAAAATGTCACCCTGTATTTGTACCATTATACAAACGATGGCATTTAGTTTTGTTTTTTTTTTTAAATAGGTTTGTCCACTATAAAGATCTAATAAGTCCGTTACATTATCAAAAAAGATTCAACGCGTATTTTTTGTTTTGTAAACCGAAATTGATGATGATAAGACGCTTTTAAAATTCATATTACCAGACGACGTCAGACCGTGGTATAATTTTTAGTGAGTTCTGACAAAGATTGAACGCATCCCGCAAGTCACTCGGGAGTGGGGGCTCGTGACGTCGACGTCGACGTAGAACAATGATGTGAATTATACCGACATATGACATATTGTGATTTTTAAAAGGATCTCCGTCAATTTAGGCTTCGATAACAATAGAAAAAACGACGGCTCAAATAATTTTCGATAATCTAATTGACGTACTAATTAACAAAACACAGCCATCTTGTCTATTGTTTCTGTTTTTTTTCTAGGATGAATTTAGCGAATATCTGCACAGAAAAGTATCGACTGTCATCTCAGAGAGGAAAGCGACGGAAGAAAACGTCAATTTCCTATTAACGTACTGCAGAACTGATGTGGAAACGATTTTGAACTATAGGTTCAAAGATCCGTCCTTCCTGTTAGAGGTAAACAAAACATATAATAACAATCATTTTAAGCAATCGTGTAATGAGGCCGTAAAAGCAGGTTATCCCGTTTTTACGACGACCGAGATACATTATTAGTTTCCGGCATTAGTACTATAGTTTCCGCCAGATAAGTGTGAAATAAAATTCGTTGACCCCCGTAAACCAATGTATTCCTAATTTCAAAACCATTCGAAAAAATGTAAAGATGTCGTAACACGATCAAAACAAACATCGTGGTAAGAGGCGATCTTGACCTTATATTATTTTTTTAAATTCGAACGATGGTATTATGAAATTCGAACGATGGATTATTAGGATCAATAACCTTTATTCCAGACTTATTTGGCGGTGACTATGGCAGTAATATATTGCATAGGAATCTAATCTTTCTTTCTTTGCGTGTTGATGTACTCAAATTGCATCCGACCAATACCTGGTTACCCGCAACATTTGCCTCGTTCAAATCCTGGAAGGTGCAGGTGGTTGGGCAGGATGGGCACAAAAGGCGCAGTGGCTAAGCGATTGGACTGCTGCGCTGCGCGTCGCGGGTTTGATTCCTGCACGGAACAAATATTTATATGAAATACAAGTAGTTGTTCCGGGTCTGGGTGTTTGTGTATGTGAGTTTGTATGTTTGTAAACGCACCCACAACACCGGAAAAATTCCTTGTGTGGGGAAAAGTTAAAAAAAAAACCTGTACAGAGGCTCGGCACTGGCATTGTGTTTGGGATGAGTTTAGTATACCCGATTTGACCAAATTATTTTGACAGCAGCCAACCTGGGCTCGCAATCGATTGAGAGATTTCCTGATCGGCCACTGCAGGATCTGAAAGGCCTGTTGGTCTAGTGGTTAGTGACCCTGACTGCTATGCCCGAGGTCGTGGGTTCGATTCCCATCCAGGACAAATGTTTGTGTGATGAGCACGATCATTTGTTCTGTGTCTGGGTGTAATTTATCTATATGTATGTATTTAACCAGGAAATTGAACCCACCTACATCAACATACTCCGTAAAATCCATCTCAACAGCTGAGCACAGCTTCAATTAAAATACAAAATGCCGGACCATCGTTTTCCATAGAAAAGGGCGTAAAGCAAGGAGACCCGCTTTCACCCAAGCTTTTTAACAGCGCCCTTGAAGAGATCTTCAGAAAGCTAACGGCTTGTTGGGTGAGAAGCGGCATTCAAATCGGTGGGGTGCGGTTAACAAACCTTCGCTTCGCAGACGACATTGTCGTATTCTCTTCCACAGCGACAGAACTAGAGCTAATGTTGAATCAACTCAGCAATGCAAGCCTTGAGGTGGGATTGGCGATGAATATGTCGAAGACCAAACTGATGACAAACACTACTAAGCATAGGATCAGAGTAAATGGTGAAATATTGCAATATGTCCAGGAATACATCTACTTGGGCCAGATAGTCTCTTTCCAGTCCAGACAAGATGCGGAAGTCGCAAGACGAACCGAAAATGCCTGGAAGAGCTACTGGTCCATGAAAAAGCTTATGAAAGGAAGTTTTCCTTTGACACTCAAGCGAAAAATCATGGACATGTGCATTCTTCCTATTTTGACCTATGGATCCCAGACTTGGTCTTTGACAAATATTCAAAAGTCCAAACTCAAGGTTTGCCAACGTGCAATGGAGCGCAAGGTGTTGCGTACGCGGTCTAATAGTTTGACGCCTAGAATACTGCGCTCCAAAACACAAATTGCTGACGTTGGTCAAAAGGCCGCTGCACTGAAATGGGCTTGGGCCGACCACGTCTGCCGCATGCCTAATGAGCTGTGGGCCAAAATAACCACTTTGTGGAGCCCTGATACAGCCAGAAGGCGTCGCGGCAGACCTCGTAGAAGATGGCGGGACGGACTTGACAAAACCAATGACCAGTGGTCCACTTTGGCCCTGGATCGTGAAAACTGGAAGTCATGGGGAGAGGCCTTTGCCCAGCAGTGGGATGATGTAGGCTAGCAGTATCAGTACCAGTATATGTATTTAGAAATATATAAGTATGTTTATCAGTTGTCTAGTACCCATAACACGAGCTCTGCTTAGCTTGGGACTAAATGGCTTTGTGTGATAGTTGTGGAATTTTATTATATTATTGCTGATTTTTCCTGTTTTCAGGCTCTCTCCCACCCATCATACATACGCAACAGACTGACTCGTTCGTACGAACGTTTGGAGTTCCTAGGCGACGCCATCTTAGATTTCCTAATAACTTCGCATATGTTTGAGAATTGTGGTGAACTGAAACCTGGTGAGATGACGGATTTAAGATCTGCGCTGGTCAATAACGTCACATTTGCTTCGTATGTTGTGAAACTTGGACTACATAAGTAAGTTAAAAATATTTTATTCAACTTTATAATTTTTACCTTAAGGGTAGTTAATGACAGTCAATTTGATAGTTAAATAAAAATTTGTAGGTATTGAATTTAGGTCCGAAACGGTGTCTAGGAAAATTTGAAATCCTTATGAAATGATATTATGTTATAGGTTAAAAAAAACACCTATGGCATCAATTCACTAGTTCTATTTTTAATATGTTACCTTACACTATGAATTTCTGCAATATTACGTATTCGCTTTTTTTTGTCGTGGTAAAATCATCAAATGAGTCCTCCACCCAGGGCAGGGCGGGAGGGACTGTCAGACTTGTACTGACTAAAATCCACGGTGTCCTTCAATAACCCTTTACGTTCCGGGGTCACGGTGATTCGTGAGTCCCGCGACCCCGGCAGGCTTTGGCCCTCTAAAGGGGGGCCCCGTCATAATGCTGACACTCCTTGAAGCGCGCGTGGAACACAATCAACGCGCCGTTGACCCGGGCATGTCGCCCATTACTCGCCGCCCGCATGCCCGCGGATTACGTATTCGCTTACAAACATTTATACTCACATACTCAAACACCTAGACTCTGAAAAACTACTTGTAGTTCAACAAATATCAATTCCGGACGGGAATCGAACCCGTGACACGCACCACATATGTTTGTCACCTTCTGTCAAATTCCTTCACTCAAGCGCCAAAAAGTAGGGCCTGAGGATGGCGATGGGTGACTCGCCGTCTGATCATAGACCATGCCCGGGTTGACGGTTCGTCGTGTTCCACGTGCGCCTCATAGAGCTGTCAGCAATCGACGGGGCCCCCTAGAGGGCCAAAGCCTGCTGGGGTCGCGGGACTGTCTCATCAGGTAACCGTGACCCTGGAAAGTAAAAGTCTATTGAAGGATCACCGGATTTTAATCAGTACAAATCTAACAGTCCCTCCCGCTCCGCCCTGAGTAGGAGGACTCATTTGATGATTCTTCCACGATAAAGAAGTGCCTAAAAGTCCTTGTAACCACTGTATACTACTTTCTTTTCAGATTCCTTTGCTCAGAATTAAACCCAACGTTAGACAATGCCATCATCATGTTCGTGGAACATCAAGAACAAAGGGACCATGAGATCGTGGAAGACGTGCTCTATCTGATTGATGAAGAGGAATGTCATATTGCTGAATATGTTGAAGTTCCTAAGGTTGGTATTCCACAATTTTTTGACATAAGTATTTTTTATTTATTAATCTTTGCTAGAGTCGCTCCATGTAACATAGTGATATTCAGCTGTATCTGGTTCGACTGGAAGCTGACCCCAATATAGTTGGGGAAAAAGGCTAGAGAGGTGATGAATCTTTGCCCTAAACTAGGAATTTCTCCAATATCGTGAGTCCGTTTACACACCCAACCCGGAACAACTTGTAAGGTTTAAATTCTGGCTTAAACTGGCCCAGGCAGAGGGTTAGGTTCTACTAACTAAAACAATATGATATGTAACATCTGACATTTCACCTTGGTGATAAGCAACTATACATAAATAACTATTTTCAGTTATTATTTGGTATGATTATTAAATGTTTATTTTTAAATTCGACTATTACTTTAACTTTATAGTGACTTCGGCTTTTAACCAAAACGTGTTTTAACAGGTTCTCAGCGATATATTCGAGGCGTTGGTCGGCGCCATTTTCCTGGACAGCTGCGGCGACCTCCAGGCGGTGTGGAAGGTTGTGTACCGCATCATGCACAAGGAAATACACGCGTTCTCCAGTCGCATACCGCAGCAACCAGTCAAGATACTGTACGAGAAGATTCACGCGTGTCCTGTTTTCGGGTGAGTTTACTATTTCAACTATTGCGTAGAAATAAAAACTTTTTTAAATAAAAAAGAACCGTTTCAAATCAAACACAAAAAAGTTTAATAACTTTTCTTTCGGAAGTCGGTGGCTTTATTTTTTATTTCATTGACTATTGCCACCGACTTCCGAAAGAAAAGTTATTTTAAACTTTTTTGTGTTTGATTTGAAGTCGGTTCTTTTTTTAAATAAAAAAAGTTTTTGTTTTACCCTTTTTACCGACTTCAAAAAAAAGGAGGTTATTTAGTTCAGATCTTCAACAAAACTTATTAATCAGCGTCTTTAAAAATCTTTAATCCAAGTCAGCAACAAAAACGGATCTATGCGGTCGTCACGTCACGAGATATCCATAATTGTTATTTATTTAAATCTTTCCTAGAATGTAAAAAATACTTTTGTGAAAACCGGATCAAAATCGGTTCAGCCAAACGCGAGATAATCGCGACCAAACATACAATCGACTTTGAAAATCTACAACCCAAATAGGCAAAAAACTCCATATCTCAAAAACTACTGAACCGATTTTGATGAAACTTGCAGTGTACCCTAAGTTGGACAATACCTAGTACAACAAAAAAAGAATGACTTAAATCGGACTTGTAGTTCTTGAGATATACGAACACAAACATAAAAACATACATACATACACTTTTGAAATTTGGCACATTTGTTCAGATGCTGATATAGACTAACATATATAAAAACTGGGCAGTTCTGAAAATATTACATACATACAGTTCGAATTGATAACCTTCTTCTTTTTTGAAGTCGGTAAAAATCAATATCAAAGCATTTATTTCAAGTAGGCCAGTTACAGGCACTTTTGAATTGTCATAGACAAATTAATAATATTGGATATTCGGCGAAGAACCAGAGTCACCGACATAGCTCATAAAATTTGCAAGTTGAAGTGGCAATGGGCAGGCCACATCGCTCGTAGAACTGACAACCGATGGGGAAGAAAAGTTCTCGAGTGGCGACCACAGACCGGTAGACGCAGCGTAGGCAGGCCTAGATAGTGGGTGTATCTTTGCAAGTTACACCCACGATCTATACACGTCATGTACCTATGTAAATATATCCCTTAAATAATTACGCCCCCACGTTTTGAGTGGCCCCTCTCTCAGCCCCGTAGGGTTATTTTCTTATTTTTAGGACATTTTAAAAACGTGGATTTTTTTAAAATCTTTTAATTTTTTAAACTGTAATTGTTTGAGGTATAGGAATGTTAATTGTTCAAAAGCAATCAAATCTTGAGGGTCGCGGGAAACCGATGGATGCAAGTGGCGAATTGTCGTTCGGCGTGGCGGTCTAAGGGGGAGGCCTATGTTCAGCAGTGGACGTCTTCCGGCTGATGATGATGATGAATCAAATCTTTCTGTTATTTTGTGTTTACCAATTTTTTGAATTGGTGCAAATATGGCGCCACTGACACGATCCGTACTGTTTCTCAAATTTGAAATTAACGCAAGCGAAGCCGCGGGCAAACACTAGTTTCGAATAAAATTGGAAAATTCACCTTGTTTTACTCCAGTACCTATTTGTTCGCTAAATAGATTGTTACTTGCCAGTACTCACTTATGGTGCTGAAACCTGGGTATTCACCAAAGACACTATAAAAAAGACTAGAAGTGGCCCAGAGGGCAGTAGAGAGGAAGCTGGTAGGAGTGACATTGATCGACCGCAAAACCAACAAATGGCTCCGGGAACGAAGCAGAGTTACAGATGTGACGAAACGAGTGGCACACCTGAAGTGGGCTTGGGCTGGCCATGTTGCCCGGAAAGAAAACTCATGGTGCAAACGTCTTCTCGAATGGAAGCCATGGGGAGAAAAACGCCCTCAAGGAAGACCACAAATGCGCTGGAAGGATGATGTGAAGAGGGTTGCGGGCTTAAATTGGTTAAAAAGAGCTCAATGTCGTGAAAAGTGGAAAGAGTTGAAGGAGGCCTACACCAAGATGGTAGAAAGAGGCTGAAGAAGAAGAAGAAGATAGATTGTTACAATAATCTTAAAAATATATTATCTGATTTGAATCAAAGATCTGTATTTCGGAATTGAATTTATTTGATTGATTTCCAATTTGTAAATTACATCTCACTAATATCAGGCCTGTCTCACTCCGCGGTGTAGGCATAAAACTGCAAGTAGTTGCGGGGCCATTATGTCGTGGCCCATTCACTACGGCTGCCACGCGCCACCCGTTTCGCACGCGCTCCGTCTCCTTAATATTTTTGTTACGTTACGTGTAGTTACGCACAAGTTTCTTGCTTTAGGTGCTTTTGGTAAATTAATAACACAATATTATTATGAAGAAAAAAAATATATAGTACATATTCAGTAATGATCAACAAAATTATCTCCCTGCTTGTGAAGTATGGGCTTAACTGATCATGATACATAATCATGAGGTTACAAGTTTGGAAATGAGGCGAGATACTAATTGGGGGGGGGGGGGTGAGCCTACTGGACGACCAAGATAAAAAGACGACACTCTGACTCACCTTAAGCTGAGTACTAAGAATTAAGATCGGTAGAAAGTAGAAAGGTTTGCGTTAATTGGTCGGTTACTAGGTTGAGTGCAAAATAATAAGGACTGGCTATTTTGCCATAGACGATAAAAATCTTTTAAATATTATTCTTTTTTTTTTGTAAGATAAATGTTCAAAAATATAACAATAATAGGTAGAAAAGATAATATTATTATAAATATTATTCCTCACGTAAGGTGCCGTAGGTACCTACTATTATCATTCTGTGCTAACAATCAATAATGTATGTAGTAATCGATGACGAAACCAAAAAGATATAGGCTGATGATAAAAACAAAATTCCTTGAGGAACATAGGTATTTATGGTAATAATGTAATTTAGCAAATGCATAAAATACGCATAGGTACCTACCTATTTGTGCCTAAACTCGCAAATCGCAACCCTATTGAGCTTGACCCATAGTAACCTTTTAATGTCGTTGGCGTCAGATAAACCAAAATAAACTCTCGGGCGTAACCATTCAGTACATTTTTGCTTGCGCACGGGAAGTTTAGGCTATTATAAAAGTAGGTGGGCGGTACGGCTGCCAGTTAAAATGTACTTTATTCTCTCGTATATAGATTTTACATTTGTTTGATTT